>CM065460.1:7630040-9033033 GCA_032872475.1 Leptopilina myrica (nomen nudum)
ATTTCTTTTTTAAATCTTTTTATTTCTTTAATAATTTATATTAAAAATTTTTAACAGAATTAAATTTTTTGAACAATTTTTTTAAACTTTTAAAAATAATCTACCTTGTTAATCACTGAAATTGAACATTTAGATAATTAATTTTATTAAAATTAAAAAAAAATAATTAAATTCTTCTCAGAATTTTATTACTAATTTTCTAAAATGATTTTATTCATTCAGGAATTTTAACAAAATATTGATAAAATAATCAAATACTTTCGAAGAATAGATACTATTAAAGGTTTTCACAATAATTAAATTCTTCTAAAAATGTTTTTAATTCATTAAACCATAATCAATTTTGTCAATAATTGTAATTCATGAGTTTACTATTAAAAATTTATTAAAATTATTGATAAAAAATTTAATTATCTTTTAAACAATTTTTTTCAAATTTTTGTCAATAATTAAACTCGTTTGAAGAGTTTTTTAGTTTTCCTTAAAAATACTGTAGTTTTTTAACAATTTTAATTGTAAATTTTGAAAATAATTGAATTAAGAAAAGAATTTTTCACAACCATTTGAAAATAGTTCTTATCTGTAAATATAATTATAATTATAAATATTTTATTATTGAATTTTTGTAAAAATATATTGAAAATAATTGAATTCCTCAGAGGAATTTTATTATTTATAAAAATAATTTAATTCTGGTCGTAAATTTTACTACATATAAAAATAATTGAATTGTATCGAATAATTTATTATTAATATTCGATAAAAATTTAATTCTTTCGAAAAATTTGGTTTAAAAATGTTAAAAATTGAATTCTCTCATGAAATTTTATTAAAATTGTACGAAAAATATAATTGAATTGTGTTGAAGAATTTATTATTAATTTTAGATACAAATGGAATTTTTCCGAAAAATTTGGTTAAAAATTATTTAAATCGAATTTTTTCGTTAAATTTTATTGAAAATAATTGAATTTTTACAAATAGTTTACTATTTAAAAAAATAATTGAATTCTTTCGAAGGAATTATTAAAATTTTAGAAATTCATTGAATACTTTTGTGAAATTTTATGAAAAATAATTAAAATTTTTCTCAACAAATTTTACTATTTAACTAAAAAATAAAGTCAAATTATTTAAATCTAATGCTTTTCATGAAGTAAATTATTAATTAAGATTTAAATGGTCCATAATGCCCCAGCCTCCCCTATATACAATAGTCTCAATAAATATACTCACTCACCTGTTAGATTCTCGAAATAGTATGAACCACGCTTTTCACACCGTTTTGAATGAATTTTCAAAAGCTATTTTCTAAATCAACTTAGTTTATCATTCAAGTAGTTTTCAAAAAGGAACAAAGTTTTCATAAACAAAATTTTTTACCGTCTTCACTTATTTATAATCATTATAATTTCCAAAACATTGATATCTAAACGATAATTTTTAGTTTAATTCGATTAATCACTGACTGAACGTAAATCGTAAATGTATGCATATGAAATCGCTAAAGAAAGTTTATGCCGAATCTACAAATAATAAATTCCTAAATTCACTGTTTGGCAGTGTTCGAATGCCGGGATTTCGCAATGTGCAATGATGTTGACACTTCAGGTGTTTCAAAGTGTGAACATATATGTATCAATATATAAAAAGAAAAAAAAAATTTACCTTCGAAAAGTGCTCGGATTCGCAAAATAACACGACTCGAGGAACAAAGCCGAGGGCAAAATGTGTGTCATCTGCCTAGAATGTGCAGTGAATTGTCTAAGCATTCATAGAAGAGCAGTTAGGCAATCTTACACCTTTTCTAAAGATTCAATTTCGCTGACGCACTCTCGGATGCCTCAGGGAAAAAAAATTGCTGAAACGAAAATTGCCAACTTCTTTTTTCGCAAGCGGAAATTTTCTCAAATAGTTTGTCTATACTTTCAGGTGGAAAAAAAATAGTAGTCAACTTATTTTAAATAAATTCTACTGTAGTAAAAATAATTTTCCTTTCGCAGGAAATAAAAAAAAAAATTTAATTGAATGGAAGCTGAAACTGGTGCCCATTTAATTTTGGAAACTTTAATAGTTAAATATTTTTTTCTTTCGAAATGACCGTCAAATTTTGAAAGATTAATTTGGTGATGATAATTGGGTGCAAGTTAAAGCTTCTTAAAAAATATGAAGTTGTTGGAATTTAATTAAATGGGTGCTGCTTCAGCTTCATAGAAAAATTTTAAAACAAATTAATTTTGTATATAAATAAACTAAATTTTTTCATCTTCATTAATCAAATACTTTAATACGAATGTAACTAAATTTCTTCTTTTTTCAAAAATAATTTTCGTCTATGCGAAAAAAATTAAATACAATCAAACCGATTTATTAAAATGAACCAGTTTTATTTGAATCAACATTAACAAAATATTTTCTTTATAATTATTATTTCACTTTCAGTCAATACTAATTGTAAAAAAGGAATAAGAAAGAAATTTTAAATCCAATAATAAATATAGCCAATCAAAAAAATATGTTTTATAATTGAACGCATTTTATATGTTGAATTTAACTTTTTAGAAAAATTAATCAACAGTTTCATCTGAATTTTATTCCACTAATTTTCTATGAGTTAAAAATTTTAAATTACTGTGTTAAGTCAAAAAATAATTTTGCTGTGTAGCAAAGATATACTTTATCTCTGATTCAAATATATTGCTTTCTCAATGAATTAACACGAGGGGAGAAAGAATTTTCTGTATGAAATACAAATTAAATATATATATAATTGAATTGCATACAATCGAACATTTAGTATGTATAATATCGATAATAAGGTTTGAAAAAAGAATTCTATATTTATGAAGAGAAAAATGTAGTAATGAAACTTTTAAAAGTATACAATATACGTGAAATGTTTACTTCTTGATTTCACAAACTTGATGAAAAGTACAAGAAACTTTTTTAATAACTCGCAAAAACTTGGCTACATTCTTGACAAAACTTTATAATTTCATGAAAATTTAAGTAAAAGGTAAATTTAAAAAATGTTTTCCAGAATCGGAATAGAAAAGTAAATTCCAATTCTATACTTTTTTGGGTTTTTTAAAATCATTTTCTACTGAGAAAAAAAGGGCCCGAGCAACCGAAATTATTTGCTTGGGAGAAGATAATAATCTAATTAGTATTTAAAAGTGACTAATTTATCTGCTTGGGAAGTTGTGAAAATCAGTGCAACAAAAATAAATAAAAAATTAATCAACATTTTTGTTTCACTGAACAAAAATTTTTGATTAGTACATAATTAATTTTTCTAAAATTAAAACTTGTGTTTTCATTTATTTCCTACTTTTGTTTTTTTTTATTAACTATTTATTTATTGAATTCCACGAGAATATATGTTTATAAATTGAGGTCACTTTTAAATTTCAAGGAACAAAACCTTGTAATGCTTTGAGCAATTAAATTGTCGACTGCTTCGTTTGTGACGAAATTTCTCGTGTAAAATAATTGAATGCACTGAAGATTGCATAAAATTAGCTAGCCTCTTGAAATATTCAATTTTTTTTGTAGCTTACAAGACCGGTCAATGTGTCACTGACGCTGTCATTTCGTGCAAGTTCTCTTATTTACAATATTCAAATACTGAAAAAACGGGTGTGTCTATAATCAATTCCAATTTCCATCTAATCTGGTATTTTCTATTTTTTTCAATTTTCATATGAGTGCAATTCACGACATTTGTTGTCTAATTTTTGTGAGGAAAAAAAATTCTTTTACATGTAAAACAATATTGTTTATAAACCAATTGTTAAATTTTAAATTGTTGATAAAGAAAAATTGTTAAAAAAAATGTTCAGGTAAAAATTTGAATAAATGATTGAAAGAAAAAATTCGTTTACGCATAAACAATATTTTTTATTAACCAATTATTATATTTTATTATTTTAAATTATTAATGAAGAAATATTGTTAAGTTTTTAGCTAAATATTTAATTCGAAAAATATTTTTTCTATTAAATCATTGATTATTATGTCAATTATCATTATGAAAATTATTATTGAATCGATGTTCGAACAAATTATTATTGAATAATAAACACAATTTGTTTCACACAATTTTTAAATTCAATTTTTTTTTTAAATTCGAATAAAATTCTATGAAATGAATAAATAAAGAATAAAGTAAATTAATTCAAATAAATATTCTAATCGGATACTAAAATATTAATATTGCATCTCTAAATATATATCGAAATATCTATTGCATTTGAATGTTCATTATTTCTCACGAAAGTCAATCATTTGTCTGTGTGTGTATATATATACGTTATGGCAATTCATTCATTAGACTCTAATGAGATTTAATTTCTAATATATGGATTTGTCGAAAATAGCTTTGCATTGACTTGAAATTAATTTTAAATCTACATTCATATGATTTATTATGATTATTCCATCTTCTTATGAATTACTGCTGCTAGAAAACTATTTCAAAAATAAAATATTTTTTTGCTACTTTTATCAATATTTTACGCATAAAAATGACATTCTAATTGAAAATGTTCCAAAAAATTTTACCAAAATGATTCTATAGAATAATTTTACAAAAATTTTTGGTAAACTTACTTAAGTTTTATTTGAATAATTTTATAAAATTACTTTTCTTAATTTTAATGCTTAATTCTTTAATTAATTAATAATGTTAATTAAATACAATTATATCTTTTTCTAATAATTGTTACGATTGCATTTAAATTCAATACATTAAATACATATTTTAGTAGTCAATCTGCCCTATTGGTGAAAGCATTTTATGTACATGTGCATGTATTTTATATATATGTGAATGCATTTAATGTATATATGAAAGCATTTTATGTATATGCATGTATTTTATCAATGTTATGTACATGTGCATGAATTTTAAGCAAATGTGCATGTATTTTCTTTATATGTGCATGTAGTTTACGTATATGTGCATACATTTTATGTATATGTGCATGTATTTTATGTATATATTTAAGCAATTGATGCATATGTGCATGCATTTTTTGTATATGTGCATGCATTTTCTGTATATGTGCATGTATTTCATTTCCGTATAGAAATCAAATTAGAACACAGGAAGAAAAACAGTTTTGGATAACAAATTACGTAATTCAGACAAAAAATAAGTGCAGTATGCATCATGAAATTATGCCTGCACATTATTCTAACGCATGTAACGCACATGTATACATAATAAAGAAGCGGAAATTCGTACCTGTCAAAGTTCCATTCCTTTCGCAGAACCTGTCATTTTTGCCCTTTCTGGCTCTCTATAATTTTTTAAATACAATTTTTGAAATTTAAAAACGCTTCTACCAAAAAAAATATTTTGTTCAAGCTAAAGATGTTTTTCATATTTTTTTGGCGAATTTCTTTTTTAGTTTATCAAGTTAAGGTATTTGCAAATACTGTACTTAATTAGTAATTTTAGATTGATAATTAGTGACAATTAGTAAATAAATATTACAAATTAGTGAATAAATAATACTAATTAGTAAATAAATATTACTAATTATTAATTATACATTCCTAATTAGTTGTAATTAGTATAAATGTAAAATATTCTTTTTCGATGATCAA
The DNA here is from genome assembly GCA_032872475.1 of Leptopilina myrica (nomen nudum). Classification (NCBI taxonomy): domain Eukaryota; kingdom Metazoa; phylum Arthropoda; class Insecta; order Hymenoptera; family Figitidae; genus Leptopilina; species Leptopilina myrica (nomen nudum). Next base: position 7,635,654 of record CM065460.1, read on the forward strand.
TAAAAAAAATTATTTTCATTTAAATAAAATCTCTACAAGGCAGTCATGAAGGGTAATTTTAAAATAGCGTGAAATTATTTTAAAGTATCTCGTCAATTTAGAATTACCTAAATGTAAATTTAAAGCATGGCCATTTGTTCTTTATAACTATATACGTATATGAATTATTTTACGCTTTCGTAAAAGTGGAAGCGTTTCGGTTTTATTTGTGCGTTAGTATAGTAATTAAAAATTAAAAAAAAACAAAATTTGCTTCATATCATAAAAGTATACTTCACGAATTTCATTATATCCCTTCTTTCTGCATATATATATTTTATAAAACGATTATAATAATTTTTCTTTTTTGCACAAAAATAAATTTTTCTCTATACTTTTATAAACTGACCCACTAGTGTGAAAATAAATTGTGAAATGTTATTTAAGAAATTATCTGTAATCTACTGAAGTTTAAAAGGAGTCATGTCCTAATTCTGTGATATTTTCAAGAGTTTAAACAATCCAATTCCGAATCTGGAAAATTTGATGAAGAAATTGCAATATTTTTATATTTAGCATATATATACACACACTTACAATTATAGCGATATAATAAAAGTGGGACATGAGATTTTGCAAATCAGACTCTAGTTACAGTTGGAGAAAATATAACTATTTTTGTAAAGAGTAGACGAATTTCATAAAAGATTCATATTCTTGATATTACCTTTTCAGGCCAAGAAAATATGAATCCCATTAATAATGATTTTGCCCAGAATATCATAAATCAATTTCAGCCAGACTCTGCGATAATATAATATTTATTTCATGCACAATACAATGTATGCTTCAAGAAAACCAAGAAGATCTTAATTAAAATTTTTATAACTCAAAAACCGATATATGTAAAAGTCACATCTATTTAATATTTTTAACGAGATATATGTGTTTCTTTATAAATTTCATTTTCTATATAGTGACACAGCACAAAAAATATGATGTCTATAAAATTTTGAACAACTTCTTTTTCACTATTTTTAATTTATATTTTATTGAGAAAAAAAAATTTTATTTCTAAACTGCGAGAAAATGAATATTCTATTTTTTTGTAATTGAAATTGTAAGACATGTTTCTTATTTTAAGAACAGATTCTTAAATTTTTTAAACAGTTATTATTCAATTTAGAAATATGAAATACTTTAATAAATTACTTTTGGAATTTTATTTTTTACAAAGTTGGCCTTAGTATATTAAACGAAAATAATAAGATTTTAAAAAGTAAATAGTAAATAAATTTTAAATAGAAATAAACAAATAGAAGTATAAAAAAATTCGACTTAATTAACATTAAAAAATATATTTCACTTAAATAAAAATAATTTGATAAATCGGTAATCGGTAATCGGTTATTTGAATCAAATAAATTTTTTTTTCCAGTCTATATGTATATGTGCATGTATTTTATGTATATGTGCATGAATTTTAAATACATGTGCACAAATTGTATGTACATGTGCATGCATTTTAAGTATATGTGCAAGCATTTTATGAAGGTGGGTCTATATTTCAATTCCATATAGAATTTCTACTTTCTGTAAAAGAATTTATGCTTCTTAAGAATCGTTATTTATTAAAAACAATTTAGTGCAATTTAATAAATTAATTTGTAAATTTTATTTTTCATAAGGTTGGCTTTAATACCTACAACTAACAAAACATAATAAGATTTGAATAAAGAAAGATTCAAAAGTAATTCTAAATGGAAATAAATAAATAAAAACATAAAAAATGCATTATATATTTAATTATTATTTTTAAATAAAAACATTTCACTTATGTAAAAATTATTTGATAAAAGTTAATATTTATTTGATAACAGATAATCGGTTATTTAAGAAAAAGAATTTGTTTCAGTGAATATGTATATGTGCATGCAATTTATGTACATGTGCATGAATTTTAAATACATGTGCATAAATTTTATGTATATTTGCATGAATTTTAAATACATGTGTATTAATTTTATGCACATGTTCACGTTCTATTTGACGGTCCTTATTTACTAAAAATAATTTAATAAATTACTTTTTAAATTTCGTTTTTCGTAAAGTTAATCTTAATACAATAAACAAAAAATAGTAAGATTTGAATAAAGAAAGATTCAAAAATATATTTTAAATGGGAATAAATAGATCGAAACATAAAAATGTATTATATATTTAATTATTATTTTTAAATAAAAATATTTCACTTATGTAAAAATTATTTGATGAACTTTAATATTTATTTGATAACAGATAATCGGTTATTAAAAAAAAAGAATTTTTTTCAGTGAATATGTATATGTGCATGCAATTTATGTACATGTGCATGAATTTTAAATACATGTGCATAAACTTTATGTATATGTGCATGAATTTGAAATACATGTGTATAAATTTTATTCACATGTGCACGTTCTATTTGACGGTTCTTATTTACTATAAATAATTTAATAAATTAGTTTTTAAATTTCGTTTTTCGTAAAGTTAATAATACAATAAACAAAAAATAGTAAGATTTGAATAAAGAAAGATTCGATAATAAATTTTCAATTTCAATAAATAAATAAATATAAATATAAACAATTATTTGATTTATTTGTTAGTTTAGATTAAAATTGTTGGATTTAATTAATGTCTTCAAATAAAAATGATCTAATTCTATTATTATTTACAAATAAATATATTTCACTTAAATACAAATTATTTGATTAAAGTAAATATTAGTTTGACAATGCACATGTGCATGCATAAATAATTAAATATTTATTTTTTTCACTTGTGCAATAAAAAGTATAAAATTGATAAAAGCATAATTTTGTCATTCAAATGTTTGTATATATATATATATATATATATATATATGTATGTATGTATGTATGTATATATATATATATATATATATTAAAGCTATAATTGCAAAAGTTTGTCTCTTTCTCTCTCTCCTATAAATTATTGACAAATTGAAAAAAAATAAAATACTCTCTTGATAAGTTTTGCTGATATGATATTGAACAATATTAATGCAACTCGACAAAATGAGACATGTGCATGCACAGTTTTAAGTGCACATATAGAAATAAAGTAGGCATGAAAGGTTAGCACTATAATCGTTCGAGCATTCACCGAATAATCGTAACATTTTTCTGGCAATGACGCAAACTGTTCAGGTTATTATGAAATCGCCAAATGAGCAAACCATAGAGAGGTGTGCGCGATTTTTAGACTCGTTTGCAGATTTCGCGACGGCATCATTGCATAAATTACACATATACCTATATATAACTATATGTGCACAATCGAAACCATCAATTTCAATAATTCCAAACGCTTTTAATTGTCCCCAATATTCTTTCATGGTTTTTCGATTTCTTTCATCTTCTTTATACATATTTTCGCATCATTTGTTTATAACTGGAAAATTGAGATAAAAGAAACATTTTTTTTCATTTCGTGTACTTTATGTATTAAAAATTTATTATTTATTTTATTTTATTGTATTTATTTATTTTTGTTATTTTATTTAGAATTTATATATTTTTATTATTTTTTTATTTATTTTTATTATTTAGAACTTTGGACCTTTTCGTAAAGAATAATAACAAATGTATATTGATTAAAAGAATAATAAAATAGAAGTGAGAAATGAAAAACAATTTAATGTTTCACTTTTGCATCTGCTTTCGAAACAAGTAGAAGTAAGTTTGAAGATATAGAAAATTTGATTGGAATTAGTTATTTACTATGTGAATATGTTATATAGAGAATTCCACGTGGGAAGAGTTGGCCCCCGGAAGTTTGTGCGTAATGCACGATTATTACGCGCATCCTTGCGAATTTTCGACGGTAGAATTGTTTAATGCATTTATATTCGCCATGCACACGCTGCAAACAAACTGGCGGATATATTTCGGCTTAATAATACCAAGTCAGTAGATGTAAGATAGTTATAATTAGGACCGCATTCGGTCTAGCAATAAGCAGCTTACCCATGTGAACTTCCTTTGCATGAATTTCGGTGCGCCACGGTGAAGACAGTATAGATTGTTAGAACCCTAAATTTCGCACTACATTTATATATAGAGTACAGAGTGGGGTGAGAAAGACACTTTTCTTTTTACTTTTTTAAGCTCTAAAATCTGAGTTTAAAAAATTTTTCTTCTTCAAATTTTCAAATGGTACTGAAAATTTAGTTGCTAAGCCTGAATATATTTGTCGGACATTTTTCTATCCCATATGAAAGGACTAAATTAAAAAAAGTTTCTATTGATTGGCAAACTCTCTAAATTTGATTATAAATAATTATCAAATTACAAATATTAGCGAACATTTTGAGATTTAATACGGAGACGCTGTTCTCCACCTGAGAACTCCAAGGTTCTCACCGCTAGGTGGTAGTTTAGTTCTTTCTTGGAATTTTTTCCCGCCATCTGGTGGTCACCTTGGTGTTCTCAAGTGGAGAAATTGGACCACAATTTAATCCTTACAAACCTTTACAATAAACTTTTATAATAAAAAAAATTTTTATAATAATACAAAAGATGTTGTAGTCAGAATAATTTAAATTATATTTTTAGTGCTCATTTGTTAAGTTTTTATTCAAACACAAGCGTACTCGTTTTTTGTAAATAAATAATTTGCGGCTATTTGCAACCACTGCTAGCATTTTATGACACTTTTGATACTATTTTTTATTTTAAATTCTTGAATTGTTTAACCTTCATTTCTTAATTTCTTAAATTGTTTAAAATCTTTATTGCCTAAAACTTTTAGTTATTCATCTGATTAATGATTATGTGTGTCATAAACAATTACATTTTGTTCAATTTTTCCAGTCAAAATTAAAAAAGAATTATTATTGGGTTAAATTTAATTTGCTTATTAATCATTAACAGACCTCAAACTACAACTATTTCGCTACTGCTTAGAAATCTTTATTTGTTAATTTCAAATCTTCAATTGTACAATTTTCATTTCTGACTCGTTTCTGAATGTTTGTATTGATCAACTTTTTTTGTTAATTCTATTTTATTCTATTTATTTAATAATTCTATCTATTTTTAACCTTCATTTGTCTAGATTTCAATTGTTTATATATTTCAAGTTAAAAAAATAAACAAACCGCCATTTGTTTTTATTTCATTTATTTATTCATTATTTGTTAAATATTCATTTGTTTAAACTCCAGTTATTAAATCCTACTTTGCTCAGTTTACATTTGTTTAATTTTTATTTATTAATGAATCATTTCTTCTGTCTTTTATATATTATTTAATTACTTAAATTCAATTATTATTTATTTATTTATTTAATTATTCAAATATTATTTGTTTAATATTCAATTGTTAATTTTTAAATATTGTTCAATTTTTGTGAATAAAATAATTAAAACAAATAAAGATTAAACAGTTAAAACATTTAGAAAATAAAAACTAAATAATCTTAGTTAATTAAATAGTCTTTAACGTCCGAGATACTTAATAAATAAGTCAAATTAATGAAAACGAATTAATGAATATTTTTTATTTTTCTATTTATTTATTTATTATTGTTTCTTCTTTGAGTTTATTATTATTTACTTATTTTATTTCTAATTTTTCCAATTTGTATTTGTTTCTATTTTTATTTTTGATTTTATCTAATTCAATTTTTATTATTTTTTAATTTTGTATATTTTTTGAATAGACTCCCTGAAGAGGAAATCGATTTGATTTCGAAACGTTGGAGTAAATATAATTTGTTACTTTGTCCGAATGTTTTCGTTTTCATTAATTTGACTTAAATAATCTTAGTTTCTTAATTAATATTATTAATTTGTTTATTCTTCATTTGATTAATTTGTGTTTGCTTAATGATAATTTATTCAATCTTCATTTGTTGATTTTAATTTTTATTGATGAAGTTTTTATTGTTGAATTTTTAAATTGAAATTCATGACTACGTATTAGTTTAATTACTACTCAATTGTTTAATTTTTTCTTCTTTAGTTTCAGTTGTTTAATAAACAATAGTTCAAGTCATAAAAGTAAACAAATCTCAATTTTTTGAATTCCTTTTGTTTCTCCAATTTTTTAAATCTTGTTCAGTGTTAATTTGTTTATTTTTCACTTGTCTAATTTTCATTTGTTCAATCTTTATATTGAACAAATATATTTATATAAGTTTATTTATATAAGTATTATTTATTTCATTGATTTAATATTTTCTTAAAAATTTTTCAACTATTTTAACTATATACTTGTTAATTATTTGATTGTCTAACTTTTGTGATAAACTTTCCAATTATTAATTTTTATTTGTTTATTTCCATTAGCTCCATTAATTAAATTATTATTTGTGTAATATTGTTAATTTATAAATTGTTCATTTTTTATTTTTAAATTTTTCAATCACATATATTTTTTATCTCTCAATTCTCATTTTGTTTAATACTTTAATTACTTTATTCTTTATTTGTTTAATGCTTATTTATCAAATCTTCATTTTTGTTAGTTTTTATTTATTCAATAAACAGTAATTTATTTTAAAAGTGTACCTATAAGAAAATCTCCATTCGTTTTAATGTCATGTAATTAATTTTTATTCGTTAAAACATTATTTGTTAATTAATTGTTTATTCTTTATTTGCTTATTTTCCATTTATTCAATATTCATTTGTTTAATATTTACTTGTTAATATTTCTATTGTTAAATTTTTATTTCCGAATTTTTCATTTCTTTAATCGTCATTAGTTTATTTTTTATTTGTTTAAAGCTTATTTGTGTAATTAATAGCTAAACTCTCTAGATCATGATAGTAAATAATTAGAAGATTAGAAAAAAATTGTGATTCAATGTTGAGATGCTGTTCTCCACCTGAGAACGCCAAGGTCACCGCTAGATGGCAGTTTAGTTCCTTCTTGGAATTTTTCCTGCCACCTGGTGGTGACCTTGGCGTTCTCAAGTGGAGAAATTAAATTAAACTATCTCAAAATGCTAAAAAATTGGATTGTAACAATAATTTACATTCTGTTTGAGCACATTTGTAACACCTTTTACTCGTGATTGAAACATATTAATTATTTTTTAATAAATAATGTGCCACTATTTGCAAATTCTACGAACATTTCATAAAACTTTTATAATTTTTTTTCTACTTTATTCAGTTCGAGACTTGAAAGAGTGTAAATATAATTTTTGTTTTAGAATATTTAATTAACCTGTGAGGGAAAATTTTCTCTCCTACAGAAAAAAAATGTCCCTCACAGAAAATTTCACCTCGCGTTATCTAAAAAGAGCAAGTTTATCTTTGCATTGCACTAAAGATAAAAAAATATATACAATATATTTCTTTGAAAAAGGAGTGCATTTTTGTATAATCTATGAAGAATATATCTTTTTTTTCTCTCTGTTTTTTAGCGACCCACCGACACGTAACACTTCCGGCAAAAGTGATGTCGTTGCGCCTTGCTTAAAAGTTCGCCAAAGTTGATCGATGTATTCGGTGCAACGGCCGTAATCTCCAGGGCCTTAAACTCTTTTGCGGCATGCGTGACCATTGTACTGCGCTCCTTTGGCAATGTAATGCACAAGACTAGTGTGAACTGCACATAAACATATATATACAAAAAAAAATTCTCGTCTATATAAATGTATATGCGCATATATATGTGATCCAACATTTTTTTCGTTATACAAAATATGCACACATAGTTTCCACTTTTTTTTTGCGTGTGCAAGAAACGACGCAGTATATACGAAAAAAAAGCAGAGAGAATAAAAAGAAACATTGAAACTTTTATTTCTAGAATGTTTGATTTGAGAAAAAAATAGCCATGACTCGTTCGCAACATAAGTCGAAAGCGCAACGTCTCCTCTTGTAAACCCCCGAAAAATCAAAGAGGTTCTTGATCCCTATATCAGGACATTCCACTCTCCTATTTTTGTCATTTTTCTTTCATATATTCCTCTAAGCTTTTTCATTTCTATTTCTGTATTTTCAATAAAGCAAGAAAATTTTTTGAATTTAATACTAGTTTTGTTATTATTTTTAATATTTTTATTAGGACAATAAATTATATTCTGAATACAAAAATTATTTTTATTCATATTTAATTTACTATCTATTCTTTTTTTACTATAACCTATTTATATTAATTAATTAACATTATTAATGTTATCATTAATTAATTATTGTTAATTAATATTATTATTATTATTATTGCTAATATTATTATTATCAATTAATATTATTAACACTTCAATTTACATTTTCTTGAAGTTATCAGAACGTTAAAATGAACGAAATTTTCTGTTTAAAATATTTTTTGAAACGTTTTCTAAATGAAATGAAAAATAATATAAATTAAATATTTTTACTTATGTAGTTAAGAATTAATTTTCTTGACGCTTTTTTTTAAATTAACGAATAAAAATAAAAATTAAATTAAAAAAAAGAATGTTTTACTTCTAATTTTTATGAATATTAACACTTAATAAAATTCATAACATTTCTTAATATCGATGTTGGAAGTGACTTTATATAAAATATAAATTTTAAATAAATTTTTTGTTGTTAATTTTGACATGACAGACTATTATCGATAATTGGAAATTCAAATTCAATTATTTAGAATTTGGATATTAAATCATTCCGTGAGTTGAAAATTTACTAATTTAACACTAGAGAGAGAGAGAGAAAGAGTTTTTTTTTCTTAACATCTTAACAAGAGATTTATTAAGTATTAATAAAGTAGAGAATCGTCTCTATACAAACTGACATTAATTTATGCGAATTAAAAATAAAAATTGAAATAAAAAATGTATTGAAATACAATGAAATTAATTGTAAAATTATTTTATAATAATAATAAATAAAACAGGGTTACCACAACAAATTTAATTTTGTTTTTTTAATTATTAAAAATTTCTTTAATTGTAAAATTATTCGAGAAGATCAATAGTTTTATTTAAAATAAATATATATTTAATCATTATTCTTCTTCAATTCAATTATTATTTTCTAGAATTTTCAAATTTTCAAATTCTTCAATTAATTCAATTTATTAGAAAATAAATACTTAAAATAATCTCAATAAAAATTCAATTAAACTTGTTCAAAAACGATTAAATCTACATAATTGTTAGTAACAAGTATAAAAAATTCAAGTTTTCAAAGATTTTATTTGAAGAATTTTATCAAAATTCAATTATTTTTAAAAACTTCAAGCTGGATAATATTCTTAATATTTAATTATTATCTAAAATTTTAACATACAATAATTTTTAAATAAATTTTTATTAGAAAATTCTGCAAGAATTCAATTATTTAAATTTATAAATAAATAATTGTATTGAATGAATGAATGTTTGTTAAAATTGCATTATTAAGAAAGGGATTTCAGCAACGAATTTTTAAATAATAATGGAATTATTTCCACAAAGTTTTATTAAAATTTTTGAGAATATAATGGCATTTTTCCAGGAATTTAATTAAAATTCTTCGATAAGTTTTATTACTTATTAAAATAAATAATTGAAATTTTGCCAAGAATTTTATTAACATTTTTGAAAATAATTGAAATTTTGGCAAGAGTTTGAAAACAATGGAATGTTGAATTGGGGACAATTTTTGTTAATAATACAAATTTTGTCAAGAATTTTAATAAAATTTTTGAATTTCTTTGTAAATTGAATTTCAGAGAAAAATTGTATTAGTTATGAAAACAATTTGAATCCTTTTAAAAAATTTTAGTATTTATGAAAACATTTAAATTATTGCAAAGAAATTTATAAAAAAATTTGTAAATAATCGAATTTCTGGGAAATTTATATTTTTTATGAAAATAATTACAAATATTTGCGAAGAAATTTTCATTAAAGTTTTGTTTAAACAATTGAATTATTTTAGAATTTTTAGTGAAATAGTTAATATTGAAAATTATTGAAATGGGGCCAAGTTTGGAAAATAATTAAAATTTTAACAAGAAGTTTTTTATTTTTTAAGATAATAACTGAAATTTTATCGAGAATGATTTTATATTTTTTGAAAATAATGGATTTCTAAAAATTGAATATTTTTCAGTATAACTTTTAATAAAAATGTTCTACTTTTCTCTGATTTCTCTGACAAATTCTACTTTTCTTGATTTCCCTGTTGCAATTCTGTAAAATAATAATAATAATAATTCATTTTGTTGATTTTTAAAAATAAAAATACATTTATTAAAGTAAAAAATAAATTCTAAATAAAGAAAGACTAATTTTCATTCGAAATCTCAATATAGTGGAAAGGACAACTACTTTCTGGTACTAATTTTGGCCAGGTGGTTACGGATCCGTGGAGTCAGTGAATTTTTTTTGTTTTACCTTTTCTTTTCCACCAATTGTTCGTAGCATCCGGCTGTTTTCTCCCACGCATCTCATAGCCCAAATAAATGTAAAACTGACATTTTTGTCGATCTCTATCTTATAAACTCGTGGTCCCAATGTAAACGATATCACAGAATTTTGACAATTTATTTATTCTCCATTTTACTTTATATTCGAATGTCCACATAAATCTTTCCTTTTGTCGCGATTTTTTTCAATTTACGATTATAATTCTCAGAAGAAATAAAATTTATAGTAAATATAAAGGCGAATCTTCTTTCTAGAATAAATTTTTTAATAAGTTCAAAATTTAACAAACAAATATGTTTAATAAATTAAAACATTTTGAGGAGACATGTTTATACGAAATTTAAAATTTTGACAATGAATTTTTAATATGTTTTGAAATTTTATATAAAAACAATTTTTAAATATTAATTTCGAAGACCTTTTCCACAAAAAAATACTAAATGAGTGTAATCATATATTTATATATTTAGGCAATAATGTAACTGCGATCAATTGTTAATGAATTATATACTTGAGAACGTGGCACATTGGGAATTCTAATTTCATTCATGTGGTGTATAAAACACTTGAGATAATTCACCATATATACACTTGTCATGCAATCGTGAAATGTCAAGACAATTTACCCTTTGACGCAAGTCAATTGAAACATTAAGAAAATTGATATTTTATATTTATTGATTAACAACAATATGAATATAAAAATATTTAATAGTGGAAACAATTGGTGGAAAAAATTCAAATGTTAATTTCTAAATTTCTGAAAGTTTTAATTAAAAAACAACTTTTAATTTCTTCTGTGAATTCATATTTAATTTTAATTTTTAATAATACCTATTATTGCGTAAAATAAAAATGAAATTATATAAAATGTAAACGAAATAATGTAAATTAAATAATAAACTCTCTATGTGATTAATTCTTTTTTACTTTTTTGTTGTATTCAGTAATTATTGAAATTATTTTTATCGACAGGAAATTTCGTTCATTTAAAAGTTCAAATGGATCACAATTTTTTTTTGCCACTATTAAAAATGTGAATAAATTTTTAAATACTTTTTTGCAACATTGTGTCTGAGAAGCGTGAGAAAGTTTCATTTTTATTTATAAATATTTGATTTGTTTAGTGCTTATTTAGTTAATCTTCATTTTTGTAATTATTATTTATTCAATTTTTATTTGTTAAATTTTGAATGGTTTGATTTTTATTTCTGAATTTTTCAATTGTTTTTTTTCATATAATTATTCTTCATTTGATTAAATCTTATATTTAAAATCTTAATTAATTCATTTTTCATTTGTTTCTTTTTCAATTTGTTTAACATTTCTTTGATAAATCTTAAAATTTTCAATATTTATTTATCAATTTTCCAATTGTTTATTTTCTATTTCATAATTTTTTATTTGTTGAAACTTCAAAATTTATTTTTCAAATCTCAATTTGGCAAATATTCATTTCTTTAATCTTCATGTATTAAAATAATTTTTTTAATATTTATTTGTTAATTTTTTTATGTTTATTTGTTAATTTTTTTATTTTTGTTCCTTAATTCTTAAGTTATTGTGTTCTTATCTATGATTTTTTTATTTGTTTAGTTTTTATTTACTTGATCATTATTTGTTTTATCTTTATTTGTTTAATGGTTTTATGTTTAATCTTCATTTGTTTAGTTTTCAATTGTTGAATAAAAATAGTTCAATTCAAAAAAGTAGACAAATCATCATTTGTTTAAATTTCGTTTGTTTATTCTTCATTTTTCTAATTTTCATTTGTTTAATCTTTATTATTTGTTTATTTTCCATTTGTTTAATCTTTATTTTTTTAATTATTATTTGTTTAGTACTTATTAGTTAATTTTTCAACTGTTCAATTTTTGTTTATGAATGTTGTTTAATTTTTATTTATTAGGTAATTATTCATTTGTTTAATCTTTATTACTTTATTTTTTATTTGTTTAATGCTTATTTGTTTTGTTTTTATTCGTTTAATAAACAATATCTTAAGTTGAAAATTTGAAAAAAACTGCATTAATTAAATTTTTATTTGTTTCAATTTATTTGTTAATTCTTCAATTGTTTGACATTTATTTATTGGATTTTTTATTTATATATTTAATTGTTAACAGTTTGTTTTTAATTGTTTCGCTATTATATTTATTTTTCTTTTATTTATTCATCTGTTATTTACTTATTTTTGTTTCATTTATTTACCTATAATTTAATTATTTATTTGCTTTATTCTTAATTGTCTATTAAATTTTAAATCAGTTGATTAATAAATGAAATAAATTAAATTCTTTATTTCTTTATTCTTTTTTTGCTTAGCCTTTACTTTTGTTTATCTTCATGTGTTTAATTACACTGAGAAAACTGTTTCCGGCAATAAAAACTTTGCGCCAACTAATTTTTTTTATTTGATAAATTAATTGTGCAAAAATATTGTTTACGTACGAAAGGATAAATGAAAAAATCTCCAAATACTTAATTTAAAATTTTTCCTTTTGTCGCACACAGTAATTATTGAAAATATTTTAATCGACAAAAAATGTTCAAATTCAGATGGATCACAATTTTTTTTCTCTATCTAATTATTTAAATAAATAAAAAATATTTGTTGAGAAAATTTTTTAATTTTCTTTTAACATTGCTTCAGGTAGAATCGTGAGGAAAACTTCATTTAAATAAATTTTGAAGTGAAATCCAATGAATTTGTCAAGAAATAATTTTACAGAACGACGACAAAAAACGTTGAAGAACCTGTGGAAATTGATGGTATTTATACCTATATAATTTAATTATTCTCTATTTTTGCGTCTTCACCCTTTGAATTTCCAATAGCATCGAAATAAAATAAATTAAATTTGCAACATTTGAAAAACGAAACGGTATTTAATCCACTTTCGAATGAAATTTTAAATATTGTAATTTATAATGAACCATTTTGCAATAAAAAAATAAAATAACAGAAAATATGAGATAATGTTATATTTGGCATTAGCGAAATTTTATCAGCCCCCGTTGTAATTATATAATAAACGATAATACATTCATAATGTCAATAATTCGAAGAATTGAAATGTGAATTATTTTTTGAAAAAAAAAAATTTGACACAATAATAATACAAAAGGGAGCTTACAGGATAAAATTATTCGCAATTATAAAGTATTGATCGTTTGGTGTTGTTATTGTACATGTTCCATTTTAATACCGTGAGATCTCATTTCCAGCACTTTGCAATTTGTGATGTGAATTTGGATTCAAATTGATGGAATAAAATCGTTTACACATTTGATATTAATCAACGAGTGAAGTACTGCTTTTACATTTGCAATTCAAGTTCTTGCATAAATTATGCCTTGAAATGAAGTACTCACACAATTTTCTGTTGTGTAAATACTTTTTTTTTTGCCCAAAAATCGCCTGCTTCCAACAAAATTGCATATTTCATATACTGATAAACAATGCAGAATTAAATATTAAAATACGCAAACTACGATGGAGGAAGTGAACATTATATGTACTGTAACAAAATAAAAAAAAAGGAAAAAAAAACGAGCCGACGATCGCTAAATAAATCACAGATCCGCATCTGTGTTATCGAATTAACGCCAACTCGAAATTTTGTACGCTTGCAAAATTAGCCTAGATCAGCAACGTAAATGGACCATATATTAACTTTAAAATCAATAGAAATCAAATTTTTAACTTTTTTAAAAATAATTAATTTAGCGAAACATTTTTTTTTAAACAAAAAATTGGATTTAAAAAAATTTTCGATTCTTTTTTACCTTGTTTATCAACAACGATTACACGTGCGAAATTTAATCAATTTAAAATTAGTGGACAATTTACAAAATTTTTGTTTTCAAATACAAGACTTGAATTTTCATAACAATTTTAGATTCGGAATTTCATAATTTTCTACAATCCAATCAATTAACTAATTATTTTTTCTGAGATTATGATAAAATTCTTGGAATCAATATTCAATTATTTTCAGTAATTTTAATGTAAATTTTATTAAAACTTTTAAAACTAATTGAAAAAATGGCAATAAAATAAAAAAACAAAAATAAAATTCAAAATTGAAATTTAAATAAAATTTGCATTAAATTTGTTGAAAATAATTATGAATTGTTTCCAAGAATTTTATTTTAATGGTTTTTAATTTTTCTAAATAATTGAATGCTTTTGTGAAACTTTATTCAAGTTGTCTTAAAATAATTAATTTTATAAAAATTTTAATTCGAAATTTTGAAAGTAATTAAATTTTAATTTTTAAATAGTATTTACTTTCAAGCTTTAAAAATAATCGTGTTCTTTAATATTTGTGATTATTTGATTATTGAAATTTTTTTAAAAACATTTTCGAAATAATCTAAATTTTCTGAGAAATTAATTACATTTTTATAATAATTAAATCCTTCTGTGAAATTTTATTAAATATTTATTAAAAATACATTAACTCTTGAGAAGAATTTGATTCTTTCTACAAATAATTGAATTAGTAAAGGAGTTAAATAAAATTCATTACAAAAATTGAATAGTTTCGTAGAACATCATTAAAATTTGTTATAAATAATTGAAGTCTTTAGAGTAATTGAAAAATTGAATGAATTCTTTTGGGAGAGGTTGTTTTACAAAAATAATTAAACTCCTGAAAAAATTCTATTATTTATGTAAATAATTGATCGCTTATAAAAAATTGAATTATTTAAAGAAGTTAAATAAAATTCAGAAAAAATTTCATAGTTTTGATGAATGTCATTAACACATTTGAAAATAATTTAATTCTTTTGAGAAATTTTTTTAAAAACTTGAAAAATGATTGAATTCTTTCAATTTTATTAAAATTTTAGAAAATAATTGAATTCTTTTGTTATTTTAATCATTTTTATAAATAATATAATTTTTTCGTGAAATTTTTTAAAAATATTGTTTTGAAAATAATAGAATTTCTTCAAAGAATTTTATTACAAGTTTTAAAGCTAATTAAATTGTTTCCAAGAATTCCATTAAATTTTTCAAAAATAATTGCTTTTTTTCATTATTTTAATCATTTTCATAAATAATAATTGTTGCAATATTATTGAAATTTTATTGAAAATAATTTTGAAGAGAAATTTCTTATTAACAAAAATTTAATTCCAGCTTAAAATTTCATTACATGTTTTAAAAATAATTAAATTGTTTCCAAGAATTTTATTAAAAATTTAAAAAAAATAATTGCATGCTTGATATGAATTTGATTTTTTTTAATAATTGAACATTTTTAAATAATATCTTCAAATTTTTGAAAATAATAGAACTGTTTTCAATAATTAACAAGAGAATTCTAGAAAATAATTAAATTCTTTTGTTATTTTAATAATTTCCATGAATACTTGAATTCGTTCATAATATTTTGTATAATAGTAATGAAAATAATGAAATACATCTTGAGAAGAAATTTATTATTCATAAAAATAATTAAATTCTTACATAAAGAATATTTTTCCAAAAAATAAAAAAATTTACAAAATAGTTCAATTACGTAAGAATTTAATTATTGTTATAAATTAAAATTAAATGTTTTGATATAATTCAATTTATTTTCATAAATTTTAATAAAATTCCTCCTAAGAATTCAATGATTTAAAAAATTTTAATACATTTATTTCGAAATTCAAAATTCAAAAAAAATTTAAGAAGAAAAATTATTTAATTGTTTAGGAGAAAAATGCGCAAAAAAATCCCATCACTCAGAGGTAAAAATTGTAAAATGAAATTATTGAAATTTTTAGGGGGAAAATACGCAAAAAATTCACATCACTCAGAGGTAAAAATTGTAAATTGAAATTTATGTTAAATACATTTTTTCCGGTAAAAATAGAAAAATCAAAAATTATTTATGTTTTATTTTGAAAAATGATGATAAATTATAATCAAACAATAAGAGTAAAGAAAACAAAAGAATTAGACTTAATTTTTTTTTATTTTCAACCTTCGCGTGATTAATTATTTGTAGAGAAAGAAAAAAAAAAAGTTTTTTTTTAAAAAAAACAATTGCGAGTTTGTTTGATTGTTCACCAAATGGTGTTTCGTGGGCTTCCTATCGTGTTCTCGATATTCGCGGGTGCGGAAATCGCGGACGATAAATATTAATTATTTTTGTTTGTCGCTCGTTGCTCGTTGCAGCATTAATAACATTTCGAAGCCAAGCCCGGGCGCATCCAGCCACCTATCAACATCCTGCGTGACAAAAACGTTGAAATAACAGATCCACTAACTGAAACGCAATAATCGCAACAACCGAATACGTAATTTTCGCAAACAAAGTACGTAAATAATAATACGCTATTTACCTGCACCAGGCTGCCGCGTATGCACGAATTTAATTATTATAAACGAGAGGCTCATATTTTTTTTGGGGAGCTTTTTTTATGTTGTTGCATATATATACATACTCACACGCACATATGTACATTACTTTAAAAAGTGCACTCTACCATACAGAAATAACGGTAGAGAAGAGTTGCTGTTCGTGTTCGATTCTGATTAAGCACCTGTCGTGACTTCTGCATTTTAAACCAAGGGTCTAAAACATGCATAATATTAACATTAAACATTCAAATCTCCTTTAAGACATCAAAAGTTATATTAAAATATTTCAATCTACTTTTCTACTACTGTAATATCTTTTATGATTTTAAAAGCAGTTTTTACTTTTTAATTTAATTTAATCTTTACTGAATGTGTCTTGACTTATTACCATTTAGTGCGGATAAATTTCCTTCTTATCAATTTCATTATTTCTGCGCGTGTGAATTTAGTAATTAATTCACTAATAATAGTGCACTAAAAGAAATACTTGAATACCATATACAGGGTGTCTACTATTTTCCTTCAACAAAATTCCCGGTTTTTCCCGGCTATGTCTTCATTTTTCCTCATCAAATTTAAATTTCATTTCTAACATAAATAAATCATTAGATTTTTGTAAAAAAGCATTTTTAATATAATTTTAATTGAAAAATGGGAAAATAATTGAATAAAACAAACAATTTTTCAAATTTGTTTAAAAATAATCTTGCCCCTTTATAATTACAATTGTAATTTGATTTTTCAATTTTAATTCTATTGATAATAATTAAATTCCTGCAAAGAATTTAACTATACCCAGAGAAAATTATTATTTAAACCAAATATATTTTATTTTACTTAAATAAACGTTTATTTATCTCAGAACCAACTAGACTTTTTATTTGTTTCAAATAAAATTTATATTTGACATAAATAAAACATATATTTGAGTTAAATAAAATTTTATTTAAACTAAATAGAATTTATTTGAAATAAATAAAAAGTCTAGTTGATTCTGAGACAAATATACCATTTCTCTGGGTATATTTAGAAACATTAGGTAACTAAAGAAATAAGTAAATATAATTTATTCAAAAATTCAGAAATTTGAAATCAAAAAAATTTAAGAGAAAATCAACAATTATAGTTATTGAATAATAACAGAATAATACAAGTTTTAAATGCAAAAAATTGATTAAAAATTTTAAGACAGACTTTATATTTTAAAAATAAAATTATAATTAACGGTTACTATAACAACTTCCCTTGATTATTAAAAAAAAAATAAATTTAATTCTTTAAAAAAATTCAATCATTTTTCAAAAATGTAAAGAAGATTGAATTATTTCAAAAACTTTCAATTATTTGTTGGAAAAATTCAATTTTATTGAAACAATAGAACTGAAAAATTCCAAGAATCTTATTTTTCAGAATTTAAAAAAATTGCGAAAAATTCAATTTTATTCAAGAGTTTTAAATATGTATATTTTGTTAAATTAACTAGTAAAAATTTTAATTATTTATCTTCGCCTTTAGAAACATGATACATTAGAATGTGACTTTTCATAACATTCAATTATTAATTAATTATTAAATTAAAATGCTTTGAAAATTCTATTTTTTGAAATCCGCGTTTTTACAATTTAATTTTTCGATTATACAGTACCTAATGCTTTAATTAAACACTTTTTTCTTTAAATATTTAATAATAAATAAATCTGAAATTTTGTAAGAAAGTCTAAAATATAATAAAGAAGCAGGGCAGTGAGGTACAAAAGTTTTAATGATTAAAAAATAAATTCTCAAAAAATACTTTGAAATTCCACTTGATTTTTTATATGTAGAAGTTTTAAAATATATTATTTTTATAAACAAAGTATGAAAAAATAAATTTAAAAGTACCATTAATATGTGAATTAATTTTTAAATTGAAATACTCGATAGTTTTCTCAGACAAAATTCCGACAATATCGACTTTTTCCGGCTGTGTATAACTGGATGTAACTCCTTAAACTTTATAAAAATTAATTCTACAGAACTGTTAGTTATGAGCGTATGAAAAATTAAGATTTTCAAAGATTTTAATTTGATACCTTTTCATTCATTTTTTAAATCAATTTTTATTAGAAAATTCTACAAAATTTCGATTATTTAAATACTACAATAAATAATTTATTCTATATGCCTTTTTACGAATTGTAATAAAATTTTTAACGACAATTACATTAATCAAAAAATTTCATTATTATTATATTTCTACAAGAATTAAGATTTTGAAAAATTTCAAATTCAAACCTTTTTAAAATTTAATAGGTCACAAACGTATTATTATTATTGTTATTATTATTATTGTTATTTTATATTATTAATAATATTGTTACTGTATCTTATTCAAAATTATTTTCATTATTTCGATTAAATTATTAACTAAAATTTTTCTCTTAATCAACTATTTTTAATATTTTTTGAAAAATTTCTTTGAGAATTTCTCAAATATATTTATTTAAAATTCAATTTTACGAAATTTTGATTATTCGGAAATTCTTCAATTACACTGTAAGAAAGATTTTTGAAATTTCCCTAAAAATATTTAGGAAATAAATTTTACTAATTTATTTGAAAAATTAACTAATATAGATAATGGAATTTAAAAAAAGAATTATTGAAATATTTCTATATGAATTTAGAAACATTTCCATAAAATAATGTTGAAAAAATCCAAAAAGATTGGAAAAATTCTCTTAAACGATTAGGAAAATTTTCTTATGGAAATACAGAAAAATTTCTGAGAATTTAGAAAAATTTTCATGTAACTTTAAATTATTTTAAAATGTTAAATCAAACTTTATGAAAAAATATATTTTGTTCAAATTTGACAATGAGAAGAATATAAAATTCAAATTTTCACATACTTTAATTTGAAACCTTTTCAAAATTACTAAATTATTTAAATAAATAATTAAATAATTTAATGAATAATTAAATGTATAATTTAAAAAATTTTATTTTTATAAAGAGTTTTGTCAACAAATTTTTAAATAATTTACTTTTTTAGACGAATTCTAAATTTATTATTTATGAAATAAATTGAATTATTTCGAAGAAATTTATAAAAAATTTGGAAATAATTGAATTTTTGTGAAATTTTTATTATTTTAAGAATTTCTTTTTTAAATAATTTATTTCTTTTAGAAATTTGAAAATAATTGAAACTTTGGCAAGAATTTTATTAAAATTTTAGAAAATATTTTAATTGTGAAAATAAAAGTGTTATTATGTGTAAAAATTATTGAAATTTTGACCATACTTTTAACAAAATTTTATCATAATTTCCTTTTATGAACCCATGTATAAAATAATAAATAAATAAACAAATAATTGAATTTCTGCTAGGAATTTTATTACTTTTGGAAATAATGGAATTTACAAAAAAATTTTATTATTTATGAAAATAATTAAATTTAGAAGAAATTTATAAAAAATTTGTAAATAATTAAATTCCTTTCGAATTTTTTATTATTTCTGAAAAGAATGACAAATATTTGCGTAAAATGTTTTTAAAATTTTTGTTAAATAATTGAATTTCAGCGAAGAATTTTATTACCTTTGAAAAAAATATTGTTGAATTTTTGTAATCACTTGTAACATCTCGAAAAATAAATTTTTTAAGTGTTTTTAACTACAATTCTTCTATAAAATCATTATTTTTAATAATCACATCTAAATATGTATTGCAAAATTTAATTATATTTTTTTCGATGAAATTTAATTATGTTATATTTTATACATTAAAATTTTTTTAAATCTTTGTCCTTCAAAATTTTTAATTAAAATTTAGTCAAAAGTGAAATTTTCTAAAATGACAAATTGAAACCTGTTGAAGTTATTAAAAAAGAATTTATTGTCAGAAAGGGAAAAAAATTGAAAGTTTTGTTTTATATTTAAATTTTCTTTTTATTCTAAAATTAGAAGAGAAAAAAACGTAAAGTTGTAAAATTAAGAAATTCGGAATCATTTCTATCTTAAATTTGAGACAAAAAACGAATCAAAATTATTTTGTTTTTTGTCTCAATTTGATGTCCTTATAAAAAAACTGAAAACTAAGACGTCACAGTTTATCTATAGAAAAACATTTCTAAAAATAATTTTCTTATGAATTTTTAGCAAGCTTGCAAGTAGGTATGCAAATTTTGATAATGGAGAGAAAGACTAAATTTTTAGGAACCGAAAATTCAGAATAGAAAATATTTGTTCTTATGATGCATGATGGTTGAAAAAAAGGGGAAAACGCACCAACTTTTGGAGGAGAAAAAAGGAAAAAAATTCTCAAGTGTGTGTATTTGTGTGCGGAAACTAAGTAAATTCTTATAGGTCACTCTTTGGACGTTTGGTATTTAAGTTTCGCCTAAAAGCAGCAACTTCTAAGTGGCAATAGGGGCCAATGCACCAGGCGATGATCCAAGGTGGGGTTTTGCTGGGCCTTGTGGGCAGGTGGTTCTTCCTCGGCTCAAAGAACTTTTGTAGGGGCGTTGATCTTCGTGACGACGCGACGCCACCACCAAGAAAGCGTGTGCCTTGTACAAAAACTAAAGAATAAATTCAACGGCTTTGTCCCGAAAAATATTGAGATCCATAGTGTAAAAGCGCCTTCTTAAAAAAAAAGAAAAACAAAAACAAAAAAAAGAAAAGAAAAAGAGGGACGAGAGACAGAGACCATAGAGAACAACATAACTCCTGTCAAAGATTCTCTCAGCATTTCCCTGATGCGTCGAGAAACACGAGTTAAACCATTTTTACCTTTACGACCATTTCTCCATGCAGCTTCTTCACGTTGCGTGCATGTTCGAGAAGAAAAGGTTAACTTTCAACAAGCAGTTCTTCTATATTTTTATGGTTAGCCCATTAATTTTTGTTTTCGTTTTCGAATTTTTTGAATTATTCATAATTTTTGTTGCCTGTAGATAAAAAGGAATGGAGATTAAACAAGACGAGATTAAGCAAATAAGGTAAAAGAAAGGAACAAAAAAATCAAAGCGTAACAGAAAATGGTAGGTTATCAATTTACGAAAAATTATTTCACGGAAAGAAAACACAGAAGATCAGCAACTTCGTTACAATTGTCTCTTGTTTTTTAATGTTAAAATTTTTTCCGTAAAATAATTTTTCGTAAATTGATAACCAACCAATAGAAAAAATTTAATTAAAATAAGAGTCATTCCATTATATTTCGACTAAAGTCGTTGCCGACTAATTTAAAAAAATTGTAATATTTTGCAGGAATGATTTTAAAGATATTAGGATTACCGAAGAAAACGAATTTTTTAAATATTTTTTATATTTATTGTAAAATAAGCATCTAAAGTATATGGAGTCGTAAAAACTGTCACATTTTCATCTATTATAAAATATTAAAGGAAACACAGAATAAATTTATTATAAAAACGTAAAAAAAAAATTAGATTTTACTAACAATGAATTATTTTATTATTATAAATTGGTAGAAACAATTATTAATAAGAAATATTAAATAAAAAATTATTTCAAAGTTCACCTGGTAAATAACCTATTTTTACAAATTTCATTCACTAAATGTGAGAAATAGAAATCATTAAATTGAATAAAACCTTATGAAATATAAAGTACCTGTGATTAACTTTTACTTTTTCTTAACACTTTCTTCCTTTTTTCTTCATAAATGTTAAAAAATAAGCAATTAAAACTGGCACTTTGCTTACATTCACGATTTTAAAATGTAAATAACTTCCGCCCAGAAAAATAAAAAATTACGAAAATTGGGCAATAATTAATTGATCACTAGATACACACACTGGAAAAAGATTTTCTTTGGTCCCGAAGCTATTTTTTGAAATAATTAATTTTAAACTTTTCACTATTTCTATCAGGTTAATACATGTAATTTTTTTAAAACTGAAGTTGGTTCAAAACGATTAAACAAGAATATCTAACTTCGTCACTTGTATTGTCTGAAATAAAAAATGCAGGTGGAGACCAAATATTTTGCTCGTACTAACAAAAAATTTATTTAAAGCTGAAAACGCAAGATTTTTATTGTACTAACTAAACAGTATTGTCGTAGATTTAATTTATCTCGTAATTTATCAAATAAATGCTTTAGGCGGGAGAAAAAGATTTTTGTTGTCGGAAATAAAAGAAATAATTAAAGAATTATTAAACGGAGACTAAAAACATTAAACAAATAAATAATTAACTATACAAAATCTTCGTATTCTATTTTTTCATTCTATCGTCCACATTTTGAATTTAGTTTTAATGTATGCTTTTTTTTATTAGAAAATATTGTTTGACAAACTGAAAATATGCAGGAAATATAAAAAATATAAAAAATTACAAAATATAAAGAATTATTATTAACAAATAAATTTTGAATTTTTTATGCTTTTTTATATCTAATTTCGTTTAATTGATCTAAATTTTGAAAAAATTTTCCGCTTTATTTATTAAAAATATTAGAAAATTGATAATTGTTTAAAAACTGCAATTAAGAAATATAGGAAATAAATCCACTTTAGTCATCATTTTTATTTCTCCATAACAGTATTGTTCACAAACTGATTCTTTTCTTTTGAAAAAAAAATTACATATTCCCATTTCTTAATATTTTTGTAGGAAATTTTCAATTTTCATTATGAAATAATTTGCATCAGTTCAATTTCTTAATTACAATTTCTTTATTAAAATTCAAAGTTTTTTAAAAATAAGGGAAAAAATATAAATAAATTCTCTTTTTTTAGTAAAAAAATGATCTGTTACATTTATTTACAAATTTCTTTAATTGTAAAATTATTCGAAAATATCAACAATAACGTTTTTTAAAATAAATATTTCATTATTATTATTTTTTCACAGGAATTAAGATTTTTAAAAATGGCAAATTCAAACTTTTTAAAAAATTAAACAGCTAAGGAAAGTTTTATCATTATTTTATATTATTAAGAATATTGTTAGTATATCTTATTTAAAATTATTTTCATTATTTCAATTGAATTATTATTTTCTAGAATTTTTAATTAAAATTTTTCTCTAAATCAACAATTTTTAATAATTTTTGAAAAACTTCTTTGGGAATTTCTCAAATATATTTGTTTTAATTAAATTTAACGAAATTTTAATAATTCGGAAATTCTTCAATTAAATACACTATAAGAAAAATTTTGGAAATTTTCAAAAAAAAATTTAGGAAACAAATTCTACTAATTATATTTAGAAAACTGTACCAATATAAATAAGGGGAGTTTTCTTAAAAATTAGCAAAAATTTCTGTGAATTTACAAACATTTCTATGAAACAATGTAGAAAAAATACCAAATGTTTGGAAAAATTCTCTAAAACTTGAATTTTTATTATTTTATGAAAATTCTTTAAAATTGATAGTTAAAAGTATAGAAAATTTAAATATTTTAATTTGGAACCTGTTAAAAATTATTCAATTATTTAAATAAAAAAGTAAATAATTTATTAAATAATTGAATGTTTCTTAAGATTCGATTGTTATTAAGAATTTTATCAACAAGTTTGAAATAATTGAATTTTTTTGACAAATTTTAATCAAATTTTTAAGAATGCTTACATTTTTCACGGAATTTGATTGAAATTGTACTGAAAATAATTAAAATTCTGCGATAATCTTTATTATTTACGAAAATAATGGAATTTCCAAAACAAATTTATTATTTATAAATAGAAGCTTGTGCAATTTTTATTATATAATATACAATTTAAAAAAAAAATTATAATAAATAATTTTTTCAGTTTAGCTTCTTCACTTGAGAACGCCAAAGTCGCCACCAGATGCCAGTAAAAATTCCAAGAATAAACTGCACTGACATCCAGCGGTGACCTTGACGTTCGCAAGTGGATAGTTGCATTTCCATTCTGAATTCCACCATGTTCGTCAATATTCTTAATTCTATAATATTTTATAATCAAATTTAGGAAGTTTAGCAAGTAATATAAACGGATTTCAATTTTCAATTCACTTTAATTTGTAATATTTTTACAGGCTCTAATTTTATTCGAGTCTTGGAATTAATTTTTCCAGTCAATAAATCGATTTTCAAAAGTTCGGTTTTATAAAAAGTGCAATATTATTTTTTTTGTATTAAATAAGTGTTATTAGTAATTTATTTATAAAAATACTTTATAAAAATAATTGGATATTGTGAAAAAGGGGCAAACAGTTCCAATAGTCCCGTGAGTCCACGATTTGAAAAAAACATTAAACAAATAAGTTCTAATTGAAGCTTAGCAACAAATAAAAACTATATGCAAAAATGAGAATTCAACAAATAAATATTAAATAAATGTAAAAATAAACAAAATGCTGATTGAACAAATGAAGATTAGTTCTTTTTTGACTGTAAATATTTTGTTAACAGAGGGAAACGTATACATTGTTTATGATTCGATACAGGTCAAGCAGAACTTTATGAGCAAAATTAATATCGTAGTTTCATATTTGTAAGTATAATATTTTTTATGGTTCAAACGATCATAAATACGTTTTCGCCATGAACATTTACGATCATACAATATCCGAATTATTTATGATAGGTTTTTATAAAACATGTGTTATACGTGAGTTGTTTTCCCGTTCGAGATAATTATTTTTCATTTTCATACATGTATCAATATAGAGAAAAATAAATAAAAAAATATTTTTTTAAAACACACACACACACATACAATTCAATTGCATAAATCAATTAATAGAATTTTAAATATAAACTCCGCATATTATGACGTTGGAGGTAGTAAATTTTCTTCTGTTTATTTACTGTCAATTTTATTTCTCCTTTCCTATGAATTTCTTGTTTTTTACTGTCAATTTTCTTTTTGTATTTATTATAATTTTTCGTTTTTTTAATATCAAATTTTTTTTATTTTACTTCTTTCTAAATTTGAATCAGTTAAAAATAACTGACTTAAAAGCAAAAAGTCAGTCACTAATTCAAATAGTAATATTTCTACTGACAATTAGTTAAAAATAACTGATGTTTTAGTAAATTTTTTTTTGACTGATTCAATTAGTCAAGTTTAACTAATTTTGCAGTTACTTTTTTACTGTAAATCAGTTATTTTTTAACTGAAAATCAGTTGTTTTTAACTGCGATTCAGAAGAAAAAAACCAGTCACTGATTGTCAGTTAAAACCATGATTTTTAACTGATTCAAATTAAGAGAGTAGGAATTTTCTTTCTGTTTTTCCTCCCTCCTTTTTTTCTTTTTAATTAATTTTCTTTCTTCTTTATTCAAAATGTTGTCTTCTTTACTATCAATTTTCTTTTTATTCTTCTTTTCTTCCTTTTTTCTGCTTTTCTATTCTTTTTTCTTAAGTATTAATCTTTTTGTTTCTTTATTATAAATTTTCGTACCTATAATAATTTTTGCCTTCCTTACCATCAATTTCCTCTCCTCTTTTCTTTCTTTTTGCTGCTTTTCTATTCTCTTTTTATACTTAAATTTTCTTCCTTGCTTATTGTTTATTACAAAGTTTTTTTTTCTTTTTCTTTTACTACTTTTCTATTTTTTTCTGTATACTGAAATTTGTATTCTACTTTATTTCCTGTGTCTTCTTCTTTATTTTTTATTTATCTTTTCTCTTGTTTCCTATATACATTTTTTCTTCTTTATTACAAAATTCCTTTCCTCAAGATAATAATTTTTTCCATTTTTACTGTCAAATTCCTTGCTTTTTTCACAATCTTTTTCTGATATTCTACTTTTATTCTTTGCGATATAAAAATGACTTTTTCTTTAATATTTTTTGCATATGTGACGCGATCTGAAGAAAGGGACCTTAGAAGCAAAAAATTATAGGTTATGTTTGCAATTTTTTAAATGAAAATACAAAGGAAGAATCAACTGTCAGTTGGATTAATTAATGTTGAACTCTTCAGGACAGCTAAAATATTTAATAAAAACTGATTTTAATTTGCAAAAAGTAAAAAGAAACTTTTAATCAACAAAAAAGTAACATTAACATAACCTTAAAGTGATTTGCTTCTAAGGTCCCTTTCTTCAGATCGCGAAACAATATTTTTCTTTCTTTTTTACTATCAATTTGTTTTTCTTTTCTTTTGCCTTTTTACTTTCTTTTATAAATTTTGATTCTTCCTTATTTTTTATTATTAACTTTCTTTCTTCTTTTCTAAAAATTCTTTTCTATTTATAGAAAATTATTATTAATATTTTATTTTCTTGTTCATTATTTCTTCGTCTTCTTTCTTCTTTTCTATAAGTTTTTTTCTTCTACGCTATAAAAAATAATAATATAATAATAATAATATATAATAATTATATAAATGTTTCTTCTTCCCAATAATATTAATTTTTTCCCCTTTTCTTTCTTTTTCAATTTTTCCTCTCTTTTTTCTCTAATATAATATTCCTTCTTCCTTATATTCTTCATTAAAAAATTTTCTTTCTTATTTACTGTTTTTCTTTCTTCTTTATTATAATTGTTGTCTTTTTACTCCTAATTTCATTTCTTCTGCTCTTTCTTTTTTCTGCTTTTCAATTATTTTTTCTTTACTATAAATTTACTTCCCTCATTTCTTTCTTTATCTCCCTCTTTATTCTTCATCATTCATTTTTCTTGTTATCTATAAATTTTATTTCTTCTTTAATAAAAAGTTTCTTTTTTTCTGTACTTTTAACTTTTCTTTTAAGTCTTTTTATATATACTCTTTTTTCTTTACTATAAATTTTCGTTCTTCTTTGTTAGTAATTTCTTTTCCTCTTCTTTTTCCACTTTTATTTTCAGTTCTTTTTTATTTATGCTATGAATTTTGTTTATAATTCTTATTTATTTATTGATTACAAATTTTTTTTCTTCTTTTTAGTAAATTTATAGTTGTACTATATACTTTCTTTCTTTTTTAAGCTTAATTTTGTCTTCTTTACTATCAATTTCTTTCCCTTCTCTTTTTTTTCTTTTCAAGTCTTACTTCTCTATACAATAAATTTTTTCTTTTTCTTCTTCATACTTTAAAACAATTTTTTTTCTTCTACTCTATAAAAATTTCTTTCTATATACTTTACCATTTTTTCCTCTTTTTCTCCTTTTTATTCTTTTCTATATACCTACTCTTTTTTTAAATATAAATTTTCTTCCCTCTTTTCACTTTTTGTGTTATTTTTTCTTCCGTTTTCTTCTTTTCCTCTTCTTATTTCTTCCATTTTCTTCTTTTCCTCTTCTTTTTCTTTTTTCTCTCTGTTTTCTTCAAATTATAAATTTTTCTTCTTTATACTTTAATACAAATTTTCTGTTTTATTTTCTACAAATTTCCTTTCAGTTTAATACTATAAAACTTTCTTTCCTTTTTACGCATTTTTCTTTTCCTTTTATCTTTTTTTCGTTTCCCTTTTCTTTATACCAAAAATTTTTATCTTCTCTCGTCTCTATACTTTAATAAAAATTTTCTTTCTTCTCCGTAAATTTTCTTTCTTTTTCCTCTTTTTCTTCTTAACACTATATATGTATACAAATGTTGAATAAAATTTTCTAAAATATAAATTGTTCCCAAGAGAATTTCTCATCACAATAAGAAAAGAAGCATCAAACTCTAATAAGCAAATTAAGACCTATATAACGCTAAGAGGGTCGATGTGGTATATATAAGAAGATCTTCCCTTGGTCTAAGAAAGGTTTTCTTAATCGTCGCGCATCATTTCTCACGTCTCGAATGACAACAGGCGAAGTAGATCCTTGCAAAAAAAAAGAAAGAGAAAATATAGTCTTCTTCTTCTTTTTTTTTCTCTCGCAATATACACACAAGAGAGGAGAGAGTATACTTTGGTGGTAAAAATCTGAGGAAGAAGTGAACTAAAGAAGAAGAAGAAGAAGAAGAAGAAGAGGGGCTTCTTTCGTTGTCGTTCTCGAGTGCAGCTCGTATTGCATATCCATCGTGTGTAGAGGAGAATTCGCATATATAGTAAGCGGAGACGATTGCACGGGTGGGACCATGTTGAAAAAAGAAGCAAAAGGGCCGCCACCGAAAAACCGCCTAGCAAGAGAGAGAGAGAGAGAGAGAGAGAAATCGAAGAGCAGGCAAGAGGAACGGCTGCCACTGATGTATGTTTCGGAGGAAGGTTGGAGGGCGGCGGGAGTCTCTAGAAATTAGGTTGTTGCACCGCATAGGACCTGTAGTGGGATAAGCCCAAGGCCCCTGCTATTCGGCTTCCCCTCCGCGAATTTAGGCCGTTGCACTTTTCGTCGGACCCTGCGCCCGCGTGGAGGGAGGCCCAAATAGGACTTGGGAATAGTTGGGAGAGGGGAAGCCTCGCCATGGAGGGATAGAGTGCATTTAGGCGCAGCCTCAATCTTCTTTTGGTGGAGAGGGGACTCTAGCACAGAGACAGGGCCGCAACAAGTAAATTCCAAGCTGCATCCCGAAAAGAAATCGCCTCTTTGGCCTTGAACGCTCATTAAAAAATCAAACTCGTCGCAAAACCTTTTCATTTCTGAATTCAACATATTATTTTCATTTTTTTTGCAATATAATTTTCACGTTTTTCTATTCAGTCTATCAAATATAGGATTATCTAATTTTTCTGCATAGATATCAAATTGAAACAAAAACCACTTTGCAACATTTTTTATTCTTTTTTTGTCTCAATTTAATGGAAAAACTGTGATTTATATAAAGTATTATATAATTATCTAATTTTCCGAAATATTTATATCTAATTAATTTATTGTAATTATAATTTCTATGCAATGCAATATAATTTTACAATTTTTCTATTGTATAATACATTTTACAATTGTATAATTATTTCTTTTCTATTTTCTAATTTTCTATTTCCATTTTTCAAGGTATTTTATAAAATTTTTCGATTTTAGACGATCTTTTGATTTTTACATTCTTTTTACATCATTTTTCAATTAATTATAAAAGATGGTGCTAATATAATTTTTTTCTAATTAATATAGAACAAAATGTAAGTAATTTGAAAAAATTTGGACAATAATTATCGAATATTTAATATCTGAATTTTCGATATTTTTTTTGGAAATGCTATTTTTGATTGTAGGAAAATAATGAAAGGAATAAATTTTGACAAGTTAGTTTTAAATACAAAATTTGCTTTAAAGTTTTCAAGTTAAAATAATATCATATTATTAGGAATTCTATATCAAAAATAATACAATAAAGAAGAATTAACATACAAAATTACTAAATTGAAAACAATTAAAAACAATATAAGTAAAGTACTGTCTAAATTTGAATTTGTAAAAATATTTATTGATTTGCAAATAGTGGCTGATTTATTGGTTTTCAGGTATAGTAAAATTTACTAATTAATAGACATTTTCCACTAATTTTTTAGAAAAATTTACTAATAGTAACTAGTTACATAATTTAACTAATAAATAGTAATTTCTACTTATTTATCAGAAAAACTGACTAATTTGTAAATTTACTATTAATTAATTGTTATGAATAATATTAAAATTTTAATTTACCAAATTTCTTATGAATTATTATTATTAATACATATTAGGAAAATTTAAACGAATCAGTAGGAACTACTATTTATTAGCAAAATTTACTAATTCAAAAGCAAAAAACAGTCATTACTTCAAATTAATACACATTTTTAATATCTCAAATTTAGATTGTACTTTAATTATATTTTTCTAATTGTTTTAAAATTTTTTTAAAAATTCATTTTTTTAACAAATAATTTAGTAAATTTAACTATCATATTAGTAGCAATTACTATTTATTAGTAAAATTTACTAATTCAAAAGAAATGATATTCAGTCACTATATACTATAATTTAAAGTATAGTTAACATTTTTACTTATTCAGATTCTAAAAGTATAATTATAACACATATCAATAAAAATAATAAAAATTGAAGTAAAGATCTAAAAAAAATTAAGATTTTTATTAATTATAAAAAATTATAATAAATATAAAATATTGTTAAAAATAACAATAGAGAAACAAATTACACTTTATAAGTTATTATTATTTAAATTACTAAAATAGATAAAATTAATTATTAAGTAATATTATTCAAATAAGTTTAATTTTATTTTTTTATTTTTTACATCTTTATTCTTTATTTCTTACACTGTTAGAAATATATAGTACTTTTTGCACTCTTCTTATTCTTTATTTTCATAAATTTGAATACAATATTTATGTTTATTATATTTATTTTAATTGTAATAAATTATTAATTGTATATAATTCATTATGAAGTTGCCATAAAAATTGTTTACTTCTTTTAAATTATATAATTTTTTAAACTTATATTATCACCTTATTGTTCATATATAGTCTCGATTTCCGTGTTTTCGTTTGTGAGAGAATTTTTATGCCATCTAGGCGGCAACTAAAAGAACTAAATGGCGCGAAATTTAAAAAAAGTTAGAAGTTCAATTAATAATATATCATTAATTCTTTTTTGTAAAAATGTATAATTGAATGTATATTTCTACTCTAATATTATTGTATTACACTATATTATTGTTTAACATCTTTTTTATATCTATTTTATTTGTTTTTGTTATCAATTTAATAAAATGTTATAATTTACTATTTTTTATTTTATCCTCTGAATCTGATTTACAGTAAATAGTCGTCCATTAATTTAAATTATTTATAAATTTCTACTAATAAAGATTAGTTATTTTCCATTATATAAATTTAATACATAAATTTAAAATTATACTAATTTCTATTATTTATTTATTTTATTGTTTTTTCTCTAAATCTGATTTAGTGCTAAAAAAGTTGTTCTAGTTTAAATTATACTAAATAAATTGAAATATTAATTTTTAATTTATTTATTATAGTTTTAGTGGAAAACAATAAACAAACAATAACAATAATCAATAAACATTTCTGCAATCTAAAATTTTACTATTTTATAGTTTTTAATTTTTAATTTTTGTTACTAAAGTCTCAGTGAAAAATTACCAATTCTTGTAATAGGGTTTTTTCTCCCTATAATTTAAATTTTGAATTATTTTAAACATTTTTATTTATTTTGGAAAGAAATTATAATTTATACTATTATTATTTATTAGTATTAATATTATAAAACATAGTATTATTATATTATAATATAATAATATCTTTGATGTAATAAACAAAAGGAGTAATTCATACATATTGTTTAATAGAAGAAACAATTGGCGTAAAGAAATTCAGAGAGTATATACTTATATACTTAATATATACATATAAGGGAAGTTTAACGGGTTTCGAGAAGAATAATCCTTAAAGTATATGACGTAAGCATATTTGAATTATGTAAACTCTAGTTTATTGTTGACAACCCTTCGTAAGCAGAAGCATATTTGGACGAGTTGAATGCTTTCTAATTATAGAGTCGTATAGTTTATGAACAATAATTTTACCACTAAGTGATCACTTTTCGTCTTAGTTTTTTTCTCTCTCTCTTTATATGCTTTTCGGCTATAGCTAATTTAGAAGAAATTTGCATTTTAAATAATAGAAAACTACTACAATGTGTCTGGTATATACATTGTATACATTTTACACATTTTATACAATATCCCCAAAAATGTTTCTCCTAGAATTTGAAAAGAATTTTTTTTAGCGATATTGACTAAAATACGCACATTTTTTTCTACAGAAGAGTTTTTTTTATTTACTTTTATTGACAGATGGTTTAAAGTTATAGAAATTTTTAAAATTTTAAAAGGGGGCTGTTTTTTTGAATTATCATTAATTATGTAAATTAAAAACACTGAAAAAAATTTAATTGATTCAAAGTAACTGATTACTTGACTATGAATTAAATATTTACTCGAATTATATAATTTTTATTTGCTCAATCAAATCGTACAATTTAGATTTATTTTTAACAAACTGAATTAGTGATTCAAATACAATTTAATTGAGTAAAATAAAAATTATTTGATTCAAGTAATATTTAATTGCGATAATAGACAAATAGTCGGAAATTTAAATGAAATTAATTTTTTTCCTGTGTTTTTAGTATGTATAATTTACTTTTTATAACTTGTAAATTAATATTTATGTAAATGGTAGATTGTTTATAAAAATTATGAAAACAATTATTTAGAAAATCTTAAATTATTAATTATACAAATCGAAAATTATTAACATATGTTGAACATATCCTGAAATCCAAAGTTAAAATAAGGAAAATAGATTTAAAAAATTAGAAAGCATAATTTTTCGCACGTACATATCGAGTGTTTAATATTAAAACACTTGAATCAATAAAAAAGAATTTTTTCAATTTCTCAAATTAAATGCGATAATATGAAAATAATTTCCATGATGCTCGTTTGGAACGAGTCCTCGTGAAATGGAAGCGATATATATAGTTTATAAATTTGAAACATAATAAGCAACTATACAAGGAAAACATTGTTAAGTTGAAATTTCGAAAGAATATATCTCCTGAATTTTTTTTCATATATATATTTTTTTTTAAATGAAGTGTTGAGAAAGTCATGAGTGTAAATTTAAAGAAAAGACATTACGACCTCGTTGCTCAAGGTCGGTTGGATCGACTTGATGTTTATGAAACAGCTGTATACATTTTGAGAAAGTTTCTACGCACATTTAAACAATAAATATTACTGAATCATCAAAAAATTTCATCCAATGATCTCTATAGTTATAAATATCTTCGATCACTTCCATATTTTTTTTTTAATATTATATACTCATTCACTGGAGATTCTTGTGTGTTACTGCACATTATGAAATGATAATTTTGTTTCCGCATTACTCATACAAGACTGTTTCTAAACAATGTCGCGACAGTGTTTGAAATTATTACTTCTTGTACAGATGTAGTAAATAAATTGTTATATTAATAAAGATGATGATTTAAGAGTAAATTAATAATAATTTTATCACAATTTAATAACAATTTCATAATAATTTAACGGAATATGTGAAACTTTGTTTGACTTTGCACTTGATCTGAAACTATTTAACATAAACTATGTTTGACATAAATTTCAATTCACATTCTTTGACCTAAAATTCATGATTAGCAATATTCCCATTTGACATACAAGTTACTTGATATAAATCTCATTTAACATAAAAATTACTTGTATATAAATCTCATTTAACATAAAAATGACTTGACATGAATCTCATTTAACGTAACATTCACTTGACATAAATCTCATTTAACATTTTTATCATTCGATACAAAATTAATATCATGATATTTATTAGCTTAATATAAATGTTGTTCGACATATAATCCATTTAACCTAAATGTAAATCGACATCGACATTCAATTAACATTAAAATAGTTTAACATAAATGTCATTTAA
Organism: Leptopilina myrica (nomen nudum); assembly: GCA_032872475.1. Classification (NCBI taxonomy): domain Eukaryota; kingdom Metazoa; phylum Arthropoda; class Insecta; order Hymenoptera; family Figitidae; genus Leptopilina; species Leptopilina myrica (nomen nudum). Next base: position 7,669,752 of record CM065460.1, read on the forward strand.
CGTAAATCTCAATTTAGCATAATTTTCATTTAACATAAAAATTACTTGAACCATATAAATCTCATTTAACATGAAAATTGCTTGCAATAATTTTTATTTAGTATAAAAATTACTTGACATAAGTTTCATTAAATATAAAAATCATCACTTGATATAAATTATAATTTACAATTTTTTTATTTAAATCAAAATAAATTGGATGTAATATTCGATTAATATAAATGTTAATTAACAAAAAATTCATTAGATATGAATTTCATTTTGACATAGAATTCATTATATAGACATATAATTTATTTGACATAAAAATTATTTAACGTAAATTTAAGTTGATATTTTTTTATTTGACCTAAAATTCATTTGACATTAAACTCATTTTACATTTTCAATTGATATTTTTTTATTTGGCCTAAAATTTATTTCACATTAAATTCGTTTAACATTTAAATGTCGTGATGATATAGAACTTAATGAGCATTATTCCTTTTTGTCAAAAAGATTACTTGACAAAAATCATATTAAACATAAAAATTAGTTGACATAAATCTCCTTTAACATAAAAAACGCTATACAATTTTTGTTTATTGACCTAAAATTCATTTGACGGTAATTTCATTTTAAAAAATCTCGTTTGACATATAACTTATTGAGAACTATTCTCATTAGACATATAACAAGTACTTAAGATATATCTCATTTAACATAAATTTTAAATTATATTTTTATCATTTGATCGAAAATTCATTTAACGATATTTTATTGCTTAATATAAATATTGTTTGACATAAAATTCATTTAACATGATTTTCAATCGACATTTTTTTTATTTAAGCTATAAACTTAAATTAATATCAAATTAGTTTTAATATATTGATGTCGTTTGACATAGAACACAATTAACATAATTCTCATTTAACATAAAAATTACTTGACATACATTTTATTTAACATAGAAATCACTTGATATATAAATTTGTTTCATGTGAAAATGTTATTTGGCACAATATTAATTTAATATCAATTTCATTTTGACATAAAATTAGTTATAGATATTAATTTGACTTAACATAAAATTTACTGAAGATAATTTCCGCATATGACATTAAAATAACACCGCACTTGACATAAAATATAACTTAAATTTCATTTGACGAAAAATTCTCTTTATATTAATTTCATTTGACATAAACTCACATGACTATATTACATTTAACATAAAGTTCATTTAATATAAAGTTCATTTGACATATAAATTTCGACACAAATTTTTGGCATAATAGCCAATTAGATATTATTAAAAAATTATATTTTGTTAAATTTTAAATTTATACCTTTATTTTAATGTCAAATGTGAATTAAATTTATCTATTTTTTCGCTGTCGTACTTTTTAGTAATTCTTTTATGGTCTCTACTGATAGCAGGAACATTTCAAATAAATAAATTAATTAATTAAGATATAAATAAAATATAAATAAAATAATGTCATATTAATTTTGTGTCAAATAAAAATTATGCTATAAAAATATAATGTTAAATGACTTTTATGTCAAATGAAGTTAATGTCAAATGAAACTTTATATGAAATTGAATATTTTTAAAGTAAATTTCGTGTCAAATAAAAATTATAATGTTAAATAATGATTACAAAAATAATGTTAAATGACTTATATGTCGAATGAAGTAAAGGTCAAATTGACTTTATGCCAAATTAAAATTATCTCAAGTGAATTTTGTGCAAAATAAAAATTGTGTAATATAAAAATAATGTTAAATGACTTATTTGAAATGAATTTGATACCATAAATTAAATTTTTGTCAAACTAATTTTGCGTCAAATAAAAATTATATCATATGAAAATAATAAATAATTTATATAATGATGAATTGTATGAAAATAACATTTAAGTTAATGTTAAATAATTTTGAAGAAAATAATGTTTAATGACTTTTATGTGAAATGAACTTTATCAAAATAAATATCAAATTGGATTTATGTCAAGTGGATGTTGTGTCAAATAAAATTTAAGTTATATGAAAATTATTAATAAATATATATGGGGCATTCCATACCAAATCGGAAACTATTCTGCTTTTGCATCTAAAATTTTTTTCAAATATTTTTTTTTAGTACTTGTGGAAATGAGCTACCATGATTTTTTAAATTTAAGAAAAAAATGTTATTTTTTACAATGTATGTATATCGATAAACTTTTTAAAAAAAATTTTCTATGAAACTATCACTAAATTAACAATTTTTAATCCTTGTCTGATTGTCGGCAAACGATGGGATCTATTTAGTTTGAAATTTTTAATTTTTATGTTTACAAAAATTAAATTATAATTTTCTGTGGATTGAAAATTAAAAAAAATGGAAAATTTCCTGTGGTTTGAAAATTGAAAAAAATTCGAAAATTTCCTGTGGTTCTATTTATTTTGAAATTTTTCATTTTTATGTTTAAAAAAATTAAAATTTTCAAAAATAAATAGAACTGCAGGAAATTTTCAATTTTTTTTTCAATTTTCAAACCACAGGAAAAAACGAATTGGGATTCACAATTTTTTAAAGACTATCAAATTAAGACAAAAAAAACATATAAACATTTGTTTTTTGATATTTTTCAATTTATATTTTTGCAATGTATTAATTTTCTAAATAAATAATGAAATAATAAAATAATGATCGTAATTTAAAAATATAATGAGTATAGATACGTGTATATAAATGTTCACTCTTAATTGCATTTCGAAACGAGCGGATATTATGAATGATTAATATCCCATACTATGACCAAAAATAAAAAAAGTCATAAATAACAATTTTTTTGCAGACAGTTTGCGCAATATTTTTGGTTTATTCTCAAGCATCGAAAAGGATGGTTTCAAGTTGAACGAAAAAGTTCTAGAAAGAAAAGAGAGAGAGAGAGAGAAAGAAAAAAAAAACGAAAAAAAAGTCTGACGAGAGAAACGCGCTGGGGCCCAAGGGAGTAAATTGCATTTAGGCCGTTGCACCTAAGGTGGAGTTTGGTTTCGGCCAGGTACCCACACAAATTTCAGGGTCTCTCTCTCATGGAGAGTATCGTGATTCGAAGTACAAGTAAGTGTATATCTATATGTCTATTTCGTGAAAAAAAAGGGGGCAAGTGGACCTAGCAACTAGAGGGAAGGTGGGGGGCGAGAAGGGAGAAGACATTTGGGAAAGAAAGGTGAGAGGAAGTGGTTGAAGGTGGAAAGAGAGGTAGGTGCATTTTGTGTTTATCCTCTTATTGCATTGGACGGTTAGAAAGCCGAGGGGATTGGAAGCCCGATGCATTTTGGGACTACTATTCGGGTGGGGGAGACAAGTCGGGCCCTAGCAACGAGAGGAAGACGCCTAGCAACGCGGTAAGAGGGGAGAAACGGGGGGAGGGGGTTTCTTCCAAACAGTCGAGGGGGTGTGGAGGGGGGAGCCTAGCATGCATTTAGACACATGCATACAACACAGGTTGTGGGCCTCTCTCGTCGCGCTTGGAGTGGGAAACAGCCAAAAGAAGTTTTCTTGAGTGGGGGGTAAGTAGGGTTCACGGGAGGTTTTCGACTTCTTCGCCCGTTCGGTCACAATGACTATTTAGATTCAGTGGTTCGCAAATTTTTACCTCACATTCCCTCAAACTTGCATTTTTTTCATTCTCTCCTCTTCCTTCTTCTTCTTCTTCTTCATCTCTTTGTTCTTTTTTTCTTCTCCTGTTTCGCAATTTCTTTTTCTTCTTCTATTTTCAGTCCTTTTTATTTTTCATTCTTCGTCTTTATTTTCATCTTTTTCCTTCGGTTTTCTATTTCCTTCTAAATTTTTTTCCTTTATTCTTCTTTTTCCTATTTTTTCTTTATTTCTGCTTCTTCTATTTCTTCAGTTTTGCCCACAATTTATTCTATTTGTTTTAAATGTCTTCTTCTCTTTCTCTTCTTTTCATTATTCTTCTTTTTCTATTTCTTTTTTCCATCTTTCTGTCTTTTTTCTTTAATTTAAGTTTCTCTTCTTCTTTCTTTTTCTATTTCACATTTTCTTTTTATTTAATAATATTTTCCTTTCGTTTTCTTGTTTCCTTTTTCGTCTTCTTTCCTTTCTTCTATGATTTTCTTTCTCCTTCTTATTTTCTTTTTATTCATTCATCTGCATTTTTATTCTCGGTATATCCTTGTTTTTCTGTTTCTCTTTTTTCTTGTTGTTCTTTTTCTTCTCTTTATGTTCATCTTCTTCCATTATTTCTTTTTCTTTAACTACCTTTTTCTTCTTCTGTTTCTTTTATTTCTCCTTCTCTTTTTGTTTCTTTATTTCTTTTAATTCTTCTTTTTTATAAATCTAAAATTGTAAAATAAAATTCTTTGCAAGAATTTCATTATTTTCAATCCTATTTTAATAAAATTATTTGTAGGAATTCTATTATTTTCAAAAAATGTAAATAAAATTAATCGCAAAAAATTAAATTATTTTCATAATTTAGAAAATTCTTCGCAAAAAATTGTATTATTTTTAGAACCATTGCAATAATTTTTAAAATTCGTCAAAAGAGCAATATAATTATATTTTCAAAAAATTTAAATAAAATGCATTGCAAAAATTAAATTATTTTCATAACTAATAATAATTTTTGTAAAAAATAAAATTTCTTTATAACTATTTTCTTAAAATTTTTTTTTCTTTTAAGATTAGAAGCAATTTTTAATTTAATTTCTTAAAAGAATTCAATTATTTTTCAAAAATTTAAACGAAATTCTTGAATAAAAATGAATATTATTTTTCAGTAAGTTTTAAATTAAAAACAGTATAAATTACATTTCTAGAAAATATTTAATTCTTTCAAAATTTAAGTAAAATTTTCTAAAAATTGAAATAAAATTCTTGCATTAAATTAAATAATTCTCATAGTTAATAAAACTATTGCCATGAATTCAATTATATTAAAAAATTTATACTAAAATTCATTGAAAGAATTCAATTTCATTCATTCATATTTATAAATATTAAAATTCGTTGAAACAATTCATCTATTTTCCAAAAATATTAATACAATTCTTTGTGAGAATTGAATTATTTTTAAATAAATGTCAATTAAAAATTTCTGGAAAGATTTGGATTTGGTTTAAAATTTTTAATAAGAATTTAATTTCTTTGTTAGAGTTGGATTTAAATTTTTTTCGTGAATTTTAAAAGTCTCCTAAAGGAATTCAATTATTTTATAAAAAGTTTTATATAATTCTTAGAAAGAATCAAATTTTTTTCAAAAACAATTTTAATCAAATTTCTCGAATGAATTGAATTATTCTTGAAAGTTTTAATAAAATTTTTCAAAGAAATTTAATTACTTTTGAAAATTAGATTAAATGTCTTATTAAAAATTAAATTGCTTTAAAAGTTTTTAAATAAAATTCTTTGCTAGAATTTAGTTCAATTAAATTAATTCCATAATTAATAAATAATTGGTAGAAACTTGATTCTTTTTAAAACATTCTAAAAAAACTGTTGAAAGGAAGTCTATTGTTTTTTAAAATTTTTAATATAAATGTTTAAAAGAATGAAATTATTGTAAATAAAAAATTGCAATTAAAATGTTTTGAAAAAATTTATTTATTTTTTAAAACATTTGAATAAAGTTCTTGAAAATAATTCAATTATAGTTTTCAAAAATTTGGATAAAATTCTTCGAAAGAATTAAATTAATTTTTAAACATTTTGATAAAGATCTTTATAAGAATTTAATTATTTACAATTATGGAATTTTAATTAAGTTCGTCTAAAAAAATGTAATTATTTTGATAAATTTTAATAAAATTCTTAGAAACAAGATGAAATTAATTGAAATTAATTTTATCTATTGTTTTTCTTTTCTTTCATAATTTTTTTTTGTTGGTTCTTATTTTCATGATTTTTTCGTTCTTCTCCTTTTGCTTATTTTTATCTTATTTTCTCTTCTGCTCATCTTCTTTTCACTAAAAAAATCTGTTTGAAAAAAAATTTAGTTTAATGAAGGAAATATTTATTTATAATAGATCATCTTTTTTTTAAAGTAACCCAAAAATAAGGTTTTGCTTAAAAATAAAGTATATATATATATGTCAACCAAACATATATAAGTTAAAAGAATTTCATTTTGAAAAAGAAGCGAATGTTGTAATTTTTTTTCTGAAACATTAAAATGTACATAATCTTCCGTTTTTTTATAAGTATATGTATGAAAAATTTGTCCATTGATCGTTGTGGTAAAGAGTTTGTTTGACGAGTAGAGAATGAGGTGTGCTTTGAGTTTACAAGTGCATAGTACCGAGTTAATTGCTCACACAGTTTTGCACGTGAACATACGCACGTTTAAACACGTTTTATAAACGCACGAATGCGTCTGTGCACGCGAGGCACAAGTGTTATCTGAGATTCGCAAAAGAATAATTTGCGATAAGCCCACGACATTAAAATAGCTCGGCTAGCTTGACAGCTAACAACCTATTATGATCCATTGACAATGTCGCGATCATTCCTTTTTGTATAGAATTTTTTTTTCCATCATTTTCATATATATATCCGTACTTTGGAAATAATTACTTTTAATAAATTTCAAGTATTCTTAGGAGAACATTTTTGTTTAATCAATTTTTTGCTTAATATTTACAATTTTAGTCATGACGTTAACATATACATTTATTTCAATCTCTTAATTTAATTTTAAGCTTTTAGTTTGAAATTTTTTGAATTTTCGTCTCATTTGCAAATAAGTTGACAAAACACGAAAATTTGAATCGATTATTTTCTATTCAATTTAAAGGAATAAATTATCTTTTTTTTGTGTTGAACAAAAGTTTTGACGTCAATTTTTTATTCAATAGAATATAAATATAGAGAAATGAAATGTTTACGTCAAGCATAAAATTGACATAATGAGTATAGCTTCAATTACTCATCGGAAGAAAGTAATTATGTTTATATATATAATTATGATCTATATCATAACCGGGACACTTATTCGTACATTATTGTGAATTATTACTCACATAAAATACTGAATAATTGAATTTAAAAAAAAACTAGTACCAAAGGTGTGATAAAATGTTCCTATAATAGTTGCATTTGCGACTGTTTAGTCGCACATTATTTATTTTCAAATAACGAGTTTTATGTTTTTAAATAAAAAGCGTAAAAATTTACAATAAAAATACAATTCAAATTATTGTTACAATAATATGTTTTTGCATTTTATTAATTATAATAAAGTTTTTGAGGGATAAAATTGTGATTTAATTGCTCCACTTGAGAACGACAAGGTCACCACCAGGTGGCAGGGAAAATTCCAAGAAGGAGGTAAACTGCCATCTACAGGTGACCTTGACGTTCGCAGCTGGAGATTAGCATCTCCATATTGAATCTTAATTTGTTCGTAACTTTATAATTATTTATGATCAGAATCTAGAGAGTTTGACAATTAATATGAATGGATTTTATTTTTATTTTACTTTAATTTACAATAGTTTTATGAATTCCAATTATTTAGAGTCTTGGAATTAATTTTTCCAGTAAACAAATTAATTTTCAGAAGATTGGTTTAAGAAATATAGTACTTCTTTAATGAAATAATTTAGTATATTATTTATGAAAATACTATGGGATTTTTTTAAGTTAAAAGAAGAAAAAACAGGAAAACAAATGAAGAAGAACGAAAAAAAACATGAAAATAAGTTAAAAAAAATAATTTTAATTTAAAAATAATTATGGACGAAGAAAGGAAGAAGAGAAGATATAATAATGACAATGAAAGAAGAGAAACAAAAAAAGGCAAGGAGAAGAAGATAGAAGAAGAAAAGCAAAAAAAAAACAATAGAAGAAATTAAATAATTGAATTATTTCGAAGAGTTTTTCAAAATAATTAAATTTTATCAACGAACGTAATTAAAATTGCATTGTAAATCATTAGATTTTTATATATCCAGATTTCTATCAAAATATTGAACAAATATTGAATTTTTTCGTAAAATTTAATCCAAATAATTTTTTAACAATAAAATTGAATTAATTCTAAGAATTTCCTTCGAAATTTTTGAAAAATAATTGAATTCTTTTCAAAAAATTTTAATTGCAATTCTTTTTATAATAACTTAATTCTTTTTAACAATTCTATTAAAATTTTTGAAAAATGATATAATACTTTTAAAGAGTTTTATTAGAATTTTTAGAAAGAATCTTTCTATGAATTATTATTTATTACTTATAAAATTAATTGAACTGAATTTTTGCTGAGAATAGAGAAGAAGAAAATTCATGAAAATAATTGAATTGCTTGGAACATTTTTTGCATTTGATTAATTATTAAAGAAAAGTTTTTTTAAGGATACAATGGTGGCTTAAGTTCTCCACTTGAGAACGCCAGGGTCACCACCAGATGGCAGGAAAAATTCCAAGAAGGAACTAAAGCACCACACATCGGTGACCTTGGCGTTCACAGGTGGAAAGTAGCGTCTCTATATCGAATCTCCAGATGCTAGTTACAATATTCATAATTCTACAATTATTTTTAATTAAGTTTGGATAGTAAAAAAATGCAAAAAATTAAATACTCTGTAAATTTGGATTAGTACAAATGTTAACTATTTTAAATTAGCGACAGACTTTCCGCATTTGAATTAGAAAATTGTACTAATAAATTAGTAAAAAATTGATATTTATTAGTTAATTCAATTTAGTAAACATTTTTACTAATTCATAAATTTAGAGTTTTTTAGCTTTTAGTATTAAATAGTAATAATAGTATTAGTATTAAAGTATTAATTCAGATATATGAATACTACATTAATTTACGAAAATTGAAGCACTGCAAACACTCCAAATTACGAAAATTTTTATTGAATTATGACTTGCGTATTTTTATTTTTATTATATACGCGTAAGCTTAAATATGTTACAAGTATATACATGTATGCACGCGTTTATTTAAAGTGGGTGAATATGGTCTAAAGTTAAAATATACATTATCGTTATCACAATGGAGTAAAGTTTGGAAATGTCAGGGTCAAGCCTTCCGGGTCTAATAATCCATGGGTGTTCGAAATAGCAAAAGGGATGCCATTTAATTTTGTGGTTGTTCTCTCTGGTGGGGTTTCCGCCTCTAATATAATGAAGTGTCGATAATAATCGATTCAATATCACAAATGTACTTTCATGCTTCATTTCTCCCTCTTTGTCTCTTTTCACTTGACCAAAGTAGTCTAATATTATCGCATATATCGTATATATACATAAAAAGATGGAAAAAATATTTAAACAAATAAAAAAACCGCTGCCAAGTTATAAATTTTTGTTATAATTTTGGTACTCATTTCATTCGCTTTCGTAAATCTTGTTGTGTTCATTTCATGAACACTTTGCTTCCTCATAGAGATGTTAATAATAATAAAGTATAAATTCAGAACAATTATTCTTAAGTGCTGTAATATTTTTTTCTCTTTATTTAATACTTTCACATGAAAAATTTTTTTTCACAATTTCTGTTTTTTAAAATATCAATAACTTCTTTATTTCTAATTAAAATAGATTCAAAAATAGGTCAATCGAAGGGTTTTTTAATGATCTACAAGTTGGTAACTATGGTTTTAATGTTATTTCTACATTTTTCAACAAAATTCTCAAAAAAGTCTTATTTTCCAAAATTTTTGATTTTTAAAAGTTTAATATCTCCGGTGAATATAAACGAAAAATATTCATTCTGGGCTCAAAATATGCGTCTAAAAAACTCTAAAAAAATGTTAGGACACCTATAAATGTTTTTCTCTAATTTTTTAGAGTTTTTTAGACGCATATTTTGAGCCCAGAATGAATATTTTTCGTTTATATTCACCGGAGATATTAAACTTTTAAAAATCAAAAATTTTGGAAAATAAGACTTTTTTGAGAATTTTGTTGAAAAATGTAGAAATAACATTAAAACCATAGTTACCAACTTGTAGATCATTAAAAAACCCTTCGATTGACCTATTTTTGAATCTATTTTAATTAGAAATAAAGAAGTTATTGATATTTTAAAAAACAGAAATTGTGAAAAAAAATTTTTCATGTGAAAGTATTAAATAAAGAGAAAAAAATATTACAGCACTTAAGAATAATTGTTCTGAATTTATACTTTATTATTATTAACATCTCTATGAGGAAAATGTTAGGACACCTATAAATGTTTTTCTCTAATTTTTTAAAGTTATGGGTAAAAAACGTTTTTTTGAAAAATTAAAAATCAAAAAAATAAATAGTTAAACATTATTAATCTATCTCAAAGTACTCTCATTTTATGTCCGCAGATGAGACCTATAATTTAAAAGAAATTCAGCCCAAAAGCTCTTTATAATGTAGAGATATTTATGAAAATGTGATGTTTATACACACACATACGGAATGACATTTTGTAAAAATGTCAGTTTTGAACTCCTGAGGTCAAATAACATGAAGATATGTTAAAAAATCGAACCTGAAAAATTTTGGTATTACAATACTTCCTTAGTATGAGGAAGCAAAATATTTATAGAAAGAATAGGATTACTTAATGCATGAAAGGACCTGTCCCGTTAATATTCAAATAAATAATTTAATTCTTTTGATGAATTTTAATAAAAAAAATTTTAGAATAAAAGTTACATTTTTAAAGGAATTCGATTAAAATTAAAAATAATAGAAATTCTGTAATGATGAGTTTTATTGTTTCTAAAAATAATTGAATTATTGAAAAGAAACCTATAAAAAATTGGTAAACATTTGAATTTCTGGTAAATTTTTATTATTTCTGAAAATAATTAAATCTTTGTGCGCCTACAATTTTATTAAAATTGTTTTTAAATAATTGAATTCTTTTAGGTAATGTTATTAAAATAGTATAGATTTATTAAAAATCATTGAAATGGGTAACATTTTTGAAAATAATTACAATTTTGACAAGAATTTTATTAAAATGTTTAAAAATAATTTAATTTTAAAGAAAATTTTTATAAATTTTTATTTATAAAGAGATATAATAATTATAATTTTTGAGTAAATCCGATCAATATCAATATGTTTGACAGAAATTTCCAGCAAATTTTTCATTGCTGAATCAGTGAATTAGATTATTAATAATTAAAATTAAAATTGTTTGAAAAAAAATTTATTTGATTCAAATAATTTTAATTTGGATTAAAAAAATATTTATTTGATTTGAATAACTTCATTAACATTTATTTGAATCAAATAAATCTTTATTGAAACGATAGTAAATAAGTTATTTGGAACTATTAATTTATTTATTAAATTCAAATAAATTAATGTTGTATTCAAATTATTTTTCTAAATTAATTTTGTGTAATTTTATTTTAACAACATAAAATCTATTATATTAATAATAGATATGTATTAATTAAATATATTCAATAATAAGTGAAGTAAGATTCATATTAAGTTTAAATAACTGTATTAAAAATAATAAAAAGTAATAGTATAAAAATTTTGAAATTTTTAAAGTTTAAATTATATATCGGGCATTCCACGCCCAGTCGGTAAACATTTTGTTTTTATAACGAAATTTTTTTTTCACATGTAGTTTTTAATAAATATATCAACAATTTTTTTTTAATTTACGATGAAATTTAAAAAATTTTTAAATAAAATTATATTTTTTACAATGTATGTAACGATCCATTTTTTCAAAAATTTCTGTAAGAAACTATCATTAAATTAACAATTTTTTAAATCTTTTTCTGATTGTGGGAAAACGATGGGATCTATTTATTTGGAAATTTGGAAATTTTATAAAACGGTAGGTAGCCGAATGCCTAAATTGCAATTTGACCAAATCAGAATTTTAAACAGTAATAAGATAAACTTCGGAGGGACAAGAATTAAAAATTGTTAATTTTGTGCTGGTTTCTTACAAAAAATTATGAAAAAATAATCAATACTTATACGATGTAAAAAATAAAATTTTATTTAACAAATTTAGAACTTTTAACGAATAAGAGCGTCCAATATGATCAATTTTTGTCTGAGTTATAAAAAAAAAATTGAAAAAAAATTTACGCAATAAACGTGATATTTCAAAAATTTGTATCTCTTAAGACGCTTTATAAATTTCCGATTTGGTGTTTAATGCCCCATAGACATATCAAAAATAATATTCAAAGTCGCTTCGATCCCCGTAGGTTTCAGATTTTAATTTAATTAAAAAATGTAATGCCTAATACTTCCAAGTTTGAATCCCTTAGAAGGTAGAATCGATAGTACAAAATTTTCATTTTCATTATTCTCACAATATTCTTCTGCGTATGGAAGTGGATAAATTTTCATTTATTCAATAAAAAAAAAATATTTACTTGAATCCAAAACTACTTTGTTTTGATGCAAATAAATTTTGCAATTGCACTAAATAATTAATTATTTCACGCAATTAAAGGGATATTAGTCTTAATTAAAATGATTAATTATCGTGAAAAATTGAATTTTTGATACAAAACAAATATTACGTTATTTCACAAAAAATTATTATATTGATACAAATAAATATTTATTTCAATTAAATGCCATGCATATTATTGAATTAATTAATTAATTTTCATAATTGATTTAAAACAATAGTTATTAGATCTAATTATTCCATTTATTTGACTCAAGTAATTCGTATTCGGTACGAATAACAATATATTTTGTACGATAAAGTAAAATACTCATATTTAATAAATATTTACTTGATTCAAATAAATAGCCATTTGATAATAGACAATTATACCATTAAATTGAGTAAATTAATTTTTATTTGATTCAATTAAAATTTTGCTCAAATTATAAATATATTATTATTATTATTATTATTCACGAAAAAAACCTTTAACTGGAACAGCGATAACTTTCGCTAAAATAGCGAAAGTATTCTTTGCAATAACTAAAAATTTCGCTAATATAGTAAAATTTGTAGTTGTTCCAGGTGAAGATTTTTTTTCGTGTTATTATTATTATTATTATTATTATTATTATTAATATTGTTATTGTTAATATAATTATTATTTTTGAATAAATGAATAAACTGTGTTAATGAGAAAATTTAAGCTAAAAAAATGATTCAGAAAGCAACGATGAAAATGCTCCTCGAGTTCTTTGACATCGCGCGGGAGATAAAACGTGTGTTGATCTAACTTGAATGTATATATACATATATATATATATAGACTGCATGAGCTTTTGTTATTAGAGAGATCGCTTCTCTCTCTATCTCTTTCTCTCTAGAAATATATAAACGCATACTGTAGAGATGCATCATCATCGATGAAATGAAAACCTGGAGATTTGATAAGCACAAATAGCATTTTAGGTTCGAAATCCTTTATATTGTCATAGTTTCTATCCTTTTCCTTGATGCACACAGTCGTGACAGAAATGCCAATCGTAGTCGCCGGGTGACGGATAAATTCCTTCTCTCCTTTTTACCTTTTGTTTGGACTTTGTACAGCTTGAAGGACAAGCTTCTCATTTCCTTCTCTCCAATCGTGTTTCAAACATTCATGTAAAACTACCTGTTATTGATTTTATTGTTGAAACATTTTACGAGTGAATAAACTCTAATATAATAAAAGAGTGCTGCATTTTTTTAAACAATTTTTTTCATCTTATTACCGCATATATAAACTTATAAATACTTATAAAAAAAACTATTTTTGTGTATATTTTATTAATGTTAATTATTTTCAATTGATTTATTTTATTTGCTATTTTTACGAAAAATGGAGAAAACATTGAACTTTGTTACTTTTTAAAATTCGAAACGATTACAGGGTGTCTCCTAACCGGGATATCCGGGAAAACTATGGGAAATAACCGGGAATTTAATTTAACCGGGAATTAATCGGTATTTTTATACAAAACTGGGAATTTTTTCACCAGAATTAAAAAAAGTCTTATTATTTTAATTTGTTTTTAAAAAAATTACTTTTTATTTTAATTTTTATATATATTTATACTCTTCTCTAACTTTGAATTAGTTAAAAAAAATTCATTTGATAATAAAAGTCAGGCACTGATTCAAACAGATTATGTAAATAAATTTAAAAAAATTATCGAGTTAATAGAAATATTGTGAAATTTGACTGAAAATATGTAATTGAATTTGTTAAAGAATTCCTTTAGAAACTTTTTAACAAATTAAATTTTTAAAGTATTTTAATTTTATAATTAATTAATCATTGGAATTTATAGTCACATTTTAATTTTAATAATTAAAATTTTTATTAGTTAATTTAAAAAAAAACGATGTGCACTTCAAATTTTTTGTTAAAATTGAATTCTCGCAAATTTTTTTTTTAATTCTGAAAAATAAAATTGTTGAAATTTTTAAATTCCATTGTTTCAAGATAATTTAATTTTTCTAAACGAATAATTGAACATTTTTGAAATAATTAAAATTTCTTTACATTTTTTTTGAAAAATAATTTAATTCTTTGAAAGAATTTTAATTTAAATTTTTCGAAAATAATGTTAGTGACCGTAATTATAATTTTATTTTTAAAATATAAAGTCCCAGGTAAAGTTTTAAATTAATTTTTTACTTCTAAAAATTATATTATTCTATTATTATTCAATAGTTATAATTATTAAACTTTTCTTAAATTTTTATAATTTAAAATTTCTGAATGTTCAAATAAATTATATTTATCATTTCTTAAGCAAATTTAATGTTTATTATTTATGAAGTAAATAATTAATTATCACTCCTTTTTTTTAAATTGTAATAAAATTCTTCACAGGAATTAAATTATTTTCATAAATAATATCATTCTTTGAAAGGATTTCAATTATTTTTGTAAATAGTAAATGTCTTTGCAGAAATTCAATTATTATCAATAGAATTGTAATATACTTGAAAAAGAAAATTTCCAATTGTAATTATAAAAAGACAAGATTATTTTGAAAAAATTGAAAAAACTATTTTCCAAATTTTCAATTAAAATTAAGGCAAATTAATCGAAAACATTCGGACAATGAATAAAATATTTATTTACTCCAACGTTTCGAAATCTAAATGATTTCCTCTTCAGGGAGTCTATCCAAAAAATATACAAAATTAAAAAAATAAATTATATAATTTTTTTTCTTTTTATTATTTTTTCTCTTTATTTTACTGATTATTATTTACCAGTTATTAATTTTCTACTATTTATTATCTATTTTTTATTCAAAAATTATTATTTTTATTGAATTAATATTTAAATTTGTATTAACTTGTTACTAATGTTATTGGTGATTATTTTCACAATTTTTAATAATTTTTGTCATTTATATGTTAACATTTTTTAAATTATTTTTTAAAATTATTTTAAATATTAAGTTCCTTTATAATTTTATGACTCCAGACTCTACTCCATCGTCAGGGAATAGAAATTTAAGTCTTCGTCTATTTTAATTATTAATTTTTGGTAAGATAATTATTTATTTATTGTTAAACTAATTTTATATTTTCTTTTATTATTAATTTTATTATTTTTTCTTATATAATTTATTTATTATTTTCATTTTGTATAGACTCCCTGAAGAGGAAATCATTTAGATTTCGAAACGTTGGAGTAAATAAATATTTTATTCATTGTCCGAATGTTTTCGTTTAATTTGCCTTAATTTTATAAAGGATCTCGGACGTTAAAGATTACTTAAATAACAATAAAAATTATTATTTATTTATGTTTGAAATCAAATTTAAATTTTTGAGAAAAGAAAACCGGGAATATTTTTGAATGAAAATAGTAGACACCCTGGATTAGGATTTAGGAAACAAAAGCGTAGAGAATTTAAAAATTTGACTATAAGTTTAATTTTAAACAGACATCCGGAATATACAAGGATTATGAATATATTATAATACTATTTTAGAATTTCAATTATAGGAATTATTTTAAGGTTTTTATGGTTATTTCTAAATTATGAAGTATATTGATGTCTTTTTTTGATCATTTGAATAAAATTATTAGCATCTCAGAGGTTAAGATTATAATCTTTAATGTAATGGAAAAATTATTCTCTTTTATAATATCTGCTCGCGTCTTAAGAATATACTTTTGTTCGCATTTCAAGTCTGTCGAATATTATATTTATATTCTTAAATTAGGGTGCGGGTTATGTACGCATATATGTGGAGTAAAATTTTTTTGATTTAAATTGCAAACTGAAAAATGTTTTTTAAGATTTCTGAGAGAAGCTTAGATATACATATATAGTAATATAGAAAAAAAAGAGAGAAAAAAGAGAAAAAAAGGAGAAGGGGAGAGAAAGGAGAAAAATAAGGGTGGAAAAGATAGGAAGACTCTTGGTTTCCTCTTGTTTCTAGAAATCCATTTGTGTGCCTCCCTCCTCGGTTTCCTGAAGCCGCGATCTCGCCAGATCTTGCGTCTCTACCCCACCTTTTAGAATCAGACTCCGTAAGGAGGCCATATTTCATAAGACTTGCTTGCTTTCCTTTCCTTTCCTTTCCTTTCCTTGCTTTCCTTCCTCTTCCGCGGACCGACCAAGGGGGTATATCTCCGGCAACGCTTGCGCGACTCATTCCCATCTCTCGTCCCATCCAATCCCATAGCCCTCCGGTTTTGCCAACCCGCCAATGTAATGTTTCTTTTATTGATTTTGTGGCGACCCGCAGAAATTACAGCGGCTTCGCGAATCTCCTCCTTTGCCGGAAAACTCCGGTCCTGCCAATATTATAATGTTTCCCTTACCCCCTACCCCTTCGCAACCCACCCTCACGGCCTCCGTTAGCCGAAAAACTCAAACACAGCATCGAGAAATCACGTAATAATACATATCGTCTAATTCAAGCCAATTTGAGATCGAACTTTTTTTTTAATTCTTTACTTTATTTTTCACCATATTGTTGTTTTTGTTCACTGAAAAAAAAAATTTATTTGATTCAAATAACCGATTATTTGACTATTATCAAATAAATATTTACTTAAATCAAATGATTTTTTTTCAATCAATTAAATAATATTTGCTTCAAATACTGAAATATTTGATTCAAATACAATTTATTTGAATGAAATAAAAATTATTTGTTTCAAGTAAATATTTATTTGATAATAGTCAAATAATCAGTCAAATTTTATTTTCCGTGCATTACTTTTATTCTCCTGACATTGATGTTTTATTTACACGGAAAAAATTTGTTTCTCACATTTTTTAGAATTTTTCAGTAAAGTTGAGATATGGCGTAATCGTAATTCAAAAAAAATTTTTTAATTATTTTTTCAGTAATGTTTAAAAATATTAATGTGTTGTCTTTATTCCATATACAAACCAGTACCGTAAAAGTTAGAAATCAATTTACATTTTAAACTGAACGCTCAATATAATGAATTTAATAAAATTACTTAATAAATTAAACTTTTAGTATTCATGAGAAAAATCTAAATTTTTATGTATTTTTTGTTCACCTCATAAACTACCAAATCATTACGAATATTAATACAAAACGCTCAATTTTTTCTATTTCTGCGACAATAATTTCATTCTAAATAACTAATTCTTGAACAACTATCATAAAAATATTACTTCGAAATTATTGATTAAAAATTTTACTCAAATATTCCACAATTAATTCAAATTGAAAAGAGTTTGTTTAAAATTTTCATAAATAGATGAAGTTTTGGAGGTTTCAATTTGAAATTTTAGAATATTAATATTTTCATTTAATTTAATTAGAAATTTTTAAAAACTTAAATTTTTGCAAAATGTTAATAATTTTAATTCTTGTTGAAGTCAGTTAAATTTGTTAAGGGTATTTGAACCATTGTGACGTCACAATTTCTGTGAAGAATGTATTTTATAACTGTGACGTCATAATGGTTCAAATACCCTTAATGTATATATTTAATTAATTTTATTGAAAATAATACACTGAAAGAAAATGTATATTCAATTTTGTAAAAGTATTTTACAATTTGTGGAAAAAATGCAACAAACCGAAATTTTGATATAAAAAATACTAAACGTTCAAAAAATTATGTTCAATTTAGTATAATTATATCAAATATCAAGAATTGAAATTAAATTTTAATACAACTTTACTAAATTCCACATAATATTTTTTTTTAAAGTTTAATATTTTTTATCCATCAAAATTTCAGTTTGTTGCACTTTTTCCCCATATTGGAAAATACTTTTAAAAAATTTAATAAATTTAATTTAATTTACATTTAATTTCTTTCTGTGTATAGATGTATATAGAAAATTTTAGATAAAAATGAAATTTTTGAGAAGTTACAAATGATTGTAGAAATTCAATTACTTAAAAAAGTAATAAAATTCTTCTTACAAAAGTGTTCAATTATGTTCGAAATTTAAATAGAAATTTTCGTCAAAATTACAATTATCTTTATAAATTGTAATAATAATTAATAAATTAATAAATTCCAAATGAATTCAATTATTTAAAAACAATTTTAATAAAAGTGTAGGTACATAAACATTTAATTATTTTCATGAATAATAAAAATTTACCAGGAATTCAAAAATCTACCATAAGTAGATTATAAATTTCTTTGCAATAATTCAATTATTTTCAGAAAATTAAAGCTTATCATACAATTTTTATTATTTTTAGTACAATTTTAATCAAATTCTTTAAAAAATGTAATTATTCTTAAAAATTTCTTTGAATTTCGTCAAAAAATTATTTTAATATAAATGAATATTATTTATTTTATATAATGAAAATTAAAAATTGAAATCTATTAATATAAATTGTTATTTGTCAAATTCTATAAAATTTTATTACAAATAATAACAGAATTAGGAACATTGACGACCATTCTAAGATTCAATATGGAGATGCTACTCTTCACTTGCGAACGCCAAGGTCACCGCTAGATGGCAGTTCAGTTCCTTCTTGGAATTTTTACTGACATCTGGTGGTGACTTTGTTATTCTCAAGTGGAGAAATTAAACAACTATTTTATCACTCAAAACCTTTTTTTATAATTATTAAAAATGCAAAAAATTATTCAAGCAATATTTATTATTATTATTATTTTCAAAAAATTTAATAAATGTCTTAAGAATTCACTTCAATTCAATAAATTTCGTAACTAATAAATAATTCG
Organism: Leptopilina myrica (nomen nudum); assembly: GCA_032872475.1. NCBI lineage: Eukaryota > Metazoa > Arthropoda > Insecta > Hymenoptera > Figitidae > Leptopilina > Leptopilina myrica (nomen nudum). The sequence goes on from CM065460.1 coordinate 7,688,857, forward strand.
TAGAAATTTGATTCTTTAAAGAAATTCTAAAAAACTTTTGAAAGAAAGTCTATTATTTAAAAAAAATTTTTTTTGAATAATTTGTTTAAAAGAATTAAATTTATTATAAAAATAATTGAAAAAAAATTCTCGAACGCATTCAATTATTTTTAAAATTTATATAAAATTCTTCAAAAAAAGAATTCAGTTAGGTACATTAAAAAATTTTAAATAAAATTCTACGCAGGAAAAAAGTTTTTTTTCATAATTCATAAAAATTTTGCACAAATTTGAATCATTCTTTAAATATTTTAATCAAAATCTCTGAAGGAATTCAATTTTTTAAAAATATTTTGTTAAAAATCTGTATAGGAATCCAATTATTTACTATGTAATTTTTATTAATTTTTATTCGTCCCTCTCTTTTTTTCTTCTTCTGTTTCTCTTCTTTGCACTAAAAAAATCTAGTATTTTTTATAAATAACTTACTAACTTATTTCGTTTAAAAAGTACTATTTCTAAAACCAAATTTTTGAAAATCAATTTTTTTATTAGAAAAATTGATTATTAAAATAAATTGGAAAGATTAAATATTTTGTACTTCTTCCGATAGCAGAAATTATTGATTTCAATTACAATGTATTTGATTAAAATAAAAATTGTTTTGATTTATTTATTAGCTTTCTAAATTAATATCAAATTAAAAATTGTTTTGTTTCATTTATTGGCTTACTAAATTAATGTTAATTTGTACAAACAAAAAAATGAATTCTTATTAAATAAAAATATTTTTTTGAAGGAAATAAATTTTTTTGTTGTCAATTAAATTTTTTATTTGCATAAAAAGAAATTTCATTTTTATCAAATAAATATTTATTTACATCAAGTAATTGTTATTCGATCCATTTAATTGGTATTTGCTTTCAAATACAAAAATTATACGTTTGAATCCATTTTATTTGATTTAGATAAAAATTTTCAATTTCAAATAAATATTTGTTTAATAATAGTGAACAAATTCGTAATTTAAATAAAATATTTTCTCTCTTTTTTTCATTTCTAAAATATTCTGAAAGAGGGAAAATAATAAAAAGTACTTTGTAGATATTTCATTTCGTTGTGGTGAAGTCCTGAGTTATGGTATTCTTTTGGGAAACGTCACATACATCGAGAAGAAGGGAAAGCTACAATTTTTCACAGCTTTCATAAACATCTTGCTTCGACGGTCCGCAAATATTTTGAAATTGATCAAGCGGTTTTATATATATATATTTCTAAATATATACGTATATATATAGTGGAGGAAAAATACTGCTATTTTAAAAAAAATGTCACCAATAATGATATTCCTTTAATAAGAAAACATTACTTAATCTCTTTATTGGAAAATTATATTAAGTCATGAAAATTTTATATTCCATACTTATTATTGCCAAACATACGTCAATTCTTAATGCTATATTTTTAATTTAATGAAAAAGCCAATTTTCTGATGCTTTTTATAAAAATAATTTTCCCCTAGTTTTGTATTGAATTTGTATGTATATTTGTAATATTCTGAATCGAATTTTTAATTAATCCTTCGTTAATTAAATTTGAAATCTTCAATTTAATGTCATTTATGTTTCATATAATGATATATTTTAAAGTAATAAAAATCGGTTAAAAATCACTACTAGAGTTAAAATAATTAATATACGTGACAGACAGTTGAATCTATTTTGTCAGATTATCAATATCTTCATTACAAAATTAAATTGTCTTGTTCTAAATTAATTTTTAATTAAGTTTATAATTGACTTTCTTGTGAATCTCTTCGCAACTGTAATTTACCGTAACTTATTTAGAGTTGTCGAATGAATTTATTATACATGCATTTATTATTTATGGGTTCCATAATGTTGCACTGTCTTTTTTTTTATAGTAGACCACTTTTTTGACGGGAAGAAAATTGTATCATTCTTTTATTTTCTTTATACCTGGAAGTGAAAAATGAAGACAGATTTTTTACTTTGAAGAAAATTTGTTTCAAAAGGAAGAATTGTTTATTATTACCTATACAGTAAATATGTGCTTGAATTAAATAATTTTTTATTTATTAAATCGAATAAATTGAATTTTAATTAATAATTTTAGTACTTGAAGAAAATATATATCATTTAATTGAAAAAGTATTTCTAATATAAGCGTCTTTGGACGAATTCAATTATATTAAAAAATTTTAATTAAAGTCTTCGCAAGAATTTAAATTAATTCAATTATTTTTACAATTATATTTAAACTCTTCTTAGCAATTCAATCATTTTGTTAAAAATAAAATTCGTTGAAAGAATACAATTTTTTCAAAAACAATTTCAATTACATTTCTCGAATGGATTTAATTATTCTAAAAATTTTGAACAAAACTTTTCAAAGCAATTCAATTATTTTCGAAAAATTGTATTACCCTCTTCGTAAGAATTCAAATGTTTTAAAAGTTTTCATATAAAAATATTTTTCGTAAAAGTAAAATTATTTAAAAATATTCTAATTAAAGTAATAATTTTTTGAAAAATAATTGGATTTTTTTGAACAGTTTTATTCTCTTTCAAAGAATTCAATTGTTTTTAGAAAATTAATATAAAATTCTTGAAAAGAATGGAATTTTTTGAGAAACAATTTCAATAACATTTCTCGAACGGATTAAATTATTTTAGAAAATTTTAATAAATCTGTTTATATGAATTAAATTATTTTAATAGTTTCCGAATAAAATTCTTCGCAAGGAATAGAATTATTTAAAAATATTTAAATAAAACTCTTTGAGATAATTCAATTATTTTTCTACAATTCTTGTAAAAAATTGAATTTTTTTAAAAAACAATTTCGATTAAATTTTTCGAATAAATATAATTAATATTCAATAGTTTTAATAAAATTTTTCAAAAGTATTCATTTATTTTCAAAACTTTTAATAAATGTCTTCGCAGGAATTCAGCTTAATTCAATTAATTTCATAAATAATAAATACTTCGAAAAGTTCGAGATAAAATTCTTGAAACAAATTTATTACTTAATTATATTTATAAATACTTCAAAAATTTTATCAGGTTGAGAATAATTATTAAATAATAATTTTCCGAAAACTTGACTGCGTGGAATTTTTTACATTATATAAAATTAATTAATAATCTATATTAATAAAGTTTGTGATCTTGTAATCTGTTGGCATTTCCAAGTTAGTTGTTGTTCGCTTTTTTGTTTCTTAACTTTTTTTTATAATTTTTCTTTTCAAATATTTTCAATTTTTAAATTAATGTATTGAAAATCATCGAATTAGTGCAAAGAAATTCATCAAAAAATTTGATAATAATAGAATTCATTCAAAGAATTTTATTATTTAGGAAAATAACTGAATTCTCGCAAAGAATTTTATTACAATTTTTTAAAAATCCTAATTAAATTCTTTTGAAAAATTTTTTTGAATTTTTTTTAACTAACGGAGTTTCTCTAATAATTTTAATTAAAAATTTTGACAGCAATTGGATTTTATAAAAAATAATTTCATTAAAATTGTATTAAAAATAATAAAATCTTGCGAACAATTTTACTATTTGTAAAAGTGATTGAAATTTAATGGAAAATAATTGAACTCATTAAAATTTAAGAAAATACACGAATTTTATGTTAATATTTAAAGATTTAAATTCTTCTGAGGAATTCGATTAAAATTGTTTTGCAAATAATTAAATTCCTGCAAAGAACTTTGCTATCTATAAAATTAATTGAATTCTTGAGAAAAATTTTACTATTTATAAAAATAATTCAATTATTTCGAATGATTTTTATTAAAATTTTTAGAATAATATTGAATTTTATCTAAATGTGTTAACATTTTTTTAAAAGATTAAACTCTTCCCAGGAATTCAATTAAAATTATTTTGAAAATAATTGAATTTTTGTAAAGATTTAACTATTTAACAAATTAATTTATTGTTTAGAAGGATTTATTACAATTTTAGAAGAAAATTGAATTTTTTTTAAATGTGTTAGTTTTTTTTAATATTAAACTTTAATGAGGAACTCAATTAAAATTGTTTTGTAAACAATTGAATTTTTGTAAAGATTTTACTATTTAAAAAAAATAATTGAATTCTTTCGTGAAATTTTTTTAAAATTTATTTATTTCTTCTTTAAATTACATTTTCTTTAATTCATCATATTAAAAAACGAATTATTAAAATTCTCAATATTTAATTCTCATATTTTTGTTTATTTATGTTCTTTTGATTATTATTATGAAAATATTTATGTGTACAAGAATTTCCTTTATTTTAAAGTTTAGAACTTAAGGATTTATTTTCTGGCAAAATTAAAAAGAAATGATGGATTTTCGGAAAATAAGTGGAAAAAATTTGCCCTTTTCGAAAACTGTTGAGAAAAAAATCAAAAGAGTAGCGCACTGGAAAAGAATGACTTTTTCCAATTTTTTTTTCAATAAATTCCTCTATTTTTAAAGAGATATAACAGAATATTTTTTTTCCAATATTTCGAATGAATTCTTTTTTTTCTAATTGAAAAACATGTTTTCGGAGAAAATTTCATTCACGTCAGTCGTATAAATGGGAGGAAAAAAAAATTCACTATATACAATTGGGTGATCGAAGCGTTAGTAACAAGGTTCATCGAGCGATTCGAGCTTTTTTTAGGCTCGAAGGGGAACCCCAATGGACGAGAGGGGATGGTCTCTTTTTTTTCATGGGTGTTCACGCGGGAAAGGGTGATTTGTCGACATGACCCCGAGAATCGGAGGAGTGTCCTTGACCTATCGACGCCGACGCTCGACGCCGCGCGCCGGAAGTGCCTGTATCCCTTACACAGGACCGTGGGGTGTAGGTCATTGCACGAATCGCCTCTTGCCTGATTGAGTACTTAAATAAAATACAAATACATTTTATTCAATTCCGAGATGAACGGCAAACATTTATTTCATATTTATCCATTTTTCCTCTTTTTTATTCCACGACTATATATGTTCTCAAAAAATAGACTAAAAAGGGGAATTTATTCATTTATTTATTTTTATGTAGTCTATGTTTGTTTACTTGATTTTTATTTATTTATCTATTTGTTTATTTTATCTAATTTTATTTATGTTTCTCAAGATTAACACCCAGACAAAATTATTATTTAAACCAAATATATTTTATTTGACTTAAATAAACGTATATTTGTCTCAGAACCAACTAGACTTTTTATTTGTTTTAAATAAAATTTATATTTGACATAAATAAAACATATATTTGAGTTAAATTAAATTTTATTTAAACTAAATAAAATTTGTTTGAAACAAATAAAAAGTCTAGTTGGTTCTGAGACAAATATACTATTTCTCTGGGTGAATAAAATTAATTTTTTGATCTTCCTCAGTTAACCAAATAATCTCATTATTAATTTAATTGAAATTATTATTTAAATAATTTAATTCTTTCGAAGAATTTTTTTTCCTGTCTTCAAATGAAAAGTAATGATTATTAATTCTTACATTCTTACGTGTTTCTTTTTTAATACAATTAGCTACTCAGAAAAAAATAGAAATTAAAAATGTTGAATTCATTATTTTTTATAAATGTAAAATATTAATTGGAATATAAAATTTATTAAATTAACTAAATACAAATTTATTATTAATTATTTATAAATTATTAATTAGAATTAAATATACATTTTTTACAGTTCTTGAGAAAATTATAAATTCAATTTCAAAGAAGTTGCGTTTATAATATTCATAAATAAATGGATTGCAAAAGGTTTACAGAAATTTTATAAAATTTAAATTTTGAATGAATTTAGTTAGAAAAGTTTTAAAAATTAGTTTTTTGCAAATTGTTAATAATTTAAACTCTTAAGATAAGATTAATTTGTCAATATTTATTTTAGTTAATTATTAAAAATAATGGATTTATAAAAAGTTTTTAGTTAAAAACGTTTAAAAAATAGAATTTTTAAAAGAGTTACGATTGCAGAAATTCAATTATTTTCAAAAGTAATAAAATTCTTTTTGCAAAAGTTCAATATTATGTTAAAAATTTAATATGAATTCTCGTCAAAATCACAATTATCGTTATCAATATTAAAATTCTTCTCTAAAATTTTCCTCATTTCAATGATTTTCAATATCTACTATTTTGATAAAATTACCCAAAAAAGTAATTTAAAATCAATTTTAATAAAATTGTACAGAAACATTTAATTATTTTCATAAATAATAAAAATGGCACAGGTATTAAATTATTATAAAAGTTTTTACCAAGTTCTTCGCAATAATTCAATTAATTTCATAAATGATAATTTTTTTTATTAATTCAATTATTTTTATGAATAATAAAGCCCATCGTCGAATTTAAATTATTTTTAGTAAAATTTTATTCGAATTCCTCGAAAAATAATTATTCTTTCCAATAACATTTTTTCTATTCTTTTCTAAAAAATAAAAAATTTCCAATTTCATTTTGAAATAAAATATCCATTTGACAAATAGAATTTATTAACATTTTTTCCTTTATTTAAAAAAGCTTTAAGTTTTATTTAAAAACAATTATAATGAACAAATAGAAATGTTGCAAATGATGTCTTTATGAAATTTGGGAATTTTCTAAAAAATATTAAGAAATTGGAATAAGCAATCTTTTTTCCAAAAGAAAAGAATAAGCTTGTGAACAATATTTTTATTGGGAAACAAAAATAATGTCTAAAATGGATATACTTCGTATTTCTTAATCATAATTTTTTAAGAATTAACAATTTTTTAACATTTTTAATAAATATAAAAAAAAAATTTGTGTCATTTACATCAGTCAAACGAAATTTGTTATAAATTAGCATATAAAAACAAAATTTCTTTGTTATTCACAATTTTTTTAAATTTTCAAATTGTTTAATTTTAAATATTTTTTAATTATTATAAATCATGGAAAATAACTGCATATTTTCAATTTGGCAGACAATATTTTCTAAGAAAAAAACAAAAGCATATCTATACAAAAATTAACTTCAAAATATGGACAAACAGAATGAAAGAATGAAAAACAAAAATATTATAATTAATTTTTTAATATTCAATTAATCAAAAAATTAAATTTATTGTAAATTTTCCTATTTTATTCATTTGAAAAATCTATTATATTTCAGAAATTGTGTAAAAAAAATATTTAAAAAAAAATTTTAATAATTCTTTTAAGGGCATTTGATTCATTATGACGTCACAGCTTTAAAACACATGCATTGTACAAATTGTGACGTCATAATGGTTCAAATAACCTTAATATTTTACAAATCAATCATTTTCAATACTTATTTTCATTAATTTACCTTAATAAATTTTAAATATAAACAATTAAAATTGACAGTTATTAATTTCATAGTTCTTCTAAAGATATCAAATTGAGATGAAGAAACAAAACAAAAGTTAGAAATTTCTAGAAAATAATTTAACTTTGAATTACAGTTGTAATTTTTAAAAATAAATGAATTTCTGCGGATATTTGATATTGAAATGTAAAAAATTTTAATTTCTGTCAAAAAGTAAATTAAATGTTTTTAAATATTTATTGAATAAAATTTTTCAAATATATTTGAAATAGTAATTATAAATAATAATTATATTTAAAAAACTCATTATCTTTCAAAGTTGTTTAAAAATATTTCTAAAAAGTTAATTTTAAGAACTTTTTATATTATTATTTTTAAAAAGTCAATTAGTTCGATAGGATTCAAATTGAAATTTAAAAAAATGAATTTGGAATAATTTTAATTAAAAATTCTAAAGCATAGATTTGTTTTTAAAAATTTTGATATTTAATAAATTTCTTTGCAATTAGATGAAATTTTGAATAATTGAATTCAAAAATTAGGAAAGGGGAGGAAAATATAAGATTAAATTTTTGGAACATAACACTGAATTATTTCTATTTTTCTGGATTTTACAATGACATTTTTTGAAAATTGAATTCAACGAGAATATGAATTTTGACACATATTAGAACACCGCACAATTAATTGAATGAAAGAAATAATTTAATAACCCTCCTGCTTATTATCACGTGAAACAAAAGCAAGTTATAGCAAATATTTCGCACGTATGTATGAATATCACTGAATTTCGAAACAATCCCATAAATATTAATCAGCACGCGTCAGTACAATTTCTGATGTTTGGATCACATTTCGTCTATTTTCCCCGCACATATTCAAATGATAACAAATAGTATAGATTTTCCAGTTTCCCTCAATTAGATAGGAGCATCATTAATGAACTTAATGCATAGTATCGAGTTAAATTGGAATTGTATAATGTTAATGAGGCGAATTCTTGTAAACATCGTATATTCACTTGTTGCACCACTTGCGCAATTAGATTACTTATTTTATTATCTTACATTATCACTGTCAATAGAATCAATTTTTTTTCTGATTAGTAGGTATTTCTCAATGCAAAATTGACAGAAAAATTAATTTTCACAATTTTCTTTTAAATTTGTGGAAATATATTTTAACAGAAATAAAAAAATTATAACACCACAAGTGATAAAATCAAGACCCATTAAATTATTATATATTCCCCATTTATATATATATACAAATGCATTTATAGTAATTTAATAATTGGTACTTTGAATTTATGCCTTTTATTCAAAAATCAAATCTGTTTGTTTCAAATTTGTAACATTAATCATAAAATTGATATGTACACATGTAAAATTTTAATGAACTTATATTAATTACAGGTGGAGTAATATTGCTATATTTGTGTTAATATTCTAAAAACAGGTGTAATATTTTTTAGAAATAAAATAATCGGTGATTACATATGGCAATAAAAGTTTCTCTCATTAAAATGAACATTTAGACTAAGTAAAATAATCAGAGTTGACTATTTTGTTTATTAAAAGTTAATTAGCAATAGAAATCTTCGAATTCTTTCAATCATTTATTTTCCTTGTCCCTCACTAATCTCGATTAATAACAATTTTTAACGAAATTTTAAGAATTTTTTTAAAAAGAAGTAAATAGCTTGTAGAAAAAATATTTTTAAATGATAATTGTAATTGTTATCAAAATTTTGATTTTTTCAGAAGTAAATCATTTTTATTACAAGTTTATTATTTTTTTCTAATATTGACAATTATTTTTAAACGTAATAAAATTCTTTTTAAGAACTCAATTATGTTCAAAAATTTCTAAAAGTTCTCGTCAAAATTACAATTATCTTTATAAATAATAAAATTCCTTTCCGAAATTCAAATATTCCCTTAAATTTTAATAGAATTCTAGGCAAAATTGTATTTATTTTCAAAAGTAATAAAATTCTTTTCACAAAATTCAATGATGTTCAAAAATTAAAAAAAAATTCTCTTCAAAATTCCAAATATCTTTTAAATGAGAAAATTCTTCTTTAAAATTCAATTATTTTCAAAAAATTTCCTCAATTCTGTGATTTTTATTATCTTCCATTTTAAGGAGGAATGAGACACACATTAAAAAATGTCAGAAACTCTTCAAATTTTGTGGATGAGTTTCTAATAATATTATAAAACAGCTCACAGAGTTTGAAAATTTTTGCCTGAATAGTTTAAAAGTTATAAATTTATTAATTTAACATTGTCTCTTATGGAAAAAAAATCCTAAAAAATGTAGTTATTCTTGAAAATTTTAATTCCTCCAAAAATTCAATTATTTAAAAATTCAGTGCTGAAATTCTTTTCACGATAATTCAATTTTAACAAACATTTATTCATTTAATACATTTTTTATTTCTGTTTTTGAATAATTAAAGTCTCGTCAAATTTTTTACGTCTGAGAAATAGTAATTATATTGAAGCAGGATATAACGAAAACATTCGGACAAATAGTTTTTAAAAATTAGTTTACTCCAACGTTTCGAAATCTAAATGAATTCCTCTTCAAGGAGTGTATAAAAATATAAAATAGTATTCCAAAAATATAAAATAATATACCCAAAAAAATTTAATTAATATACAAAAAAAAATAATATAAAAAAAAAATACTTAACATTCGTCAATTAAAAAAAATGAAAATTAGCATTCGTCAATGAAAAAAAATTATTAAATTTAAAAAATATATTAAATTAAAAAAAAAATATCATTAATCTAACATTCATTCATAAATAATAAAAAGGTTATAATAATATCTTAGCAAAAAAATTAATAAATGGACATTCGTCAGCAAAAAATAAAATTAAATTCACCCATCAAATGTCAGAGAAAACATAGAGTTTGGAATCATATCTAAAATAAATGATAATTGAAATTATAATAAAGAATTTAGAAAGAATAAAGTAAAATAAAATATCAAAATTTCAAATAAAAAATACAAACATTTTTGAATAGTTAATTAAATTAATAAATAAAATATTAAAAAATTAAGTTGAGAATAACATATACCTATAAAAGATTATAAAACTAATTTTGTAATAAATAAATAAACATTAACATCATAGTTAAAAAAATAAATTAACACTAATAAACTTGGACATTATGATGACACACATTTATAATAACACACCACAGAAATTTTTAAAAATTACTTACAATAAATTAAAACTCTGCGTGTGAAATTAAAATTAAAACTGTACTTCAAACACTATCGATTCTGTATATCGATAGTTAAATAAAGACAAAAACAAATAAGAAACAAAGAGTAGGAAAATGAGCAATCAACAGTATTAATTATTAATTAAAGGAAATAATTCAAAATCATTATTCGTATAAACTATAAAAATTATTTAAATCAGTTACTTTATTCAAACTATTACTTCTCTCTTTTTTTATAAAAAACATTTCCGAGTAAAGTCTTTTACTAAGAGTAGGTTCAATATCCATCACTTCAAATTCATCCCATTTTATAATAATTGAATTTAAAAAAAAAATTATTTCAAGTTTCTATTTTCTAATATATAATGTATAATTAAAGAATTTCTGAAGAATGAAAATTTACTATAAAATTAAATTGTAAACAAATGGATTTGAAAATTCTTAAAGAACTTTTTAGAAAACTATTAAAATTAATTGATTGAAGATGAAGAATTATGTCCAGTCTCACCAATTACGATTAAAAGTTAATCAATGATTAAATCCTCAATTAACCAATAACAAGCCGTTAAGCTGGGCTTTAATCACTGATTAGCTTTTAATTGAGTTTGGTAAAACCAGTCCTTATTTAGTTAAATTTTTTAAAAAATAATTATTTATTTATATTAGCTAATTATGTTTACTAAAGGTCAGATTTTATTTTCCCCTAATTTCCAGACAGAATTTTGACTTCATTCCTGAATCTAAAGAATATCTGATTCCAAAAGTGATTTAATAATTATCATCAAACAATAAGTACCCAAATAAAACAAAATCAACAGAGAAATAAAAAGAAAATTTCAAAAAAAAAAAAAAAAAACCGCAAAGAAAATGAAAATGACTTAAAAATGTAAATGCATTTTTTCTTTTCTACGCTTGAAAAGAGAGTGAAAGGCGCGGAGTGACATGAATTTTCGTGAAACTCAATGAAAAAAGCCTTTCGGCCATAAAATGTCGATCTCGTGGAATTTGCACGTGCTTGAAAGTGTGCGTTTTAAAAGGCGCGACGAGCCACGTGTCGTTACGTGGCGCGTCATACTCTCGGTACGTACCATACACGTATACGTACGTGACTCTCGATTTCGCTGGGTACCGTATAGAAAGCGAAAGCGTTTTTACCTACATTTTCGCCATTCACGCAGAGAGCTGTAGAGTTTAAAAAAAAAAAAAAATAACAGTGAGCAGGGGGTGAAAAGTGGGGGAGAAATAAAAGGAGGAAAAAGAGTGAGGAAAAAGGAAAAAACGGACCGCACCACCATCGCCAACAGAGGTAACGCAACACCACTGAAAAGGTATAAAAGAGAGATTGAATCAGTGAAAAGTGGTCGGAAAAAGCGGAGATGGATTTATTTTTTATTTTTTTCAAATAGAGGTGAAAAAAATTAAAAGACTTTTCAATGATCATGTTTGATCGTATTTTAATGGGTGTGATTTTTTTTGCATATAGCGATTTTTGAAATTCACCTGCACTCATATTTGGCGAAAAATCGTAAATAATAATGAGATTTTTAGGAAGAATGTACTGTTAATTTAAGAAAAGCGATCTTTTACAAAAAAGCATTTTTAAATATTGTTATAAAATCATTACATTAATTTTTTAACGTATTTACGCGTTTTATTACATTTTATAAACATTTTTTTTAATCAAGTAGTATATCAGTCTTTCCTAAAATTCCCCACCGCTAGGAATTCAGTAAAATTTTATTATTCGATTTTAATTTTCCAGAACATTCTTTCATCACTTAAAATAAATTCTGTATAATTATTTTCAAAATTTCCATTATTTAATTAATTTTTTCTGTACAATGAAAATTCAAAATAAATCCGTATTAAAAATTTACTTAAAATTCTCTAAAATTTTAATTTCATTCATTACTTTCTGACAAAAATACTACATGACTATAAAAAGAAAATTACTTTTATCCAAGTTTACTGAAAAAAAAATTAAATTAGCTTCGCAATAAAACTTTTTGCATTTTATTAATTATAAAAAAATTTTCAAGAGATAAAATTTCTCCACTTGAGAACGCCAAGGTCACCACCAGATGTCAGGGAAAATTCCAAGAAGGAACCGAAATGCCACCTAGTGGTGACCTTGGTGTTCTCAGGTGAAGAGCAGCGTCTCCATATTGAATCTCCAGATATTAGTTACAATATTCCTATTCCTATTATTAATTTATAAAGTTTGACAATTAATCGAAATAGATTTCAATTTTTAGTTTACAATAATTTACGATATTCTCAGGGCCGAAAATTTTGTTGTAGTCTTAAAATTAATTTTTCACTTAATAAATTGATATTTAAAATTATTCCATAAATTATATTAATAATATAATAAATTAAATATATAATAATAATATTATTCTGAACAAAATTTATTTGATTCAAATAAACGAATATATTTTGTCTATTATAAAATAATGTTTTAATACCAATTAAATGGTATTTAATTGAAATACTAAAATCATAGGTTAAAAATCCTAAATATTGAAATTATTGCTTCAAATTTAATTTATTTTACTGAGAAAAAAATTATTCGACTCATGTAAATATTTGTTTGAGAAACAAGTATAAGCTTAAGCGCTAATTAGGATCAAATAAATTATTTTCAGTATTATTTTCATAATAATAACAATAAAAAAAATCAATAATATTAATAGTAAGTTATTGTAAATGATATAATGATATAAAATTTTTTTGATCCAAATAATTGATTAGTTCTTATTTATCAAATAAATAATTAGATGAGTGTAATAATTAGCATTTAAATCTTATTAATCTTATTTGAACTAATAATTTCAGTATTTAAAGCAATTATGTTGAGTATTTAAACCAATAATTCCAGTATAGTTAAAAGACAATACTATTTAATTGACAAATAAAATAAAAATTACTTACAGGCCTCGAATAGAATTCAGGAATAAAAACGGTATGAAAAGTGTCATAAAATGTTCGTAATAGTTGCAAATAGTCGCACGTTATATTTTATTTATAAATAACGAGCATAGTTGTTTGAATAAAAATGCGTCATAAATGTGCACTAAAAACACAATTTAAATTATTGGTACAATAATATTTTTTGCATTTTATTAATTATGTCAAAAGTTTTTAAGGGATAAAGTGATGCTTCAATTTCTCCACTTGAGAACGCCAAGGTCACCACTAGATGTCAGGGAAAATTCCAAGAAGGAACTGAGTGGCTCTCTAGCGGTGACCTTGGCGTTCGCAGGTGGAAAGAAGCGTCTCCAGATTGAATCTTAAGTCTTGATTTGTAATTTGATTTCAAGAAGTGATTTAATTATTTATCTTCAATGAAAATTAAAAAAATTTAATTCATACTAAAAATGAAGTTGACAGTCTCGTAAATTTTATATTTTATTTATTATATTTCCATAAAAATTAATAGACAATAAAAATAACGACAAGTTTAATACTTTTATTATTTGATATTTTCATTTTTTACTCATGTCTTGTATTTTTAATACAAAATCAATATTTAACGATAGCACTTTCTTTTTTCGAATAAAATTCAGTTTTTTTTATTTAATTAAACATACATTTTTTAATATTAAACATTGAATTCAACGATCAATTCCGAGTCAGGAATAAAAAATAAAACAACAATAGTTGTTTGACGTTTCGGCAGCGCGGCTGCCCTCTTCAGAAACTAAAATTTATTTAACAAAAGAAAAAAATAATAAAAATTAAAATACATTCTTAAAAAATAATATTAATTATAAACTTATTTTTAAAAAATTTTTTTTACCGAAAATTAAACAAAATTTAAAAACGTTGCAAAAGAACATTTTTTAAATTAACACAAAGAAAATGTAGGTTCATTCGGGAGAAACAAAATTAATCAAGTAATCAAATAATAATTGTATGGTGCTTCGAAGAAAAATGAAGCAAAAATTTGAAGTTATGTTTGTAATTTTTGAAACGAAAATACGCAACGAAAATCAACGCTGAATATAAATCAGCTTGTTTAATTCTTCATTTCACCTAAAGTAATTAATAAAAAGTAATTTTAGTTATAAATTGAACAGCGAAACTTTTAATTGAGGTAAAAATGACACAAATATAACCTTAAAATACTTTGCTTCTTAGGTACTTTTCTTCGGAGCGCGACACAAATATTCTTTAAAGACCTAATTAAAAGGCGAAATAACTAATTTTGATTTAATTTTGATTATAAAATAATTTTAACAAAAAATTTTACTAAAAATAGATAAATTTAAAAGAATTTGTCTAATATTAAAAGTTATTATTGATGAAAAACGGGGGAAAAAAGGATTTTTTTTGTAAACCGATCATTTGATGTAATGGAATTGGAGAAGAAAGTAATTTGAGAAACGCTGCTTTGACTGAATAAGATAGAGCGAAAAAGAGAGGGTGGAAGTATATGTATATATAAACGGGAAGGGGATGTAAAAAGAGTTGGTGTGAGAGAGAGAGAAAGAAATGAAAAAGACTGAGATGGAGGGAGACGAGAGGAAGGGCGAAAGAGGAAGATAAAAAGGTCTAAAGAGAGATAAAACATCACCGCAGGCTAAAAAGGGAAAGGGCTTTGGACTGGTTGCCAGGGATGAAGTGTACACGTAGGTATTGATCTATTTAAAGCCTAGAGTACCAAACGAGGTCCTTATTAAAAAGCGGAATGAAACAAGGGTAGCTACCTTCAGTGCCTTCTCCTCGTCTCTCACTCACTCTCACTCCCTTCTTCGCGATCTTTCTCCCATCCCTTGTATTCCTTCAGTTTTCCACCCTCACTCTTTCTCTCTCTCTCTCTGCCCTTTCACCCTCTGTCGTACTGGCATCTCGCACTCACTTTCGAGAGGGATAAAAAAATAAAAAAAAAAAAAAAAATGTTTCACTGCGTGCTCGCATCCCTTTCAGTACTTGAACATTGCTAGAGGTGGATTTGAATATGTGTCTGCTTGAATTCGTATATTTATTCGTCTACAGTTCTACAAGATCATGCTAATAGGAGAGGGGAAAGTTATTTTGAATACTCGTCCTTCAAAAAGAATGGAATCCTTGTTCTTTACAATTACTACTGAAGTTACTAAAAACGGATGCTTCTTGTAATCAATTTCCTTTAATGGATAAATATTAATCTCTGAAAAAGAATTAGTTAAAACTTGATAATAACTATAATCTTAGTTTAATTTTTCCATCAACATATTGCAACGTACAACTAATTATTAGAAGGAAATAACCAATTATTTATAGTAATAAATAATAACTAATTAGTAAGTGATTATTATCAGTAATAACCTCGGTTTCTAATTATTAATTATTATTATTATTCTACTTATTAATAATTATTAATAATACTTATTCAGGGTGGCCACATGTCAGTAGAGTCAGGGAAATGTCAAGAAAAAATTTTTTGTTAATTAAATCAGGAAAATGTCAGGAAAAAAAATTTTTTGTTAGTAAAGTCAGAGAATTGGTACTAAAGAATACCAGGAAAAAAAATGTTGTCAGCAAAATTAAGCAACTCAAGACTTTTTTTCTACTTTTCAAAAATTACGACTTATTCTTCTTTATTCCAAACATTAGAACAAAATATCACAATATTTAGTTAATTTTTGTATATTTTCCTATAAAAAGAATTTTGTCAGAGAAAGTAAGTAACTTTAATGTCAGTAAATTGTCAGGGAAATTGGTAAACTGAAACTTGGGGCCACACTGTTATTAGAAAAAACAAATTATTAGTAGAAATTATCCAATTGGTAGGAAGGGTCTAAACTGTCAAAACAACAAAAATTAATTTTCAACTAACTGCATTTGACTCTTAAATATTCAATGGTAATTTTTTTCGACCACTTTTCTCTTAAAATGTTTCATAAATTCAGCTTAAATTTTGTGAAAAAATGTAAAATATAATAAAGAAAGGCAGTGGATGTGAAAAAGTTTTAATAAATAAAAAATAATTTGTAATAAAACACTTTCAAATCAATAAAGACGAGAAATTGATTAGAAGTGGCCGTGACAATACTGATGATATTAAAGTAATTTGCATAATAATTAATTTTTGACTCATTACATTTTATGCACATCACTGCCCTTCTTTATTGTATTTTAGACTTTCTTACAAAATTTCAACTCAATTTACTAAATTTGAAAAGAACAAAAATGGTTAAAAATAACACCATTGTGGACTTAAGAATCACATGTACTGTTAGTACAAAACCATTCAAATTTATAAGTTTAAACCTTGAGCAAAAATATGGGAGGAAAAAATTATTTTTTAATATTTCCCAGAGTTGCCACAGGTCTGGGAGAAGTCAAGGAAAGTATAATTCGTCAGGGAAATCAAGAAAAAGTCAGGGATTTTTATTAAAATAACTGAAATAAGTGGAATTTTTAAAATTCATAAGAAAATTCAAAATTTTTATGTGTTTTTTGTTTGCCTAAAAAATTATCACGAATTCCGATACAAAACCTCCAATTTTTTCTCTTTCTTACAATAATTTCTTTTAAAATAACTTTGTTCTTGAAAAACCATCGTGAAATTATGATTTATAAATTATTTAATGAATATTATGCTTCTTTATTTCAAAATTAATTAAATTTAAAGTGAGTTTCATTTTCCGTTTTCATAAATGGATGAACATAAAAAAAGTTCAATTTGGAGTTTTGTAAAATTTCAATCTTGAATTAATTTACTTTTATTTTTTAACACATATTTAATAAACTACTAAAAAAAATGGACTAATAGAAGAACTTTAGTTAAAATGTTAAAAACACTAAAAACATTAAATTTTTGTCAACTTACAAATTATTTGTTCAAAATGTACAAAAAAATTTTGACAAAATCCCAAATATTATCTTTGTAGATAATAAAATTCTTCTTTAAATTTCAGTTATATACAAACATTTTAAATAAAATCCCTGCCAATATTACAATTATTTTGAAACATTGTCCTCAACACAATTGATTCTCTATATTATCTACTATTTGAATAACATTTTTCAAAAAATTCAATTATTTAAACAAAAATTTGATAAAATTCTACGCTGATATTTAAATATTTTCATAAATAATCAAACATTTACAGGAATTCAATTATTTACAAATATTTTATCAATTTCTTAGCAATAATTCAATTATTTTAATAAATATTAAAAATTTTTAGAGAGTCAATGATTTTCACGAACAAAAAATTCTTTATAGGAATTTTACTTATTTTCAAAAATAATAAAAACCATCCTAGAATATGAATTATTTTAGATAATATTCTTCTGTAAATTTCAATTGTTTTTAAAAATTTGTCCCAATTCAATTCATTTAAATATCTACTATTTCAATAAAATTTTTCAAAATAATTAAATTATTTAAAAACAATTTTTTTAATTCTACAATATTTTCATAAATAATAAAAATTTCACAGGAATTCAATTATTTAAAAATTTTTTTAAAAATTTCTTAGCAATTTAATTCTATTATTTTCACAAGTGTTAAAATTTTTCACTGACAGTCAATTATTGTCATAAATAAAAATTGTTTTTAAGTAATTATAGTTATTTACATAATTAATAATTCTGTTTACGGAATTTTATTTATTAATTTCATTCCTCAAAAAATGTATTATTCTTAAAAATTTAATCAAAATTTGTCGAAAGAATTGAATTTTTTGAGAATTTGTTGATAAAATTCTTTAAGAAATCAATAATTCAATAAATAATTTATTTTTGTATTTAAATAATTCAATTCTCGTAGAGTTTTATAAAAAAAATTGATTTGAAAATAAATTTCAGTAAAAATTTTAGATGATATTGAAGTAAAATAGCATTATATCGTGAATTTTTGGAGAAGTAATTTAGTTTTAAAAACGTTTTTAACTAAAATTTCCCAAAATCTGAATTTTCATTTTTTTAGCTAATATTGTTGTAGAATATTAATTCCTTTAAAAAAGTTTAATTGAAAATAAGAATTGAATCGGAATTATAAAAGTAATTTAAAAAAAGATACTGTCTTAATAATCCGTTGATATAAAAATAATTATTTTCTCACCGGGTTATCTTTAATTATTATTTATAAAAATCAATAGATCAATATTTTCATGTTTCTTCAAAATAATCGTATAAGTAGTTGAATTTCAAAAAGGTTTGAATTTAAAACTTTTTGAAAATATTAATTCCTATGTACGAATGCTAGTGATTAAATTTTTATTTAAAATAAAACTTAATACTTTTTTGGAAAAAAACTCAATTTTTCGGAAACTGCTTAATCGTTTTAAATAAAATTTTAATTTGTTATAAACATAAATAAGACAGTTTAAAAAAATATTTCAAAGTTAAAAAAAAATAATTCTAAGTTTATTAATTTAAAATATTTAAAATAATTGTTGAAGTATTTTTGGAAAAAATTGGTTTTTACAGTTTTTTACAAAAACGTCTTTTTTTGATAAAAATACATTTGTTAAAAATCTAAAAAAATAAATATTAAAGAGGAAACTATAAGGTATTTTTTAAAAGAAAAATTGTAGGTGGAAACTTTTTATGCAAAAATTGGGAAGGGCATGTGTCAAAAGTATTTAAAATGTTTCAAGACGACCGAGGGGTATGAGAAAAAAAAGTTTTTTTTATATTTTTCAAGTTTACTGTCAACAATTTGAACTGTGAGCCGAGTATGGCAAACCACGGAAAGAAGAAAAATTATTTTTCTTGTCTCTATTTTTTATCCATATACTTCCATTTCCATGTTGATATTAGGAATTACGCAGTAATTTGGTAATAGTTCTGACTTTTCCAGCTAAAATTTTTTTCTCACAATATTTTTCTGTCATTAGATGAATTTTTCGCAAAACTTCACCACCCTAATTGCATTTACAGTCTAATTTATAATCAGCGCAATTAGCAATTATTTACCGTAATGTGTAACAAATATTATTTATGCAATTATTGTAAAAGAATCCCTCAACAGAGTGAAACGTATATAAAATAAAAGTGACAAGCCAATTAATGTTTTCGACTGTGAATATATTTGTATCACATATAATATGTGTGTGTGTAAAAGTGTGTGTGTGTATATTTTTTGTTGAAATATAATTTTCGTTCGAAATGGTTGTACAGCTAATGATGAAAAACAGGGCGTATTACCCAGCATCCAAATGGGTGGATATACTGACGTTCTAGCCTGACCAGCCCACCCCCCCTCAATAGATATAAAATCCGCGATTTTAAAGCATTTTAGTATCGATTCACCTTTTTAGCACTAGCCACGGGGCTTTCTATTGGTGCTGGGGTTGTACCAGTATCATGTAGTGGGGGTGGATTTTCGTCCCGATACTGGTTCCATCGGACTGCGGGGATGATGCGTGGTTACGAGATGTATAAGTGCGTAAATGCATAATAAAATTCGTATTCTCTACCGAGAGGGCGATGAGGGGTGGTAATGGCAATTCCGCTTCCCCTCATTTTACTAAAGGAGCAAAAAACATGCGTTCCTGACCTTTCACGACCGCAATTTTTATTCATTATTGCATGCAGACTCATTTTGAATATCATTTCGGTTTTTTTTTCCTTTGCCTTTTTTTCGGTACTTTTTAAACAAGAAATAGTTACTTTAGCGAGTGACTATTCCTTGCTGCGAAGATTTCTATCTCTGTGTATTTAAAAAAGTATTAACTAAACAAAAAAAAACCGATTTTTCTAATATTCAATTGAGACAAAAAACGTATCAAAATAGTTGCGAAACAGAAATAAAAAAAACGGAGTGTTTTATAAAAATTACCAGTTATTCCAAAATTCAAACACAATACAAATAATTTTGCTACTCTTATTATTGATAATAGTATTAATTGTCACTAATAATTATAATTAATTGTCATTTGTAATTACAATCAATTTTTGCTAATAACTATAATTAACAGCGTGTGACTGTTAGATTCTCAATGGTAATTTTTTCACCACTTTTTTCTTTAAATATTTAATAAATTAATCTGGAATTTTCTACAAAAGTCTAAAATACAATAAAAAAGGTCAGTGATGTGCAAGAATTTTAAAAATTCAAAAATTATTTATTTTGCAAATTGCTTTAATATTATCAGTTGTCACGGTCACTTCCAATCAATTACCGATTTCAAATTGTTTTATTGTAATTTATTTTTGAATTATTAAAAATTTTCCACTTCACTACCTTTCTTTAATTATATTTTACAATTTCTTACAAACTGTCAGCTCAATTTATTAATAAAACATTTTAAGAAGGAATCTGACGGACAGTCAAATCAAAAGTTAGGCCAGTGTCATAATTTCCTAATTTAGAAGAAATACACAAATTTAATTTTAAATTCACTTCGGTGGAAAGGCGAAGAATTTAATTTAGAATATTTAAATCGATTAAAAGTTACATTCGAATAAAAATTACAATTTTCTATCAATAAGAAACATTTTTTATATTTTAGTATGTTACTTAAAGCATTTACTTTTGACAGAAAATTATAAGTTTTATTCAAATATGATTTTTTCAAATGTTCAAAATGTAGAAAATTAAATTCTTTGCGGTTCTACCAAAAGGAATTACAAATTTAATTTGACTTTTTGAAAAAAAAAATGAACTTATGAAATTGGACTAACTTTTGTTCCGATTATTACTAGTTGTAATAATTATTAATATTATGAATTGCTACTACATTTCACTATTTTTTTTAATGAAAATTATCAAATGTTACTAGTAATGACACGTTTTTGTCTCAATTTGATATTCTTATAGTAAAACAGTAAATATTTAATAAAATGTACCAAAGATTCTAAAAATACAAAAAAAATTTGTTTTCTTTCGGAATTGTTAATGTTCAAAAATCGTTACTTAGTTCAACATAAATATTTTTCAGTTCAATTTTTTCTCCATAATAAAATGTAAATAGTGACAAAAATCATCAATAATTCGAATATCAGGCCTCGGACTCACGCGGACTCAATTTTTCTAATTCATGTAACAGTTCATCGATGAATTTATAAACTGTTCTTATAAATAAGTTAGAAATTACACTTATTTCGTTTAAAAAAAACAACTATTTGTTCCATTCCTAAAATCGAGAATTTAAATATTTAATTTATGTAGTCAAGATATTAATTCTAAGACTAAAAAAATTAGAGAAGATAAAAATATTGAAAATTAAAGTAAGTTAAAAACTTTAATTCTTTTAAGTGTATGGAGTGTATAACTCCTTTTTCATTTTAAGCACTTTTTCATTTATATTAAATGGTAGTCTCTCTAGATTCAGATCATAAATAATTATAAAATTACAAACATCTTGAGATTCAATATGGAGTTGCAATTCTTCACCTGCGAACGCCAAGGTCACCGCTAGATGGCAGTTCAGTTCCTTCTTGGAATTTTCCCTGACATCTGGTGGTGACCTTGTCGTTCTCAAGTGGAAAAATTGAACCACCATTTTATTCCTTAAAAACTTTTGAGTTTACAATGCAAAAAATATTATCGTACCAATAATTTAAATTGTGTTTTTGGTGCACATTTATGACACATTTTATTCAAACAACTATGCTCGTTATTTATAAATAAAATGTAACGTGCAACTATTTGCAATAATTGCTTTAAATATTGAAATTATTAGTTTAAATAAAAGTTATTTGATTGAAAAATTTTTTTTTAACCCATCTAATTATTTATTTGATAAGAGAGATGTAATCAGTTATTTTAATCAGATAAATTTTTTATAGTTATATCATTTATATTACCTTATTATTAATAACATAAATTATTTTTTTATTGTTATTATTACACTGAAAATAATCGATTATATTTGTTTCTCAAATGAATATTTACATGAATCAAATAATTTTTTTCTAAAGTCAAATAAATTGAATTTGAAGCAGCAATTTCAATATTTGAACTAATAAGTTAAGTATTTCAATCGACTACCATTTAATTGACATGATAACAATTATTTAATATGCACAAATATAATCATTCATTTGAATAAAATTAATTGTGTTCAGTGTAATATTATTATTAACTATTCATAATTGATTAAATAATTGATTAAATAATTTTAAATAGTATCAGTTTACTAAGTTATACAATTAATTTTAAGACTATAAAAAACTAGTGTCCTTAAGAATATCGCTAATTAAAATAAACTGAAGATTGAAATCTGTTTAAATATTAATTAGTAAACTCTAAATTTGTTTGTAAGTAATTATAGAATTTTGAATATTGATGAACATTTTGGAATTCAAAATTGAGACGCTATTCTCCGCCTGCGAACGCCAAGGCCACCGCGAGATGGAAGTTTGGTTTCTTCTTGGAATTTTCACTGACATCTGGTGGTCACTTTGGCGTTCTCAAGTGGAAAATCTAAACCACCATTTTATATCTTAAAAAATTTGCTATAATGACAAAAATATTTTTGTGTAAACAAAAAAAATTCATCGTAAGTTTATCAAAATATATTATTTGTTCTCACAATACAATTATATTTTTTTTTGCCTTTTTGAAAAATAAAAAAGTTTTTTTTAATCGTTGATCATAAATTTTGTGAAATTTGAAATATTAATAGTTATTGTATTGCATATTTTGAAAAAATAACTGAATTTATAGAGTCAATTCTTTTTTTGTTATATTGTAGAAAAATTGTAATCTATTGTGTCAAAGTTTTTTTTTATTGAGAGGTATATTCTAACAACCTATACAACAGAGAGGTCGTCACTTTTTTTTTAATCAACTCAAGTGACTTGCTCATTCAATTTATTTGTTTATGGTTAATACCACGTGAGTTTATAAATAATATTTTACATTTTTCAAATTTCGATTGTTGTTCTATAAAAAGTATATTATTATGTTAATGGATTATTAATTTATAAGAAAACTATAACGTCATTCGCAGTGAAAAAAATTATTTTATTCAAGTGACCGATTACTCTTGTCTATTATTGTATAAAATTAAAAATATTTATCTTTAGATATCTATACATTTTGATATTAGTGTAAATTTAACTGATTTTAATTTAAACTGTATTCTTGTCTCAAATTCAGATCTATCGATTTTATCTCATAACATTTTTTATATCGGTACATCAAAGCTTTCGAATATAGAACAAAAAGTAGTTGAAAAATCAACAATCGTCATTTTAAATTAAGATTTCTTTTTTCTAAAAATCACACTTTCTTCTGTTCGTATTGTTTTTTAATTATTTCTTAAATAATAATGATATAAGTAGATAAAAAAATTTGTTAATAAATAAATAATAATAGAAACAAATAAACAATATTTAAATATAATATATAGTGTATTATGCAATAAAAAGTGAATATAAAAATATAAATATAAGCAATTTTAAAGAAATGGTAAATAAAATAAATAATTTGAAATCTCATCTTCTTTCTGAATTGCAAAATAATTTGAAAAATTCAAATAACACAAATATCCATTGAAATCCTCCCTTGTATGAAATCCTTCCTTTCGTACACAGAGTGAAAGTATTAATAGAAAGGAGGGCAAGAGAGGATGCGATGCTCGACGGTCAACAGCGCGTGTAGGAAACGGAAGGGTGGAAAAATGACAGAAGCCTACGGCATCAGGAGGCTTTTTTGGACCCCAGAAGATGCAAAAAAAAAAATAATTCATTTGTTAATCTCACTTTTGCCATTTTTCTCCCATCTTTTCTTGCATTTATTACATTTTACCCCGCAAAATATTCGAGTCCAGAAATTTTCCAACTTTTCAACAACATTTTTTTTCCATCCCTTTTCCTTGTTTTTTCTTTTCGAAAAAAGTTCGTTTTTATTATATTAATCATTTTTCCCATCTTTTCTTGTCGTTTTTTCTTTTCGAAAAAATGTTTAATTTTTTTAATGATTGTTATTAGTTGTTACTATGGTAATTATTATTAATTTTTTTTGGTCATTATAAATAAATGTCACAAGTAACGATAAATAATTATATAAATCATTATTAGAAACAGAAATTATTCTCAAATGATGACTTTTGACGATAAAAGTTATTTAAAAATTTATGTTTAAACAAATTGTCATAAACAAATGAAATTAATTAATGAATTTATGAAAACTTATACCGTCATTCGATTCTAGGGACAAAATTACTAAAGAAACGTGTACAACTTTTTAAAAAATGTTTTAAAAATATTTTGTTTAAACAAATTGTTATTAACAAATGGAAATCACAAAATTTACATAGGATAAATATGCTTAAATAGTCATACGTGTAAAATTTTTCCGTGTAATCAAATAGCGATATAAGTTTTTAAAAATTCATTAGTTAATTTAATTTGTTTATAACAATTTGTTTCCAATAAATTATTTTTCAATCAATTTTTAATGATAAACGTCATCATTTGATCCGCAGTTCTGTTTCCAATATTTATTTTGCTGAGATTTTTATATGTCTAATGAAGGGCTCAAATAGGTATACATGAGAGCGTATTATTTGTTTATAAATTATTTATAACAAATATAGAAACAATTTTTAAAAAGTCATACATGTTCCTTCAATAATTTTTTTCCTAAGAATCAAATGGCGGTTTTAGATTGCCAAAGTTCTTTAGTTAATTTCATTTGTTTATAACAATTTTGTTTAAACAAATTATTTTTTAAACAATTTTCAACATTAAAATTGATTATTTAATCCGCATTCATGTTTGAAATGTTGATTTTGCTGATATTTTTATTTGTCTAGTGAAGGCCTCAAATAGGTACATGAGAGCATGAGGTACATGAGGTACATTTGTTTATAAATTATTTATAACAAATATAGAAAAGTTTGTACAAAGTCATACATGTTCCTTTAATAACTTTTACCTAAGAATCAAATGGCGGTATTAAATTTAAAAAATTCTTTAGTTAATTTATATAACAATTTATTTATAAAAAAGATTTCTTTATAACAATTTGTTTAAACAAATTACTTTTTAAACAATTGTTAACGTTAAAATTTATCATTTAATCCGCAGTCATGTTTACAATATTTATTTTGTTAATATTTTCATTTATCTAATTACTACGTTTTACTATTTTTTAAATTAACAATTAACAATTAACAATTTTTACAAGTAATTATAAATTATTGTTACTGGTAATTATTATTAATATCATTCATATTATTAATTCTTCCAATCATTCATAGTCTGCATAAAAATTTTTCCACTTTTTTTCTCAATCGGATCATTTTTATCACCGAATGAAATAAATTTAATAATTTTTCCATTAAAAAAAAAAGAAAGAAGTGGAATATTAATTATTTTAATAAATGAATTATGAAGTTTTATTTTATTTATCGAAGAGGAAAGAAATTTTAATTATACATGTATTTAATATTGCGTGAATAATATATACTTTAATTCTTTTTTTATATATATATATATATATATTGGGTCTCTCTCTATAAATGAATGTGAATAAAATGTTAAAATTAAAATAAATAAATGTGCATCTTTGTGGAAAGAAAATTTCGTTGAAAAGTGATTGAAAAATTATAATAAAAAATGCAATTAATATAAACCGTAGAAAATAAACTATATATTAATGGACCGCAAGATTGTCTTTTATTTCATTTTGTGTGAATTAAAATATTCATGACTTTATAAACACATTTATATTGACACATTACTTGCAGTTTATTAGCATCCTAAATACGGCATTTCTACAGGAATATAATTTAATAATTATATGAATAAGTGATGTAAGATGAGGCGAATAAACGTGTCACTTTGTCAGTGATTTAATAAATATATATATACACAGAGTAATTTATAAATAATTTAGGAACACTTAACTCAAAATATATAATTGCTTAAACACTATATGTATATATATATGTATGTATTTATAATTATACATAATTTGCTGTTTTAAATAATTAATGTAATTAGTTCTTATTTGTATTTCGTGACGAACTTTTTATTGTTCGACTTTATTGTATTTTTGTCTTGTAAAGTAAAATTTTATTTAGTTTCATTTAGTTCGCCTTTTTCGCTCTTTTTCACTTTTATATTTTCGCTTTTATTGCTTTTCGTTCTTTTTTTTTGGTTTTTTCGCTCTTTTTTTTCGCTTTTGCTTTTTTCACCTTTTGCCCCTCTTTTCGCTTCTTTTTTCGCTATGTAAATATAGAAGGAAGGAAAAGAAGAAAGAAAATCGTAAATTATGAATATTATTATAATAATGTATCAAGTATTTGTGCGCATTTTTCGCAAAAAAAATAATATTATTAATATTTTTTTTTTATTTTTCCTGTAGAATTTTTATTCGTTTTAATTGCCTCTTCCCCCTTTTTTCGTTTTTTCATCAATAAAAATATGTAAAGAAGGAAGAAAATTGTTAAGTATAAATAAATATTTGATTTTTGCATCTCTCGATTTTTTTTAAATTTCTTAATAGTTTTCTTTATTTTCATAATTTTTTTCCTTTCTTTTCGCTTTTTGTTTTTTTTTCGCATTTTTCGCTTTTGCTTTTTTCCCCTCTTTTTGCTTTCTTTTTCGCAATAAATAGAACTATATAGAAAGAAGAAAAAGAATAAAGAAAATTGCCAAGTATCAATAAATGTTTGATTTTTGCATCTCCTGAATTTTTTTTTTTTTTGAATTTCGCAATAGTGTTGGAGAACGATCAGGCGCGACAATTTACACATTCTACATATATATGAACACATAGGAGAACGGGTCGTTTTGTTTCACGACTTTACGAGGGTTTACCGCTGGGTGATGAAGGCGTGGGGTGGTACACAGCTCCATAGAAAAATCCATAAAGTTATAAAATGTGCGGAAAGCGAAATAGTACGCACGGCGCAGATTAGTTATGAAAATATAAAAGGGGCCGTCGAGGGTAGAAAGGATAGGGGTGAAGGGGGTGGAAAGAGGGTGAATGTCGGTGATGAGGGTGGTTGAGAGGGCTCAACTTTTCCAACTCTCTCTCTCTCTCTCTGTCCCTCTCTCCCTTCCCCTTTTCAAATGACACGACGACTCTTCTTTGCCCGTCGCGCGCTTTCCAAAAAGCGAGACAGCATTCATCGCTCAGACGATATTTCCCTCAAATGCTGATCGAATTGCCTCCAAGTGTCGACCATATATATATTTTTCTATTTTGCAAAACAAATTCCTTCTCCTCCGTTGTGGGTGGGAAAAAGAATTTAATAATTTATATTAATTAACCTATTAGAAAAAATGAAATAAATTAATTAGCCTACGAGTATTAATTTTTTTTTGTGCGTTCCTCCTTTTTCCTAAGTGGAAAAAAATAAAAAAAATTTTCTTAAACTAAAATAATTCGTTTTTAAAAATAAAAAATTATTTTCAACTATTTCTCGCTTAAGGAAAAATTATAAAATGATCTTAAACTTAAAAAAAAAATGAATGCAATCGAAATTAATGGAATTAACATAAATACCCGGAGTAAAATTTAGTAAAAAATTACAATCATACAAAGTGAGAAAAATAAATTTTCATTAAATCGAAAAAAATTAATTTTCGTTAAACTGAAGAAAGTATTTTTCATTAAATTCCAATGGGAAATAAATAATATTCTAAAGGAAAATGAGAAGCGAGTATCGATCGTATTGGGTGTAATATTGGAAGAAGTTTTTCGATAAAACTCGAAAGACCATAGCTACCTTTTTATAGGATATATATAGTGAATTCTTAGCTTCGCGAAGAAAAAAGTAACCAATATATATATATATATATATATATATATATATATATAAGTCCCCTCTGATCTTATAAGATCGCATAAGATATAGAAATCAAGTTATGTTAATTTACTTTCTATTTTTCTTAACTTAAAATGCGTCTCTCTTGCCCAAGCTGCAATCATCATCTTTACGTTGTCGTTGCTCCGAAACAAAATGAGTGCAGAATTTTTTTTTCATAAAAAAAATAAAACAACAAATCTCTTCAAACAATATTTTTAATTTATTCCAATTTTTCTAATGGTAAGATGAAAGAACTTTATGAAATTGAAAAAAATTAAATCTTTTAAATTGGAAAAATATTTTTTAAATCATTTTTAAAAATATGTATTTCAAAAAAACAGAAAGAAAGTCTCGTTTATTACTCTGTATGAAATTAATTTTTCCAATATTTACAATTATAATTATCCAACATTTTAAATTTGATCACAAAAGCTTTTACCGTTACTTTTTATTACCAGTGCTTAATAATGTTACCGACATTATTTGTAATAAAGTGCACTATAGTGTATTAAATTATCAGATTTTATAATGCAAATGAAAATTGAGTAATTAAAATAGGATACGTGTAACGAAAAATACAAACGGAGTAAATTTTCGGATTTATAATAATATTGTGAGAAAAAAAATGGGGGATTTATTCCGAAAATGGGGAAATTTTTCTTGTTACTCACTTAGTATATAGAGTAGAAGTGAAAGTTTCGAGGAGAATTAATAATCTTTCATCCCTATACCATCTTCATTATGATTGAACCGTCGTATTTTGAGCCAATTTTTATTATTCAAGTCTTGAACTTTCAAATGAATGGCAGTTTTTTTATACTTTTAATTTATTTTTATTTTTGTTTTTTTATTTTAATTTTCATTGAATTTATTTAAAAATTTAATAATATTATATAAAAATGCATAATAATATATTAAATATTATTTTCAATTTTAGAACTTGACAAAAAATTATTTTCTAATTTTTTTGGTTTATAAAAACTTTGCCGATGTTGAAAATTATTAATGAAAAAAATTAATAATTAATTTTGCTAATGACTATAATTCATTTTTTTTCTCGCGCATAGCAAAATTTTCCATTGCCGGAAATTCCGATTTTCAACGCAAGAAAAAGAAACTCTTCATCGAGCAAACACGTAGAATCATTATCGCATTGTTTCCCCGTCCGACGATCCCCAACCTTTTTGTTTATACGAAGTTGAATCGAACGTATGTTTTACATTTTATACATGTACCTTGTTTCTATTCATATACATTTTGTTCGATATTATTATTCATAAAAAAATTCTTACTTTTACAAAAACAAAAGAATATTAGACATTTTAACATATATTATAATTTTTTCTTATAATTCATTTTTCCAGACCGTACAAAACAAAATTAAAAGTGCATCTACTTTTATATAATTTAATTGTATTATTTAATTTTGTATGGCAATTAATTTTTTCCATCCAGAAATTCCGAAATTTTTTGACAATAAATAAACAATTTCCAATATTTTAACAATAATTAATTTAATTATTAGAACATACGATTACCAAATATTTAGAGATTTTATAATTTATTTTTAAATACATACATTACTCAATATAATTATAAATAAAATTTGAATTAAATCCAGTAAAATGGAATCCGTAAAATCGAGTAATTAGAAAAATTGTGAAGTCATAACAATTGCTTTCAAGTTGAACAACAATTGTCACCACAGTGTTGACAGTAATTTTTTCCTCTTTTTTTTATTACTAGACTGCATACAATTCGCATTGCTTGTTAATCTCAAAGAGAAAAATTGTCCTAAATATTGGAAAAAAATATTTGCGGAAATAATGCATAATTACAAAGCGCAAAATGAAGCGGAAATAGGGGAATTTGTCATTTAGTAAATATTTAATGTTGCATAAATTCTTTTTTTCCATACTAAGAAAAATATTGTAAAATATTCAAATTAATTTCCATTCAAAGGCAAATAGGAGAAAGTGAAAATTAATTCAATATCAAAGAAAGTGAGAATACAGGCAAAGCAAATTAAATTCAAAATAAAGTTAAATTCAAAATAAAGAAAGTAAAAATAAATAAAAAATTAAAATTAAATCAAAAATAAAATGAATCCAAAATAAATATAAAAAACTTATTCCAATAAACTGTGGAAATTAATCCAAACTGAAGAAAGTAAAAAATATATTGAAAAAAAGAAAAATAAAAATAAATGGAAATTAATGAAATTAACATAAATCCAAAGTAAAATTAAATTAAAAGTAATGAAAGTAAAAATAAATCCAAAGAAAGAAAAGTAAACAAAAATAAATCTGAATGTTAAAGAAAGCAAAACTTAATTCATACTAGAAAATGTAAAAATAAATTTAAATTACAGAAAGAAAAAAAAGTAGTTAAACATAAGTAAATTCTAAATTTAAAAAATTTAAGATAAAAAAATTAAAAATACTAAGGAAAGTAAATATTAATTCAAAATACAGATATTTGCAGAATAATGAATATAAAAATAATTTAAAATATGAAAAGAAAAAAATTCAATTTAAAGAAAGGAAAACTAAATTTAAACTAAGGGAATTAAAACAAAAAAAAACAAAAGTAAATTTAAATCCAAATTAATGAAAGTAAAACTAAAGTCATCAGAAAGAAAAATTAAATTAAATCCTCAATGAGAAATAAATTCAAAAAGGAGAGTAAAAAAATAAATCCAATGTTAAATTAAATCCAATGTAATGAAAGAAAAACTAAATTCAAACTCAGGATGTAAAATTAAAAACAAAGCATAAAAAGTAAAATTAAATCCAAATCAAACTGCAGAAAGTAGAAATAAGTTCAAAATAAAGTTAAATCCAAAATAAAAAATGTTCCTAACATTTTTTTAAAGTTATGGTCAAAAAACGTTTTTTTAAAAATTAAAAATAAAAAAAATAAATAGTTAAACTTTATTAATCTATCTCAAAGTACTCTCATTTTATGTCTGCAGATGAGACCTACAATTTAAAAAAATTCAGCCCAAAAGCTCTTTATAATTTGGAGATATTTATAAAAATGTGATGTTTACACACACACACACACATACGGAATGACAATTTGTAAAAATGTCATTTTTGAACTCCTGAGGTCAAATAACATAAAGATATGTTAAAAAATCGAACCTGAAAAATTTTGGTATTACAATACTTCCTCAGTATGAGGAAGCAAAAATAAAAAAAATTGAAACTAAATCGACAGTAATCAAATCAAAACTATACTAAAAGTAAGTATTATAATCGGCAATAAAATAAAATTCAAATATTGTAAGTGTAATTAATGTAAATATTGAAATTTAATGTAAATATTTATAATTAATATAATCAATTAAAATTAATTATTTACTTTACTTAAATTATTTAATTATTTTCTTTTAATATAAATAAAAATAACTTTTTTTTTAACGATAAAAAATAATTAAAAATTTAAAAAGATTCCGATTAATTTTACAAATAAATTTCTCGCATTGAGTCCATATTGGTATAATTGTTGGCACTTGAAAGAAAAAAAAAACAAATTTGCACGTTTGAATACGTATATATATATATATATATATATATGCGCGAGGAGTGAGTGAGAGTTCTGCTTGATTAGTCATTGACATCCGCGGGATGTTTAATCTTGTCCCATCTTCGCATCGATCATGTCAAAAGACAAGCGCAACATCGGCGACTTGAGTAACACCAGTGTGCTCATGCATAATTCAATCAGAGTTAGACGAAACGTCAATAGAGCTCGCAGATTATTTCTTTTCCCGGGCTGCTATTCTCTCTCTTTCTCTCCTCCCACTTTTCCCTTTTTCCCTCCTTCTCTTTTTCTCTCTCGCGCATACCCTCCCTCAATTTCGCGCTCTGTCTCTCTCCTTTTCCATCATATACCAGCATCTCTTTTTCACCCTCTGAAACTCCCTCTCAGTAGCGTAACTATAGACATACACATACACATAAACACAGAAAGAGAATTTTTTCTAAAAAGAGAATATTAAATCAAGACGTGCTGAAAAATATATTTCAAATGTTAAAATGACTCCACGAAAATGGGAATTTGAAAATGAGTTGACAAAAAGTGTTTAGAGCTTTTCTCCATTTTTCATATCTTTTTTTAGTAATTATTTTCATTATTATTATTATTATGACAATGGAGAAAAAGAGTAACAAAACGGTAATATTCATATTATTATCAATAGAATGATTCACTTCAATTGTTGAATGCTTTATTTTGCAAAAATAAGCCACGCCTACTGATCAATAAATGTTTGTAATGGATATGAAAATTTTATATTATTTCCATGGTAAAGAGAAGCAAGTTTTCATTAATTGGAATTGGAATTTCAAATTATTCTCTTATTACAATTACATGCGCCATAATTGATCACATACACACACATATATATACATACAGACGAGAAACGAACATTCGTTTTTGAGCTTAATTAAATGGAAATTAAAAATAAATATTTGAATGATTTTTAAAATAAATTTTATGTTCCCCATTCCAAAAGTGATGCATTTGTTATGTGATAATTTATGAAAATTTTGTAAAATAAAATTGCTTTTCATATCATCGTATATATTACCTTTGGGCAATGTTTTTTTTGTGTGTTTAAATTTTTAAGAAGGAAATTCGTAAAATTGGATTTTTGCGATGCTACAATTTTGATTCGTTTTTTGTCTCAATTTGATATTGCCATAAGAAAAACAGGGCTGAAACTATAGTTTGCAACTATTCCCTCCAACTGCATCGAAAACACAAATAATATTCGGGAAAATTTTTATATTTCTGAAAAAAAAAATTCTTTACTTCTAAAGTTAACTTCAAACATTGTGTCTTTCCAGAATTGTGTACGTTTTATTTGGTAACGAAAATCAAACTAAACTAATAATAAATATTTTTGGTTCAGTTATTTTTTATGATCTAGAAACAAATGTAAATTATGTTTATCATCTTTATTATCAACATTTATCAAATTTATTATCAACATCATTATCATCAACATCTTCTTCATTACCCACATATTTATCATTAGCAATTTGTTTATTATAACTATGATGATAATGTTTATGATGATAATCTTTGTCACCAGCATCATTAGCATATTCATTGCAATCAACATCATTATCATCTTATTAATTATCAACGTCATAATTATTAGTACCATTAGCACCTTCTTGATTAAGAACGTCTTAATCATCAGCATCATTATCATCATCTTTATCTTCAGCATCATTATCATCATATATTTGTCATCAGCATCATTATCATCTTCTTTATTATCAACATATTTATCATTATCATCATATTTGTCATCAGCATCATTATCATCTTCTTTATTATCAACATATTTATCATTTAGCATCATCTTTGTCATTAGCATCATTATCATCTTTATTATCAACATATTTATCATTTAGCATCATTAGCATAATCTTTGTCATTAGCATCATTATCATCTTCTTTATTATTTATCAACATATTTATCATTTAGCATCATTAGAATCTGCTTTATTACCAGCATCATTATCATCATATTTGTTATAAGCATTATTATCAACTTCTTTATTATTAATATCATTATCAACATTAACTTTCATGGCTATTATCATTATCAACATCATTGTCATCCTCTTTTTTATTATTTACATCATTTTCATCTTCCTTGTTATCAACAACTTTATCATTAGCATCATTATTATCATCTTTCTCATCAGCATCATCATTAGTATTTATATCATCTTCTTGATTATCAATGTCATTATCATCAGTATCATTAATACCATATTTATCATCATTTTTATTATTACCATATTTATCATTATCATCATTAGCATCTTCCATATTACCAGCATCATTATTATTATCATTAGCATCGTCTTAATTATGATCTTCATTATCATCCGCATCATTATCATCATTTTTGTCATCAGCATCATTTTCAACTTCTTTATTATTAATATCATTATCAGCAGCATTATTATTATTATTATAACACCATTATCAGTATGATTTTTATTATCAATATCCTTAACATTAGCTTCTTCTGCATTATCTTTATCATCATGTGCCTTATTATTAACATCATTATCATCTTCTTTATGATTGACAACATTATTATCATCTTCTTTATTATCAACAGTTTTAATATTAACATCATCATCTTTTTTTTTGATCAACTTCTTTATTATTAGCATCATCATCATCTTCTTTATGATCAAATTCTTTATCATGAACATCATCATTGGCAACATACTAATCATAAACTTTGTTATCTTTGTCATCATCATAAATTCTAAAATCTAAAAATTTAAAAATAAAAATTTTTGAAAACGCCCATCGTAATTCTCTAATCTCATTGTTTCCCTCGTGAACTGTGAGGAACCGATGAAGTGACTGAGAAAAGGAGCAAACTGAAGATGCGGAGAAAGCGAAGGAATCAGGAAACAGAAGATAAAATGAGAAGAATATTGTTGAAAAGATATATAAGTAAAGAAAGCATATTGAGGAAGGAGATGAAAATACAAAACAGTAATGAAAGAAAAAGAAGAGAGTGGCGTTATACGTATATACATATATATGTGTACATATAAAAGTGAGTGAAAAGAGAGGAAAAAAGGAGAGAAGGGAGGAAAAAGAGAGGGTTTACAAAGGGCGCGGGGCTAGAGAGGAGTTTTTCACCCCCTGCGGCCTATTCGTCGTTTCATCCCCACTCGGTCTTCTTTTATATTTTAATCAACTAATTCTGCGCAATGCGTACATTTATTGCGCCCTTTCGGCTGCCCGCACACAGCCCCGCAACCATTCCGCGTTTTAATTGCGAGATGAGGCTCGCTGCTGATTCGATGGGATTTTTTCCTAACCGGCCAATGAGAGCTCGATCATCGCACGAATCGAGCGCGTTTTAGCCCAGTTAATTTTTCAACGGTATATTCACCGCTTCGCGCGTTCCAACGCCTTCAGGGATGCCCAACGTTTTGAGGGCGGAGAGGGACTGTTCACTTTTTTTTATATATATATATATACATATACTATAAATGAGAGAGAGCGCGTTTTCCTTCCACACACACTCTTTCATACAGGGCGTTAATCGTAGGCATTTATTTCCATAGAGAAAAAAAATTGTCACAACGGTAATTATTTCATTTTTTAAAAGGGAACATAGGTATTAGATTTCTGTCATCAAAAATTGAGAAACGCATACTATGAATTTGAGGAGAGAATTTAGTAGTACTTCGAATTTTCTATATTTTATTTTTTTATCTTCTTAATTGAAATAATGTTCCCTTCCAAATATTTTTGAAAATTGGCAAGAAATTCGAAACTTAGAATAAGGAATAAAAAAAAACAATTTTTTTTGTCGAGTGATAGAAAGAAAAATTTGCTACGTTTCGATGACGAAATAAATATAAAAATTCGTACTTTGAACGAAAGGAAAAATTAAAGCAAGTCGGGGCGTAACCTTGCAGCAAGCTTGCGGGAAGCTTATCATGTAAGTTTTGCAAGCTTACTGCAAGATTGCTGGAAGGTTACTGCGCAAAATTTCCAAAAGCTGTTCGTGAAAGATTGCTGCAAATTCATCGCAAATCAATTCCCAGTGTAATAGAATTTGTTTTTAAAAACTTCTTATTAACATTAGGTTTGAATATATAATATTTAAAGCATAATTGATAAAACAGATTTTAGAAAGATCAAAAAATTAAAAAACATAAAAAAGTAGCAAAAAATAATAATTTCTTAAAATCTCAAAGCAATCTTTTGAGTTACAATTCCAGGAAAGTTTTATGGCTATTATCATTATCAACATCATTGTCATCATCTTTGTCATCTTCTTGTTTCCTATTAACATCATTTTCATCTTCTTTTTTATTAACATCTTTACCATTATCATCATTATCACCTTCTTTATTACGAACATCATTATCATCATCTTTCTCATTAGCATCATCATTAGTATTTATAGCATCTTCTTGATTATCAATGTCATTATAATCAGTATCATTACCATCATCTTTATCATCAGCATCTTTATTATTAACATATTTATCAGGATAATCATTAGCATATTCCATGTTACCAGCATCATTACTATTCTTACCATTATTATCATTAGCATCGTCTTAATTATGATCTTCATTATCATCATCTTTATCATGAGCATCTTTATTATTAACATATTTATCATGATAATCCTTAGCATATTCCATATTACCAGCATCATTACTATTCTTACCATTATTATCATTACCATCGTCTTAATTATGGTTTTCATTATCATCCGCATCATTATCATCATCTTTGTTATAAGCATAATTTTCATCTTTATTATCAACATATTTACCATTAGCATCATTAGCATCTTCTTCATCACCAGTATCAGTGTCATCATCTTTGCTATAAGCATAATTTTTATCTTCTTTATTATCAACATATTTATCATTAGCATCATTAGCATCTTCTTTATCACCAGTATCATTGTCATCATCTTTGCTATAATCATAATTTTCATATTCTTTATTATCAACATCTTTATCATTAGCATCATTATCATATTTTTTATTATCAACATTTTATCATTAGCAGTTTGTTCGTGACCATCATCATCATCATCTTTGTCATCAGCATCATTATCATTAGCAGTTTGTTTATTACCACTAACATTATCATTGCCATCGTCTTCATTATCAACTTCTCTATTATTAACATCATTATCAGTATAATTTTTCTTATCAACATTTATACCATTAACTTCTTCTGCATTATCATTATCATCATCTTTATTATAAGCATCATTATAATCTTCTTTATTATCAACATATTTATCATTAGCATCATTAGCATCTTCTTTATCACCATGATTATTATTGTCATTATTGTCATAATCATCTTTATTATCAGCATCATTATAATCTGCTTTATTATCAACATATTTATCATTATCATCATTAGCATCTATATTACCAGCATCATTATTATTATTCTCATTATCATTAGTCTAATTAGCATCTTTTTGATTATTAATATCATTATCATTGGCATTATTAGTGTCGTCTTTATCATCTTCTTCATAATTATATAATATATCATTAGCATCTGTTAGCATCATTAGGATCTTCTATATTATCATCATCATTATGTTGTTGCTTATAGTAAGATAACTGATAGTTCGCTACAATATTAAGTATTTCCTAGAAATGGTTGTGTCTGTATCTTTATCATCAAATAAAAAAAAATTGCAAAGAATGACTTGATTTTTCGTCCTCATCAGAGTAGAACAAGTCACAATTAAAAACGCTTTGAATTTTTTTGCATGTTTTATCATAGCAGGTCAGATCATAAACAGCATTTCGCCAAGATATTTTAATATTATTGCCATTAAGATTATTTTCAAAAATTTTACTTTTTCGAAAGAAGGAGAAAGAAGAACGGAGAGAGAGAGAGAGAGAGAGAAGAAGGGAGGGATGAGAGGGGGACCTCGGGGATGACACAAAAAGAAAGAGAGGGAAAAAGGAGATTTAGAAATGGCTAATAGTTTCCTTTGACGACCCATTAGAGTAGGCCTTTAATCTATCTTGTCGAGTCAGGTGCTTCCATTTCCCGTTTGGTTTCAAGACACCTATACACACTGTAAAAGAATCGAGTGACACCAGCTGAGAGAAAGAGAGAGTGAAGTGTGAGAGAGACGGGAGGGAGCATAGTGGCAACAGTAGATACATGATCCACATATATGTACTTGTTGTCATGCTGTCTCGCGTCGAACAAGAGAAACGACAAGGACAATGGGAATTATCGCGACTCGCAGATAGAACTGGCAGAGGCTGAGGCCCGTTTTTTTAATGCGAGCGCCTCTCCTCAGTCTTTTACATAGTCAAGGGTTTGTTCTACCCTTCTTCTCTTTTTTTTGCTCGACCCCGCGCGCACCCCTTCCGACAAGCCACCTCTTTGTCTTTCTTCCTCTTTCACAATTTCGCGGTTCTTTCCTCCCGACCTCACCCCACCGCTACTCTTTTTTTTATCATCCCCCTTTGCTCATTCAAAACCCACCCCGGACTCTCTAACTCACTCATCCCTCTCGTCACCAAAGAGAGAGAGAGAGAGAGAGAGAGAGAGGGTTTGGGATCACTCCCACCCAGAGAGCTACAACTTTTTTCTTTGCTAGTGGTAGTAGAAAGCCTGTTGGTAGTGGAATTCTGTTTGTATTGGTAATCTGCTGCTGGTGGTGGTAGTGGAAGTAAAAAGTCCGATGGTAGTGGAAGTAAAAAGTGTCTGATGGTAGTGGAAGTAAAAAGTCCTAGTGGTAGTGGTAGCCTAGCCTCATCATCCACAGAGGGAAATGAAAGCGAAACTGTTCGGCAGTGACTACCCCACGAACCTCGTTGCCAGCAGCCACCACAGGCACCCTCTTCCACCCCGGCGCCCCCAACATCCTCACACTCATACACTCTAAAGCAAGCCACCCTCTGGTGCCACCCTTCTAATTTTTCCACCCCTTTCACTAAAATTAAAATCAATAGTGGCACCACGTGCCGGCTGCCGGGAATCCGCCAGAAAAGCCACCCTCATCAGCCGAACCGAAGCCACCCCTCTCGGAACTGTTTTAAAATAGTCGGTCTACACCTCGACGCCATTATCGCGGTTGGAATTGAAATATTCGCTGGTCCGAAAAGGGACAGTGACCCGTCAGTCGTCACCCCCTTGAACTATATGTATCTCTAGGTAACTCGAGGGAGGTGGTGATGGTGGTGGTGGTTTGCGCCGTGCCGTGGCAACACATACTCGAGC
Organism: Leptopilina myrica (nomen nudum); assembly: GCA_032872475.1. Classification (NCBI taxonomy): domain Eukaryota; kingdom Metazoa; phylum Arthropoda; class Insecta; order Hymenoptera; family Figitidae; genus Leptopilina; species Leptopilina myrica (nomen nudum). The sequence continues at coordinate 7,727,936 of CM065460.1, forward strand.
AGCGCTCTTTTTTTCTTTCCCCCCTTCTTCTTCTGCTGCTTCTTCTTCTTTTTTTATACATGTAGCAACGCTCATTATCGAGTCTTCATACTGTACTGTCTTTCAGGAAGAATGTTAGGATGAGAAAAACAGCCACCCTCTTCCGAGTAGATTCACTTCAAAGAAGTGATTTTTAGCGCGGGGGCGGTTTTCTGAAGGGATGAGAGAGAAAGAGGGGATGTACACTCGTGTCCCTTTGTTGCTAGCTGGAAAACAGAACTTTTAATGACATCCCATATAGCTTTCTACAACAAAAAACAAACAAAAGTGTTTACATCAGCTTCCGTTTTCAATAACAGCACAAATAGCACAACGTAGTAGAAGAATTTAGCGTTAATATTGCGTATTAATATTGGGAATATTGTAACAATACAATTTTTTCGAAGTACAAAGCTGTGTTGAAATAGCAAAATGTACATTGTATAGCAAGCTATCCTTGGTAAGTTGTTGTAAGCTTGCAATAAACGGTTCCTGCAAAATTAACATGAAAGTTTAATAGATGATTTTAAGGAATGATTGCTGCAAGATTTCTCCAAACTTGTCATTAAAGATTACTACAAGCTTACTGAAACAGGCTGCTGAAACATTGCTACAAGTTACTGCAAGTATGGTGCAATAAGTTAATTGCAATTTGTCAAATTTTAAAAAATGTACATCCTTATATTCATATTGTACTTTAACTGGTCGATAATTACCTTGAATTGTTTGTCTAAAATTTCTCATCAATGATATGTTCCAAAAACAAGCAATAAAAGAATAATAGATAAAAATGAATATGAGAAAAATGTTAAATAAAAAAAACATACAATTTTGTTGTTGCTGATAATGATGTTAATAATAAATAAGTTGTTAATAATGATAATGATCAAGGTGTTAATGACAAAAATGACAATAATGATGATGGTGATAAAGAAGATGCTAATGATAAGTATGTTGATAATAAAGAAGATTATAATGATGTTGATAATAAAGATGATGATGACAAAAATGACAATAATGATGATGGTGATAAAGAAGATGCTAATGATGCTGATGATAAGTATGTTGATAATAAAGATGATGATGACAATAATGATGTTGATAATAAAGATGATGACAAAAATAACAATAATGATGATGGTGATAAAGAAGATGCTAATGATGCTGATGATAAGTATGTTGATAATAAAGATGATGATGACAATAATGATGATGGTGATAAAGTAAATACTAATGATGCTGATGATAAGTATGTTGATAATAAAGAAGATGCTAATGATACTAATGATAATATAATAATAATGATGCTAGTAATATAGAAGATGCTAATGATGAAAATGATAAATATGTTGATAGTAAAGATGGTGATGACAAAAATGACAATAATAATGATGGTGATAAAGTAGATGCTAATGATGCTGATTTTTAAGTATGTTGACAATAAAGAAGATGAAAATGATGCTTATGACAAAGATGATGATAATGATGCGGGTGATAATGAAGTTCATAATTAAAACGATGCTAATGATAGTAATGATAATGATAATATTAATGATGCTGGTAATAAAGAAGATGCTAATGATGATAACGATAAATATGTTAATAATAAAAAAGATAATAATAATGCTGAAGATAGAGATGATGGCAGTGATACTGATGATAATCAAGAAGATGCAAATTATACTAATGATGATGCTGATGAGAAAGATGATGATAATGATGCTAATGATAAATATGTTGATAATAAGAAGATGAAAATGATGCTTATGACAAACATGATGATAATGATGCTAATAATAAATATGTTGATAATAAGAGAATGAAAATGATGCTTATGACAAACATAATGATAATGAAGTTTTTAATAAAGACTATGCTAATTATAATAATAAAAATAATAATGATACAGATAATGACAAAGATGTTGATAACAAGGCAGATGAAAATGATGTTAATAATTATAATGAAGATGACAAAGATGGTGATAATGACAAAGAAGATGTTAATGACAAAGATAATGTAGTTGATAATAAAAAAGAAGCTAATGATAAAAATGTTGATAATAAGAAAAGATGATAATGATACTGATGACAAAGATGATGAAAATGATGTTGATAAGAATAATGACAATGTTAAAAATGATATTTGTGACAAAGATGATGATAGTGATGCTGATGATAATGACGGTGATCGTAAAGTAGATGAAAATGATTCTGGGAATAAGGATGATGATAATAATGTTGCTAAATTTTTTTTAAAAATTACTAAATTTAAATGGATTTTGGTGGTAGTTTTTTTATGTTATATAAAAGGAATAAATGGAGTAAAATGTGCAAAACGAGTAAAAGGCTAAAAATAATAGTAAAAGGAGTAAATGGGGTAGAAGAAGTAAAAGGAATCAAAGGAGTAAATTTGCAAAAGTATTTCTGATACCTAAATAAGTAATTATTAACTGTTTTATTAGCATCCTTATATAGTTACCGCAATCAAGACTGTTTGCTCTGGCACATAGCTAACATTTATCATTAAAATAACATCTTATTTATCATTAACATAAAAAATTGTAATATTCAAAGCAGAATTTATAAAAAAATACACTTTCAGTAAATTGACAAAACCAAATAAATTGAAAAGAAATATTATTGAAGAATTTAAACAAAAACTTAAATAGATCAGTTTTTATTTCATTTGTGCATAAAATATTAACAGCAATTATAAAAAAGAACTTATTAGCCTGTCGTATATATGTATATGTATATAGAAGTAATCCGCTGAACACTCAGTGACTTCTGATGTAGAGTAAAGCATATATTTTTATCGCGATTATTGGCTTATTACGTATTAAGAAATTTTAAATATTTATCTGAAAGATTGAAATTGCTTCATATTGTGCAAAAGAATGAATTATGAATCACTCTTATCTTGTTATGTGAAGTTTTATTGATTTAATTAATTTTTAAATGCAAAGTAACCCAATTTTCCAAGTATAATTTTACAATTTGACACATGTAATATTTAAAGAGATTTACATAAAATATCAGAATATCACACTTGGCAGCTGCATTTCTAAAAGTTACTGCAATCGATTTAATAATTAAAAAATTATCTTTGAAATTATTTTTAATAAGTTCTTTTTTTACTGTTCTATTTTTAAAAATAGCATGCATTTGAATTTACGTAAAAGCGTTATTCATGGCTAATTATGTGTTTATAAACAGCAGTTTTTCATAAATGCATGTTATACATTTTTAAATATATTTGTCTGTAATAACATGAAGGATAAATGAATGTCAAGTGAACAATAATATTATCCTTATTTCAATAATATCAATTAATGGTATAATTATTATCATATTAACAATAATTTATTTATTATTATTATTGTTACATTCCAAAAAATTAATTAGTTAATTTTCAAATATTTAATAAATTAGAAGCATTATTACAATAATTTAAATTGTGTCAACTGTACAAAGCGAATTAAGATTGAGAAAATTTGGTAATGAATAAATTCAATTAGAAAAACTAAATCATCAAATTCAATTAATTGCAAGACTTTTAATTATAACTAAAAAAATGTTTCTAAAATATAATTATTTTTGAACATTAAAATACTTTTTTTTCCAAATTTCGATTATTTTCAGTATAAATTGACAATATTTCAATTGCAATTAAACAATTTTTAATTAATTATTTTCAAAAAATTTAATTTTTATAAAAAAAAATAATGACATTTTTTGGGGATATTAAAGAAAATTTGTCTAAAATTTTTTTTAATAATAAATATTTTAACTTATAATAAAACTTTTTTCACCTTCATTTTCATTTAAAAAAATTTTTATTCTCCATTTTAAATTTCATAGATTATTATTGAATCTTTTTTTTGTAAACTTTATTAAAGTGATAGTAAAAACAAATTTTTCTTAATGTCAATATAACATTTTAAACCTTTATAAAGTTCATAAACGTTAATTATCAACAATGAAGAGAAACATTTTTGTTAATAGAAATTTTAAAAATTATTTTTTTTTATAAAAAAAATAAAAGAGAAAAAATTAATTAACAAAAATATTTCTTGTGTAAAAGATATTTTATTTTCTCCAATTTGTTGATTTTTGGCAGATTTTTTATTTTTATATTCATTTTTTCTTTTATTTTCATATTTATATTATTTTTGATACATTTTTATTAATGACTATCTATCAAAGTAAAATTCATAATAAAAAATAATCGAATTGTAAATTAAAAGAGAAATGAAAGTAAAAATAAAAGTGAAAATAAAATTCTATCAAAATGTCAAATTTGAAATAAATCTTTGTGAAATTCACAAACTTTACAATGTTAACAAGTAAGAAAAAAATATTTTTGTCTATTTAAATTTTTGTCTACGAAAGTTTCATACATTTTTTCGTGATCAACAAATAAAAAGAAGAAAATTTTATTTACATAATATTCAATCGTTGATTATAATTTTAAATGTTGTAAACTTTACCCACGCAAGTAGTAAATTATGTATTTTGATTTCACTTTGACATTAATTTTCACTTTCATTTAGAAAGATTTTTATTGTCACTTTCGCTTTTACTTTAAGATAGTATTTTATTGTTACCTTCATTTTCACTTTGACAAATTTTTATTTTATTTTTTGTTTACACTTTGATGGACTTTCATTAAAACGTTTAGTTTGATATATTTTTATTTTACACTGTATGAAAACGATAATAAAAATAAAAAATTTTCAAGCTGACATTGAAAGTAAAAGTAAAAGTAGAAATAAAAATCTTTTAAAGTGAAAGTGAAAAGAAAAATGAAAGTTAAAGTCAAAGTCGCGGAACAAATGAAATAAAATGAAATCAAATGAAATCAAATAAATGGCCTCAAAGTAAAATAAAAGTGGCAATAAAAATCTATCAAAGCGAAAGTGAAAGTTATTTAAAAAACCTAAGAGAATATGAAAATTAAAGTGTTGACGAAAGTGAAATGAAAAGTATGAAAGTGTAAATGAAAATAAAAGTCAAAAAAATAAAAATGTTTCAAAGTAACAGTGAAAATGAAAGAAAAAATAAAAATCTACAAAGTGAAATAAAAAATATTTAAAATTAAAAGTGAAAATGAAAGGAAAAATAAAAATATTTCAAAATGAATGTTAAAATGAAAGGGAAAATAAACATTTTTGAAAGTAACAGTGAATATGAAAGAGAAAGTAAAAAATCTTAAAATTAAAGTGAAAATATAAGAAAAATATAAATATATCAAAGTAAAAGTGAAAATGAAAGGGAAATAAAAACATTTCAAAGTGAATGTGAAAATGAAAGGGAAAATATATTTTTTTCGAAGTGAAAGTGTAAATGAAAATAAAAGAGAAAATAAAATTAACTTATAAAAGTAAACGTGAAATTGAAAGAGAAAAACAAAAATTTATTAAAGTGGATGTGAGAATAAAAGGAAAAGAAACATTTTTTAAAGTGAAAATGAAAGGGAACATAAGAATTTTTTAATGTGAAAATGAAAGAAAAAATAAAAATCTTTATAACTAAATGTGAAAATGAAAGGAAAAATAAAAATTTTTTTAATTGAAAGTGAAAATGGAAAGGAAAATAAGAACATTTCAAAGTGAATGTGAAAATGAAAGGAAAAGAAACATTTTTTAAAGTGAAAATGAAAGGGAAAATAAAAATTTTTTTAAGTGAAAATGAAAGGAAAAATAAAAATCTTTTAAAGTAAAAGTGAAAATGAAATTGAAAGTACAAGTAAAATTCTTTCAATGTGAAAATGAAAGTGAAAATAAAATATCTTCGAAGTGAAAGTGAAAATGAAAGTGAAAGTAGAAATGAATTTACAAAATCGATTTGAAAAAATCCAAGATATTTTCTGAAAAAATAAATGTCACTATTTTTATTAATAAAATTTTTCGAATTTACGAGTAAATTGTCACTATACTCTGCCTCTTTTCTACTCATAGCATCAGCGTCTCTTCAATGCTTCAAAATTGAAATTGAAAATAATAATGACAATAATGATAATAATTTTTGTATTCTTTGGATATTTTTAGTGTGGACAATTTATATTTTGCACGTAAAATACTATTTTCTTTCAATTGCTTGGAATGTCGCATATTTATTCTCATGTTTTTTATCAGTCGACCCCTATGCATACAAAATCACAAAATGAAACGACCAATCAGGTATAGGGTTCCTCTCTTTTCGTGTGTTATATATATATGTATATATATATATCTATATTTGACTCGACTGTGGAAATGCAATTCATAATATTTAAATTAGTCGTATGCGAATTTCGAGGAATCATTTTGGAATACAGATGCGGTGAACATCGTGCAACATTACACATTGCCGAGTTGTTCGTTAATCAGGTATGATCACCCCCCTTCCGAGCCCGTTGACGTATTAATGCAAACATGTCGACGATCACGTTTTACCTCCAATGTTTTCAACGCTCTAGAGTCAAATTGAAATGCGTCCTTTCTACTATAGACTATGGACAATCAGATTTGTAGAACAAACAAGAATTCATCGATTGCAAATATATATATCTATATCTTTATATGTATATTTAAAAAAAAGAAAAAAATAACGAGAAAAATAGTTTATAAATAAAACGCGTATTTAACGAACATTCAAAAGTGGTGTGTTAGCGCGTGAGATTTCAATTTATTGGAAACCAATATTGGTTCTCTGAAAACAAAAAAAAAAAAAGTAAAAAACTATATTCATAAATTTTGGTATTTATTGCGGAATCTCTCACAGAAGAATAAATAGAAAAATGTTTGCACTTTTATTGGGACGGGAGAAAAAAAATATATTCTATATATTGAGAGCATTTTGATTAGTTATATAAAATTTCCGATTTTGTTGTCGAAAAACAAATATTTTCATACACCAGTTATAGACAAAAATTTGAAATTCTATTTCTATTTACTTAAAAGATTTTCAGTATCAATTTTTCAATAAAATGGACAGTTTATTTAATAATCAATAAAACTTTTCGTATTTTTATAGACAAAAAATATTTTTCATATATAATTAATCATAATTTTTTAATTGAGTATCTAAAAAGAATTGTTGAACTATACTGAAAATTTTCCTTTTCAATTACAATTTTATGTTTTTTGAATTTAAATTACAATTATAAAAAACAAACACAACAAAAGGAGAGAACTAAAGTACAAAATGTACATTGTATAATACTATTAAAGCGAATTGCAAATTGAATTTAAAATAAAATAATTCTGAAACGTAATGTAAAAATAAAATTTATATAAATTATGCTTGTTAAAAACAAAATGAAACAAATGAAAGGGTTGACGGATTGTAAAAGTTATTGGTCAATATTAATAAAAAATCGTATTAACTTTATGAGTCGTGAAAATTTAATTTCTCAATATAAAATTTAAAAATCATTTTTATATTTATTACAAATAGCAGGACTAATAAAATTTATAAAAATACAATGGATAAAAAGTCATTTTTATTCGAAATTGTTGAAAGGGAATAAAAATGATAAAAAAAAACATTTTTTTTTACTTTTCTTGATATTAGAATTTTTTTAAATTAGTTACAAAACTGAGAATTCTAATGTTTTTTTAGTATTTAATTTTTCTAAATACTTCGAATTTGTGAATTAATTAATTGATAATTCATAATTAATTTTACAATCTTTTTTTTAATTTCCTTCACTTTTCTGAATTCAGAAAATTTTTTTATTTTTCAAATAATTTAATTAGGTATGAAAATATTTTAATTTTGCAAATTTTTCATTCTTCTAAATATTCAGAGTATTTATTTTACGTAAAATTTTTTAAGTATTTTAATTATTTAAATAATTTTACTATCCAAGTATTTTTTATTTGTTTTTAAATATTTTAATCTTTCAAGTTAAAGAATTTTCGGAATATTTTTATTTTCCGTGTATTTTAAATTTAAAAATTTTTTCAATTTTGTAAATATTTTTATTTCCTGAAAAATTTATTTTTCTTATACATATTCCATAATTTTCTAATTATTTAGATATTTTAGAGATTTAAAATTTTCATTTTCTCAAAATTTAAATTATCTGAATATTTCAATTTGTAAAATATTTTGTTCTTCAAAACATTTTGCTTTTTAAAGTATTTTGTTCTTGCAAATATTTCAAATTTTGCAAATTTTTGGATTTTGTAGATAATTTAATTTTTTAAAAATTCAGAACAGAATTTATAATAAAATAAGAGTATTTTAATTTTGTGAATATTTAAATTTTTTACATTTAGCAAATATATTTAGTTCTTCTAAAGCATGTAAAATATTATTTTTCGGAATATTTTGAATTTCCGAAAAGTTTAATGTTCTAAATAGTTTTGTTTTGAAAATATTTTGATTTCCTAATTAATTCAATTTTCTTATTCTTATTTTCACTAATTTTTTAAATTTTTTGATATTCTAAATATTTTGTTATTTCGGAGATTACAAATTTTTATTTCCTGAACATTTTAATTGTTTAACTATTGCAATGTCACTGATATTTTGTTCTTGTTAACATGTTAATTTTGAAAATATTTTGATTTTCTATAAATATTTTAATTTTCTAAATATTTTCAATTTTGTAAATATTTGTGCTTTTAAATATTTCAATTTTGCAAAAATGTTGTTCTGCTCAATATTTTAATTTTGGAAACATGAAGCTAATCAATTAAAGTTCTCTTATTTTCCTTCATTTTCTCAAGTTTTTATAAAGCTAATATTTTGTTTTTCTAAGAATTTTAATTTTTCAAGAGTATTTTAATTATTTAAACATTTTAAATATCCATCTTAATTTACTAAATATATTCCAATTTTTTAAATTATTTTCATTATCAATTAGAATTATTTTTTTAAATTTTAACTTTAAGATCCAGTTAGATAAACGAAAAATGTAGATATTTTGCCAAAAATTCACAACTTAAATTGTTTATAAAATAAAGAATATTTATTGTAAAAAAACCTTCGAGTAATCGCTAAAAAATGCAATTAAAAAGCTTGTTTAGAATCTGAGACTGTTTGGTTCCAAACAGTCTTTTTTTGGTTTCCAAAAAACTTGCTAAACGACTATAAAAAAATAGTTTTCTTTAACGTTAAAATATTGTTGAAATTAAGTGATAAATAATTAATTCTTCTTTTTTATAATTTTATTATCTACAATATACTTTTAGTTTATTTTTAACATCATTACTACATTATTAATTATTCTAATATTAAATTGACAATTAGTGGATGATCTTTGGTATTTATGTATGTGAAATGAATAAAGAAATAAACAAATATTTTAATTGCCTAAATATTTCTAGTTCAAATTAATAATTTAATTAATTAATTAATTAATATTAAATATTAGTTAATGAAATTAATAATTTAATAAATTAATAATTTAAATAATTAATAATTAATATTATTTAATGGAATTAATAATTTAATTAATTAATAAAATTAATAAATTAATTAACTATTCAGGGAGTGCAGTTCAGTAAAAAAAGACAACGTTCCTTATCTGATAAAAAAATTGTCATTATATTAATAATTAATAATCGACGATTAATTTTCTGAATATTTTTCCTAAATTAAAAATTTGAAACAATGAAATCGCAAATAATAAACAAACAAAAATTGTGAGTAAAAAATCGAATGAAGAAATTGCATTTGAAAAGCGATAAATTTGTAATTTTCCCTAAAATCTGGCGGAGCAGGAATTACGATCGAAGAGAATTAACCTTTCGTCACGGCCAATCGAGTAGCTTGTCTCGTCTACCGGAAGCGGAAGTTTTCTATGGATTCTCGGCTTGTTCCGCTAACAGAGGAGTAACAGGTAAGGTTCAATTCACGAGTAAAGCGCGCATACAGGTGGCCTGCAAATGTTCCTGGTGTGGGTGGTTGAGCATATGTTTACAAACACAATGGAGAGAGAGAGAGAGGGAGAGAACGAGTGAGTGAGAGAGAAAGAGAGAGAGAATGAGAGAGAGAGAATATAGCCGTGAGGTGCATGTGTCTATATAGAGTAAGAACGAGCAGCAAAGAGGACAAAGAGGGACGCAGCTTTCAAGAGTAGTGTAGGTATCGGGAAATCCACAAGCGCATCCGATAGGGCCGTCCACCCATTCCCACTTTTCCCCCAACCGTGAAATCCACCCTTGGAATTTCAGAATGAACTCCGGGGCCACAAGGGCGATGAGTAAAATCTTAAATCCACGCCTCACTGTCACTTCCTGCAGCAAGCGCAATTATACATAATCTTTAGTCTTTAACTGTTTAACTCCTTGACATCTTATTAATTATAATAATTATGTGTTCATAAATGTCGTGTGGAAATTATTTCCTTCTTCTCATTACTTTTTCATTTTTTTACAATTGTCTATAAAATTTTACAGTAATTTATAAACACTGAACAAAATTATTATCGACATGAATCAAACGGCATTTTGCTCCTCAAATATCTCTCTATGGTCGGAACTATAACCGAAAAAATTCATTGTTACACTCGGGTCGTAAAGTTTCAGTACATTTGGACTTATACTTGTAAATGCTCGCTTTACTTCAAATTCAAATATTTCTGTAAAAATAGGTGCTACAGCTATCAAACTAGGATCATTTTAAAGCTTAATAAATTTAGAGTCAAATAGGCAAAAAAATAACCAATTTAATATTGTGAATTTGAAAATATAATTCTTTAAAGTTAGAGATTTTTTATGAAAATTGCGATTTCGTAATCTGGAGTTTAAGCGAACGCCAATTAATGAAAAAATTTCTTTAAGATTTGACAGTTTTACAATATAATGTAAAAATTTCACTCTTCAATTCGAGACCAAAATCTTTTATAAGTATTGAGTATTTGCCTTAAATTCTGTAAAAATAATTACTCTTGCTTTCTAAAGTTTTCAAGGAATATAAATTGCAAATTCGTCATTTCTGTTCACTTGTTTTATCAATTAACCAAATTTTTGAAAAATGTGCATCCCTTTTTTATTTTGTAAAATTTAAAAAATTGCTCCTTGAAATAAAATAAGTAATAATGCGAGTTAAAATTTGTAACATTATAAGAAGAGGGATAAATTTCATGTAAATAATTTAAATTTACTACAGTCAAGAGGTTCAATATTTTTCAAAAGTGTGGTTAATTGATAAAACAAATGAATAGAAACGACGAATTTGCAATTTATATTCATCGAAAAATTTAGAGCAAGAGAAATTATTTTAATACAATTTGAAAAAAAACTTCATATTTGTAAATGATTTTTGTCTAGAAGTAAAGAATGGAATTTGTACTTGATATTGTACAACTGTCAAGTATTTCAGCAGCCATTTTGGGACCTACCATTTTGAAATTTCTTTTTAAATAGTACTTTAATATACTTTTTAACCCTAAAAAGTTTGAATTATAAATATCTTTTATACTATGAATGAACTTTGTTTTAAAAAACGTGTTTTTGGAGGAACCTGGAATAGACGATTCAATGTAAGTTTAAAAATTTTTTTACTAGTACACGGAGAAAAATGGATTATAAGTGATATAATCTAGATTATACTTCTTATGATATTTTTACATTGTATATAGGACAGTTAACAAGAATTATAAAATTGAATATCTAAGTATTACCACTTTCAAATTATTGATCATATCAATTTAGATTACAAAACTTGCATCAATGTCATTGGTCTTTACATTACTTTAAATAAATAAAATTTTGATAAATCAGAACTAACCCATTGAAAAATTAATTTAATATTTAACTGCCAAATAACATAATTAAAAAAATTAAAAACTTGAATTTGTTGTTGCTAATAATTTATTAATTAAATTAATTGATCAATCACTAAATTTATTTTTTTTAACATAAATTTATTTATTCGTCAATTTCTGGTAAATTCATTTTCATAAATCTACAAAACTATTAAATCTTTATAAAAAATTATTATTAAAATTGTTATCAATTAAATAATAATTGATCAATTAATCATAAATAAATTTATAAACAAATAAATTCTTACTAAACACAAAATTTATACTCTGTAAATAAATAAAAATACTTTGAAGAAAAGGTTAAAAATAATATTCCCTTGTAATATTTAAACTAAAAATGGTTATAATAAATAATAAGCTAATGATAAATAAATGCATAATGCTATAATTGTTTTTAGATTTATAAAAATGAAATTTTTGGAAATTTACAAACCTGGAAAATTGAAATAGCAGCACATGTAAAAAAGTTCGATCACAACAAATTTTCAAAACAACTTTAACCTAATTATATGACAATTTGAAAAAACATGTTGCTATAGTAATAATCTAGAATTATAATTTGATTCGATTTTGGAGTATAAAATGTATAATCTATTGTGAAAACCAGAAATAATTCTAAAACATTGAAAGGTTGTAAATAGATTATAAAGGGTAACAATCAGATTATATTCAGTATGATCTTATTTTCTATATTCCTAATTGTATAATGCATTTTTCTCTGTGTACCTAAAGTAGTTTTGAAACCATTTTATAGTCGCGTTTTTCTCAAAACTACATTTTTAAAGTCGGTGAGCAAGATTGCTTGAAAATGGCTAAATTCATCAATCTTAGATTTTAACACAAGCTTCTTAATTACATTTTTTAGTGATTAATCGAAAGTTTTTTTTGCAGTAAATATCTTTTCTTTTATAAACAATTTAAGTCGTGAATTTTGGTCAAAAATCCATACCTCCTCTTTCATACTACGCCATGTCGTCAAAAATTACTATTTTGTTTACTCCTTCGATTAATCGAAGGATAATATTATTTATATAATATATATTATATAAATAATATTATTATGTAATATTATTTCGATTTATCACAGGATAATCTATTATATTAACGAAAAATTTTTGATTTTTTCATTTTAGATGATCCAGTCCATTAATATTCTGCTCATAGAAAGATGACTCGCTTCGAAGGAGCTCCCGCAAATTCTTTATGGCAGTTTCAACAAAAATTATTTTTATAAATAAAAATATTTACTTTTGGCAATTGTGCAACGTTTATTATAGTTAACAGCATGTGACTATTAGAAATTCAATTGTAATTTTTTTGATTACTTTTCTCATTAAATATTTAATAAATTGATCTGAAATTTTGTAAGAAAGTCTAAAATATAAAAAAGAAGGGCAGTAATGTGCAAAAGTTTTAATAATTCAAAAATAAATTATAATAAAACGCTTTGAAATCGGAAAGACGAAAAATTAATTAGAAGTGACGGTGAAAACTGATAATTTTAAAGTAATTTGTATTAATTAATTTAAAAAATAATAAAACTTTTGCACATCACTGCCCTTCTTTATTCTATTTTATATTTTCGTACAAAATTTCAGCTCAATTTATTAAATATTTAAAGAGTAAAGTGATGGAAAAAATTACCTTTGAGAACCTAACAATCACATGCTGTTAAAGGACACTCTTCTACAATTTCTAAATCAAGATTTTTTGATAACTGTTTTATAACTCTTTTTGCTTCTAATGGAATTTGAATTTATCAGTAGAAAGAATATTTTCTACTTATTATGATTCAGTAAATTTTAAATGTCATGTCTTTAAGTGCAAACAGTCAGTTACTTATTTAAATGACTATAGAATATTTATAAAAATTATAAAGAAATGAATATAATTTGATAAATAGAGATAAGAATTAGAAAAAATAAAAAGGTTAATAGTGTAGAATTAAAAAAATTAAATTATTTTAAATAAACTTTCCAAAAGAGAAAAAAATTTAATGTTGACAATAAAGTAATTAATATAAATAATATGAATAAATAAATATAAACAATGACAAATATTTGAATAGATTAATTTAGACCAATTAAAAATGACGAAGACAAAATACACGTTCTTTTCTAAATTAAAATGTTAATGTCAAAATTGAGTTTCAAATGCTCTCGATTCTATGCAAAAATAGAAAAAATTATCTCTTCAATAAATTAGTTAAAAATAAAATTGACTAGACTTGTTAATAATCAAAAGCATGACACTTTTGGCCATCTAAATTTGAATTCATTTAAACTTCATTTTTTTCATTCACTTAATTCCGACGTTTCCAAGATTTATTTAATTTCCATTATCCGGTACTAGATAATATTAAAAAAAGTTCAATTTTTTTAAAACAAATATTCTGTCCAATTTGGAACAATAAAAATATAATTTGAATTAAAAAAAATTAAATGTATAAACAATTTTTTATATTTTGTTATTTTTGATAGGCTCCCTATTTAGAAAATCATTTATATTTAAAGAAAATTAATCAAATTCTACTCAAAAACCAATTGTCCAAATGTGTATATCGTTTTTATTCTCCTAACTATACTGTCTGTAATTTTATTTTTTCGAAAGTATAATATTGAAGTATTTGAAAAGTAATGTTCTCGCCAGGTGTAAATTTTGTTTTAATTTCTTTTCAAAGTTAATTCTCCTGCAATAATATGACTGTGAAAGTTTTGTATATAGGCTGAAAAAATCTTATCTTAAAGAAATTAAGATTCACCTGCCTTCTGTACGGAGAGAAAATTATGTAAATTGCATATATAGTTTTTACGTAGGTAGCATATAGGTATTAACCGCTAAAACCACTTTGAATATCGAAATGCGCATAAAATTAATAAAATAAATAACAAAAAGCATTTACAACATAAAAAGGTATACACAAAATACAAATTACTGAATTGTTTCCACGAAAACAAAAGAAAAATACTCACAAAGTATAATATTTAATTTAAAAATATAAATTTACAGAAGCAATGTCGAATTATTTTATAAAAAACAAAAGCTATGAAAAAACAAACTGAGAATGTAAAAAACGGTTATCCAATAAACTTTTTCATTGCGTGTTATTAAGGGTGAAATTAAAGAAGCGCGAAGGTAAATTAAAAAACATTTTTCCAAGCAGGATCGAGGGTAAAATTCATGGATCGTTAAGCCAGGATTTTTTCTGCATCTTTGAAGAATCTATAAATAGAGACAACCAGGGCGCTGAAATACAAAGTATCGCGGAGCAATAAAGAAGTACCCTTTCGTGACACACCCCTTCCTTTATCTTCCTTGCAAACATTCGATTCCCGTTAGGGTTGCGAAGTGCAGTCGATTGCATGCGTGCGAAAACAATGTCGGTGATCAAAGCCAGTTATTTTTCTCCTTCGCTTGAAACTAAAAAAAGCTTAAGAAGCCCTAACGTCATTTTATTATATTTTATCCTTTCCCTATATTTTTTTTCAAATAAAAAAGAAAAAAATTTTCAACTCTCCCAGAATAAACCCTCTTGCATATACATATATATATTGTGACGTTGTAAAAATAACTTTTTACAAGTCACAAATTTTTACTCATTTTAATAATTTATCTTGTGGTTCACTTGGACTCAAGGTGAATGTCGATAATTATTATTTATGAGTCGCAAAATTTTATTTTCTAACAATGAACTATATCATAAGAAAAGATCCAGTTCCTGTCTAATTTTGTATTATTTAATTATTTAACCCTCGGAGAACACATATGGGGTCATTCTGCACCCACGTTATTTTACGAAAAGCTTTTCATCCATTTCTTAATATTTTTTCTAAGGATTTTAAAGTAATACAGACTTATTTTACAGTGTTTAAAGGTATATTTAAAAAAAACTTCTTCAGTTTGACTATTTGAACAGTTCGAAATTGGTTGAGCTTTGAAAAATTATTTAAAAAAGATGTTTGTTCTCCGAAGGTTAAACTTTAATTTTATTGTTTGAATTTTTTCAGAATTTTTTACGAAATAATTGTCAATTCAATAATAAGTCCCTTTACTAACTAAAAAATAAAATAATAACTAATAATAACTAAATAAAAACTAACTGAATAATAGTGTAAAAGTGGAAAGAACAAAAAGCTGAATTACCGAATAATTATTGGAGCAGATTTCTTTAATTTGGTTACAAAGCGTTAAGTTTTTAAATAAAAAGAAAATATAGTATTAAATTAAAAATAAAATCATATTACAAAATTTTATTCATAAAGTCTTACTAACAAAATTTGTAAAGTGTGCCATCATTTTTCAATGGTGTGCCATCATAAAGTGTGCCATCATTTTATGATTATAAAATTTTTCTATTCTATATGCGAAATTTTAATTTTTTTAATAGTTATTGTTAATAATATTTTTTCGAATGACATTTTAAATTAAATATCTTCTACTGTTCTTTAAAAGGAATCTAGTCGACTTTTGGTATGAATATTAAAATATAATACCACTTTTGATTAATATTTGTCGTAATAAAATTTTTTTTTAAATTGTTTAAAATATAAATCATTCATTTAAACAATTAAAAATAATGTCATGTTCTCCCAACATAATTTAGAATTTTTTTAAAATGAATATCACTCCTAATTTAATGACGAATAATGAAAAAAATGAAAAGTGAGTATTGTTAATTAGGTTAAAAAGATTCAAAAATTTCGAATAACAGACTCGCAGTGAGACAGTAAACACGACTTTGGACAAAACAACTTTGGAGTTTCAATTTTTAATAAAATTTAATAAACTTTTTTAAAATTAAAGCCTATTAAATATTGCATCGATTCCCTGAAGACGATTTTTATAAACAGTGTCTAAAATTTTCTATTTATTTATAAAAATTATAAAAAACATTTTTTTATTAAACAAGGGATATTTTTTGTAAAATTCACATATTTATTAGTAAACAAACGCTAATCTTTAAAAAGTTTCTCACAAAAATTTTTTAACTATAGAAAATGAATTAAAAAAATTTTTCTTATTTGTTATAAACAATTTAATGTAGAATATTTTTTTAACATTTTTTTATTTCCGAGTAATGTTTCTTTCTTAGAAAATATATTTGATGAGAAAAATTACTAAAATACTAAAAATTAATAATAATTTCATATTTTTAAATAATTTTTGTAATGGCAAATATTATTAAATAAAAAATATATAATTCTTCTGACGAGACTTTTCATCAGAATTTTTTGTTATTGAATAGAATTATAATAAGAATGATTTAAAATCGAAAACCTCATTAACAAAGTCATCCTTTCTTTTTTAAAATATTTCTAGAAGAATCAACTTATAAAGTTATAGTTTCGTGAAACAACTTAAAAACATTATTAATTGTTTATATAATATTAAATTGAAAACAACAATAATTTTTACTTTACTTATCAATAAGTGCATTAAGTGCAAACAGTCAGTTACTTATTTAAATGACTATAGAATATTTATAAAAATTATAAAGAATTTAATATAATTTGATAAATAGAGATAAGAATTAGAAAAAATATAAAATTAATAGCGTAGAATTAAAAGATTCAATTATTTTAAATAAATTTTCCAAAAGAGAAAAAAAATATTCAATGTTGACAATAAATAAATAAAAACTTTTAAAATGATTAGTAATGAGTCCAATAATCTGCTACAACTGAATTCAATTATATTACAATATAAGGTGATTTTTGCATTAAAAAGAATAATAAATAAATATTTGAATTTTCCCAAAATTTTTCACGAAAAAATTGTCAATTTATTAGTATGTCCCTTATTAGTAAATAAATAGATGTATCATTCTAAAAATATTTCCTTTATTTCAGATTAAATTTATTTCATGGAAATGGTTTTGCAAAAAATTATTATTAAGAAAAAATGAATAATATCTGCTATTTATTAATTAACATTATTTATAAACAAGTTTTTAAGTTATTTCACGAAACTATAACTTTAAGCAGATTCTTCTAGAAGGATTTTGTAAAATGAATGAACAATTTACAGTTTATATGACAAATTAACATAGTTATGAATTTGTTTATTAAGATTATTTAAATCATAAAATTTTAAATAATTCTACCTTAAAATGATACAAAAGCTAACTTGTTATAATGCTATTTAATAACGTCGGTTTTTACTAATAAATATGTAAATTTTACACAAAAATATCCCTTGTTCTATGAAAAAATTGTTTTTTATAGTTTTTATTAACAAATAAAAAATTTCAGATATAAAATTCGTTTATAAAAATCGTCGTCGGGGAATCGATGCAAAATTTAATAAGTTTTAATTTAAAAAAAACTTGTAGCGCACGGTGCGCTCAGAAAAATACTTGAATTACTTTTAACCTAATTAACAATACTCACTTTTAATTTTTTTCAATGATTCTTTATTAAATCAGGAGTAGTATTAATTAAAAAAATTCTAAAAAATCTTGGGAGCACATGAAAATATTTTTAATTGTTTAAACAAATTATTCATATTTTTAACAATTTAAAAACATTTTTTTAAATGACAAATATTAATAAAAAGTGGTATTATTTCTTATTATTCATCCCAAAAAGAAAATAGACTTCTCTTAAAGAACAGTAAAAAATAATTAATTTCGAAAATTCATACGAAAAAATGCTATTGGCAATAACTATTAAAAAAAATTTAATTTCGCAAAACTGCAACTTGTATTTTTTTAGTAATATAAAATAGAAAAATGTTATAGTTATAAAAAGTACTCGCCCATCAAAAAATGATGGCACAATTCACAATTTTTGACACTTTTGTGTTTTTGAAAATAAGATCTTATTGTCAGTTACACATAAATGTTTCAATGTACAGGTAACTGCTTAAATGCTGTCCTTCCGGTTTGAACACCTCATTGAAAATAATGGTAATTGTATAATAATTTATTTATGCACATAAACGGACTTACAAAAGGAATCAATTAATTTTTATCTATCTTTTACAGGATCTTTTATATGAGAGAATTTTTGAGTTTACCTCTATTTTTAACAATTGGTTACAATACATTTTTTCCATGAATATATGTTTTTTGTTCGTAACAGTAATTAAAGCTAATTTTTTTTCTAAAATACACGGCGACGACGGACCATTTTCAAGGAATTTAATTTCCGTTCTCAAGTTTCCAAGATCAAATTCATCCGGTAGCTCTCTTATTGCCTGTACGCAGATATTGAAAGTACAAAAGAAGTTGAAATTGAATTTTATCGGACAAGACCAGCTTTCTATTATTTTCTTGTGAATTTCGTCAAGAGCTGCGGTGTAGAATAAGAATATATAGCAATAGTTAAGGTTTCAATTCCCCGAGTCAAGAATCTTTGTTTTCCTGATTGAATGTATATATATAGAGAGAGAAAGGGAGAAGAGGGGACTTGTGGAGAATTCAAGGTACATGCATTCCGGAATAGTTTCGAATTCGCGAGGAAATTAAAACGATTTATATCTGTAAATAACTAAATAAAGTTCTAAAAAAAAAAATTCCTTGGAGGGAAAAATTAATATTCGTGTTTACTTTTGATTGAGAGTTTTTTTCATTTTCACTTGGCTCTTACTTACTTTTTTATTCGTTCATTCATTCATTTATTTATTTATTAATTGCTTCATTTAATTATTGTTTTATTTAATTATTCTTTCTTATTCAACTTTCTTTACTTCCGGAATTATGAAACACCTGATACATGACCTCGATGTCAAGTGCCAATTTTAATCGAGTACAATTCAATTACGAGTTTGCTATATTAATCTTCTATTAGTAACTAATAAATGAGCTTTCCTTGCTCACATAGATATTTTCCAGTTAAATATTCAATGCCTTTCAATATTTAGAGGGTCACGCTTTACATTTTTAACAAAAGTATTGAACCATGCAAAAATAATTTATAAAAATAGACATTTTTTTTATTTTACGACCAATTTATTATTCAGTAGACATTTATGTGGAGAGGTGACAAATTTTTTCAATTAATTAGCCTACAAAGAGAATTATAATAGAAATTTATCCACATGAAGAATTATAGAGATATCAAAAGCGAGATGTAGAATTAGAATTTATTATTACAGTGAATGCTAAAAAAAGGAAATAGATGAAGCTTGAATGCTTTCTATTTTAAAAGAATCTATCAATTATTGACTTTTGCTCTAGTAATGTACACTTTTAAAAAATATTATTTTATTGAGAATTTATCGAGTTATGTTTAGCTTCTATACAGTAGCAGCAATCGTATAGGTAATTGTCATCTTTTAGAATTATAAAAAAGCCACTCACGATTTTAGTAATTTCGAGCACTTTTAAACTGGGAAAATTGCCAGTGTAATTACTTTCAATCGTGATTTTAAGGATTAGGACACTTTCGATATTCAAATATTACTTTAATTTGCAGAACTATTTGTGACTTACATATAAAGAGTAGATATGCAAATTAGGTAAAGGAAGACATTTTTATGTTATTTATTTTTGAAAGAGAAGGAAAGCAATTTTGCTACGTATGAAGAGGGACAATTTTATAGCAGTTTTATTGAATGGAGAGAGACCGAAATGCATTAGATTTTCAGCGTTGTAAACAGAGAACAATTTATATTATTTGTCGAGAATAGAGAAAACAAAGATATTTCAACTAAATGTTATTGAATAGAGATAGAAAGAACAATATATTTCAGGTATTAATTTATACATACCATTCGGTCTAATATACTATACAGAATACAAAACAAATTTTATAAAAACATTCTACTGAAGAAATTATTGTGACATCAGAAGTTACTACTTAACATTTTTTCCAACATTCATACAAACTTTTTTAATGATCTTCAACAATGATTGAGTATTTATAATTTTCATCCAGAAATCAATTTCTGAATCACTGAATTGTATCTCAGGAAAAAATTTTTGTTTCAGTCCCGACGCCACAAACTCAGCCAAGAAATAATAGAGACTGCTCTGGTTCAAACACCAACAGGTATCGACTTAAGATTTAGCGTTTATACTTTTTTCAATAGAAATTGCAACTCTTTTTCTATGTAAATTAGCAATTTGAAGTGAAGAAATAATTTTCCAGAATAAAGTCCTAGTCATTTAGCAAAATAAACCTTAGGTCCTGATTGCATCTCTAGATATTGTCACATATAATTAAACATTTAGATTTACATCTGACCTAGTAGGTCTCGATCCAAACCCAATTTTTCTGATTTAGCTAATAAATTTTAAGAATTTCGTATTATTTAATATAACAATGTTTTTCACAGCAATGGCATTTTACAGTCATTGAACAAATGTTTGATTTGGCTGTAGCAATTAAATCTAGATTCAGGTCCCCTTCTATCCTCTTAAGCTTAATTCGACGTATTTACTGGGATCCATATGAGCTTTTTAGCAGTAATCTTTTATTGTTGTTGCTCCTTTTTATTTTAATGTCAATTATAATGATATTCTATTTTTTCTTTTTGTTTAATTATTCAGAAAAGAGAGAAAAAAAGGCTCGTTTGGTGTACCAAAATTTGTCTAGTTTCTTTGAAACTTTATGTATTTAATAAATCCAACCGTCACAAAGACCAATTATAGGATGATCGTTGAAGTAATGACAGTATTATGAGAATATAACAATACCACAGAAACAATTGTAATTATAATTTTAATGCAATACGTAAACTATATGTTAATGAATCAAGTCTTTAAAGAAGCGAATATAGCATTCTCTAGAAAAGAGTTTAATGATTGTTTTCCCAAGATTACTGATGGTCTCACAATACATCTTATTATTGAATCAAAAAAGAGTAGAATATTGGGAGTTCTGTATTTAGTGGCAATGATTGTACAGATTTGGAATTAATGTCTACAAGATTTGTCAGCATTTGGTTTTCATTGTTGTGGCTCTTTTTTGTTTTAATATCTCAATGATATTCCATTCTTTCTCAACAATCATCAAAGGCGCGCTTAGCTCTGAAAGTATTAAGCAAAACACACCATAAATTCAGTACAGTGATTAGATTTCGTAAAATTATTTCCAATCTTTTGTTACTTTTATCCTCTTTTTTATTTTCCCTATTTGAAAAAATAAAAAAAAATTCTATTGACGGTAAAAAATACTCGACGTTGGCTATAATATGGCTTTTATCAATACATATATTAAAGCGGCATTAATGTGAAGTGTGCAAGTATTGTTGGACATGTTGGATATTAATTAATGTTGTATCTAACAAATTTTTGGCCCGGTCACCAGCCTCTGTGTCTCTCTCTCTCTCTCTCTCCCTTTTGCTCTGACTCTTTTTCCACAGTTATAGTGGGAGTTTTGTTGGTATCCCGAAGCGTGCCCCTTGCCGCCGCCCTGGATCCTCGCCTCCCTGGTAACGCCATTCCACAATGCTATGGTATTGATTTAAAAGTATGTACATTTGTGTTTTCATAATGCTGTATCTGCTCGTAGGCAGCAACGCCCTACTGCCATCCCCTGCTTTCCAACTTCAACCCCCGGCCAGTCAACTCCTGCTTACTCTTCCTGCTACAAACTACCCCCGCCGCTTCTCTTATGGCGGCACCTATATACTCCAAACCGCCACCACCACCCTCCCCCCCATACAACTTGGAAACAGGCACAATTAAATCTTCACTAATCGCTCACTTTCATACTTCGATCTCATCATCATTATGCTACTTGAAGCATATAATTGTAATTTGACAAATTTTCTCATTGGGATAAATTCATTTCTAAACTATATTAGAACAAAAACATTTCTTAGGTTTGGTAAAAGGAATTTTGGTTTGATAAAGATAGATAGAAATCATACTGATTAGTTCTTTAACCTTCGGACAATACGCCACTTTTTTAGATCATTTTTCAAAGCTCAACTGTTCATCTGATCCAACTCAAGAATTTTTTTAAATTATAGTTTAAACTCTTTAAAATATGTTTGTATACTTTAAAATCCTTATAAATCCCTAAAAAGTAGTTTTTACCCGGTACTATCATTCTGGTACTAAGTACCATCAAAGATGTTATGGTTATGTTACCCACTACAATCAAGATGTTACTTGGTACAATCTAGATATTACTCAGTACAATCTAGATAGCTATCCATATTTGTAGCATCAAATGTGGTACCTTATACAATCTGTACAGTATCCCGTAACATCTATTTCTCTCACAATCAGTATAGCATAGGTTGTTCTCTGTTCAGGTAACGTCATTACTTCTTCTTCTTCTTCTTCCTTGCAAAGAAAGTAGATAAATTTTAGCGAGCCTTTTCTTTCACTTTTTTTTGTTTTTGTGGCAACCAAGTGATGGTTTAATTAAGAAATATTTTAAAAAAAATATTAAGAAAGGGTTCGACTTAACTGATAGCAGAAAAGGGTTTTGTTTCCTCAATTGAAAAACGCCAAGAGTGTTTGTTGAACAAGCCTTCTGTAGTATATGAGCCAGATGAGAATTACAGTGGACTTACCGAGGCGCGGTTGGATGTGGCCTCAGGAACAAGTACGGCACGATGATTACTCTTGATGAGTTGAAAAAGGTACAGCAAGGTTCACTCACTTATTAAAAATAAATACTATTTTGGCAATGATAATTTTAATAAAAACAATTATTGTAACATTTTTTGTTTCTTGGAAACAACTCTTTTTCATAAGATGCTTACACTTAAATCACTTTATTTTGGGTTAGTTAGAAGCTTAGGGGATATACGCTTCAATCATATGGGGTACCTTACTATACTTAATTATTTAATTAAAATTGAACGAAGTCAAAACCGTTTCTTCGATTTTCTATGAGGCAATTTCTTTTAATAGATTGCCAGATTTAATAAAAAATTTCTCTAGAAGAACTTGAATAGTATCACTGTAAACTTAAAAGAATCAAATGGAAGCAAATTGTTACCAAAAATGTCGATCAAATAAAAAATTGATCCAGATTTTTAGCATCAATTCGATCCACTTTAGTATAAATTTGATACTCTCAAGAAAACTGTGCTATTCTCTAGGAGAATATACTTGAAATTACATCCAGACTATTATATGCGGTTACGTTACGATGATTTAAAGTGTTAAACGGTTTGATTAGATGTTCCTCATTATTGTCTTGATAAATTTATCTGTATACCTTTTAGATCATCTCGATACTTTTCACTGTTTTATTATATTGTAGAACTAAATATGCGAACCACAAATTAATTAATAGATTAAGTAGAGATGCTTATACAATTTCTAAGAATGCTGTTTTTTTATAATAAATTTGTCAAGATTAATTAACGCATTGCGTAGTCCATATTCAACAATAATTACAGTATATAGTCAAGTCTAATATATTTAAATGCTTTTCGTTTCTCTTTCTAAAATAAACAACATAAGAATGTCTTCCTTTACCTAATTTGCATATCTACTCTTTTCATATAAGAATTTTCTTTGAATAAGAAACAAACTAAGGTCGTAATGCTATTTCTTTTTTACTCTACCCAACAAACGTAGCATAAGATTTACTTCTTTTAACTAATGTGCACATGGCAAAGATTTGTTCCGCCAATTTTTTGCCGTGATTGTTAAGGAGTTAAAATTTGTCACAGATTAAATAATCCTTTAAAACAATTGGATCTTTCTTATTAAGGATCAACTTTAAAAATGTAGCTTTGTGGAAAAATTGAAACATCAAGAATTATTCCACATATTCTCTGGTATGTTCCCAAAGAACTGATTCAGCGTGATCTACATATACAAACACTGCAAAGTGAAATAAAAAATTCTAATAAAGAAAGAAATTTATTATTACTATCAAGAGGAACTAAAGAACACTCAAATACTCTTGTTGAAAATTTTCTGGAATCCAAACTGAAAGATTAAAAAGATTAAAAACTCCAGAACTTACAAACAGATTTAAGCGAACTTTTATTGAGTTCATTATTTTTGTTCTGTGTAATTAACATAAGTTGCTAATTAGTACGAGTCCCATTGGGTGGTTTTTGGCATTCAAGTTACTTTTGTCATCTAATTTACTCATTATTATTTGTCGGAATTGCAATAAATGTAATTTAATTGTTGTATACGCAATACAGTTCTTTTTATCTTCATTAGCTCGAATCTAAAATCAGTGCCAAAATAAAGACAATATTGTTTTTTTACTGAACAATGTTTAGTGATTTATTTCATCAATCTAGTGTATAACATTCTGCTGTATATTGTTAATAACAATGAATTGTAAATGGCAAATAAAAAAAAATTATTAATCGAACCGCCGGCAATCGAGAGGGCTTACGCATAAAACGCCGTCGTTGACAGTGAACCTTCGAGTATATTTTTTTCATTTGGAATTTTAATTTTTAATGTTGAATTGCTCTAAATTATTAATTTTTTTTAATTAAACATGAATTTTCTAGATTAAAAATTTAATTTTTTAGTGAAAAACGTAATAACATGAAATATATAAAATTTATATAAGTAAAAATTGTAAGCTTGGCAAATAAACAGTTTTAAATTCACTTTTAGGCTTCTTACACTATTCTTACACCTCTCCAACATAATTTAAATTAAAAAATATTAACGTTGTAAAAATATTTCAACGCGGAGAAAGCAATTGTAAAAACTAGTTCGTAAAGCAATAAGACGAGTGTATAAATAAATAAAAAATATTAATAATTAACGCTAATAATTATTTAGTACTAATATTAATAAATATTATTAAATTATTAATAAATATAATAAAAACATTACACACATATTTTGGAACAAAAATTCTAAAAACATGTTCTTTAACTACTACTAATTAGAAATACACAAAAGAATTTGACAGTTTTATTTAATTTTCTATTAATTTAATTATTGTTATTGTTTATTTGAATAACTTAATTATTTTTACTCAACTTTATTTTTAATTTACAAACTACTTCGAGGACAAAAGGCACACAAATATTCTTTTTCCCCCTCCTCTCTTAACAAAAATGTTTTTTTTTCAATGTTGGGTAAAAATTTGTTGATCTTTTCAAAAAGCAATGATGCTGTTCAGGTAAAGATACAATTATTGTACTTTTATTTTGTACGTGAAGGCAACCTACTGTTATATATATATATATAGTGCTTCACAGATTATGTCAATTATATTTGTCGTTCATAAAGTCTCTAAATGCAGTGGTTTGAGTAGCATAGTCCCGCTGCATTCTGCAGTTGAACCAAAGTACTCAAAGTGCGGCTAACAGTAATGACTGTTTATTAAACTCGATCGCAAAAACGAAACAGGTGCGGCGCGCCTCTCTTCGTAGCATCATTAAATTCTCCAAATTCTATGACTCGCGTGTCCTTTGTGCTTCACTGGAAATTTTCTCATCTTTTTTCGCGCTCCAGTGCTCTTTTTTTCACTCTAAACGCAAAATATTTTTTTATAGGCACTTATTGTTTATTTTTTTTTAATTTATATTTATATTTTTTTTGTATTAGTTATTTTTTATTTATTTTTTGTTTCTTTTTATGTTCTTTATTGTATTTTTTGTATTTTCTTATTTTTTATTTATTTTATGTTCTTTTTATGTTATTTTGTAATTTTTTTGTTCTTTTGTATTTTTTATTTAAAAAATAAGAAAATACAAAAAATACAATAAAGAACATAAAAAACAAAGCAAAAAAAAAACATTTACTTGAATCCGATTATTTTTCATTTGAATCAAATAAATATTCACTTAAATAAATTTTTTTATTTACATGAATTTTTAGTTACGTCAAATAAATATTTACCAGTGTCAAATAATTTTTATTTAAGACAATTTTAAATGGTATTTGCTTAAACTACTAAAAAATTGGTTCAAATTTCAATCTATTTTCTTGATGTAACAATTTTGGTTTATTTCAATTTTATTTAAATTATTTATTTATTAAAATTTTTTGTTATTTTATTATTTAACTTTATTTATTTATTTCTTATTATTGAAGAATTTTTGTATTGCCGAAAAAAGTATTGTGAAATATTAAAAAATTTGGTAAAAAATATAGAATTAGTGATTAAAAAATTAGTAATGAAAAAAAAATTGTGTGTATAAATAGAAATGAATTGTTTTATATTTCTTTAAAAATGAAAAAATGTAGTGATTATTAAAGTGCACTAGTTGTATAATAAATTGTTTATTGCTACGTTTTTTTTATTCTGAATAATTAAATACTATTTATGCACAACAGAAACTCTCTGGAACCAAATTTATTTTATAAGCAGGATAAAATTTCGTTATTACTAAAAAAATATTTATTATCCTTTTTATTCACTGTTTATTATTTACCTTCTTGTATTTGTTATTCACCGTTTGTATATATTTATATTTTTCTTATTTATTATCTATTTTCTTACACTTATTTCATCTTTTCAATATCTTTATTTTTTATTTTTTTAATTTTTTCTTTTATATTTATCTTTTATTTTCTCATATTTATTTTCTTGTTTTGTCACATTTATTTTTTTATGTTCTCCTATTTATTATTTTTTTCTATTTACTATATTTATAAATAAATTTATACCAGATTTCTCATTTTTTTCATCAAGCAATTTTATATCGAATTTTTTTTTGTATATTCCCCTGGAAAATTTTATTTTAGTTTTGAATCACATCTGTGTCAAGACTCTATAATTTAAGAAGGTATTAAAATGACTTTAGTAGAAGCCACTGTGAGTTTCAACCTCTTTAAGGTAATTCAATTTATGATGTAATTTAAATGTGATGTTCTATGAATAACTCAAGTTGGGTTAATTTCAAAGACGAAATTCGGTCATTGATTAAGATTAGTGATTATTTTAGTAGTTTTATTAACTTTCTGGACTTTCTCATATATAGATATGAATATTAATGGCTAATAAATTCAAAAATTCAACACGCGAAAATTTTTTAATTCACTCTGAAAATAACACAGGTTAATAGTGAGGAATTAAAGAAATAAAATAAAGAATAATAATAAAAGAATTTGGAAACTACTTTTAAATTATCAATTTTGGCGCTAGTAACGCAAAAAGTTACCGCTTGACGATTGTGTGAAGAATTATTTCCCAAAATGTCAAATTTTATTAACGAAAAATTGTTACATTAGTGAAAAATATTTGCATTAGATAATTTTAATTAAAAAATAGAAGAATTTGCGGAATTTTGTCTGGAACCCCCCCTCATTTGGGGTCAACGAGGGTTGCTTGTATCTGGGCACGCTGGACCATTGAGGAAGAGGTTTGAGGGAGGAAAAGGGAATCGTGGGCGGTTTTTACTATTGATTACCGAATTAAAAACGCGCATGCATAATTCAGTCATACTTTTCAGCAAACAAATTTAACCTTAGGTGTCGTTGTAATCGGAAATTTTTTCCAACCCTTCTTTTAGTTGCGTTCAACAGATGTCGCGAATGTTCCCAATCTGTATAGGGGTGGTAAAAACCCTCTATGATAATAGAGCACATCCCTTTCTCACCGATGGTAAATTTTCCTTTCTTGCCTTATCCAAAGTTTCACTCAATATTCACTTCTTATCAACCCTCAATATTCAAAAATGATTTACCATCAATTGATAATATACAAAATAATTGTTTGCAGAAATAATTTACAATTTGGAAATATTTTTATTATTTGTTGATAAGAATTTATATTTTTTTTATCGATAAAATGATGATAATTATAGTTTAATGTTTGAAAATAAGAGAATTTGGCAGTTGTCAGTTTCACTTGGATTGAGAATTAATTAAAATTTAGAAAATAAAATTTTCTTTAATAACATTTTTATTGATTAGAAAAGATTTTTAGAAATTGGACAGAATTTTTCTTTTCATTCTATTAAAAATAGAGTAAAAAATATTTTTTTCAAATTTACTATCATGAATGTAGGTTATTCTATATAAATTTCTGTAAATCAGTAATGAATGAAACAATAAATAAACAATAAATAATTAAGTACTTTTACACTTAAAACAAACTTTGGATTTGATTCTGACTTTGACTTAGATTTTAACTTTTATTTTAACTTCATTTATTTAATAAAAAATGTATTAAATTTTACATTTTTAGTCGTAAGAAATTCATTTACCTAAACTTCTTGAATTTTAATAAAATAATTGACAAAACATTTTTTAAAATAAAAATTTACTGGAACTTTTTGCTTTAAAAAGACAAAGAATTAATTTTTTAATCTTAGAGTGGAAAGTTTATTAAATTTTTTGTTTTCTAATAAAAGATTTATTGAACTTCATTTTTAATAAAAAAATTGATGTAAATATTTGCTTTAAAATAAACTCATTGAACTTCTTGTCTTTCATTAAAAAATTTATTAAACTCTTGTTAAGAAAAATTCTTGCTCTTCTTCATGTTTAATAAAAAATTTACAGAACTTTTTATTTAAAAAAAATTTTTCTTGAACATTTTGCTTTCTAACGACAAAGAATTGAACTTTCAAACTTACAGTAAAAAGTTCATTAAACTTTCTGTTTTATAATAAAAAATTTATCAAGCTTTCTGTTTTCAAAAAAATTTCATTCAACTTTTTAATTAAAGAAAAAAAATTGAGCTTTATTTTTTAAAGAAAAATTGATTTATTTATTTTATTTTATTTATTTAAGAATAACAAAGTTCCTAGGGCTAAGATTTAAATATTTGCTCTAAAATACTTATTGGACTTTTTATTTTCCAATAAAAATTTTATTGAATTTTTGTTATAAAAAACATTCTTGACACTTTTTATTTTGTAGTAAAAAATTAATTAAATTTCTTGTTCTTTTATAAGATATTAATTGAGCTTTTTGTTTAAAAAAAATTCATTAAACTTTTTAATTAATGAAAAATAATAGTACTTTATTTTTAAAAAAATTGATTGAACTATTTGCTTTTAAATACTCATTGAACTTTTTATTTTACAATAAAAAATTTATTGAACTTTACGCCTAAACTTATGGGTTTTCTAATAAAAATGTTATTACACTTTTGCTTAAAAAAATAAATTCATTGCATTTCTTGTTTTTAATAAAAAATGTATTCAACATTTCAGTTTTTAGTAAAACATTCAAGGAACTTATTATTTTTTAGTAATAAAAATAATGAAACTTACCGTTTTCTTATAAGGCATTAATTGAGCTTTTTATTTAAAAAAAATTCATTCAACTTTTTAATAAAACAAAAATAATTGAAATTTATTTTCCAATAAAAAATTTATTAAACTTTTCGATTAATAGAGAATAATTGTACTTTTTGTTTTTAATTAGAAAATATTAATAAATTTTTAAATTTTTTTATAAGAAAATTACAGTTAATTTCTTGTAATTTATAAAGAATTTAATTGAACTTTTTGTTTCAAAAAAATCATTGAAATTTTGATTAAATAAAAAAATTGAACTTTATTTTTGAATAAAAATTTATTGAACTTCTAGTTTTTTAGTTAACTTTTATTGAACTTTTTGAGGAATAAATTTAAAAGAACTTTTTGCTTTTTATCAATAACTTGCAAAATTCTTTAATTTTTTAACAAAAAGTACATAAAACTTCTTGTTTTTCCATAAAAATTTAATAGATCTTTTTGATTATAAGTAAATAATTGAACTCTATTTTTTATCAAACAGTTGTTTTTTCATGAAAAGTCTATTGAACTTTCTTGTGAAAAAAATAATTGAACTTTTTTTTTAATATAAAATTTATTGAACTTCTTGTATAAAAAAATTCATTGAACTTCTTATTATTTAATAAAAAGTTATTTTCAAATTTTTTATTATACATTTGAAAAAAAAAGTTAATAGAAAAAATGCAGCGAGAGCAGCAGAGAAGCAAATAATTAATTCGATTATTTTTTTAATTTTGAACAATTTCACAGAAATGAAATTATCAGCGAAATAAGAGAAATAAACGAAAATCAAAATCATAAACAGTTTAATTTCCTTTTTATTCTCTTGATTCTCGGTAAATGAACAGTTTGCAAAAATCGAAAGAAAATTAAAAATTAAACTCAAAATTCATATTAAAAACCATAATTTCACAAATAAAAGACTGATTTTTCTCTTTCTTAAATTTATTTTCGCAAAATAAATTGACATATACAACTGTTTCAGCGTTTATGAATAGAAATTAATAAATCACTCATTTTTACGTCGAGTGTCATGTTAACAAATGCTACTTTCGGTTTTTTGATTCACCACCACCAGTTTTTTTTTTCTTTTGACCACATTTTCTATGTAAAATGCGTTTACAATTATTATACACAATGACATTATGTAAAATGAGAAATGATTATAATTTCTTTTTTGTATTATATGATTATAACGGTACCACTTGTTACTATGACGAAATTTATTCTTCACAATAAAACATTTTTTTCCTCAAATACATAAAAATATCACAAATCAGTTATTATATACGTATATAAATAATATGCTCTTTAAAGTCTAGGAGAATTATTTTTAGGAATTACAAAGTTACACGCCCTCCAATTATACTTTGTTAAAAGACGAGTTCTCCTCTCTATGTCTAGATTTATATTTAATTGATTGGAATGAAACGGTTAAATAACTCAACGTCTATAGTCTCATTTAAAAAATTAACTGTGGTTCAAGGTTTTATTTTCAATTTTGCAAAATAATGATTTCTAATAGAACAATATTGTTACATTTGAAAAAAAATTACTTGAATTCAAATAGATTATTTGTGACGCAATTGCGTCATTATTTATTGAATCAGACAAATTTTTATTTAGTCCAAATAAACATTTACTTGAATAAAAAATTTTTTATTCGAATCAAATAATTTTTATTCAAGACAATTTTAAATGGTATTTGCTTAAACAACTAAAAAAATTGGTTCAAATTTCAATCTATTTTCTTGATGTAAAAATTTTTGTTTATTTAAATTTTATTTAAATTATTTATTAAAATTTTTAATAAAAAATGACTTGATTCAAGAAAATGTTTATTTGAATTAAATAAAACTTACTGGATCCAAGTAAATGTTTGTTTATTTTGAATAAACATAATTTGATTCACCTATTTCTTTGATTTAAATAAAAATTATTTGAATCAAGTAAGTCTTCTTTTGGTTTCAATAAAAATTACTTTGATTCAAGAAAATATTTCCCGATTATAATTATAATAAAACTACTTGATAATAGATTTCTAATCAAGTTTTTAGTTTAGAGTATAGAAAAATTACAAAAGGGAAAATAATTACAATAGTTCAGGTATGTAGTACGTTGACTATTACATTCGATCCTTTTAGTTAATTTTAATGTTTCAATTCATTTTTACTATTTCTGCTGTCAATTATTTGTATTAATTGTAAAATATCATTTTTGCACAGAATGTAAATTTCCTTTCACATAAAATAATAGAAATAACATTTCTCTTTTTGCAAAACTCTCATTCATATTTTATACAATAACAAAACGAACTTTCATGCAAAAAATTTGTTTCGAAAAACAAAATTGTATAAAAGTAAAAGAGTATATTAGAAAATTTTAGGCAATTACAATAATTTTCACTTGGGAGCGTATTTATACTTTTGAATTTTTAAATTTTCATTTACAGGTACAAATTTAAATATACAAATTGTTGAAAATTGGTTAATTGATAAACAAAAGCGATGATTTAAATAAATATTTAATTAATTATTTAGTTAATTAGTTAGATAATTAATTACGTAATTATTAACAAAAGAGAAAAATCTACCTTAAAATGAGTGCTTTAATTTTTTTGTAAAGGAACATTTAGGATTTTCGTTATAAAAGCTATTCTACAATCATGCTTACACTTAAGCTACTTGTTAATAAATGTCCTTAAAAGTTTTAAACAATAAGATAAATCAGACAATTATCTATTATTTCTCTTATATAAAAAGATTTCCTTCCTTTTTAATGGACGCAACAAAATTTTTCTTATTCGTTGATTAAAACAGGCCCGTATTCCAAAAAAAAAATTGAAATATTTTTCAAAAGAAAAATTTCTCTACGATATTTAAAATAAGATACGCAATATTTACAATAATTTCGTACAAATGAAAAAAAACTGTTTTTTTCGTTTTTTTAAATTCGGACCAGCAATTAAAATTCTCTTTTAATTTATAATATTTTTCGCTATGGTGGGTATAATAAAAATTGCGTCACTTATTTTATTATAATAAATAAGCAATTCAATTGTTTCTCTAGAGAAAATATATAATTATGATTCTTAACTATTTATATTATTAAATGTCAACCGTTAGATATTAATTTCTAAATTACTTTGAGACATTACTACATTATTGATGTAAACATTTAATGCGCACATAAAATTAAAAATTCTGGCTTAGTTTTTGAAATTATTATTTCATCTTAATTATTAAAAAGTACATCTTTTTACTATTTAAAGGATATTTAGTATGGACGTGAAATTGTGCGTGTGTTTGTGTAATTATACACATATACACGCATTAGTGCAATTTGGGTTTGGAAGAAATTATTCTACTGGCAATTAGCGCTACAGCACTTTTTTTCTTCTTGTTTTTTTTTAACAATATAATGTCAGTATTTTACGACATATAACATAATAAAATTTGAAATATTGGTAACGAATTATTTAAACATAGATAGAATATTCATGAACATCCATCGCATTATAAATGTATTATTATATTATTGAAATGAGCGACTTAAGGAACTATTTTGGCACTAGAATTCACATCACTCAAAATGATGTTTTTATTTTCAGCTTTTTCTCAACTTTATTGCAAGAAAAAAATAATAAATAAGTAAGAATTCTTATTTGCATTTTATTTGTCAATTTGTTCACAAAAAAACTTCTTCCTCTTTTGTCAATTTTTTCTAAAAAAAAAATAAACACTTTTATTTGCAACTTTTCATCTAAAAAAATAATTAAATTATTAAAATTGTTATTATTAGATTTAATAAATAAATTAATATGTTAAGGAAAGAGAGAAATAAATTAAATTATTAAACATTAACAATAATGTTAAAATGTTAGAAATAAAAAAAAATAATTAAATTAAAATAATTTGTAATATTTTTAAAAAATGAAAATGATAGGAAAGGAGAAATGAAATAATTTATTTAAAATTGTGGAAAAATGAAATTAAATGAATTGAAATCATCATTGAAAAGTACAAATAGTATAAATATAAATAAAATTATAAAATTTTATTGAAATGCTAGAAGAAAATAAAATTTACATTAAAAAAATAATTAAAAAATTATTAATTAATTTAAATTCAAAAAAAAAAAAAAAAATGAAGCAAAATTCGAAAAGCTAAAAATTAGAAAACATCATTTATTCTTATTTTTTAGCACTTTTTGAGTGATAGTTGTATGACTTAAATTAAGTACTCTCTTAATGCATACATACCTAGTTTATAATCAGTTTACTTATTATCTAAAGATTCGTAATTCTTATTTTTCTAAATTCGAGTTTCTTTTACATCAGTGTCATAAAAAATTGTTATTAAAGTTGGTACGCTTTTTTATAGCCTCTAGCTATATATATATTATATACTGAAATCGGTTCACTATCATTATACAAAAATTGTCTTATCAATTCTTATCTAAAATGTACACGACTTTGTCGTGACAGTTTTTTTTGTCCCCTTCCAGTATGAAAAATTGTTTCGCACTAATATTCTTTTCTCAGCTTCTTTATATAGTTAATTTTTTTTTATTACTTATGTCCAAACTTATTTTTTGTCTTTTAAATTATTATTAAAATAAAACATTTTTTAGAGAGTATAAATTATTTTCTTTTTGTTTTAAAATATCGATGAAATAAGTTACAAGAGGAATGTAAGTTTTTCTGGTCGGTTGAAAGTTTAGTGATGGAAAAAAATTTTTTTTTTTATTCAAGTAAAGGAGTACTTGTTTATTATCTAATGAATATTTATTTGTATCGTGTAACTTTTATTTGTGGCAATTAAATGATAATATTTGTTTCAGACAAATTGAACCGAATAAAATTTGTTATGAACCAAACAAAATGTATT
Organism: Leptopilina myrica (nomen nudum); assembly: GCA_032872475.1. NCBI lineage: Eukaryota > Metazoa > Arthropoda > Insecta > Hymenoptera > Figitidae > Leptopilina > Leptopilina myrica (nomen nudum). Next base: position 7,762,681 of record CM065460.1, read on the forward strand.
TGGTTTAAATAAAATTTTATTTGTTTTAAAAAAATGTTGTTTGGTTCAAATCAAATTTTATTTGTTTCAAATAAATTTTATTTGGTTCAAAACAAATTCTATTTGGTTCAAAACAAATTTTATTTGGTCTTAATCAAGTTTTATGTGCATCAAAATAAATTTTGATTTGAATGAAACGAAATTTATTTAAAAACAAATAAAATTTAGTTCAAAACTAATCAAATTTAATTTGAACCAAATAATTTTTGTTTGGTTAAAAAGAAATCTTATTTACTCTACACTGAGTTTTGTTTGGTTCAAATAGAATTTTATTTGTTTTGAATTTTTTTTTTTTTGTTCAAATAGAATTTTATTAGTTTCAAATAAATTTTTCTTTGTTCGAAACAAATTTTATTTCACCAAAATCAAGTTTTACGTGTATCAAAATAAATTTTGATTAGGTATAATTAAATGAAATTTATTTAAAAACAAATAAATTTTGTTTCGGAACAAGCAAAATTTAATGTGAACCAAATAATTTTAGTTTGGTTCAAAGTAAATTTTATTTACTCTAAATTGAGTTTTATTTGTTTCAAAATAAATTTTGATTTAAACCAAATACAATTTACTTAAAAATTAATACAAATAAAATTGAATTTATGCCAAGTAATTTTTGGTCGGTTCAAAACAAATTTAATTCAGTTTCAACAAAATTTATTTGTAAAAAAAATAAGAAGTTTAGTGCACACTGAGTTAAAATTTTATTCGTTTTCAATAAATTTTCTTTAGTTAATATCAAAATTTATTTGATGCAAATAAAATTTTGTTTGGTTCGAATCAATTATAAACAAATAAAATCTTAATTGGACTAAATAATATTTCTCTGAACCAAACAAAATTTTTTTTAAACAAATAAAATATTGACTCAGAGGGCTTACTTCTTATTTTTATCAAATAAATTTTATTTGAACCAAATTAAATTTGTTTTGAACCAAACAAAAATTATTTGGTCCAAATAAAATTTCATTTGCTCAGAACTAAATTTTATTTTTTGCAAATATATTTTGTTTGGTTCGAATCAAATTTTCTTTGGTTAAAATCAAATTTTATTTGTTTTAATTATTAAATGAATTTTGTTTGATTCGAAACCAATTTTATTCGTTTCAAATCAAATTACATTTGTTTCAACTAAATTCTGTTTCTGCTAAATAAATTTTATTTGTTTCAAATCAAACTTTATTTGATTTATAAAATAAACAATATTTGTCGTGAACACAATTTTTATTTAAAATACAAATAAATAATTTGGTAAATAAAAATTATTCGATCAACGTAAATATATTTGACTTAAATAAAAATTATTTGATACAAGTTAAAAGTTATTAAATATTGTTAAATATTATTAAATATTGATTCAATAACACACGAGTAATCGATTACTTGAATCGAGTGATTTTTGCAGTATTTGTATTTCTTCTTTTTTGTTTATTTTTTTTATTTGTTTACTTGTAACGTGTTGATGTTCAAAAAGGCCAAAGTTCGATTTGTGTAATATTTGTTAAAATGTCAATTTCCAGTTTTTCTTTTCTTTACTGCGAGACCAGTTGGCCGTCGATGCGTATAAAAGCGAGTTTATTCTCGTTGGCCTCTTGCAAGTTTTCCAATTCGGAATTACAGTGGGAACGAGAGGAGGATTTACTTTTGCTGAATTGGATACCTAGTATCCATTTCCGGTTTCGGCGGTAGTTCCATTATAACTTTGCAAGCGTTTTCCATCCCCTGTATGTGTATCTATATATATATATACCAAAAGCTCACATCACTTTTGATTCCCGATTTCGTCTCTCGCGTCTCGCAAGTAACAAACTAAGGGAAACGACAATTAGAATATCTCTTCTTAGTAAGTAGTTTATTATTGTTTTAATTAAAGACTGTATTTACTTTCAAACTGCATTTAAGTTCCAAATAACAATTTTCTAATATAAGTACTTAAAATTTAAGTTCCCTTGAGAAAAAATGTACATAATAATTAAACTGTTTCTAAGCACGCAATTTTTTTTTGCACCACACCTGCTAGTAAATAATTAGTTTATTTCTTTTATTTGCCAGAACAATTTTCCGGTTCAGGTATAAGTCAATCTTCATTAAATGTTGCTCTCGTGTTATTTTGTTGTGCAAAGCAAATAAAAATGTGACAAAAACTATAAAAAATGGTACCTAAGAAGCAAAAAATTTAAGGTTATGTTCTCAACTTTTGAAAACAGAATGCACGAAGAGGATCAATTTTTTTCATCAATTACGAATGTTTTACTCTTCATTACTTCTGAAATAATTAATAAAAACTAAAATTAGTTTTAAATTAAGCACGGAAACTTTTATTTAAGGTAAAAACAAAGACAAACATAACCTTTAGGTGAAATGCTATTTAGGAAGAAAATCAGCCTTTCTTCAGAAGGCGTCAAAAATATATAAATAAAATAAAAAGCAACGTAAAATTTGAATTTTTGTGTACCATAAGGGAAAAGGGGCAAAATTACACTAAAAAAAGGAATTTTGATTTTTTCTACATATTTCTAACAATAATTTCTTTATGTAAATAACTTTATTCTTGAAAAACCATCATAAAATTATTACTTCGAAATTCTAATTAATAATTTTACTTAAAAATTGCAAACTTAAATTAAAAATGAATTAAAAATTAGTTAAACTAATTAATTCATAAATAAATGAACTTTAAAAGCTTTTAATTTAAAATTTTATAAAATTTCAATTTTTAATGAACAGATATTTTAAAGAACATAGAATTTTTTAAATTTCATCTCCATAATAATTCAAATTTTTCTGAAAGATTAGTCACACTTTTAATTATATATTTCATTAGTTATTAAAAATAAATCTATTATTTTCATAAATAAAAAAATTCTTCTAAAGAATTCAATTATTTTTAATCCAATTTAAATAAAAAATTTTAAAAGAGAAAAAAATTAATAAAACTTTTCAAAAGAATTTAATAATTTTCAAAAATGTGAATATTATTATTCGAAAGAATTCAATTATTTTCAAAAGTTTTGATAAAATTCTGTGTTTAATTTTTATTATATTCAACATTTTTTCTCAATTAAATGATGTTTAATATCTACGATTTTAATAAGATTTTACGAAATTATTCAAATATTGAAAAAAAAAATGTAATACAATTCTACAAAAACATTCATTTCTTTTCATAAATAAGAAAAATTTCACAAAAATTCAATTGTTTCCAAAATATTAAAATTATTTCCAAGGATTCAATTATGATAAAATTATTTTTAGAAATGAAAAACATGGCTTTGGACACAACAATTTAGAGTTTTCGATTTTTATTGAAATCTAATAAACTATTTTTTAAATTTAAGTCTATTAAATTGCGCATTGATTCCTTGAGGACGATTAAAAAAAATATCTGAAAATTTTTATTTGTTAATGAAAATTAAAAAACAAATTTTATACGAGGAATAATTCTTGTAAAATTTACAATATTTATCGATGAACAAATGTAATTAGTTAAGAAATTATTTCCAAATATTTTCCAGCAATAGAAAATAAATTGAAAAATGTTTCCTATTTCTTATAAATAATTAAACAGAGAAAAACTTTTTATTCAAATCTTTTATTTTTTGTTTTCAATTAATATTTGTTTCTTAGAAAATACATGTAATAATACTTATCAAAATGCTAAAAATTGATATAAATTTCAAATTTTTTAATTACTTTTCTAATAACAAAACACACGATTAAGAAACAATTAATAGTGCCTTTAAGTTGTTTCACGAAACTTTAACTTTAAGTGAATTTTTCTAGTCGTATTTTGTAAAAATAATAAAAACTTAATGTAATATCAAAGTTATCGATTTGTGAATTTAGATTATTTAAACAATAAGATTATGGATTTTTTAATATTTTACTTTAAAATCGACTAAAAACTATATAATTATAATACTATTTAATAACACAGAAGTTTCAATTCATCATAAAAAATTATATATTTTACATTTATTTATAATTTTCATTACTAAAGTTATTAAAATGTATTAAATTTATATTAATTTTTAGTATTTTAATAAGTTTTCTTATTAAATATATTTTCTGGAAAATAAACATCACATGGAAACAAAAAATGAAAGTTAAAAAAAAAATTTTTCTCTGTTAAATTGTTTATAACAAATAAGAAACATTTGTTAATTAATTTTCTATTGGTGAAAATTATTTTGGGGAAGTTTCTTAACTAATTACGTTCATTTACTACTAATAAAAAATGGAAATATTACAAAAATTATTTCTTGTAAAAAAATTTTTTTTTATAATTTTCATTAACAAATAAAAAATTTTAGGAATTATTTTTTAAAAACCAACCTTTAGTACTCGATGTGCAAATTAAAAGGTTTTAATTTAAAAAACAGTTTATTAAATTTCAATAAAAATTGGAACCCTAAAGTTGTTTTGTCTCACAATAGCACTTTAAAAAATTGAAATTTTACAAAAACAACTTTGAGATTGTATTTCAAATTTTCATCACGAAAATACTATAAAATTATTGAAATAACAAGTAAAAAATTTCTCCATCGAAAAATTAGTGACACACTTCAGAAATTTTGAGCCTATTATTAACGATAAAATAGTTGAAATTATTATAACGAACATTAGAGGTGGGCGTGTGGTATATATTTTAGTCGGCACGCAAATGGAAAATTACATTATTATACAGTGCAATTTAGTTGACAAAACAGTGAATCTACTTATTGCAGTGGGTGGAGTAGTATACTCACTGTAATTCCATGCATATGCACTGTTATGCAAGTTCGTTAGCTAGCAATTGTTTTCTGTATACTTTACATTTCTTGTTTACTAAATTTGTAATATTTAACAAATTCATCAAATATAATCGTGATTGGGATCTTAATTTCAAACAAAATTTAAAAATATTTTCAATAACCTTGTCATCCGAAAATATTTTAAAAATGCATAAAAAAACATGAAGAGATAAACTTATTAAAAAAAGAATTATTATTATTATTATTATTATTATTATTATTATTATTAATTTAAAAGGATAAAATTATTTCTGTGGTAATTTTTTTATCAGGAATTTAAAAATAAAATGTTTTGACATTTTTGGCCTCTTTTGAATTTTTTAATTTTACTTCAAAATAATAGATTTTGAAGTTCGTGTGTAATTTTTGTAGAAAGTGTGTTTTTGTATCCACATAGCAATTTACGAATTAAAAAAATTCGATGTTCGAAGCATTTTTTTTTATTGAAAAGATTTGTTGGTTTTTACAATTTTACCCCTAAAATGCTTCGAAAGTAATAAAAATCAAATTCTTCAATCGGTTATTTTTTTTTTTTTTAAATATACAAAAACATATTTTCTACAAAGTTATGCATTGATTTCAAAATCTATAAATTTTCGGGACAAAAAAATGCAAAGATATCCAAATAATTTTTAGATCCATTTCATTTTATTATGAACTCTTCATATAAAAATAATAGTACGTAATATTTAAAATATTTTCTTAGTATTAAAACTGCCGGCGAACCTTCCCCTAAAGAAAAAAAAACTAGAGGAAGAAAATGAAAGTGAAACATGAGAGCAATAATGAGAAAAATAACTAATTTACGAGAGAGAACAAAATTGCAAGTGTGATTTAAAAAAAAAAAAATTTCAAATTCATTAAAGAACATTGTTGGCTACTTAACTAGGTTTCGTTTTACTGTCGAATATACATTTGATCAATTTCAATGAATTTAATTATTCACCTGTCCCCCTTGCTTTTAATAAAGTTAATTCTCGAAACTCTTATTCCCTTTTCTTTTAAATCTGATCTCTTTGAAAATTAAACTTGGCAATCGGTTAATTTTCTTGATTGTCGAACTTTGGAAATTATCTTCATTTACCGGAGAAATACGAGAGAAAAGAGAGATTGAACTCAGAAGAAATGGTAGATAAATGATTTATGTACTACTTCGTTTTGCGGAAAATCAAAGTGCGAACTTTTTTTCAAAGTTTACGTTTTGGGATTGTATTTGTTTCTTGATTGAAGAAAATTTTAGCATTGACAAGTTGCGCTTGAAAATTTAATAAGTAAACCCTTAGAAAGATATTTAATTAAAATAAATAGGGCCATTTGGGGTAAATACAAACAGTTGATGTTTGAGGTTAATTCAAAAATTTAAAATTAAGTGAGACACTAGAATTTTTTCTGCTTTTTCAAAAAAAAAACATTTATTCCAAAAAGATTGGAGTAAATGTAAATAGTCAGTTTTTACTCCATAACATTTTTCTAGCGAATTGAAGTAACAAGTTCTGTCATTTTTATCGTTTAATAAAAAAAATTACTTTTTTGGTGAAACATGGTTTAGAAAAAGTGCAAAAATTTCAGTTTACATTTATTGACTTCGCACTCGATAATTTATTTTAAAAAAGAGCAAAAAGTAGCTTTGAAATTTAAAAAAAAATAAGTGAAAGAGTAGCTATATTGAAAAATTATACTTGACTACCAAAAATCTCATTTTAGACACTTAACAAAACTGACAAAAAATTCTATTCCATATTGGAATGAAAGGAAAATGAAAATATTTTTCCAATTTTTTCCTAATTTCCATAAAAAATATTTACTTCTTTTTTTATTCTATAATAAATTGAATTCCTATTACGAATTTTATTATTCATGAAAGTGTTTAAATATTTATGAAAATAATTTAATTATTGTGAATAAATTTATACATTTTTTTAAAGAATTATAATTTCTTACGACTTGTTTTATGCAAATTCTAATTTAAGTAATTGAATTCTGGAGAAATTTTTATTATTCATGAAAAAAATTGAATTCTTATGAAGATTTTTACAAACAATTTTTAAAACAATTGAAGTCTTAAGAACGATTTTATTATAATTTTTTAAAATAATTGAACTTCCAATTAAAAATTTATTATTTTTCAAAATCTTTGGAAAGAATTGCATTTTTTCGAAAAATTTTCTATTCATTTTTAAATATAATTGTAATTTTGAAAAGATTTTTCTTAGATTTTTTGACAATAATTGAATTTCTGCAAAAAATTTTATTACAATTTTTGAAAATAATTAAATTTTTGTAAAGAATTATATTATTTATTCAAGAAAATAATTGACTTTTGCAAAAACTCTTATTAAAATGCCAAAAAATAATTGAATTTTTGGGAATAATTTTATTATTTATCGACATAATTGAATTTTTTCAAAAAATGTTGTTATTCATTTCTAAATACAATTCAAATTTTGAAATTTTTTAGATTATTTAAAAATAATTTAATTTCTGCGAAGAATTTTATTACAATTTTTAAAAATAATTAAAGTTTTGCAAAGAATTTTATTATTTATTTCTGAAAAGAATTAACTTTTGCAAAAAATGTTATTAAAATGCCTCAAAATATTTAAATTTTTAGGAATAATTTTGTTATTTATCGACGTAATTGAATTCTTCTGGAGAATTAGTTATGTAAATAATTGAATTCTTCTAAAGAATTATTTATGTTAATAATTGAATTCTTCTAGAGAATTATTTATATAAATAATGGAATTCTTCCAGAGTATTTAAAACAACCTTTTATTAAATAAATGTTTTTTTATAAGAATTGAAATTAAATTTTTAATAATAATGACTTCTTTTGATCATTTCTATGTAAAATTGTATTAAAAATAGTTGAAATCTTGCAATAAATTTTATTTTTTATGAAAGTATTTGAATAATTGCTGAAAAGTGTATTATAATTTCCAAAATTAATTGAATTTTTTAGACGAATTTTATTATTTATGAAAAAAATTGAATTATTGAGAAAAATTTTATTGAAATGTTTAAACAGAAATGAATTTCTTTAAAGAATTTTGTTATTTTTAAAATTAATTGAATTCTTCATCAGAATTTTCTAAATACTTTTAAATAATAAAGTTTTTTCAAATAAAATAAATATTATGAAAATTTTATTAAAAATAATATAATTCTTGTGGAAAACTTTATTTTTGAAAATAGTACCTATCAAGAATAATTGAAGTTCTTCGATGAGTTTTGTTATTTATGAAAATAATTGAATTCTTGCTTTGAATTAAAAATTTTTTTTTTGATTTTCCATAATAAATGTTGTTATTAGTGAAGGTAATTAAAGTATAGTGACGATTGGTATAAAAATTTTGTTAAATTTTTTTTTTCGAAATTTTTCTGAAAATGCTATTCTAAAATAATGAAGTTGAAGTCTACAACCTTTGATCAACGAAAAAAACATTATGTTATACATTCAAATATTAATTCTTATTTAATATTTAATTGTAAATCAAGTATCATCAAAACATAAACATCAATTCATGATTTATTTTCTTAATATTTTTGTGGCAATATTGCTACGTTATCAATAATTAATTTACTTTGTTATAAATTGTTTTCGTCGATCAGCGTTGTGAACATCAACTTTGTCTAAAATAATTGAATTTCTGTGGAAATTTTACTTTTTAAAAATCATTTGTATTTTTGGATGAATTTTATCAATTCTTTTTTTTAATAATTGAATTCTTTTGCGAAATTTTATAAAAATAACAGATATAGCAAATAATTGAATTTCGAATATTATAACTTTTAAAATAATAATCGCTCATAAATTTTCTCAACGGATTTTGATTTCTTATAGTTTTAAGTGTTTGTTGATATTTTTAAAAAAAATTTAAGAGGCGCAGAACATTAAAAAAAATTAATTGTTTATAAAAAATTTATTGAATAATTATTAAAATATAAACTTTCTAAAAATTTTCTAATTCTGAAAGAAAGTATTTTGCATTTCCTTTAAATTCCCGTTTGGTTCACTTAAATCGGTTCATTCACTTAGGAGAAATATCATTTTGTTTAAAAAGTTGCAAAAAAAATTAATTTTGCAATAACTTTTATAAAAAATAATATTTTTCTGTTTCTTGGTGGACACATTCCTAAGACCAAATAGAAATGTTTTTTCATCATTTTGATTTAAAAAAATACTTTTTGTTTCCTGTGAAAATTTCACGAATTCTGACCCAGTATAGCATAACGCAAAAAAAAGTAGTGAATAGTAGGTTTTAGTAGATCAGTGCGAAGCCCGCATTTACCCCAAATCACCCTACATTTGTTCACGAAAGTCTATGGGAAAATAAGAATAAAAAAACTAAGAAAGTCGTACTATTTTGATTGTGTAACCTTATTAAGAAAACTTTGACAAATTTGCCATTGAAAGCATATACATATTGTAAAGAAAAAGAAGATTAACATGTTTGTTTTCGAATGTATCAAAAGCCAAGTTTCTATAAAGACTTGGTTTTTTATGATGATAATAATATGTCGAAGATCCATCACTTTTGGAATGCGTACAACTTCAAATGTAAGAGTCCCTGGTTGCAATTATTAAGGACGGATTAACTTTCCTTTTCCTCGATCGGACTGACCTCGTTCTGAAGGAGTTCAAACTTGGGACTTAGCGCCGGTAGTATACTCTTGGTGCTGGTCTTGATCTGACTGTAAATGTCTAGTGCCTTCTTCCGCTCCAATTCCAAGGTCTCTTCGATCAATCTCGGTGGTATGCTTCCGGTTCGTTTGTGGCAGGGGACAAAAGTACTGCTCTCTGGCTTCTGCTCTTTCACCCTTTCGGCCTTGTGATGCTCGGGGGTCAGTGTACCGTTACCCAGCTTCCTTTGCTGCTCCTGTAATATCATTTTTTCAATCAGTTAACCGCACATTCCTTTTTCATTAATTAATAAACACTCTAGAGTTACATTCATTATTATTATTACACTACCGGTCAAAATTGAGAGACCACCCATTTTCAGGCGAATGAAAAACGTTTTAAAACATAAGATTTATTGAAACTAACATTTTTCTCTGTTCATTTGTTGATAGATGATGAAATTTGGAAAGAACAAGATATTTCAGAAGTCGTTTGGCCAATAATTCATTTAGATATTTTTAAAAAATCGTCATTTTCAATGATTTATAAAAATTTGAATGACTTCTAAAATAATGAACGCTTTTTAATGATCTTAGGCTTATTTTAAAGGTCATTTGTTAGACTATAAGAATTACTTATAGGCATTAACATGTAATTTTTTTCCTAGAAAATGCAGGCCGTCAAACTTGGACAAAAAAAATTCAAAAAATTTGGAACATTCTTATTAACAGAAATATAATTTTTAAAATTCAAACGTATTTTTTTTATTAAATTTTCTTGAAAAATCTACACCATATGATGTTTTAAATATTTTTTAGAATAGTTTTTAGTACAGAAAAATTGTTCCAAATTTTTTGAATTTTTTTGGTCCAATTTTGATGGCCTGCATTTTTAAAGAAAAAAATTACACGTTAATGCCTATAAGTAAGTCTTATAGTGTAACAAATGACCTTTAAAATAAGCCTAAGATCATTAAAAAGCGTTCATTATTTTAGAAGTTATTTAAATTTTTGTAAAATATTGACAATGACGATTTTTTAAAAATATATAGAAGCCAAATGACTTCTAAAACATCTTGTTCTCTTTAAAATTTTAACATCTTTCAAAAAATAAAAATAAAAAAATTTTAGGTTCCATACAATTTTTGTTTTAAAATGTTTTTCAATCATCTGAAAATGGATGGTCTCTCAATTTTGACCGGTAGTGTAATAATTAATACAATTAGGATGGCAACAAAAAAATTAAATTTCTTTTTTCCTCATTTTCAGAGAAAAATTTGCCCTTCTCCCTGGCCCTATAAAGTATATTTTAATTCACTCTAAAAATTATTAGATCCTCAAAGAAATGTTCTATTGCATTTACTTACGAATTTCTTTAACTGTCAAATTATTCAAAAACATCAATAACTTCATTTTTAAATTAATATTTTTTATATATTATATTATATTTTATGAATAATTATATTTTTTATATATATTATATATATATATATATATATATATATATTAATATTTATTTTTCCATAGGAATGAATATTTTCAAAAATTTTAAATTCAAACCATTTTGAAATTCAACAACATTATTTTATATTATTAGCATATTATTACTGCGATTTCTGCAAAATTATTCTTATCATTTCAATTAAATTATTTTCTTGAATTTTTGACTAAAATTCTTTTTGAAATCCATTAGTTCTGATAATTTTTCAAAAAAGTTCTTTTCGAATTTTCAAATCCATTCGTTTAGAAATTAGAATTCAATTTTATAAAAAATTTCAATTATTAGGAAATTCTTTAATTGAATATATTTTATAAAATAAAAACCTGAAATAATTTTACAAGAATTGGAATTATTTTTCAAAAAAATTAATTCTACAGAATTGTGAGCTAAAATTCAGATTTTAGAAATAAACTTCAGAAATGTTCAGATTTTCAAAGACTCAGTTTTATTACTTATAAAACTAATGGAATTCCAAGAGAAAATTTTTTTAATTTTTGAAAATAATGGAATTACCTACTGCGAAGAAGTATACAAAAAAATTTATAAATAATTTAATTCTTGTGAAATTTTCTATATTTATGAAAATAATTAAATGTCTGCATAAAATTTAATCAACATTTTTTGTTAAATAATTGAATTCTTTTGAAGAATTTTATTAAAATAGTAAATATTAAAAATTTTAAATTCATTGAATTCAGAAAATATTTGAAAATAATTAAAATTTTGCCAAGAATTTTATTACAATTTTTTAAAAAATATAATTAAACTTTTATGAAAAATAATTGAATTCATATAGGTGAAGTGTTTTATCAAAATTTTGTAAAATAATTAAAATTTTGCGAAAAATGTCATAAAAAGTTTTTGAAATAATTGAAATCTTTAGAGGAATGTAATTAAAATTTGTCAGCAAGCTATATAAAATCCTAAAGAATTTTAACAAAACTTTTTAAAATAATTGAACCCTTATACATTTGAAAATTATTATAATAATTGAATTCATGCAAAGAAATTTATAAAAATCTTTAAAAATAATGTCATTCTTTCGAAAAATTATAATTTTTTGAAAATAATTAAACTATTGACAAGACTTTTTTGATTTATGAATATAATTGGATTTTTCAAAGTATTTATTTAAATTTTGTTGTAAGAAATTGTATTAAAATTGTATTAAAAATAATTGAATTTCTGCGAGGAGAATGTAATTAAAATCTTCAAAATTAATTCAATTTTTTCTGATAAATTTTATTTAAATAATAATTGAATTGTTTTAAAGAATATTGTTATAATTATATTAATTATAGTAATTGTAAATTCATTAAAAGTATTTAATTTAAATTGTATTAAAAATAATTGACTTCTGACAAAAATTGATATCAAAATTTTAAATATTATAATTTTTACGCACAATGAAGTTATTAAAATTTTTTTAAAGTAGTTGAATTTCGGAGAAGTTTATTATTTATAAAAATAATTGAAATTTCCACGAGAATTTTAAAAAGTCTTTTTTGCCAATAATGGAATTTCTGCAATCATTTGTAACTTCTTCAAAATTCAATTTTTTTTGTTTTTAACTAGAAATATATAAATCATCTATAAATCCATTACTTTTAATAATTAATTAAATGTATACTAAATGATTTAACTAATTTCAGAAGAATTTGAACTATTAAAATTTTCCATAAATAAAAGTTCATTAAAATTTCTTATTAAATTCAATAAAAAATGAAATTTTATAAAATTTAAAATTGTAATCGTTTGATGTTCATTTCTTTATAAAAATTGTAAACGCAACTCTTTTGCTTTTTAATTAATTTTAATATATTTACATAAAACTATTTATTAAATAATATGTAAGGAATAATTTTAGGATAATTCTTGAATAATTAATTTATGTAAAAAGAAATTATTATTGAAAACAGAAAAAAATTGAAGCCTTTGTATTAGAATTTGTGGTAATTTCATAGTTTATGAGTCAAACGAAAAAGTCCCAAAAATTTAGAATTTTCTTATAAATTCAAAATTTAAGTTTTTCCAGTACTTTTAATAAAAATCCCTCAATATTCCCTGATAAATTATACTTTTCCTGACATTACATTATAGTATCAATAATATTAATTTATAAATGCTCCGTATTAGTTAATAAATAAAAATTACATTGGAATTCTAAAAAATGTTCTTCATTGGCACATTTAAAATTTTAGTACCTAATCTAAAATTCAGTGATTATATGATCTAAATTGAGAAAAGTTAAATCTAGTAATTATATAATCGTAATTTCAAAGTATTTTTTTTATCACCTGAAAAGTGTCTTCTTGAGCAACATCTTCTTTAAGAATTGCTCCAGTTATAATTGGTTTTGTTAGTATTTCTATTTGACCAAAGTCATTGTTTAGAACTTTTTGTTCCATGAGTTCAAGATTATTTGGCGTTGTTCCATTAACTTGAAGATTAGGATTTGACTTGACTGTATCAGTTGAAAGACTCATGTCACTTGAATCCTGATGTTCAAATGATGAACCTGATTCATGAGGTGATTCCAAACTGTTGAAATTCTCTTGAAATGAAAGCTGAAAGGAATTAATTAATTTAATTGTAAATCCTTTCTCTCTCTCTCTCTCACTCTTTAATTTCATGTAATTGAATGTGATTATAGCCCGACTAAAGCTGACTTTAGTTTTGGGCAATTTCTACTTTTTAAATCATCATCATCACAAACGGATATTTTTAATCTTTTCACTTCAACTGCTGTGTATAGTATGTGTATGAAATGAAAATGATGGTCCGTGTAACTTGCATGGTTAATTTTACCTCTCTCTTTCTCTATTTTTATCTTTCGCAACTTTAAATAGGCGTGTAAAGGGAAATGAAACTGCGCAAAAAGAGACAGTGCAAAAGAGTGAATAAGAAAGTAAGTTCAAATGCAAAAAAAAAATCATTAGACAAATAGTGAATGAAAATTATTTAAAGTTAAATTATTAACTTGTTTCGTTAAAAAAGCCACTAATGGAACCGAACTTTTAAAAATCAATTTTTTTTGCTAAAAAAAATTAATCCCAAAACTAAAAAATTAGAGACAGTAAAAATATCGCAAATCAAAGTGAATTGAAAATTGAAATCTGTTTCTATTCATTGTCAAACTCTCTGAATTTGATTATAAATAATTGCCAAATAACGAACATTAACGAACATTTTGTAATTCAAAGTGGAAACGCTATTCTCCACCTGAGAACGCCAAGGTCACCGCTAGATGGCATTTCGGTTCCTTCTTGGAATTTTTACCGACATCTGGTGGTGACCTTGTCGTTCTCAAGTGGAGAAATTGAACCACTATTTTGTCTCTCAAAAACTATTCTATAATTAATAAATGTGAGAACAATTTAAATCGATTTTTAGTGCTTATTTTTATAGCGTCTTTTATTCAAAAACAAAACACGGTCATTATTCGTAAAATAAATAAGGTACAATTATTTGCATCAACTGCAAATATTCTATGACAATTTGAAAATAAAATAATAACTAAAATAAATAAAGAAAGCAAATAATAATTTTGCGGTTATTATTTGCTTTTTCTAAGTTCAGTTCGAGACCTACTGATAATGAAAAAGAAGAGAAATAGTGAATAAACGTTTTAAATAAATAATAATAAACTTATAATAAATAAAATAAATAAAATATTGTTTAAATGAATAAATAAAATAAATCGAGTATAAAAATGATTTTAAAAAAGTGAAAGAAAATAATGGATAGAGAAATAAAATTTTTATACTCGTATTTTTTTTATTGTCCATATATTGAAAGAAAGAAAGAAATCCCTTACATTTTCACTTGTTTCCTTGTCTATGCTCGGTGCTTTGTAATCAGTTAGTAATGTTTTGTCGATGTCTGGTGACTTATCGAATTCAACCCATTTCGAAGAACCCTCTAGCTTCCTTGATTGAGAATCAGAATCGTAAATAGCATAGCCAAAGTGACCGGCATCGTACTCCAATTGATTTCCGTATCGATAACTCGGATTAACTGAACCTTGACTGCAAATAGACAGATCAGACTGTGAAAGGCCGGTATTAGTACTTCCAAATAGCTTCGTGTTTTCGAAACCTGAAAAAAAAATTATTTTTTTTTTATCAATAATTCTCGTTCCTTTTTTTTGGTATCGAAATTCTACTCTGTTTCTCTGTGCAAATACGATATTACTCAAATATTTTCTTTTTATCTGCAAAGAGAAACATTTTTGTTTCTCTTGTTATTTTTTTTTGACAATTCGCTTTCTTTTTCAATAATATTTTTGTGAATACAAATTCATGTTTTTGTTTCTCAAATAAAAATTTTGAAGAATAAAAATTAGTTTATTAAAAAAATATTTTAAAAATAAAAAATTCGTCTTTCTCATTGAGAAACATTTATTTTAAATTAAAATTCGTTTTTCATTTTAAGAATCATTTTTATGAATAAAAAATTGTTCGTCTCTTCTGAAAACATTTTTAGTGAATAACAATTTTTTTTAATTAAGAATTTTTGTGAATTAAAATTATTTTTCTTCTTTCAGAACAACTTTTACTGTATTCGAAGAAAATTTCTTTAAAAAAATTAGAAGAAATTTACTTCAGAAGTAGCAAAAATTTACTTTTAAAAACAATTGTTTTCAATTACAAATTGTTTAATGTTCAAAGACTATTTCAAAAAATTTTATCTAAAAAGTAAATATGGAAATAGTTATTATATTATTTTTCAAAATAATTGAATTTTTGCAGAAAATTTTATTAAAATATTCTAAAAACCAATTATTGTGATAAATTTTTAATTTATTAAAATAATTGAATGAAAATGGGTTTTCCTTTTTTAAAAACATTCTTGTGAATGATAATTTATGTTTTTCTTCTTTAAAAGAATTTTAGTAAATTAAAATTCGTTTTTCTCTTTCGGATACTTTTTTATTAATAAAAATTAGATTTTCTCTGTCCGAAACTTTTTCAAAACAATTTTTCTGTGAACAAAAATTCGTTTTTCTCTTTCAAAAACATTTTTGTGAATGATAATTCTTGTTTTTCTTTTTTAAAAGAATTTTAGTGAATAAAAATTCGTTTTTCTCTTTCAAAATAAATAAAAAATAATTTTAAAAAAATTTTTGTAAATAAAAATTAGTTTTTCTTTTACAACAACATTTTTGTGAAAGCGAAATCATGTTTTTCTTTTACACGAAACATTTTTGTAAAAGCAAATTCATGTTTTTCTTTTTCAGATGAATTTTCCTATTTCAAAAGCACATTATTGTAATTGAAAATTAGTTTCTTTCTTTTTTGAAAACAATTTTTGAAAATAAAAATTCACAAAAATGTTTTTCTTTATAAACAAATTAGTGGTGACAGTGAATATGAAGAGGAATGTTATAACGGTATTAACTGTGACTCGACAAGTCGTAATATTGTCGTGAGCTCGCAATTACATACATTGCACTAGTAACAAACGCCAAGGATTAAACTAGGTCAACCAGAATCGAAATCCAGTGACAATTTCACTAATGGTTGAACAAACCAGATTGGCCTGACCATAACCATATCAGAGAATTTGTACCTACAATTTTTTTTTTACAAAACCATTTTAAATTAACTAGAAAATGGAGAAAATTGCATTCATTAATGAAAAATAATTTTAAAATTGTAAAATTGCGTTATAATTTGATGAATTACTAAACTAACCGAAATTAGTTGAAATTAAAAATAAATTATAAAATTATTAATTTCAAATATTCAAGAACTTTTTAAGTTAAAAATATATTCGAAAATTGTTTTCCATTAAATTGTGTAATGTATAAAAACGAGCGATCGTATGATTATTAAATTATTCACTAAATTTAAAAGTACTTCAAAGTTCAAAATTATTTAAAAATTGTTTTCGATTAAATTGTTCATAATACAAACTAGCGGTCGTGTTTGCAATAAAAATATTAATTTATTCAGATAAATATTATGGTTAGTATAACAAACAAAAGCAAAAATATGTAAAAAAAAAACAGAAATATGAACAAAATTAATCTAAAAGATTAACTAAAATTCATTTATAAAGCAATTTTTATTAGAAAATTATAAGAGAATTTAGTTATTTAGATAGATACAGAAATAAATAATTTATTGAATTTTTAATAATATTAATAATTTTACGAAAAATATGATAAGTTTTTAAAATACCTAATTAAAGTCTTTTTAGCAAATAAAATTTTCAAAGCATTTTAATTTAGTAATTAATTAATAATTGGATTTTATAGTCACATTTTAATGAATTCATGATTCTTAGTGCGAAGATTAATAATTCAAATTTTCATTAGTTAATTTAAAAAAACGATATGCACTTCAAATTTGTTCTTAAAATTGAATTCTCGCAAATTTTTTTTTTAATTCTGAAAAATAAAATTTTTGAAATTTTTCAATTCCATTGTTTCAAGATAATTTAATTTTTCTAAAGAAATAATTGAAAATTTTTGAAATAATTTCAAAAATAATTAAGGGAAGTGAGTGACAGTAATTATAATTTTATTTTTAAAATATAAAGTCTCTCTTAAAGTTTTAAATAAATGTTTTGCTTCTAAAAATTATATTATTCTATTATTATTCAATAGTTATAATTATTGAACTTCTCTTAAATTTTTATAATTTCAAATTACTGAATGTTCAAATAAATAATAGTTATCATTTCTTAAGCAAATTTAATGTTTATTACTTATTAAGTAAATAATTAATTATCACTACTTTTTTTTAAATTGTAAAAAAAATTCTTCACAGGAATTAAATTATTTTCATAAATAATATCATTCTTTGAAAGGATTTCAATAATTTTTGTAAATAGTAAAATTCTTTGCTGAAATTCAATTATTATCAATGGAATTGAAATAGACTAGAAGAAAAAAATTTCCAATTATAATTATAAAAAAACAAGATTATTTTTTAAAAATTGAAAAAATTATTTTCTAAAATTTTCAATTAAAATTATTATTTATTTATGTTCGAAATCAAATTTAAATAAACATTTTATGAGAAAAGAGAACCGGGAAAAACCAGGAAATAACCGAGAATTTTGTTCAATGAAAATAGACACCCTGTTAAAATAATTAAATTTTTCTGAGCAATTTTATTAAAATTGTACTGAAAATAATTGAATTGCTGTGAAGAATTTTAATAATTGTGAAAATAATTGAATTTCTGCGGAGATAATGTAAGTAAAATCATTCAAATTAATTGAATTTTTTCGATAAATTTTTTATTTAAATATTGAAAAATAATTGAATTCTTACAATAATTTTTTTGGGATTTTTTCGAAGACTTTGAAAACAGTTTTTTAAAAATAATATTTGAGTTGTTTTATAGAATTTTATTATAATTATATCAATAAAAGTAAGTTAATTTTTTTTATGTACTTAATTCAAACTATATTAATTATTAAAAATAGTTGACTTTTTCCAAAAATTGCTATCAACATTTTTAATAATATTATAATTTTTACGAATAATTAAGTTATTAAAGTATATTTTTTAAAAATGATTGAATATCTGAAAAGTTTATTATTTATAAAGGTTAATAATAAAATAAAATTAAATTAATAATAAAATTTTGAATAATAATGTTGTCAATGTTACTGGAACATTACGTGCTACTGGGGTTTATAAGAAACAAAAAAAATGCAAATACAACCAAAATAAAAGGTTTTTTCAAAATATTTTTCATGACTTTTATTATTTTTGCTTTAGAGAAAAAGTAAACATTCTTTGAGTGGTTTAAAAATCTGTTGTTCACTTGGAGTGCATTGAGTAAGAGAGATGTAATATTTACCGCAGGAGTGATCTTCGGGAATTTCTTCTCGGTGCACCAATGCTTGCTGATCGGTTACCCTTCCGGGCATGTCGTCAGATGATCCTCTATTGACATCAGCTTCATCGCTCTGGTAGCCAGGTTGAACTTCCACCACAAAAGAACAGCCATTGTCCTGGTATTTTTTGCCTTTGTTGTTGTCTTCCATCGTTACCTTTTGCAAAGGAATTTCAACCATTTTAACATCAAAGCAAAATGATAATGACTAAGTCTTTTTTGCAATAGGAGAAACGTCTCTCGGAAGCAAAATAAGGAATAGAAAAAGAAAAGAAAACTTATTCGAAACCAATCATTTTACTCCAATTTAATTATTGCCCTATATTTTATTATGTTTATAATTCTAATAAATAATAATCCATAGTAATTTATTGATATTAATTTCATAGCAATTCTTTAGTGATTTTCAGTAAATAATTTTAGTAAACGATAGAAAATCAATTTTGTCCACAATTAAGGTGGAAAGTGTCATATCTAACTTTAAAGATTTTTTTTATAAAAAAATATGTTTTGTTTAGAAACTTTATTCAAACTATTGACAAAAAAACTATGAATATACAAAAATATATAAAAATTTGAAAAGAATAAAAACGTTTTCTTTTTCTAAATCGTTGATTATTAATTATTTTTGAAAATAATTAAATTGTTTAAAAGAATTTTCTTAAAATTGTATTGAATTAAGGATTATAGGAATTATTTTCTTTCCATTTTCGTGAAAAATGAAGAAATATCAATTTATCTAAAGCTCTTATTCAACGTATTACTGAATTTTTCCTTATTAATTTCATTAATTTATTTACTTTAAAATTACTTTTATTTTTAACATATTATTCAAGAAGGAAATGTAATTTAACAATTTTTTATGTCATTTTGGAGTTTTAGTTTCTCATTAATTCATATTTCTAATTTTCTAGGAATATATCTTTACTGCAAGTCATCAAAAGAGACTTTAAAAATGGTTTAAACTTTGCAATACCAACAATGGTAAAGTTTACAATGTTTATAACCAACGATTATTTATAATTATTATAAAAATATTTTTTTAAGCAAATTTTTGTAATTTTTTTTACAGAAAATAGTACGTTTAATCTTTTGAATAACAATTTTAAAAAAATATATTTCTGAACAAACATTTTTATTCTTTTTGGTAGGAAAATAATTATTTTCCTTTCAATCGTTGACCATAAACGTTGCGAACTCCGCCGACGTTTCAATTCATAGAATTTTAATAAAAATTTTGCATTTTATTAAACTTTTTTTAAATAATTGATCTTTTTGTAAAAACGTTTAACTTTTATCGAAATAAATAAATTTTTGCGAAAAATATTAACAAATTTTATAAAAGTAATTGAAATCTTTTTAGCAAGTTTTTTAAAATTGTATTGTAAATAATTCAATTCCTTCAAAGAATTTTACTAATTATAACAATAATAAAATTCTTTTTAAGAATATTATTAAAAAATTTTTAAATATTTGAATTTTATTCGAGAATTTCTTCAAAATCTATAAAATTATAATTCCATTTTTTCGATATTTTATTTAAATTTTTGAAAATAATTGAATTTTTGTTAAAAATTTTATTAAAATTTAAAAAAATAATTTAATTTTTTTCATTGATATTAGTTGCAATTGTACTAAAGATAATTGAATTGATATAAAGAGTTCCAACACAATTTTTGAAAATAATTAAAATTTGTCGAAAATAGTTATAAAATGTTTTTGAAATAATTTAAATCTTTCGAGGAATTTAATTAAAAATTAATCTTAAATAAAATTGAATCCTGATAAGAAAATGTTGCTTTTAAAACTTTTTAAAACAATTGAATTCGTATAAAGAATTTTATTAATATTTTTTTTAATAATTGAATTTATGCAGAGAATTTGAATAAAATCTCTAAAAAATAATTGTATTCTTCGAAAAATTAAAATTTTTAATTAATTTTAGAATAATTGGATTATTGCGATGAATATTTTCATTTATTAAAATAATTGTATTTTTTCAAAACATTTATTTAAGTTGCTTGAAAATAATTTAACTGTTTTAAAAAATATTACGAAAATTGTATTAATGAAAGTAATTAAATTCTTTTTAAGTATATAATTTAAATTGTATTAAAAATAATCGAATTCTTTCGAAATTTATTAATACTAATCTCTAATGAAATTTTTACAAAAAATGTTATTGAAGTTTTTTGAAATAATTGGATTTTTTCGTTCAATTTTATTAACATTGTTTTGAAAAAATTGAATTTCTGAAAAGAATTTTAACTGTTATCAAAATAATTGAATTTTCTTCCGTCAGAATTTTATGAAAAGTTTTAGAAATATTTTAATTTTTGTAAATTCTTATGTATAGAAAAAGAGTGAAGTGATTTTACAATGATTTAGATAAAATTTAGATTTTAGCGTATTTTATTAATTGAAGGGCATAAAAAGGGGAAAGAGGCAGAAAAGTAACTGTTTTTCTGTATTTTTAATTTTTATGTAAATAGAATGAATAAAAATTTAAATTTCAGAGAGAATGTTTACATAATTTTTAATATGAATTAAAATTTGTAAATTTTTATCGTGGGAAAAAATAAATGATTTTGAAATTAAAAATAATAATCTAGTATTTACTATAAATAAAGAAAGAATATTACACATTGAAAATTGAGAATAAATCAATAAATTTACAATTTTCCGCATAAAAGTAAAATAATACGTTTGTGAAAATATTTCATTGTCTCCCCCTCCCCCTCCTGAAATAGAAGTAAATAAATAAAATAATATAAACAAAAGTGTCTCGCTATATTAAAAAAGAGAATGAAAGTTTTAGCAAATTTAGTGAAGCGATAAAATAGTTCTCGACCGATGAACTTTGTAGGTTACTGTTGGACGCATCATAGGTTCATTAAATTGCTATGAATTATCCACAGATGACCAGGTCTATCTATGAGCCTTTCGCGCGTACTTTGTACACTTGGTTTGCCATTCGGCACATCGATCTCCGTTCCACTTTTTAAAGCTGTCCTATCGGATTACGTGAACAGAGTTGAAATATCGTTTTTGCTTTCAAACCGGTACATATAGATATAGACTTGAAAACATAATCTTTATACCTTGAAGATTGAGGGTGACATTATTCTGGAAAATCTGCAGAAAATCTTTATCTTCAATATCCCATGAAACGAGAGTTTCGAAAAGAAAAATCACTGAAATTACAATAGATTCCCATTTTAGGATGAGAATACATTTCTGGTGTACACTATTTTTCTTTTTTTTTTCATATGTATGAAACCAGAAAACTTATTGTGGAAAATTGGATATAAGATATGTAATTTAATTTCGAGAATAATTCATAACAAATATAGTATGAATGTTTCTGATTAATTTTACAATTTAAACAGAGCATTAGAAAAGTTGTTAATTTTTCAAGAATCTTTCTCTTTTATAGAAAAATTTTTTATTCTTGTCGATTTTTTTGTTTTTAAATAACTGTGTCAACTGGGCCAAGTCGTCTGCCCTATACAGAAATAGTAAAAAATGAGACATGTTTTTGGAAAAAATTGGGTCATTTGACCTGTGGAAGCAATCTACCCAGATTCAATCTTCTCGCAAACAAGTAAATCCACCCCTCCCACCAATTGCGACCAAATGGAAATAGATGGTAGATATTTTCTTAAATTATTCCAGATCCTTTTTCAGAAATCCCTTTAGCTCAAAAAAATACGTTTCTAAAATTGATTTTCTGTTAAAATTAGTTAATTCTAAAATAGATTTGTAAAAAAAATTCGTATTTAATTCACATCATTTGTGATGGATAATTATAATTTTGAAACGAAAGAAAAAAATTATTTTCAACTTTCAGTTGAGAAAATGATTTATTCGCTTCAAAGAAATTTTGTTCAGATCAAACTTAAAATATCTTTACTGTTAAAGACAAATATATTTAAATATTAAATATTTTTAATTTTAATTGAAACATAGGTACTTTCTGCATAATTATTCTACACTATATTTTTTATGAAAATATATTTTTGTTTATTTTATTTATTTGTTATGTCACTGAGAAAAATTTTGTTTAAACCAAACATAAGCAGTCAACCAAAAAAATATGTTAATTTTAAACATATTTTATTATTGAATTAAACGAAATTTTTATTGAACCGAACATACTATGTATTAAATCCAAATTATTATGTTTAAATCAAATATAATTTTTGGTTGACTGTATAACAAAGAGATATTATTTAATGTCGAAAGCCACTGTTTATATAAACAATGGTAAAATTTTACCATAAAGTTTATATAAAATTAAAAAACATTTTAAGCTCAAAATTAAATTTTCAAAAAAATTAATTTAAAGAAAAAAGTTAACTTAGTCAAAATTGACACTTCTTAAAGAATCACTCATAATCAAATTTTAAGATTAAATCAAACATCAAATTTTTAACACCAAAACAAAATATATTATGTTTGTAAATATTTTCTATATGTTGCAATTAAGCTTACAAACTAATTTTAATTAAACAAAACATCTGGAATTATTTTTGTATTTTATTTAAGTATGTTTTCTCAGTTTAATAATAATTATTCCCTATTTGAAAAAATATACTTTACATATATATTGCCTTACAATTTACAGTAATAAGAAATGTCGGAGTTTTAAAAAGAAAAAAAAAATTATCTCCTACAAAATATTGTAGATGATAAACAAGAAAAGGAAGAAAAAATTTCCAAAAAAATTCGACATAGGTATTAGTTTGTAAATTCGATTGTCCCTTGAAAATTGTTAAAATTTCACGAGAACAGATGGTTTCTCGATATTGAACTTCGTTTTGAGCTATTTGTTCATGTATGAAATCCTGAGTTTAGTACAAACAGAAGTTGCTATTGTAAACTTTTGAAATTCAAAAATGAGTTTGTATAGAATCTATATACATTGCTTGGTTTCAAACACATAAACTGAAAAGAAGAAATCGAATTTCCTATAAATATTAAAAGAAATAAAAACATATCTTTGTCGAATCATAATTTTTCTCAATTTCTGTCGTTATTCACTGAAAGGCAATGAAAAATATCAAATAATATGAATATAATACTGATGTATTATTATTTATTTATTTTTTCAAAATGTCAAAGGGCAAAGCCCTTTCGTACAAAGTACTGATATAACAAAAATTTATAACATTATTATATCTTAAAATGCCATAATTAAAAACATGATTCTAAAGTTGCATTCAAAATAAATCTTTAAATTCTTTAAATTGTCATTTTGAGAATATTTTGTTTCTTACAAAAAAAAAGAAGTATTTTTTCCGGACACTCAGAAATTTGTCCATATTCTCAAATTCCTATACACGTTTCTTGTATCAAGTGTTCGAATTTAATCGAAAATTTGAAACTAGCGCAACCTAATCCTCAATATTCTGAAATGAGGAATGTAGTATCAGTTTCAGAGGTGAAACAATTAATTTAAAATTGAAATCAGAGATCATGATTTAACGCTTCAAGAGAAGAAATATCAAATATCTCTTTTAGGTGAATATGAATATATCCTAAAATTAGTTTCGAAAAAAAATAACTTCGTTCTATCAAAAAAAAAAAAAAAAAAAAAGAAGGAAAAAACTAGTGATGCACGTCGAACGAGACTCGTTTTAAAAAATTCATGAAAAACCGAGAACCTCGTTAAAAAAATAATATGCAAATAAATGAAAAATGCCCGTTATTGTTTCAATATTTTCATCTTTTGAAAATAGCTTATCAGGTATTAATTAGAAA
The DNA here is from genome assembly GCA_032872475.1 of Leptopilina myrica (nomen nudum). Taxonomy (NCBI): domain Eukaryota; kingdom Metazoa; phylum Arthropoda; class Insecta; order Hymenoptera; family Figitidae; genus Leptopilina; species Leptopilina myrica (nomen nudum). The sequence goes on from CM065460.1 coordinate 7,787,253, forward strand.
ATCCGAACTTTATGCAAATAAAAAAAAAAGATGTAAAAATTGCGAAAACAAAAAATATATTTTCATTGCATAAAATTTCTGGAATTTATTATTTGGCAAATGTAATAAAGAAAAAGTAACAAAAAAAGTTTTTTTTAATCAGGGCTCACACTAGGTCGAACTAGGTCCTGCGTCCTTTATTAAATAATTTTTAATATTTATTATTTTAATGCAATTTTCCAAAAGAATTCAATTCTTTATAACAAATTTTGATAAAATTCTACGCATATATTTAATTAATTTCACGGAAATTTAATTATTTTCAAATTTTTTATAAATTTTTTTGCAATGATTCAATTATTTTTCTAAATAACGAGATAAAAGTTTTTCAGAAAGTACTTAACCGATTTCGATGAAATTTAAATACGTTATAAATATAGATACAACAATTTAAAAAAAAATTTAATTAAAAAAAATATTTTAATGAAATTAACTTCGAATTTTTGAAAAAAATTAAAAAAGATTTTTGAATGAATTTTTTTTAATTCAATAAATAAAATTATTTTTAGGAATTGAATTATTCTCACAAATAATAAAACTCATCGCAGAACTTCAATTATTATTTATAATACAGTTTAAATCAAATGTATTTATCAAATTCTTTATAAGAATTCAATTTTAAGAAATATTCAAAAATTCAATAAATTATTAAATTTTTTATTTGAAAAATGAATTTCAGTTAACGTTTAAAATTATAGTTAAATGTTAAAAGCAATATGGCGTGTATTTTAAAAATAATAGAATTTTGAAAAGGTTTCATATTCAAATCTTTGAAAATCTGAATTTTTTTATATTTTTAACTAAAAATTCTGTTGAATTCTTTTTTTTGAAAAGTTTGATTGAAAAGATTTTTTTTTAAATAATTGAATTTTTTATTTTTTAATATATATTGGAAGAATTTTCGAATAATTAGAATTTAGTAAAATTGCATTGTAAATAAATTAATTAAAAAAATTTTTAAAGCACATTTTTGAACATTTTTGACATATTTAATTGAATGAACAAATTAATAGAATTGAATATTGTAAACAAATGGATTTGAGAATTGTCATAGAACTTTTTCGAAAATAATTAAAAATAATTAATTGAATGAAGAATTTTAGTTAAAAATTTTGTTGTAAAAATATTTAAAAACTTTTTTACCCAAAATTTATCAATAAAAATTGAAAAATAAAACAAAAGAACTAGTTTTGCAGATTAAATTTTAATTATTTTCAATATAATTTTAACAAAATTTTTGAAGAAATTCAATTACTTTTTAAAAAGTTTAAATAAATACTTTTAAACATTCAATTATTTTCATATACAAAAAAGTGCGTTGAAATAATTCAATTATTTTCAAAAAATTAAAATTTTTCAAAAAGATTTAATTATTTTACAGATTTTAATAAATTTCTCTGAAGAAATTAAATTATTTTGTACAATTTTGTCAAAATTCTTAAGAAGAATTCAATTCCCAGGAATTCAATTATTATTATAAAACATAAAGAAATTTTTAATTGATAGTATAATGTTCTCTTATTTGAATTAAACTGATTTTACTTTTGTCAGTAATTGGTCCGTAAATGTTTTCTAATTTTTTATTTTTGGTCCGCAAAGTCCGTATTTCTAAATACATTCACTACTCGAGCCCTGAAACATAAATAAACGTAAAACTCAAAAAAGGGAAAAAATATATTAAAAAAGTAAATAAAGAATAAAAATAAGTAACTAAAAAATATAAATGAATAAAATGTAAAAGTAAATTTAAAGAAATAAGTAACTAAAAAATATAAATAAATAAAATGCAAAAGTAAATTTAAAGAAATAAGTAACTAAAAAATATAAATAAATAAAATATAAAAGTTAATTTACAAAATAAGTAACTAAAAAATATAAATAAGTAAAATGTAAAAGTAAATGTGAAAAAATAAGAAAATGAATTGCAATTTTTAAAATAAATAATAAATATTTTATTGAGAAAAACATACTGAGAATAAAAAAAATGAAATTAAAATCAAAGTGGTGAAAATAAGAAAAAGGAAAACAAAACTTAGCAGACCTTTCATGTTGTAAGCTTTCATTAACGCGAGCGAGAAATCTAAATGTAAATTGTACAGAAAGGAGCGACAAATGGAGCGTGCCTTATTTGAATACATTGATTTTATTGGTCCCGCGAGAATTCTAAACGTTGTTGTCGGAGAGCTTTTTCAGCAATTCCTCTTTCTTTCATTTCCCATCATTCAGTACTAGAGTCACGTTATTTATATATTTTTATTTCTCTATTGCAGAAAGTATCTTACGTGACTCTTCAACAAGGAAGCCTTTAGAAATCTAAAAAGGAGACCGGTAGGGCGAGTTCCGACCTTATACTCGCCGTGGACATTGGAATTCCTGTGGTAAGTCAAAGAAACCAAACTTTTACGTGCTCAAATTTTTTTTAAGCTGTCGTCACAATTCTTGACAAAAATATTATCAAAATTATCAAAAATAAACGTCTAATAGTATTTGACCATTAGGTTCTGAATTTTAATTTTTTTCATCACTTTTCCCTTCAAATAATTAATAAATTGAGCTGAAATTTTGTACGAGAGTCTGAAATATAATAAAGAAGGGCAGTGATGTGTAAAAGTTTAAATAATTCAAAAATAAATTATAACAAAACACTTTAAAATCAGTAAAGACGAGAAATTAATTCGAAGTTACCGTGACAACTGATAATTTTAAAGCAATTCCTAATAATTAATTTTTGAAAATATTAATACTTTTCCACATCACTGCCCATCTTTATTGTATTTTGAACTTTCGTAAAAAATTTCAGCTGCATTTATTAATCATTCAATTTAATATAAAACCAAAAATTCTAAATTGATTTTCTACCCTATATGGGCTTTTCAGACCACTATATTCTACAGAAATAATTTTAACATAAAAATGTTCTCTAAATGGTTTAATAAAATTTTTTGGCCAACTTAAATCAATGAGATTATTCTGCATGTCTTATAATAAGATAGAAATAATATTTATGATTTTCTGCAATGACTTGCCATGGCAATGAGCCAAATACTATGATGATAAGGAATTCTCGACAGTTTCTTGCCTTGAGTATATACTTGAATAATATGGCGTGAGTTTTGTACATTTTCTGAATATGAGAAAAATGTTAAATTTATGAAATGTGACAAATCAATAAAAAGAGAGTTCAAAATCATTTTTTTAGTGAATTATCTTTTTACCATAATCTATTTACTAATTAATAGTAAAATAATATTTTACAATAATAGAAAAGACAAAAAAATTGAATTTGACGAATTTATGGAGTAAAAAAAGTTCTATGAAAATTGAAACATTTAAATTTCATTTTTAAATTTTCAGAAATTCGATTGTTTTAAAAAATTACAACTGTGATTCTTTTAAATTTAAATTATTTTCTGGTTTATTAAACTGAACTTCTTCTTTAAATTAATTATTTTAAATAATTTATCTAAAGTTCTTAGAAGATTCAATTATTTTAAAAAGTTTGCAAATTCAATTACTTTTTACAAAATTTTCAAGGTTTTCCACTTTTTCTCTAAATCAATTATTTTTAATATTTTCTGAACTTTTTTCGAGAATCCAATTATTTACAAAAATACAACTGTAATTTATTCTTTCGAAATTCAAACTCCCTGAAGAGGAAATCATTAAGATTTCGAAACGTTGGAGTAAATAAATATTTTATTCATCATCCGAATGTTCTGTTTAATTTACCTTAATTATTATTATTATTCCTAAAAATTTTCTGAAAATTCTTTGTGTATTCAATTATTTTCAAAAATTACAACTGTAAATCTTTAAACAATTTTTTATAGTTCTTAACGAAATTTCTTTTCTAATTTTATTATTTTTAATAATTTTCCGAAAGTTGTTTAAGAATATTCCATTCTTTCACAAAAATTTTAATTCTGTAGTTCTTATAAAATTCAATTATTATAATCTAGAAATTTTTAACTCAACTTATTTTCTAAATGATGTTTTTAATAATTTTTCGATTTTTGAGGATTCAATTATTTAAGTAGAAAAATTTAATCGTTCAATTCTAGCGTAAATTGTTATTCAAAAGTAGTAAAATTCTTTGAAGAAATTTAATTAAGTAGAAGAATATTGAAAAATTTTCTCAAAAATTTTAATTATCTTTGTAAATGTTTAAATTCTTATCTGCGATATTAATTTATTTACTAAAAATTTTAATAAAAATTTTTGCCAAATGTAAATTATTGGCAAAAGTTTTACTAACATTCTTCATGAAAATTACACTATTATTAAAATTTTTGATAAATATTGTTGTGAGAATTCGAATATTTAAAAAACAATTTAAATTATAAACTTCAACAGTGTAATTAATACAATTTTAATAAAATTCTTAAAAACCGTTCAATTGTTTTTAAAAAAAACTTTAAAAAATGCTTCGAAAAAATACTCTATATCTGAATTAGTAAGTTTCTACTAATGAAATATTACGGATTTGATTACTATTTTAAATAATAATTATTATCGTAACTAATAAAATTCTCTTTAGGAATGCAATTATTTTCATAAATAATAAAATTTTCAATTATTTGTAATATAATTTTAATTGAATTACTGGAAAAATGTAATTATTTTTAAAAATGTTTTCAAATAGCGTTAATAATTAGAGTTAATTAAATTTTGAAAGGTTTCAAAGTAAAATTTCTGAAAAACTAAATCTTTTATTCTTTTAATGAACAAATCTGTGGAATTAATTATTTTGAAAAAGTTTAATTGAATTTTTTTGGAAATTATTTAGAGTTTTTATCTTCTAATATATATTAAATTGAAGAGTTTTCGAATAATCGAAATTTCGTAAAATTGAATTGTACGTATTATTATATACAATTTAAAAATAAATTATATAAAATATAAAAATTAATAAAAAATAATGTATGTAAAGAAGAATTTTTGTAAATAATTCTCGAAAATAATAATTAAATTGAAATGATAACAATTATTTTGAAGATGTTACAGTAACAATATTCTTATAATATAACATAATGATTTTATCACTTCTTCATGTTTAATTATTGTAAAACGTGAAGACATTGTTCACTTCGAGTTTTAATAATAATATTTTTTTAAGTTGGTGAATTTCAAAAAGGTTTGATTTTGAAATTGTTGAAAATAAAGATTTTTATCAAAAAATAATAATGATTAAATAAATAGTTATTTAAAAAACAAGATTTTGATGTTTTTGAATAATTTTGCATTTAAAGAAATGCATATATAAATGTAATAGACAATTTTTTTTGGTGTCTGAAAATTTTTAAAGTAAATCAGAATATTCTTTAGGGTTAGGGAAAAAGTCAAAATTCTTTCTGAAAATGATTGGAAAGTGAAGGAAAAACAAAATTAAATTTTAATGCATTCGAAATATGTTGCATTTTATACCTAAAAAGAGATAATATTTAATTTTCTTTTTCAGGAAAAATTTATCTTTATTATTAAATTAGAATTATGGAAAAATAATAATTAAAACATAAGTTGCATTTTATAAACCTAAAAATAAATAATACCTACTTTTCTTTTTCAGGAAAGATTTTTATTTATTATTGAATTAGAATTATTAAAAAATAAAATATATCACTAGTTTTTATTTATAGATAATAATAAAAAAAAGTGTATAGCGACAAATTGAAAAGTAAAGTAAAAAAATAAAATAATATAAGGAACAGTGAAACAAGGAAGTTGGTAAAAAAAAATGTAAAATTGAGAATTCACTTAATGATTATATGTGGAAGCAGTCAGTATATAGTACGGTACGAAGGTGAAACCATTACATCGACCATGTTTGTTGATTCTTAAAGGACGAGAAATGCATGCTCTTGTGAGCACGTCGACATCTCCTTGAATTTCCTGAATTCTCTGAATCCTACAGCTTCCTCCCAAGTTCCACGCCCTTTTCTTGTTCCACAGTTTGAAAGCTTTGTACGTCATTTAAAGTCGGCTTCTGGAGTTGACAAGTGCCTTCTAAGATGAGCTTTCACGGATAACCTTGTGACACGATAGAAGACTGTGAAATTACCCAGTAACCTTCGACCTTAGAGAGAAACTATCGCATTCTAATGATAATTGCAAATTTATAGACGTCTATTCCCGCATGAAAAGGAATCATGCGAGATACATATTACACTCTCATTGTCATATCAAAACTATTGCAGTCATTCTGCTTCCTCAATTCTTGATTGCATCCTTCACACTGCGGAGGAAAAGTACTCTTCTAAGAGGAATTGAGCTCAGGAAATGAATGTTTGATGTTGGGGGGTGGCTCTGAAATAATGTTGGGGTGTGCTACCCTTAAACGAGTTTCTATAGGGGAATTGGAATTGGATTTCAAAGACTCTTTCCCTCTCTCACTCTCTCTCTCACTCTGTGCTTTGTATTTTTAAAGTGATTTACAAATTTTCATAAACATTCCTTATTTGAATGAATAATTCTTTGAATAGTCATTTTTTTATGTGTGAAATTATTTTTATTAGAGAGAAAAAAGTATTTGAGAAAAGCAAAGATTTGAAGTAACGTGAAAATGATAATCTATAATAGTGAATCCTTTGTTGTCACATAGACACTCAATTTCTCACATTACGAAATCCATTCCTCACTTGATGCGAGAAATTGCGAATATCGCCGTGTGAGGAATTATCACTGTAAACTTGAGAATATCGATTGATCGTTTGTACTTAGTGGAGGAAGCTGATAAGTGTAGAGAGTTTGGAAATTAATTAAATGCATCCTCTGCTTATCAAAGTTTCTGCATAATCGATAATAACAATAGAATTTTCACCCTAATAATCCTACTATCTATACCTTAATTAATAACTGAAAAAAGAATTCCATTATTAACGCGAGAGTTGATAGAAGAAAAGCTCTTAAAAAAGATCAACTTTTTTTTCAACTCTTAAAATGAATTCTCTTTTTCAGTAGGTTAATTTGAAAAAAAGACTTCTAGCGAGAAGAAAAAGAATCAAGTCGAATCAATAAAATCCAGCCAAGAGTTTTGGAATCTTTTAATTACAGTTAAGAGTTGGGAAATGGTAAACTATATATCTATAGAGCGAAACTATGAATGGAATTTTAGTAGCACCTTTCAAAGTCGAAACTTTCGGTTAACTGGTAGTAATGGACTCTCTATGTCTGGTTTCGAACTTTCAAACCGATAGCAGTGATTGCTTTTGCCCTTCTCAAAATCGACAACTTCCTTGTTTTCTATTTGATTACAAGAAATCCACAGGACACTAAAAATACATCTGTTCTTGAAAATCTCAAAAGAATCTTCGAATTGCCTTTAAAATGACTCTTCATTCTTTTCTGTTTTCAACAATCAATTCAACATCAACTTCTTTTCTTCAGGGTAGCGACAGGTCCAGGGAATTCAGGAAAAAGTCAGAGACTTTTATTAAAACTGGAAGAAATTAAATTTTTAGAAATCAATAAGAAAATTCTCAGTTTTTTGTGTCTTTATTGTTTAACTCATAATCTAAGAAACAACCACGAATTATAATCCAAACCTCAAAATTTTGTTTTCTATTTCTGACAAGAATGATTTTTTTAATATTATTTAATTAATTCAAAAGTTTTAACGCAATTATCTTGCTAAATAACAAAATTATTCACAGAAATTCAATTATTCTTAGGAATTTTAAGAAAATTATTTGCAACATTTAATAACTAAGAATAATAAGAATTAAAAATAATTTAATAAGAATTTAATGATTTTCAACAGTAATAAACTTATTCAAAGAAATTCGATGATTTTTAAAAATTTTAACCTATATCTTGTCAAGAATTCAATTATTTCTATAAACATAAAAAAATTATTTTTCAATTATTTCCTAAAGTTCAAATAAAATTCTTTGCAAAATTCCAATTATTTTCAAAAGTTTTTCGCAATTTCATAAAATTTATTAAATAATTTAATTATTATTTTAAGAAACATTAAATAAGTCAATAAAATAATAAAATTCGTTTCAATAAATCGATTATTTTCAAAAAATTCAACTAATTCTGTACAGGAATCCAATTTCATAAATTGATAGCGAAATTATTCTCAAGAATTCAATTATCCTTATAAACAGCAAAATTTTTTGCATAAAATTAATTTAATTTAAATTTCAATTACTTTTAATAGTTTTTCACAATTCAATGACTTTCACAATGTACTATTTATTAAAATTTATTAAAATTTATTAAAAAATTTATAATTATTGAAAAAATTTTTTGATACAATTCTGCGAGAACATTCAATTACTTTCATAAATAATAAAGTTTCAATAAGGAATTCAATTATTTTTAAAAATTTTAAGTAATCCTACTTGAGATTTCATTTATCTTGATAATTCTTCACAAAAATTAAATTATTTTTAGAAATTTAAAAAAAAATTGTTTTCAAAGTTCAATTATTTTAATAATAAAAATATTCATTACAAGAATTCAATTCTTTTTAAGAGTAATAAAATACTTTGCAAAAACTTAATTATTTTAACATTTTTTAAAAATTCTTGTTAAGAATTAAATTATTTTCAAAAATGTTTATAATATTCTTGGCGAAATTTCAATAATTTAAACAAAATTTAGTAAATTTCTTAACATGATTTCAATAATTTTTGTAAATTATCATTTAAATTCTTCTCAGAAGTTCATTATTATTAAAAGTTTTAATAAAATTCTTTAATATACTAAATTATAGTAAAATTCTTCGTAAAAATTAAATTTTAAGAAATATTCAATTATTGAATAAATTATTCCTTTTTGTATTTGAATAATTGAATCTTCGTAGAATTTTCTGATAAAAATTGATTTAAATATGACTTTCGATTAAAATCTTAGATAGTAATTTAATATAAAAATCATTAAAGCATGAATTTTGAGAAATAGTTGAATTCTGTACAATTAATTTATGTCGATAATTTTTAATTACACTTTTTTTAAAAATTGTTTTAAGTTGTAATTTTCTAAATAATATTTAATTGAAGAATTTCCAAAAAAATCAAAATTTTTGTAAAATTTAAGATGAAAACTTATATAAATATAAAAAACTTATTAATTATTATAAATTGTTGAATTTAAAAAAGGTTTGAATTTGATTTTTTAAAAATATTTTTATTCCTGTGAAGGAAAAATAATGATTAAATATTTATTTAAAAAATAAATTATTGATGTTTTAGAATAAATTTACTCTTGAGAATGTAAATAAATGTAATAGACAATTTTTTGGGGTATCTAATAATTTTCAGAGTGAATCAGAATATTCTTTAGGGTCAGGGAAAAAGTCAAATTTTTGTCTGCAAATCACAGAGAAACAAAATTAAATTTCTGTAGCAACCTTGCAAACAAATGTGTAAAATACCATTATCGCAATAAAGGGAAAATTAATTGAAAAGAAAAGAAAAAATTAATCAAAAAATAAAGTATCAAATCAAATTAATAAAAAGGTACAAAATATTGTCACAATTATTTACAATGTGATTAAAAATGTTAATGTATGACTCGAAGTTTTCTCTTTTCTCGCAAGTGGGGGATTTTTTTTTTCTTTATAGAGTTTGAAGTAAGTAGAGGAAAAAAAAAGTTTTCAAACAAGATTCAAAAGTGGGTAATTGGATGAGCCTCGACCGAAATTATATACTCTTCTTTGTCAGAAAATTAAATGAGGGAAAAAAAGCAGTTTTCTCTTATTCATGTTTAGTTTTTTGTTCGTTGCACACACTTCTTTTGCCCGTTTACCTGTGAAATTTGACGAAGTGAATGTGACGTTGTTTTACTTACTGCACGTTCTTCAGTTTCAACGATGAGGTGGTTATTTTTGAGCGTCAGTGTGATAATGTTCCCGTTAGAGTTTTTGCTTGTATGGTTCCCAGGAGAGACGTATTCCACGTTGTTTCCTGTGAGAGCCTCTATAACTTCCGTTTCGCAAATATATCTTGGTCCATCCAAACCATTCACCAACTGAAAAGCAAAGAACAAATATATATCTACCGTCACACCTCTCATTGGAAAACATGGACGTACCGCATATACATCTAGTCATCAAATGAAACTAAAACGGCTGAAAATGTCCGTTAAAGAAACTTTTATATGTATTATGAAAGTTCTTATATTTTCTCTCAAGTACTTTAAGTTTAATTCTCCAGATTTCGCAGACAAAAAACTTGGGTCATTACCATTTTTGAAAGTTTTCGAAAGATAGCGCTCTAATTTATTGTCGCACTAAAATATACATAATTACCTATAATATTATTTTTTTTTGTTATTTTATAATGTAACAAAATTATATAATATAATTAAAATTATAACTATTTCGTATAACAACCAGATCATATAGTGTGTTATTGTTCAACTGCAATTTGTCGGGCAATATATTCTAATTTTTACTCCAAATATATAGTTTCATTAGAGGCATATAAATGTTTCATAAAAATTAGTTAAAATATATTTTTTCAAAAAATTATATATTACATTTTTCCATATTATTGAATTTAATTTTTTCGAATTTAAATTCAAATTAATTTCTACTTAACAGAATACTCAATCGCCGACTTTTTATTATCACACAGTTTTCCATTCTACATATCAAAATCGTTCCAATGCAACAATTTTGCTACGTTTTTTTGTCTCAATTTGATACCCTTTATGAAAACTGTGATTAGAACAGAATTTTTATTTAGTAACACAATATTCATTTGATAAACAAACAAAAAGTAAAAAAGATTTCGTCACATATTTCAAAGTTGATAAAAATCACTATTTTTAAAATAATTCCTAACTGTGTGAATGTTTAGAATTTTTAACCTAAATTTTTTTGCAAGGAGTGAAAATTCTGTAAATTGATATTTTTTTATTTTAAAACTTGCATGAAAAGAGATTTCTTGCAAATAAAAATTTGGGCAATTGAAAGTTCGATGGGGTGGAAATTCTGACATTTAAAGAAGAAAGTAACGTTATTTAACTTTGAAGATTTTCTTTGAATGCTTTTCTAATGTGTTTGAGTATATTAGGAAAACATGAAAAAAATCTTGAACCGATTTTATGTATTTTTGCAAAGTTTTAACAATTTTTACAATCTAGTTACTAAAATATTTGCCATCAAATTAAGTCTTATACAGTATACTTACAAAAAACCGACAAATATAGTATTTTTGGAGACAATGTAAACTTAAGTTTTAATATGAATTTTATTTTTAAAATTTTCATTTTACAAAAAAATTATTTAACTTATTGAAGTTTGTTTACAATTCTGAAGACTGATTATAAATAATAATAGAATTACAAATATTGACGAACATCTTGAGATCCAAAATAGAGACGCTATTCTCCACCTGCGAACGCCAAGGTCACCGCTAGACGTCAGTTCAGTTTCTTCCTGGAATTCCTGCTGCCATCTGATGGTGACCTTGACGTTCTCAAGTGGAGAAAATAATCCACCATTCTTTCTCTCAAAAATGATTTTAAAAATATTTTACTTTCAATAAAATTTAGTTTCTTGTTCAGTAACAACTTTAATCAAATATTTAATATCCTATTTCTTAAAAATATGAATTAATAATAAATTAATTAGAATCATTAATAATAAATGCTCAAATAATATATTTAAAAAGATACTAATATTAAAATAAATTGATTTTTTTACACTATAAAAAAAGGTAATAATTTAGTAACAATTTTGGTACTAAATCGTAAATTAATTCTGTTTTAATACCGAAATTAGCTCAAATTTAAAACCTTCTTTTTAGTGTAATATTTTATGAAGTCGAAAATATAATTTTATTTATAAAATCGTTAAATGCTGATTATATAATAAAAATACAAGAATATGTTAAAAAAAAATACTTCCTCTATATGAGGAAGCAAAAGAATTAAGTTAATCTTATTTTTATTTGCAATTATTTTTAAGAAAATGAAATGAATAGAATTAAGATTTTAGAGAATTTAAACTGAACTTTTAGTATGAATTGAAATTCTCAAATTTTAATTGTTCAAAAAAAATGAAATAAGTTATTGAATTAAATACAGTATTTATTATATTAAATAAAACATTTAATTGAAAATTAAGTTAAAATATTAAAATATTAAATATTGAAATTTAAATAAATTAAAATTAAAATCGAATAACTTTAAAAGATAAATTTTAATTTAAACTTATAAAATAATTAACTTAGTAATAAAAAATAATTTACTTAAGTTTTAATCGAATCTTTAAATAATAAAAAAGTGAGGAAAGAAATAAAATTTGCTAAATTTAATTCAACGCTTAAATTAATTAACTAACTGGCAAATGGAAATTCATTAAATTAAAATCTAAGCTTAAAATAGTTAGTTGGGACATTGAAATTCTATTGTTTAAATTTAGTTCGAACCATAAGGTAATTAATTAATTACTTAATTAATTAATTAATTGAAAAATAAAGGAATTTACGGTATAATTAAAAATAACAATCCTCGATAGTTGTGAAAGCACTTGCAGGTGTCAATCTGTCGAACCGTTAACTAATTATAGTAATTAAATAACAACTACAATTTAAAAAAAAATAGTAATTCGATCTTCTGTTTCTTTTGAGTCATTTTTCGAGTTTTCTAATATTGAATCAAGTATACAAAATTTAGTTCACGCAAAATTATTTTTTTTACTGAATGTATTAATAATTTTTCTTAAATTGTGTGATTAATAAGCAAATATCTCCGTTTAAAATTGTTTAATTTAAAATTTTTAAGAAATTCCTAAGCTAATTTGAATACAACTGAAAAACATTGATCTTCATAGTAAAGGCTTTATGTTTTTCATCGTTAACCTTTACAGTCGTAACTTTGTGTTAGAGCTTGTTTTAAATTATTTCCTCGGTAAACTGAGAAGCTTGTTAACCCTGGATTTGCAGGGATTCTATTTTCTGATCTTAGTGAATGAATCTTGCTTCTTTATACATCCAACACTGTTAACCAAGGTAAATTAGCTTTGCTTTGTGGGAAAACAATGTAAACGTTAAGTTTTGTCAATAATTATATTTTCATTAATTTACATAATTCATTAAACCTAGAAATGTTGTCCCATACTATCTGTACTATACTGATACTTTATTATTAAAATACATAATAATTGATGTCTCTAACATTTATAACTTTTAAATAAATGAGAAAAAAATAATTTTAAAAAAAAATTTTAATTCAAATATTTCTTTTCATAAATATAAAATATAAATTGGAATAGAGATTATTCCTATAATCACAATAATCATATATTCTGAGATATAGGGGATTAAAGGAAAAGTCAGACATTTTTATTAAAAGTAATGGAAAAAATTACATTTTTAGAATTCATAAGAAAATTATAAATTTTAGTGTCTTTTTTGATTGCCTCATAAACTATGAAATCACCACGAATTCTAATATAAAGCCATCAATTTCTTCTATTTCGGACAATAAATTCATTTTAAATAACTTTCTTCTTAGAAAAGATCAGTTATGTTCAAAATTTAAAGAAAACTTCTCGTCAAAATCACAACTATCTTAATAAATAACAAAATTCAATTATTTTATAAGTAATGAATTTGTTTTACGAATTCAATTATTTTCATAAATAATAGAGTTTATCGCAGAATTTTAATTATTTTTAGTACAATTTGAATCGAATTCCTCGAAAAATGTAATTATTCTTAAAAATTTGATTAAAATTCGTCAAAAGAATTCAATTATTGAAAAATTTGTTAACAATATTCTTTATTTGAATTCAATTTTAAGAAACATTCAATTATTCAATAAATTATTTACTTTTGTGTTTAAATAATTGAATAATTTTGAAAGGTTTGAAATTAAAATATTTGAAAATTTGAATTTTCTGTACTTTTAACTGGCAATTTTGAAGAATTAATTTTTATGAAAAAATTTAATTTAATTTTTTTTTTAAATAATTTAAAATTACTTGTAAATTTCTCAAAATTCTCAGAAATTTTCCTAAACGTTTAAGAGAATTTTTCCAAACTTTTGGGATTTTTTCTACATTATTTCATGGGAATGTTTCTAAATTCATGTAGGAAATTTTCGATAATTTTTTAGATAAATTCCTTTATTTATGTTAACAAATTTTTCTAAATATCTATTTTAATTTGCTTCATAATTTGTTTTGGGGAAATTTCCAACTTTTTTTTATAGTGTGTTCAATAGAAGAATTTCCGAAAAATCGAAATTTCGTAAAATTAAATTGCAATTAAACGGATTCGAAAATTCTGAAAGAACTTTTTCAAAAATTATTCAAAATAGTTGATTTAGAGAAGAATTTTAGTTAAAAATTCTGGAAAATAATAATTGAATTGAAATTGTGAAAATAATTTTAAAAAAGTTACAGTAACAATATTCTGAATATAAAATTATGATATAATATTATTATAAATTGTTTAAATTTAAAAATGTTTGAATTTGAAGTTTTTGAAAAGCTTAAATCCTGTGAAAAAAAATAACAATAATTAAATATTTATTTAAAAAGTACGTTATTGATGTTTTCGAATAATTTTACAATTAATGAACCTCGTAAATAAATGTAACAGAACATTTTTTTGAGAAAAATTTTTTCCTTGATTTTATAAAATTTTAAAAATTTTCAATTAAAATTTGTAATTGACAAATAGAATTCATAAACATTTATTTTCCTTTATTATTCTTAAAAAACTTTGAAGTTTACTAAAGCAATTGTAATTAAGAAATAGAAATGATGCAAATTACTTTCTTATGAAAATTGAGAATTTTCTACTAAAATATTAGGACACGGGAATATATAATGTTTTTTTCCCAAAAGAAAGGAATGAGTTTATAAAAATTATTGTTATTTAGAAATAAAATTTATGCATAAAATGATTATATTTTCTATTTCTTATTCATAATCATAATTATAATAAAATTGTCAGAAAATATATAAATTTGAAACTAAAATAAATTGTCTCATTTTTTTAGTTTTCGTTTTTTCAAAAAGTTTAGGACTTCAGCCTCTTAAAAAAATAGTTTTTTCTTCCAAGTTTAGTGTCATAATTCGCCAAAATTTACTATAAATTTTTTTTCTTAGTTCGACAGACTTTGCCTATAGTTTAAAAATATAAAACGAATTTTTTTTCTTCCCATGATTTGAAAATATAAAAAGTATTATATTCTTTTTTCATTCCATGGATAAAGTCGAAATCGAATCAAATGTCAAATTACAAAATCGCTTTTGTAATTTTCAGAAATATTGGAGCACAGAAAAATATTTCATTCAAAAATTTTAGAGAGCGACACAAAAATTATTGTAGGAAGGAAATTCAATTCGCAGAAGTAGAAGTTTCATTTGAACTTACAGTTATGGAATAATTTTTTTTTTTGTAGAAAAAAAATTGTTATTCTGTTGCGTAATAATAATAAGTTTTCTATTTTTGTGACAAATATTAAAATTGTGTGTTAAAAAGATGCACTGTAGAGAGTGTCGAATTCATGAATAAAGTAAGGTTTATGTATAAAAGTCACTTGACTTTTTTTTTTTTTTTTTGAAAAATTTCCATCTCTCACTTTCTCAGGTAAGATGAGGACGCTTACAAGGACGAAGTAGAAGGAGCACTCGAGGTGCTTCTTGCTGAGATTAGCCTGTTTGTTCCGCTGAATAAAACCATTTTATGACAACTTTTCTACCCTCTGCCTCTGGTTCCTAGATAATTCTCAATCTGCTGTAAATTCACCTAAGTTGTGGATTTATTTGGGTTACCAGTTGCAACCATCGCAGAAAGTGAAAATTTCGGGGCGTTTTTTTTTCTTTTCTCAACTCGTTCTTTATTACCCTCGTATTTTATTTAGTTGAAACGTTAAAAAGCTAAGAATATGATTATACTCGAAGATTATTACCTTACAAATTGAGTAACGAGTAAATTAACGTATTTTCTGAATGAGAATTATTTATTTTGCGAATTTAAGAAACGAATTTAATAAATTTATTTTCAACTTTTATTTTGTTTTTTTTGTAACTTTTTGATCGCTTTTCGTTATTTTCTATTCTTTTCTATTTTTTCTATCACTTTTCGTAAACTTTTTCGTTACTTTTATTTTCCTGCTGTTTTTTTTTAAATTAAAAATCTTCGTTTAAATTAAATTATCGTTGAAAAGATGAATTTTTGAAAATTATAAAGAATATTTATTCACTGCTATATTCGTATAAATACACTTTCAAGTCAAATGGCAATTCATTAAAATACTTCATTTAATCAGACTGTTGACGAAATCTTTCCTTTTTGACAAAGATCAACAACATTGAATTTGTTTGCTTCTAAATTTAGAAAAGAACACACTTCCTTGAGATTCGTTTTATGACTTTTTATTTGCATAAATAACGGATTTCATTCGCATGCGATTTTAGATGTTGCGAGTATAATTTCAAATTTCAAATTAGTGACCATTTATTGTTGCTTGTCTGTGGAAAGTTACTCGAAGCATGAAAGTATCTCTTTTTTTTGAGAGAGAGATTTTTAAGTCCTAATTGTCAAAAAAAAAAAAAAAAAAAATGATGTAATCTAAGACGAATCACTGACCTAAGTCCGGACGTTGACTTGTTTTGCCAGTTGGTTTACAAGTTTTTACATTTTTTGAAGAATGTACTACACACCCAATACACAGACACAAAAAAGGCATTTGTGTTGCCTAGTTTCTATTTCCTCTCACGTCTCACCAAGATTTTTATTGTGTCTTGTAAACGTGTAGCAGTTGTACGAATTCTGCATTCACATTTAACGTATAGTACCTACGAAATGTATATGGAATTTTCATTTTATATTTTGCTATGAACACAACATTTTTTTGGTCTTTTTACTCAATTTATTCAATTTATTATTCACATCTAGTTTCGTCTATTTAAATATAACTAAATAGTTGATAAAGGAGGAAATTATCGCAAATTGAAGTCAATTTTACAAAAAAAGTATTTTTTTAAATTATATACATCTTCTCTCTTTTCTCCTCTTCTTTTATTAAAAATTTTGGAAAAATTCAATTATTTTGAAAAATTGTAATAAAATCCTCAGAAAGAATTCAATATTTCCATAGTTATTAAAATTCTTTACAGAAATTCAACTATTTTCAATACATTAACTTTATATAAATTATTTTCAATACAATTTTAATGAAATTGTTCAAAAGGATTCAATTATTCTTAATAAATTTATTTAAAACAATTCAATTATTTTCAACAAAATTAAATAAATACTTCGAAAAATTGAAAATATATATTTTCATAAATAAAAAAATTTCATTGCTATAATTAAATTATTCTCAAATATTTTATTATATTTTCGCGAAAGAATTTGATTTTCCGAAGATTTTAAAGAAACTATCCGTAGAAATGTAATTATTTAAAATATAATTGTAATAAACATCTTTATAAGGATTCAATTACACTTTCGATTTTTGAATCGAAAAATTTGGATTTTGAAAAATTTTAATAACATTTTTTTAACGATTCAATTGTGTTGAATATAATTTTAGTTAAATTTCTTGATATTTTCATAAATAAAAAAATTCATCTCAATAATGAAATTATTTTCAAATGATTTAATATAACTTCTCAGAAGAGTTCAATTATTTTCTGAAGATTTTAATAAAATTCTTTACATATGTATTCAATTATTTTAAAAAGTTTTGCTAAAATTCATTATTAGAATTCATTTTTAATTAAATTCTTTGAAAGATTTAAATTAATTAAAAAATTTTTTACATATAAAATGGGCTTTAAAATTTTTATGATTTTCAAAAATTTTGTTGAAATTCTTCATAAGAATTCAGTTATTTTTTATAAAATTTAAATTTATTCTCATGTAAAGATTAATACTTATATTATTTTAAAAAATTTATTAAAGTTCTCTACAAAAATTAAATTATTTCATATTTTAAATTGAAAGCCATAAAATTATAACATCGTTAATTTTTAAATTTAAAGCAATTAAGAAGAAAATATCAAAATAATTCTTTTTATTTTTACTTGAATCAAAAAATACAGCCAAAGGTTAACCAGTTTGAATAAAAGAACTATTAATATAAATTTGCCGTAAAAGTAATGATTTTTAATAGCAAATTTTACTATTTTTACTTTTACTTTCTAGATTATTTTCAATTTTTCTCGAATGCCAAACAATTTGTTATTCAAAAATTATTATTTTCAGAATAAATTTTGCGACTTCTGAAATAAAATTTTTTCTAATTTTAATAAATAAATTTTCTTTTGAAATAATAAAAGTCATTTTGTATTATAATTATTTTTATAATGTTAAATTTTATTATGTTATCAGGAAATTTTACCAAGTTCTTAGTATATTTTACTAATTTTTACTGAAATTAACTTGGGATATAGTAAAATTCACAGAACTTTAAATAAAATCTATCGTTACAATAATTTATAACATAATTTTAAAAAATCTCTTTTCAAATTGAATCCCCCTTTTTTAAAATTAAAATGTTAAAATTACTTCTTTTTTAAATTGAATCCCCTTTTTAAAAATTAAAATCTCCTCTTTTACCTAATATTACAGGAAAAAATCACTGCTTAACTGTAAATGACAATAAAATAACGTTAATTTAATACTTAAATTATTATTATTCTTATTTTTAATTTATTTCTTGTATTTTTAATACAAAATAAACATTGAACGATTATAGAAATAATTTTATTTACAATTTTCTAAAAAATTCAATTTGCCGAAAGCTTTTATTTGTTAGCAATTTTTAAATTCCATTAGAAATTAGGTTCAATGCGAAAAAATGCAATTTTGCGACGACTTACTGAATTTTTTCTCTTTTATTGTATTTTAATTTGTTTTTAAAATTAATTTTCTCGTGTTCTTTGATGATGAAGTGTTATTTAAAGATTTTTGACAGAAATTTTAGAGGTTTCATTTGTTATTAATTTATACTTTTAGGAAATAAAATATTAAAAATTTGATCATAGTTTTAACTGAAGGAGAAATTTCTCCACTTGAGAACGAGAAGGTCACCACCAGATGTCAGTAAAAATTCCAAGAAGGAACTGAACTGCCATCTAGCGGCGAAATCGGCGTTCGCAGGTGAAGCATTTATTCGACGGCGAATTGTTTTTTTTTAATTTTTAACATTATTTTAGAGGTTTAAATTCTTTTTAATTCATATTTTCAGAAATATATCCTTACGGTAAGTCTTCAAAAATACTATATTTGTGGGTTTTTATTTAATTGCAAATATTCGAAAAAAAATAAACGGTAAAAATTGTTAAAGCTTTACAAAAATTATTACAATTGCCCTCTGAGACTCTGAGAGTCTGTCAATAGTAGAATATATAATTTGTTTCAAATAAAAAAAATCCAACAATTTTTAAATTCCATAAGAAATGAAATTAAATGGGGGAAAAAAACAACCTAATAAAAAAAACCATAATTAATATTAAATATACAATTTATTCTGGTAAACACCAAAGTAAATCTTTTAATATTAATATTAAATGTTAATTATTATTTATTTTGATAACTCTTTGCTTTTTATCAGGAAATTAAAATTTTTTTTCCTGTAAGGCATTGAAATCTGATTGGTAGCTCGTTATATTATATAGAAAAAAAGTTTTTTTTTAGTAAAGTTGGTGAATTTCAGGACGAGCACGTTCTACTCTAATTACCCTTATGCACATATCCAGGTACGTCAAGGAGTAAGGATTAATGGTAATTACTCGTTTGATTTCGAGGACCTTTGGGAACCGCCAGTCCAAAACTTCACAGTATTCCAGCCGAGTTTGTGTAAAACACTTGTTTTCTAAACAAACTTTCAAAAATCCCTCACTAACTTTCCTCTCCTACTAACTTTTAAAAACTAATATTTTAGAATTCATTTACATTTTCCCAGTATTTTCATAACTTCACCAAAAATTTACCAAACAAAGTGCTCAAAGTTTAACAAAGTTTAACAAAGTTTCGTTATTATATAGATATACATCAAAAATTTGTTTTGTTGATTTTGATTTGCAATTATAATGAAAATGTCAAAATATAAATTTATAAATAAATAATGAAAATGTAAATAAATTCGTGTACATGATAATAAAATTGGAAAAGGGAGTTTTCTCAAAAAGAAAAATCAATACAAATTAAATGGAAATAATAAAAATATTAAAAACAGAAGCAATAAATATTTGAATTTCTCAAAAAAAAAATTATATATTTAAATGAAATTAATTTAATTAAATTTATAATAATTAGATAAAGATTATTCTCAAAAAAGAATAAAAATTGAATAAGAATATAGAAAATAAAATATGTGTAATAAAAAATTTTTTTTCTGCAAAAAAATGGAAATTTTAAATAAAATGCAATAAAATTAGAAAAAGATTGCCTTCAACGAAGAAATTCTATGCCTATAGTGTTTCGAAAGTTCATAGCCGAAGAAGAATAATCAGATGGGCGAGAATAGTATGCATAGAGGTGGTCAAGGTCCGGAACCAGACTAGACAAAATCCAGACATAGACAACCAAGGTCAACTAGGACTAAAAAAATATATTCACGAATACATTAGAATGGATTAGATGACTCGACCTTGAAGGCACTATTCTAGGATAAAAATAGAAATTCAATCTGTCTGAGAATTTTACTTTCATTAAATCACTTCGTAATTTAAATGAGAAAAAGAAATGATGTAATGGAATTCAGTAAGCGATAATATTTGCGAATTACATATACTTATGAGAATTGTAATTAGATTAATTATAATTATATTAATTATAAGAAATTAAATTAAGATAATTATACACGAATTGCAAATACACAGTGAAACCTGTTGGAATTTCATTTCATTTTTTACAATGTTATGACAGTAAATAATTCTTAAAAAAATTTTTTATAATTTAATTTTGTAATATTTTTACAATATTTCCAAAATAGAAGTGAAAATAATTCTTATTATCCTTCTTTCTTCATGAATATTAGTGAATAAAAAATGAATATTTTTAAATACAGAAGAATTTTTAAAATAAAATTGCATTTCGACAGGCTCTATACTGTACATTAATTTCAATAAATCATAATTTCAAATTTCTAAATCTAAATTATAGTAAAAATTTTTCGTAATAATTCTAACTTACACATTTTTTCTTCAATTAAAAATTGAAAATAAATGCATACAATTTTTCTTATTGGTAATAAAAAAGATACATTTTTTTAGATGGTTTTATAAAAAATACAAGTTTTCTCATTGCTATTATAAAAAATACAATTCCTCTCATTGCTATTATGAAAAATACAGTACTTCTCACTGTTAATAAAAAGAAAAAAAATTTTGACCTATGCCTGCACGCCGAAGAAAGGCTACTGACCCTGACAAAGAGGGCGTTGCTCCTTTGGTCCGTTCCTTCTTTCTTCTTCCGTTAGATCACTCCTTCCAAAAAGAAATATCGAAATCGTCGCATTAAACAATACAAATACATTATTCGCTTGATAATTGATAGTCGAGAAATTTAAAAATTTTGATACTCCAACTAGAATTTTCACATTTTATTTCTCTTGAGCAGTAGATACAATAGTCATTTTAAAAAAACAAAATCCGATTTGTTAGTATCCTCATAAAATTTCGCGGATAGTTTCCATTCTTCATTAATTTTTCTAAAAAAAATTGTAGGAAAGTACAAAAAATGTAAATTTAAATATAATTGTAATAGGAATTGCAATTTTTAATATAATTGAGATTGTAATTGTATATTTAATTAAAAATCTAATTGTAATTGTAAATTTAATTGCAATTTTAATTACAATTGTAAATTTCATTTGAAAATTTAATTATACAAAAAGTGTAATTGAAAATTAAATTGTAAAGGTAATTTTAATAGCTAAAAAAATATTTGCAGTTGAAAATCTAATTGTAATTATAATTTTAATTTAAAAATGTAATTGAAATTGAAGTGTAATTGTAGTTGTAAATCTAATTGTAGTTGCAAATCTAATTGTAATTGTATAATAACAAGAAATGTAAAAATTGTCACTGTAAATCTAATTAAAGTTATAAATCAAAATGTAATTACAATTATAATTGTAATTGTAAATTTAGTTAAAATGTAGTTCCAAAAAGGGTAATTAAAATTGTGATTCTAATTTTAATTACAAATCCAACTGTAATTACAATTCGTTAAATTGAAATTACTTTTCATGTAACTAAAAATAACAAGAATTGCAATTGAAATTAAAAGAATTGTAATTGAAATTAAAATAATAGAAATTGTATTTGCAAAAATAGTAATTATAATTTATATTGAGAATGTAATTGTAAAAAATAAAATATTAATTGTTATTAAAAATCTTATTGAAAACGTGATTTTCGGTTACAATTGCAGTTGTGATTATAAATTGAATTGAAAGTGTAATTGCAATTATAATTTTATAACCAATTAATTGCAAAAAATCTAATTAAAATTCCAAAAAACAAAATTACAATTCTAATCGAAATTGTAATTTTAAACATTATAATAATGATTACAATTATATCTTTAATTGAAAATCTAATTGTAATTGAAAAAAATTGAATTATATTTCTATTTGCTATTTATTGTAATTGAAAATTTAATTGTATTTGCGATTGCAATTGAGACTGTAATTGTCAATATAATTGTAACTGAACTTAAAATTGTAAATTCAGTTTCAATAATAATTATAATTGTATAGTTAATAAATTTAATGTATTGTATAGTAAATGTAATTTTATTAGCAAAAAATGTTTGCAATTGTAAATGTAATTTTAATTACTAAAATTGTAAATGCAATTGTTATTATAAATCTAATTGAAAATTTAATTGTAATTGCAAATCTGATTATAATTGTAATAACAAGAAATGTATTTGAAACTTTATAATATTATTTGTAATTGCAACTGAAGTTGTAAATCCAATTGTAATTGCATAAATTGGAATGGTAATTCTGACAGTAGTTGCTATTGCAATTGCAATTGCAATTGCAATTGCAATTAAAGGTACAGTTTCAAAAATATATTTTCAATTATGATTGTAATTATTGTAATTGTAATCGTAATATTGTAATTTTAATTTTAAAAAATCAAATTGAAAATATTATTGCAAGAAATGTATTTATAAATTTAATTTCAGTTTGAATTGTAACTTTGGTTGTAAATCTTATTTGTAATTGCAAACATTGTAATTGAAAGTCTAATTGTAGTTGCAACTGAAAATGTAATTGCAATTTTAATTATAAATCTAATTGAAAATGTAGTTGCAATTATAATTATAATTTTAAAACACCTCATTATAATTTCAAAAACGTAATTGTAACTGTAATTAGAATTATAATTTTAAATATAATTGTGATTACAATTGCAACTGTAATTGAAAATCAAATTGTAATTACAAAAAATTGAATTGTATTTCTAATTGCTCCTTCTAAATTTAAATTAGTAAAAATGCTTACTAATTTGAATTAGTGACTGACTTTTTGCTTTTAAATTAGTAAATTTTACTAATAGATAGTAATTTCTACTAATTTATTCGTAAAGTTGATTTGAGTGACTGACTTTTTGCTTTTGAATTAATAAATTTTACTAATAAATAGTAATTTCTACTAATTTATTAGTAAAGTTTACTAATTCAAAAGCAAACAGTCAGTCGCACTAATTCAAATTAGTGAACATTTTTACTAATTCAAATTTAGAGAGATATTGTAGTTGTAAATCTAATTGAAAATGTAACTACAATTTGTAATTGCCATTACAATTAAAAATCGAATTGTAACTCTAATATCAAATCTAAGCCTAATGCAAAAAATACAATTGCGATGGCAAATATAATTGCGACTGTAATTGAAGTTGTAAATTCATTTCAGGTAATTGTAATTGAAATTGTAATTGAAATTGTAATTGTAATTGAAATTGAAATTGTAATTGAAATTGTAATTGAAATTGTAATTGAAATTGTAATTAAAATTGTAATTAAAATTTTAATTGAAATTGAAATTGAAATTGTAATTGAAATTGTAATTGAAATTGTAATTGAAATTGTAATTGAAATTAAAATTGTAATTGGAATTGGAATTCTAAATATAATTAAATTGTAATTTTCAATGGTGTAAAAAAAAAGACTCGCATATTGAAAGAAATTAAAATACGGAAAAGTCTCGTATGACGATGGAGAGTAGGTAATTTTATACGTGTGTATACTTGAGTATATAAAAAGAGTATTCTAAGTATTTAGGTTCTTGGATCCCTTGAAAGTTGCTTGGATCAAGGATGTTGATGGGCCACCATTTGGCACTGCCCACTAAAGTATCCCACGTAGACGAGTTTTGCGGGTGTCCCATATTCCAGGCCTTTCACCTTTGGTATAATCCAAGATCAGACTTGAATTCAGCGCAGCCTTATGCTACTCTCAATAACGATCCTATCCAAGTCTCAAATCACGCTCAAATGGATGGCTGACTGGCTGGCTTCAGATAAGAACGTATTATTAGGTTGGTCCATTTTCAAGATATGTGTCAAGCAAGATGAATTTTTTTCTCCTCCTCGTCTCAAATATTAATAATCTCTCTCTCACTTTTGAACCGCAAATTTTATAATTTTATATCATGATTTTTCTATATACTATATATACATGTGGCATTTTTCAAAGAAATTATGAAAAAAGTGAATTCAAACCAAAATTAACATCCAGCAGACATTTCTTTTTTAACCTTTTGAAGTTGATTGAAAATCAATTCTTTTTCAACAATTTTTCATTAGTCAAAAAATGCTTCTTGATTAAATAACTCAAGTCTTCTATGATCCATAGAAATATTTTTCGTCAAAATTATTTTTCTGTTTTACGTCTCTTAAAAAATCAGTTATTTAACAAGTTTTTAATTCATCGGATTTTTGTTGGAAAATACCAACAAAAATTGATGGAGTTAGATAAAGTCTGTTTTAATTCGACAAATTTTAATTCCAAACCTCTTTAACTGTTTTGTACTGTACAAAAAACTGAAAAATACCCAACATTCTTCGAAAATCATTCAAATATGTGAAAATTAAGTAAATTTGTCTGCTTTCGTTTTTTTTCCGTCCGACAGAAGTAAAAATCTCGATTTTATTCTTTGCAATATTAATTAACCCGAGTGGAAATTGGAACTGATTTAAAAAGTTAATTTATTTATTAAGGCAGTGTCTTTAAGAGTGGCTCTGCTTTAGGAATGAATCTTTCCATATGAAAAATTCAGTGACCTCAAGGAATCTTGTACTTCCGACTATAACATTTCTGTACATCAGGGAACTTAGTTTGCATCGATCGCTTATATACATTTGAAATGACTGCACATAGAAATAGCATTTAAACGCGAAAATAAAGGAGAAAAGAAGGGGAAAAAAATTACTCTTGACTAGACTTGAGTTAGTGAGATCATGAAGAGGTTGCAGACGGTCAAAGCTTGGCGTCGCTTGTCGCTGTTTGTGCGCTCTAATTTGGCCTTGAATCTAATGCAAGTCGTTCGTCGCAGTTCATAGACCTCGGACATTGCCTCTTCAAAACACTTGCAATCGTCGCAACACACTGCTGTTGCTGCTGCTGCTGCTGCTGAGAAACCTCTGTTCAACGTCCGAATTTCTTTTTCAAATTTTTTTCCAATGAATCACTATTTTCTTTGGACTCGCGAAAAAAAATAGTTTATGCGAAAAAAATCATCAATAGATTTTTAATTCTTTTTTTGGTATATCATTATCTTTTAATAATTCTTTAACTAATTTTGCGTTTTTTGTTTTAATTTTCTTTTTCTTTTTCGAAAAACAATAATTTAACAGAAATTCAATTATGTTGAAGTTTTTTATTTTTAAATTCTTGTCAAAAAATTATCTTTATAAATAATAAGTCTTCTCCAAAATTTGATTATTTTCAAAAATTCTAATCAGATTCTTCGCAAAAATTCAATTATTTACATAAATTAGAGTTATTTAAAATTAGTTCATTATTATTAATTAATAATAATATTAATTAGTTTTTATTAACTAATAATAATTATAAACTAATTTTATTAACTAATATTAATTATTTTTCTAAATAGTAAAGTTTTTTGCGAAAATTCAATTATTTTTAAAAGTTTTGATAGAATCCTTGTAACAATTTAAATTTTACCATAATTTGTAATAAAATCTTCGAAAGAAAAATATTGCAAAAAATTTATTTTAATTCTTTGTTAAATTTTATTTTTTTCAAAAATTGTCAACTTTTCGATGACTTTTAATATTTACTATCTTAATAAAGTTTTTCGTAGGAATGAACTTATTTAAACAAAATTTTAATAAATTTTTACGCAAACATTTAATTAACTTTCAGAAATAAATAAATATTTTAAAGGAATTTCATTATTTATCAATTTTTTACAGATTTCTTGGCAAAAATTTAATTTTGTTTCAAGAATCATATAATTCTTTGCAGGAATTTAATTGCTTTCAAAATTTATAATAGAATTTTTTCAAGAATTAAAAATTTTTCCATGAATAACAAAATTCTGCCCAGAAATTAGTATTTTCAGACATTGCAATAAAATTATTTACAAGACTTAATTTTTTTTTTTAAATTGAAAAAAATTTAATAAATATTTTTGATAAAATTTCAATTATTTAAAAAAAATTTTCTTGATTCAATGATTTTAAATATTCAGTTGTTTACTAATTTTTTTTTTACTTTTTTTCGCAATAATCCAATTATTTTCGTAGAAAATGCATTTTTTACACGGATTCAAATATATTAAAAAATTGCATTAGAATTATCTCGAAAAATTAAAATTATTCATAGAAATTGAATAAAATTATTCGTAGGAATTCAATCACTTTAAAGTTTAAATATAATTTTAATGGAATTATTTGTATCAATTCAATTAATCTCAAAAATTTATGTAAATTCTTCGAAAGAATTCAATTATTTTTTATAATTGCAATAAAATTATTCTCAAAAATTTAATTGTTCTTAAAATTTTTTTTAAATTCTTTTGATAAATTCAGTTATTGTTAAAAGTCTTGATAGAATCTTTTAACAATTCACTTATTTTCAAAAATAGTAATAAAATCTCTGAGGAAATTCAATTATTCTTACAAAATTGAAAAAAATTATTTTCAAAAATTAAATTATGTTCAAATGTCTTGATAGAATCTTTTATGAATTTAATTATTTTCAAAAATTCTAAAAAAAAAACTTCTAAAAAAATTGAAATAATTCAATTATTCTTAAAAATTTGAAAAAATTTTCTTAAAAAATTCAATTACTTTCAAAAGTCTTAATAGAATCTTTTAACATTCCAACTATTTTCAAAAATTGTGAAAAATCTTTAAGGAAATTTAATTATTTTCCTAAATAGTAAAATTTTCTACATGAATTCAATTATTTTCAAAAATGCAATAAAATTATTATTAGGAATTAAATCATACTTAAAAATTTGAATAAATTAATTCGCAGCAATTGAATTATTTTTAATACAATGTTAATAGAATTAAAAATATAATAATTATTCTTAACAGTTTTATTAAAATTATTTGAAAGAATAAAATGATTAAAAAATTCAATTGTTATTTAATATAAATTATTTATTTTTGTATATATGTGAATAATTGAGGGGCTGGATGCTATAACGTGTTACGCGCCATTTACTTAACATGGCGCGTAACACATTATAGCATTTAGCCCCTCAATTGATTTATCGTAAACTTTTTTAAGAAATAAGTGGAATTAAAACTGAGTTTCATTTTAAATTTCAGATAATAATTGAATATTAAAAGCATTATAACGTAACTTTTTAGAAATAATTGATTTTTTAAGAGGTGTCAAATTAAAAACTTTATAAATTTGAAGTTTTTAATACTTTTATAATACACAATTATGTACAATTAATTTTTATTAATTAAATTTTTATTTTAAATACTTCAATGTTTTGATTTCCTAATACTTATTTTGGTAATAATTGAAGAATTTCTGAATAACCGAAATTTCGCCAAATTGAATTCAAAGTAAATGGATTTGGTACTTCTAAAAGAACTTTTTCTAAAATCAATAAAAATAATTGATTTAAAGAAGATGAATTTTATTTAAAAATTGTAGAGAATAATAATTTTTTATTAAGTAGGACTTTTGTGAAACATTTGGAGACTTAATTGTCAAATTTTCCAATTGAATAAAAAAAATTATTTAAATTAAATAGTCAATTTATTGGATTGAATTTTTTTTTGCGGTTGACAAAATCAATACTTGTTTCCCAGAGTTATGAGTTAGAGTGAATTAATAACATTTGGTGCGCGGAGTTAGTGGAGACTTGTCAATGCGGTTTCAGCGATTTGAATCGAGTTAGAGACGGAAACGGACGTTCATGGCCAAATTACGTAATCGAGGTAAAATGACCGTCTACGACCCCAGCATTAGAAGAGCAGTCAAGGCTGCTGGCCATTTCTCACTCAATAAACCAGGAAGAGTCTAAACTCTAAACATTTCACATTCGCTTGACCGTCTGCCACCTCTAACGGCGATAGTTCTCTTGTGAAGGATTACAACAACAAAAAAACGGAGAGAATCTTTCATCATTTCTAAGGGACTTCTTCAAATCTTCTAAATCTTTACGAAAGCAAAGCAAAAAAAAATTCGAAAAGATACATAATTTTCAAACTTTTAAACTACTTTTTAATCCATAATGCAAGTCACAAAAATTTCATTTGTCACGAAATAATAATACAGCTGAGAAAAATATTTGTCAAAGGATAATTCTAATATTTAAATATTTGGATAAAGAATAATAATTAGAATAATTAAAAATTACATTCGCAATGGTATTTCGAAATATGAAAATTAGCGCTTTAGTTAAAATTCGGTAAAACGTTCTCTTTTCCTATTTTTACTGAATAGTTCGGTAAAACATAATATATAAGTGTTCCCTAAAATTTTTACTGAATAGTTCGATAAGACTTAGGATTAACTGTTCGGTAAAAATTGCTTGCGAACAAATACAGTTCACTCTAAACTTATTACTTCAGAAAGTTTCTGACTGTCCTTATATATTAATCTGAATTTTATTTCACCGCTTGTGAGAAAGGTTCAAATCAATAAACTTATTGTTGTACAAAGTGAAAAATTATCTTTATAATGAATCATTTCAAACTATATTTAAGGTCAATTTATATATTTTTTTAAGTTATCTTTTTATTCCTACGAAAAAAAATCTTTAAATTTGTTAATAAATAATATTTGTTCGATTCAAGGAAGAAATAATTAAATAAAACAATTTGTATTTAGTAGAATAAAACTAACACTTTAGGTAAGTTAAGGAAATTTTACCGAAGTATTCCCGAAATGTTAGTGGCCACCAAGAAGGGATTCAAAAGAAACGGTAAAATTTTATTTAATAGGTATGCAGCAAAATAATGAAAAGTAGAGAAAGGAGAGAAAAGCGTGAAGAAAAGAACACTTTTCTTCACCGTATGTATAAAAGTGTAAAGAAAATTATCCAGAAATCAAATCACTTTTATATGCGACTAAAAACACAAAGTGAACTATTTTCCCCAATAAACGGAGATAAATAAGGAAAAATATGTGAAACAAAATAAAAAGGCAAATAGATTAATTTATTGTGATGACAATGTGAAGAGTCATTTCCTAAACATTTGCCAGAAGCTTATCATGATTATTTCTTGATTGGCCTTCGAGTGTCACTAACCTATGTTACCATGAGCATACATACTGACAAAGAGAGAGTGAGAGAGAGACACACGTCTAATGTTGTATGTTGTATCGCAGTTTCAAGTAGTGTGTTGAGTTTATGCTTAAACGTAGGTGTGAGTGCAAGTTTGCTATGACTACGCTAATGGTATTCCAAACACACTAGAGCCAGACTTCCGTCTGGCCTAACCTTGAACTAGCATAGGGGACACATTTTGCGCAAGCGCTTTACACCCACTCAGCCTACAAGAGCACACCGATAATTCCACTTTGACGATCGTCTAAGTGCAGACCTTGTGACTTGAAAAATTATCATTTTTAGTTTCTGCAACAGTGTTGCGTGTACATATTCTGATTTTTTTACTTTATACCACGTATTGCAGGTTCAATTATTTACTATGTTTTTTACTTTTTTCCGCCATAATTCAATTATTTTCATAAAAAATAAAATTTTTTACACGGATTCAATTATATTTAAAAATTGAAATAAAATTTATTTATAAGAATTCAATTATTCATAAAATTTGAATTAAATTATTCGTAGGAAATCAATTATTTTCAATAAAATTTTAATGGAATCCTTTGTAGCAATTCAATTAATCTCAAGAATTTACGTTAATTCTTTAAAAGAATTCAATTATTTTTAATAATTGCAATAAAATTATTCTTGAAAATTAAAAAATATTTGTTTGAAAAATTAAATTATTTTCAATAGTCTTGAAAGAATCTTTTATGAATTCAATTATTTTCAAAAATTCTAATAAAATCTTTTAAAAAATTCAATTATTCTTTAAATTTGTAAAAAATTCATTTAAAAAATACAATTATTGATAAAAGTCTTTATGAAATTTTTTAAAAATTCATTTATTTTTAAAAATTGTTATAAAATTTTTAAGTAAATTCAAGAATTCTTAAAAATTTGAAAAAAATTCTTTTGAAAAATTCAATTATTTTCAAAAGTCTTAATCAAAAAACTATTCCTGAAAATTATAATCGAATTTTTCAAAACGATTCAATGGCTATCAAAAAATATTCGAAATTCAATTATTTTTAATATCTATAGTATTTTCTTAAAAATTTGTAAAAAATTCAATTATTTAACAAATTTTTTAAAACAATTATTCACAACAATTCAAATAATATCACTAACAATAATAAAATTATTTACAAGATTAAGATTATTTTAGAAATTCCATTTTTTTTCAATTTATGATACAATTCGAAACAATAATTCAATTATCTAAGAACATTTTAACCATTATGACGTCACAGTTTGTGCAAAGTATGTGTTCAACAGCCGTGACGTCATAATGTTTCAAATGCCCTTCAACTAAATTTTCATATTTACTATATTTCGAAAAAATAAATTATTTAAAACGTATGCAAAATTCTTATAACGAATTAAATTATTTTCAAAAATAATAAAATTATTTCACGGAAATTCAATTTTTTTTAGATATTCTAATAAAATTTTCGCAATACTTTAATTATTTTCATAAATAATAAAATTTTTCTCTGAAATTCAACTATTTTTTAAAAATTTTAATAAAATAGTTCAAAAAATTTCAACCTATTTCCAAAAATTATCTTCAATTCATCCAATGACTTTATTACTATGTATAGGTATTATTTAAGGGCATTTGAAACATTATGACGTCACAGTGTAACCAAAGCATATGTCCTAATGCTGTGACGTCATAATGGTTCAAATTCCCTTAAATAAAGTTTTCGAAAGGACTTCACTTATTTAGAAAAATTTGAATAAAATTTCATGCAAACATTTCATTTATTTTCATAAATAATAAAAATTTCAAAGGAATTAAATTCTTTACTAATTTTTTATACTTTTCTGCGTAAGAATTCAATTTTGTTTCAATAATTGTAAAATTCTTTGTAGAAATTTAATGGCTTTTAAAAATTGTAATAGAATTTCTAGAACAAATCAATTATTTAAACAAATGTTTTTTATAATTCTTTATAAAAATAATCGAATTATTTATAATAACAGAATTTTTTACAGGAATTCAATTATTTTTAAATATTTTAATAAAATTGTTAGAAAGAAATCAATTATTTTAAATACAAATTTTAATAACATTTTTTTTAAATAATCAATCAATTATTTTAAAAAATGTTTCTTTAAAATTCTTTGGAAAAATAATTGAATTATTTACAAAAAGAGAATTTTTCACAGGAATTCAATTATTTTTAAATATTTTATAAAAATTGTTTAAAAGAAATCAATTATTTTAAATATAAATTTTAATTACATTTTTTAAAAATTAATTCAAATTTTCTTTTAGATTTTAACAAAATTCTTCGCAAGAATTCAATTATTTACATAAATAATTCTTCGAAAGAATTTAATTTTGACGATATGTAACAAAATTACTCCAGAAAATTAAATTATTTTAATAAAATTCTTTGCAAAATTCATTTATTTTCATAAATAACAATATTCATCAAAAGAATTCAATTATTTCTAAAAGAAATAAATTTCTCCTTTGGAGATTCAACTATTATTTTTAAAAATTCTAAGAAAATCTTTCGCAACAATTCAATTATTCTTAAAAAGTTCAATTGAATTCTTTGTAAAATTAAATTATTTTTAAAAACTTTTCGCAATTCAATGATTTTTAATATCTACTATTTCTATAAAATTTTCAAACAGAATTTAATTATTTAAAAGTTCTTGTAAAAACCTTCATAAGAATTCAACGCTTTTAATGAATAATACAAATTTCTCAGAAATTCAATTACTTAAATCAGAATTTGCATAAAATTAGTCGAAAGAAATCAATTATTTAAAAATTCTTCGAAAATTGTTTGCAAGAATTAAATTATTTTTATAAATATTTAAATTCTTTCATAAATAATAAAATTCCTTGAAGGAATTTAATTTATTATCAAGTTAAGATGGAAGTAACTATTTTTGACAAAAATTAGAAAAAAGTCATAAAAATAAAAATTATAGAATGGAAGTTTGTCAGTTTTTTAAAGTATTTAAAACGAGTTCTTTTTAGTCGTCAAGTTTAATTTTTCTATAGCTACTTTTTTACTATCTTTTTTTTTAGTTTAAAAGATACTTTTTGTGACTTTTTAAAAATTAATTATCGAGTACGAAGTCAGCAATGTTTAATTCTCAATGAAAACCATTTTTACTACATATTTTGTAATTTTTAGTTCTTTTGTTTCAATTTTTCTTGTTTTGAAATTATCTGAAAAAACAATTCCGTCTGAAATTTTATTTCCAGGTATTTTTATTATTATTAATTAAATTTATCATTACTATTAAAATAGGAAAAAACATCTTTAAAAAAAAGTTTCAAAAACAAAACTTATGAGTTTGTTTCTTTTATTCTTCAAAAAAAAAAAAAAAAAATTTAATGACATTTGCCTTTCGTTTACATTAATTGACTACCAGATTCGAATTTCGTAAAACATTGCAATTTCAGGAAACCAGTAATGATTTGCTTCCGATTACTCTCGATAAAATTGATTCGCTTTCTATTTATTTATTCGTGTACTCGTTCAACTTTCGTTAAGTGTAAATTAATTTAAACCGTTCGTTCCTGTATATCTAGAAAAAGAGAATCCTCCTCTTTTTATTAGTTTTATTTCGATAAAAGTTTCTTCCGATTGAATCGAATGCATTTCAGAATGTATTTTTAATTCCGAATATAGAATTTTTTAATACCACTTATTGGAGTTTAATAACTACTTCATAATATCGATAACATAATTATAAAATAATAACCAACACTTTCCATTGCAGATAGAATAATTTTTTAATGTAATTCATTATCTGGGATCATAATGAATGAACATTTTAAATATTCAATTTATCGGAGTAACCTTTTCTTTTTATAAGAAATTCATAATTTCTTGATAAGAAATATTATCAGGTATTTTGTGCATTAAAACAGCTTTTTCGGGCTCAATGATTTATTTAAATTTTAGAATTAATAGAAAAAAGAATATCAACTTTTGAGATATGTTGCGGATATCCATCTGAAGGTTTCCTATGAGTTGGGTAATGAAAAAAAATTTTTTTGTCTGAGTTGTAGTCATTAAAATTCGGGCACAAAATATGCCCCGAAATGGGGCTATTTTGTGCATCAAAATATGATATTTAATAATGTTGCCTAAACATTTTTTTATCGTTTCTCCTTCATTAAATATTTTGTCTATATTTTAATGTAAATTAAAAAAAGAAATGATCTAAAAAATATTTTTTCCCTAGGTATTATACAACAAAATGTAAAATAGAACACATTTTGCTAAAATCTGGATTTATTTAAAATTAACAATCTTTCTTTAAATTATATATTCCTCAGATGTTAAATAACATTTTTCTCTTTTCGAATATATATTTTATAATATTATATTTTTATAATTATAAAATTATGGTTTAAACACTTGAATAACTTTAAAACATCATTTCAAACGGAGCTTTTTTAAACGTTTTGAATATATTTTTCAAAAACATGAAATTAATATGTTGAAGGTCAAAATAAATAGCAATTTAATATCTAACATACTTTTTAAGTTGTTTTAGGAGAAACGAGAGAAATAGTTTCAAAAGTTTTAAAACTCATTTGAAAAAGTTATGAATATTAATTAACGCAGTAATATTTTGGTTGCGCACCGGTTGGAGTTTTAATCGTTTTAATGATTTTAATTTTAACTTATTTATTGTTTCTTGACAAAAAAGTAAGACAATGTATAAAAAATGATGCACAGAATCTGCTTTACTTACTAAATAATACATTTCTGTGTTGAAAAAAAACTTTAAATACAACTTTTATGAGAGAAAATCGGTCATTTAGGTGCGTTATTTTCGATAAATTGTATCAAAAAAAAAAAATTAGGCACGGACAAATTGGTTGTTAATGTCCTGAAAGTAAGGAATTTATATTTGATGGTATTATTGAGTATAACAAATATTGAAACTTATTCGACCATAAGGGATTCTCAATGGTATGGTATGAATCATCAGACGGTCCCGTCGTCCGATCTCTTTATCCGCTTATCGCATTTTGGTGATCCCATTTTCACTGGATAACAGACTCTGCAATGACAACTTTTTGCCCCTACTGCTTTTCATACTCCGCACTTCAAAATCGAATTTGCCGGATTGTAATTCCAGTGGAACAGCATTTTCGGTTTATCACTTATATTATATATACGTACATAAAATCTGATGATAAAATTAATAAATTACAACAATAAATTGCCTATATAAATCCATATGGGTGATTCTACACGAAAAGATTCTTTTACTTAATCTATGGATTAAATAAAAATTAAAAATTTTAATTTTTGATTACGGTATTTTTTTTCTGAAAATTTTCTATGTTGATCTTTTTAATGAAGCTTGATAATGTCTATTTGGGATATAATTCAACAATACGAAAAATTCATCCGGCTATAGGTATTCTATTTGTAAATTCGGGTTAAACAGTTGATGCCTGTTCATTATAATTGTGGGGCGATCAAATTTATCTCAAAAATAGGTCAATTTGTTGTATAAATAAATTTTTACAGACAACTTGTTATACGTTTTAGCATTTGGAAAAAAAATTTGGAGCAGTATAAATGTGTTCTTTTGCAAAAGAATTGTTTTGTTCGTCAAAGTTTTAATGTAGTGTATATTGCATTGAAATTCAAGGGATATGTTAATAGATGTGTAGATTTTATATGGACGACTTCTTGAATACATATGTATGACTAACGGACTAACTGGTTTACAGTTCGCCAAAACTAAGCTTCTAACTTGATTGGTCAGTTAGGTATTTATGGAGTCACAATATTTCCACGCACCAAGAGGCCTTTTTAGTGATATCTCTCTCACTCTTGCAATATGCAATTTCTGACTTCTAAAACAATGCTCAATTTTTAATTTCTAAATTTCAATTTTCATTTTTTAGTTTTTAATTTTCACTTTTTAATTTTGAATTCTCAAATTATGATCAATTTCAGGGTTCTTAAAAGTCAGGGAATTCTGGAAAAATTCAGAAAAAAGTAGAATTAGTCGCGGGGATTTTTTATTAAATTTCTAGAATTCACAAGAAAATTTTGAATTTTTGGTTTTTTTCTTATTTCTCACAAATAGTTTCTTTTCAAATAACTTAATTATTGAAGGACTATCACAACATTATTACTCATAAATTTTTTAATGAATAATTTTGCTTAAATATTTAAAATCTAATTGAATTTTAATAAAGTTGCGTTTACAATTTTCATAAATAGTTCAACTTCAAAAGGTTTTAACTTGAAACTTCAAAAAATTTATATTCTAAAAGAATTTAATTAGAAATTTTTAACTTTGAAAAATTTTAACAATTCAAATTCTTCTGAAATTAGTAACAGTTTTAAATATTTCATTATTTATTAAAAATAATGGATTTATAGAAGAATTTAAGTTAAAAACACTAAAAAAATTTAATATTAGAGAAGTTAAGAATAATTACAGAAATTCAATTATTTTCAAAAATATTAAAACTTCTCAAAAATGCAATTAGATTCAAACATTTTTTTAAAAATTCTTTTCAAATTTTCAAACAGATTTTTAAATACTAAAATTCTTCTACAAAATTCAATTATTTTCAAAAATTTTAATAAAATTTAATAAAATTTTTGGCAAAATATAAACTTCTTTCAAAAAATTTCTTCAATTCAATGATTTTTAAAATCTAATGTTTTAATAAAGTTATTCAAAGGAATTCACTTTTTTTGAAAAATTCAAATAAAAATTCTACAGAAACACTTAATTTATTTTCATATATATAACAAATTCCAAAAGAATTTAATTATTTACCAATTTTTTAAATACATTTCTTCGCGATAATTCAATTAATTTCACAAATAATAACATTTTCCACAAGGATTTAATTATTTTTAAGAAATGAAATAAAATTATCCCCAAGAATTTAATTGTGGTAAATTCTTTGAAAGAATTCAATTATTTCCCAAAATATTAATATTTATCTTAGAATTTTTATTATTCTTAAAAAATGGAATACATTTTTCAAAAGAATTGAGTTATTTTCCTAAATAGTAAAGTTTTTCGCAAAAATGCAATTATTTTCCAAAGCTTTGACAAAATTCTTTAAAACAATACAATTATTTTCAAATAAAATCATTCAGAGACTTCAATTCTTATTTTTAAAAAAGAAAAGAATAATTTGAATCAAAGTCTTCCAAAAATTCAATTACTTTCGTAAATAGTAAAATTCTTTGCTGAAATTAATTTATTTTAAAAATTTCAATAAAATATTATTTACAAGAATTGAATTATTTTTAAAAAATTCTCAGCATTTCAATTATTTTTTAAAATTTGATAAAAGTTCTTTTGAAAAATTCAATTATTTTTGTATATAGTACAATTCTTTAGAGGATTTAAATTATTTTAAAAAATGGAATACATTCTTCGTGAGAATTTAGTTATTTTTTAATAACAAAGTTTTTAGCTGAATTAATTTAATTATTTTTCTAAATTGTAAAATTACTCGCAAGAATTCAATTATTTTCAAAAAATGCAATAAAATTATTCGTCAGATTTCAATTATTTTAAATATTTTGAATGAAACTATTTACTGCAATTGAATTTTTCTTAATAAAATTTTTATCAAATTAGAATTAGAAGAATTAAATTGTTAAAGAAATTGTTGGTGAATTTCTTTATATGAATTAAACTTTAATTTAATTGAAGTATTCAATAAATGATTGATTTTTGTATTTAAATAATTGATTTCTCGTTGAATTTTCTTATAAAAATTGATTTGAAAATGAATTTTAGTTATAATTTTAGATAATAGTTAAATATTAAAAGCATTCAAGCTAAAATTGTTAGAGTATCACTTCACGAGAGTCAATATTGTTCACATTGATCAATATTTCAAATTTGAAATTTTGAATATTTTACTATTATTTACCTTTGCAAAAAAATTTTTTTCAAATTGATTTTTTTGAATTTTTAAACGCTAGGAAAGAGGATTCCAGTTATAGAAATGAAATGAAAAAAGAACAATGAAATGAAATTATTCGTTACATTATTTCTGTCTTTTATGAAAGTGAACAAAACTTTTTCATGGTTTCACATTTTCCATTGAGAGTGAAGATGAATAGAAAATTTTTTTTCGTTAACTTTTATAATTACATTTCAAGTTTACTGTATAGATATAAATAGTAGGAAAAACTGAAATTAATTAGAATTAAAAACGAAAACATAAAAATCAAATTATTCCTCTATTAAAAATTAATTATTCGCATATATACATTCATATTTATCATCATTTGCAAAATTTATTTTAAATTAAAAAAATATATTAAATTTTAGAAGTAATTTGAAAATAATTTCTGCTTTGAAATTTTTTTTTCGGCAATATACAAACTTTTTTGAATCGAATATTCATTTTCCGCTTTTTCATGCAAATCTGAGAACGATTTGATGACGGTAGTTTTCAGTTTTCCCGGTTTCAGAGTTAATCGCTTTCCTTGTTATCTTATGGCAGGCAAGTGATGCGATCGATGTTGACTTGATAATGAGGACGACATAGGATGATGTATTCTGACTGCAAAATTTAGTTGATGATCCGGAAGACAATATACAATCAAGAGCGTGACGATATGCTTGAAGAGGAAATATCAATGTCAACTTTCAATATAATGATTATACGCCGACATAAAAGAAAATTAAAAAGGGTTTAGAATTTCACTCATTAATATATGAATTATATATTTTCAATTATCAACTTCCATTTTTTAATGATTTCCGATTCGAAAATTTAAAAGAATTTATTTATATTAACTAATTAACTATTATTATATATACCTATTATTTATTATTGTCTATAATTTTAACAAAATTCTCTAAAACGATTCAATTATTTTTTCAAATTATAATTCAATTCTTTTTAAGAAATCAATTCATTTCAAAGATTGTAAGAAATTCTTCGAATTAATTCAGTAACATTTTTAAGTATAGTAAAATATATCTCAGGAATTCAATTATTTGCCAAACTTTTGATAGGATTCTTTTAAATCAAAATTCTTTGCAAAAATACTAATACTTCGAAAAATTGCAATGAAATTTTCGAAAGATATTATGAATAAAATTATCCTCAGGAATTTAATTATTTTTTATAATTTGTAAAACAATTCTCGCAACAATTCAATTATTTTCAGAAATTGTAATTAAATCTTTAAAAGAATTAAGTTTATTTCCTGTAAATATTAACGTTTTTCGCAGAATAATTAAAACAAGAATTAAAATAAAAATTAAACAATATAATTGAAGAATAAACAGAATCCTTGAAAAAATTCAATAATTATTTTCAAAACTATAATAAAATCCCCGAGATTTTAAATATTTTTTTGATAGCAAAAATTTTGTGCAGGATTTCAAATATTATTAAAAATTGCAATAAAATTATTCTTAATTTCAATTAATTTTACAAATCTAAATCAAATTTTTCGAAAAATTCGATTATTTTCGTAAATAATAAAATTCTTTTTAGAAATGCATTTTTTTTGAAAATTAAAAAAAATTCTTTGCATGAATTCAATTATTTTTAATATTAAAAGAAATTATTTTCATAAATAGTAAAATTTTTTACAGGAATTCAATTATTTTCCTAAATAGTACTGTTTTTCTCAAAAATTTAATTATTTTCAAAAGTTTTTAGTAGAATATTTGTAACAAATTAATTATTTTCAAACATTGAAATAAATCGTTGAAAAAATTGAATTATTTTTCTAAATTTTGAAGCTATTTACAAAAATTCAATTATTTTTCAAAATTGCAAAATAATTATTCGCAAAATTTCCATCAGAGAGATTCAATTATTAGTACAAATAGTTTAATTTTGCAGAGAATTCAATTATTTTCCAAAAGTGGAATAAATTCTTGGAAACAATTAAGTATTTTTTAAACAGTAAAGTTTTTTGCAGATATTCAATTATTTTTGAAAGTTTTAATTTTGAAAAAATTCTAGAAACATTTCAATTACTTTCAAAAATCGTAGTAAAATTTTTGCGAGAATTCAATTATTTTTCTAATTCGTAAAATTCTGCTCAGAAATTCAATTATTATTAAGAATTTCAATGAAATTATTTTCCAAAATTTAATTAGTTTTAAAAATTTTAATATAACCTTTTGAAAAATTTGATAATTTTTGTAAGTAACCAAATTCTGTGTTAAAATTAATTTGGTTTAAATTTTGTAATAAAATGCTTTTACAGGAATTCAAGTTTCTTCAAAAAATAAAAAAAAATACTTTTGAAAAATTCAATTATTCTCATAAATAGTAAAATATTTCCGACCAATTCAATTATTTTCTTGAATATAGTAAAATTTTTCGCAGTAGTTCGATTATTTTGAAAGTTTTTATCGTATCCTTGTATCAATTCAATTATTTTTAAAAATTGAAATAAAATCTTCGAGAGAATTCAATTACTTTTCTAAATTAAAAAATTTTTCACATCAAATCGATTATTTTCAAACATTTGTTTACTTAGTTAAATTCTTTACTGAAATTGATTTCTTTTTTAATATTGTAAAAAATTCTTTGAAAGAATTCAATTATTTTCATGAATATAGTGAAATTTTTCAGAGGAATTCAATTATTTTTTTTTAAAATTGCCATAAAATCTTTTGCAAAAATGAAATCACTATTAAAAAGTTGAATATAATTTTTGAAGAAAAATTAAATTATTTTCATAAATAATAGAGTTTTTTGCAAGGATTTAAGAATTTTAAAAAAATACAAATATTCTGTGGAATTATTTTTATATTCTGGGAAATTATTAAAATATTCAGAAATTCAATTCTTAAAGAAATAAAATATAGATTGTTTTCTTTCTGTATTATACGCTGAGAAAATAATATCTTCGAATCAAACATAGGTATCGTTATTATGCAGCCAACCGAAAGTTATTTTTGAGAATTAAGGGCATTTGAACCATTATGATGTCACATTTGTAAAACACATGCTTTGCACTAATTGTGACGTCATAATGGTTCAAATGCCCTTAATAAGCATAATAATTTTTATTCAATAAAAATTACTTTTAATTCAATTTGTAAAATATAATTAAAACTTATTTTTTTGGTAGTTAGTTATTTTTTAATTAAAAAAATTTTATCTTAGATAATACCGAAATTTATATGTGCGACTTCTTATCTGCAAATTAAAAAGAAATTCATGAAAAAAATCACTGATTTATTTTACGTTTCTATTAAATAAATAATAAGGAACATAAAGAAAAGTGTAGAAAAATAAGAAATTTATGAAAAGAAAATAAATAAAAAAAACATTTAATATCAGTCAGAGAAAAATTAAATTAGAAGTTCTTTTTTATAAAAGGAAGACATTAAAATTTGAAAATACCGTTGAATTCTTGTTTGAAAAGTATTAAGGAGCTTTTTCACGTAGCGCGAGACTAGATAAAGTTTCTAAAGTCTCTCGTCCTTATTTACGGTCATTGGCATCACTAACTCTGATATACATACAAGTATATGAATGCCAGACGCAGAATAGAAAGCAAACATTTTTTTTTGTCTTGCGTAGAAAAAAAAACAAATTTGCCAAAAATTTGTTATTTTTAAAATGCAAAATCCGAAAATTTCAAAAGAACAATTTAAAAAAAGAAAAAAAAGAAGAAAAAAAGAAGACGTAAATATTTTGAACTGTTATTTTTGAACTTGACCGTTTTCATAGTTTCTCGTCTGTTGGCAAAGCTCCCACTATTCTATTCTAACGTGTGTCGGTCAATGGCACACGTGTGATTTCTAACGCATTCATTGCCATACAGTATACGTATGTATATATATACATATGTACGTATAACGTTAATGACGGAATCGTGCCGTTGTAACCTCGACATTGAACTTGACCGGATTTATCACAGTCGTTGGCTCATGCGAGGCCATTCTCGTGGAGGTCTAATAACTATCAAGCGTTGCTTTTCTAATGACCAAGTTTTTCATTGTCAAGGTGATAAACGAAGGCTGAAGCGCGCACGACCTCCAATGAAAAGCTGTCAAGGCCAGCTTCCAGTGTCGTTGATTAAAATCCACTGTCGACATCGATTTTTATTACGTAACAAACAAACTTTAATTGAAAAACACGCAATTTTATTTCTGTCTTCGTGTTTGTGTGTGTGTATGTGGAATTTTATTTTTTCACACAAAAATTCTTTCGCAAATTCTATTTGACAATGTTAATTTCAAATGTAAATTGACAGTCTTTGGACCTACCTCTAAATCTACGACTTTTCGTTCTGGGTCAGGCATTCTTATGTAATTCGTCAATAATTTCAGACGTGGAAATTCTAAAATTAAACTTTGTTTTTCTACTCTATTAATGAAACGGTATTTACTATTTGAAATCGAATTTCAACTATATTCGAAAAAAATCAAATCTAAAAGTGAAAAAAAAATTTCGCACACAAATTAATAATTTATTTTCAATACAAGCTCATTCTTTTTGGAAAAAGAGAATTATTTTTTATTTGAGAATTTTTTTATAGAGAATTTTTATTTATTTAATCTTTCTTTCTTTTGATTGAAAATATTTCTTTGCATTCAAAAATTTATTCTACAATTGGAAAATTATTCTTCTAAAAATGTAATAAATTTGACATAAAAAAAGAAGATTTTTAAATTCTTTTTTTTTCTTTATGTGGGCGGAATTTTTAGAAATTTTAATTTTTGAATAAATAAGAAACTTTCAGTGAAATTAAAGAAGGATGCAATAATAAATTATTAATAATAGTTTTGATTGATTTTAATTATTTTTCAAAGACTCTTGTAGGAAATTTTAATTATTTCAATTACTTCTTCATAATAAATTAAACTTCTTACAAAAAAATGAAACTAAAATATTTAAAAAATCTAATTTTTCTGACTTTTAAATAAAGTTTCTTATGACAATTCAATTTTTTTTTTAATGGAATTTTTGGGAAATTTTAATTATTTTAATAGAGTTTTAAAAAATTTTAATTATCTCTATTATTTCAAAAAATTTCAATTATCTGCTTATAAAAATTAAATTAACTTTAAAGAAAATAATACGAAAATATTTATAAAATCTTATTTTCAGTCTTTAAAATAAAGCTTTTTAAAAATTCAGTTATTTTTAATGGAAATTTTGGGAAAAAATTAATAATTTTAAAATTACAGTTTTAGCAAATTTTAATTATTATTATTATTATTTATTATTTGTAAAAAAAATGCAGAGGAATTTATTATTTGTAAAAAAGACATAGAACATTTTTTATTTGTAAAAACAGAAATTCATTATTTTTGGAAAACAAAAATTTATTATTTTTAAAAAATAGAAATTTTTTATTCGTAAAAAGCAAAGAATTTTGATATTCGTAAAAACAAAATTAAATTATCTCTAAAGAAAATAATACGAAAATATTATTTCAGACTTTAAAATAAAGTTTTTTAAAAATCCAGTTATTTTTAATTGAAATTTTGGAAAAAATTTAATAATTTTATTACAGTTTTAAAAAATTTTAATTGTTATTATTTATTCATTTATACAGTTCTTCAAACATACATGGGTAATTAAATTATTTTTAAAAAATGTTAATTACTTGTTTTTAATAAACTCAATTTTCTTTGCGAAATTAAAACTGAAATACTTTAAAAATCTCATTTTTTAGATAAGTAAAATTTTTGAAAACTTTAATTTTAAAAAATTTATTTTCTAATGTTTTTAAATTTTATAGTTAATTAATAGGTAATTGAAATATTTTAAAAGTAAATAATAACAATTTTAATAAAAATGAAAAAAAATCAATTGTTAGAATTTACGAAAATTTAAATTAATTTAAAAAGTTTTAATTACATTTTTTTTAATTAAATATTCTTTTAAAAAAATTCAAAGTATACTTGAAAAAAAAATTAAATTCAAATAGTTTAGTATTTGAATCTTTCAGTCTTTTAAATAAAGTTTTTTTAAAATTAAATTATTTTTAATGGGCAGCCTGGGAAATTTTAAATTGATTTTTAATAAAGTTTTAGGAAATTTTAATGGTTTTAAAAATTTAAATGACTTGTTTTCAAGTATTTTTTAAAAAATAAAACTGATATTTGAAAAATTCAATTATTTTTAATAGATTTTTAGAAAATATCAATTATTTTAAAGAATTTGAATTACCTCCTTTTATAAAATTCAATTATCTTTATAAAAGAATAAAACTGAAATTTTTTAATCTTCTTATTTCTTAGATTTTTATGGAAAGTTTTTCAAAAATTCAATTTAAAAAATAAAATGCTAATTTATGGAAGTTTTTGCACTAATAAATTATAATAAATTCTTTGACAAATTCGATTACTTTTAATTTTACTTTTAACAAAGTTTCAATCAATTGAAGAATGTGTCCATTGTTATTAAATAGTACAACAAATAATATAAAAATGTTATGTTAATACTTGAGTATTTAAAATTAAATTAATTCCTTAAAGTAAAATTATTTACTTAAAATAAATTTCATTTTTATAACTTAATTTAATTATTTTTAGAGTTAAGAAAAATATGCAATTAGTTTTTTTAAAATTCATTGCGATTTAAAAGATTAAAATTTTAAAGGCAAAAAATTCAAGATAAATTCAAATATGATTTTTTAAGAATTTTTTGAGAAATATTTTTTAACCCGAAGAACTAAAAATTTTGTAATTATTTTAGAAATTTAATATTTTTCCAATAATTTTGATAAAATTCTCAA
Organism: Leptopilina myrica (nomen nudum); assembly: GCA_032872475.1. NCBI lineage: Eukaryota > Metazoa > Arthropoda > Insecta > Hymenoptera > Figitidae > Leptopilina > Leptopilina myrica (nomen nudum). Next base: position 7,831,724 of record CM065460.1, read on the forward strand.
AAATTTATCATTAGTTTATTTTAAGTCGTTAGCAAAGTGAAGGATTTAACAATATTTTTTCCTACAGTTAGAATACAAATTTTGATTTTTAGAACTTATATTTTTCTAGAAACATATTTATTTTTATTGAAATAATTCATTAAAATTTTTCATTGGCATACTGTCTTAATGAAAATTTACTTCTAACTATTAATTTTTAGTTTAATTCGTTGCAATTTTCATTAAATACTTTTTTCTATAAAATTGTTTGTTTTTGTTCCTATAAAACTTTGTTTGATGCAAATAAATAATAAATAAACTATGTTAATAACAACAACAATAATAGTAGTAAATAAAAATTATTTGATTCAAGTAAATATTTATCTAATATTAATTGGTTATTTAAATTAAATAGTAAATCATCAAACAATTAAATAAGTTAAAAATAAAAATGATAATAAACAATTAATAAAAATAAAAAATTAAACAAATAAAAAATTAAGTAAATAGAATAAAATTTTGTTACAATATTTCCCTTCAACATTGACACAAAATTGTCCTTAACTTAAATACTGTACTATATTTGAGAAGACTAATTTTAATAAATTACTCTCCTCTTCTACATGGGGGAAATGATATAAAATTTTTCTCTAAACATTTTTTTCACGACTATGCAGTGTACACATTATTTTATTTATTTTCATTTTTTTTTTTTTGAAAGATTCTCTCTCAAAGTTCTATAATAAGATTTATTATTTATGCTTCAAAGACATGAAAGGTTGGCAGTTGTGAAATTCAGAGAAGTTAATAGCAAAATTTTAGTTGAGTGCTGTGTGGCTCACGCTGTAATAACGAGTTTTTAAATTAAATTTTAACACAGAAACCGCAAGTCCTCATCACAAAACGTTGCGCATTTCCTGTGCGACTTTAATTAAATGCGCCTATTTGATGACGCACAGTGAAATCGCTCTTTTATCGAAGTTATGAAAGAGCTCAACTTATTTTTCGGCTATTATTATATTATTCAACATTAAAGTATATGTTAATGAAACCTCACGCACCTAATCAATTCTCTTTTAGTGTTCAGATTTTCGTTTACTGTATATTTGCAAAAAAATGGAATTTTCCAAAAAAATTTAATTTTTCAAAAATTTCTTTTAATAAAGAAATTATGTATTTTTCTTTGAATCGTTAATCATTAACTTTGGGAACTTCACCGACAATTTTCGATATTTTTTTTAAATATTTTAATTTCAAAGTGTATTGAAAAACGAAAAAGTAAAATTCTCTTTTTGAAACATTATAAAATATTTTTTTTTTTAATATAGAACGTTGCTTAACGCAGGGAGAGTAAATTAATTCATTTGTTTTTGTTATATTGCAACAATAAGAATTATATAATTATAATAATAATTATTATTATTATTATAATTAAAATTATTTTGATGTAAAATTACAATTATTTAATTTTTATGTTTGCTTTGAGAAAATAAATTTCGCTCGTTTGAACATTCATAAATTATAATAGAGACATCACTTCAGCTAATAGAGATTAAAAATGAATTGACAATTACTAAAAACCTTTTCCTTTGGATGTAAATTATTTTATTTACATTACTTTTAAATTGCATCTAAGATGCAAATGAGGACAAGTTTTTAATTTTTGCGCAATTAAGGAAAGAGCTTCAGAAAAAGAAACCTTAAATGTTTATTTGTTTTGTGAAAAGCTCTTTCATTTTATAACAGTTCTCTTCATTAAAAAAAATGTTCGCTTTAGAATATGAATAAAAAAGTGTATAGCATAATATAATCAGCTGTTTTAAAAGGTTAGAGACGGAATAAGTTTTTAATTTTCATTGCAGTAGAAAATAGGTTAATCTAAATTCAATATTTTTAAAAGAATTAATTTCACCTTTTGAATATTATATTTGCAAATATTATTTTCAGTGTTGCAAAAAGAAAAGAAGAAAAAAGTGAAAAATTAAGTTTGAAGAAGAATAGGATATTATCAATCGCGAAAGGTAATTTTATTTTTCGTATACATATTTAGAAATGTAATTTAGTGCGGAGACTATTTTTCTTCTTGACATATAATAAACGAGTATTATATAGGATGCAATTCGTGAATAATTTAAAAAAAAGAAATTCTAAAATTATGCTTTTTTCTACTATATCAGAAATCGGTATTTAGACTTTAAAATTGAATTTCAATTAGTCATCAAAAATAATAAAAACTCAAAGTGAAAAAAAATTCTGTACAAAAATTAATAATTATTTATTTTCAATACTAAATAATTATTCTTTTTGGAAGAAGATAAGTATACCCGAAGAGAAATATTTTCCATTTGAGAATATGTTTTTTTATTAAAAAAAACTTTTAATCTCTCTCCATTGATTGAAAATATTCTTCTGGTTTTCGATATTTTTTTACAAAATGGTAATTATTCAAAAATGAAACAAATTTGTCAAAGAAAAAAGATGTTTAAATTTGTTTTACATCTTTTTCACGCGCACTGTTTAGAAATTTTTTTTTAATTTAATGAAAAACTTTCAATGACATTAAAAAACGTCAAAATATATTTTATTTAAACTTTAGGAAGTGATTTGAATTATTTTTCATAGAATTTTATAAAGTAATTCAATAATTCAATCTTATTTATAATAAAATTTTAGGAAATTATAAAACATTTAAATTAGGTACTTTTTTCTAAAAATTCAATCTTCTTTGAAAAGATAGAACTAAAATATTTTACAAAATCTAATTTTTCCGACTTTTAAATAATTTTTTTTAGAAAAGTCAAGTGAAATTCAGTGAATTTTAAATAAATTATCTTTAAAAAATAAAACTAAAATATTTTAATGATATTATTTTTTTGCAATTTTATGAAAAGTCTTTAAAAAATTCATTTTTTAAAAAGAATGTTCAATTTAAATATTTTTAGAATTTACAAATAAGTACAAATTATATTTACAACTCTTTCAAAACTAAATTTTTTTCTCTAAAAAAATAAAATTATTTTTAATAGAATTATGGAAATTTCAATTACTTTTTTAAAAAAGTTCAATTTTTTTAAAAATACGCGAAAAATGTTTGAAAAATCTAATTTGTCAGAATTGGAAATAAATGTTTTAAAAATTCAATTATGAAATTTTTGAGAAATATTAAATTTTTTAATGGAAATTTATTAAATTTTAGTTACAGGTATTTATAAAAATGTTTATTATATTTGTTTATAAAAATTCAATTATCTTTCCAAATTAAAACTGAAATACATTTTAAAAATCTAATTTTTTAGGAATATTTATTATTTATTAAATAAAATTTTTCAAAAATTCCAATTTAAAAAGAAATTGAACTTAAATCGCTTTTAAAATTAAATAAAAAAGGAGTTAAAAAAGAAAAATAAGTTAATTTAATTTCAGTATTTCAAATGAATTAATTGCATTCTTTAAAGAATAATTAGTTATTCGCAAAATAATAATTATAAATATTTTTCGCTATTGCAACAAAAAGAAAGAACGAAAAAAATGAAAAATTAAGTTGTAAAAAGAATACGATATTATCAGTCACGAAAGGTAATTTTATTTTTCATACCTTTTGAAATATAATTTAGTAGAGACTATTTTTCTTCTTGAAATATAATATACAAGTCCCACTGTATGAGAGGGGCTAGCAAATGAAATTTATTATTTCTAAAAAAAAATGCAGAGGAATTTATTATTTGTAAAAAAGACAAAGAACATTTTTTATTTGTAAAAACTAATTCATTATTTTTATAAAACAGAAATTTATTTCTTTTAAAAAATAGAAATTTTTTATTTGTAAGAAAAGAAAATTTTCCATAATTGTAAAAATAGAAATTTATTCTTTTGTAAGAAGCAAAAAAATTTGATATTCGTAAAAATAAATTAATTAAACACGGTAAATATAAAACGAGAACATTCAGACAATGATTAAAATATTATCTCCAAATTTTTTTTTATTTTTCTCCAAAATCTAAAATTTAGATTTCAAAGATTCAGGGAGTCTGTAAAAAAATATACAAAATTAAACTAATTACAAAAAATAATTTTACAAAATAAATAAAATAAAATATTAATAAAATTGAAAGATAAAAATAAAAAATCAATAAATTATTAATAAAATTATAAAAAATTTATAAAAAAATAGAATGAACTGACAACTAATAAATAAAAAAAGAAATTTACAATTTTTTCTTACAATGTATAATTTAGGTTGTATTTAAAGAAACACATTTGGAGTAAAATTGAAATTAGAATTGTCACTATATGTATAGGTAATGCAAGTAAAGCTGTGTTAAAGATAAATCACTTGATCCTTTAGCATATCATGAGGTTTGGAGGAGATTATTGGGAGGCAATGCTTGAATGTAGAGCTGCAGTATATATCGCTAGAGAAATTTAGGTTTTCGGAGCGAGGCAGGAAACGTTGTACAAGTTATATCGCATTCCGCTTCCCAGTGGAGTAGAGAGAAAACGATAAGTGTCGATATATTCATGAAAAAAACTAACTTTATACCCAAAACACATATGTGGAGTGGAGAGAAAAATAAAAAATGCAAAATCAAATATAATACACTTGAAAAAAATTTATGCATTAAAAAATTTAAAATAGACTTTCAATTAGTCCAATTAGTTGAATTTCAATTTCAAAACTTTCAAGCAGTCATTATATTGATGAATAATAAATGGAAAATACATATTTTGTCCCGTCAAAATTAATCCAATTAAGTTTTTTTTACAGAATTTAATGAATACTCCATCAAATCTCCTGATATACAGGAGAAGAAAAAGTGATTTAAAATTTTTTTAAATAGTCGACAAAAAATTTACAATAAAAATATAAATATATAGTTTTTTTCTAGTGGATTAAGTCTACCAGTAATTTTCAAGAAAAACTTATAAAAGTTGTCATTTTTAAATTTAGAAAAAGTGTCATTTTATTAAATCAATAGATTTTCGTTTTAAAAAATGAGAATTATTTTGTTTTCCAATTCTTCTAGATATTAAAATTGATAACAAATAAAAAAAATCAAAATCATAAAAAAATATTTTCGCTAAATTAAAATAGTTGAATGAATAAAAAAATAGTTTCATTTAAAGAAATATTTATTTTCAATAAAGAAATGCAAATTAATAAAAAATTTAAGTTACGTTAGTTTTAAAATACATTTTTTTTATAAATAAATAGTTAAACAATTTGTTAAAGTTATATTCAAATTTAAAGTTGAAGAATAAATTTTACTAAATTTAAAAGATTTTTACTATTTTTTAATTAAGTTTACAAATGTAATTTATAACAGCAATTTTTAATAGAAAAATTTCTTATTTTTTTATTAATTTTTTTATATTATTCAAATTTGCCTCGCACATTGCAACTGTCAATTACCTGTAAAAAATTATTCTTCAGTAAATTTTACATACTATTCTTAAAGTAAATTTTTCTAATTTTTATAACAAAAAAAATACTTTTTGAAAATAGTGAAAATAGTTTTGAAAAGAATAATTTTTATTATTACATTTAAACTATTTTTTAAAGAAATTTTTCCAAGTCTCAAGTTAATGTTAGATTAGAATACAAATTTTTATTAAACATTTTAAAGAAAAAAATCTCAATAATAAATAGAAAAAATGTAACTAAAATAAAAAAAATTTTTTTTTGATTTTAAAAAAATGTGGTGAGTAGAGTATTACATGAAAAAATTACTGTGATCCCCAAAATGAGACAAAGGGTAAAGCAATCTTTATATTTCAGTGGGAAAGAGTCTTTATAGGCGAAAAAAAATATTTTTATATATATAGAAAAGAGGAAAAGAAACTACTATTTAGGTCGAGAGCACAATTCCAACAAAATTTAGTAGGCAGTATAGAGAGATTTGGGAACGAGATGAATTTTATGTGCCATTCAACCTTATCATTTACATTTAAATTGCACATCACTGGTCTTTAGGCAGCATAGTCGAACTAACATATTTGTGGGTAGTGAAAAGATTTCTTAGAACTCACTTCAGTCGACGAATCTGATCTACAGACCAAAAATAGCGCAGACATTGAAAAATATCATCTCTGAAAAAATATTGAAAAGAAAGCATTTTTTAAATCAATAAATTTTCGTTCTACAAATTAAGATTATTTTGTCTTCCAATTCTTCTAGATACTAAAATTGATATTCAATAAAAAAAAGTCAAAATCATGTCCGTTTTAAGATAAAAAAATATTTTCGCTAAATTAAAATAGTTGAATGAATCAAAAAATATAGTTTCAACAAAGTCAGATTATTTTCAAAAAATAAATGTAGCTAAATAAAAAAAACCAAGTAACGTTAGTATTATAATAAAAAATATTTTCGACAAATATAGTTTAATGAATAGAAAAATAGTTTCATTTAAACAAATTTCATTATTTTCAATAAATAAATTCAGCTGGAAAAAAGTCCAAGTTACATTACTATTACAATAAAAAATATTTTCGACAAACGGATATATAGTTGAATGAACAGAAAAATATTTTTATTTAAACAAATATTTATTTTCAATAAATAAATTCAGCTAAATGAAAAAAAATCCATGTTACATTAGTTTTAGAATAAAAAATATTTTTGTTAAATAAATAGTTAAATAATTTGTTAAAGTTGAATTCAGATTTAAAATTGAAGTCTTTATAAAGTTAAACTCAAATTAATAATTAAAATCATTAAAGTAGAAATCAAATTTAAAATTAAAATCGAACTTGAAGTGAAAGTTTCATTAAATTGTTTATTAGGGAATATTTAAATTTAGGGCGAAATTTCGCAATTTTCGCATTAATGCGGCGATTATTTCTTCGTTCACCTCGAATTTTCCATATCCTCTTAGAATGCACAAGAACTTTTATAGATTCTTTGAAAGAAGAATGATAAACAAGTCCTTGTAATTCCTCTTCCTTTCGTCGCCTTGGATCTCATCCTTGAATTCTATTTAATGACAAAAGTAATTCCAATAATGAATTTGACGATTTCTTATGATCATATTTACGTAAATAAAGAAACAGAAATTTGAACTAAAAAACTACTTTAAATTTTTGTCTCTATTGTTTGTTTTTTCTTTCAACTTTATTTGCTCTCTAAACTTGAGTTATGGAAATAAAAATGTTTACTTATATAAATCAGTAACTGACTTTTTAATTTTGAATTAGTAAATTTTATTAATAAAATATAGTAGAAATTACTAACAATTTTTTTACTCTTATTTTTCCAATTTTTTTTCTACATTAAAAAAATCGCAAAAAATTTAAATAGAAAAATCATTAGGTATATTTCAACTTTAACTATTTTTAACAAAATTTATTTGCACGAGCTTTGGAATTTTTCTTTTTCCATTTAATTTGTTTTTTAAAAGTAGAAAAAAACGTAAAAATAAAAGAATAATCAATTTAACTTTAACTCTTTTGAACGAAATCTATTTAGACGCTTTTTTTAAAGTGACACTTTTGTACTTCAATTTTTCATTTGATTTGTTTTTTAAAAGTGTAACAAATTAAAAAATAAAAGAATAATCAAATTAAAAAATAGTAATTAAATTAACTTTAACTCCTTTTTAAACAAAATTTATTAGTGCGATTTTTTTGAAAGCAACACTTTTGCATTTTGATTATTCAATATATTTTTTTCCTATTTTCCATTAAGTAAAATTTATTTTTTATAATTGAATGAAATAATTAAGGCTGATAGAAATTAATCTTAAAATTAAGAGTAAAATTATTAATGTTTTGACATCGATAAAAAGTTTTCAACTTTTATAATCAAATATTAAAGGTACAAAAAAATTTGCACACAGAAAACAATACCATTTTTCTGCATTTATTGTTAAATATTAACAACTTTCTTAAAATATATAATTAAAAGAATTTGATAAACATTTTCTATGTAAAAATATTTTTAAATTTTCATAAAAATAATTGTATTATAATTATTTAGAAATAATTAAATAGGAGAAAAATAATAATTTCATTTAAACAAATTACGTTGGTTATAAAATAAAATATACTTCTATTAAATAAATAGTTAAATAAATAAAATAATAATAATTTCGTCAAACAAAGTGGATTGATTATTTTAATAAATGAATGCAGTTAAATAAAAAAAATTAATAGTACGTTGGTTTTAAAAATAAAATTAAATTTTGGTAAAGAAATAAAAAATATGTTTGGTAAAGAAATAAAAAAATTGTTTTTTTTAAACAAATAGTTTGATTATTTTCGGTAAATAAATACAGCTAAATAAAGACGTTAAAATTATGTTGGTTTAAAAATAAAAAATAGTTTTGCTAATTAAACAGTTAAGTAAATAAAAAAAAATTTCACTTAGGTAAAATACTAGTTTTTTATTTTTTTATTATTTATTTCTTGAGTATTTTTTAAATGTTTTAAAAATATGTTTTTTTGCTAAATAAATAGTTAAATAAATAGAAAAAAATTTTTATGTAAACAATTTGAATTATTTTCTTAAAAAAATTGGAGCTAAATAAAAGAAAAATAAATTACGCTTGTTTTTCGAAAGAGAACTGTGGTGTATAATATATTGCGTAAGAGAAATTGTGAATGGCGTTATGTTTGTGTGTGTATGACCATGAAATTGTTGGTCATGGTCGTCTAGCCTGTCTGGTCTAACGCGTTAGACAGTAAAAGTAGTAGAAATTCTAACGAAAAGGAAAACGTTCTATAAGTGAAAGCAGACAGTTACAGTGAGACCAGTTTACAAAGTGGTTTCTATTTCTATTTCTTATTTGAATAAATGTGAATTGAATTAGAGTCACGTGCAGTTTATATTACGATTAGAAAAATAAGCAAACAAAAAAATTAAAAACATATTTTCAAACAAAAATTATTATTAATTTTATCTCAAACTAATTATTAATATAAAATTTCTATATTCGGTTAAAAAAGTTTATTGCACTCATATTATACAAACTATTGATTCAACCTATTTTATTTTTTAAGATAAAACATTTTTGTTTATTGAAATAAAAATATATGAAAATGTATTTAAATGGACTAATTAACTAATTTTATTTTATTACTGTCACCTATTGTTTATTATTTTTTACTACTACTATTATTATTATTATTATTATTATTATTATTATTTTTACTATTATTATTACTATTATTATTATTATTATTATTTTTACTATTATAATTTTTTATTATTATTATTATTATAAATTTCATTGTTTCCAATAAATTTTGTTGTTTCAAACGAATTCGGTTTCTTTGCTCTGTTTCGTCCCGATAAAGAATACATATTGTATGAGTGCTGTATAGATATCGACATAAATAATTTATTTTAAACATCATGACGGAGAGAAAATAGTTGAAAAATGTTCAAAGTTTTTTGCTTATTTCGAGAATTTTTTCAATTCATTAAAACAAAATTTTAATGAACATTTTTTTATATTCTAAATTTTTTTCAAGTATTACTTCAGTAAAATTTATACTTATTTAATAAATAGTTACAATTTAACCTTTTTTTTAATGAATACAGTTGATATTTTCTTATAATAAATAAAAAAAAACAATAAAATAATAAAAAACAAATAAAAATTTGTATTTCTTGTTCTACTTAATAGTTTTCTAATTAACATTTTGTTATAAATATAAAAATATTTTTTTAATTACTATTCGGTTGATAAATATTTTTTCTATCTAATATTCTCTTGATAAATATTTCTGTATTTAATATTTTTTAATTAATATTTTCCTAATGAAAATATTTTTCTTAATTTTTACTCTTTAAATATAAAGTTTTCTGGATGAACATATTTTAGTCAATATTTTTTAATTTGTCATTTTTGAAATTAATATTTCTTCAAGTATATAATATTTTTAATTAATATTTTCTTAATTATTAATTTCCTAATTGATATTTTTCGAATTATTAATACATGGAGAAAAAAATTTATTTGATTTAAATTATCGATTATTTGTCTATTATCGAATCTAAATATTTTCTTGAATGAAATAATTTTTATTTGAATCAATTAAATGCAAATTGCTGCAAACAGAGCAAATATTGATTCAAATGAAGTTTATCTGATTTAAATAAAAATTAATTGATGCAAGTAAATATTTACTTGAATATGAATTTTATTTATTTGAATAAATATTTATTTCAATTTGAATAGAAATATTCAATTTCAACAGAATTTTTCACACTTTAGTTTTTTATTTTTTTCGAGTACAATTTAAATTTTATTTTTATAAATTTTTATTTATTTAAATTTAAATGCTTTTAAAATACAATTTTCTTGCTGCAAAGTTTAAAGTTTAATCTAATCGAGATGAGAAAAAGGCGAAGAAAAAAAACATTGTCGAATAAAGGTTTTATCACATTTACTAAAACTATGGAAACAATTAAGGCGCGTATAATAAATTCATGAAGAATTTTTGACACACAGAATACGGTGAGAAATTTTTCTTTTGCAATACCGAAAGCTGAAATAAGCTTTTGACCTCGCGCTACTCTCTCTAAAGCCTAAAGCAAGAAAAGTAATGATGAACCAGTCAAATAAATCTTTTACAAAGCAGCAATGAATTATTTCTTGATGAATCCTTGTCCAAAAGAAAATGAGCGCTGCTCACATGAAACGTGCGCGAGACAAACTGGCACCTGTATATTAAATTTTGTAATGAAATGCTCATTTCATGAAGGCCATATACCTATATACATATATATATATAATTTTCAAATATTTTTACCACTATTTTTTTGAATTTTGTTTTATTTATATAGACAAAAAATTACCATCTTTTGGTTTAAAAAAAATGCCAAATAATAAGTTGGAGGATAATTTAAAAAATGTCTACTATAAAATAAAAAGTCTGTGAAGAAGATAAACAAAAAATTGTCAAATAGGTGGAAGATAAGTTTGAAAATTCCTTTCACAAAATATTTTTGTGATGGGGATTTTTAAACTTATCTTCTCGAGCTATTTGACAACTTTTTTTCCATTATCTTCATTTTTTTTTGATGATTAAAAAGCAGGTGAAATTGTAAATTATCAAATTCTAGAATTTAAGTGACGCTATATACTTGTGACATTGATGTTTATCATTCTAGTGAAATGAGTTTAGCTTCCAACAACTGGGGTCCATTTTATGTTCAATCAACGCTGCAACATAGGACGGTTACCATCCTCCTGGAAAATGGTTGGACTGTCGTAAAGTTTCGCCTATTATACGTAAATGCCGTAGAAATGAAATTACTGTTTACTTAGAACCTTCGCTTAAAAAGCACTTCAAATAAGAATAAATGCTCTAAAATGAGAGAAGAACACCGGATGGTCATATCCCGTGTGCGATTACTAAAATGGTGGACAATACAAATTAATAGTTACGCTTCGCTTCATGGTTAATGAATATTTTTCTTCATTTTTTCCTTCTTTTTGCAAATAAATTTCGATCTTTCCTTTGCAAAGAATAAAAAGTTCTCTTTTCAAAAATGTAGATTTAATTAATTACTAAAATGCAGAATTTTTGTTACAAATTCTAAAAAAATGGAATTTTGAAAAAGTTATAAATAATGGCAGTTTTTAAAAATAATTGAAATGAAATAGTCTTGTAAAAATCTAAATTTCCCATACTCTTGACTAACATTATTCTTTACCTGCCTATAGGTAAGTAGTTTTTTTAAACTTTAATTTTATTAAAATTAGATGCAAAATTCAAATATTTTATAATAAATGGCCATATTCATTACAACGCTAAGAAACATATTTTTTTTATCAAAAAGTATGTAGAAAACCAAAAAAATATTTTTGAATTAAACATATTTTATAATTGAATTAAATTCATTTTCATTAACTCAAACTTATTATTTATATGTATTGAATTTAAATTACTATGTTTTCTTCAAAAATAATTTTTCGTTGACTAAATAACAAAGATTAAATTATTTTTAAAAGCAAAAAAATTCTTGACCAAAATTCAATTATTTTCATAAATTCGAAAAAAATTCTATTCAATATTTCAATTATTTTTATAAATAGCAAACAATTCTTCGCCAAAATTCAATAATTAACAAAAATTTTAATAAAATTTTTCGAATGAATTAAATTATTTTAATAACATAAAAATATCTTCACAGAAATTAATATATTTTCAAGAAATTTTAATAAAATTACCGACAAAATTTCAATTATTTCTAAAAATAGAAAATTTTTTCCCTTAAATTCAATCATTTTCAAAAATTTTTATTTTTTCAGCAATTTTTTTTAAATTCTTTTCTTTTTTAAATTCTTGTAAAGATTACAAATTATTTAAAGAAATTGTAAAATTCTTTCTATGAATTCAAATATTTTGTAATAATTATAATATATTTTTTCGAAATATGAAAAAGAAAATTCAATAAAATTCTTTGAAAGAATCTAATTACTTTTAATCCAATATAATAACATTTCTCTAAAGTATTCGCAATTATATATTTATAAATTAAATTACTTTTTGAAAGTTTTAAATAGATTTTATTCACGAATTTAATTATCTTGATAAATAAATATAATTCTTCACAGAAATTCAATAATTTTTAGAAAAGTTAATAAATTCTTTAAAAAATTAAATTATTTTGATAAAAAAACAATATTCATTACAAACATTCAATAATTTTTAAAAAATGTTAATAAAATTATTCGAAAGAATTCATTTATCTTGATATTTAATTTTTTGGCATAAATTGAATTATTTTCAGAAAAATTTAACAAAATAGGAGTAAAAATTTAAAATTATTTTTTAAAGGAGCAAATTCAATTACTTTCAGGAAATTTTATAAAATTCATTGAAAATTCAATTATTTTCATGAAAAACAATACTCATTATAAGAATTCAATAATTTAAAAAAAATTTGAATATAATTCTTCCAAATAATTCTATTAATCGTGATAATATTAATATTTTGGTCATAAATTTAATTATTTTCAGGAAAATTTAGTGTAATTCTCTTCGAAATTTTAATTCTTTTTAAAAACAGCAAAAATTTTGTCTCTGAAATTTAATAAATTTAAAAAGTTTTAATAATTTTCTTCGAGATAATTCAATTTTCTTTATAAATATCAAAATTTTTCTCAGAAATTGTATTATTTTGATAAATGACATTATTCACTATCTGAATTCAATTGTTTATAATATTAAAAAAAAATTCTTTACCAAAATTAAATTATTTTCAAAATTCTCAAAAATTTTCGTCAAGATTTCAATTATTTATAAAATGGCAAAATTAAATTATTTTACAAAATTTGAATAACATTTGTGGCACAATTTTAATTATATAAAAAATATTCTCTCTATTCAATGATTATCAATTTCTACTATTTTAATAAAATTTCCCAAAAGAATTCAATTAAAAAAAATTTGATAAAGATCTACGCAATAAAAATTATGATATTATAGATACAATAATTATAATTTGGATGAACTGTTAAATTCAAAAGGAATAAAAGTTATATATTATAAATGGTTTATAAAATTAGTTTAGTAGTTTTAGTACAAAACCTAAATGGTTTTTTTAGCCCATGGTTTTTTTCACCCCATACTGCTAATTAGTTACTGAATTTTTTCTAAACGTTCGAATTACCACCTCTGTAATAAATTAACGATTCTAGAGATAATAAGTCAACAGCAGTCTTCCCCACGTTCCTAATGACATTAATCATTCGAAAAGACGATTAATATCAATTGCAGTGTATTAAATAGAAAATAAATTTCCACAAAAGTTCATTATAAGATAGTTTCTTAATAAAGAATATTTTTCTAGTCCCGGAATGCTTGATAAAAAAAAAGAAATTATACTTTTTGATGATTATGTCGTTTATCGTTGCGCGATGAAAGATTCATAAGAAAGGGAGGATATGTTTAAAATGCGATGAAAATGAATCTAAGAATTCAGAAGAGAAGGTCTTTTCGTATGGTAGAGATTGGTTTAAGGGACGATTGAAGGAGGTGCAAGGACCTGTATATATATTTCAACCAATGGGAGGTTCACATCGTGCGCATTGCCGGAGGTGCAATGAAATATGACAGGACTGTAATCATGATTCTTTAGAATTGACTAGATAGTGTACAGCTTCCTTTTACACAACATAGCGTGTAACATGCTTTTTGTAAGTTCCCTCATCTTTGCCATCCACTTTGCTCTTCAACACGAATATTCTTCGCTCTTTTTCGACATTATTTTCCTTCTTTTTTTTTTATTATTTAGTTTTGCCTTTCGTGTCAACGTCAACCACAAGACTCCGTTTCCGTCAAACACATTGACTTTATTTGGATTACAGTGGAAGGAAGAATCTCTTGTCAACAAAAAAAAAATCTTTTCAAACAATAATAATCCCTCTCTTAAAAAAAAATAAAAGCAAATTTTCAAACATAAATGATTTCCTACAATATTATTCATTTTTTTCAAACACCGAAAAAAGTGTTTTGATAAGTATTCGAAATTAAGTAATTCTGGAAAACTATAAATTTATTTTGGAATTGCAATATACATTATTTATTATCAAATTTATAGAGTTATCAATAAAAATAATTGTCAGGGGAAAAAACACAATGTCAACCGCAAGTATAGACGCCCCTAATTAACGACTAGTAATAAAAATAAAAGTTGATGAAAAATTTCATCGAAATGTTGTAGAGTCAAAAACAATTTTTTCCAGATAATCCAATTGATAAAAAAACGTGATGTACGACTGAAATGCTGAGTCACGATTCATTCGCCGATCTACGTTACGTGAGTTGTTTATAGATGTGTAATATCTCAGAAAACTTGGTATTTCATCTATTTAGAAGAGTAGCAAAAAAAAGAACAAAAAATGTAGAATTTTATCTGTTTATGTCCTAAATTTTTAGGACATTAACAAATGGTTTTCAAATTTCTATAAGTTCCTTTTTCATAAATGTAAATGTACTGATGTTTTTTCTTAACATTCCAAACGTTCAATAAAAAGAATGTTCTAAGACTAAAGATAAACCTACAAAATTTAAAAACCATAAAAATGTAGCAAAATAAAAATTTTAATCCTTTTATTAATTGTCAAATTCTCTAGATTATAAATTTATCTAATCATATTTATTTATTTACACATTGTCTGATTGCAAATAATGATATAGAATTATGGACTTCTTGAGATTCAATATGGAGACGCTTCTCTCCACCTGCGAACGCCAAGGCCACCGCTAGATGTCCGTTCAGTTCCTTCTTGGAATTTTCACTGATATCTGGCGGTAGCTTTGGCGTTCTCAAGTGAAAAAACTACAACCACCATTTTATCC
The DNA here is from genome assembly GCA_032872475.1 of Leptopilina myrica (nomen nudum). Classification (NCBI taxonomy): domain Eukaryota; kingdom Metazoa; phylum Arthropoda; class Insecta; order Hymenoptera; family Figitidae; genus Leptopilina; species Leptopilina myrica (nomen nudum). The sequence continues at coordinate 7,847,018 of CM065460.1, forward strand.
CTCAACAAGTTTTCTATAAATAATAAATTGTTATTGTAAAAATAATTCAGTCTCTCTTTCAATAAACATTTTGATCAAATTTTTAATTTCCTATTAAAACTGAAAGAAGTTCATACAATTTTAGTAAAATTTAATTCTTTGTACAATTGAATTATTTTCAAAAAAATAATACAAATTCTCCACCGAAATTCACTTATTTTCAACAATTTTTAAAAAAATTCTTCGAAAGAATTCATTTCTTTTAATTAATATTAAAATTCTTCTAAAAAATTCAGATATTTTCTAATATTTGTAATATAATTATTTGAAAAAAAATGTCTCATTATAAATTAGTTAATAAATTAATTACTTCCATAAATATTAAAATTCTTCCTAAGAATTCAATTACTTCTAGAAATATTTAATAAAATTTATCTGTAACATTCAATTATTTTGATTAAAAGCGATATTTATGACCAAAACTCAATTATTTTTTAAAAATAATAAAATTCTTCGCAGGAATCCAATTACTTTCAATAAAATTTAAAAAACTTTTGGAAAGTATTCAATTATATTTAAAAATTAAATTCTTTTTAGAAGTTTTAAATAATTTTTTCGAAAGAATCCAAATCTCTTGATAAGATTAATATTCTTGTCATAAATCCAAATATATTCAGGAAAATATAATAAAATTCAATTAATTCAAAAAAATTTAATAAGATTCTTCAGATTAAGATTATTTTTTTATAAGAAGCAAAATTTTTCACTGAAATTCAATCATTTTTAGAAAATTTAATAAAATTCTTAGCAAAATTCAATTATTTTGATTAAAAACACTCTAATTATTTTTAGTAAATTTAGTAATATTCTTTAAAAAATTGAATTATTTTGATAAAAAACAATATTCATTTCAAGAATTCAATTTTTAGGAAAATTTAATAAAAATCAAAATTCTTAACTTTCAGAAATTTTAATGATATTCTTCCAGATAATTTAATTATTTTGATAAATATCAAAATTATTCGCAGAAAAACAATTAAGATCAGGATATTTTATAAAATTCTTTGAAAAATTCAAGTTTTTATTCATAAATATTAATATTCATCACAAGAATTCTATTACTTTTAAAATTAATGAAATTCTTTGCTGAAATTCAATTATTTTTCAGAATTAAAATAAAAAGTCTCGTTAGGATTTCAAATATTTTAGAAGTAACAAAATTCTTAACTGAAAATCAATTATTTTGAAAATATTTTATAAAATTCTTAAAAAGAATTCAATTATCTTGACAGATACTAAAATTTTTGCAAACATTCAATAATTTTTTGTAAAATTTAATACAATTTTTCGAAAGAACTTGAATTATTTAAAAATAATTTATTATTATTAAAATCGTAGCTGACTCTTTGTCTAAGAAATTGATAAAAATTAACCAATTAATTATTAGAGTAAAATTACTAATTAGTTGAAAATAAATAACTAAAAAATTTGTCAAATTAGATATTTTTAACTAATTCAAAATTTGAAGATCATAGTAGAATGATTAAAGAATATAATTTTTTACTATTATTTTTGTGGAAATTTTAAATAATAAAAAAGTTGTGAATTAAGAGAAATCTTCTACTAAAAATCGTTTTTGAAATTTTATGATAATTTTGCTACTCAATAAACATTAACAGCATGTGTTTGTCACTGTCACTTTTAATCAATGTTTCGTTTTTACCGATTTCAAAGTGCTTTATTATAATTTATTTTTGAACTATTAAAACTTTTGCACATTACTGTCATTCTTACAAAATTTCAGCTCTATTTATTAAATATTTAAAGAGAAAAGTGGTCGAAAAAATTACCGTTGAATTTCTAACAATCATAAGCTGTTAGTATTATTCTAAATAGTATTTGGAAAAAAGTAAAGAATTTCATCAGGGTTTTTATTAAAATTAATGTTCAAATTTCAGCATTTTAAAAAAATATTTAAATATGATTATTAGAACTTTCTAAACTTCACTCACAAAACATTCTATTTAAGTAAAAAGGAATCCTTTTACCATAAGCAGATTTTCCTTTTAATATTTGTCTAAGAGGAATTCTTTTTCTATTAAAAGAAAAATTTTATCAGTAGTTTTATTTATTCGTCTTATCAGAAATTCATTAATTTATTTATTTAATTAAAATAATAATTTATTTATTTTTAACTCAAATTTATAAAATATTTTAAATTGAATTTTTTTTAAAATAATAATAACACAAGCCTGTGAATAATAATAATTTATTGATAGGCAGGAAAAAATATATTAAAATAACTAAATTTATTTCATCATAATTTTAACATTTTTTTTTTAATTTAAAAAAGTTATGACTTATTACATTCTACATTTTTAATTATATTTGTCGAATATATAAATAATTATTATAATTACCCAAAATTGTTGATATTTTATTTAAATTTTATACATTGTTTATTTCATTAAAAAAAATTAGTTTTATTATTATTACATATTATTAATTATTATATTTATCCACTGTTGTTTTATAAATAAATAATTATTGTAAAAATCGTGCATATTACCTTTGCTTTATTTGTCGAGTAATTAAATTTTTTTTTATTATTTTTTTGACATGTTTACAAATGTCAAATAACTTGAAATTATCCTTTTGACATAAAATGATTTCATTTGAAAATCAAAAGAAATCAGTTAATATTTAAACGATTTTCTATTTTCCAATAAACTTCTAACCTTTTTTTATTTAAAAGATTCCTTTTACAATAAAACTATTTCTGCTAATAGTTAAAGGACATGATTTAAAAGGAAATTAGTTTTATGGTTAATAGATCATTTTTGTGAGTGTTTGGTGTCATTAATTGAAATTTAGTATCGTCAGTTTTAGTGTAATTATAATTAGGAAAAAAATAAAATTTATAATAATAATGATTTTATAGAATAAACTAATAAATAATTTTCGATATAATATTTCAACTTAATGAATTGATTCAACTGAATATTAAACTGAATACCCTCCTAAATAATAGCCTTTACAATATTCCTCTAATACGATATCTAAAAAATGAAAAAAAGGTATTAGAATAATAAAATTTTCTTCACATAGGCACATGGCAAGTGTTGCGCGAAATATTTACCAACTATCATATCTACACAAGTTTATGCACTTATTTATATTTCTATGATGAAAAAAAATGTCGATTTTCAATATACATAATATATTTGAACGTGCATTGATACAACTCAATATTAAATTCTATACCCCATATATGATGAATATCATCAAAGCTGCCAACGCAAATTTAATACTACGAATTTCAACTCCCTTATGCTCACAATAAGGATCGATAAGCTAGAGTTGCCAGGAAGTGTGCCTGGGGAAATTGAGAGGCTTCGAAAATTGCAATTCCCACAAAATTATATGCGCTGGTAGGCGGAATCATCGATACTTATCGTGTCGCGAATTCTCCATTGGGTGTTGTTGGAGGCGTTGAATTTTTTAGAGAAGAGAGAAAGGAAGGAAGGGAAAATCATGGGTCATTTTTTGTTAAATTCTTTTCTCTCTCTCTCTCTCTCTCTCTCTCTCTCTCTCTCTTTCTCTCTTTTTCTTCTTCTTCTTCTTCTTTCGAAGCAACATAATCTTTATAACATTCGCGAAAGTAGAAGTTGTCTCTCGCGAAATTTTCGTCGACGAGTGTAATATACAAAGAGAGAGGGGGACAACTACTGCGAAATAACCGTCTATCCCAAAGTAAAGGGACTTTGCTTGTAAATAACTATAATTTCTTTTCGGACTTGAGTATATTCGGGGGTTGAGTAGACTCGTGAGTAGGCACCGTGTATCCTTCCATGGAGTGAATTTTAGGCTCGCGGGCTCTCATTGCTAGAGTGGAGGGGATGAAAGCGGGCCTTGGGTCCATTGACCTCATCGTGGGTCAGCCACCCCGCGGTAGAATTTGCCGAAAAGAAAACCTAACGATTCGGAAAGAAAAAATTATTTCTAAAACTGCATACTTTAATACTTATTAAATATTGCATTAAAAATTCTAAATAGTAAATATTTATTGATTTCAGAAATAGTATAACAATTCAAAAAGAAATTATATCTAAAACTGCATTTATTATTCTAATTTAGTAATTAAACAACACTGAGAAAACGATTTATTTGATTCAAATATATTTTGTTTAAATCAAACTTAAAATATCTTTGCTATACAGTCAAAAATATTTAAGTTAAATTGAAATATATTTTTTGGTACATTTAAAAAAATAATATATTTAATTTAAACATAAGTTGTGGTTGATTTTAAATTATATATAATAAACTTTCAAGTTTGAATTAAACATAAAATTTTTAATTATATTTTTTGTACAAATCAAAACAAAAAATATGTTTGAATTAAATATAATTATTCAAACAAATAATACTTTTGAATCAAGGCAGTAGATATTTTCTATATATTGGGATTAAGCTTACAAACTAATTTCAATTAAACAAAATCACTTAAAATTATTTTTTTATTTAAATTAAGTATAACGTTTTCTCAGTGAACAACATTTTTTTAATTAAGACAAAAACTTGACAACACTGAAAAAAAATTTGTTTGTAATTCAAAAATGAGTAGTCAACCAAAAAAATTGGTTAGAACTAAACATAATTTTTATTGAATCAAATTTATTATGTACTCTGTAAATCTGAATTAGTAAGATTTTTTACTAATTTTTAGTAGTTTTTTACTAATTGCTAGTAGAAAATTACTAATTCAATTAGTAGTACGTATTTTTTACTATTTCAAATTAGTAAATTTTCTACTAATAATTAGTAAAAAATTAGTAAAAACAGTTAATAATTAAATTGGTAAACGAATCCGCAATATTTCATTAGTAGAAAACTACTAATTCAGATTTAGAGTGTAGGTATTAAATCAAAATTATTGTGTTCAATTCAAATATTAAATAATAATAAGATTAAATAATAATAAATAATAATAAATAATAATTATAAAATAATAATTTAATTAAATAGTCTTTAACGTCCGAGATACTTAATAAATATGTCAAATTAATGAAAACGAAATAATAATTTGTTTATTCAATTTAAATATTCAAGTAAATTTAAATTTGTATTTTCAAATAAATATTTACTTGAATCAAATAATTTTTATTCAAATCAGTTAAATGGTATTAGCTCCAAATACAGAATTTATTGGTTCAAATACAATTTAATTGGCTTAAATTATAATTATTTGAATGAAATAAATATTTGTTTCATAATACGAACAAATAATAGATTATTTGAGCAGAATAATTTTTTACAGTGGAAAAAATAGTAAATTACAAATAATTAATAGATTTTTTTATTTAGTGCTTAAATTATTATTCAAATAAGTTGCGAATTTTTTTAAAATACAAGCAAATAAATATTTATTAATATTTAGTTTAGAACTATTTTCATTAAAATTTATGTAAATAATCGATTGAGTCTGAATATTAATATTCAGTTTAAAATGCGGTATTTTTGTTTACCTAATTTTATTTTCTTATTTTTTAAAAATAATTTATTAAATGTTTTGAATTTTCTAATTTTAGTTAAATTTTAATTTGCAAAAGTATCTTAAATTAAAAATCAAAATCTCAATTGTAAATTTAATTTCATATTCAAAATTATAGACATTTTTGTCAATAATTAAATTCTTTGGTATAATTCATCCAAAAAGAGGAAAACAATTATAATTCCACTGTTTCGAAGAGTTTTATTAAAATTTGTTTTTTTTTTTCTTTCAAAACGTTTATAATTGAATAAATTGAAAAATCAATTTTATAAACAGTTTTAAAAGTAATTTAATACTTTCGAAAAATTACAGAAAAGTTTATAAAATAAATTGAATTTTGATAAAAAAATTTGCTACGTATAAAAAAAATTGAAATCTTAACGAGAATTTTTATTTTAATTTTTAGAAATAATTGAATTTCGGCGTAGATTTTGATTTGTTTTAAAAATAATTGATTTGTTTTAAAAAATATTGTTATTTAAAAAAAATTGAATTTTTCAACGATTATCTTATATTTATCTCTATCTTATAAAGATTTGTTAAAATAATTGAATTTCAGCGAAAAATTTGATTAATTTAAAAAAGAATTGAATTCTTGTGAAAAATATTGTTATTATAATAAAAATTGAATTTTGCAAAAAATGTTATAAAGATTTTTTTAAATTATTGAATTTTGTCAAAGAATTTTATTACTTGTTGAGAAATAATTGATTTTTTGAGAGAAATTTTTATTAAAATTAGATTCAAAATCAAAATAATAGTGTATTTCATTATTTATGAAAATAATCAAATTCTGTCGAAGATTTTCTTTAAATTTCTAAAAATAATTAAAATTGTGAAAGTAAAAAAATCAATTTTTAAATTATTTATTAAATACTTTTGGCAAAATTTATTAAAATAGACTGAAAATGATTGTAAAAATTATTTAAATAATAACTCATAATAATATATTAGTTAATTATAATAAATGAATTTTTAAAATTTTTAATCTCAAATTATATGCAAATACTGATGTCGATAAATGAAAATAAAAAAAATTCGTAATTTTCATAATAATAATAATAAAAATAATGTAAATACCATATTTTGCGAGCGTAACATTCGCTTATTTAAAATATCATTATACTCATTAATTAAAATTACATAAAAACAAATAAAAAATAAACAAGATCATTTTATGATCCAATAATGTTGTAAACATTCAAATGAACGTTTCTTTTTTTTAAATTTGTATTAACATTTTTTACTATATTCATAAATTACTGTTTGCAATATGGAAATGCAAAACTACAACTTAACATTTAGAAATTCGATAATTAATTTTTTTGTAACGCAAAATTATCGTTAGGTATGAAATTCTAAATCAAGAGAAAAATAAATAAATTTGGAACCTCAGAATCATAAAACTGATTATAAATATTCGAAATGTGAAATTTACAATTTTTTATTACAATCGGCAAATTATTTATGAAAATTTTTTCAATAGAACATATTTCGTTTCATCGAAACAATAAAAATATGTGAATGATTATTATCACTAATGAGAAAGGAAAATTTTGTTTTTAAACAAATCTGAAAATGAATGAATTGTTATGGAAATTTTAATTGATTGCAAAAAGAATTTTAATTAATCCCTTTGGTAATACAGATTGAGAGAAGAATGCCATTAAATTATATTCAAAGGTTTTAAATTATTTTCAGCTACCAGAACAAATGAATTTTTGTAATTACGCAATCAATAACAGCTTTTAAATGATGGAAAACTAATTGAAAATATTGTATACATTTCTCCCTTTTTCAATGCTCTAGAATAATAAACTTCAATTTTTGATGAAGATTTTTTCACAAAAAAAATGGTTTCTTAAATTTTTAATTATTTAAATAAATTTTAAATATTTCGAAATATTTTTATTTATATGAAGGAAATACATAGTAATCTGTATAAATTAATTGGTAAAAAATCAGTTATAATATTTAGAATAGAACAAAAAAGGAGTGAAAATGATTATTATAATTTTTGTAACTAATAATTAACTTAATAAAGAAAATTAGTTTTTTTTAAACTTATAAATAACACTAAAAAAAGATTCAATAGCAAATGTGGTTTAACTATTCGAATTTAAAGATTTTATTAGTAAAATTCTTTCTAAATTTGAATTAATAAAAATATTTACAAATTTAAAATAGTGACAGAATTTTCACTTTATAATTATTAAATCTTGTAACTATTAAAATTAATAGAGATTACTATTTATTAGTAAAATTTAATAATTCAATATAAAAAAGTCAACCAGTGGTTCAAATTTAGAGATTATATTAATAATTAGTATTAAAATAGTAATAATTTTTTTTAATATTATTATTATTACTATTACTATTACTATTACTATTACTATTACTATTACTATTACTATTACTATTACTATTACTATTACTATTACTATTACTATTACTATTACTATTACTATTACTATTACTATTACTATTACTATTACTATTACTATTACTATTACTATTACTATTACTATTACTATTACTATTACTATTACTATTACTATTACTATTACTATTACTATTACTATTACTATTACTATTACTATTACTATTACTATTACTATTACTATTACTATTACTATTAACAACAATAATAAATAAATAAAATAATATAATGAAAAAATTTCTAATAAAGTTTTATTGGAAGGAAAATAAAAATTCCCTTCTGGGAAAATAAAAATAATATTTGGCACTCTGATTTTGAAATGTACTATCGAGACATTGCTTTACAAAGGGAATAAAAGTTCTCTTGCTGCGCATAACGACTGGTACCAACGGTAAAACACGTTCTTAAGGAATGCATTGACTCTGATATCAAAGGGATCGAATTTCCGCGTGGTTGGGGAAGAGAGACCGGTAAATGAAAGGTAAAGTTCTCAATGGCAAATTTCTTCCATCGGTATCGTCTTATTGATACATGTACTATTGAAACTTGGCACGAGCCAAATGTTACATGACCTGTTCAGATAAAATATTCTTCAAAGATAAGTCTTAAATAAATTATTATATTACAAATTTTAAACCATTGTAATAGACATTTTTTATAGTCTAAATCAATTTTTCCCATTAAATCATTTTCTAATTGAAAATTTATTTATGACTGAAAAAATTTCTATAATCATCTCTCTTATATTTCAATTAGTATACAGTAAAAGAAATTTTCAATTAAAATTTGCAATAATTGACAAATAGAATTTATAAAAAAAAAATTCTGTTATTTTTTTAAAATCTTTGAATTTTACCAGAGCTATTGTTTTTAAACTCAGAGAGCTTATAATAGAAACTCATATAAGACTAAATAAATTTGTATTAAACAATTACAATGAAAATTTATATTTATTTTTTACAATTTATGTTCGGTATAAAATTTAATTTATCAAAACAAAGTTTTTTACAAATGAATAAATAATGAAGGTTAAATAAATCTTTATTAAGCAATTGCAATTAAAATTTTTTTATCTTCTACATTCATTTTCGATAAGAAAAATAAGTTCAACAAAAGAAACTTTATTTATTAATAAATAATTAATAAAGGCTAAATACGTTTCTACTAAACACTGTTAAAAAAATTTTTTTAATGAAAAATAAGTAGCGAACGAAACAAATGTTTTATGAACATATTTTATTGGATTATACGTAAATTTTAATAAATAAAACTTATTATATATTGATTCAAAATTATTGTTTAATTCAAGGATTTTTAGTTTCAACAATTTTTGGTTGACTGTATAACAAAGATAATTATGTTTCATTTAAATACATTGTTTTCTCAGTGAACGTAATAGAAATTTATTTATCTTTTACACTAATTTTCCATAAAGAAAATCTTCTAGATTATTTTTCCATAAAGAAAATCTTTTACACTAATTTTCTATAATAAAGAGAAAATCTTCTAGACTATTTTTCCATAAAGAAAATCTTTTACACTACTTTTCCATAATAAAGAGAAAATCTTTTAGACTAATTTTCAATAAAGAAAATCTTTTACACTACTTTTCTAAATAGAAAATAAATTTAACAAAATACAATTTTTTTATTAATAATTTGGCAGAGGCGTCGGTGCAGGATGGCAGCCAACAGCCTCTAATTACAAAAATTATGTACTGGGTATGTCTTGATAGCCATACCCCGCCGAAACAGTTTGAATCGACGCGCTATTGAAGTAGCGAGCACCCTTTTTATATTGAACGGACGCAAAGTCGCTCTTATATTGCGTGCGGAATTCATTTCACTTATGAAAGAGTCGACCGTGGCCACCTCGCGGAATTCTGTGTAAGCAAAAATTGTTCTTAAATCTCAGCGCGGGGAATTTAAACAAACTTTATCAGTCATATTAATTTTCCGATGACAATAATAATTATTATGGTAAATTGCGATTAAAATAGCATTTTTTCAAAATTTCAACTTTCAGTTAATAATAAAGAAAATAGTGAACTAAATAAAATTTAATTTTATTAACTTATTCAGGCCTGAAATTTATTTTGAGGCACAAAATATTAATATTTGGTAATATTTTCCTAAAACTGGAAAATTATTTTTAAAAGTGGAAAAAACAATTTGAAAAATAAGAAAAACTTTTTTAAAAATTAATCAACACTTTTTAAACAGTAAGACAAAATTGTTGAAAATGATAAAAAAATTCGATTTACATTTATTACATTAATTTTAAAAAATTCGAAAATATTAAAAAATTAGGAAACAATTTTGAAAAATTATATTTAAAGACTGTCAAAAAATGACTTTTTTTAAAATTAGAAAAATTAGAAAACAATCATTTGGAAAGAAAGCCCTATCATAATTTAAATTTCTTAATTATGATTTTTAACTAGATTATTTAAACATTTTTTAAAACATATTTGTACAAATTCTCCTTTTTACTATAATTTTTAAACAAAATTCCAGTATTTTTTTAAAAAATTAAAAAATATTCGTAAATTTTATTTTTTAATCATATGTACTTATTGACCATCATTACAAAAATAGATTATTATTAAAAAAGAATTTTTAAATTACTTTTATTAGAATAATAAATTTTTAGAAAATAATCTTTCTATAGAAGAAATAAAATTAGAAAATCACCTTCATTGGAAAAAAGTTATTTGGAAATTTATCTTTATTAGAAAAAATTTTTTAGAAAATAAAAAAATTAGAAAATACGTTTAAGAAAAATTGTACCCTAACCGCTTAAAAAATTAAGAAACCATTATTTAGAATATTTAAAAAAAATGGAAAATTATTTTTAAAAACAGTAGAAGAAAAACCGTTTTTATAATTAGAAAACAATTTTTAGTAATTCAAAAGCAATATTGAGTGTCGCAATATTTAAAAAACAGAAAACAATTTTTGAGAATAAAAAAGTCATTCTTAAAAAAACAGACATTTCTTTTTTAATTTTGTAAAATAAAGTTTTAAAAAATTTAAAAACCATCATTCGGAACTAAGAAAATAATTTTTGAAAATTTGAAAAATATTTGTGTAAATTTAGTTCGAAAATAACAAAACTATTTTTCTAAATTGAGAAAAATTTATTTATTTAACATATTATATAAAAATGGAAAATAACATTTTTATAAATTAGAAAATAATTCTTCAAAACAGTGTTTGAAAGTTCAGAAAAAACAGTTTAAAAAATGCATGACTACAAAGTAGAATATCAGTTTAAAAACTTTGAAAAATGTTTAAAAATTGAAAAAACATTTAAGGGTATATGAACCATTATGACGTCACAATATTAGAACATATGCTTGCCCAAATTGTGACGTCATAATGGTTCAAATGCCCTTAACTAAAAATTTTACAGGATATGTTTATTTAAATCAGAAAACAATGTTTAAAAATGTTAAATTTTTAAAAAGAAAAAAATCAGTTGTTAAACATTATAACAGAGGACATTAATTTAAATTAGAAAACAATTTTCTAAAACTGAAGAAAAACGAAAAATTAAAAAATCGGATTTTATAAATTAAAAAACCGTTTTTGGAAATTATTTTCAAAAATGAAAAACTATGATTTGACAATTGAAGAACTTGGGAAAAAAAGGTTTTTAAACTTTGAAAAATTCTGTTTGAAAATTAGAAAATCATATTTTAAATCCGCATTGTCGAATTTGTTTCTTTGAAAGAAAACATGTGTAAAAAGAAAAGAAAAAAAAAGAAAGAAAGAACAGAAAAGAAGGAACAAAACGGATTTCTGGCGTTTGCATGTCCAGTTCGTTTATGATCGATGCACTTCCGGCTGACAAGTAACAATGCAGATTCAAAATAACTCTCTACTTTCTCATTACTCATATGTTGTCTCTGTACAGTATTTTGAGATGAAGACAATTCATGTGAGTAAAATGGCATGCAAATGATTTCTTGCTTTGGTGCGTTCCATTATTTGGATATACGGTAGATATAATACCCCATTGAAGTGAGGAATGTATTCAGTGTTATTGGATTGCTTTGAATGTACATCCTTCTTTGCACGCAAGCACGGAATTCATAAATTGAAAATGCACTTTAAAAGCCAATTCAAAATGCCGTAGAAGGATTTATTTTTTTCTCCTTCACTATTTTCAGAAATTCTTCAAATATTACATTTCTTAAATGAAAAAATTCTAAAAAATATTTACCTATTTTCTTCTTTTATTATTTTTAAACTCTAATTATTTGCCTGTTTTTATTACTTTTATTCTTCCTCATTTCTATATTCTTAAAATTATTTTCTTTTCTTATTTCATTTTTTAAATTATTTTCTCTACTTTCTAATTTTTAATTTACAATTTTAAATATTTGTTACTAACTTCATTTGCATTTTATTTGATAGGTTTACAATTATTCATAATAAAATTTTTTTTGAAAACCCACTTGACCCAATATTGAAGAGTTTTAATTTCTCCATTGTGAATATGAATGGTATTCGAAAGTTATCTATAAAAGCTGATTAATTAATAATACAATGCATCATTGTGTCCCCTTTTCTGATAAAATTCATTTTAAATTTAGTATCTCTAAAAAGAAGTAATTGAAATTATTGTATAATTCACTCAAACTTGTCACTTTTCTAAAACAAAGTACATCCATCGTTTTGAAATGGAAATCAATTATTTTATACAGTGAGTTTTAAAAATGTATTCATTCTAGTATATATTGCAAAAAATATTTCCCATTCATTTTATGCTTAAACTTTTATTTTCTAGCATGTTATATGAAATTTTGCAAAACTTTTTAATGGATTTTAAAATTGGTTAGAAAGTTCAAAACAAATACGAATGAACTATAATAATAAATATATGGAATATAGTATAAGTAATTAAATTTTTAATTTATTATTTTATTTTTTTTTATTTCTCATTAATTTTAGAAAATATTAAAAAAAAAAATTGCACACATTATCAAGAAACCGAAGGTATTTACTTGGTTAAAAAAGTACATTCTTAACGATTGAAAAATGAGAAAGAATCTTTTGGAAGCTGCAAGCTGGCACTATATTGCAAGCAAGAAAAACATCTTTCTTTAAGACAGTGCTTATATAAAGGTAGAAGGTGTAATTTAGAAGACTTTTGCACTTCACAAAACAACAATTGTTGGCAAGAAGACTGATTCTCCGTCATTTTCACAAACTTTATTGTACTCTATATATTTTAAGAGGGAAATATTCTTTACATTTACAGCTTTTTTCCTGTTAATGGGGTACAATATTTTTTTTTAAATTGTATACTATTTATAAAAAAAATATTGTACAATACTTTTCTTTTGTTAAAGATGTATAGTATTTTTTTTATCTATAGTGAACAAAATAATCTTTTGTTCTTAATTCTTAATTCTTAATTTTTAATTTTTAATTATTAATTCTTACTTCTCTTAATTCTCTTAATTTCTTTTGTTAATAGTTTACAAAACATATTTTGTTAATACTCTAAATTTTTTTCCTTTTTTGCTAATATTGCACTTTAACAGGATTGGCGAACAAATTTAATTTACTTTTTCCCTGATTTGCAGACGGAATTTAAAAAAAAAATTTTCCTGACTAAAGAATATTTTGATATTCTAATATTCTAATTCATTCTAAAAATAATAAGACACAAAAATATTCTTCCAGTACATTAATTGTTTAATATCTTTAACAATTGTAAAATTATTTGTAATATAAAAAACGTTTAAAAAAAAATTTTAATTAAAAACCTCAAATCATTATTAACATTATTAATTATTTTTCTATAGAAATTAAGATTTTCAAAAAATTCAAGTTTTAAACACTTTGAAATTTGATAATTTAGAAATTCATAAAACATTTCTACTGCAACTTTTCAAAAATTATTTTCAAGATTTCAATTATTTATTTAAATTGCATTTTACAGAATTTTAAAATAAATTTCTTGTCTAAAGCAATTATTTTTCTTATAATTTTGAGAAAGTTTACAATTCCATTTTACGAAATTATAATCATTTAAACATTTTATTAAATAATTATTCGAAAATTTAAGTAAAAAAATATAAGACTTGTATTAGTAAATAATAATTGATTCAATTTTTTTTTAACTGACTTCTTCGAATTTTTTAAAAACATTTTGAAATTCAATTATTTAAACAAATTGGAAACGCAACACTAGTGAAATTAAATTAATTTTTGAGTTTTCAAGTAAAATTATCAAATAATTAAGTAAAAATATTAAATTTTAGTTCAAATTTTCTAAAACTATATTCTATTTGAAAACTTTTAAAATTCAATTTATTCTAAATTTATTCTAATGAAAAGTTTCTAAAATTTCAATTTGAAATCTTTTTAAATTTAATAAATTATAGAAATTGTAAACCTAAACCTACTAAAATAAAAATATTTTTGGAATTTTTAAGTACAAAATTATTTTAAGTTATTGATTTCTAATTCAAATTTCTAAAACCTTTTGAAATAAAATCGATTATAAAATTTTAAAAGCAAATTTACTAAAACTAAATTATTTTAAACATTTCTTAAGTAAAAGAATGCAAGGTAATTAAAAAAATTATTACATTCCAATTCAAATTTATATAAAACTTTATTTTAAAGTTTTTTGAAATTAAACTAATATAAAAATTGTGCGAGAAAATCTAATAAAATTCAATTATTTTTGAAACTTTTCAGTAAAAGTACCAAATAATTAAGTTAAATTATTATATATTTTAATTCAGATTTTTTAAAACTTCAATTTGAAATATTTTTAAATTCAATAAATTATAAAATTTGCAAACGCAAATTAACTAAAATAAAAATATTTTTGGATTTTTTAAGCAAAATTATTAAAATAATTGAATTTAAGTTCAAATTTCTAAAACTTTAATTTAAGCTATTAATATTTAAATTTAAAATATTTTTCGAATTTTTGAGTAACATCAAATAGTTAAGTAAAATTAAAAAAATTATTAAATTTCAATTTAAATTGTCAAAAACTTCAAAATTTCTAACCCTTTCTAGCGTAACTTCGACAAAAGAAAATTCTCCAAATTTCAATGTAATTATTTTTTTGGAATTTCCAACTAAAATTCTTCTCTAAATCAATGATTGTGAATAATTTTTGAGATATTTATATAAAATTTAATTATTTAAGAAAAAAATGCTTGTTATTTTTTAAATCCACTTGCGTTTAGAATTGAATTTTATATTTCAATTATTCAAAAAAATTTCAATTCAAGAAATGTAAAAAACTTTGAATAGAAATTTGTCAAAAAAACAAATTTTTAAAAATTTTTATTTAAATAAAGTTTTCTAAAATTCAAATTTTTATAGTTTAAAAAAAATTTTTTCTTCCTTTGTTGATAATTTACAGTATTTTTTTGTTTGTTAGTTGTATAATGTTTCTTTTACTACTATATATCATATTCTGTTTTATTTTTGTTATAGTTTTACAATATATAGAACTAGAAGATTTTGTCCCAACAATCCAGATTTATTATAAAAAGAAAATATCTACTTTGAGAAAGAAAAAGGTGATGTAACAATATAACAATCGAAATTTATTACTCTTCTTTTCTTTTTTCCCTGTGCACCAATTTTTTTGTTGTTATTTTACGATTTATACCATGCAACAACAGCAGGTAATTAATATATGAATATAAAATATTGATAATTTCCAAACATTTATCTATGTAAAGAAGCATAAAATATGATGAAAAAGTAACCTCTATCATGAACTCTGAAAACAAGATTGAAAGAAACTTTCACATAAACCCTTGTCAGGTTTATAGTATGAGTTATGTATGTTCGGTACAGATTTAGTAGAGGGTGGAGGAAAGATTTTCAAACGCCATTCTTCACCTCCATGAAACTGCTCCCAAAGACGACTACGACGACTACGACGACGACTTGGCACAAGTCGATCGCAACTTTCGATAAAGTGCCCAAGAATGACTCCTCGATGCATCCTTTGCTCGCAAGGAAGGAACGCGCCCTTTTTATGTCCTATACAGCGATATCATATAAAAGAACAATTCAATTGATACGGATCAAGGAAGTTCAAAGAGGTGTTTATTCAACTTCAAATTCGACAATTCTTCGCCCCAAGATTCTCCACCCATAATGTGTGTGATACTTGAGTTAGTTATTTCTTTAGTGCAATATATTTTTTATTTTCACATTTCTACTTATTTATTTCTTTTTACTTTATTTATTCACTTATATTAGCAGCAATATTCGCTCGTTAAAACGCACAAGTAACTTCTTACAAACTTTTTTTAAAAATAAAATAAATCAAAATAGAATTTAAAAATTTTTAATTCAAATTTTTTTTTCATAAAAATGAAATATGTTTTAAGAATATAGATTGTTACTATTATAACTACAAAAATCGTATATTCTGAGACAAGAGATTGAGAAAAGAGTCATATACATTTTTACCACAAGAACCTTAATATTTAAATACTAATTTACTTTTTAAAGAATTAAGTTTACAATTTCTATAAATAGATGAACTTCAAAATACTCTTACAAAAGTTCAATTATATTCAAAATTAAAAAAAAAGTTTCGATAAAATCGCAATTTATCTTTATAAATAACAAAATTCTTCTCCAAACTTCAAATATTTCAAAAAATTTTCCCGATTGCAATGATTTTCAATATGTACTATTTTAATGAGTTTTCGAAAAGAATTCAATCTTTTAATAAAATTGTAATTTAAAAAATTTACAAATTATGTTCATAAATATTAAAAATTGCACAGGGATTCAATTATCAAATTTTTTTTTCTAAATTTCTTCTCAACAATTCAATTAATTTCATAAATAATAGATTTTTTTACGAATTCAATTATTTTTATATAAATAATAAATTTGTTTTAGGAATTCAATTATTTTCATAAATAATAATGCTGATTGCGGAATTTTAATCATTTTTAGTGCAATTTTAATCGAATTCCTCGAAAAATGTAATTATTCTTAAAAATTTGATTAAAATTTGTCAAAAGAATTTAATTAATTAAAATTTGTTGTTGAAATTCCTTATACAAATTAAATTTTGAAAAACAGTCAATTATTCAATAAATGATTTACTTTTGTATTTAAATTTTAAATAATTGAATAACTTTGAAAAGGTTTTAAATTATAATAAATGTCCAATAGATATAAAAATATAATCAATAAGTTTTTGAATTTTCCCCCCTCCATTTTGAAAATACGAAATACTTTTGCAAAGAACCGACAAAATGACCCTTTTTCAATTTTTTAAAGAACCAATGAAACCCAACTCTTAAATTAATGATAAATTGATAAAAACAACACGATTCGACTTGTCAAAACATGTAGATTGATAATTAAAAAATAAAAAAAATCAAGGTTTTTCTCAAAAATTAGTAATTACTAATTTGCGATTATATCTCGAAAAATAGAATAAATTTTTTGAAAAAGTTTAATTTAATTTTTTGTTAAATAATTTAAATTTACATGGCAATTTTTCAAAATATGAGAATTTTTCTGTATTCTCATAAATTTTCCTATATTTTTATAAGAAAATTTTTCTAATCGTTTAAGAAAATTTTTCCAAACTTTTCGGATTTTTGCTTTATTATTTAATGGGAATGTTTCTAAATTCATAGAAAGTTTTGGATATTTTTTTAGAAAAATTCCCATATTTATGTTAATACATTTTTCTGAATAATAAGTAAAATTTGTTTCCTAACTTTTTTGGGAAAAATTTTTAAAAATTTTCTTACAGTGTATTTAATATTGAAGAATTACCGAATTATCAAAATTTCGTCAAATTGAATTTTAAGCAAATGTATTTGCAAATTTTTAAAGAACTTTTTAAAAAAATATTTAAATTATTGGATTTGAAAAGAATTTTAGTTAAAAATTCTCGAAAATATTGATTTAAATAAAATGATAAAAATAATTTTGAAGAAGTTACAGTAATAAAATATTTATTAAAAAAAGAAGTTATTGATGTTTTCGAATAATTTTACCATTAGACAAATTAGTAAATAAGTGTAAGAGAACATTTTTTTGAGTAAATTTTTTTCCGCTTATTTTCTAAAAATTTAACATTTTTCAATTAAAATTGGCAATTGACAAAATAATTTGTAAACCTTTGTTTTCTCAATTTTTGACAATATTTGAATTTTATGAAAGCAATTTTACTTCAAAAAAATAGAGATGACAATGTAAATTAGTTCCTTATAAAAATTGAAATTTTCTACAAAAATATTAAGAAACGGGAATATGTAATGTTTTTTTTCCCAAAATAAAAGGTTGAGTTTGAAAACAATATTGTTATTAGCAAATAAAAAATTTTTTTTCAAGAGTACCTACTTTAATATACTTTTCAACTCTAAAAACTTTGAATTATAAATATATTTCATACTATGAATAAACTTTGTTTTAAAAAAACGTGTTTTTTGGAAGAACCTGGCCTTAATCTCTTTTATTTATTTTTCTGAAAAAAAACATTGCTTTTACCCATTTCTATATGAAAACACGGAAATATAAAAATTCCCTTTTAATACGGATTAAAAGAATTAAATTTTTTTTATTTACTGATTTTGTTTACAGAAAACAGAAAGTTCGTCTCGTTAAAAAATTTTATAATTTTTTTCTATAAATTTATTTATTTTGATTTTTATAATAAAATATTCTCATTTTATGTCCTCACGTGAGACCTACAATTTAAAAAGAAATTCGTTTCTAAAGCTCTTCATGATCTCGAGATATTTATGAAAATATAATGTTTACACACACACATACGGAATTACATTTTTAAAAAAATTCATTTTTGAACTCCTGAGGTTAAATAAGATAAAAATATGTCAAAAAATCAAACTCGAAAAATTTTCGTATTACAAAACTTTCTCTATGAGGAAGAAATATTCGTAAAATGGTTTCTTTCCCATTTCTTAATCATAATTTTTAACAACTAACAATTTTTTAATATTTTTTTTGTAAATAAAATGCAAAAAAAACTTGCATAATTTAGATCAGTAAAAAAAGATTATTTGACAAATCAAAAATATACAGGTATTTATTTTTTCATGATTTATAATATAATAATAATAGAAAAAGTCAATAAGAAAACGTTTGATAGTTTCATTTAAACTTGAAAAATGCACTTCTTTATTTGTGGTACTTGAGAAATTTTTAAAAAGTTTAAAACCAACTTAAGTTTATATATAAATGCAAAATGATGCATTTTCAGCCAATTATGCAATGAGTTGAAGAAAGTAAAGAGGAGAATGATTCACGGAAAAGAAGAGGAGATATTATGAGAGTTAATAGAGGACTTTTATATTAAGAAGAGAAAAAAAGCAGGTGAGTTTTCAACAAAGTAAGAGAAACAGTTTACGGCTTTATCGTCGCATTTTTATCAAGTCTAAGGCAGTAAAAGAGAACATTCCTCTTGCATGAAAAGTAAACCAATTAGCATTATGTCTTAGTAATGTTTGTTACTAAAAGCGAACTTCTTTTATATCTGCTTATACGTAGGTATTTAAAACAGAGTTGGTCAACTTCTATGACACATAATTACATCATATTCTTACTTTTTTTTGCTGGTGGGAACAAATTTTTGCATTTTTAAGCATTTTTGAATTCATCATAATTCTTATTGGCTTAGTTCAACTTTTTTGTTTATAGAGATACAAACTTTTTCCCCTATTTTCTATTCTTTATTTTTTCTTCGAAATTATTTCAAAAAACTATCTTTCTAAAACTTGAAACAAATTTTTAAAAAATCAATTTTCCTACACTGAAAAAACAATATATTTGAATCAAACATAATTCTAACATAATTAACATAACACTGAAAAAACAATATATTTGAATCAAACATAATTATCTTTGTTATATAGTCAACCAAAAATTATCTTTGAATTAATCATAATAATTTTGATTCAAATACGTAATAAATTTGGTTCAATAAAAATTACGTTTAATTCAAGTATAAAATTTGTTTAATTCAAACATATTGTTTTGGTTAATTATTTATTTTTGAATTTAGAAAAACAATTTCAGTGTACAGTTTGTAAACATTTAGAAATAAAATATTTCTGAAAAATCGTCAACATTGTGGATTTAAATACAAAGAATTGATTGAAAAATACGTAAATTTGGTTTATATAATTACTTTCTTAGATTTATTTATACAAAAAGCATTATTTGTGAACACACGTAGAATTGGCAGTTTGCCAGGAAAATAGCAATTCAGAGACAGAAATATAGGAGTGCATATACTCGTTGATCGTATATGTATGCATGTTATCGTTGTGAACACTGCGTCTAGCCAAGTGTAATATATAATACACACTCTTTCGTCACGGGAAAAATTTATGAACGAATAGGTAACTAGTGTAAAAATGTTACCTCAGGGTGTCCTTGAAATATATGACGCGAGAAAAAAGTTTTCCTCAGAATTCAAAATTAAAATTTATCATTTGAAAATGTGATAAAAAACTTTAAAGAATAATGTTTTTTCGCATTTTTACACTTTGCAGTTAAAAATTATATTAAAAATGATGAATTTTACAAGCGATAGAAATTATTCTCTATATAGAGTGCTGGGTGGGAAAGATACTTTTTTACTTTTTAGGCTATAAAATTGGAATTTAAAAATTTTATTTTTTAATTTCAAAATCTTTGTTGAACATTTTTTTTAATCCATAAATAAGGACCAAAATATGAGTTTAACGAGAGCACTGCAAGTGGCTTTTCAGGATTATTACCAAAAAAAATATAACGTTGTTTTTCCCTGACTTCAAAATTTTTTAATTTACTTTAAAAATTATTAGATACTCAAAAAAAAAGTTCTAACACATTTATTTACAAATTTCTTTGATTGGAAAATTATTCAAAACCATCAAAAACTTCCTTTTTAAATAAATATTTTAATTTTAAATCATTATTATTTTTCCACAAGAATTAATATTTTTAAAAAATTTCAAATTTAAATCTCTTGAAATTTAATATCTCATATGAATTTTATTATAAACATAAAGTTGATAGTTTTTTCCATGTTTTTATAATAATTTTTACTAAATTATTCTCATCATTTTAATTCAATTATTATTTTCTTAAATGTTTAACTAAAATTCTTCTTTAAATTAATTATTTATAACAATTTTTAAAAAAGTTCTTTGAGGACATTAAAATCCATTTTTTGGATATTCAATTTTACCAACAATTTCGATTATTCGGAAATTATTCAGCTAAATATATTAGAAAATAAAAACATCAAATAATTAAAAAAAAATTCAATTAAACTTTTTCAAAAAAATTATTTTTATGGAATTGTTAGTTAAAAGTATACAAAGAATTTAGATTTTCAAAGATTTGAATTTGAAACATTTTAAAAATCTACGTTGCTATAATGCTCTTGATATTAAATTATTTTCTAAAATTTTAACGAAAATTCAATTTTAAGTAAATTTTTATTAGAAAATTGTACGAGAATTCAATTATTTATTTATACAAAAATAAATATCATTCATTCAATAATTAAATGATTCTTAAAATTTAACTTTTTCTATGAATTTTATTAACAACTTTTAAATTAGTTTTATTTTTTATTTTATTTTAATGTAATTTATGAAATTCTCGAATATATTAAAGAATTTTATAACAATTTTTGTAAAATAATTGAAAACTTTTTAAAGAATTTACATACAATTTTTTAATGGAAAGAATTTTATTGAATTTGGTTCAAATATTTGAAACTTTGCCAAGAATTTTATTAAAATTTATGACAATAGTTTAATTCTTTAAAAGAATTTCGCTGAAAACGAAATTTGAAAAAAAATTTATTTCTGCAAAGTATTTGATTACTTTTCAAAATAATTGGATTCTTGTAATGTTTGATATAATCATCAGAATAATTAAATTTTTGAAAAGAATTTTATTAAAAAATTCTTTAAAATAATTTATTGTATGTGAAGAATTTTGTTGTTTAACAAGATAATTAAATTCTTTTGCAGAAATACTTAAAAATTTTGAATACAATTCATTTTTTGTTACGAATTAAAAGTTATTCGATAAATTAATTCAATTACCTACATCAATTTACAGTTGAATTTTTTCGTCAAGTTTTAAAGAAAAATTTAAGAATAATTGAATTCCTATACATAAAATTATATTGTTTATGAAAATAATTGAATGTTTTCGTAGAATGTTATTGAAAATTGTTTTCAATCTTTAAAATATTTGATAAATTTTATAAAAATCGTAAATATTGAAAAACATCGACGTGTGAAATATTTTTGAAAATAATTGAAATTTTGCAAAGAATTCTATTAAAATTTTTGAAAATATTTGAATTTTTAGTGAAAAAATTGGTTCCTTACAAAGATAATTGAATTCTAGACAAGATATTCGTTAAAATTTTTAATTTTTAAAAATAATTTAATTTCTACGATGAATTTTATTAAATTCTGTAAATAATTGAATTTTTGTCATGAAATTGTTATTTATGAAAATAATTGAACTTTGCAAAGAATTTTATCAAAACTCCTGAAAAGTAATTGTATTTCTGTGAACAATTTTGTTATTTATTATTAAGATATTTGTGTTAAAACTTTTGAAGTAATTAAATAATATTGAAAAATTCATTCTTATCAAAAATAAAAAATAAAATTTCGAAGGTTTTGTATTAGAATTGGTGGTAGTTTTATAGTTCACAAGGAAACCGATTGACAACAAAAATTATACTTTTAATATTATATTATTATACTGTTAATTATACATTATTATATATTATAAATAAAAAAAAATCTTTAATTTATTTAAAATTTATTTTATTTATTATTATTATTATTATATATTATATATTATGTTATTATTATACTGTTAATAAAAATCCCTGACTTTTCCCTGATTTCTCTGACCTGTGTTAACCCTGCATTTTTACCCTGACTTGTATTGATAATAAAAGACACTTATGTCAAAATATGTTAAAAATGTCTAAAAACAATTAATAATATTCTCTAAACTCAAACAATAAAGTAATCAGTCATTAAAAGATTATTTTAAAAAATGCTTTACAAAAAGAAATTCAATGAAAATAAAAAAGAGATATAAGAATACAGAATTGTAATAAGCATACATGTAATATCTTTCATAATAAAAAGTTTTACGATAGAGTACAGTTATGAAATTAATTTCGTTTTATGACAGGTATATGAATTAATTTCTATCCTGTCTCTCGTTCAGAAATTCAAAATTTTTTATCTTTCGTTTAAAATTACTTTTAGAAAAATTGAATAAATAAATAAAAGTGATTCTAATATTTATATGTATACTAACAGAAATAATAATAATAATGGACATAAAATGAGGAGAATTCGTTTCTGAGTTTTCTCTTTAAAAGTACAATGTCGTAGTTTTTAATTTATTCCATTTCATACACGAGAGATGGTTTTTGCTATAGATTTACATACTGATGTCAACGAGACTATATCTCCTACACATCAAGCATCCTTGATCTAATCTCTCACTCGGTAACTCATTGTCGTAAATACATCGTAGAATATCTCTTGTTTTAGAGCGATTTGCAGAAAAATATATGGGTCACAGTTCAATTTCAATGATTTCTCATTACTATATATTTTTTGAGTATAATGATAATTTTACTTTTAGAAAAGTTAACTTTTATGAAAACTATAGAAATAACTTGTTTAATGAGCACTTATCATTTTTTGTAAAATATTTTTCGATTCAGTTCAATTTTTGTTTAACTAAATCTTCAATGTAACTGTTTAATTAAATCATCAATTTACCTGTTTAACTGAATCTACATAGAATTACAAATTTTGTTTAAATGTTCGAGGTTTATAGACAAAAAATGCAAACATTTTGACGAATAAAACCTCAAATGATTTTTATGACAATAGGATTAATTTAAAGTACGAAATATTCATACGATTTATATGGTTGATTATTTAAAATAATGAAAAAAGTGTGTTGTAGATGAAAGTACATTATTTCAAAATTCAAACTTTAATTCACATGGCACAATTTTCATTATACTTTAAAAAAAAAATTCAGTGAAAATGAAATGTTTAATTTACCTTTTTTGCAATTACTTTTAAAACAGAGTTAATTATAAACGTGTTAGTCTATAAATGAGCAGCAAAAAATAATACTTTGCGTTTTACGCTTTTTTCAACAAATTTTTACATTCTCATCACATGAGAAGTTATTAATTTTTTTATTGTCTTCACGCAGATGTTAAAAGTAGAAAACAATTTTTTTCTGTATTGAACAAATTTGTCTGAATCAAAAGCTCTATTTGCATAACAGCATTTAACATTAAAATAACATCAACAAATTTTAAAAACTAAAACAAAATAAGACGAGAAAACCATATTTTCGTAAGAAGTTCTTCACTCCCAGTGATCATATTTTTGATTCCCCACTGTTCCCTATTTACTAACTTTAAAAATTATTTTTCCTACTATAACCAAATAGGGAACATTAATTTTCAAAAAATATCTTCAGTTGGAGAAAAAATAATGTTGGATTGCAAATATTTCGAATCGAGAATTTTATTTTATTAAATTTAGATGATGAATGTGACACAGAAGTGAATTTAAAAAAATACACTGTTCGAGATGCAAAGCGTAACGAAATGTCTGCAAATCTTTTTATAGGATAAAATATATATTATAGTGAACATCGTACATTATGTTACGAATGGAAAGATAATTATCAAGTCGAAAGTTTCGTTTTGAATTTTACAGTGTTGTATGTGTGTAGAGACAGGATCTCGATCTTCAAGACTTGCCAAATGTGCAGCAATGACTTTCTTCTTCATCCTAATTCCAACCGGTCTTACTGGATGATTGCATTCGAAGATAACGCTCGATGCATCGATTTGCCACGGTCTTACGATAAAAATATATTAAGACCCATATTAAACGCATTTATTCATTTTCATTATTAATTTTTGCAACAGATTAATTATTCAATCAGAAGACAAAAAAATTCTTGTGTTAAGGCAAAAATTATTTGCATTACAATTTCACTAAGTGTACAATAAGTGCATTAATGCGTCACAATTGCAGCGACTGCACAAAAACTGTATTAAGTGCATCACAATTGCATTGAGTGCACAATAACTGCATTAAGTGCATCACAATTGTATCAAATGCATCACAATAGAATTGAGTGCACAATAACTGCATTGAGTGCATAGTAAGTGAATTTAATGCATCACAATTGTATTGAGTGCAAATAACTGTATTGAGTGCAAATAACTGTATTGAGTGCATAGTAAGTGCATTTAATGCATCACAATTGCATTGAGTGCACAATAACTGCATTAAGTGCATCACAATGGAATTGAGTGCACAATAACTGCATTGAGTGCATAGTAAGTGATTTTAATGCATCACAATTGCATTGAGTGCACAATAACTGCATTAAGTGCACAATAACTAAATTTAGTGCATCATAATTGCATTGAGTACACAATAACTGCATTAAATGCATCACAATTTCATTGAGTCCACAATAACTGCATTAAGTGCATCACAATTGCATCGAGTGCATAACATGTGCATTAAGTGCATCACAATTGCATCGAGTTCATAATATTGCATTAAGTGCATTACAATTGCATGCAATGCCCTCTACATGCATTAAGTGCAATGAGTGAACAATAAGAGCAGCAAAAAATTATGTTTTTCATTAATTCTGTACGCAATTTTTTTTTTTAATATATTGTTTAACAAATCGAGAATATGCAAGTATTTTTTTATAATTTATAATAAAGTAATATTAGAAATTAGAAAATTTTTAAAAAAATTATGATTAACAAAATAAAAAATAACAATTAATAAAACGATGAAATAGCCAATAGTAACAATATTGTTTAAAAACTGATTATTTTCTTCTATAGGAAAAAAATTACATATTCCCATTTTTAAAAAATAATTTTATTAAAAATTCTCAATTTTTATATGGAAATAATTTGAATCGTTTCTATTTCTTAATTAGAATGAAAATTAATTGAATTCATTCTATGAATTTGATAATTTATTTTTTCTACCGTACATCGTTAAAAATTGCATGCTTGGCACTCATCCCACTCATGTGAGTCCTTTTCTCAGATTTCAGCCACTAAAAGCTACTATTTCTGTTTTATTTTTTTTTAAGAATTTCCACTACCTTAAAGGAATTGGAAAAAAACTATTCTCAAAAATTAAAATCAAATTTTTTAAAGATTCCATTATTTTCATTAATAATAAAACTTCCACAGGAATTTAATTAATTTAGAATAGCATTTAGAAAAAAATGTGAAAAAATTAAAGTATTTAACAAAATTGAGGTACAATTATATTGAAATTCACAATAATTTAATTACTTTCACTAATAATAACATTTTTAATAAAAATTCAATTTTTTTTAACTTTCTTAAAATTCTAAGCAAAAACTCAATTATTTTTATAAATAATAAAATTTATTAAAGAATTTCAATTATTTGTAATGCTATTTTAAATTAATTAATCGAAAAATTCAATTATTTTCACAAATATAATTTCCCACAAGAATTCAATTATTTTAAATAAAATTTTTATATTATATTCATTATATTCGGAAAACATTAATTATTTAAAACAATGTTTATAAAATTATTTTTAAAAAATTCAAATTATTTTTAAAAAGAACAAATTTTCCCACAGAAATTAAATTATTTTCATAAATATATATAATAGAATTCTTCTTAAATATTCAACTATTTTTGAAAATTTTAATAAAATTCTTTGCGTCTATTCAATTATTTTTATAAATAATGAAATTTATCAATTAATTTTAACACAAATTTACTAGAATTGCTCAAAAAATGTAATTATTCTTAAAAATTTAATTTCAATTCCTCGAAAAAAATCAAATATTTACATGAATATTAGAATTTTTGATAACTCCGTAAGAATTTAATTCTTTTCACGAATATAACAAGAATTTCTGAGCAATTCAATTATTTGAATTAAAATTTACATTAAATTAGTCGAAAAAAATTAATTATGTCGATCAATAACAAAATTATTCCCGATAATTCAACTATTTTGAAGCATTTTAATAAAATTCTTTTTAATATTCAATTATTTTGATAAAAAAAACAAATTTTCATCACAAAAATTGTTATTTTTAAAAGTAATAAATTTCTTCTTGTAAATTAAAATATTTTAGAAAATTCTTATAAAAACGTTTTCAAAGAATTCAATTATTGTCAAAAATTTTAATAATTGAATTTAATGTTAGAATTTTTCGCTGATAGTATATTTTTGAAATATGAAAAATAATAATAATAATTGAATTCTTTGTAAGATTGAATTATTTTGAAAAACTTTGCGCACTTCAGTGATTTTCAATATCTACTATTTTCAATAAAATTTCCAAACAGAATTCAATTATTTAAATTAGAATTTGCACGAAATTAGCCGAAAGAATAATCAATTAGGAAAAAGTCAGTCAGTCTGTCATTATATTTTTCTCAGTTTTCTAAAGTGTCTTAAACGAGTTTTTTTGGTCGTCAAGTTTAATTTTTCGATAATTACTTTTTTGGAGTTTTTTTACTACTTTTTTTTAAATTTAAAAGCTTCTTTTTGCTACTTTTAAAAAATTAATTATCCAGTGAGAAGTCTGAAATTGTTTTGTTTAAATATATTACTAAATTTTTTTATATTGGGTCCTCCTGAAACTGAAACAACAACAAATAGTAAAAAATTATGGTTGAATTTACAGCAGGTTCACTGAGAAAAAATTATATGCCTAATTTAAATAGAATAAAAATTTTAAGTGATTTTGTTTTTTGACTGAAATTACTTTGTAAGCTTAAAAAAGTTGATTATAAATAATTTGAAATCAAAAAAGGTATAGAATTACTTTAACAGTATTAAGATGAAAAATTAAATATCGTAATATGGAAAATATGATTAGGAATTCATATTTTTTAATACACTGGAAAAATTTAGTGGAAAAATTCAACTAGCAATATGTACAGTTGAGTGGAAAGAAAGTTAAATTATAAGTACTTTTTAGTTATGGTAACAATGTTTGTGTAGTTGTGTTTACTATTTTTAAAGTACTTAAGAAATTATTGTTCAGTTGACTGAAAAAAGTAGTTAAATTACAAAAACAATTGCGAAATCTAAGTACTACATAACTAAAACTAAATTATTTTTTAGCAATTTTTGGTAAATATGAGAAGTAAGTTTTCAAAATCTGATAAATTCAAATTTTGTCATTTCGAGAAATTTAAACAAATGACAATTCTCACATAACCATTAAAATTAACTTTAATGTAGAAAAATGTAATAAATTATTCATTTTTAAATGTTTTTTCTATTTAAAATGCTATGTTTGTAATTAAATTCTATTCTAATAGGGAATTTAAAGGTTTTAATAATCTTTTCTAATAAAAAGATAGAAATTAAAAATCATCAAGGTTAGGCCAAAATATTTTTTAAACTGTAAATTCTTTATTAATAATTTTTTTTTCTTAAATTCAACTGGATTTCTAAATATTTAAATATTTTAAATATGTGTTTATCTCAATTTTTTAAAAAATGGATTTATCAACTTTTGAAAAATTGCTCCTCATATATAGTTAATGCAAATTTTTAAATTCAGTAGAGGACTAATATTATTGAATTATTGAGTGTAGTTGAAAAGCTGTCAATTTCTTTGACCATAAGAAAAATTTTTATTTTATTTTTTTTGTTTAAATAATTTCCAGAAAAACAGACTTTTATTATCTCTTATCGTTTGGAAAAATAAAAAAATTGCCTCCTCGCTATTTTTTCTACAAGAGAGTAGGAGGAATTCTCAACAGATTTAGACGAAATAAAAACTGGTTTAAAAGCTAATTCCGCTTGCTTTTAATACACGCATTTTTTGTCTGTGAAGATAAAAAGAGAGGGGAAAAGTTAGTAGATGAAAAACGTTTATGTAGTAGGAGTGGGGTAAGAAAGAAATTGAACCGAGTTGAAATTGGGCACACGCAGTGCGTGCAAGCGGTTAAGGCAATTGCAGTTTGCCTCGTGGCCGGGTGCAACACGCCGGACGAGGAGAGGACACATGCTGCAGTGACGGCAGCATAGGGGCAATAGAGGGCAACGCACCCAGTCAGCCTTGGCATGAATTGAGTCTAGCAATGCGAAAGTGAGGTTTTAGCCCAGCCACGGCGCAACAACGTCGGGCCAAACTAGAAGCTACATCTCTCACTCTTTTCATTTCTTCTTTCTCTCTTACATATACATATAGATATGCTTTCGTTCGTGAGAGCTGCAATTTGAGCGAGAGAGGAACCACATCCTGGCCAATGGACCAAGCCTCCAGGGAAAGATTGCCTTCAATTTCAAAACTACACTATTCAAAACATTTATTCGCTGCGCAAAAAAAATTATTCAAAACCAAATGTTACATTTACATTTTTTCGATATTTTTCTAATTTCACCGAAAAAAGATTCTTTCGCAATGCGATTCAATTAATTATTTAAAAAAAACATTAAATTGATTAAATTGAAAAGTTGTTAAAAAATTCTTCTTTGACAATCGTTTCAAATTTTGAATGCAACATTAATAAACTAACGAACCTTGTAAATTTGATAAGTTTATCTTATCGTTAGTTAGAAATCAACTGGAAAAAAGTGTTATAAAAAGCTTTGTCGTATCTTATCAACAATAGTTAAAAGCGCAGGCAAAATTATTATTCTAGAGTTTCTTTCTGTTTACGAGCATGAAAACTATTTTTTATGCAAACAAAATTCAAGAAATAAAACAAATAAAAATTTTGCAACTGCTTCAATTTGTTCTTAATTTTTTCATCAATTAGAATTAACAATTTTTAATATTCAATTTTTTCACATAGCTTATTTTATACTAGATATGGAAAAATATTTATATACTTCAAATAACGGATTATTTTGCTATTATCGAATAAATATTTACTTAAATCAACTAAATCTTCTTTTCCATATATTTCATAATATTCTATACTAATTATTCTTTAATAATAAGGTAGTAACTAAAAATAATAATTCGGAGCTTGCTTGCAAACAAAATTATTCAAATTTAAGATAGTTTATTTATTTATTTACTAAATTTACTAATAAACTTATAGTAAAAAAATACCTCGAAGCTTATTTGCAGAAAAATTTAATAAGCAGAATTATTTAAACTTAAGATAGTTTATTTATTTCTTTACTAAATTAAAAAAATTTACTTAGTATAAAAAAGTAACTCGAAGCTTATTTGCAAAAACGTTTAATAACCAGAATTATTTAAATCTATAATAAGACTATTTATTTACTAAATTTAAAATTTTTTCTAAATATATTCCTAAAAATAAGAGGGAGATTCTTATGGGATTAGTCTGAATTTTGGCTGCAAGTGAACTCACTCTACTCTCTCTCTCTCTTTCTCTCTCCCTCTGCGTGGATGTGAGTCTACGAGTGGAATGAAACTACATCTCAGGAAAGGGAGTGAGACGGAGAAAAGAACGTAAAAAGAGAGATGATGAGAAAGAAAAGGAAGAGATTAAACGAGAAAAAAGCTTTAGGACGAGAGAGAAGGAGAAATGAAGTAAGGGGAATGAGTAGAGAAGGAAAATTAGCGTTCAAAGTGGGAGAGAGTTGCATCCAGAGAAGTGTCAACTTATGCTGCACCCGTATACATAATAGTTTTTCTTTTTAAAATCCTCTCTTTAAAAATAGCAAAATAAAAAAGAAATATTTAGTATTTAGTGGCGTTTTTCAGTGGATTTTTAAAAATTTTAATTAATACGCAATTTTTTTTTAAATGAAATGTTTACAATTAATTGTAATAAATACAATTTAATATTTAATTTTATTTTTGTAATTTAATTTCTATATTTAAAAGTAAAGTGAGCGTAGCCTAGGGGTTACAGTATTAGTCTATAAGTTCGTAGATCGTGGGTTCGACTCTCCTTAAGTGTAGTTTTTTCTGATTTAGACATTTTCTAAAAACAAAAATTAAAAATTAAACCAAAGTTACGTAGAAAAATTATTATTTACAATTAACTATTCGCTCTGTATTAAATGTTTTAAATTACGCTTTCAAAAATTGTTGTCATACTCGATAAAACAAAAAACGATTAAATAGTTAAAAAGGCAAATATATGTACATAGTATAAGAAAAAATTATAGTATAAAAATAGGAAAGTTACAAGAAAATAAATAGAAAAAAATAGAAGATGAAAATAGAATTAGAAAATAAATGTAGAATATAAAAAAAGATTATGTAAATAATTATAAACAAATAGGTATTATAAATAAATAAATAATATACGAAAATAAAATTAGATAAATAGAAAGGAGAAAATATAGATTGTATGCAAATAAAAAATAGAATGAGAAAATAAATATGGAATATAAAAATAGATAATGTAAATAATTATAAACAAATACTGTGATATAAATAAATAAATAATACACGAAAATAATAATAGATAAATAAAAAATATAGATTGCATGTAAATAGAAAGTAGATGAATAATAATAGAAATAAAAGAAAATAACAAAAAATTGAATGAAATAAAAAGTTGAAATAATGTAAATAATATATAAAACTAGAAAATAGAAACAAATAGGTATATAGACTATGCACAGAAATAGATAAAAGAAAAAGAAAAATTTGGAAAAAATATAATATTATAAAATAGATAACATAAAAGTAGAAATTAAAAAACATGTAAAATAGTGCAACATGTTATAACAAAATAGATAACAGTAGGAAAAAATAAATTTATAAACAAAATATTAGAAAAAATAGAAAGTAGAAAGAATACTATTTAAAAATACAAAATAGACAACATAGAAAATAGAAAAATAGTATAACACAACAATAGAGAAAATATTATAGAAAAAATAACATTAATAAAAAATATAGGGCAATAAAATTAGGAAGAATAAATATTAATAATATTATTAAATAATTAAATTAAGTAATTAATATTATTGTTAATATTTAAATAATAAATTATATCCATTTGTAAGATAATTGTATCAATTTATTATACTAAGTAATTCATATTATATTAATACAATTAATTGTACAAATACAAAATTGTAATTAATACAATATTAATATAGCAAAAACAATTAACATAAAAAATTAATATAACAAAGTCAATAATTATTACAGTTAATTTATAATTATGTTAATTAGTAAACAAAGTGTAATATTAATTTTCGCAAACAAAATTGATAATGCAAATATTGTATGCGAAATAGACTTTGAATGTCGATAGAGCCGTCCCTGCATGTAATGGCAAAGTATGCAGTAGTGGGGAAGAATGAAGAGAGAGGAAACGGAACTTTGTGAGTGGGGGTCACATGATGCTTTTGAAAAAAACCGCGAAGCTTTAAGAAGAGGTGCAGTGCCCCCCACCACCAAAGTGCAACGCTGACTTCTAGGCTTACCATAGATCAGCACCGCGTTTCTAGTATCGGAAAATCGGAACTTTGTGCATGCAATAAACGCAAAAGTATTAAATGCAAATTTTTATAGTAAAACGTAGAATTGTTCTTATTTTTCTCTTAGAAAAAACTTTTATAATGCAAGAGAAAAATTAAGTAAATATAAAAGAAAACTGAATAAAGTATTAAAAAAATAACTGAAATATTAAACTATGAAAACTAAAATAATAGCTAAAACATAAAAAGAAAAAAAACGAATAATGAAAATAATTAAACTAAATGAGGTAGAGAACAATTAAAATATAAAAGTAATTAAATAGAAAATTAACTTTCGTAAGTTTAAAGTGAATGAAAAACCAAATACACTGAAAAAGTAAAAAGTGACTGAAATATAAAACTTAAAAAATTGGTTTAAACTGAAGTTAAAACTTAAAAATTAGAAAATTAATAAACTATAGAACTAAATGAACTAAATGTGGCTGAAATATAAAACTAAAATCGAGGATATTAATAAAATACATAAAAAATATAAAATAAAATATAACTAAAATATAAAATTAAATACCTAGACTAAAAAATAATTTTTATAAGTGACAAAGTGAATAGATAAACTAAAAAACTAAAAAGTGACTAAAATATAAAATAAAATTAACTAAAAGAATGCTAAAATATGAAACGAATTGACCTAAAGAAAAACTAATGTGTAAAAGTAAATAATTTGATAAATAAGTTTAATAAATTAAAAAGTAAATAAAAAACTAAATAAACTAAAAGGTGATTTAAATATAAAACTAAATGAAATAGAAAAGAATTTTCATAAGTGAAAATACAGAATAATAAGTTAAAAAGTGAATAAAAAACTAAATAAACTTAAAGGTGATTTAAATATAAAACTAAATGAAATAGAAAAGAATTTTCAGAAGTGAAAATGAGAATAAAGATCTAAATAAACTATGAAAAGTGACTTAGATAAATCTACATCTAATAGAAAAACATTTTTATAAGTGAAAATACAGAATAATAAATTAAAAAGTGAATAAAAAACTAAATAAACTAAAAGGTGATTTAAATATAAAACTAAATTAAATAGAAAAGAATTTCCATAAGTGAAAATGAGAATAAAGATCTAAATAAACTATGAAAAGTGACTTAGATAAAACTACATCTAATAGAAAAAAATTTTCATAAGTAAAAATACAGAATAAAAATCTACATAAATTAAATACGGCTAAAATATAAAACCAAAAAAACTAAAAAGCTACAAAAATATGGAATTAACTTTCTCATTTTTTATGAGAATGTAAAAAATTTAATAAACTAATGGGATTAAAACAAAACAAAATTAACTAAAAGTGACTAAAATATACAACTAACTGTATATACTAAAGAAGAACTAAAATGTAAAAGTAAATTATTTGATAAATAAGTTTTGTAAGTTAAAATAAAAATGAAAAAACAAAATAAACAAACAAGTGGCCATTTCCTAAAATATAAAACTATGAAACTAAAAAGTGAATAAAATATATAAAATTGAAAACCTAAAAAGTAACTCAAATATAAAACTAAAAATCTAAAGGGTAACTGAAATATAAAACTGAAAAAGACTAAAAAGCGACTAAAATATAATGCGAAAAAAAATTAAAAATTTGCTTTCTACAATTGTGATTTTAAAAAAATGCAACTAAATTTTCAGTGCAGTTGAAAAAATGAAATAAATTTTTCGTGTGTCTGAAAAATAAAGTGTAATTAAATGATTAAGTAACTTTTTTCGAAAATGTGCGGTTTTGGCTATGAAAAATTGGATATTTGATTAGTACTTGTGCTTCTGTGCTTGTGGTGTTTGTGAAAGAACATTTCAGGAATATATCTTTAAGAAAAAAACTGTTTATTAAATTTATTTAATCCAAAAGGATTTTCATATACATTTTTCCATTTTCTAGCACTAATTCATTTTGTAACATATTTACATTTACATTTACATTTTTGTAAAAGAAATGTTATTATGAAATCTTATACATTTTTCATATTAATACACGAAATTTGATAAATATGGATTTTAATTTTCTTTTTCCAATACATACTCTCTTTTGAAGAAAAGAAAGTATGATTTTCAATTTTTCCTATATTTTTACTCGTCTTCTCTGCTAATCAGCAAGTTCGTCTTTTGAATTCTCATTCGTTGAATAGACTGATGTCCTACTTACGAGATACGTATGCAAAAAAAAAGTGATCGTATTTTTAACAAGAAGAGTATGAAGAAAAAAAGGAAGATGAAGATGAAGATGAAGAAGAAGAAGAACGACACGAATTTCACAGGCAGTCTTGGACGTTTAGAGTCAAAAAAAGTCTTTTCTCTGAGTTCTTCCTTATCCTAAAGGGCTTCTATGCCTTTAACATCCTGAGGAAAAAGCTTTTCTCTATACATATATATTCTCAAATGCTGGATATACTCTGCAAATTTCAACGAGAGAAATTTTCAAGATTTCTGAATTTGATATTGTGATAGTGCGTCACATCTTTATTTAATCATGCAAAAAGAATATCATCTTTTACTTTTCTCTGTGAGAAGAATATATTTTTGGTATTTTCTTGTGAATTTCTTGCTGGTATTTAAAAATTCATGGTTAAAAAAAAAATACTTTTTTTTTAATTAAAAAATGCAATTTTTCTGTAAATGCATCTTTTCTAAAAAAATGCATTTAAGAAATATGCTGTATGCACATTTCAAATTTCTTGTAAAAAGTGCATCCTTTTAAAAATTTTTTAAATCTTTTTCAACATGAACTCTTTTCAAACTGCATTTCAAAATGCATCTTTCCAATAGAAATGCATTTAAAGAATAAGTTTTTTGTAAAATTTCATAATTTTTATTAAATGTATTATAATAACTGCGTAAATTTAAAAAAAATACATTTAAAATATGAGTCTTTTATAAAAATGCATCTTTTTTTTAAAAAATGTATCTTTTTAAAAATGCATTTAGAAAATGCACATTTCAACATTTTTGTAAAAAGTGAATCATTTAAACAATTTAAAAAACTTTTCAAAACTGCATTTCAAACTGCACCTTTTTAAAAAAATGTACATTAATAATTTTTTTTTTAAAGTAAAAGTAAAGTAAAGAGTGCATCTTTTGAAAAAATTTTTAATCTCTCTAAACATGCGTTTTTTAAAAACTGCATTTTAAAATGCACTTTTTCAAAGAAATGCATTTAAAAAATAAGTCTTTTGCAAAAATTCATCTTTTTTAGAAAATGTATTTTAATAACTGCATAATTTTAAAGAAATGCATCTTTAAAAAAATATATTCAAAAAGTGTACCAACCTTTTCTAAAAATGCATCTTTTGACAACAAATTTAATCTTTCTAAAAATGCATTTTTTAAAACTGCATTTCAAAATGCACCTTAATTAATTTGATTTTTTAATAACACGTACATGAAGTTTAAAATTGCATTTTAAGAAATTATTTTTTAAGTACATCTTTTAAAAAAATGCACTTAAATATTTTAAAAAATGATTCTTTGAATTAAAAAAATTGCACATAATAAAGACAATTTTCCAAAAGTTCAGTTTTTCGAAAAATGCGCTTCAATAAATATTAAATACTTAATTTAAAAAAAAATCTTTTAAAAACATTCATTTTTGTTAAAAGTACTATTTTATTATATAAAGAATTCATTTCTTTTAAAAAATACTTTTTAATAATTAAAAAAGTGCATTTCTATTAGAAAAATGTATTTTTTGAAATGCATTCAAAAGAATGCGTCTTTTTTTAAAATGCATCTTCTTTAAATTTCATTTTCTAAAGCAAAATTTAGGGGAAAAATTTTGAAAAATTAACCTTTTTTTAAAAAAAAGCATTTTAGAAATACGTATTTTCTAAATTACATCTGTTAGAAAATGCACTCAAATGAATACCTATACGTCCATTTAAAAAATCTATCTTTTCGAAAAATAAATCTTTCGTTAAGAAATATCTTTTCAGTATTTTAAAAAATGCTTTTCTTTTCAAGAATACTTTTTAATATTGTAGAAAATGCATAACTTTTTAAAAAACGCTTTTTTATTACACTAAAAAAATGAGTCTGTATCAAAAAATGCATCTCTTTTAAAAATGCTTTTTTAGAAAAAAAAACATTTAAATATTTTTAAAAATGAATCTCTTTTAAAAATAAATGATTTTTTTTAAACCGTTTAAAAAAACAAACAAACAATGAAAGAATTTTTTATTTCAAAACGCATATAATCCATCTTTTCGCTTATACAGACAAATTGTGGAAATTTTATTGTTCAGTCATTTTAAAAGTCTTTTAACCGCACATAGTAAATCTCCGTGAACGCAGTTTTTGTTGCAGAGTCGGTTTCACTTTATAGAAACAAAAAGTTTAAATTACCTCTGAAATATAAACAATCAAATTTTATTCAAACAACCGAGAGTGTATATAATTTCTCCTCTTCAAGATTAAACAAAATTGTTTTTTATTATTTCGAAAAGAATTGAAATTTAATTATCAATAATTAATGAACTCAATAATTTTAAAATTAAAAGAAAAGAAATTTGATTAAATTATTAAATAAATGTCAATAATATTACTAAATCCAAGAAATGAAAATCTGATTAAATCATTATAAATTATGACTAAAATCAATAATTATTGAACCAAAAAAATACAATTCATTATTATCAATTTAGTAATTATTAAAGAGGAAAAAACTTTATTTAAATTGTTAATAAACTCAGTATTAAAGAAAAAAAATTGAATTAATTATTTATATGTATATTCATGAACCCCAATGGTAATCAAGCAAAAAGAATGTATTTAATTGTTAAACGCAATAAATATTATGTTTAAATATAAAGTAAAAAATTTTGTGTATAATTTCTTCTAGACATTCACTTTGTTTATAGTTATCATTTTTCCTAAATAAAAAATGGAAATTCGATTCTGTTTCTATACAAAAATTTTCTTTTTTTTTTTTGCTGTAAATCATACGGTGAAATCTATTCAAGAAATATAGACGAAAATATACAATTTCCTTAAAGAGACAGGACATCGAATCAGAAAATATGTTTTCCTTTGTAGGGAGTTATCCATATGAAGAGTCATAAAATTGAATTATTGATTTTATTTATATTCTTCGACGGTCGCTGATACATTTTGACATTTAGTGTGGAAATCTCTAAGTGTAAAACGTTGTTCGCCTATACATGAAAGAATAAAAAAATACGTCAAAAGAAATTTACATAAAAGTACATATGTATATTATTAATATTTAGTAGTTTAATCCTTATTTTTACTCTTTTTCGAAAATTATCCTTTTCTAACTAAAAGTCGAGAAAATTACATTAAAAAAAGAAGTAATGCGCATAATATGGATATTTAAGAATTCATATCATGAATTTCTCATCTTTCTGGCAATAAATTTGTACCAAAGAGCAATAACAAACCCTTATCACTATTCAACCTTTCCAGCCGTAAGTTATGAGATCTACGTATATGTATTTCTTATTGCCTCTTGTCATTAAGTTTCGTAGAAATTATTATTACTCATAATTTATAGAAATAATTCTTCCTTTTTAGTGTTTGTAAATTCTATTTTTCAAATTTTCCTAAATATTTTGCAATTTTTATTAAAAGATTTTCTATTTTCTTTAGAAATAATGTTCAGTCGTAAATAAGATATTTATTATTTTTATTACTTGAATAGTTTTACATGTCTTCCAAAATTCGAAAAAAGAATTTATTACTATTATATTTTTATTATTATATTTGCTTTTAAAATAATTTTTGTTTAAATCAAATAAATTTTATTTTAACCAATAACTTTAGTATTTAAATCAATTATTATTTAATTAGTTTAAATATTATTATTATTATTATTATTATTTGACACAAATCTTGAATATTATTTCACACAATTTTCGCAAAAATCGAAAAAAATAGTGTCTAAAAATTTAAATAAATAAATTATTACATTATTATTATTATTAGATACTATTATTATTATTGTATTTATATTTATTATTATATTATTATTTTTTTAAAATAATTTTCCTCGTAAATCATTTCCCATATTTTCTTTATTTTCGACTAAAAGTGTAGAAATTGAAAAATTATCTTTTCGCTTTAAAGATAAGTGATCTTTGAGTATAAGAGTGAAAAAAAGTGAACAAAAATACTGTGTAAAAGTGAAGATATTACGATTTTTGCAAAACGATGCGAGTTCATGGATGATAAAAAGAGACCATAAAAACACCGACATAACATTGTATAAAGGAGAAAACTATTAAGCGCGTCGCTCGACTAAAAAAAAAGGAAAAAAATAAATAAAAAAAAACGGTCCACAAGGGCCCAAGGGGTATTTTCGCGGGTTGAGACTTGAATACATATATACATTATACTGGTGGCAAATACAATAAGACGACAATGTTGCAAGAAGTTCAAAACTGAGTTAAGGAAAGTACACGATTTTTCACTTTCCTTAAAGGTGATTCCCTTATTGTGAGAAAGCCAACTAGAAGGACATAAATTTTTCCTAAGACGGGAGAGGAACACATTTTAAAAAGCCTCTTAAATAAAATCCAAAAAAAAAGAAAGAATGAACTTTTATTGCTTCTTCTATATATTTTGCATAAAAATAGATAAGATGAGACTGTTTTCTACTTCAAGTTATTGGAAATTTTCAGGTATAATATATAATATAAAAGTACACTATTTTTAAATATTTACCTGCGTTGAATTTAAAATTTTGCATTCATTGCACATAAAAGAAATATAATAATTTTTCAAGACAATGATGATAATAAAAATTTGTCAGATATTTGAACATTGAGCTTCTATTTTTTTTATTCTTCTGTACTTTGAACGAAAAGGCTATGCACGTGTACTTTAATAAATAAATACGTAAATCAAGATGTAAGAAAATTAATTAATTAATAAATGAAAAAGTAAAGAAAAAAGTAAATAAATAAATGAAGAAGTAAGAAATAAGGAAATAAATAAACAAGGAAGTAAATTAATAAGTAAATAAATAAGTAAATAGCTGAATAAAGAAGTAGACATGAAATAAAAAGAGAAATAAATAAAGAAGTAAATACAACTAAGTTAATAAATATCCCACGTCGAAAAATTACATGCAAGTACCCATAAATTCCATGAAAATTCTACAATTTTTTTATTTTAATATTATGTTTAAATTTCTATTATAATAAAAAAATAAAAAGCTTTAATTTAATAAAACAAAAGTCCAAATTCGATAATCGCCTCCGAAAATTGTTTTAAAAAATTGTCAAGAGGAGCGTTATTTTTCAGGACACAATTTTTTTTTAATCGTAACTAAATTCTAAAAAACTTTGGAGTACCTCCATGTTTCGGAAAAGTTTTGATTAATAGAGAAAAAAAGCTCCAAAGTGTTGAAAAAAATCCCAAATTTGATAATTACCTCCAACAATATTGTTAAACAAAAATATCAAGACCAGCGTCGTTTATTAAAAATACAAATTTTTTCTGAATTAAAAGTAAATTATAAAAAGT
This sequence comes from Leptopilina myrica (nomen nudum), assembly GCA_032872475.1. Taxonomy (NCBI): domain Eukaryota; kingdom Metazoa; phylum Arthropoda; class Insecta; order Hymenoptera; family Figitidae; genus Leptopilina; species Leptopilina myrica (nomen nudum). The sequence goes on from CM065460.1 coordinate 7,887,015, forward strand.
TTTAAGTACCTCCGTGTTTCAGAAGAAGGTCATCTTTAATAAAAAAGCACCAATTTATTGATAAAAGCACAAACTTGATATTTGACTCCAAAAATTGTGAAAATAAATCTAAAAGACTAGTGTCGGCTTTCAAGACACAAATTTTTTTTAATCGTAAATAAATTCTAACAAAGTTCTCTTCACGTCCATGATTAAAAAAAAACTCCTTTTCAACCAAAAAAAGCTTCAAATTGATGAAAAAAATCCCAAATTTGATAATCGCCTGTAAAAATTGTTTTAAAAACATTTCAGGACCAACGGCGTTTTTTAAGACACAATTTTTTTTTTGATTTGGAAATATATTCTAAAAAATGTTTTATGTACGTTCGTGTTTCAGAAAAAGCTCTTTTTAAGCAAAAAAGCTCCAATTTCATGATAAAAGCAACAAATTTTTTATTTAAATCCAAAATTGTGAATATAAATTTAAAAGATCTTCGTCACCTTTGAGTCAAACTTTTTTTTGGATTGGAAATAAATTCTGAAAAAATTCCGTGTTTCAAAAAAGCTCTTTTTGATCCAGAAAAGCACAAATTTGATATTAAACTACAAAAATTGTTTAAAAAATTGCAAGACCAGTGTCATTTTTTAAAAAACAAACTTTTTTTGAATCAGAAATAAATTCTAAAGAAGTTTTGAGTACTGCCGTGTTTCGAAAAAACCTTCTTTCTAATAAAAAATATCTAATTATATGATGAAAAGCCCAAATTCATATGTGATTCCAAAAATTAATTTAAAAATTCCAAGATTATCGTTGTTTTTTAAGACACAAATTTTTTCCTAATCGGAAATGAATTCTAAAAATGTTCTCTTCACATCCATATTGAAAAAAATAAAATCTCAATGTGAGATGAAAATTCTTCTTAACAATTATTTTTACATTTTATTTTCAATATACGAATAGTCATCTACAAAAAAGAGGAGTTTTTATTTACATTTTACAGTTTTTTAACTAAAAAATAAATTTTAATCTTTCTTCTTTAATTAAAGTTATTCCTCTCAAGTTGAAACAAATTTATACTAGAAAGAAGATTTTTACGTTGCTTTTTGTTTTTCTAAACGCAGCTTCAAACTGTTTAAAAAGTGACGATTAACAGAAAGTATGAAAGTGAAAAATCATCTTAATAAGAAACTAACAATTTTTTTTCGATGCATGTTTCAGAAAAAAGTCGTTTTTTTAACAAAAGCTCCAACTTGATGATAAAAGCACAGATTTGATAGTAAATGATAAAATAAAAAATAAATATAAAAATATACAAGTAAATAAATATATATGTAACTAAATCAATATCGGCAAATAAATAAAATAGAAAATAACAAAAAAGTAAATTTGAGTTGAAAAATTAAAATTCCCGATGACGATATCAAATAAATTACAAATAGTTATAAAGAGTGTTATAGTTGTGAATTTTTCTAGTAAATAATAGTTAAGGGGAGCTAGAATCGAAAGGGAACGAACAAAAGAATTCTTGTCGGTGCTTCCAGACACAAGACAAATACCCGCACACTGACCACAAAGAAACTCCCCTGTTTATCGTTTATCCTCTTCTACTCTGATGCTTCAGCAATAATTTCTTCTTTGTTTCTATCCTTCTTTTTTCCATTTGAAAACTCTCTATCGTATGGCGAACTAGCTATTCTATGCAAAACGCGTGGATCTTTCTGTCGGATCGTCTGTGCAAAGGAAAAAGACGAAACAAAATAAAAAAAAACATTCTAAGCGGCTTGAAGTGGTCCATCGTTATATACCAAAAACACGTTTAACCAGTGAATCTCAAAATGAAGTCATTTAGAATTATTTATTAGAACATTTATGCTTTTATTAAATACCAAAATATTGCGCATATTAAATTGTCTCACGAAAAGTCTCAAAAGAAATAAATAAGAGGGACAATTTTTTTATTCTGCATTATATATGTGTATCTATATAGAAGAAAGTAAAATGTAAATTATTTCTATGAACGATGTATAATAACTAGCAAATGCTACGCGCGGAACGTAGTATTCAATTTGTTATTGTTATGCAAATTACAAAATTTTTTATTTACAAACATAAATTTTTTAATTCATAATCAACAATTTTTAAAAATCACTTATTAAGTACAAAACTATTTATTACTGTTTATATTTTCAAAAATTTTAATGAAATTTCACTAAAGTATTCAAATTTTTCCTAAAATTTTAACAAATCCTTCTAAACAATTTAATTATATTTGCGAAACAATTTTAATAGAATTCCTAAGGAGAGTTTAATTTGTTTAAAAATTTTAACACATTTTTTTGAAAAAATTTAATTCTTTTTTAAAAATTTAAATAAATTCTTCAAAATATTTCAATTATTTTTATAAATAGTAAAATTCTTCGCAGTAATTCAATTATGTTTATAAATAGTAAAATCCTTTTTTCTTTGGAACAATTCAATAACTTTTATAAATAGTAAAATTTTTCGCAAGAATTCAATTATTTTTAATACAATATTAATCCAATTCTCCTGCATAAAATTCAGATATTTTCAAAATGTTTAATTAAAATTATTAAAGAAACAGCATTATTTTGCAAAAAATTCAAAGACATTCTTCCAAAAGAATTTTATTAGAATTTTTAAAAATTTAAAGTTTAAACGAAATTCTCCGCGAGAATTCTGTTATTTTCCTAAATAATGAAATTCTGTGAAGGAATTTTATTATTATTACATTTTTTTATTCTTTGCAATAAATCGATGATTTTTAACACATTAATTTCAAAATTGAAAATATTTTATAAGAAAAATTATAAGAAAGTTAAGAAACAAAAAGCAAACGGCAACTAACTTCAAAGTGCGAACAGATTTCCGGATCACGAACTTTATTAATATAGATAAATAGAAGACAGATTTTTTTGAATTCATAACTATAATTATGTATTCAAAAAGCTAGTTTCTAGACAATATATTTTTTTAATTCTATTTTATTTTTATTCTACCTTCTCACGTAATGAGAATGTAAAAAAAAATTACTAAAAATGTATTTCTTTTTTAAGTGATAAAATAGTGAATTAACTTCTCCACTTGAGAACGCCAAGGTCACCACCAGATGTCGGTAAAAATTCCAAGAAGTAAGTGAACTGACATCTAGCGGTAACCTTGGCGTTCTCAAGTGGAGAGTAGCGTCGCCATATTGAATCCCAAGATGTTCGTTACAATATTCGTAATTCTACAATTATTTATAATCAAATTTAGAAAGTTTGACAATTAATAGAAAAGAATTTCTTCTCTTAATTTCTTTTCATTTGTAATAATTTTACAGTCTCCAATTTTACAGAATCTTGGAATTAATGTCTCCGCAGTAAATAAATTGATTTTCAAGAGTTCAATTTAAGAAATAGGTACTCACGAAACAAGTGTATTTGCAACTAATTTATAAAAAACAGTAGCTAAATGTATTTATTTTCATAAAATAATTAATTTAAGAATAAATTAAATATTTAGTATTTTTGACGATGAAAGTAAAGTGAATAATGCATGTTCCTCTTTAATGTAACATATTCAGTTTATAACACACTATTGTATTAAAGGCCATTTTAAAGCACTATAATAAATATATACATAGGTAGTTTAGTATTTCGTATTTTTTATTATGCTCTTTATAATTTCAAAAATAATTAAAAGCATATAAATTAAAATTCTACAACAACAATTTATGTCGGCCAATTAAAGTAAATTCGTATTTTAATACCTCTTCCCTCTTTCAATATTATAATTATAATAATATATGAATTTATAAACATGTATATAATATTGTATCCATACTTAAATAATGAAACACATATATATTAAATACCACTTAATCATATCATTTAATACTAAAATACTTGAATTGAATATAATAGAGAAATGGTACAAATTATATTTAATAAAGATAAATAATTTGTTAATTATTTTATGTGAATGTAATTCTGAATGTTTTTATACTCTCTAAAATCTAAATTAGTGAATATTAAACCATGAATTTCCATCACTAATTTACAAGTAAAATATTTTGTACATTTTGTTTAGTATTTCTAATTTCTTTTTCACTAGTAAACTTTACTATACGAAAGCTTGAGTAAAAAATAACTTTTTAGACATTTTTTAGCAGTAGTTTTCTACTACTAAATATAGAGTCAAAATTTACTTTTTATTAAATATTATTATAAAATAAATATACATTATAAATATAAATGATATAAATATATATTATATTCACTCTACTTCAGTAAAAATTAGTGAATATCTAAAAATCCTTATTAATGTAAATTAGTGGCTAAATTTTCTCTTGTTTAAAATGTTTAATTAAAATTAATTATAAAGAATAATGATAAAACAAAAATAAAAAAAGAATATAAAATGAAGAAACAGAAATAATATAAAAAGGAGAAAGAAATGTATACATAAAAAGAGCAGAAAAAAATGAAATCTATATAAAACAATGATTGAGAAGGTGTGTTTACATTTACTTAAAGGGAAAATATACTATTTTACACTCTTTATCGACTGAAATATGGACATGAATAAAGTACTGCCTGAAAATAGAACATTCCGGATAGATAAAAGATAGTGGTTTATTCTGAGAAAAACCTGCCTGGAGCCATATAAGACTCCTTGGTTTGAGTTTCGGCGTCGATTACATCCATCCTAGACCAAATGGAATTCATGGATGGGTGTAATTTTCACTTCTATTTTCCTCTCCTGCGGAGAAAACAACATTTCAAGAGACGTAAGATAATAGTAAATCGTGGTATAATAATAAAGAATTAAATAATAAAATTTTCCTATATATATTGCGTAAAAAAAGTTATAAAAATTTTTATTTTTGAAAAATGGTTAAAAGTTACTTTTACAAAAAAAAACTTAAAAAATTTTAGTCCGAGTTGACTTATGGTTTGACCCAATTGTAGATTAGTGGTTAATTTTTCAATAATAATTTAAATTTATGAAAATCACTGTATTTTTTGCTAATTAATATTTACTGTAAAATTATACGTATATTAACAATTAGAATTGTAGGAAAATAAATAAAATGAGAAATAATCATGTTAACGATTTAAACAAATAAATAAAAATTAATATCTTACGTATTTAAGTTGAATGAAGAGAAAAAGGGTATTTCTCAAATAAAGTAATTTGTAATTGTAATTGTAATTTGTAATTGTAATTGTAGTTGTAATTGTAATTGTAATTGTAAATGTAATTGTAATTGTAATTGTAATTGTAATTAAACAATAAATTTTATTTTTGTTTCCAATACAACAGTCGTATTGAAGAATATGTCAAAAATGCAAAAATTGAAATTTTATTCTTGATTTGGAGAATTCACTTTAGAAATTTATTGAATTTCATATTCGTTTCAATTTTTCCTTTCCTAATAAATCTCTGAAATGTGGAAATATTAAAAAGAAGACTTACAAAATTTCACCAGAGAATCCTTTTAATTTTAGAATTTAATTTATATTATATCGATTAGTATTTTTACATTCTCATCAAAAATGAGAAAGTATTGGATTTGTGCGATTTTGAGAAATTTCTAATTTTCATAAATCTTTACGTTTCATGACCCCCTGATTACAAAAAAATGGTTTTTAGAGAAGTGTCTGTCTGTCAGTCTGTCTGTCTGTCTGTCTGTCTGTCTGTAGAAATTTTTGTCTCGACGATAACTCGAGTAAATTTTTATGAATCGACTTGCAATTTGGGGGATTTTTTTAGTCCATAAAAATGAAGCTCGAGTTCGTTGGGCAGCCCATTTCGTCAAAAAACAACAAAAATAAAAAATTTTGAAATTTTCAAAATTTTGTTTTTTTGACATTTTTCAAAAAAATATTTTTTTTTATTTTTTTTTCTTAAATTTTGAACAGAAACAAACAACTTTTCCTTTCGACACTTTTTTGTACAACAAAAAACAAAAAAGTTATGAATTTTTGAAAAATTTTGAAATTTTCAAAATTTTGTTTTTTTTACATTTTTCAAAAAAAAAAATTTTTTTATTTTTTTTCTGAAATTTGGCACAAAAACAAACAACTTTTCCTTTAATCACTTTTTTGTACAACAAAAAACAAAAAAGTTATGAATTTTTTTTGTCAAAAAAGTGCAAAAAATAGAAATTTATAGTGAGTGAAGCATTAGCTGAAACATGAATAAACATTAAAAACATATAAAAACTTTATGTTTTTTTTTTTAGATGACAAATTTAGGTAAATATAAGAAATTATAAACCAAAAAGAACTCAAAATATTCAGAAATTTTGCTCTTTTTTAATTTTTTCCGTGAAATTTGTTTTTTACATTCTCATCAAAAATGAGAAAGTATTGGATTTGTGCGATTTTGAGAAATTTCTAATTTTCATAAATCTTTACGTTTCATGACCCCCTGATTACAAAAAAATGGTTTTTAGAGAAGTGTCTGTCTGTCAGTCTGTCTGTCTGTCTGTCTGTCTGTCTGTAGAAATTTTTGTCTCGACGATAACTCGAGTAAATTTTTATGAATCGACTTGCAATTTGGGGGATTTTTTTAGTCCATAAAAATGAAGCTCGAGTTCGTTGGGCAGCCCATTTCGTCAAAAAACAACAAAAATTAAAAAATTTTGAAATTTTCAAAATTTTGTTTTTTTGACATTTTTCAAAAAAATATTTTTTTTTATTTTTTTTCTTAAATTTTGAACAGAAACAAACAACTTTTCCTTTCGACACTTTTTTGTACAACAAAAAACAAAAAAGTTATGAATTTTTGAAAAATTTTGAAATTTTCAAAATTTTGTTTTTTTTACATTTTTCAAAAAAAAAAATTTTTTTATTTTTTTTCTGAAATTTGGCACAAAAACAAACAACTTTTCCTTTAATCACTTTTTTGTACAACAAAAAACAAAAAAGTTATGAATTTTTTTTGTCAAAAAAGTGCAAAAAATAGAAATTTATAGTGAGTGAAGCATTAGCTGAAACATGAATAAACATTAAAAACATATAAAAACTTTATGTTTTTTTTTTTAGATGACAAATTTAGGTAAATATAAGAAATTATAAACCAAAAAGAACTCAAAATATTCAGAAATTTTGCTCTTTTTTAATTTTTTCCGTGAAATTTGTTTTTTACATTCTCATCAAAAATGAGAAAGTATTGGATTTGTGCGATTTTGAGAAATTTCTAATTTTCATAAATCTTTACGTTTCATGACCCCCTGATTACAAAAAAATGGTTTTTAGAGAAGTGTCTGTCTGTCAGTCTGTCTGTCTGTCTGTCTGTCTGTCTGTAGAAATTTTTGTCTCGACGATAACTCGAGTAAATTTTTATGAATCGACTTGCAATTTGGGGGATTTTTTTAGTCCATAAAAATGAAGCTCGAGTTCGTTGGGCAGCCCATTTCGTCAAAAAACAACAAAAATTAAAAAATTTTGAAATTTTCAAAATTTTGTTTTTTTGACATTTTTCAAAAAAATATTTTTTTTTATTTTTTTTCTTAAATTTTGAACAGAAACAAACAACTTTTCCTTTCGACACTTTTTTGTACAACAAAAAACAAAAAAGTTATGAATTTTTGAAAAATTTTGAAATTTTCAAAATTTTGTTTTTTTTACATTTTTCAAAAAAAAAAATTTTTTTATTTTTTTTCTGAAATTTGGCACAAAAACAAACAACTTTTCCTTTAATCACTTTTTTGTACAACAAAAAACAAAAAAGTTATGAATTTTTTTTGTCAAAAAAGTGCAAAAAATAGAAATTTATAGTGAGTGAAGCATTAGCTGAAACATGAATAAACATTAAAAACATATAAAAACTTTATGTTTTTTTTTTTAGATGACAAATTTAGGTAAATATAAGAAATTATAAACCAAAAAGAACTCAAAATATTCAGAAATTTTGCTCTTTTTTAATTTTTTCCGTGAAATTTGTTTTTTACATTCTCATCAAAAATGAGAAAGTATTGGATTTGTGCGATTTTGAGAAATTTCTAATTTTCATAAATCTTTACGTTTCATGACCCCCTGATTACAAAAAAATGGTTTTTAGAGAAGTGTCTGTCTGTCAGTCTGTCTGTCTGTCTGTCTGTCTGTCTGTAGAAATTTTTGTCTCGACGATAACTCGAGTAAATTTTTATGAATCGACTTGCAATTTGGGGGATTTTTTTAGTCCATAAAAATGAAGCTCGAGTTCGTTGGGCAGCCCATTTCGTCAAAAAACAACAAAAATAAAAAATTTTGAAATTTTCAAAATTTTGTTTTTTTGACATTTTTCAAAAAAATATTTTTTTTTATTTTTTTTCTTAAATTTTGAACAGAAACAAACAACTTTTCCTTTCGACACTTTTTTGTATTTTTTTTTTTTTTTTTTTAAGTTTTTGGGCCAGACTTTTTTTTATAAGTTTTTGGGCCAGACATTTTTTTATTTTATAAGGCTTAGAGTTTTTATTTTTGAATCAAATTATTTTTTTAACTTTTTAACTTGATTTAAATGTATCCTTGTTGATGTTAAGCAGACAAATTTTGTTGAATTTAAAATTTTTTTTGAATTTTTGAAAATGGTATATCTCTATGGAAAATTAATGAAATTTAATGAAATTTTCAGGGAATGCTTATTGTTTCCAGACAATTAAAGAAAATATTTAAAAAAAAAAATAAATTTTTAATATACAATTTCTTAAAAAGTGCCATTTTTTTAATAATATTAATTCGATTCGTATTAATTTCTCGAGTATTTTCCAAAGAAAAAATTATGAAGGGTCTGAAACTTTAGGAGATATAATTTTTTGTCCTTGCGCTTAACCGTAAAAAGCGCATTTACCGGCTATACTCTAAATACAGACTAATATTCAAAGTCACCTATATGTCATAAATTTTATACGAATTCAATTTTTCTTTTTGTAGAATGTCAGGCTAGAAATTTGTAAGAATACTGTGCAATTTTTAAATTTATATTTATTTTAACAAATTATTATTATTATTGTTATTTACTAACTTTTTACATATGAGCGATTCCACGTCAAGTGATCAAGGGGTCTTTTGGTGTAATGTTTATTTCAATAATTTTTTACTCTTAAACAAATAAACATACAAATTTGACAAAGTACATTTTGGAAAGGTTTTTTCATGCTCTTTCGATTGGAAATAAGCATTTTGAAAAAAAAAATTTTTTTGACCCAAAAAAATCAAAATTAAAAATAAATTTCAATTTTTGGGGGAGAAAGGTACGATTTTTTTTTTTTTTTTTTTTTTAAACGAAAGCTGAGGTTTTTTCCTAAAAGGACATATAAATGGTAAAGTGGGACTAGAATGTTTAAACATTGAAAAAAAGAGTTTTCTACTCGCCGGAGCGCTCAAAACCCGGTTTTTAGCTCCGTTTTGGAGAAAATTCTTTTTTTCAATATTTAAACATTCTAGTCCCACTTTATCATTTATATGTCCTTTTAGGAAAAAACCTCAGCTTTCGTTTAAAAAAAAAAAAAAAAAAAAAAATCGTACCTTTCTCCCCCAAAAATTGAAATTTATTTTTAATTTTGATTTTTTTGGGTCAAAAAAATTTTTTTTTTTCAAAATGCTTATTTCCAATCGAAAGAGCATGAAAAAACCTTTCCAAAATGTACTTTGTCAAATTTGTATGTTTATTTGTTTAAGAGTAAAAAATTATTGAAATAAGCATTGCACTGAAAAACACAAAAATTTAACCCCCTCCCCCTCGGAAAATAATGGACTGGGTAAAAAAATATTTTCACGAAAAATTACTATCTATGAGTACTACAAAAGCCCCAAGTTTTGCTACGATTGGAGAAAAATTTTTCTCCACCTTGATCACTTGACATGGAATCGCTCATATTATACCTAGAGAGGTGTATTTTCTTTTAATTTTGCAATTTACCAGAGCTAACATAAATACCGATGCATGATTAATAATTAATAATTAATAAAACATAAATTATACAAATTAAAATTTTTTTTTCAAAACAGTGCCAAAAATGAATTATCTCAATTGCAAGTGTTTTTCGTTCTGTGATAATCTTCAAATCAACACATATTTGATGAGAATGTAAACCTTAAAGTCGTAGTAACTTTAAGACCAATATAACATGTAGATAATAGAGTTTTTTTTACATACAAGGAGGAATATGAACAAGAACGCACATAATGTACAATAATCGCAAACTACTGCGAGCGAAGCGAGCCATTTGCGCGCGAAGCGCGCAACAACTTGCGGAGCGCGACGTGCATAACAGTCGTCGGAGCGCGAAGCGCGACGACCGGTATTCGCGCGCCCCGAGGCGCGCTCAAACTAGCGAGCGAAGCGAGCCCCCGCGCGAAGCGCGGATGAGAATGTGTCCGCCCGGAGGGCGGGCAGATTTTTTGTTAATTAAGGTTAGAGTTTGTTTTACATTTTTTCATTCTTATAAAGAAAATGTTGTGTTATTTTTGTATTCAAATATAGACAATTTTTATAGAAAATTTAAAATATCATTTCATTAAATTATCAGAGAACCAATTACAATATCATGTATTGAAAAAGTATTTTTTATTTCTTTATTTAAATAGATATTAGAAAATAATTTTTTTTAATACTTTAAAAAAAATTAAATTAAAATTTATACTTTATGAAAAGTATAAAAAGTTAAGATTATCAAAAATTTGAATTCGAAACCTTTTTAAAATTCAATTATTTGCAAATTTTCAATCTACAATGCTTTTTTAATATTCGATTAAATTATTATCTAAATTTTTAACCGAAATTCATTTTAAAATAAATTAATCTTAGAATATTCTACAAAAATTTAATTATTATTTAAATACAAGAAGTAAATAATTAATTGAACACTGAAAAAAATAAAATCTCAGAGTGAGAAGAAAATTCCGCTAAACAATTATTTTCACATTTTATTTTCAATATACGAATATTCATCTGTAAAAAAGAGGAATTTTTGTTTATATTTGACAGTTTTTTAACTAAAAGATTAATTTTAATATTTCTTCTTTGATTGAAATTATTCCTCTAAAAATGAAACAAATTTATACTAAAAAGAAGATTTTTAAGTTGCTTTTTGTTTTTCTGAATGCAACTTTAACCTGTCTAAAAAGTGACATTTAATAACAAATATAATAAAGGAAAATCCTCTCAATTAGAAAAGAAAACTTTAGTACCCGTATATAAGAGGAAAAAATGCTGCAAAAGAAGAGGAATTCTCTAAATTTGAAAATACTTTTTTTTCGGTGAATAATTGATGGTTTTTAAAATTGAATTTTTATGAAGAATTTTATGTTATATCCCGACATATTTTACAATTTATATATTTTCATAAATTTAATAATTTCTTTAAATAATCAATTAAATAATATTATAAATGTAACATTTAGCCATGCCTAAAAGCATAGTTTAAAAATATTACACTGTCATTTTAAAATTCAAATTAGAAAAGCATAAAAATAGAAAGCATAACTAAATATTTTAATATTTCATTCATGTGATTCATTAACACTTGTTACTACTCATATGAATGAAAGAGTAAGATGAATCTACGAACTATGTTTTTACGACAAGTGTAAGGCCATGAATGAAAGAGATGACGCATGATAAAAGGAAAATATAAAAAGAATAAACGCGTTCATAATGCATATACTTAATATTAATAAAAATAATTGGTGGTTGGTTTATTGGTTTGTTCAGTTGTCGATGTGTAACCTTATCACCAAATTATAAATATAAACACATTCAAATTGATCGAATCAAAGATAAATCGATTATCGACAATCGATTAATCGATTATCGATTGTTGATTCGATTAATGAACTAAATGTGCATATCGATGTTTGAATTGGACGAATAATGGATCTATTAGCAATTATAAAATTAAATAATCAATAAAATGAAGATATAATAGAATAAAAAGATCATATTACATATCGTACGTGCCTGAAATCGTGCATGGCGTACGTGACTAAAACGGTGCATGGTGTACGTGTCTAAAACGGCGCGTGGTGAAAACACCCAAAACAAAATGTTTCCACCACTTAACATCCCTAAAATGCATTAGATTAGAAACTATATAAGCTGCTGTAAAAAGCAGAACGATTGTCAAAAGTTCCGGTGTAATTCAGAGCGAATAATAGCATTGTAGAGCGACCCTTCAGTTTAAAACGCGAGTTATCGAATTCTTTCCGTAAAAGGTGCAAGTTAAATTGTTTATCACTTAGAAACAAGTTTCTTTCCCGTAAAAAGGTGCAAGATAATAATTTAACATTTAGAATTGTCAATTTTGCTGTTTTAACTGTCGTATTTGTTATACAAAATTAACAGTGTAAATTTCATTAATTCTTTCCGTAAAAGGTGCAAGTTAAATTGTTATCACTTAGAAACAAGTTTCTTTCCGTAAAAGGTGCAAGATAAATAATTTACCACTTAGATAACGTGAAACTGTTAATTTATAGCAAAACTCTTACAAAGTTGTGAAAGTTACATAAGTGTAACATAACAAACTTTAAGTTTCATTCACTTGAAACGAAACAAATCAAGAAACCAAATACAACGACTTTGCGGTACTTTGTCAACGAATATTGTGTAATAAACGTAAGTAATGAATTGTAATAATTGTAATTTTAATTAATGTTGTAAACAATAAATTCAAAAAAGGAATATTATTCTTGTTTTTAACGCAAAACCCATAGTTTTGACAAGTGATCACGATCCTACTATAAAAATAAAGATCAGGCCTTACCAACCTGATTAATCAGCTAACTGGTTTTACAACCTCTTTTAACTAAATAATCAAATTTATTTAAAAGCCTTTCTTTTGCTCGGGACATAACAGCTGATTTGGTGGCAGCGGTGGGATTGTCACTTTTGTTATAAACAAATTAATTTTCAAAAAGAAAAATTTTTATCAAAAAAAAAAAAAAAAAATTTTTTTACAATTTTAATTTTGAGTCAAAATTAACTTTAAACTCAATAACCACGTTCAACTCCACACAACCAACTCCTAATTGTTTATAATTTAATAAACAATTTCCTAATTCCTTCATATAATCCTATAATTGAGCTGTCTTTGCGCCGTCCGGCGAGATTTGGCTTAATTTAAGAATAGTTTACGCCGTCCGGCGAGACCGTTCAATAGGGATTTTCCTCTCTTTCATTTTTCAAATAAAATTGTGACATTATTATTGCGCCGTCCGGCGAATTTTAATTGATCAAACGACATTTGAGCCGTCCGGCGAAATTGTCATTTTATTTGTTCCTTTTAAAACTTCCTAACATTCCTTGATTTTCACAATAAATAATAATTTGCCTTGAGAATATTTAAATTATTTAATAAATACATTTAATAAAAACATTAAATACATAAAAATGTCATTTGGTTACAGTTAAAAAATTATGTGCGATAAAATTCCAACACCAAAGAAAATTAAAAATCGAGGAGGAATCAAAGCACAAAGAAGATTTAATATCGAATCATCACTAGAATCAGAAAAATTTGTAGAAAATTTTCATTCAAAAAACAACCTCAGAGAATTAAAAACACAGGAAGAATTTTCTGAATTTTTCGAAAAATTACTAAATAAAACGGAGCAAATTTTAAGAAAATAAAAAGTGTAATTAAAATTCAATAAATAACAAAATAAACTCTCATTAAAATTAATGTGCTTTGTTTATTGTTGTATGATAATAGTATACCTAATATTAATTGCAATAATTTGGTATACAAGTCCAAAAAGGAAAAATTGAAATAAAAACTAATTAAATAAACAATAAGCTGATAAATAAATTACCTATTTAACAAAAACATATACATATAATCGAAATCTAGATGAATAGATACTTTGACATAATTAACAACTTTAATTATCCTCAAATCGAATTAATCTCAGGAGATTTAACATCTCACAAGGGTATATTTCTTATTGATAATACTAGTCGATTAAATATAATAAAAGAAACAGAATTGTCTTCATTTATTAACATCGATAGAAACATTCGATACACACTTCGACATAACTCAATTCACACCAACGGTAGCGCCATAGTAGAATTTTGTGACTTTTCTTTGAAATTCGAAACTATCGATTACGAAAGTAACTCCGAAATCATTGGTGTTTTAGGCGCACCATTCTTAGATCGATTATTCGAAACCAATCATTTTAGTCGAATTGCTAGAGAATACGATAGAAGAGCTCGAAGAAGAGCAAATACATTTAGACAACGATTTATTAGACGCATTTGTAGAATATTAAGGAATTCGTCTTGCCGAAAATATCCATGAATTGTTACGTCAATAATATTGAATTTAATGCGGATATTTTTCAAAATATTCATATATCATCTCCCAATTTAAAGGAAAAAAGAGGTCTTTTCTTAATAAATCCTGCTTTAAACATTAATTTAATAAACGAGAGAAAATTAGCACCAGGCATTGTAATCGATCGATCAGAATCAATCATTCTAAATTCAGGTTCTTTTGTTACTTCTGGAACAACAGAAATAATAATTGCAAGTAAATCAATTAAGTTTCGAACTTATATTAATAGTAGACAAAACGAATTGACAGGTATATTGGGATTATCTTTCCTAAACACAGATCCTAGTGAGTTTGTATTATGATCATCATCGATATTAACACATGCGATACTTTTCACTAATAACAACAATTTTTGTTATAGCAATCTTTTCGTTAATTTGGTGCCTAAAATTTTGGCATATTTTCAAAAATTTTAAAATCAAAAAGTTAACAGATATATTGATTTAAACAATTTTCAAGTGAGAAAAGTATTAGGAAAACATATTAATATAAAAGGCCATATTTAAATCGCGCGGTTAATATCATTAATCATCTCCTCATTTACTTAAACTACTCATTGATTTCGCGCGCGAAAGCTACAAGTAGTACGCCGCGAGGCAAGTCAGACGTACACCTTAAAGGCAACTCTCACACGTACCTTAAGCCGGTTGCGTCTTCTCTAGTGAACCACCATATCGAACTCCCTTATGAATTCGTATTTTCACTTTCTAATAAGGAATAACGAATTATATCCTCAATTGTTACTAAACTCATCATTTTTTATCGGTAACGAAGGCCGATTTATACTAGATCCTTCTTTACCAATAAACTTAATTAAAGAAGACGAAGTTAACCCTTTCTTAGGAATAAATCGTATACTAAAATACTTTTTAAGAGACGGTACTATACGAACACACGGGGAAGCGAAAATTTGCATTAATCATACAGTACTAGAATTTCAAACCATAATTTGTGACGACCAATCAGATATTATCGGAGTTTTAGGACTTCCATTTTCATTTGATATTATTAACGAATTATTCTAATAAACAACAAAATGACTCGCAAAAATAAACATCAAAGAGACTATAATAATGATGATGATGAAACCACTGCTCCAGCCAACGATGCAACCTTTGCGACCTCTATGAATAGAACCCTTCATGACACTATGGTAAATTCTATGGCCGAATGTTTTGCGTTACAACAAGGTATAATGAATATTCCTTTTTATGACGGGCATAATATGCCAGTTAAAGATTTTATTGATGATATTTTAAATGCTGCATCATCCATTCCTAAAAACTGTGAAGATCAGTATTTGAAATCTATTCTTGCTAAGTTAAAGGGTGCTGCTAGAAGCAGTACTCAAGGTAAGTCTTTTGGAACCATTATTGAACTAATAGACCATTTAAAACAAAGATATTCCACTCATAAATCATATGCATGGTATTTGCAAGAAATATCCACAATTCGTATGAATCGCAACGAAAATGTTAGTGAATTTTATGATAGATTGTCTCAATTATTAGCAGGGGCAAATGCGGCACTCGCTAGTTCTTATGGAGCTCCTAATGCTAAAATTCAAATGGAACCTCTAAATTTCTGTGCATTGGAATCCTTTATCAAAGGACTTCCCGATTCAATGTCAACCGTAATAGAGGCACGAAATCCTGGAATTCTTAAAGATGCTTTTGACATTGCTTTAAAATGTGAACAACGCCACGAAACTTTTAAACCGGATTATAATGCCTACCATTATTCCCGACATCAATCACAAGACTACAGAAATCGAGAAAGAAGCCCTAGTAATAGAGTACAATTCTCGTACCCTTATGAGCAAACGAGATATCGTTCTCAATCACCCACCCCCACTGGAATTTTGAGAAATCCATATCCTCCTTATATGCAAAATAATCATTACCCACAACCGTATCCTAGTCAACCTAATTTTCATTTTCCTAACGCTTATATGCCCTACACAGCATATCCTTTCTATCCATATCCTCCTCCACAAGAAGGATATTTTAATAAAAATCAAGATGGAAGTAGAACACCACCCCGTTCTCAATCCCCACATTCATTTGAAAAGAATAATTTAAACTTAAACACGACTCGACGGATAGACGCGACGACGAGTGGAGACCACAAAGAGCGTCCAGCCAATGCGAGGATTCTATCGTTACAAAACACATCTTCCACGCAAGAAATTCAAGAGAATCTCCATTAATAATTATAACTTCTCCAAGCTTTCAAACATCCTCAGCAACCCTATTAATAGATACAGGAGCAGATGTAAACATAATCAAGGAAAACATAATATTACCAGATTTAAATATAATTCAAGAAGAAGCTATACATATAGCCGGAATCGTTCCTATAAAAATTTTAACATTGGGAACCGTTCAAATTGAAATAAACACAAAACAAATAACCTTTCAAGTAGTACCCATAGATTTCCCTATAGAATCCGACGGTATATTAGGTCGAGAATATCTACGCGAAGAAAAGGTTGAAATTTCCTTTTGGCATAACACAATTGTCACACATTCCAATCCTATAAAACCAATATTTTTCGCAGATAAAGAATCAGCCGAAGCCAGAGAAGCATTGACAGAAAATAAGGCTAATAAAAGAAAGAATGTAACTATTAAGGCCAGAACTAGGCAAGTAATACCAATCGATGTTCTAAACAAAGAACTAAAGGAAGGATATCTACCTTTAATAAAAACAGCAGAAGGATTACTAGTAGGTGAAGGTGTAGTAACCAATCAGGATGGAGTTTGTCACATCTATGCTATAAATATGACATCTGAAGACGCCGAAGTCGACATACCACCTCAGGAACTAATTCCTTTCGAATTTTACAAATTACCAGGCGAAGATTCGGATGAATACTCCACAGAAGAAGAATATACACCACCAATAGATAGAGTTTCAGCAATATTAGAATATCTAAGATTGGATCATTTAAATAAAGATGAAAAAGAACATGTCCAACAAATAGTAACAGAATTCCCGAACAGTTTTCACCTCCCCGGAGAACAACTAACTCCAACTCATAAAGTTCAACATAAAATCATTACTAAAGATGAAATACCAATTCATGTTAAACAATATAGATTTTCCCCATCTCAAAAAGAAGAAATCGATAAAGTCATTGATAGAATGAAATCAGAAGGAGCAATAGGTCCTTCCTGTTCACCATACAACTCGCCACTGCTTATAATTCCAAAAAAGATTGATGGAAGTGGTAAGAAAAAGTGGAGAATCGTAATTGATTTTAGAGCACTAAATGAGAAGACAATTGGTGATTGTTATCCCTTGCCCAATATTACCAGTATATTGGATACCATTGGGGGCGCTCAATATTTCTCCGTATTTGATTTAGCCAGCGGATTTCATCAAATCGAACTAGATCCAGTTGATAGATCAAAAACAGCATTTTCTACCACACATGGACATTATGAATATATAAGAATGCCTATGGGACTAAAAAATTCACCATCTACCTTTCAAAGATTAATGGATCAAGTTCTGACTGGTCTCCAAGGAGTCGAATTATTTGTATACCTAGACGACATCGTGGTCTACGCAAATGATTTAGAAGAACATGGTAAAAAGGTAAGAAGATTATTACAAAGATTGAAAGGTGCTAATCTTTCACTACAACCAGAAAAATGCGAATTTCTTTACAAAGAAGTAGCATATTTGGGACATATAATAAGTAGTGATGGAGTAAAACCCAACCCAAAAACAGTAGAAGCAGTCAAAAATTTTCCAACCCCCAAAACACCAAGAAATGTCAAACAATTCTTAGGATTAGCAGGATACTATCGAAGATTTATCAAGGACTTTTCAGCCAAAGCCAAGCCATTGTCCAAATTATTAAAAAAGGATGTAAAATTCGAATGGAAACAAGAACAACAAGACAGTTTTAATGAACTAAGAGAAGCTCTATGCACCAATCCAATTTTGCAGTATCCAGACTATGAAAAACCTTTCACCTTAACAACAGATGCATCTGATTACGCCATAGGTGCAGTACTAAGTCAGGAAAAAGATGGATTCGATCTACCTATCGCTTATCTATCCAGAGTATTAAACGCGCCAGAAATAAATTATTCTACAACTGAAAAAGAATGTCTAGCCGTTCTATATGCAGTTCATCATTTTAGACCTTATATTTATGGTAAGAAATTCACTTTAGTCAGCGACCACGAGCCATTGAGATGGATCGACACTATAAAGGATCCAGGACAACGATTAATAAGATGGAGATTAAAATTAAGAGATTATGAATACGAATTTCAACACAAATCAGGAAAATTAAACACAAATGCCGATGCTCTATCCAGAAATGTTATGGAAGAAGATATCGACGAAAATTCCGAAAACAGTAATGATCAAAAACAAGTAAAAATTTTGATCAACAAACGTATTGACAAAAACCCTAAAAAACCAACTAAAACTTCATCAAACATTCCTTCTAATTCTCAAAAATCGAAATTACAACCTCCAAAATCAATATTAAAACCATCCACTTCAAAATCCACTTTAGACCAAAGCACTATTGGTTCAAGAGTATCACAACGACGAGCATTTCAACCCACTACTCTAAAGTCCACACTAGATCAAAGTACCATTGGTTCAAGAGTATCACAAAGAAGAGCACTACAACCCAGAATAAAGACAATAGACGAAAATACATCTGAAAGTAGCACTGACGAAGAAAGAGAAACACCAATTCCTCCTATTCAAAAGGCAAGTAGAAGTGTACTCCCCAGTTTGAAACTTCCGCCAGCAGCTATCAAGAATATACCAGGTCCTAAAAGTGCACCTCCAGAAACGCAATCCAAAGTTGTAAATTTCCCAATTCCAGAAACAACTGTACTAACGATAGACCCACCAATTAGTGAAAGCGAAGACAGTTCTGAAGAAGAAGATAACACAACGCTTTTAAGCAGAAAAGAAATAGCGAAGGACCTAGGAAATTCCATATCTCGTTTTAATCAATCCGTAAAACAACATGAAGATTGGCTAATGGATTCACCACAATCTCCAAGAGATTGGCTTAGTCTTTCTGATGGGAATGACGACGAAGGGATTCACAAAGCTGCTAATGAATTAATTCCAGGAGACCATACAGAATTTTCTCATAAAATGGATTTCCAATGGGATTATGCTAAAGGCGAATCCATATGGGAAAATGATTCTAAAGAAAGTTCAGATACCGAAGTATCAATCAAAGAAATCGAAAAACCAGAACAAGAAATACAACAAACACCCCGAAAAATGGACACAGATGAGATTAAGGCTAAAAATGTAACCTTTAGGTCGGCATCATTAGAACCACACACACCTGTAACTTTCAAAACTCCAAAAGCTATGTCAACGCCTTATCACACTTCATTACACGAAACAGATGTCGAATCAGAAAATGAAACAGACGACGAAGAAGAAAGCGATACAGCTGAAAATGAAATTAAGGAAAATAAAATTAAGTCAACTTCTTTAAGAACAACACTCCTAGAAAGCATTCCTCCCGATTTGCCTTCATGTTATTTGAAAACACCTGAAAAATCCTCGAATATAGCCAGTCACAGAGAAAATCTAACTTATTATCGAAATAATTACGTGCATTTTCTATCCGCTGATTGTGAATTTACCACTCCAATAAGCAGATTGCTTATAGATATTGCAGTAATAGATCCAGAAGAAATTAAAAGTAAAAAGCCCATTAAAGGACAAATTCTTGTAACTCCAAGAGGAAAACATAACGTATATTCTATAATAGTGAAAGATAAATATTACGATCCAGTATCAAGAGAAGACTTAATTTCAGGAATACAAGATTTAAAAATTCTTTTACATAAAGAGAAGGCAAAAGAAATAAGAATTTCTCGACATGGTGATTTCACTGACGAATTAAGGAAAGGAGAATTAATGCAAATAATTGAATCTATTTTCTATAAAAGCGATATTAATATAACTATCTGTTATGGACAAGTTTCTGTCCCAAAAGAAGAAAACAGAGAAGACATCATCAGCGAATTTCATAGAAGTAAAATAGCGGGACACAAAGGAATAGTAAAAACCTACAGAAGAATTCGCGAAAAATTTTACTGGCCTAGAATTAAAGAACAAGTAACAGAATTTGTGAGAAGATGTCCCACATGTCAAACTCAAAAACTAGTTAGAGCAAAAACCAGGGAACCAATGATTATAACCGACACACCTTTGGACGTTTTCGACAAAGTTTCATTGGATACAGTAGGAAAACTTCCTACGACCCCAGACGGGAATTGTCATATTTTAACTATGCAAGACCACTTATCCAAATATTGCATAGCCGTAGCAATACCCGATATTTCAGCAACTACTATTGCTCACGCAGTTGCCAAAGAATTATTTTCAGTTTACGGAGCACCTAAAGTTATTTTAACCGATAAAGGTACTTCATTTATTGGCAAATTAATGTCAAAACTATCAAAAATATTCAAAGTCCAACAAGTAACAACTTCAGGTTATAGACCACAAACTAACGGAGCTTTAGAACGCAGCCATGCTGTATTAGCAGACTATATAAAACAATACACCACAGACTGTGACGATTGGGATAGATTATTGCCTTTTGCAATGTTTGCTTACAATACCTCTGTACACGAAGCTACTAACTTCACTCCCTACGAGTTAGTTTTTGGTAAAACTGCCCGTACCCCTAGTTCCTTTCCACAAGAAGAAAAATTAGAAACCTATGGTTCCTACTTAACAGAGCTCATAAACAGACTAACTGAAATAAGAATTTTAGCAGCTAAAAATCTGATAGACTCCAAAACAAAATCCAAAGAAAGGTACGATAAATCAATCAAGCCTTTCTTAGGAAAAATAGGCGACAAAGCTTATGTCGTAATAGAAGGTATGAAAAGAAAATTTGACCCCCATTATCATGGTCCATATACAATTGTGGATATCCTTGATAAAAACAATGTAATCCTTGTAAATAATAATGGAAATAGGTTCCAAAAACACGTAGATAAGTTAAAACTAGCACATGAATAAAATAATAATACAATTTTAATTTTTAGATGTCAAAATCAATCATTTTTACTCCACCAATCCAAGGAGAGTTGGTAAGAAATTACGTGTTCCCCAAGGGTAACATAGAAAGCATTAATTACCCTAAAGGAATATTAGAGGAATTGACTGCAGAATATAATTTGGATAAACCAACCTACACAGTTGATAAAACTACTGGTCCTGAATTCGGAAAACTGTGGAGAGTAAAATGCATTGTCACGGACGATAAAAATAGTAATGCATTCATCGTAACGGGAGAAAGTTGCAGAACCATTCGAGAATCAGAACATTCAGCTGCAAAAATGATACTAAAAGAATTAGAGAAAACGTATTATTTTAGCGAAGAAGAGAAACCACGATCATTAAAACACAAAATTTATGTTATGACACCTGAAGAACCATCACTAATAAAATTGAAGTTGTATAAATGGGAAAATTGCTGCGAGTATTGTTATAAAAGAGGACATACCAAAGAACATTGCTTTAGCGTGATTCGAAATAAGAAAATCCTACAGAAACAAAACCCATTCAATGATAAAAATGATGATTCAGACGAATTTTGGGAGCTACCTGGCCCCACATGTTCATGGGATTAAACACCCAAAATTACAAAGTTTCTCTTTAACAGTCTATAAAACAATTCAATTTCTTGTTGTACCCATCTAAAAAATCTAAAAATTATTTAAATAATTGATTAATTATAACAATTAAGAACCATTTGACATAATATTAAAGATTACTTAGTTAAATAATCAAAAAAAAAATTTATTAATAATAATCAATTCTAAATTAAAACGAAATAAAATAAAATAAATTTTTAAAACAAATTTTCATGCTGAAAATATTATTTTATCAGGATGGTGACAGCTAGTTCTAAGGTTAAGTATTACACTAGCTTTCGATCAAATACTAAATGAATAAATTCTATCCATAACTTTCCGAAATAATCAAATTTCACCATTTTTAACAAACGTAATCCTTAATTTCACACAAATAATTTAAAAATTATTGTAAACCGACCATAATTTACAACACAAATTAAGATCAGACTACTGAAAAACATAAACAAATTCCTAAAACAATAAATTCTAACCATTAACAGTACTCATTCAACCAGAAAAGGAGAAAACAAACTATATCTATCCTTTTCTAAAAAGTTAATTCTCATAAATAAACAAATTTGTTGAGTAAAAATTCAAAAAGCATAATTAAACAGAAACAATAAAATAAAAACTCATTAAATCAAAAAACAAAACTCAAAAATTTAGTAAATTACAGTAAATAACGAAGAAAAACGGAATATATCTGTCCTTTTCTAATAACCCATAATTACATTCATTAATAAAAAGTACACCTCAATAATAATTAAATTATAAAAAGGAAGACAATTATTAATAATTCTGTTAATTATAAGTAAATGTTATTAAAAACAGATTAAAATTAAACAATAATATGCATTTAAGTAGAATTATCGCGTATCGATATATCGAACATAAAGGTAGCAATGAGAAACTACTCAACGCAAACTTACGTAGGTTTACGCCACGCGATCTATATACATTCAATTCAGTAACCAGCAGGTGTTGAAAATATATCTAATATAACAACAAATAAGTAATAGCAAATGAACAATAAACAAAAGAAAATAAAAATTCAAATAAAGAAAGAGAAAACAACTTATACCTATCCTTGTCTTCAAATTCAGTCTCTCAAGGATGAAAACCTAAAATACGATTCACTATGCGATCTAAGTACATATAATCAATGACCAAAACACAATTCAAAGCTAGTAACTTCAGAAACTACTGAAAACAAAAGTCCCTAGATTTAATAAAAATTCAAAATTCCCCACCCGAATTTAAATTTATGCACACAAGTGCAAGTAAAATATAAAGCCCATAAATATGGGCCCAGCTTATAAAGCCCATAAATACGAGCCATGATTATTCATGTTCATATTCGTGTGCTCAACCTGCGGAGCCCACAAATACGGACATTCAAAAAAAAAAGAAGGAAAGAAAATACAAATAGGGAACTAATAAATAAATTAACAAGTAATTAATTAAAATTAAATTATTTATTTAAAACCTTAAAACTAAAATACAAAAAAAAAATTAACATCCAGGCCCAAAACGAGCCTGCCCCGGGAATAGGACGTATCGCGTCCCATCCCCGGCCAAAACAATTTTTAAATTTATATAAGGGGGGCGAATAAAAATCCTCCCCCCACCCATAAAACGAGTAACCAACAAATTTTGGTAGCCATAATCTGAAACAAAAAAAAATAATAATATAAATAATTATTGCCAAAAATCACCTTAATATACTAATACAAAAATTAAATAAATAAGTAAACTAATCAAAAAATTATCTTACCCCCTTCATTGGGCCCAGCATGCCCCCAACGACGATCATCTCCTTCATTATTATTATTTTCTGAAAAACGAAAAGAGAAAATTGTTATAAAATATAGAATTAAAAGAACATGGAAAAAGTATAAAGCATAAATAATTAAACCGAATGTCACTTACCTCCGTTCATCTCGATGTTTTGTTTTAAAATGAGTCATTTTCAAAAATCGCTGATCCTTGCAAATTCTAACGCGATAAAAGCCCTTAGATGAGATCATAAAAACACAGCATCCAAATCAAATTAACAACCAATAAATAAAATACAAAATAATAATAAGACATGTAAGATTTAAAAAAAAAATAAAATGCCATTAATTAATAACAAAAAAAAATTATACTAAAAATTCAAATAATAAACAATGAAATAATGAATTAAATTACCAACTGTCAAAATATAGATAATATAACCACTAATTATCTAATATACCGACTGTTAATGAGAAACGAAAATTCAAATTTCGCCCCTACCATTAAGATATCTTTAAATAAATTATAAATAATGTGATTATTAAATAATAAACAAAATGTTTATCAAGTTGTAAATAATTATGAAAATCACATTATTACAAAACATATAATCACAAAATATTATACTTATATTCAAATATTTACTTAAATTATAAATTATAATCAATTATAATTAATACCATGCTTAATCAATAGTTATAAGAATTAATACATTATACCAAGAATTACATATTGATATTATAAAATATCAGATAATAATCAAATAATATAACCCTTACTACTTCTCTAAAATATAATTAATCAATAATATTATTAAATAATCATAACTTACCTTTATAACCTATATTATAATCAATATTCTAACTTATTAATAAAAACTATGAAGTAGAAAAAACACTTGGATCAGATAAAAACACTACTTCAAACTTTAATTAAAAAATATAATCAATAAAATATAATCAATATTGTTAAAAATTAAGTATATCCATTATATACCAATAAAATACGAATAATCCATATATTATACCCTTAATCAATATCATATCAATAAGAATATTATAAAACCATATGTAGTACTAATTAATCAATAAATAAAAATTAAAAGAAGGACGAAAGAAAATGAAGGAAGGGGATTTGGCGGTCGCCTTCTTCTTTCCTCCTCATTTTAATGAAAACTAAAATAAGAATAAAAACTAAAATAAATTTGATGTTACAGATGGAAATTCCATTTTTGGGACACATATCTGACGCTGTTAATTATATATCAATAGCTTTCAAAATATTATTATTATTGATAGCATTGATAGTAGTTAAAAACCTATACGTACTTTATAAAGTCGTAACAAAGAGAAGACAAAGATCGAATAATAATCGATCAAATGTATGAGGATTATTAGTCCAATTGGAGCTCACATACATTGGGGACAATGTAAACTCTAAGGAGGGAGGACCAGGCCCAAAAATCCCGAAAAATTTGAAGAAATAGAGCCACTAACAGAGTTGAAAATAACCAGGCCACTATAAACCGCCAAGAGGCGACACAATTCAAATCAGCGCGCCGAAAACCTTAAGCTCACAAACATCGATCGCATGAATCGACCCTGAAGCTATGTATATATCGCGCATGCCTTGTTCGGCAACCATCATGAAAAAGCGGCAAATAATTCAAATTCAAAATTGTAAATTCGCTCTTCACGATGGAAATCGAATAAAAATCATAACAATATCCACATTATTGCTTATAATTACTAAATATCCTTTAAAATTTAGATTATATTAACAAAAATAATAACCATAATCAAGCTTCATTATTAATAAATAGTCAATAATTATTAATCCATACGAACATTTAATAAAGTATTATTCCATATGCAAAAATAAATGATTAAATGCATTGGAATAATAATTGTTGATTAATAAAATGCTAATAACAATTAGAATAACCTAACACTAACAACAAACAAGTTAATAAATAATTAAATAAATATAAATATATACAATAAATAAAATAAAATACAATCAATTAATTAATTAATTAATTGACTAATTAATTAATTAAATAAAAACAACTAACAATTAACAAAAAAAAAAAAATAATAATAATATATACGTATATTTCTAACTAATTATTAATAACTAAACATTAATTGATTGTCAAATAATAATTAGCTAACAAACGATAATTAATTAATGTAAGTTTAAAATATGCCTATAATTCTATAAAATTAGAACTATAAGCTGTCAAAGTTAACAAGGAACATAATTATTATTATTATTAACAATTATTGTTAATAATAATTGGCTTTAAAAGTCCCAGCAAAGAGCTGAAGGTATCAAGGCAGCATGAAAGTAGAGGAGGGTCTCTCGCGACGCACGGTATACAGGCATACGCCTTCTCTCCAATAGCTATGCGGTTGGGCCCACGCCTCTCTTATACGGTAAGCGAGATCGAGAAGCATTAAAGTCTCCAACTCATGCACGTCTCGCTGTCGCTTACACTCTTAACAATCATACTTTCTTAATGCGCTTCTTCTTTAATAATGCCAATAGTATGAAATATAAACGAGTATTATTGTTTATTAACATTATAAATTATGATTGTTGTTAAATTTTGATGATTATTTAACAATAAAATTGTTAAAAAATCACATAAATCGAAAATATTAAATTAATTAATTAATCACAATAAAGTGAGTATAATTAACACTAAAAATTCAATTATTTATTAATAATCATAAATTAAATAAACAAAATATGTATGATAAATAAATAACTTTTGATAAATTATGTAAAGAAAATTGTTATATAATCAAGATGGTTGTAATTGACAATTATAATCAGCACGTCAATGAACAATAATAATAATCATAATAAACAAAAGAGAAACAAAAACAACAGGCATAGTAAAATGAAATTAGTTAAAATTTTAATAAAATAACTTTAAGAATATAAATATAGAATATTAATTAAAATATTGGTCATGAAAAAAGAAGAAGAGTAAAGATTAGTAGGACTCTCAGGCCGCATTATCGTTGTGCCGACTTTGCCATTTTACCCAGGCGTTGAAGTCTCTCGATCTCCGCTCGAACTTGCAAATAGACTCCCTGCGCATTTATGCTTCCTTGATATTTCTCTCGCCGCACTCTACTTGAAATATCGATTTAATCAATAGATTAATCGATTTTAACAAAAATTTATATAAAAGAAATTAAAGGCAATTAAAATTTTAACAAAATGACTAAAAAAAAAAAAATTTTTTGAATATTATTTAAACTGCCAAATTCAGTCAATAAATAAATCAAATTAAACAATGAAATGTATAATTGTACAATAATTTCAACAAATAACTTAATTAATAAAAATTGAATTTTATTTAAATGCAAATTTTGTAAGCATATAATTAGAATAAAACTGATAATTATAATTTTGAAAGGGAAGTCAACGAAAAATGGTAAACACAAGACAATAAAACAAATATTAATGATTTCACGTTAATTAAATATTTATTACATAATAATATAAGGATTATAATTGTTAATCAATGTATGTGTGTGTGTATGTGTGCGTATGGAAAAGTAGAAATATATATATAAGCAAATAAAAAAAAAAAAAAAAAAAAAAATAATAATAATAATAATAATAATAATAATAATTTTAATAATATACAATAATAAATAAAAATAAAATTAAAATAAAATAAAATAACAATAAGTATATGTACATGTAAGATTAACTAGATACATTTACGTCGTCAGATTCAGCGTCTAAATTCAAAACACCGTCATGCCCCCCCTCTACAAAAACATCATAATAATTCGTCAAAACAGACCCACATTTACATCTCAGGTCCTGCAGGTTTTGAATGACATATCGCCCACAAGTGCATTCACGACCACACAAATCCGCATCAGCTGTCACGACGTCCGAAATTTCCACTGGTTCGATTTTTGGCAAATCTGGATCCTCCAGCACAGTCCCACAATCGCATTTCATTTCTCTCAATAACATGTTAATGAATTTTCCACAAGGACAAAATCTACCAGTAACTCCAGGAAATCTAAAAACAAAACATTAATATGAGGAAAACTCAAAGGAACAAAAGAAAACTTCCTTCTACACCACACAAAACGAAATCCATACCCTGTGCAGATTTTTTCACTAGTCATGTGAACACATTCCCGAAAGCTTGGCAAATCCTTCATAAACATTGCCACTAATTTATTCAATTGTTTTTCAATCCGGCATTTCCTACGTTTCAAGGATTTTCTCTGTGAGGATCTTCGAATTGACCATGATTCCGGAACTCGTCGTAAAGAAAAACGTCCACTACTTCTATCCTCAATTGAAACAAGTTCGTAATTTGGAACAAAACCCAAAACATTTTTCACTGCAGCAATATCTTTGGATAATCGCGATAACTCCGTTATGAGGAAAAATATTTTCGCCAATTTCCGTGGGTTAAATTGCTGTGACCGAATGAACGAAGAATGACCTAAAGCAAACAAATTACAAATCTTGAATTATTGAAATTAAAACAACGTAAGCAAAACACAAATAGAAAATTTTAAAATTAATCACAATAACATACACTAATTAGTGTTTTTAAAGAAATCCCGAGGAAAATAAAATTCACAAATAATCGATATTATATCCTCTGAAAATTAGCAACATTTTACACTTAAAAATTAACCGTTTTAAATTAAGGGTGGAAACACGCACTAAAACACCTTGTCTTTTTGCATCTAAAGCACTCACTATTATTATTTCATTTAAAGAACAGTCTATTCCTGTGACGTCTATAATTAAACGACGCACTATCTCAGCTGCTCCTTCTACGGGCATTTTCCAAATGGCAAATTGGAAAATACCCATACGTTCTTCCAATTCCACCATACGTAATCCCATAAGTCTGTGACTAGAAATATTCGTTGTTAAAGAAGGATCTAATTGTGGAATCACAGGAATATTCACTGGAAGACTCAAAGGATAATTGGTCCCTTCAGATGTAGAAGTCGAAGGCACTGGATTATTTTCCCTAACTACCACATTATTTATATTTTCCACCAACTGTCCTATGTTATTTTGCACATTTCTATCTTCATGATCTTCTAAAAGCTCAAGATCAAACGAAT
The DNA here is from genome assembly GCA_032872475.1 of Leptopilina myrica (nomen nudum). NCBI lineage: Eukaryota > Metazoa > Arthropoda > Insecta > Hymenoptera > Figitidae > Leptopilina > Leptopilina myrica (nomen nudum). The sequence goes on from CM065460.1 coordinate 7,915,893, forward strand.
CTATATAATCACCAGAATCACCCATAATTACAGATTAAAAAGACGATACACAACAAAAAAAAAAAGGAAACTAATAAACAGCACTATTATTTTACCGGGAGCAATATCTCTATTCAACAAAAGAGGGACTGGTCTCATGTTCTTGATGCAAAATTCAATTAAGTCAACCGTAGAAGCGTCGCTAACTGATCCACTATCACTCATGGTTAATGAAGAACTAATTACAAAGGACTTCAACACTATAAGTGGGGACGACAGATCCTGATATCATCAGTCAAAAATTTGATGAGCATGAAGATTCTCACGATCTTGAACAACTCAGCTGGACCGAAGGATACCCGAGAAACTATATTTTGAAAACAACTTACCTTCTTCTTCACCATTTTCAATTCTTAACACGTACTGCACATGATGTATACTTTAAACACTTATCTATTACACTTAACTCAAAATGTTCTTCGTCAGCAACATTACATCTTTTATAAGTAAAAAGCAGAATTGTAAAAATTTATGAAAAATTTATGTACTAAAAGTACAAGTCCATCGAGGACGATGAACAATTTAAGGAGGGAGGACTGTTATATCCCGACATATTTTACAATTTATATATTTTCATAAATTTAATAATTTCTTTAAATAATCAATTAAATAATATTATAAATGTAACATTTAGCCATGCCTAAAAGCATAGTTTAAAAATATTACACTGTCATTTTAAAATTCAAATTAGAAAAGCATAAAAATAGAAAGCATAACTAAATATTTTAATATTTCATTCATGTGATTCATTAACACTTGTTACTACTCATATGAATGAAAGAGTAAGATGAATCTACGAACTATGTTTTTACGACAAGTGTAAGGCCATGAATGAAAGAGATGACGCATGATAAAAGGAAAATATAAAAAGAATAAACGCGTTCATAATGCATATACTTAATATTAATAAAAATAATTGGTGGTTGGTTTATTGGTTTGTTCAGTTGTCGATGTGTAACCTTATCACCAAATTATAAATATAAACACATTCAAATTGATCGAATCAAAGATAAATCGATTATCGACAATCGATTAATCGATTATCGATTGTTGATTCGATTAATGAACTAAATGTGCATATCGATGTTTGAATTGGACGAATAATGGATCTATTAGCAATTATAAAATTAAATAATCAATAAAATGAAGATATAATAGAATAAAAAGATCATATTACATATCGTACGTGCCTGAAATCGTGCATGGCGTACGTGACTAAAACGGTGCATGGTGTACGTGTCTAAAACGGCGCGTGGTGAAAACACCCAAAACAAAATGTTTCCACCACTTAACATCCCTAAAATGCATTAGATTAGAAACTATATAAGCTGCTGTAAAAAGCAGAACGATTGTCAAAAGTTCCGGTGTAATTCAGAGCGAATAATAGCATTGTAGAGCGACCCTTCAGTTTAAAACGCGAGTTATCGAATTCTTTCCGTAAAAGGTGCAAGTTAAATTGTTTATCACTTAGAAACAAGTTTCTTTCCCGTAAAAAGGTGCAAGATAATAATTTAACATTTAGAATTGTCAATTTTGCTGTTTTAACTGTCGTATTTGCTATACAAAATTAACAGTGTAAATTTCATTAATTCTTTCCGTAAAAGGTGCAAGTTAAATTGTTATCACTTAGAAACAAGTTTCTTTCCGTAAAAGGTGCAAGATAAATAATTTACCACTTAGATAACGTGAAACTGTTAATTTATAGCAAAACTCTTACAAAGTTGTGAAAGTTACATAAGTGTAACATAACAAACTTTAAGTTTCATTCACTTGAAACGAAACAAATCAAGAAACCAAATACAACGACTTTGCGGTACTTTGTCAACGAATATTGTGTAATAAACGTAAGTAATGAATTGTAATAATTGTAATTTTAATTAATGTTGTAAACAATAAATTCAAAAAAGGAATATTATTCTTGTTTTTAACGCAAAACCCATAGTTTTGACAAGTGATCACGATCCTACTATAAAAATAAAGATCAGGCCTTACCAACCTGATTAATCAGCTAACTGGTTTTACAACCTCTTTTAACTAAATAATCAAATTTATTTAAAAGCCTTTCTTTTGCTCGGGACATAACATTTTATTAACAGCTTTTGAAAATAATTAATTTTCTTTTAAGAAACTCAGTTCAAATTTATTTTATCACAATTATTTTGGAAAATAGTTGAAAACTTTTGAACAATTTTATCAAAATTTTTAAAATTAATTGTATTTTATAAAGAATTTAAATAATAATTAGTGAAAATAATTGCATTCATGCGAAGAATTTAATTCATATTATATCGATTATTATTTTTCGTTAATCACAGTAACATTTTTTTTATATTTTTTCATTCTTATAAAGAAAATGTTGTTTAACTTTTGTATTTGAAATTTGAATATAAACAATTTATAAAGAAAATTGAAAATAGCATTTTTTTAAATTGTCAGAGAACCAATTACAATATCGTGTATTGAAAATTTATTCGTATTCAAAAAGGTAAATTAATGAATGCGAAAACAAAACTTTTTTGAATCATTTGTTTAAAAAATATTCTATTAACCGGATCCGTAAATCATGTTATCTGAACTTTTTTACTAATTTAAATCCAAAATATTATTTTTTACATTTATCGGTACAAAAGCTTTTAAAATCTCTTAAAAATAAAGAAATTTTATTGACATTATTAATTTTTTAAAAATAGAAAATTAATAAATTTTAATTAATTTCACTGTTACCTAAAAAGTATCAAATTGCAACGAATTGATCTCAAAAAGTGGATCAAATCATCATTTGATGTCAATTTTTGGATCATTCTGATCTATTTAGGGATAATTTTGACATTTTTAGGAAAACAGTGTTAAAACCCCAAAAAGAAGACAAGTGTTTATCCTGTTATAATTAGTTGGAATAATTGAGTTTCTACTATGTATCTTTTTTCCGGATGTATATGAGGAAGCAAATTTTTCTTTAAACGATTACGAAAATATGAAACTTAGAAACAGTTATTATTTTGTATTCCACCTATGGTCCATATATGGACAGAGAAACGCGTAAATGGAATAAATAAATAAAATTCGCAATTATTTTTGGCAACGAAATTGGAAAACGGTAATTGAATGATAAAAAATAGGATGAGTTGCGAAGGGGTGTGGTGTAAATGTACCCTTAAAGTGAAAAAGATGCATGTACACGTTCACATCGATAATTCTTTGGTACGTGATTGGAATAATGTTGTCAACACGCGTTCCACACATAACTTGGTGAAAATAGTGAATTCTGCAAGTAGAATATTGTAGAGCATGCGCCCTTGGAGAATGAAATCGTGGTATGAAATGATTTTTGCTTAATGCACGTGAACGGAATGCACGATTTCCGCTATACACACACATATATGACAGTCTCATCTTGTGGTCGTCACGCTTGCTGACAAGATTTCACAGCGATCCTTTATCTCCTCTCTCTAACATTATCAAAACGCTGCTCTCATAAAGCCATAAAGAATATTTTTTTCTTATTTTCTCTCCTCTTCTTCTTCTTCTTCTTCTTTTTCTTCTTTTTCCAGATAGCAAGTAATCTTGCGCAGCAAGCTTCAAATGCCCCATCCATAGGAAGCTTGCTGCAAAATTGCTGTAAGAATGTTGAAAATAATTTTATCGTACAAAAATTTAACTTTGTTTTTCCCCGATTATTCTCTGATTTCGAGACAAAAATTTTATTTTATCAGTAACCCTAAAGAATATTCTGCGATTTATTCTATAATTTATTAGATAACGAAAAAATGTTCCATTTCATTTATTTACGAATTTCTCAGATTGTAAAATTATTCGAAAACATCAATAACTTTATTTTTAAATAAATATTAATTTATTATTGATTTTCCATAGGAATGAAGGTTTTCAAAAATTTCAAACTAATACCTTTTGAAATTCAAGAATTTATAAGAATATTATTATAAAGTATATGAAGATGTCGATCTCTTGAGATTTCTTCATGTTATTACAATAAATAAAAATAACCCAGTAAAAAAAATATTTTTTTGTTAATATTATTTATTCGAAATTCTTTTCATAATTTAAATTTGATTATTATTATCTAGAATTTTTAAATAAAATTCTTCTTTAAATAAATTATTTTTAATAATTTTTCAAAAAGTTTTTTGGGGATATTCAAATTGTTTTGTTTACAACTTTCAATTTTGCGAAATTTTTGGAATACTTAAAAAATATAAAAAAATAAAAATACTTGAAATACTTAAAATACTTCGAAATTTTTTATTTAAATAGATATTAGAAAATAAAACTCCTAATAATTAAAAAAAAAATTCCAATAAAATTTATACTTTATTAAAAGTAAAAAAAAATTAAGATTTTGAAAAATTTTAATTTGAAACCTTTTCAAAATTCAATTATTTGCAAATTTTCTTTCTATAATGCTTTTTTAATATTCGATTAAATTATTATCTAAAATTTTAATCGAAATTCATTTTGAAATAAATTCATCTGAAAATATTCAACGAGAATTTAATTGTTATTTAAATACAAAAATAAATAATTTATTGATTAATTGATGGATCTTAAAAATGAATTTTTATGAAGAATTTTATTAACATCTTGTAAAAATAATTAATTTTTTTTAAGAAACTCAGTTCAAATTTATTTTATCACAATTATTTTGGAAAATAGTTGAAAACTATTGAACAATTTTATCAACAATTTTTTAAATTAATTGTATTTTGAAAAGAATTTAAATAATAATTTGTGAAAATAATTGCATTCATGCAAAGAATTTTATTAAATTTTTTTTTAATAAATGAATTTAGGACAACAATTTTTTTTAATTTTTGAAAATAATTAAAATTTTGCTTAGAATTTTATTGGAATTTTTAAAAATAATTGACTACGTGAGAAGAATTTCACTACCTGTTTATAAAAATAACTTCATTCTTGACGAAAATTGTTCAAAAATTTTGAAAACAATTTGATTTTTGCAAATTATTTTATTACTTTAAAAAAAAACTGAATCCTTATGATGATTTTTTATATTTATCAAAACAATTGGTTTTTAAAAGAGAATTTGATTAAAATCCCTTAAAATAAATAATTTTATGGGAAGAATTTTGCTAGTTATAAAAAAAATCGGATTCTTGACGAGATTCAATTTTTGAAAATAATTGATTGCCTGCGACGAATTTATAATTTATTTATCAAACTAATTGAATTATTGCAAACAAATTTTAATATTTTATTGACTAATTGAATCTTTCTTAAAATAGAACTCTTTCCTCGAGTTTTCATAGAATTTTTAAGAATACTTTTATTTTCGAGGAATTTATTTAAAGTTGTATTAAAAATATTTGAACTCTGCGATGAAAATAATTAAATGTTTTCGTAGAATAGTATCAAGATTTTTTTTTAATAATTAAATTTTGTGATAAATTCTAATAAAATAATAAATATATAGATAAACATTGAATTACAAAAAAATTTTTTTAAAAATAATTGAATTTTTTTTTAGAAGTTTCGCTATTTATAAAGAAAATAGAATTCTTGACGATATAAAATTAAATTATAAAACTAAATTAATTATATATAAAATTTTCGAAAATAATTAAATTCTTGTGATGAATTCTTCATCATGATTGATTTTATTAAAAGTACTGGAAAAAATAAAATTTTTAGAATTCCTTGTAAAATTTTGAATTTTTGTTTCTTTTTTTCGCCTCATAAATTATAAAGTTACACCAAATTGTAATACAAAACATTGAACTTTATTTCCAGTTATAACGCAATTATCTTAATAAATAAAAAAATTCTTCACGAAAATTCAATTATTTTCATTAACGAAAATAATTTTCGTGAAGGATTTTGTTATTTTGTTATTAGTATTATTTTTTTAAACTTTTTTGTATGGGTTCTCAAGTAATCCTACAATAAATAAACAAATAAAATCAATTATTAGTTTTTATCTTTATTTTTCCATATATTTTTATTAACGAAAATAATTGAATTTTTGTGAAGAATTTGTTATTCATCAAGATAATTGCGTTTAAACTTTTAAAATAATTAAATAATATTAAATAATTTAATCATGTCACACTGTAAAAAGAAAAGTACTATTTTAGAACCAATTTTGGTACTAAATCGTAATTTTCTTCTGTTTTAATACCAAAATCAGCTCTAATTTAGAACCTTTTATTTACAGTGCAAAATAAATTTTTATAGAGAAGCAAAAGTGACCATACTATAAGTGGAGAATTACCCATGTATAAAGTATTTAAAGAATGTGATCTAAAAATACTTAAAAATATTTTTTAATAACATGCAATAAGCGTAACGATGATTTTGAAAAATTAATACAAAAAGACTAAATAATTAGAACTTCTTATCGACGATAACATCAAAGAATCATGCATATAATTCAAAAGTTTTAAACGATTTCTTGTGGTTGTAGGATCTTCATCAAACATATGTTTTTCTCTCTCCATAAGATTGTATATATATAAATTCTTGAAAGTTTGTACAAGTTTTGAAATTCTCACATACACATAATAATGAATCATTGTAGTTTACGCGCTTCTTTGAAAGATTCGTCTAGAAGGTATAGCATTAGTTGCATTCAAAATCCAGCCAAGATGTTTTGGTCTTCCACAATAGCGTGACTTCGTAATTGTATTTAGTGTATGATTATAAAATCACAGAATTAGAGCATGAAAAGAAATCCCTTGTTCACATTTCAACATTATATGGTAGTAATTGCTCCCTACAACAATGTTGTATCTTTTCCAAAGTTACTTTTTTTAGAGAACCAATCCCTTCTGATTTAAATTACATTGTGAACATTCTTTCACATTGTAACTTTTTTATACGGAGGCAAAACTGCATCCTGTTTATTGTTTTCGCTTTTTTTCATCTCTTTCAAAAGAAGATCTTGAGAAATATATAAGATACAATATTAGTGTCAAAATTTGTGAAATGCTCCGTCATTTTTCGATGGGCGGGTATTTTTTGTGATTATAAGATTTTTTTGTTCTACATGATAAAGAAGTTTTGCGAAATTTTAATTTTTTTTTAATAGTTGCTGCTAACAACATTTTTCATATGAAATTTTAAATTAATTATTTTCTACTGTTCATTAACAGGGATTTAGTTGATTTTTGGCATGAATAATGAGAAATAATACCACTTTTGATTAATATTTGTCATTATAGAAAATTTTTCACGAAACCATTGGCAATTTATTAATAAGTCCCTTATTAGTAAATAAATGAATAAAAGTGTCATCCTAAAAGTATTTCATTAAGAATAATATCTGGTTCTTATTAATAAACATTTTTTATAAACAAGTTTTTAAGTTATTTTATGAAACTATAACTTTAAGCAGATTCTTCTAGAATTTAAACGTTCAAAATTAATTTTCTCTTACAATTTTCAATATTTTTTAACAACAATTTTTTCCTAGGCTTATTTTATCACAGAAAAAAACTGAACTCAAAATGAGTCGGAAAAGTGACTCATTATGAGCTGCAACAAAAATGAGTAGGGCAGATGGCGCCACGTTCTATGTCATTTAACATGGACTCATTTTGAGTTGCAACAAAAATGAGTTCAAGTTTTTTCTGTGATAGTTTTAACCAACTTCTCGCATGGATTTGTAAAAATATGCAACGAGTAAAAAGATATAAATCCTCTTCAAAAATTTAATTTTCAAATTTTTGAACATCCCATATGTTTTTGGATTGAAAGTAAAGTAATAAATAAAATATAACCTTCTTCGATAATTAAAATTTAAAGGCTTCCATTTCATAAAATTGTCTAAAATAATTTAATGATTTGATAAAAATGTTAATAAAATTGTATGTAAAAATTTAATTAATTTTATAAATAATATAATTTATTTTAGGAATTTCCATTATTTTTGTAAATAATAAAACTCATCGCACAATTTCAATTATTTTTAATACAATTTTAATCGAATTTTATGATAAATGTAATTCTTAATATTTTTATTGAAAATTTAAAAATCATGAAAAGAATTGCATTATTTAAAAATTTATTTGTAAAATTCTTTATGAGAATTCAATTTTAAGAATCATTCAATTATTCATTAAATTATTTGTTTTTGTATTTTAATAATTGAATTCTCGTAGAATTTTCTAATAAGTATTGATTTAAAAATTAATTTCAATTAAATTTTCAGATTATAATTAAATGTTGGAGAAGTTACTAATAATTAAAATTTTTAGAAATAATTGAATTTTGTAAATAACGTTTCAAATTAAAATCTTTGAAAATTTGAATTTTTCATACTTTTAATTAACAGCATGTGATTGTCAGGTTCTCAATGTTAATTGTTCAACCACTTTTTTCTTAAAATATTAAACAAATTGAGCTAGTATTTTGTGAATAACTCTTGAACATAATTTGGAAAAGCACTGAGGTGCTAAAGTTTTAGTAATTAAAAAATATATTATTATAAAACTGTTTTTAATTTTTAAAAAACGTGAGGTTAAAAATGACCAGTACAACTGATAATTTCAAAGTGATTTATAATAATTAACTTTTTAATTATAATATTAAAAATTATGTACCACAGTACCTGTCATAATTATATTTAAAAGTTATTCACAAAACACGAGCTTAATTTATAAAATATATATTTTTAGAGAAAAGTGGTCGAAAAATTAACATTGAAGTTCTAACAATCACCTGCTGTTAAAAATTATATGGAATTATTTTTCTTTATTAAGTTTATAAAATTTGGTCACTTATTTTCTAAAAATTAAAAAATGTTCAATGTCTATTTTTTAAACTTGACAATAATAATATTTTTTTTCTCTAATATTATTATTTTATAAATTATGAGAAAATACACCTGCCCATATGTTGGATTTGTCAAACAATATTTTTTTAAGAAAAAAAAAGACAAAAGCATATAGAAAAATTAACATTAAACTGCGGACAGAATAAATAAATGACTCAATTTACAAATTAGAAAGAAATGTGGTAAATCAGAAGAGGATGAATCTAAAGTTGATAACTCATTTCCGGATTACTTTATTTACGTATAGTGTAAATTAATATAGTTCAAGAAGAAAATTTTCATTTAGTTGGAATTTTACAGGGCAGAGGAAATGTATCCCGGCGAATTTCTATTTCCGTTTGATATACGACCCGATCTTGCTCTCACTTCACCTTTTACTGCAAAAGTGGAATATAAACAAACACACGTATAAAAGAATGCCTCCCATGTGACATAGAAATATTGTCTCAAAAAGAAAATTTTAACAACACGACAATAAGAGACACATTTTTATTATGGAAAATTTTATCGCAATTCAATAATACTTTCGGTATTCAAAAATAATATCCCCTGTATACGAATTCGAATTTTATTTTCTTATTTCACTTTATGACTATATTTTGTCTTTTACGAACAGATATTTTTGAATTATTATAATTTTTGCATCACATCACTGCCCCTCTTTATTGGATTTTAGACTTTCCTAAAGAATTTCAGCTGAATTTGTTATAAGTATTTAAAGAGAAAAGTGGTCGAAAAAATTACAACTGAATGCTGTTAAAACAATAAGAAATTTAGTTTCTACGTCCCTGTGACTGGGGTTGTTAAAGCGACGATGATGACGACGACGACGACGACGACGATCATCTCTTTCGTTCGTAAATTAAGAAAAAAAGGGAATTAAGGAAAAAAAGGAGAGAGGAGGGGAAAATAGGAAAATAAGAGAAGGACAAGTTGGAGACTGAGTTCGGAGATAAATTATACGTCACAGGAGAACTGGAGACGAGCCTTGTTTTTCTAGGCAGCGAATTAAAAGGGGATGAGATTTATGTCTAGATTTAACGACGATCCTCCAATCATGAACGACGAGGACGGGGGTCTGGTGGCTAGGCATGCATGCCTACGCTTGCAACACTCCCACAAGAAAGTGAAATACGGCAATGAATAACATACATGTGTAGGTGGAATTACTCACGGATTCATGTGTGCTGCACACACAACCCTCAGCTTTTAATGGCGATAACTTAAACTGTGAGTGGCATGGATGGAGCCACTCCTTTCTTCCATCGCGATCTAAAAGCACCAACTTTACTACTTATACCTTTATGAAAAACTCTTTCCGATCTTATAAAAACATTTTATGGCTAAGCATTTTAGAAAATGGAATTTTTCACTCATTTCTTTGATATAATTCATGTAGGTGTATCTCGGTATCGTTTTATACCGCACTGGCAGATATTTATCACTCTATTCGTCCAAATGTATTATTAATTATTATCTATTTGGATAAATACATTGAGAAAAGAATGTTATGCTATCAAGATGTTTTGATGGTAATTTCTAAGATGTTTTGGCAGTCTGTGACAAACCGACTTTGTCACAATTTATCCCTTCGTGATAATAAAATACAAATATAATGTTTATAAGAAAGTGTAAACAAAATACAAATACCTATATTAAAAATAATAATAAAACGATCATAATTCATCTATTCGTTATAATATTGGGTACAAGAATTAAAATAGAAGTAAAATACATAAAATATAATTCTCATTTATAGCCGTTTATTACATTTCACACTTTAATAAATTTGTTATGAAAAGTGAATGAACTTAATTTAAAAGAATGATACTTAAAATACTAATTTGTTGTGAAATCTAAGAAGTGGTTAATGAACCAAGATCACACCAGTGTCCAAAACTGCAAGCTTGCAGAAAAGTGCCTGGCAACGAGCAGGTGCAATAAACTAAAGAAAATTTCAACACTGTAATGTCGATTAATAAAATCGATTAACACAGGAAAATCTGGGCTTTTGCCCGTGAGTCTTCGCGATAGTAAGTCGTGGGTCAGTTTGGCCGTTATTTTGAATATAAAGAAGTTATCATACGTATTACTGATAGTTAACAATAAAGTATAAAAGGTGAAGAATAATAAAAAGTCTAAGTGAGAAATTGTGCTATAAAAAGTTCATTTAAAACAAATATTATAGAAAAGGATTATAAGAAGTTTAATGGAATAATATCTAATAACGAATAAGTGAGTCAATTGTACACATACACTTAAATAATACTTCACACACATACAAATATTATACATTCGAGGAAAATAAAGATTGTGTTAGAATTATACACACATTAACAAGAATATATTATAGTTATGAATTAAAGATACAAGAGATAATAAAAAAGGGATAAATAAATATGTATTAGGGTTTTAGAGGAACGAAAAATAAATTGTAATTGTTTATAATTATCTTAACTTCATTTAACACCTCATTCTAATCTCCTAAAATTCCATTAGTGAAAAGTAGAGATTCTAACCTCACAGTTGAACAATAAGTAAGAAGGAGGGGATCCACTACCAAACAGGTTTGAAGGTTTCGAATATTTTCGTGTAATATTCCTTTAAATTAAATTAGTGTTAACAATTTAAATTGTTTATTACACAGTCACTTTTTAGTTACTTGAAATATATTAATTTATGATGCTAAATAAAGATATCATCGTCCACATTTTTAGCATATTTTTCTTATTTTAAGATATAAAAAACTCACCTACTTTTGCAGTATGGCTTAATAACATGTACTATTAATTTATTGCACTACAGATTTAACATCATGTGACTGTGAGAAATTAAATGGTAACTTTTTCTATCACTTTTCTCTTTAAATATTTAATAAATTGAGCTGAAATTTTGTACAAAAGTCTAAAATATAATAAAGAAGTGAAGTTATGTGCAAAAGTTGTAATAATTCATAAAAAAAATTATACTAAAATACTTTGAAAACGGTAAAGACGAGAAATCGATTAGAAGTGACTGTCACAACAGATAATTTTAAAATAATTTGTAATAATTAATTTTAAAAATATTAATACTTTTCCACACATCACTTGCCCTTCTTTATTGTATTTTAGACTTTCATACAAAATTTCAGCTTAATTTATTAAATAATAATTAAAAAGAAAAGTGCACGAAAAGTCACCATTGAATTTCTAACAATCACGAGCTGTTAAATAAATCTGTATTGTATAATTACAGAAGTTATAGTGTTAATATAGAAAATGCTGCATAAACTCAAAACATTACATACAATCATATAATACATTTAAATAATGTTGTTTTGAATTCTCTTATATAGGAAAATGGTGAAATTATCACCGCTTGTGAGAGAAATAATTAATTTCTCAAATTGACATAGCGAATATTTAGTGGCAAAAAATGTTTCGTAACCTAAAATTAGGTTACATTATTTTATAAATCTTCTTTAGACATTATTTTTATCACTAGCAAAAATTCGCTAACTTCTTGCATACTTTTTAAAAATAAAATTAGCAATTTAAAAAATAAAATAATTTAATAACTGTAAATTCAAATTTCATTATCAAAATAAATATGAATTGGAATATAGTTTTAATACTATCATAACTATAACAAATAATAATCATATATTCTGACTTCTGAGACATGGCATTCGGGCAAAAGTCATGAATTTTTATTAAAAATAGATACCGAAAAAAGTAAATTTTTAGAATTCATATAAGAAATTCTAAATTTTTGTGTCTTGTTTGTTTGCTTCATAAACTATGAATTTACCAAGAATTATAATATGAAACCTTCAAATTTTTCTATTTCTGTCAATAATTTATTTTCAAATAACTTAATTCTTAAACAACTTACTATCATGAAATAAATAAATTATTCAATAAATAATTTTACTCACATATTTCAAAGTTAATTAAATTTTAAAAGATAGTTATGTTTACAATTTTCAAAAATAAATAAACTACAAACGGTTTCAATTAAAAATTTTATAAAATTTCAATTTTTAATAAATTCAAATGCAAATTTTAATGAACATAGATTTTTCAAAAAATACAATAATTCAAATTTTTCTGAAATTAGTTAAATTTTTTAATATTTAATATGTAATTAGTTATTAAAAGTAATAAATTTATTAAAGAACTTTTGTTCGAAACATTTAAAGCAATTGAATTTTGTGGAAGTTACAAATAATAACAGCAGAAAATCAATGTAAGAGGAAAAAATGCTGCAAAAAAAGAGGAATTGTCTTGAAAACATTTTTTTTTCGGTGTAATTGTTTAACATTATAATTTAACAATATTTTATAAACAATTTGATAAACAAATTCAAAATGAGCAACAATGAAGGTAAAAAAAGTTATCGTTTTTTCTTCCACTATTTTTTTCTATAAGATTAATGAATCTTAAAATTTATATTTATTTGTTATTATTATTTATTGATTGTTAATTTATAATTTGTTAATAAATTAGTTGAAAAATACTCTCGAAAAATGTTATAAATAAAATGTTATTCATCCTACTGAAAAAAATAGTAGAGTAAAAAATCGAATTTTTTTAAATTTTAGTTATTGTTAATAAATAATTTGTTTAGAAGAATTGTATACAATTTTCTTGAAAAATATTAAGAAATACATTTAAATGTATGAGAGTCATTCCATTATATTTCGACTAAAGTCGTTGCGGCCTATTTTTAAAAAAATCTCATAATTTGTAAAAATGATGTTTAATATCCGTAGATTTTATTTTTGAGAATTATTTTATAAAATTTTTTGATTTAAACATAGAATTTGAATTTTTAAGTTGAGTTGCACAGAAAAAAGGTTAGATTGACAGTTATGAAAATTTAATAAAGAAGCATGGAAATAATTTAGATCATACAAATTTCTTGATTGATATTTGTTAAAAATGAGCTAATTTACTTGTATAAATAGATTATTATGTAAACAAACCCAAATTAGTAGATAAAAATTGATTTCAAAACTTAACTATAAAATGTCAAAAGTCACTACATTTTATTTACACTTTTCTAAAAAGTATATAAATATTTAAAAATTTATTACTATTTAATGTAAAGTATTTTTAATGTACTTTTATAATATGTGCTAACTTTTTAATTTTATAATATAGAAATATAAAAAATTTTACCTTTAATATTGAGTGTTTCATGATTTTCAGTGATTTTAATCACTTATTTCTTCTCAGGCGGTTAATCAAAAAATCCAATTTTTGTCTTAATATTTAAGTTTGGCCTTCTTTTTCATTCTATTAAATTTTGGTGATGGAGAACGAACTATTTTTCAGTTTAAATTTAGTTTAAAAAATCTGCTGAAAAACGCATTTTTTTGGTTAAAATGCAAGTATTTTTATAACACTGAAGTTGGCTACCTTAATAGTCTTGCAAAAATCTACTTGTATTTAACCAAAAAAATGCGTTTTTTCAGCAGATTTTTTAAACTAAATTTAAACTTAAAAGTAGTTCGTTCTCCATCACCAAAATTTAATAGAATGAAAAAGAAGGCCAAACTTAAATATTAAGACAAAAATTGGATTTTTTGATTAACCGCCTGAGAAGAAATAAGTGATTAAAATCACTGAAAATCATGAAACACTCAATATTAAAGGTAAAATTTTTTATATTTCTATATTATAAAATTAAAAAGTTAGCACATATTATAAAAGTACATTAAAAATACTTTACATTAAATAGTAATAAATTTTTTAATATTTATATACTTTTTAGAAAAGTGTAAATAAAATGTAGTGACTTTTGACATTTTATAGTTAAGTTTTGAAATCAATTTTTATCTACTAATTTGGGTTTGTTTACATAATAATCTATTTATACAAGTAAATTAGCTCATTTTTAACAAATATCAATCAAGAAATTTGTATGATCTAAATTATTTCCATGCTTCTTTATTAAATTTTCATAACTGTCAATCTAACCTTTTTTCTGTGCAACTCAACTTAAAAATTCAAATTCTATGTTTAAATCAAAAAATTTTATAAAATAATTCTCAAAAATAAAATCTACGGATATTAAACATCATTTTTACAAATTATGAGATTTTTTTAAAAATAGGCCGCAACGACTTTAGTCGAAATATAATGGAATGACTCATGAAATAAATTTAAAGTTCCAAATATTTAACACTAGAGAAAAAAATAGTTAATGAGAAATCAACATTATTTCATTTTTAATTGTTCTAATTATATACCTTTTTGTTTACAAAAATTGATTATAACTTTATTGAAAAATACTATAAAAGATAAAAAAAATTAAGTTTTAAGATTCATTGATCCGATATGGAAAAAAATAAGGAAGAACGATATTTTTTCACCTACATTTGTTGCTAATTCGGAATTTATTTATAATTGTTTATAAAGATGTTAAATAATTGTGAACAATAAAATTTATGTCTCAAAGATTTATTAAAAAAACATTTAAAAAAATAAATGCAAGAAGAAACTATTTTTTTCAGCTTCCATTCTTTTGAATTCTTAATTAGTTTATAACATTAACATTATTATTTAATAATTTTTAAACAATTTTTATTTTCAGTATTTATCGCTATGGAATTTTTCTTCACATCATTTCATAAGCAATACATTTTTAATATTTTTTCTAAATTTGCATCTTTCAAACACAATTTGTTTATAAAAATAAAAACAATTTAAAATATTGTCAAATATTAGTCATTGATAAAATTTTAACAAAGATGTTTAGTTTTGTATTGAATTTATTCATTGTTTTTCTGTCTTTTAAAAATGTTAGACATTTTGACCGCTATTTTTGAGTCACCAAATAAATGTTTCTACATTTACTAATATTATTATTAAATATTTACAAATAAATGTATAAAATAAAAATTACAAAACAAAAATTAATAAATAAAATAGACGAAATGATTAATCATTTTTTATTCTGTTTTTTTCAAATTTTAATAACACGCAAGTAATAAAATGAAACAATGGATGTGATTTTCATTATAATAATAAAAAAAGTGCAGAGAATGGGGAATAAAGCAGTCAAATTTGTCATTTGGGGCGCTATGCTTTGTTACAGCAGCCCTGTCCTCATTTCATATCTTTCTCCAGCGGTCGTTTGTTCATTCTCATTTATGCTGCATTTGTGTTTCACGCTAATGACCACACGTTGAGATTTTCGTTAATTACCAACCACAAAGCATCTTTTTGCTTTCTTAGCAAGTGAAATAGCACAAATTTTACTCTTATATACGCTCTTCTCGTATTTTTCACGACCTTTTATATACGTTCATGCGAAAAAAGAACACATCAACAAAAATACATTTCATAGAATTTAAAAACAAAAATATTTGTACCGTTAATTATATGCTAAATATGAAGAAAAATAATATTTTCCTTTTAACTCGACTCGGAGTGATTTTAATATTTTTTTATTTATATTTTTTTCTACTATTAAGAGGGAAAATAAAAGAGACGTGCATCATGATGTGCACATCATCATACTATAGAGCTTGGTAATATTTTGTGTATAGAATTTAAATAATTCATAGTTTTTATGAGTGTTAATAATAGAGGGAATTAAATAATAACAATGCAATAATTTACTACTTTAAACTACTTGAAATTCAAGTGACGTCCTGAGCGACCTCGTACTGTCTTATAACGCCATAAAAAGAAAACAGCAAGTGCACTACCTCCAATGAGAAATCGCAGATAGAATACAATTTAGACAGTAGATTGTAATTTAAATTTTAATTTATTCATTTCCCTGGATTTCATTACAGCAAACGAATCAACATTGTTTTTAAAAGTACCTGATATAAGGTGGTAATTTTTTTTATTTTTTGCAACATTGTTGTTTAAACATTAATGTAAATGAAATGCTAATTTTAAAAAATTACCTGACATACATAAATGTAACAAACAAGAATATCTCTAAATCTTTGAATGTTGAAATGAAGGGAAACATGTTTTTTATTTAGTCTTACTACAAAAATTTGGTTTTCCAACTTTTTTTTTAACTAAAATCTTTTTGAAGTTATTAATTTTAATTATGTACGGAAATAAAACAATAAAATATCCACACTGATTGTGAGAAAATAATAAAACATTTGAGTCAAAATATCTTTTTTATACAGTCAACTAAAAAATATTTTTTAATTAATATTTAATAATTTTTATTCAATAAAGCTTACGATTAACTCAATTATAAAAAATTAATTAAAATTTTTTTTTTCCTATTTATTTATGAAAACATTCATCGTAAATCCGTAATTCAAAAGTGAAGAGCGATTTTGAAATTTGACTTTTACTTTCGATTCGATTTTGACTTTGATTTACATTTTCACTTTAACTTTAAAATTCTCTCTAATTTTTGAATTCGAAGTAGAAATCAATGTCAGAGTGAAAATTAAAGTCAAAGTGAAAAGAAAATTTCGCTAAACACTTATTTTTATATTTCATTTTCTATATAGACGAACATTCGTTTGCAAAAAAGAATATTTTTTTATTTAATTTCTTAAAAGATTAACTTTAATCTTCTTTCTTTGATTGTAATTATTTTACAAAATTTATTATAATTTATTTTAAATATTACTTAAAAATTTTGAAAATAATTGAAATTTACAATGAATTTTAGCAAAACTTTTAATAAAATAATTAAATTTTTTGGAAAAATTGTATTCCAATTTTCAGAAATAATTGAACTGTTTTAAAGAATTTATTTTTGAATTTTTTTTTTGTAAATTTAATGGTTTCTTAATAATTTTTATTAAAAGTTTTGAAAGTAATTAAATTTTATGAAGACTTTTTAAGAGTTCTTAAAATATTCGTGTTTTTTTATAATTGTAATTAATAATTTTATTATTAAACTTTATTAAAATCTTTTACAGAAAATTAAATGTTTTTAAATACTTTTATTAGTGTTTTCGAAAATGATTGAGTTTTTTTTTTAAATGTCTGAATTTCGTGAAAAAATGTAGTTTTTTAAAATTATTTTAATTGAAAATTTCAAAATAATTGAAATTTACTGAAAATATTATTAAATCGTTTGAAAATAATTGAATATTTGCGAAAATTGTACTACAATTTTTTCTAATAATTGAACTTTTTTCGAAAAATTATAGGTAATGAAATGTTAAAAAATAAATGAATTATTGCAATTCACTTATTTATGTATAAAAATAATTGAATTTTTTGGGAAAATTTTACAATTTATAAAAATAATGAATAAGTCAAATTAATGAAAACGAAAACATTCGGACTTTGCAGTTTGCAATACAATTTATTTTATTATTTTGTGGTTTTTATTATTTTTTTTGATTTGTGATTTATTATTATTTATTTATTTATTATTATTTATGTGTTTCTAAGACGGATTATTTATTTATTATGGTATGTTAATTTTATTTATTATTGTTTCTTCTTTGAGTTTATTATTATTTACTTATTTTATTTCTAATTTTTCCAATTTGTATTTATTTCTATTTTTATTTTTGATTTTATCTAATTCAATTTTTATTATTTTCTGACTCCAGACTCTACTCCATCGTCAGGGTTTAAATTTTAAGTCTTCGTTTATTTAATTATTATTTTTGTGGTAAGATAATTTTTTGAATATGTACTTTAATTATTTTAATTATTGTTAAAATAGTTTTTATTATTTTTTAATTTTGTATATATTTTTTGAATAGACTCCCTGAAGAGGAAATCGATTTGATTTCGAAACGTTGGAGTAAATAAAATTTGTTACTTTGTCCGAATGTTTTCGTTTTCATTAATTTGACTTATTTATTAAGTATCTCGGACGTTAAAGATTATTTAATTAATTCATAAAAATAATGGATTTTCTTTCGAAGAATTTTATCAAAATCTTTGAAAATACTTGAATTTTTTCGAAAAATTATATTAAAAATTTTCAAAAATAATTTAATCTTTTAGTGAAGAACTTTATTACAATTCATGAAAATAATTCAGTTTTTGCAAAGAATTTTATTATTTATTTATGAAAATAATTGTATTCTTGTTAAGAAATCTTATTAAAATTTCTAAAAATAATTGAATTCCTGTGAAAAATTTTTCTGTTTTTGAAAATAATTGAATGTATACTAAGAATTTTACTATTTCTTAAAATAACTAAATTACTTTGTAGATTTTTATTATTTTTATATAAAAGTTGGTTTTCCTGACAGAATTTGATTGTTTTCAAAATTGATTGAATTCTTACGAAGAATTTTATTACAACTTTTGAAAATTAATGAATTTCGGCGCAGAATTCTTTTATCTTTTAACTTAATTGAATTTCTGCAAAGAGTTTTATTATTTACAAAAATAATTAAGTTCTTCTGCAAAATATTTTTATTTATGAGAAAAATTAAATTCATTTGAAAATTTTTTTGGAAAAATAATAAAAAAAGAGTAATTTATTATTATGTACTTAATAAGTGAAATGAAAAAAGTATTGAATCTGAAACTATTCGAAAATTAATGTTTACATTTGAAAATATGAAAGTTTTTAATTTGTAGAATAATAAGAATTGGAATAATTACCGCGTTTCGGGTACGCAATATTTGCTAGGTTTTTAATAAACATTTCAGATGGTTGGCACTCACATGCGTGTGAATGAATTCATATTCGTATGAAGATAGGACCAGAAACTAATTTGTTGGCTACCTTGATTCTCGATTCATAAACTCTCGATAACTACTTCCCATGAGATTATTATCCATGATTTCTATCGTAAGTGGTCGTTATATAGAAATATAGATGAGAGAAACTAAGGCACACTCTCAGTGCATATCAGAATTCTCATCCAGTAATAATTGTAAATTACCATGGATAACTGTTCATGAATAGTTAGAAGCTTAAACAGATAGTCCAGTTGACATCGATATAGTTTCTCCCAAAACTGAAGTGTATGTACTGAATTTTCATCGCATATATAATATATACGGAAATTCTCGATAAATAATAATAATTATTATTTATTTCCTCTATATTCACATTTCTTATTTATTGTAATATATAAGACTATATTTTTTGTCAAAATAAAAATATTCTTTTTAATCTTTCAATAAAGTTCATTAAATAAAATAAATTTTCTTTTAATTTATTCTATTCAAATAAATCATTACTTGTCTAATATATCAATTTAATATTTATTACAATTAAATAATAATAATAATATATTTTTAAGTCAATCGCAAATACTGTTTGCTTTAAAGATTGGAACTACTAAAAAGGTTCAATTTATTAATTCAAATACTAAGACCATTTAGTGGTTTAAATGCAATTTCTTTGATTCAAATCAAAATTATTTGATTCAAGTATAATAAATATATTTATTTCATAAATTTAATATTTGAGCCAATAATATTACCGATAATTTCAGTGTTTGAAACTAATACTATTTACTTAATTGAAACAAAAATATTATTTAAACAACACATAAGTATTTATTTGATAAAGTAAGTAAGGCAAGTATAATAGTTTAGTTGAATGAAATAACTTTTTCCAATGAAAAGATTTAACTATTAGAATAGAGAACTTGGTCCAGGATCATTTTAGATCTAGTGAAAGCTTACAAGTTCTGTTGTGGAAATCCAAACAGTGCACGCAAGGTGATATACGTTATACGTCCGGTCGTAAAACAATGGCTGTATTCATGGTCTCGATTGACATATTATGTCTATTAGAATGTTACCTAGAAATTTACTCCATTTAATGTGCGTAATAATATTGAACTAATCAGCATATTTTTATGGTATTTAAAACAATGTTCTCTATAAATTCCAAGAAGGCATTTCTTTTAAACCAACAAACTTTTATTTCAGTCAAAACCAAATTTACATAAAATAATCAAATTTTGATTGAGTCAAAACAAAACAGTAGAATTCTTGGCGAAATTCAATTATTTTTACCTAGAAAAAATCTAGAAAATATGTTAGTCGAAATTTTAATTATCCTTATAAATAACAAAATTCTTCACCAAAATTCAATTATATTTAGAAGTTTTTTTAAATTCTTTGTAAAATTCAACTATTTTTATAAATAAGAATTCGATTATTTTGAAAATTGATCAAATTCCTCTCCAAAATTCAATTAATTTTATAAATAACAATATTCATAAAAGAATACAATTTTTCAAAAAATCTAAAAATTGATTTTTTTTCAGGAAAAAATTTAATATAATATAATAATTAATAATTGAATACCAATAACAATATTCATTACAAGAATTCAATTATTTGAAAATTAATAAAATTCTTCGCAGAAATAAAATTATTTTCAAAAAAGTAAAAAAAAAATGTTAGTAAAAGTTTCAATTATCTTTATAAATAAATAGCAAAATTCATCTGTTACTTTAATAAAATTTCCTTAAAGAAATCAATTATTTAAAAAAAGTGTTGATAAAATTCTAAGCAAACATTAAATTATTTTCATAAACAATAAAAATTGAATTGCTTGCATGAATAATAAGATTTATTTAAAGAGATTCACTTATTTTCATGAATAATAAAAACCATTATAGAATTTCAATTATTTTTAATACAATTTTAATCTAATTCCTTGGAAAATGTAATAATAATTCTTAAAAGCTTTATTAAAATTCGTCGAAAAAATTCAACTATTTAAAAATTAGTTAATAAAATTCTTTATTAGTATTCAATTTTGAAAAACATTTATTTATTCAATAAATTATTTATTTTCGCATTTAAATAGTTGAATTCTCGTAAAATTTTCTTATAAATATTGTTTTAAAAATTTAATTTCAGTTAAAGTTTTCGATAATAATTGTATTTTTTGAGAAATAAATGCATTTTTTAATGGTTTCAAAACTCAAATCTTTCAAAATATGAATTTTTCTTACATTTCATTAAAAATTATGTAAAAAAGGAATTTTTTTAAAAAACTTATTCAAAATTGTTTTTAATTATTTCAAGTTTTTATTTTCTAATCTATATTTAGTTATAAAATTACTTTCTAATCGAAATTTAGTATGATTGAATTGTAAACAAATGAATTTGAAAATTCAGAAAAGTACTTTATCCAAGATTATTATTAAAAATAATTAATTTAATAAAGAATTTTTATTAAAAATTCTAAAAAATAATAATTGAATTTAAATGATAAAAATAATTTCGAATAAGTTAATTTTAAAAATCTTAGTTACCATGGAAGAATAAAAATTATTGAATATTATTTATTAACAGCATGTGACTGTTAGAATTTAAAAATTCAATGGTAATTTTTTGGACCACTTTTCTCTTTAATTATTTAATAAATTTAGCTGAAATTTTGCACGAAATTTTTTTAATTATTAAAACTTTTGCACATCACTGCCTTTCCTTATTATATTTTATACTTTCGTACAAAATTTCAGCTCAATTTATTAAATATTCAAAAAAAATAATGGTAGAAAAATTACCATTGAATTTCTAACAATCAAATGATGTTAACAGCATCATGTAACTTTTACAACTACAATGTTAATTTTACGACCACTTTTCTCTTAAAATATTCAATAAATTAAGCTAGTTTTTTGTGAATAACTTATTTCAAATATAATAAGCAAGAGCACTGTGGTACATAATTTTTAATAATTAAAAAATTAATTATTAAAAATCAGTTTGAAATTATCAGTTGTACTGGTCATTTTTAACCTTACATTTTTTTAAAAACTAAAAAGTGTTTTATAATAATTAATTTTTTAATCGTTAAAAATTATGTATCACAGTGGCTTTTTTATTACGTTTTAAAGTTATTCTGAAAAAAAACAGCTCAATTTATTTAATATTTCAAGTGAGGAATGGTCGAAAAATGAACGTTGAAATTCTAACTGTCACATGCTGTTTAAAAATAAAGTTATTGGTGTTTCTTAATAATTTTATAGAATAATTAAATTAGAAAACTTTGTATATAAATGTAATAGAACATTTTTTTGATATCTAATCAATTTTAGAGTGAATCAAAATATTCTTTAAGGTTAGGGAAAAAGTCAAAATTTTTACTCCAAAAATAACACTGGTTTACAGTGAAATTGCCAATCGAACAAAACATTTCACTAAATTTAGTGAACGAAACTACATTCTTCATTTTTGGTATCTCTTAAATATTTACAGCAAAAATTGAAGAAATAGAATTTAGTTAAGCTCTGAAATTACTAAAATCACTAATCAAGGATTTCGAAAATCGTAGATTTCGAATCCAATGTTAGTTTTCTAAATTTAAAAATGGCGGATCCAATATGGCGAACAAATTTTTTTAAATCGATTAAATTCGTTTTAAATTCGTTACTCGGGGGTTTTCGGGATCGCTGATTACGAATCCGATGTCAGATTTCAAAAATTAAAAATGGCGTATGCAATAGGTGCGAATTTGATGGATTTTAAAAAACTCGTTCATTATTATGAATCCATAATTTTTAATTTTTGAAATCTGACATCGGATTCGTAATCAGCGATCCCGAAAACCCCCGAGTAACGAATGTAAAACGAATTTAATCGATTTAAAAAAATTTGTTCGCCATATTGGATCCGCCATTTTTAAATTTAGAAAACTAACATTGGATTCGAAATCTACGATTTCCGAAATCCTTGATTAGTGATTTTAGTAACTTCAAAGCTGAACTAAATTCTATTACTTCAATTTTTGCTGCAAATGTTTAAGAGATACCAAAAATGAAGAATGTAGTTTCGTTCACTAAATTTAGTGTAGAATTATCATTTTTAATCCAATCGAGGTCCACAAGGGCTCAAAATTTATGTAATGATATAGTCTATTAATAAAAAAAATTAAAACCCAAACATGCTTTCCTGTTTGATGTAGAAAAAAATAGTAGAAGTTACTCAAATGTCTAAAAATCATCAAAATTGGGCTTGAAATTGCATCTTTAATCGACTTTAACTTTCTCAATTCTTGTTGAATTTTATTCTGTTACCTATGGATCGAAAGGTAATTTAATTACCTTTCCAATGATACCTTATTCATTATATTTTGACAAGCTAATTTTCCTACAGGTAAATTTAAGTGGTGTCGCATTTCGAAAATGCAAAATTTGAAGCTACAGAAAAACTGCACGAGGGAAAACAATTAAAACTATGATTTTCTTACTCAAAAAACACCTACTATTCGAGAAAAAATGTTTTGTTCGATTGGCAAAAAAAGGTTTTTAATTTGTAAACCTATGTAATAGATAGAAACTGAAATTTTTTACTTCTTTTTTGGGAACGTGCGTCACAATTGAATTATTACTAACTAAGTAGTAGTATTTATAATTTTAATTTTTTTATAATTTTACTTTATTTATTTTGCACCGTATTTTTTGTTTTTGCATAGATGTTGAGATAGGCGTTTTTTAAAATGCAAACCATTTGTTTGAGTCCGTTGAGTGTACAATTAATGAAATCTGGAAAAGACATATGCATTCTTTTTTTTGTCTATGGAATAAATGTAAATATGTATATATACAAGTATAAATTGTCTCTGAAATATGGCTCTATGTAATTTAACGCAAAACAGAAGCAAGTGATGTGTGCATGAGCTGTGTATAGGGGGAGAAAAATTCTGAACGCTTGCAAGATTTAAACGAGTCATAAGCAAACTCTATGAATATGCAGTTTCATGGCAATAACTTGTGAATGTACAGTTGGTGTTATCGCATTCGTTGGGAGAATATTAAAAGGACTATGGCCATTGAATTCCTCAAGAGAATCGATTACGATGCGGCAAGCACTAAAGTGATAAAAAGACTATGACCCCTGCTATCTTTCAAAAAAAAAGGAAAAAACGAAAAAAAAGAGTATAAAACGACCAGTATCGTTTTGTAAGAAAGAGTTTGTCCAATACTCGTCCCGAAAATCCGGTCTTAAGGTCCTCCGCCTCCTGATACCGATTGCACTACCGGAAGCAGCCCGCAGCATTTGCCAAAGATGTGTGTTTCTTTCCTTTTTTCACTTCTCTCTTCCCCCTGGTCAGAAAATCCTTCTTAAGTTGTTGCTTTCTTTGCAAGGAAAAATTGTTTCCCAAACTATTATTTAGTTTAGACGTTTTTTTCTATTTTCTGTCATTTTCACTTTCACTTTAAATAGTTTTTTATTTTCAGTTGTTTTTTTAATAAATGCTTTTTAAGAAATAAATTCTCATTTTGCACACGAGAAAAAAATTTTCTTTCTACTTGAAATTTTCATTAAAAGTACTGGAAAAAATTAGAACTTTAGAATTCTAAAAAGGTTCTAAAACCTTCAAAATTTTCATCTATTTCTAAAAAGAATGAATTTTTTAATATTATTTACTTATTTCAAAACTTTAAACGCAATTATCTTGATAAATAAAATTCTTTACAGAAATTTAAATACTTTTAGAATTTTAATAAAATTCTTTGCAAAATTTAATTATTTTCATGACCAACAATATTCATCACAAGAATTCAATTATTTTCAAAAGTTTTTCGCAGTTCGATGATTTTCAATATTTACTATTTTCGTAAAATTTATAAAAAAAGTTTTTTTTTATTATTCTGCAAAGAAATTAAATTATCTTGATAAAGAACAAAGTTCTTCCCATGAAATCAATTATGTTAAGGAATTTTAATAAAATTCTTTTCCAAAATATTAAATTATTTTCAAAATTTTTTTTAAATTCTCGTCAAGAATTAAAATGTCCTTTTAAATATAAAGCGAGATTTTTCTCAAGTAGTAAATTATTGTAAAAAATGTTAATAAAATTCTTTACAAAATTTTAATTATTTAAACAAAATTTAATAAATTAAAGGTGAAAGAAATTAACAATCCATCCGAATCATTTCTCACTAATTACAGAATAATAAATTTCTTTCCTCAAAATTTAATAAAATTCTTCGTATAAATTAAAATATTTTTATAAATTATTGTTTGAATTCTCCAAGAATTTTTCAATTGTTTTAAAAGATGGTTATCAAATTCTTTGCAAAATTTCAAATTTTTTAAAAAGTTTATCGTATTTCAAGGATTTTAAATATTTACTATTTTCATAAAATTTATCAAAAAATTTTATTATCGGAAAAAGTTCTTGATACAATTCTACGAAAACATTCAATTATTTTTATTACAGAATTTCAAATATTTTTAATACAATTGACAATAGAATTCAATTTTAAGAAACATTTAATCATTCAAGAAGTTCAAAAAAAATTTTTTTTTTTAATGTTTTAATAATTATTTTGCAAAAAAATTTAATTATTTTGATAAACAACTAAATTCTTCCGATAAAATAAATTATTTTAAGGAATTTTAATAAAATTATTTTCCAAAATTAAATTATTTTCAAAATATGTCAAAATTGTCGTCGAAAATTAAATTGTTTCTATAAATAGCGAAATTCTTCTCTAAGAATGAAATTATTGTCCAAAATTTAATAAAATTCTTTACATTCAAATATTTTTGTAAATTATTATTTAAATTCATCAAAAGGCTATCAATTATTTTCCAAAACTGTTATAAAATTCTATAATATAATACTTTAGTAAAATTTTATTGAATTCCTTAGAAAAAATTAATTATTTTCAAAAGCTTTTAATAACATTTTTCCTAAAAATTAAATTTTAAGAAATATTCAATTATTCAATAAATTACTTATTTTTCTATTAAAATAATTGAATTCTCGTAGAATTTTTAAATAAAAATCGATTCAAAAATTAATTTCAGTTAAAATGTTGGATAATATTTTAATCTTAAAAGCATTGTAGCTTAAATTTTTAGAAATAATTGAATTTTGAAATAATTTAAAATTAAAATCTTTGCCAATTTTAATTTTTTATACTTTTAACGAACAATTATGTAAAATTATTTTTTTCGGAATAGTTTACTTGCAATTTTTAAAGTTTTTATTTATTCTAAATTATATTTAACTGAAGAATTTTCAAATAATCGAAATTTCGTAATATTGAATTGTGAACAGTTGAATTTGAAAAGTCTCAAAGAACTTTTTGAAAAATTATTAAAAATAATTGATTTTAAGAAGAATTTTAGTTAAATTTTGTAATAAAAAAATAATTGAATTTAAGATGATGAAAATAATTTCAAACAAGTTTCACAGTAACAATATAGTTTTACATAAAAAAATAATTTTTTTTGGGATATTTTTAATTATTATAAGAACATGAAGAAATCGTTTTCTAAATATATTTTTATAAGTTGTTGAATTTTATAAAGGTTTGAATTTGAAACTTTTTGAAAATCTTAATTCTTATGCGGAATAATAATATTAATAATTAAATTTTTTTAAATAATTCATTGATGTTTTCGAATAATTTACAATTGAAAAATTTTTTAAATAAATGTATTAAAACATTTTTTTAGTATCTAATAATTTTGAGAGTGAATTCGAATATTATTTAGGGTCAGGGAAAAATTTAAAATTTTTTGCCATATTCTAACAACAACGAATGAAATTCAAAATTAAAGATGATCCAAAAATGCAATTTTAATTGAAGCGTTTTGTTCAGGAATCAATAAAAACTGTTTTACACGTAAATCTTGAGATTTTTTCCAATTCTGCTTTTTGCATTATATTTTAGGGTCAAACCATTATATTTCGAATAAAGTCGTTGCGGCCTAATTTTTAAAAAAATTGATACTTTTAGAATTAAATCTGTATGATCTCTGAATAACGAAATGAAAAGAATTATATTAAAATATTTATTACTTTTCTTTAAATATGAGTGTAAAGTGGAGAAGGTGCGAAAAAATGACACTTTTTTAGCAATTAGAAAATATTTTAAAAAGTATTGATAAATTCTTAAAAGTGCAAAAAAGATTTATTGATTCATGTTTAAAATTAGTTAAATAATTATTCTTTAATAATAAAACTAGTAAAATTATAAAAATAATAGATAAAATATACAATATTTCTTGTATATTTAAAGAAAAAATTAAAAAAGTGATAAGAAATTCTGAAAGTTCATTAAAAATATTCTATATTCGGTGAGTTTTTATTTAATTCAATATTTCCACCTTCTCGTAATTAATTGATAAAAACGTCAAAATTAGGTTATTTGGTGGATCGACTCTCAAAACCTATTTTATCTATTATTTTTATAATTTTACTAGTTTTATTATTAAAGAATAATTATTTAACTAATTTTAAACATGAATCAATAAATCTTTTTTGCACTTTTAAGAATTTATCAATACTTTTTAAAATATTTTCTAATTGCTAAAAAAGTGTCATTTTTTCGCACCTTCTCCACTTTACACTCATATTTAAAGAAAAGTAATAAATATTTTAATATAATTCTTTTCATTTCGTTATTCAGAGATCATACAGATTTAATTCTAAAAGTATCAATTTTTTTAAAAATTAGGCCGCAACGACTTTATTCAAAATATAATGGTTTGATCCTTTACTAACCTATAATTTGAAAAGTCCAATGGGATTGATTTATTTTTTAACTAATATAAAGAATAAAAAAAATCAACTTTTGGACTTATGCGGTTTTTGTACAAAGTGACATAAAAAATGCAGAAAAGTGTTTGAATCAAGTAGAGTATCGCAGTTTTATTAAACATTTATTAAAAATATTGAATTTTGATAATTTTTAGTAACACTTTATAAATAATAAAATTGTTTTAAAAATAGCTGCAACCAATTTCCAATATTTTCTAATTTTAAATTATCACTTTTTGCTTCCCTTGGATGCATTTCATTTATAATATAAATATAAACTGTTTAATATAAATTACTAAAACACGTAAAGAATATCACAATAGTAAATTAAATTTATTATAGAATTCGACAAGTTTCTGCACGAAAGGATAATTTAATTATTTTTTTTAAAGGGTTTAGAGTTTAGTAACTTATTTAATATTTTACGAGATTGTAGAGCTTCATTTAAAGATAAATTTTCTATAAAAAAGTGATTTTCGAAAAAAATGGATTTTTGCGGTTTCTGCACAAATATTCTAACAACAACGAATCAAACTCAAAATCAAAGAGCCAAAAATTCAATTTTAATTTTAATCGCATCCATACAATTTTTGTTTTGAAAATTTATGAGACACTGTATAAAGCTGATGTGAGGAAGTAATATGAGGAAAAAAAGAAATGCGCTACTTTGACCTTTCTCTCTCTCTCTCTCAGCAGTCGATAGCAATGGCAACAGCATAAAGCTCTTATCCATATACATCTCTGGAAAATGCAATATGTTTTACATTCTATAACAGAACCAAGTTCCAGTAGCGAGGATAACAATATTATTGTCGATGCACTCTCCATTGAATTTGCTGCTGAATATTTTCACATCTATATGTGTTACACACAACCCTGTTGACATTGCTCCTGACTGCCAAATGCAGTTTGCCTCGGAAATTTGTGCGTGCATTTGAATTCGGCTAGTAGTCTCGCTCGATTTAGATTATTATTTATTGTATATAAATATCAATGTAGCGACGGCTAATTCACTGTTGGTATTCGCACTGTTATTTACATCATTTTGTCATTAATGTATTTGACCAATTTTTTTTCTTCAGTTCAGTCATTTGCATTTCCTTTTCCTAGTCATGAAATTACCGAGCACTTGAATACGATTATAATTATAATTTATATATATATATATATATATTTTGAGAGATATTTTGGTGTTTGACATATATACGTATTTTCTATTTGTTCTCGCGACTGCATATATGATAACGCAATAATCTGAATTTGTGAGCATATAAATTTCAATCAAACAAACAAAATTATAACCGGAGTTCATTGACTTTCAATTTACTCTTCGATTAATTTTGAAAATTAAATATCAATTACTAAATATTAGTTAAAATTAATGAATACGACAGAAATTTGTATGAATTCACTATAAGTGAAATTATTAAATACGGGGAGAAACTCTCATAAATTATGTTCTAGATTCTTCAATAGAATTATTTTCTAGAAATTTTACAGAAAATTCTTCTCTAATTCGATTATTTTTAATATTTTTTAAGAAAGTTCCATAAAAATGGTTATAAAATAACACTAATGTGACCTTAAAGAGATTTGCTTCTTATGCACCTTTCTTGAAAGCGCGACACGATTTTAATAGTATGTTTTAATCATTTAACAGCATCTGTGAATGTTAGATTTTCAATGATAATTTTTTCGACCGCTTTTTTCTTTTAAATATTTATTAAATTGAACTAAAATTTCAGCTTAATTAACCCATTAATGCCCATGATTAGAAAAATGAAAATTTCAGCAAAAATATTATTGTAAACAGAACTGCGGATCAAATGATGATTTTTGACGTCAAAAATTGTGTTAAAAATAATTTGTTTATAACAATTGTTATAAACAAATAAAGAAAATTAAACATTGTTATAAACAAATAGAGAAAATTAAAAAAATTAATAATGCCATTCAATTCTACGCGATAAATTACTAAAGAAACATCTGTGACTATTTAAAAATTTTCACTCCATTTGTTGTAAATAATTTATATAAACAAATAATCATGCACTCTCATGTACCTATTTGAGCCCATCATTAGATAAATGAAAATTTTAGCAACATTATTAATGGTAACAGTACAGCAGATCAAATGATGCCTTTTGACGTCAAAAATTGTTTAAAAAATAATTTGTTTACAAAAATTGTTATAAACAAATTATTTTTAAAAAGTCTTGCATGAACTTTTAGTAATTTTTCGCGTAAGATCAAATAGCGTTATCAGTTTTTAAATTTTTTATCAATTTTCTCTATTTGTTTATAATAATTTTTATAAACAAATTATTTTTTAAACGATTTTTGACATCAAAAATCATTATTTGATGCGCATTACTGTTGCCAATAATAATGTTGCTAAAAATTTTTATTTGTCTAATGATGGACTCAAATAGTTTCATGAGAGTGTACTATTATTTGTTTATAAATTATTTACAACAAATAGAGTGAAAATTTTTAAATAATCACAGATGTTCCTTTAATAATTTTTCGCGTAGAATCGAATGGCATAATTAGTTTTTAAAATTTTCTCTATTTATTTATAACAATTTTTATAAACAAATTATTTTTTCTGAACATTTTTTTCACGTCAAAAGTCATTATTTAAACGGCAGTCCTATTTTTCTAGTAATAATTTTGCTGAAATTTTTATTTTTTCTAATCATGGGCGTTAATGGGCTAATTGCTTAAATAGTAAAATAAAAAAGTTGTCGAAAATATTTATATTGAATTTCTAACAGTAACTTGTTGTTAAAATTGATGAAATTGATGAAAACATATTAGAGTAAAAATTTGTTCTTGATAACGACATTTTGTGCAATCGTACTCGATAATATAAGGAAAACAAGCTGCACCCATGAACCAGACAATCAGCTTTTACAATGTAGAATCTCTTCTCCTGTGGGAGATCAGAGAAACCGCAAAACTCAATGCTGCAGGACCAAATTGTACTTTAACCACAGCCGACAATCTACAGATTTATAGATTACACGCCCTCGCAATTTAATAGAGAGAGAGAGGAGGGGGGAGGGTGAACCCATTTGTCTTGGACTTTTCTTTATTTTAAATTCTATTCGCAAAAAATATCCCCATTTTTCTGCTGTTTGGTATTTTTCCAAATACAAGGCGTTATCTATGTATAATAAATTATCTAAACTAATTGAAAATTAGATAATTATGGTATGAATTTCTAAATTCTAAAATTACAGGATTACCACAGGTAAGGAAAAAATCAGGGAAAGTAGGATCGATCAGGGAAAAGTCAAAGATTTTTTATTAAAGCTACTAGAAAAAATTGAATTTTTGTAAAAGTTACAAATAATTGCTGAAATTCAAATATTTCAAGCATCAAGTATTTTCAACAATTAAAAAAAAATTTATTTGCAAAAATTCAATAATTTTTATAAATAATAAAATTCTTCTTCAAAATTAAATTGCTTTCAAAATGCTTCTTCAAAATTCAATTGCTTTCAAAAATTTTAAAAAAATTATTGTCAAATTTTTAATTATTATTAAAAATTTTACTTAATTCAATAATTTTCAATATCTACTATTTTAATAAAATTTTTCAAGAGAATTTTATTATTTAAAAAAAAATTGTTGACAACATTCTGGCAACATTTTTATACTTAAATTTCTAAGCAATAATTGAATTATTTTCTGCAGAGATTCAATTTTTTTCAGGAATAATAAAACTCATCGTAGAATTTCCATTATTACAAATGCAATTTTAATCGAATTCCTTGAAAAATGTAATTCTTCTTAAAAATTCCATTAAAATTTGTCGAAAAAATTAAAGTATTTAAAAATTTTATCATTAACTTCTTTATGAGAATTCAGTTTCGAAAAACTTTTGTTTATTCAATAAATTATTTATTTTCCTATTTAAATAGTTGAATTTTTAGGAAATTTTCAAATAAATATTGATTTAAAAAAGATTTTCATTTAAACTTTTAGATAATAATTGAATGTTAAAAGCATTGTTGCAAAAATTATTTCAAAACTAATTGCCTTTTGAAAAGGTTCCAAATTAGAATCGTTAAAAATTTGAATTTTTTATACCTGAAAATTCTGTAAAATTAATTTTTTTTAAGTATAATTGAATTTTTGTTGTTAAAATTATTTTGTTTTTTTATTTTTAAAATATTTAATTAGAAAATTTACAAATATTTGAAATATCGTAAACTTTAATTGTAAACAAATGGATTTGAAAATTCACAACGAACTTTTGCAAAAAGTATTAAAAATAGTTGACAACTGAAGTCTTTTGAAGAATTTTAATAATATTTTTGAATATATTTACAGTTTTTGAAGAATTTAGTTAAAATTGTATTAAAAATAATGGAAATTTTATTAATTAGACAAATATTTGTCCTGTAAAAAATGTTATTATTTTTAAAAATAATTAAATTCTTTTGAGAAATATCATCAAAATGATTTTGAAAATATTTGAATTTCATTGAAGAATTTCATTATTTGTGAAATGTAATTGAATTATTGCAAACAGTTTTTTTAAATTACATGTTTTGAAGAATTTACTTATAATTTAATTAAAATATTTAAAACCTACTGAAGAATTTAATTTTTGAGAAGAATAATTGAATTCTTGCAACGAATTTTATTAATTTTTTTTTAAATAATTGAAATATTGTTAAGAATTTTATTATTTATGAAAATAATGCTAATGATAACAATAATAGCAAACAATTTTCTATTTCTTACTCTCTAAATTTAAATTAGTAAAAATGTTTATTAATTAGAATTAGTGTCTAACTTTTTACTTTGGAATTAGTAAATATTACTAATCACTTAAAAGAAATTACTATTTATCAGGAAAAATTACTAAAAAATTTAATAGTAATAAATTTGATAGCAATTTATACTAATTTATTAGTAAATTTTACTTATTCAAGTTTAGAGAGAAAAAAATATAAATTCGTTTATTCGCAGAGAAGAACTTTCATTATTTGCCTAAAATAGAAGAAAAAATTTTTTACCCTCACTTTTAGTCATTATTTACAAAGTAATTGTGAATAATAAATTTCAAATGTGTAATTGATTATTTGAATCAAATAATTATTTTTCAGTACGTTCCCCTTAAATAAGTGTATTTCTCGAAAGAGGAATTCTGATCCAGATAAATTGGAATTTAATTTTTTTTCCCTCCCCTCTAAAATGAACAACATTGTGGAGAATTTTGCAAAATTAGTTGCATACAAATTGTTTCGAAATTTCGAGAGAGAGAGTTTACGAATTGTTCAAGGTTTTTGGTACTTAATATTTTTTCTTTGAATGTGCCATAAAGATGCTATTTTACGTTACTAATAATGGCAATATTGATCTCAAGTTTATTAGTAGTGCTGCTGACTTTTTGATTTTATTCAACGTATAGAGCAGGCTTTCTCGTCGCTGAAATTCCAAAAGGATCGTAAAAGTACACCGGTGCCTCGTAAAAATTACAAAAAAAAGAGAAGAAAGAAAAGAAGAAGAAAAAAAAAGAGGTACGCATAGCAGTCATGGTCCCATGAGGCACGACGCCCAGTTCTATTTAACGTATTGTATCTGCGTCATATTTCATTCCACATGTACACAAAGCTGGATTGTTTCTCCTCTTGTCCAATTCCTGCTCCACTTTACATAAGGGAATGGATTCCAACTCTCGCACACACCTTTGAAATTAAATCCTAGTGTAAGATATATCATTTCATTAAGAAAAACGATGCTCAAATAAAAAAAACTTATTTTCCTCTGAAATTCAGTTATTTTCAAAAATTATAGTAAACTTTTTGGCAAAATTTCAATTCTATTCAAAAAATTTTCCCCAGTTATAAATGATTTTCAATATCTACTATTTTAATAAAATTTCCCAAAAGAATTCAATTATTTTAAAAAAATGTTTATGAAATTTTACGCAAAAATTTCATTATTTTCATAAAAATTACACAGGAATTCAATTATTAAAATTTATTTATAAATTTCTTTTCAATAATTCAATGGATTTTAAAAATAATAATTAATAATTACATAGTACCCGATAATTTTTTTTATGACTTTAATTGTTTTTATAAAAAATATAAAACTTCTTAAAAATTCAATTATTTTCATAAATAATAACATTCATTGCAAAATTTTAATTACATAGGCACATAAAAAAAATTATTTTAACCGAGAGTTAAAAATTCTATCAATTCTCACTTCAAATTTAGATTCAGTGGGGGAAAAAAATACATAAAAATATACTACTGTAGTGTTAAAAAATTTTTTTATTATTTTAATTTGATTTTCTGTGTTGTTTTTTGAATATAACTCAAAAAAGTGTCACTGACAAAAAACTTTTTTTTTGTGTTCTTTTTAATACAATTTTAATGAAATTTCTCGAATATTGTAATTATTATTAAAAATTAATATTAAATTATTAAAAGATAATCCTTAAAATTTCAATTATCTTTAATAAAAGTCAAATTTTTAATAACAATTTTGTCAAAAGAATTAATTTATTTTAAAAAAATTTCAATAAAATTCTACAAATACTTTCCACTTTTTTTATATAAACAAAACAAAATTATACATGAATTCAATTAGTTGAAATATAATTTGCATACATTTTTAATAAAAAAACCGTGTACTTGACAATTCTTTGTTTAATGCTTCACAATAAATAATAATAATAATTCTATTATTTTCGTAATTATTAAAATAGTTTTCAGAGAATAAATTTTTTTTTAATTTTTTAAAAATATTCTTTAAAATTCTAATTATTTTTAAGAACAGCAAAATTTTTCGCCTTATACGCAATTATTTTCAAAATTTGTAATAAAATTCTTAGCAAAAGAATTAATTTATTTTTAAATCTTCAAGACAATTCTAAACAAATATTAAAATTTTTATCGTAATACAAATTTTATATAAATTAAATTATTTAGCATATAATTTGCAATAATTTTTTCATAAAAAAGATCAATTATTTAAAATTTTTTTAAAAAGTCTTCCCATTAATTAAATTATTTTTCGTTATAATAAAATTTTTTTTAGAAATTCATTTACTTATAAAAATTATAACTTCCATAGTAGAATTGGGTAAAATATTTTTTTAAATTAATACATTTTAAATTGCATTCCTAGAAAAATGCAATTAGTCTTAAAAATTTTATTAATGTTCATCTAATGAATTCAATTATTTAAAAATTTATTAATATAATTCTTTATAAAAAGTCAATTTTAACAACCATTCAATTATTTTATGAATTTTCTTTTTTAAGTTAAATAATTAAATTCTTGTAGAATTTTCTAACAAACATTGATTTGCAAATTAATTTCAGTTAAAATTTTAAATGATAATTGAAGATTGTAAGCATTATAGTGTGAATTTTTAAAAATAATTTAATTTTTAAAAAGGATTAATTTTTTCGAGACAGTTTAATTGCATTTTTTAATAAAATTATTTTAAGTTTTTAATTATTTATTTTCTAACATTTACGACTGAAGAATTGGCAAATTATCGAAATATCTTTAAATAGAATTGTGAACAGATGGATTAAAAAATTGTCAAAGAATGATGATTATTTAAAAATAATTCAACGAAAAGTTTTACTTAAAAATAAAAATTCTATAAAATAATAATTGATTTCAAATGATGAGAATAATTTCCAAATTAGAGTAATAATATTCTTATAATAAAAAACAGGAAATATAGATTTTATCACTCGGTCATCTTTAAATACTTTAAGTTGTTAAGTTTCAAAAGGTGTTAAATTGAATACTTTTAAGAATTTTAATTGTTGTGGAAAAAAAATATTAAATATTTATTTGATACAAAAATTATTGGTGTTTTCGAATAATTTCACAAAACAGAAAAATTTGTAAATAAATGCAATAGAAAATTTTTTAAGCATCTAAAAATTTTTTGGAGTGAATCAGAATATTCTTTAGGGTTCGGGAAAAAGTCAAAACTCTGTTTGAAAATTAGGGAAAAGTCAGGTAAAACAGAGTTAAATTTTTATAGCAACTTTGAGCACGTAAAATAGAAATCAAATTATTTAAAAACAAAGGTTGTGACTCTAAACTTATTTCCGAAGGATAATAAAGAAAATCTTAACAAACCTTGAGATTTGCGATAAAATTTACAAGAGAGATGTTTTTTCTCTCTAAAAGTATACATAATGGAGATTAAAGTAAATTTCATCCTAAATTGCTCATAATTTTGTCCTTTAAATTTCTTTATTTTTTTTTTTTTTGCAAAAGAGCCTGCTTTTTCTACTTACGCCGTGGTACACACTATACTGTTATCTTTATATTGCAGCAAAAATTTAAGCGTAATTAGAACGAACCATTAATTCTAGAGCTTGAAAGTGTCGCTGAAATGAAAGCGTTCATTTGTTTTTCGTGTTTTCTATGGGGCAAATTCTCTCCTCTGACTCTCGGGGCAAAAAAAAAAAAAAAAAGTACGGAAATCTGGAAAGCGTCCCTTTTAGAGACCAATTCGAACGATATCCTCTTTAAATTTATTGGTGCAACTTTTCCTCCCTTCACCATTAAGCACATACAAGCTTCCAACTGCAGAACAATCGGAAACTGATGAAAGTCTAGTAAATCACTATCGACAAGCGCGGGAAAAATCGAATTCACTGTCTGAATAAAAGAAAAAGAAGCGATAATAGATGCAAATGTTGTTGTTGTTATTGTTGTTGTTGAAAGTTTTTCAGCTTCAATATCCTTGAAAGCCTGTTTTGTTGTAGACTTTTTTTTTAACTACTGCTTTTAGTTACTTCTTTTTATTTTAAACTATTTTTAACTAAACCTTTTTTTTAACTACTTTTTTAAACTACTTTTTTAGACTACTTTTTTTAGTCTACTTTTTTTAGTTTACTTTTTTCGAATACTACTTGTTCTCGATCACGAACGAGAGAAAATATATTGAAGGTTTGATAATTGAGAATTGACGAGTGCACTATATAAATGTGATGCATCATCAAATGTTCGCGTAAAACGAAAATCTTATCTTCAAATACTATAAACTTGGATATCTTTGTTAGAAAATGGTTTGTTTCTGAGAAAAAGTCTTGCACGTAATCTCAGTGAAATGAGAGAGAGAGGAGCTCGTAAAAAGTGGCTTAGATGTAATGGAAAAATCGAGACAGCCACTGATGCTGAACTGCTTTGCTTTATCAATGATGCGCTTGTACTTCCGGCTAATCAGCTATTTAAACTGAGTGGAGAAAAATTTGCTTTCAATTTTCATCGATATTTCACAAATATTGTAGAAAATTCGAATCCTCACTAATGAAAAATCAATTTTTTGGAGAAAGAAATGTACTACAAGTATTATCAATTTAACTAACTAACTAACTAGTTAACTTCTTCCATACTTTTAAAAATAAAACTAGCAATTTAAATAAAATAGGATTTCAAAATTTTTAATTCAAAT
Source organism: Leptopilina myrica (nomen nudum) (assembly GCA_032872475.1). NCBI lineage: Eukaryota > Metazoa > Arthropoda > Insecta > Hymenoptera > Figitidae > Leptopilina > Leptopilina myrica (nomen nudum). The sequence goes on from CM065460.1 coordinate 7,953,632, forward strand.
TTTTTTTTCATAAAATGAATATAAACTGTAAAAAGAAAAGTACTAATTTAGTACCAATTTTGATACTAAATCGTAATTTGGTTCTATTTTAATGCTGAAATTTTTTCTATACATTGGAATTAAACTTACAAAATAATTTCAATTAAACAAAATCACTTCAAATTATTTTTCCATTTAAATTAAGTACAATGTTTTCTCAGGGTAAAATTCATAAGATAATTCTGAATTTTGGTGTCTTTATTCTTTGCTTTACAAACTATATGCAATTATCACGAATTCTAATACAAAGTCATTAATTTTTTCTATTTCTAATAAAAAATTTTTTTTTATTAACTTTCATTCTAAATAACTACTTTCTGAACAAGTTTCATAAAATTATTTAATGGAAATTTTACTTAAATAGTTGTTTCAAAATTAATTCAATTCTAAAAGAGTTGTATTTACACCTTTCATAAATAGATCAACTTCAAAAGATTTTAATTTAAAATTTTATAAAATTTCAATTTTAAATGAATTGAATTAGAAAATTTAAAAAATTTAAATTTTTGCAAAATTTTAATAATACAAATTCTTCTTGAGATCAGTTAAATTCGTCAATATGCATTTAATTAATTATTATTAAAAATAATACGTTTATAGAAAAATTTTAACCAAAACCAATTTTAAAAAATTAAATTTTGGAGAAATTACAAATTATTGCAGAAATTCAACTATTTTCAAAAGTAATAAAATTCTTCTTACAAAAAGTTTAATTATGTTCAAAATTTAAAGAAAAATTCTCGTCAGAATCACAATTATCTTTATAAACAACAAAATTCCTCTTCAAAATTCAAATATTATAAATCAAAATACTCATTTAATTTTTAATATTTAGTATTTTAATAAATTTCCTATAATAATTCAATTATTTAAAAAAAATTAATAACATTGAACTCAAATATTTAATTATTTTCATAAATAAAATAAAAATTGCAGAGAAATTCAATTAATAAAATTTTTTTTATTAATGTCATCGCAATAATTCAATTATTATTTTCATAAATTATAAAGCTCATCGCAGAATTTTAATTTTTTAGTACAGTTATGATAGAATTCTTGGAAAAATGTAATTATTCTTAAAAATTTGATTAAAATTCGTTTAAAGAATTCAATTATTTAAAAACTCGTTACTAAAATTCATAATAAGAATTAAAATTTTTTAAAATCATGCAGTTATTCAATAAATTATTTTCTTTGTTATTTAACCCCTTAACTGCCGATGGCAAAGATTTTGGCCGTCAAATCTTTGCCATGGCAGTTAAGGGGTTAAATAATGAAATAATTTTGAAAAAGTTACAAATTAAAATATTTCAAAATTTCAATTTTCCATACTTTTAACTGTCAATTTTTAAGAATTAAATTTTTTGGAAAAAGTTGAATTTAATTTTTTTACGTTATTTGAAGTTACATGGAAATTTATTTATTAAAAATAGTTGACTTAGATATGAATTTTAGTTAAAAATTCTAGAATAAATAATAATGGAATTGAAATGATAAAAATAATTTTGAACAAGCATAATTTTTATTATAAAATAATGCTAATGTTTTTATAAGCTGGTTAATTTCAAAATGATTTGAATTTAAATTTTTTTTAAATCTTAATTCCTGTGGAAGAATAATAATTTCTAATTAAATATTTATTTAAGAAAGGTATTAAGTACTGATGTTTTTGTATAATTTTACAATTAAAGACATTCTTAAATAAATGTAACAGTTTATTTTTTTGACTAAAATTTTTCCCTTTATTTTCTAAACATTTTTAAACATTCACTTTCATATTTTGAATTCAAATTTGTAATTGACAAATAGAATTTATAAACATTTTTTTCCGTCATTTTTAAAAAACTTTGATTTTTATTAAAGCTGTTGTAATTAAGAAATAGAAAAATATGATGCAAATTATTTCCTAATGAAAATTGAGAATTTTCTACAAAAAATATTTAGAAAGGGAATATTTAAAGTTTTTTCCCAAAAAGAAAAAAAATGAGTTTGCAAACAGTATTGTTATTGATAAATAAAAATTATGCATGAAATGGAAGTATTTTTTATTTCTTAATCATAATTTTTAAGCAAATAACAATTTTCTAATGATTTTAATAAATGAAATGGAAAAAATTTGCATAATTTAGATCAGTCAAACGTAATTTGTTATAAAAACATAATTCATTATTGTTACTCACATTTTTTTTTAATTTTCTAATTTCAAATATTATTTTATTATAAATCATTAAAAATACCTGCATATTTTCAATTTATCAAACAATATATTTTGAAGAAAAAAACAAAAACCAACTTCAAAATGTGAACAGACAGAATAAAAGAATAAAATAAGAGGTTTATTATAGTTAATATTGATATTTATCCTTTTTTACTGTTTAAATTAAAAAAATTATTTAAAGAAGAAATAGAAGTAATACTGAGAAAAAAAATTATTTGATTCAAACAAATTTTGTTTATATCTTTAAATCAAACTTAAAATATCTTTTCTATACTGTCAAACATATTTAAGTTTAATTCAAACATATTTTCTGGTTCAGTTTAAAAGATTATATATTAAAATCAAACATAAATTGTGATTGATTTTAAATTATCTGTAGTTAACTTTTAAGTTTCATTTAAACATAAAATTTTTAAACATAAATTTTGTTTAAACCGTAAACAGAAAATATGTTTGAATTAAATATAATTATTCAAACAAATAATACTTTTGAACAGGGATGGCTTCGAAACTAAATAAAAACGAAAAAATAATTTAGTTTTGGAGTAGAAAACAAAACCTAAAGGTCGGTGTATTTAGTTTTGGTGCTGGATACAAAACTAAAAGGTCCCAGTATTTAGTTTTATTGCGCTATTCAGAACTGAAATGAAACTAAAGTTTCGAAGCCAACCCTAAGGACGGCTTCAAAACTAAATAAAAACATAAACATAATTTAGTTTTGATGCGCAGGAATCGAAACTAAAACGTCCTTGAATTATGTTTTCATTCTGTTAACGACACTAAAAGGTCCCTGTATTTAGTTTTGTTTTGATATTCGAAAATAAAATGAAACTAAACTTTCGAAGCCATCCCTGCTTTTGAATCAATGCAATAGATATTTTTTATATATTTAGATTAAACTTACAAACTAATTTCAATTAAACAAAATCCCTTAAATTTATTTTTTTATTTAAATTAAGTATAATGTTTTCTCAGTGTATGCTAATTGGCAAGATTGGCCCACTTTTTATTCCATGTTTAATGCTGGTTCAACCTTGACTATGTTCCGCCGGAATAAAGAAATTAAAACACCAAATTATGAAAAATAACAAGAGAGAAATTAAGCATTTATGATTTAAGTGAAAGCCAGCAAATTTCAAAGTCTCAAAAAGTAAATTAAAACCTTCTTCTTTTTGAATAATGTGCAGGAAAATCAGTAACAGGCATTTTAATATTCGTCTCGCATAAAGGTGGAAGTAAAATATTCAGAAGGAGTCCCGTGCGGAAGTAGGAAGATAAAGAAAGAAAGAAAGAAAGGAAAAAGTCATGCTGGTCCATGAATATTGGAGATACGTGCATCTTGTTTCTCGAACAAAACTTTCCTTATGCTCTAACATTCTGTGGAAGAGTACGAAACACTCGTCATCAATAACACGTGGTGCAAACATTCCTAAAACTTTTGTTTGAAGCATCGACCGTCACCTGGCCAATGGCGATGCACTCAACTTCCTTCTAAAACTTCCATAAAATTCGCATCAACTTCTTTTTTTATTTATTTTTTTTTGTCAACTCTCTCAATCAATATATTGTCTCAGTGTATTAAAAAAGGAAATGTTGTTTTATTGAAAAATATAAAACAGTTTTGTCTTTAGAAATATAATAAAGGGAAAAAAAGTTGCCTCTAGTAAAAAGTTGGGTGAATTTCAGAACGCAGACTTTGTGTGTAAAGAAAAGTGGACTAGATCCAAGAGTCCATCGATCAACGAAGCAGTAAACTTGGCTGGATTTGAACTTATATTCTAAAGTTTGCGCCATTTTGGCTGCTGAATTTTCGAATTATTAAACTCTGTGTTAAATTACATTGCCCATAGAAATGAAATATTCTTTATGCCGGAAGTACATTCAAAGTCAACGCTTCAACATGTTTGTTGAAAATCGACATTTCCATCGAGAACTATTGGTTGAATCAAACTTTTGCTTTTTCATTTCACATAATACTCAAAATATAATAGTACAATATGGCGGACATTTAAAAAATATTTATCAGATTTGCATAAAACTTTACTGAAAATTATTATATTAAAGAATTTTGGTAAAATTTATAAAAAATATTTGAATTTATGAGAAGAATTTAAATAATAATTTATGAAAATAGTTGAATTTAGTGGAAGAATTTTGTGAATCCTTTAACGCCCAAATGTTCAAGATTTTGGCATGCAGTTTAAGGATTTTTTTCGGTACTTACAAATCAATAGAAAAATTCACCAAACATTATTTCTTGTTTCCATATGCGTTCTATCGACTGATGTAAAAAAATCAACAAATTATAAACAAAAAAGTTATTAATGTTTTTTTATAAAAAAATCCGATTTTCTTTAAAATTTTTAATTTTTTCTACTATGAAATAGAAAAATAATTTTAAATATCGTGACAAAAATATATAAGATAGAAGATAGGACTATAGAGAAAATTAAAAATTGAATTGACGGTTCAAAAATGAAGTCTAAAGTTCAACATTTTTTCCTAAATTTCATTCAAAAGTACGAAATTGCCAAAAGTGTTTAGATATTTTGAAATTTGTTACTCGGGGTTTTTTGGGATCGTTGCTTATGAATCTGAAATCCTATTTTCAAAATTCAAAATACCAGACAAATTTTTATAAACTCATTAAATTTGTTTGAAATTTGTTACTCGGGCGTTTTAGTGGTCGCATTATGAATCTGAAATCCAATTTTATAAATTCAAAATGGCGGATCTAATATGGCGGACAGTATTTCCATAAAATTATGAGATTCCGAGTAACAAATGTCAAACTAATCTAAACACTGTTAACAATTTCGTATTTTCGAATGAAACTTTGAAAAACAATTTGAACTAGAGACTCGATTTTTGTGCCGACACTTTAATTTTAATTTTTTTCAATAGTTCTATCTTCTAGCTTATATATTTTTATCACGTTATTTGGAGTTATTTTTCTGCTATTTTATAGTGGAAAAAATTAAAAATTGGAAAAAATCGTCCTTTTTTGTAAAAAACTTTAATAACTTTTTTGTTTATAAATTTTTGATTTTTTAAAATCATTTGATAGACCGCATATGAAAATATAAGAAATTGATGGTTGGAAAAGTTTTCTATTGATTTTTATGTACCGAAAAACAAAATTTTGTATATTTTAGGCGTTAAAGAATTAAATTTTGTTAGAATAATTAAAAATTTACTGAGAATTTTATTAAAATGTTTGCCAATAATTTAATTTTTGAAAAGAATTTCGCTTTCTATTTATAAAAATATTTGAATTCATGACGAGAATTTTTTCAAAATTTTGAAAATAATTTAATTTCTGCAAAGTATTTTGTTTTTTCAAAAGAATTGAATTTTTGTGATGAATTTTGATATTTATCAAGTAATAATTGAATTTTTAAAAAGAATTTTATTTAAATTCTTTATAATAATTGATTTTATTGGAAGAATTTTGTTGTTTATCAAAATAATTGAATTTTTTTTGCAGAATTACTAAACATTTTTCAAAATATTTAATTTCCTGCGACAAATTATATTAGTTATTTATGTAAATAATTTAATTATTGTAACAATAGTATATTGTGCCCCTGGGGAGACAAATCATTACACAAACGCGGCAGTTTGGATGTTACTTTTGACGTATTCGTGTGTTAGAAAAAATTTAATAATTTCAATTGAATAATTGAATATTTCTTAAAATTAAATTCTTTTGTAAAGTTTGAATAAATTTTGAAGCTCGTTTTGAAGAATAATTGCATTTTTCGAGGAATTCATTTGAAATTGTATTTAAAATATTTGAAATTCTTCCAGGAAAGTAATTGAATTTCTAAACGAAATTTTATTATTTATGAAAATAATAATTGAATGTTCTCGTAGAATTGTATCAAAAATTTGTTTCAATAATTAAAATTTTTGATAAATTTTATGAAAATGGTAAATATTATTAAAAATATTTTAATTTTTCTAGAAAATTTTGCTATTTATAAAGCTTATTGAAAAATTGTATTAAAAATAATAATAATTTGCTATTTATAATGGTTATTTAATTTTCAACGAGATAATCGTAAAAATTTTTTAAAGTAATTTAATTTTTCAAAGAGTTTTATTTAATTTCCTAAAAATAATTTAATTCTTGTGATGAATAATTTTTATTTATAAAAATAATTGAATGTTGCGAAAAATATTATTAAAATTCCTAAAAATAAATGGATTTTTGTGAAGAGTTTTGTTATTTATCAAGACACAACTGTTGAAATTTAATTAAATAATATTAAAAAATTCATTCTTGTTAGAAAGAGCAAAAAAAAATGTCGTAGGTTTCATAAATTAGTATTCCTGGTAGTTAAATTGTTTATGAGACAAACAATTCCGAATTTTCTTATGAATTCTAAAAATTTCATTTTTCCAGTACTTTTGATAGAAATCGCTAACTTTTTACTTAATTCCCTGACTTTCTTGACCTGTGACAAATCTCATGTATAACTGCGACATTATTTCCCTCTCAGCGGCCGATGAAGAAAATCTGACAATTTTCTATTCTTCTTTCCATATATAATATCAGGAAAATTTGAAGACCTACGTCATTCCTTTTTCTCTCTTCGTTCACCACACGAAATTAAATAATTCATTTTCCTATTGATATAAAATACACACGAGGAAATGAAACTGCGGGAAAGCAAAACGAAAAAGCAGTAAAAAAAACCAATCAAAACTAATTTCTTTCGCAATTTTAAAATAAAGATTTTTAGAATAAAAGAAAAGAAATAGCCACTTTAAATCAACAGAAAACCTCATTTCATTCCAGTGAGTTACGACTTTTATTAATTTCCTTTTTTCCAACTTGTAGAATTGGAAAGGAAATTTCCTATATATATCTATATACATATAAAAAGAAGTCCAATAAACTTTGATTGTACGCTATTACTGTATCTTGGCGAATGTCTGCAGGTTACTCTCTCATTCTCTCAGAGCAGAGTTACAAAATAAATATCGTCTCTTCTTGTTGTGGGGACGTTTAATTTACATGAAAATAGAACCCCTCCCTGCCCCCCAGAAACTTGGAAACTGCTTATACAAAACCTTTCACAAGTTGAAGGGATTAGGTAGCTTATTCTCTTGTAATAGAGTTAATTATGACACTGAACAATTGTGCAAAGGTAAAGCGTCTCTGACAAACGAAATTATTAATGTTGAGCAGACCTTTAGGGTGAATGTCATAATATGCTGCAAGGAAATTTTCTGTCTGCTGCGTATATATACAGTTTACTCTACAATTACACATATATTGCAATTTCCAAATGTGCTAATTTTAATATTGAAACATGAAAAGATTTCTCTTCAAGAAATTACAATATTGATATTTATACCTTTATGATTTTCCAATATTGAAATTATACACAGGAAAATTGGGAAAAGAGATAAAAAAAACCAGAAGTAAAAAGAAACAATGATTAACAATTGAAATTCAGCAACAACATTCATATATATATATATTCGGCTGATGGTTTAATATTTGCATAGCTTGCAACCGAATCAGCTTGAAAGCAGTTCAAGTCACAAAGTCCGATAACTGCAAAGCCATTCACCCGTCTCATACCTCTGACCCACCATACAAGTGTGGTTACAGGAACCATAGAGAAGATGAACATGGCAGTCGAACTGCGGTTTCCTAGCTTTTTGAACGACTCCAAACTGCAAATCAAGAGTTTTCTTGCCAAATAGGAAAACACTAAACTTGAAGAGCACTTTTATTATACCATGTGCTAATAAATATGCATTATTTTCGCTTTCTTCATTAGATGAACTGTGCCAAAAATTTTAATGTCTGTCGCATTTTCCAGATCAGAATCACAAAAAAGAAAATCTGCTTCAGAAGATGTAAAAAATTTTTATTTGGGAATTAATTTAATTACTGATTATATGTTCCATGTTTATTAAGGATTGTACCTCAGGATTTTTAGAAACCGCGACTTTTATTATTAATCTTGATCTGCGATAAAAAAAAGTCGGGATTACCACAGGTCAGGGAAAAGGCAGGGATTTTTATTAAAAATACTATGGAAAAAATTTAATTTTTAGAATTCATAAGAAAAATTTTTTATTTTTCCTGATTTTTTTGTTTGCCTTAGAAACTATAAAATTTCCACGCATTCTACTACAAAATCTTAAAAATTTGTTTTTGTTTCTAACAGGAATGAATTTTTTACTTATTATTTCACTATTTTAAAAGCTTTAACGCAATTATCTTGAAACAAAACAAAATTCTACACAAAAATTCAATTATTTTTAGAAATTAGTAATAAAATTGATTGCAAAACTCAATTATTTTCATAAATAACAATATTCAGTACAAGAATTCAATTATTTTCAAAAGTAATAAAATTCTTTGAAAAAATTTCAAATATATTACAAATTTTTTTTATAAAATTATCATCAAAATTACAAATGTTTTTATAAATTACAAAATTCTTCTCACAAATTAATTTGTTTTCAATAATTACAATAAAGTTATTTAAAAATATATATAATAATAATTTCCGAAATTTTAATGAAATTCTTTTAAACAATTTAATTATTTCAAATCCAATTTTAATTAAATAATTCGCAAAATAATTTAACTATTTTTAAAATTTTTATGAAATTCTTTGAAATGAAATTAACTATTTCAAAAATTTGTAACATAATTTTTCGGAACATAAATTAAATAAAATTTCTGAAAATGAATCAATTATTTAAACAATTTTTAAAACAATTCTTTTAAATAATTTAATTATTTTCGAAAATTGTAATAAAATTTTAAGAAAATAAAATCATTCAGAAAAATCGAAAATTTTTTAAAAATTGAATTATTTTCATAATAAATAATAAAATTAATCATTACATTTCAGTTATTTTTAATAAATTTATGAACGAATTCCTCAAAAAATGTAATTCTTCTTGAAACTTTTTTTAAAATTCCTCGAAAAAATTCAATTATTTAAAATTTTAGTGATAACATTCTTTACAAGAATTAAATTTAACAAAATATTAAATTATTTAATAAATTATTTATTTCTGTATTTAAATAACTAAATTCTGGTAGAGTTTTATAATAAAAATAGATTTAAGATTGAATTTCAGTTAAATTTTTAGAAAATAATTGAAAGCATTATAGCATGAATCTTCAAAAATAATTGAATTTTATGAAGGTTTTAAATTAAAATCTTTAAAATTTAAATTTTCCATATTTTTAACTAACAACTTTGTAAAATAATTTTTATGAAAATGTTAAATGAATTTTTTTAAATATATTTCAAGTTTTCATTTTCTAAATATTTCATTAAAGTATTTCTGAATAATCAAAATTATTTGTAATATTAAATTGTAAAGGATTAGAAGATTCTCAAGGAATGTTTATAAAAATTGTTGAAAATAATTGACAATTGAATTCTTTCATAGAATTTTAGAAGGATTTGAAAATTCTTAATGAACTTTTGCTAAAATTATTAAAAATAATTGACAATTGAATTCTTTCGAAAAAATTTAATAAAAATTTTCAAAATAATAACATTTTTAGAAGAATTTGCTTAAAATTTTGTATTAAAAATAAAAATAATTTAATTCCTTCGAAGAATTTTAATAAAATTTTTTTAAATAATTAAATTTTTCGAAGAATTTTATTTGAATTTAATTAAAAATATTAAAAATCTAATGAGGAATTTTAATTTTTTATGATAATAATTGAATTTTAGCAACAAATGTTTTTTACATTTTTTTTAAAAGTAATTAAAATCCTTTAAAGAATTTTATTATTTATAAAAATAATTTGATTCTTGCAATAAATTTTACTTCCTTTTTTTTAATAATTGAATTATTTTGAGAAATTTTATATAGTAGATTTGGAAAATATTTGAATTTTAGCAAAGAATTTCATTGTTGAAATTCTTGCAAAAAATTTTTGAAAATAAATATATTTTTCGAGGAATTCATTACAAAAATTGTAGATTTTAAAAATAATTTGTATTTTATGAATATTTTATTATTTATGAAAATAATAGAATTCTTACAACGAATTTCATTACGTTTTTTAATGTTATTGAATTCATGTAAATAATTGTATTACTTGTGAAAAAATATTTGAATTCTTGCGAAGAATAGTATTAAAATATTTTGCAAATTTTATGGAAATTCAAATGATGAAAAATAAAGAAAACGATTACTTTGAGTCTTTGACACGGAGTGATCGATTTCTTCACGTTTTATAATAATATGTTTATGAGTTATTGAATTTCAAAAAGGTTTGAAATTAAAATTAGTGAAAATTTTAATTTCCTACTTGAAAAATGGCAATGATTAAATATTTATTTAAAACAGATTTTACTGATGTTTTCGAATAATTTTACTTTGGATGAAATTTGTAAATAAAAGTAATAAAACATTTTTTTTTAGTATCTAATCATTTTTAGAGTGAATGCAAAGCTTTGTTTGAAAATCAGGAAAATACAAGTAGATTAATTTATTGTGGCAATCCTGAAAGTTTGACAAAATTGAAAAACTGGTAACTTTATTCCAGTATATGAAGCGGATGATAACTCTGTTTGTAATAACTATAGATCAAGTACTGTAATAATTTCATATGTCCTTAGAACTTTCGTAGCATATTCTAAATATCCGGATACTATACGAGAGAAACGTAGGGGAGACCGGGGCGTAATGGCTAACTTTTCACTCTTTGTTGTTTTACTCGGACACTTTTGTCCTAATTGAATGTTTATCTGTCAGAAAAGTTACTCTGGTATCTCAGCTTACTTTTAAGACTACGAACATCCCGATATGACTCTTGCTTTTTATTCTACAGCAGTTTTTCTGGAGCAATGCAGAGCTCCAAAATACGCCCCTAACCGGGGCGTAATGGATAACTCCCGGGGCGTAATGAATAATGATTGCTAATTATTATCTACAGTTTCCAATTTTATTGTATATTGTAAATTAAGGTTCCTGGGTATTCCGTGAATGCTATTTTTATTCAGCAATACTTCTCCTATCGCTTTTTCAATAATATTCTGTGATATTGGCACTCTCTCCATTTTTTTGTAATTTCTCATTAAAATCGTAGCTTGAAATCTACTGTTTGTAAATTTTAGACCAAAACTTAAAAATTTTGTTAAAAACACCTAAACATACTTAAACTAAGTGACAAGTAACCGCGAAAACAAACCTACACTTCGCCGATATGGTACGTTGCTTTTTATACATAGCGTATTGCATTAGCCAACACGCCCCGGGAAAAAGTAGCCATTACGCCCCGGGGGTGTTCGGCAAATATTTGCCTTTTTTTTAACAATACCGGAAGTGTGAATCAAAAATCTCGAATTGGCCCTTAAAAACAAACGTGTCAAGATCGAAACCTTATTTCAGTTTCTTTTTTAAAGCTATTTTTCAAAAAAATAGAACGAAAAAACGAAAATTTTGAAAAGTTACTTTCGTATGTCAAAAATAGTTTTTCTACTATATTTCTTACAATAATGAATAAATATTAATGAAACTTCCGACAAACTTGCAGTATACCAAGTACAATAACTTGTCTATTGTGCGAAATTATTACAATTTACGGTTTTTAAACAAATTACAATTATTCATTACGCCCCTTAGCCATTACGCCCCGGTCTCCCCTATTATAATTCGGGTACACTGAGAAAATTGGATGTTAAGAATCTTAATATACTAGATATTAAGAAAAGATGGTATTTCATAACATCTAGATGTTATGGTTTAATATCTCAGATGCTAACTGCTATAATCTACAAATTTGAGGTTATGTGTGAACATGTCTTTTCCAGTATCTGTGGATATTAAATTTAAACATCTAAGAGGTTTATGTATTTGACTGTCACAGATATTGACCGTTAATATCTAGATATTAAAGCTCAATATCCATTTTTCTCAGTGTAACTCTCGTTACCCATTTATGATCTACTTCTGAATTACGAAAAAAATTGTTTCTGTTATAATTAAATATGAAAGAAGCTATGTTTCTGTTTCTGTCATATTTATTTATTTATTTTTTTATAAGCGCACATCCACTCTCACAGTTCAGATAGATGCGTGATAGGAGAATCTGTTGTGATTTCCCCTTTTAGTTTTGAAAGTGGCGTCCCTTCTTGAGGGACAGTTCACAGTTCAGATAGATGCGTGATAGGAGAATCTGTTGTGATTTCCCCTTTTAGTTTTGAAAGTGGCGTCCCTTCTTGAGACTTGATTACTTATTTACATGGATGCAACGAGTTAAACTTGGACAATGTGATTCTATTTATCTATATTATTTTTTGTTGATACTACTTTCTTCATTCTTAAGTTAATACATTTATATTTGAAATTGTCTGTTTAAACTTACAGTATTAATTATTTCTGCAATTTACAATTGCAGTATTAAATACATACTGTTATTATTCATAGTTTTATATTCATATTATATTCTTATTGATATATATTATTAATTGTGTTTTCTGTAATCAACAGATTTAGTAGATTCGAAAGTTTAAATTTCCAAAATATTGTTTTTTACTTGGAGAGTAGTGTGATCAGAATTATTATTTCTTTTTTTTCCCTTGCATATCTTATGCTTATACTGAACTTTAACTTTTAAAGCGCCAACCTAGATTTGGTTTAAATTAATTAATTTAATTAATTTTTTGGTATTGTTACATGTGTAACTATTAGATTTAAGAGTACTATGTACGAAAGGGCCTGTCCCGTTAATAATTAAATAAATAAATAAATCAGTAAAAACTGTTGTTGGTGAATTAATTGAATTACTGCTGAAACATTTTTTTGATTAATTAGTAATTTAATTTCCAGCAGGAGATTGATGAATGACATGGCTGTTAGAAATCTGAATTGAAAATGTTTGGGATTTATCTGTAGAAGATTAGAGATCAGCAGGTGTATTTCTGTGATGAGAGGAGAGGCAGGTGCCTCTGTTTTGTGATGGTCATGCTGGATTAGAGCATTGCCGGGGCATGACGTTTTCTCTGCAAAATTCATTGCTCGATATATTGTCTATTAAGTGTAATGGGGTCGTTCGCATGAAGCACAGCGCGGCATCAGAATATATATCCACCTCCTAGCCTTCCGAGTAGATTCACATTGCATGCAATCTACGGCTCCTTTACAGTTTGCTGCATATAAGTGATCTCCTTCGCAGAAGCCACAAACACGTCCTGTGTATCAACGCACATAGTACCTAACTTTACATTCTCGACCCTTGCTTTTGGACATTATATTCTCAAAGCTTCTGCTTCTGTGTGGGCTGTAGGCAAAGACGTTTCGCCTTTGGTCCTGTCGCTCACAGTAGCCTGATTGTGCTGGCAGGCAGGAAAGCTATATCCTTGAACACAAGAATCGAACAAGTCGTTTTCTTCTCTGTTTTTTTGCTTTTTCTCATTCGAGAGAGTTAAACATATAGGATGCGCATACATTTAGCTAAGAGATCGTTTTCTCTCCTTCTCTCTCTCTCTCTTTCCATAAGCACACTTTAGATAAAGTCAAACAACCGCATCAGGTAATTCATCATTAGCAACTTCTCAATTTATCTTCATTTCATGTCATAATCATTCAATCATTCATTAAAAAAGCAAACTCTTCTTTTTAGAAGAGAATACGGTTTTCAGGCTTTGCACTCATCTACTAAAACCATTTATTTACTACTTTTTTACCTAATGCTACACTGCAAATAAAATGTTTTAAATTAGAGCTGATTTTGGTATTAAAATAGAAGAAAATTACGATTAAGTACCAAAATTGGTTTTAAATTAGTACCTTTCTTTTTACAGTGTACTCTTCGAGTTCTTTTCCTATATTTGTACTACTAAATGCTACTAATTCTGCTTTTTTCGTACGGGGAAAATTTATTTCTGAAATTTTACTAAATTTCGTTAGGTAAACTAACGAATTCTCAGTAGGTAACTGGGATCAACTGTCAAACCAGCAATTTTTCAAGAACTAGACTGTAAAATCAATTGCATTAAATTATATTTATAACGTAAAAAGCATTAACCTTCTGATTCATTTATTTACGCTAAATTTATATTTACTGAAAATTTTGGTAAAAGGTTCCATATACATATTTTTACTGAACAGTTCGGTAAAACGTAAGATAAAGTGTTCGGTAAAATGGATCAGTTGCAATTTACTGAATAGTTCGGTAAAACTTGAAGAACAAAAAAAATAATGTTAATTCAATACATCTACATATATATCTATATTTTTGTACCAAAAACTATTGTAAAAAATATTCAAGAAAATTTATTAAAAAAATATGTTTGAATTTAAAAAATTATTTTTCTTTTGATAAGATTATTTTAAATTTTTTGGATTTTTGTGTCTAACTTTGACGCCCTGCTTATATGAAGAAAAAATTGTCTTTTAATGAAATTTTAATTACTTAAATTAAATAAATTAATTTTAAGTAAATTATTTCTATACGTAATTCTTCGTCTATAAAAAAATTACCTTTAAGATAAGCTTAAGATCATTTAAAAACGTTTATTATTTAAGAAGTTATTCAAATTTTTATAAAACATTGAAAATGAAAATTCTTATAAATTTCTAAATAAAATATTGGCCAAATGACTTCTAAAAGGTCTTATTATTTTAAAAATTTTATCATCTTACAAAACTTGTACCAAAAAAAATTTAGTTTTTATAAATTTTATGTTAAAAAATTTTTTATTCCATTGAAAATGAGTGGACTGATAATTTTGTCTGGTACTGTAGAAAATAAAAAATTATCTACATTAATGAATCATTTGCAACTATATTTAACTATATTTAATTTATAAAATGTTCTTAAATTATGGTTTTAGCATTAAAAAGAAAAATGTTTAAATTTATATTTTAGGGAATAAAACAGTAATTTATTCAAATCCTTATTCTTCTCAATTTTTTTTTCCGTTAAAATTTAAAATATACATATTTTGAATAAAATTGCAAGTTTATAGAAAACTAATCTTTCTGAAATATTAAATAATACTGATATTTCATTTTCTATTATTTAAAAACATTAACTACATATTTGACAATTAATAAGTGTTTAAAATAATTAATTAATTGAATTTTAATTTAATTAATATAATAAAATAATTATTACCTAATTAAGTATAGATAATAAATTGAAAAAATCAACTATTTACACTTTAGGCAAGTCAAGGGAATTTTACCGAACTATTCCAGAAATGTTAGTGCCCATTAAAGAGGTTTTCAAAATAAATGTTAAAATTGGGAGTATGGAATAAAGATATCACAATAAATTTTAAATATTATTACTGAAAAAATTGTCAAAAAATTTTTTAATTACGATTATGCCACTATATTCAAAACTTTACTGAAAAATTCGGTAAAATATAAAGTATAAATTTTCACTTAACAATAAATAATTCTAGTGGTTTTAGAAAATAATTGAATTCCTGAGAATAATTTTATATTGCAATTTTTAAAAGTAATTAAATTCTTTTGATTAAATTTTTATTTAAACTTTTAAAAATAATTAAATTCTTTCTATGAATTCTAATTATAATTTTTTAATTCTTAGTCAGAGTTTAATTAATTTTAAAAATTTGTTTTAAAAAGTTCAATTATTTTCAAGAATTATATAATAAGATTATTCCCAAAAATTCAATTATTTAGAAAATTTTTGACATTTTTCAAAAAGAATTAAATTATATTTAATGGCTTTTCATAAAATTTGTATGTGTAACAGAGAAAGTTAAAAGTGACCTACGGTTCGAAAAAATAAATATTTTATTATTTAGTGATTCTGATAGAGACAATTTTTTCTGTCAGAATCACTAAATAATAAAAAGTTCATTTTTTCAAACTGCAGATACCTTTTAAGTTTTTATTTTTCCCTGTCACATGATATGGATTCAATTATTTTTAATAAAATTGCAATT
Organism: Leptopilina myrica (nomen nudum); assembly: GCA_032872475.1. Classification (NCBI taxonomy): domain Eukaryota; kingdom Metazoa; phylum Arthropoda; class Insecta; order Hymenoptera; family Figitidae; genus Leptopilina; species Leptopilina myrica (nomen nudum). Next base: position 7,969,817 of record CM065460.1, read on the forward strand.
AAATTTTGGGAAAAGTAAATTATTCTTAAAAATACATAAAGATTTTTCTCAGGAATTGAAATATTTAAAAAAAAATTAATAAAATTCTTCACAAAGATTGAATTACTTTCTTAAACAATAAACTTTTAACAGAAATACAATTATTTTCAATATAATTTTAATAAATTCTCTCGCTGTTATGAGAGACAAATTAATTGAAAGAAGTCAATTTACATTCATTTTTAATTATTTTTTATAAAATTTGTTTATTTATATGAAATTTAATTACTGTCAATAAAATTGTCATTAAATTCTCGGAAAAATTAAATAATTTAATTTTTTGCAAAAATTGCATTATTTTTATAATTAAAAAATTCTATGCGTGTTTTCAATTATTTTGATTATATAATTAAATATTTTATTTATTTAAATAATTCTATTTTTAAAGGATTGTCTAAGAAGAACTGATTTAAAAATAGATTAAAATTTTAGAAAATAATTGAACATTAAAAGCTTTATTAGTATAGGGATTTTCAGAAATAATAAAATTTCAAATGGTTTTGATTAATTTTATTTAAAATTTCCAAAAAATAATTGAATTTTGAAAGATTTTCTTTTTCAATTTATACTAATAGTTTAATTTCCAAGTCTTTTACAACGAAATTATATTGAAAATTTTATTTGTGTGAAAAATTAAATAACAATAAGTATTTTAATATTTATTTACCAAAAATTCTTCAAGTGTTGAAGAATTTATAATTTAGTAATTCTGAAAACTTTAGATAATGGAAAATTCTAATAAAAATATTTTTATAGAAAGTTAAATTCCCAAAAAGAATTTTAAAGAATTCGGACAACAGAAAATTTTGTCCTTAATTGAAATACATGTTTTATAATAAATAATTTTATTTTCTGACAATTTAACAATTATTTTTAAATTGAATTGTATTGTTGAATAACTCTGACTAAAAATGTGGAAAAAAATTTAGAATTAAAATTATTAACAGGATAAGAGAAATTACCGAGCCCAGTAATAATATTGATAATAATATTAATAATCATAAAAATAATAAAAAGCAATGAAAATAATGAATTAATTGTTTTAAAAATATGCCGTTTTGTGTCTGTTGCACAATGTGTCAAATGCGCCAAGTTTTCCCCAAGTTTATGCATTTCTATCGATTATAGAAGGTGAGTTTGATTCATAAAATATTTCTGATGCTCTCAAGACTTTCGGGAAATGCAGGCACACACCAAACCTTCAGTTTGCTTGCAATTATTTATTCATATGCCTGAAAGGAAACTTTGCAACAAACTTGTTAAGTTGAGAAACTACAAAAGCAATGTGTCCGCAAGCGTAGAAAAATTCACAAAGAATATTATAAATTTTCTAAAAACATATTTTTAACTCTTTCCCTCTATTCTAAAGAGAACATAATAATCTTGTTAAATACGATATCGAAAAAATATTTTACAAAGCATTAAAAATTTTCTTTATAGAAAATATACCTACAATGGAACAACTAATGTTGTTGTATTATAAAACACAAGTTTTATAATAATAATAACAATATTTGTAAAATTAAACAATTAAGTTGTAAATTAATCACAAGTTATGTGAATTAATTCAATTGAGTTACTACAGGCAAAATGTTCACTGATTCCTTTTCTTTCTAATGAGAATTATATCCTTGAGGTATTTTAAACAAAAGAGAGGAAATTTTCTTCAAGTTGGTTCGTAATTTAGATCCTTATTTGATTTGAGGGCATCTGGTATCAGGTACACGAAAAGTTAAAAGACAAACTCAATCTAACTCGCAGAAATCCGTTCAACTATTTGTTTAATTTTCAACTTAGCTTCAGTTTACCTTCAATTAATCCTATGAGAAAGTCGAAATTGAATATTTACTCTATGACCGAGTCGACTTTATTGTATTTTTTTTATTCGACAAACAAATATTGTATATACGTGAAAAATACACTCAGTAAAAAATTTATTTGCAGCAACCATAAGAGGCGAAGATTAAATCACATTTAACTATATAGTTTTTATTAAATTATGAAATTGAATTTTGGGAAATAATCCTGCACCACCAATTAAATATCGATTTAAAATTTCAATTCTTCAAAATTTTAAACTATTTAAAATGTTAAAGGATTTAAATCTATATTTAATGCGTATGATTATTCCCCAAAATTAAATTTCATAATTTTCAAATCATCGAAATTCTTTTTATCGAAACATCATTTCACATCATTTTCATATTTCGAAATACCATTGAACATAATTTTTAATTATTTGAATTATTCTTTATCCTAGTATTTAAATATTAGAATTATCCTTTGACATCATTTTTAATATGTCGAAAAATTATTTGACATAAATTTTGTTAATCCGAATGACTATTCGTCATAATTATTAATCCTCCGATTTTCCATTTAATATAAATTTCAAACCTTCGAAATATTATGTTACATAAATTTCATTTTTAAAATGATATTTTCCAGAATTTTCATTAATACAAATATTTAAATGATAAAATAGACATTTCTCCCAATTTTTATGTGACACAGCCTTTAATTCTTCGAAGATTTAAATGTTTGCTTTTAATAATTTTGACAAATAGTCATTCGGATTAACAAAATTGATGTCAAATAATTTTTCGACTTATTAAAAATTATGTCAAAGGATAATTCTAATATTTAAAAATTATGTTTATTGGTATTTCGAAATATGAAAATTATGTGAAATGATATTTTTATAAAACTTTATTAAAACTTGACTTAAGAATTCAATTTCAATAAATAACCAATTATCCAATAAAATAAATATAAAAAAAACAACTCTTAATTCGTCGTAAAAAATCAATTATTTTTAAAAATTTTAAGTAATTCTGCAAGAGAATTATATTATTTTGGTAAACAACAAAATTCTTCACGAAAAGTCTATTATTTTTACGAATTCTGATCAAGAATTAAATTGTATTTATTACATTCAAATTAATTTTTTATCCTTCCGTATATTGTTAATAAATAATATTTGTTCGATTCAAGGAAGAAATAATTAAATGAAACAATAAATTTTCATTTTGTTGACAACGTTTTGATGGACTGGTTCGCCATTATCATCAGGTCACTAATTAAAAATTACATGAACTTTTGGTCAAAATCGAAATAATTATAAAAAATAAATAAATAGGACTAGATGGAAAATTAAAATTTTAAAATTAAAAAATCACGAACATTTTAATTTTTCGTCTAGTCCTATTTATTTATTTTTATAATTATTTCGATTTTGATCAAAAGTTCATGTAATTTTTAATTTGTATTTATTACAATTACATTCTTCAGAAAAATTAATTCACAGTCAACATTTTTAATAAAGTTTTTCGCAAATTTCAATAATTTAAACAATATTGAATAAAATTCTTCAAATGAATTCAATTATTTATATTAATTATTATTTAAATTCTTCTAGGAGTTCAATTAATTTTTAAAATTTAAATAAAATTCTTTAATTCTTCAAATTAAAGTCTTTGAAAACATAAAACTTTTTATAATTTTAATAACAATTTTGTAGGATTAATTTTTTTCGAAAAAGTTTAATTGAATTTTTGTTTAATTATTTAAAACTTTTAATCTCTAATATATATTTAACTGAAGAATTTTTATACAATAAAAATTTTGTAAAATTGAATTATGAACAGTTGGATTTGAAAATTCTCAAAGAACTTTTTCAAACATTATTAAAAATAATTTGTCTAAAGAAGAATTTTAATCAAACATTCTCGAAAATAGTAATTGAAAATTTAAAAGATGAAAATAACTTCGAAGAAGTTGAAGTAACAATATTCTATAATATAAAAAATAAAAAAATAATTTTATCACCAGGTTAATTTTAAGTTTAATTATTATGAAAACATGAAGAAAATAATCGCTCCAAGTCGAAGCTTCGCATTTATAATAATATTTTTATGAGTTGCACTGAAAAAAAAATTTATTTGATACAAATAACCGATTATTTGACTATTATCAAATAAATATTTACTTGAATCAAATAAATTGTATTTGAATCAAATATTTCAATATTTGAAGCAAATACTATTTAATTGATTGAAATAAAAATTATTTGATTCAAGTAAATATTTATTTGATAATAGTCAAATAATCGGTTATTTGAATCAAATAAATTTTTTTTCCAGTGTACGGAATTTAAAAAGATTTGAATTTGAAATTTTTAAAAACCCTAGTTTCTATTAAAAAAATAATAAGGAATAAATAATTATTTAAAAATGATGTTATTAATGTTTTTGAATAATTTTATAATTAATGAAATACGTAAGTAAATCAAATAGAACATTTTTTCTGTATCTAATAATTTTTATAGTGAATCAGAATATTATTTATAGTCAGGGAAAAGGTCAGAGTTCTTTCTGGAAATCATACACTGAAAAAAAAAATTATTTGATTCAAATAACCGATTATTTGACTATTATCAAATAAATATTTACTTGAATCAAATAATTTTTTTTTGAATCAATCAAATAGTATTTGCTTCAAATACTGAAATATTTGATTCAAATAAAAATTATTTGATTCAAGTAAATATTTATTTGATAATAGTCAAATAATCGGTTATTTGAAACAAATTTTTTTTTCAGTGTACACACGGAAAAAATAAATTTATCAGATTTTACAAAATTGTTACGTAGTGGTGGATATAGCTGATTACAAAACTGAAGTTTGTAAAATAAAAGGAATATTTCAGGATAAAGTATAAAAATTTCGAAGTTTATACTCAATATTTTTAAACTTTATCCTGAAATATTCTCTACACACACAAAAATAAGTGTTAAATGTGTTGCGTGTAGTTTTTAGATTATGTTGTTTTAACACAATTTTGGTGTTATTTTAACCCCATTTAAAATGTATATTAATTTAACACCCTCTAGTGTTAATTTAACAGTCTCTATTGTTATTTTAACACCAATGTAGTGTTAAAACCACACAGTGTCGGTTAAAAATGTTGCGTGTAGTTTTAACACTACTTTTAGTGTTAAAATAACACTTCTTTTTTCCTGTGTACAATTTACAAAATCCAGTTTCATAATAAACTGTATCGGCTAGTCCGTAACAGTTTCGTGAAATCTGCTAAATTAATTTTTTTCGTGTGAAAAAAATCAAGGGAAAAAACAAAGTTGAATTTTTGTAGCAACCCTGAATTGTTTTAATCTAAGAAAGAAACAAAAAAAAGTTAATTCAAGGAACTTTAAATATACAGTTTGTGTACTTTGAAATGTTGTATGGATTGGATTGTATATATTAGTTTCTAAACAGAACCTATAGCGTTCCCATCAAGTTCCTATACAATCATCTATACTCCTCTCCTAGAATCTACTCTTGAAATGCCTCCTTTCAACCCACCCTCTTAAAAATCTCGTTCCCACTATTCTTCTTTTTCTTCATCATCTTCTTCTTCTACTTTTTTTTCTACTTTTTCTTCTCTCGTTGCTTCATTGGCTCTTCTTTCCATCTTGCACAGAAACTTCTTCCTTCTTTCTTTCTCGCATCTTTTCAAGGTTCTTATAGTTGCACTCTTTTCTTCAGCAACGCTGTCCAAGAATTGCAACGCTCAAATGGCGTAGAAAAAAAGTTACAAGTCCACGCGAGATGTCTGGTTCATTCGCGGGGCCCCAGTGCAGCGGGAGTGCATTGGCCTCAAAAATAGCCTCATCTACCACTGAAAATCGCAATTCTTATGATTCTCTACGGCCTTCTTTCTTTATCACTTTTTTCAGAATCTCACTATTTTTTTTGTTGGTTTCAGCTTCCTTTTGCTATTTTTTTTCCTCTTTTAATCTTTTTTATGCTTCGTAATTCTCTGAACGAAATTTCGTCTATTTAGAAATGTTATATGTGGATGATTCTCCACGAAGTGGTAACTTTTGACTACAGAAACATTATTTTTAAAATTATTTCTTTAAATATATTTAATAAAGCTTGAGAATAATTGTTTTGTTAACATTTGAGCCTCAATTTTTTTTAATCTCACAAATAAGATAAATGACACAGTAGATGCGAGCGGTCAATAAAGTGCCTATTATTGACCTAGGGTAATAATGGCTAACATCAACTTTTTAATGAATAAAATTATTAAAATGAATTATTTGAATCTGCTATTTTCTTAAATAAAAGTTTGATTACATTATAATAGGGGGCAATAAATGTTATTATTTAATTCTTTGTCAGTTAACAGAAAAAAATTCCTAAAAACGGATAAAATTTGTGTCAAAAATTTTGAAAGTTCTGAAAACTTATATCAGATCTTCCCGGGTTTTAATGTGACTCACAAACTGTGCTAGATATTTGTTGTCAATAATTGTGTTGCGTGAAAAAAACTGAAAAACCAGAATTCTATGGGGCTATTTTGTCCACTTCAAAAAATCAAATATTTCTCAGAAATCTTTTATTTAGTAAGTAAACAAGATTCTGTGCATCATTTTTTATACATTCTTGTTTTACTTTTTTGGTAAAAAACTATAAATAACTTAATTAAAATCATTAAAACGATTAAAACTTCAACCGGTGCGGAACCAAAAAATGAACGTTAATTAATATTTATAAGTTTTTCAAATTAGTTTTAAAACTATTTCTCTCGTTTCTCTTAAAACAACTTGAAAAGTATGTTAGATGTTAACTTGTTATTTACTTAAACTTAAAAATATTAATTTCATGCTTTAGAAAAATATTCAAAACGTTCAAAAAAAGCTTCGTTTGAAATGATATTTTTAAGTTATTTACAAGAGCCGGCTGAAGCTAGCAGTCGTACTCAGCACCTATCTTTAAGCGTCAACCACTAATTAATGAAATTAATGACTAAAAACTTACCAAATTTGCTATTTAGTGATTATTAATTCTTAAATAACAATATTCGATGTTTTTTTAATCATTAAGTGTTATTAAATTTGATGAAGATACATATTAGTAGTTGACGCTTAAAGATAGGTGCTGAGTACGACTGCTAGCTTCAGCCGGCTTGTTAGGTAGACGTTAAATTTGATTTTAGTTAAGTATCACCTTTTAAATGATGAAATATTGCGATATTTATTGGAGGGGCATTGTTGGGAAATATTAGTGGTGAGCGCCTATGGATCGGTGCTGACTACGACTGCTAGCTTCAGCCGGCTATTTACAAGTGTCTAAATGATAATTTTATAATTATAAAAAATATATATTTATAAAATATATATATATATATATTCAAAATGAAAAAAATGTTATTGAATATCTGAGTAATATATAATTTAAAAAAAGGTTGTTAATTTTTAGTAAATCCAAATTTTAGCAAAATCTTAGTGTTTTATTTTACATTTTGTTGTATAATATCTAGAAAAAAATGTTTTGTATCTCATTCTTTCTTTAATTTACTCTGAAATATTTAGACAAAATATTTAATGAAGCAGAAACGATGAAAAAAATGTTTAGGCAACATTATAAAAAGACAAAGTTTGATGCACAAAATAGCCCAATTTCGGGGGATATTTTGCGCACGACTTTTAATGACTACAACTCAGACAAAAATTTTTTTTTCATTGTCCAACTCATAGGAAATCCTCAGATAAGTATCAAGATATATCAAAATTTAATATTTTTTTAATTTAATTCTGAATTTTAATAAATTATTGAGACAAAAAAGCTGTTTGATGCACAAAATAGCCCCGGTTGACGGTACTTTAGTAATCTATGAGTGATAAAATATATATATATATATATATATATATATATATATATATATATATATATATATATTATTACCCTAGGGAAATAATAGTCACTTTATTGACTTGCAAGCGGTAATAAATACACATTATTGCCTTAGGGTAATAATGATCACGTTTTTTACCGCTGGACTTTAAAGAGAGACTTACTATACTCCTGTACAGGTAGATAAAATATCGATAATATTTCTGAGTTGTATAAATAAAAACCGCTGCCAAGTTATAAATTTTTGTTATACTTTTGGTACTCATTTCATTCGTTTTCGTAAATCTTGTTGTGCTTATTTTATGAACACTTTGCTTCCTCATAGAGATGTTAATAACAATAAAGTATAAATTTTGAACAATTATTCTTAAGTGCTGTAATATTTTTTTCTCTTTATTTAATACTTTCACATGAAAATTTTTTTTTCACAATTTTTGTTTTTTAAAATATCAATAACTTCTTTATTTCCAATCGAAATAGCTTCAAAAATAGGTCAATCGAAGGGTTTTTTAATACTCTACAAGTTGGGAAGTATGGTTTTAATATTATTTCTACATTTTTCAACAAAATTCTCAAAAAAGTCTTATTTTCCAAAATTTTTGATTTTTAAAAGTTTAATATCTCCGGTGAATATGAACGAAAAATGTTCATTCTGAGCTCAAAAGATGCGTCTAAAAAAACTCTAAAAAATTAGAGAAAAACATTTATAGGTGTAAAAATGTCATTTTTGAACTCCTGAGGTCAAATAACATAAAGATATGTTAAAAAATCGAACCTGAAAAATTTTTATATTACAATACTTCCTCAGTATGAGGAAGCAATTAAATCGCCAAAAAGTAACATTTACAAAATTATAATATTCCTTCCTGATATAGAGAAAGTATTTTAAGACCAAAAATTTTTCAAATTCGATTTTTTAACATATCTTTATGTTATTTAACCTCAGGAGTTCAAAAATGACATTTTCAAAAAATATAATTCCGTGTGTTTGTGTAAACATCATATTTGCATAAATATCTCCAAATTATAAAGACCTTTTGGGCTGAATTTTTTTTAAATTGTAGGTCTCATCTGCGGACATAAAATGAGAGTACTTTGAGAAAAATTAATAAAGTTTAACTATTTATTTTTTTGATTTTTAATTTTTCAAAAAAACGTTTTTTGCCCATAACTTTAAAAAAATGTTAGGACACCTATAAATGTTTTTCTCTAATTTTTTAGAGTTTTTTTAGACGCATCATTTGAGCTCAGAATGAACATTTTTCGTTCATATTAACCGGAGATATTAAACTTTTAAGAAACAAAAATTTTGGAAAATAAGAATTTTTTGAGAATTTTGTTGAAAAATGTAGAAATAATATTAAAACCATACTTACCAACTTGTAGAGCATTAAAAAACCCTTCGATTGACCTATTTTTGAAGCTATTTCGATTAGAAATAAAGAAGTTATTGATATTTTAAAAAACAGAAATTGTGGAAAAAAAATTTTTCATGTGAAAGTATTAAATAAAGAGAAAAAAATATTACAGCACTTAAGAATAATTGTTCAAAATTTATACTTTCTTGTTATTAACATCTCTATGAGGAAGCAAAGTGTTCATGAAATAAACACAACAAGATTTACGAAAAGGAATGAAATGAGTACCAAAATTATAACAAAAATTTATAACTTGGCAGCGGTTTTTATTTCTCTTTTAATTTGACGTTTACTTATCTTTTACATTTGTACTTTATTTTCATTCAATATAAAATTACATTTCAATCAACCTTCCGAACTGGCGCCAATCATCATAATAATTTTTTTTCCCCCTTTTCGTCAAGTCGTTCAGATCGACGACACAATGTTGAAAAGAAGAATTTAGTAGGGCGTCAATTTTCATCGTTCAAAAGCATTGAGGTGGAATCTCGATTAAGAATGTGCTCTCTTCACGAGAGCTGACTGAATTTTTCGACAGTTTTATATTCTTACGCGCGGGATGAGAATCGATTCGCGTTTAGATCGAGGAGCGAATGTCCGGGATGAGATGACTGGTACAGCGAAAAAGAGAGAGAGAGAGAGAGAGAGAGCAAACCTTCCGCCATTGTACGTGATCTCAATGTAAAAATCTCGATAGCTTAGAATTCTTGTCCGGTCAGTTCACGTGAAACTTTAATGTCTTAGATCTTCACTGGACTCACGTATTCTCCACGGTTCGAGTACTTCAATAAAACGTATTCCTTTCACAACAATTGATTTTTCAAAAAGGATGCTTTTGAATTTTTTTGCAAATGGAAAATGAAAAATTTATCAAATACTTGGATATTCAAAATGGTTTTTAGAACAAGAGGTGAATTTTATTAAATGCTTCGTGAATATTTAGCGATTATTTGGTTCAACCAACTACTTGGTCGCTATTTAGTATAAATACTAAATATCTTATAAATATTTAGTCAAAAATTTAGCAAATATTAATATAGAAAATATGGTAAACATTTACTAAATACTTGGTAAACATAAATTGTTATATTAACAGTAAATGTTTAGTAAATTTTTGGTAAATGAATAGCAAATGTTTAGTACACATTTAATAAATATTTAGTAAATTATTAGTACATTTAGTATATATTTACTAAATTTTAACTAAATATGTATACTAAATATGTTATAAGTAGAACATATTTAGCATATATTTAGTAAATATTTACTAAATTTTTACTAAATATTAACCAACTGATTAGCAAATATTTATTATATATTTATGAAACGTATTTTCGTTTTATTTCACCGACAACACTTGATTATTAAAAAAGTCTCTTCTTTTTGGCATTCAACTTATTTTTTCACTCAATAAACAATTTTCATGGAAATCAATAATTACGAAGTAGGGTGTGCCTTGTTTTAAATTTAACCCATCGCTTTTTTAAATATATATATATATATTTTTTACCTTAACTTTATCGGTTTATATTGAAATAATGAAAATAAAAAATCAAAACGAACTCTTTTAGAAATTCAAAATTTTGAAAAATAGAACACGATTTTCGATTCATGTCGCAGAAATATGTTGAATGTGCAATGAGGAAAGTCAATTTCCTTGACCTCGTGCCGGCTAAACAATATCTAACAATGAAACTCGAGAAAACAGTTTTGTAGTTAATATATATAAAGTGTACAAGTGGAGCCTTGGATTTTTTCTTTTCTTTTGTGTATGGAAACAAAACTGGCATTATTTAAGACACGTTAAATTACAATTAGGTCACCAAAGCGATGCGTCGCGACAGTGACAAAACAACTGTCTGACTTTCTTAGACTTGTTGCCTCTTTCCACTTATTCCTCTTTCTTTTCGTTTTATATACACAGTTTCATGATGTTCACTGTATACAACGAACATACAAATACATTTTCACTATATTTCTGTACCATCAACTCTCTATCGTTCAGGATTTTTTATATTTTAATTTTAAAATTATCAAGACTTATAAAACTACAATATTTCTGTTATGTATTTTTCGCTTTTTATTATTACTTTTATAATTTCAATTAGCAACCATTCGCGCGCGGATAACTTTTTAAATGCTTTTTTTAAAAATAAAATTATCAATTTAAAAAAGATTTAAAAATTTTTTAGTTCAAATTTTTTTTCATTTCATAGAAATGAAGTTTAAATTAACAGCATGTAACTGTTGGAAACTCAATGGTATTTTTTTCGATCACTTTTCTCTTTAAATATTTAATAAATTGAGCTGAAATATTGTACTAAAGTCTAAAATATATTAAAAAAGTTATTCACAAAAAACTTATATGATATTTAAAAAAAAAATAATCGAAAAAATTACCATTGAATTTCTAACAATCACATGCTGTTAAAATATAGATTGTTAATATTAAAACCACAATAATCATATATTTTGATACAGTGATTTTTAAAAGTTAGAAATTTTTATTAAAAGTACGGAAAAAAATTAAATTTCTAAAATTCATAATTTTGATTTTTGATTGTCTTTTTTTGCTATAAAATCAACACAAATTCTAATACAAAACATTCAAATTTTTCTATTTTTGAAAGTATTTTCTTTTTAAATAACTTCATTTTTGAGAAACATTCATACAATTATTTCTTATAAATTATTTAATATTTCAAATATTTCAATATTAATTAATTTTTAAAAGAATTGAGTTTACAATTTTTATAAATAGTTCAACTTCATAAGGCTTAAATTTCAAATTTTGTAAAATTTCATGCTAGAATAAAAAATAGAAATTTACAAAAAAATTAAATTTTTGAAATATACTAATTATTCAAATTCTTCTTGAATTTAGTTAAATTTGTCAATATATAATAAATTTTATTGATAATAACGGAAGTATAGAGAATATTTTAGTTAAAAACATTTTTTGAAAATTTAATTTTGGATAAGTTGCAAATTATTGCAGAAATTGAATTATTTTTTAAACTAATAAAATTCTTCTTACAAAAGTTCAATTATGTTCAAAAGTTATGAAAAAAAATTCTCGTCAAAATCACAATTATCTCTATAAATAACAAAATTCTTCTGAAAAATTCAATTGCATTCTCTTATTTCACGAATCCAAATGTCAAATGCAAAAAATTAATACTTAAAAAAATTGCATAATTTAAATCATTTTCAATATAATACTATTACAATAAATTTGTCAAAAGAATTCTATTTTTTAATAAAATTGTACCCAAAAATTTACAAATTATTTTCATAAATAATAAAAATTAGACAAGAATTCAATTATTAACAAATTTTTTTCAATTTCTTCTCAATAATTTAATTAATTTCATAAATAAACTTTTTTATGAATTCAATTATTTTTATATAGCTAAATAATAAATATTTTTAAAGAAAATCAAGTATTTTCTTAAATAGTAATTAAAATTCATCAAGAAAATTCAATTATTGAAAAATTGGTTTATATAAATTCTTTTTAAAAATTAGATTTGAAGAAACATAATTTATTCAATATAGTATTCAAATTTGTATTTAATTAATTAAAAAATGTTGAAAAGGTTTCAACTTAAAATAATTTTAAATTTGAATTTTCTATATTTGACAATTTTGAAGAATTAATTTTTTTAACAAAGTTTAATTTAATGTTTTTTAAATAATTTGAAGTTACGTGGAAGTTATATGGAATTTTCTTTAAATATAAGAATTGTTTTCATAAGTAAATTTTCCTAAACGTTTAAGTGAATTTTCCAAATTTTTTGAATTTTCCTACATTATTTAATGGGAATGTTTCTAAATTCATAGGAAATTTTCTATTGATTATTTTTAGAAAAATTCCCTTATCTATGTTAGTACATTTTTCGAAATAATTGGAATTTTCTCTCTTAACTTGCTTAGGAGAATCAAAATTTCGCAAAATTGAATTTTAAACAAATGTATTTGGAAAAATATCAAAGATCGATCTTTTACAAAAATTACTAAAAATAGATGATTTAGGGATGAATTTTGATTAAAAATTCTAGACAATAATACTTAAATAGAAATGATGAAAATAATTTTTAGAAAGTTACAGTAACAATATTCCTAATATAAAATAATGATAATACTTTTATAAGTTATTTAATTTCAAAAAGGTTTTAATTTGACAATTTTAAAAACTTATATTTCTGTAGAAAAATAATAATAATAATTAAATATTTATTTTAAAAAGAAGTTATTGATGTTTTGGAATAATTTTACAATTAATGAAATTCATAAATAAATAAATATAACAGAACATTTTTTTGAGTAAAATTGTTTCCTTTATTTTCTAAAAATTAAAAAATTTTCAATGTCATTTTCGATAGAAATTTACAATTGACAAATGGAATTTAGAAACATTTGTTACTTTTATTTTTAAAAAAACTTTGAATTTCATTAAAGCAATTGTAATTGAGAAATAGAAATGATGCAAATTATTTCCTTATTATAAAAATTAAGAATATTCTATAAAAATTTTAAGGAACGGGAATAATTTTGTAATAATTATGTTTGTTTTTCTTATGCAAAAAAAAGTTTGTGGACAATATTATTGTTAAGAAATAAAAATTATGCACTGAGAAAACATTATACTCGTTTCAATTAAAAAAATAATTTTGAATGATTTTGTTTTATTGAAATTAGTTTGTAAGCTTAATTCCAATATATAGAAAATATTTAAAATATTTACTGCTTTGATTCAAAAATAATTTTTGTTTGAATAATTATGTTTAATTCAAAAATATTTTCTGGTTTGGTTTAAACAAAAAATATGTTTGAATTAAACTCAAATTTGTTTGACTGTATAGCAAAGATATTTTAAGTTTGATTTAAAGAAAATATGTTTGAATCAATTAAATCGTTTTCTCAGTGTCCATAATATGGATATACTTCCTATTTCATAATTATAATTTTTTAATTAACAATTAATAGTAATTTTCTAATATTTTTTATTAGGAGGCAAAAAAAATTTGCCTAATTTAGATCAGTCAGACGAAATTTGTGATAAAAAACGTTTAAAAAACAAAATTTATTTGTTAATTATAACTTCTTTTAAATTTTCTCATTTTTCAATTCCAAAGATTATTTTATTTTGAATCATGAAAATACCTGCAAATTTTTTGATTTGTCAAACAATATTTTGTAATGAAAAAAAAACAAAAGCATACACAGAAGTCAGACTTCAGGTGTTGTTAAAAAAATGAATGAATTCTCGATTATTATAATTAATTTTATAATTATAGGTACACTCGAATTAGTAAAAACAGTTTGCTTATTTAGGGACTGACTTTTTGCTTTGGAATTAATAAATTCAATTTATTTTACTAATAAATAGTAATTTCTACTAAATTATTAGTAAAATTTACTACTTTCTGTTTTGAGTGTTCCTAAATAATAAATTGATATTACATAGATACTTAACGAGATGTCATAGAATAACAAAATCCACTACTAAAAATTAAAGTATAAAATAAAAAACTATCTAAAATATGAGGAGCTAATTTAATTTTAAAAAGTTGAGAAATAAAATATTGTGTATGTCTGTTACATGTGTAGCCATAATGTTATGTGGAGTGACAAGATTGGTGTAGACATTTTTAAATATATCGAGAAAGAGGTTATTTCCTTCGGAGCACTTTAAACCCCTTGGACCTCCAGAGAGTGTTGTAGGTTGCTGATCCTTCTGGTGTGGAATGCTGAAGAGCTTATATGCATTGGAAAAGGCGAGAGAAAAGAAGAGATGTTGTAACTTGCTCGATTTACCATGTTCTCGCGTCGACCTTTCACCTATTACATCTTTTTTTTTATTCTCCCTTATTTCTTCTCACTCACTTCGGTAAGTCACAAGTTTCAAAAAAACTCTTTTTAAAAGGTATGAAAATATTTTTAAACTGTGAACTTTAACGAAAAAACCATTTGAATTCATCTCTTATCACTTATCATTATAGTTAAAACTGTTATATTAATATTTAATTACCATAATTACCAGAGACTGTATTCAAGAAATATATTTACTTCTTCGAGATTCAAAAACATTACGAATTTTTTAAACTGAACTTTATTATAAAAAAATGCATGTAAAATGGTATTAAGTGTTAATAATAATAATAAAATAGAATACTAATAATAATAATAATACTCTACTTAATCAATAATAATAATAATAATAATGATAGGAGCAGATAATTTATTTAACGTTCCGGTATTTTTTTATTGGAATAGCGTTCGCTTGTTTTCTTTTTATTAAGTACATAGGTATGGAGAAATGTAATTAGATGCCTGGAGGAGGAATTCTTTTTCCTTTTTACTGTTAGGAAAACGAACAAAACTGGATATGTACTTTTCATAAAGTTTTCTTTAGCAAATGAATGAAAATTTTTATGATAATATGACGGAAAAAGTTCAATATCAAATTTTTTTTCTACTTTTGGTGCTATATTTTTTCGCATACAGTCACTAAAGTACTTCTTTCTAATTGAGACCACTTTTTATTCTTTTTTTAAAGAAGCCTTCTCCTTCATGGACTTATTTAAAATCGGAAAACTAATTTTTCCAATTTTCAATCAGGAAAATAATTTTTCTTTTTATAAATAGATGTTAGATAGTTATGATTGAAAATTAATTTATAATTGTAAATATAATCAATATAATATTCGTATTTCAATTCGTATTCAGGGTTGCCACAAAAATTAAATTCTGTTTTTCTCTGATTTTCAGACAGAATTTTGACTTTTTCTTTGACTCTAAAGAATATTCTGATTCACTATAAAAATGATTATATACTGAGAAAAATATTCTAATACATGAATTTAAGAATTTCTTTAGTACACTGTAAAAAATTTAGGGAGTTAACGGACTCGGGAGTAGGGAGTTAAATTTTTAGAGTTAAAAATTAACTCCAAAAGAGAGTCAATTTTTAACTCCCTTCATTTAACACCCGCGGGAGTTATTTTTTCCATGGGGAGTTAGCATTTGGGAGTTAAATTTTAACTCCTTTTATTTAACTCCCCTGGCATTAACTCCCAAATTGGGTGCGACTTTTATAGACTCCCTGGGGAGTTAAAATTTAACTCCTTTTTTTTACAGTGTAGTAAAACAATTTGAAATAGTTAATAACTTATTTTTAAAATAAATATCTTCAATCATTATTATTTTTCCCTAAAAATTAGGATTTAAAAAAATGTTAATTCAAACCTTTTGATATAATAATAAATATTTAATAACTTATAAAATTATTATTATAAACATGAAGAAGTAAATCTTCGAATTATTCATGTTTTTGTAATAATTAAAGAAAATCCAGTGATAAAAGTATTATTTTATAATTTTATATTTAATACACTAATTTTTTCGAATGATTATTATTCTCATCATTTAAATTCAATTATTATTTTTCAGAGTATTTAACTCAAATTCTACTTTAAATCAATTATTATTAGTGAAGTGTACGAAAAATTTATATTTCCAAAGATTTGAATTTGCATAATTTTTAATTTTAAACCTTTTCAAAATTCTATTATTTCTAAAAATTCATGCTAAAATGCTATTAATATTAAGTTATAGTCTAAAATTTTAATCGAAATTCACTTATAAATCAATTTTTATTAGAAAATTCTACCAGAATTCAATTATTTAAATACAAAAATAAATAAATAATTAATTAATAAAAAAAATTAATATTTTGATTTTGAATTTAATAATTTTTTAATAGAATAATCAATAATTCCATATTTCGAGAAGTTTATTTTAATTTGAATTAACAATATTTGAAATTCTAAGATGAAAATAGTTGAATTCCCAAAAACAAATTTAAAAAAAATTTTTTGAAATTAATTGAAATTTTGCAAAGAATTTTTTTTTAATTTTCTGAAAAAATCGAATGTTTATGTTGAATATTGTTATTTATGAAAATAATTGAATTATGCAATAAATTTTATAAAAACTCTTAAAAACAATTATTGAAATACTGTGAAAAATTTGGTTATTTATCGATATAATGGCGTTAATTGTTATTTATCACAATAATTGCGTTAAAACTTTTTAAATAACTGAATAATATTATAAAAATTCATTCTTGTCCAGAAATAAAATTTTTTTTGAAGATTTTGCATTTGAATTTTAGAAAATAATTGAAAACATTTTAAAGAATTTTATTAAAAAATTTTTAATTACTGGAATTCCTGTGTAGAATTTAAATAACAATTTATGAAAATAATTGAATTCATGCGAAGAATTTTATTAAATTTTGTTTACGTAAATAATTACAATTTTTACAAGAATTTTATTAATATTTTTGACAGTATTTTAGTTTTAGAAGAATTTTAATTCTTGAAGAGAAATTTAAACAATTTTTGAAAATAATTTAATTTGTGAAAAGTATTTTATTACTCTACAAAAAAATATTAAATTATTTTTTTGAATTTTGATATTTATCAAAATAATTGACATTTGAAGAAGAGTTTTATTAAAATGTATTAAAATAATAATTGATTTTATAGGAAGAATTAAAATAAATTGTTTATGATAATAATTGAATTATTGAAACGAATTTCATTATCTTGTTGAATAATTAAATATTTCTTAAAATTAAATTTTTTTGATGAGTTTTAATAAAATTTTTAAGAATAATTGTATTTGTCGACGAATTTATTTAAAATTGTATTAAAAATATTTAAAATTCTGCGATAAAGAAAATTGATCAAAAAAATTTTTTAATAATAAATTTTTTTTGTATAATTGTATGAAAATAGTTAATATTGAAAATCATTGAATTCTTGTGATGAATATTGTTAAATCTAAAAATAATTTAATTTTACAAAGAATATTTTTTGAAATTCTTAAAAGTAATTGAATTTTTGTGAAGACTTTGGTTATGTATCAAGATATTTGCGTTAAAACATTTTAAATAAATAAGCAATATTAAAATCTTGATGCTTGCCCGAAGTAGAAAAAATTTTTGAATGTTTCAAATTGGAATTTGTGGTAGTTTCAAAATTTATGAGACAAACAAAAAGACACCAAAATTTAGAATTTTCATAAGAATTCTAAAATTTAATTTTTTCTATTACTGTTAATAAAAAATTCTGACTTGTTCCATGGGGCTAAAGTTTTGAATGTTCGAATGAACGAAATTTTTTTCACCTTAAGTGTTTTTGAAAATTGCTATCACAAAGGGAAAACTAATTTAAATTAAACATTCTTTAGTTTAGAATTAATTTGTTCTAATTTAGAAAATAATTTTTTTGTTAATAAAATACAAATAAGAAGAAGTAAAAAAAATGTCGTTCATTTGACAGTTCGAAACTTTAGGAACATCTTTTTCCTAAATTCACTAATTTTTCTGACCTGTGGCAAGCGTGATATTATTTTGATAATCATTTTGGATTTTGATTATTGATACATAGAACAGTTGGGTTCAATTCGCTCACAAGTGGGAGCATCGATACAATGAATTATGTTTTGCAGACAAATTTTATGTTCTCACAAAGAAGAGAGGAAAAAAAACGTGCACCTAATTTTTTTTTTGCCTTCTTTATATATTCTCCTGAGAAGATGAAGAATCAGGCAACAAAGTTCTTAGGACTTTCCTAAAATGGAGAAGAACATTCTTCGGTGAGTATTTAACAGACTAACGTCACTAGTTATGTGGGTGCGCATGGAGAGTGTGGGTTTTCTTTAATTTCTCAAGTCTCGCGTGTAAGAAATGTACAAAAAGTTAAATTGCATGAAACTTGAATGTTTGAAGCGTGCTCTCTATCTCTCTATCTCTCTCTCACTCTTGTCCACAGGTATGCACATGCATGCCCTCGTAGTATCTCATATTCTCTCGTGATTGTAACACAAAATGACTTTAGGCAAGCCTGAATGTATAATATTTCGTATCTCCTCACGTATGTATGAATCTTCGTTGAGCACGAGAGCAGGACAGATGCTGTAGATACGTTTACGAGTACCCAAACGGCTCACGGCACCACTACATTTCGCATATCAGTGATTCTCAACTCTACTAAACATTGTGCTTTCAAAACTATCCCTTTAATTAATCACGACTCTAGTGAAGAATCATTCACTGAAATATTTTTTGGTAAATCTTTTCTTAAACAAAAATCGAATGTGTTAAAAAATATAAAAATAAGAAATGAGCATTGGAGTTACAATTTTTATTTAATCTTAATTTGATTTTAAAAAGTAAATAAAAATTGGTTGTCAATTTTAATTGAAATTTTTAAACTACAGATCTAAAATAAATTATAGGGGAACATAGTCGGGTGTTGGACTTTAGTTATATGATAGGACCCCTGCTATTATTTTTAAATGAGAAACGTATCTGTTAGCACAGTTAAAAAATGGTGAGGTAAACCAGACAGTAGTCGGACTTTTAAGAAAATTATTTTAATGAATACTGTTTAAAAATTGCAATTAAAATTTCTTCCACGCGTGTGATTATTCTTACTGGTCCTACAAAACTAGTATACCAATCATGTTTACGAAAAAAATGCCTTATTCGTTAAAAAAAATTTCCAAATAAACAAGAAAAATCCGACAGTAATCTTTTTAAATTAACACTGTTTAAAAAGTGCAATTAATATTTTTTTTCAATTTCTTTCATGTGATATTGTTCCATACGATCACACAAAACTATTAAACCAGTTATGTTTATAAACAAAAATTTGTATTACTGTGCTGTTATTTTGTTTGGATTTACAATTTTAGTGTGATATTATATATTATATATATGTATATATTATATCGAATTGAAAATTATCTAATTTTTGGTGTTAAATAATAATCGACTATTTTGAAACTTTTTAAAATTGACCATTTTCTTTGGACTTGTCTCATTATAATATATCCGAAACAATCACAACATGAACTCAAATCATCGTAGTGGATTTTTTGAAAATATCAGGAGACGTTTTGTAAAAACACCGGTTGGACTTATGAAAAAATTGATTAAGGACCAAAAATGTCTAGTGAGATTAAAAAATAAAAATCACTTTTTACTACGATGTAAATCAAGTGAGTTATTTCTTCCGTCTCATTAAATTAATTTAAAAACTAATTTATCTTTCAATAATTTGGTCTCAAAAAAACGATTTAACGAATTGACTTTTAATTATAAAATTAGTGTTTTTAATATCGAAATTAATTATACTAATCTGTCAATATCAAGATTGCAATTTTTTTTTGCAAATTTTTAAAATTATAATTTTTTCATGAATTGATGACCATCATTTATGTCAAACTTCTTTTGATTTTCAAAAAAGGTTTCTAAATATTTATAAAAAACAATAAATTAAAAAGGGTATCTCAAAATTTAACTGGTTAAATAAGAAGTATTATAATTTTCATTTTAACAAAAAAATATCACACAAAAATTTTTATTTGTTAAAAAAAATAGTAAATAAACAAGTAAGATTACGACAGTGTTTGGCCACCTAAATCGACAGTAATCGTCCACTTAAAAAATCTTTCCAAAAACACAAAAAAAAAAATTTTTCAATTGCAAAAACTTAGATTTGTACTAATAACTTTAGAAATGATTAGCAATAAACAAAATATTTTTATCTCATACGGTTTTATAGCTACTCAAAACACTGCAAAAATAGGTGTCTATTTTGATATCTTAAAATAAGATATAAGATGGAAAAATGATATCTTACATCTTAAAATAAGATGTTTTTTAAAGCATCTTACTGATATTTAAGATGCTTTATACGTTTTAGCAGTGATGAAGATATTTCTTCCATCTTAGAAAAGTAAGATACTTTTGTAAGTTCTTTAAAGTATCTTAAATTAAGATGTTTCTGTCGCAATAAGATGTTTATGCGATAAGTTACATGAGAATCGTAAGATGCGCCATAAGTGTAAGTTACTAAAAACTAAGATACATAAAGTGTTTTCCATAATAGCCCATAGTTAACCTCAAAACTTTTTGCCCCAAAAATACCACAGAAAATATGTACGAAGATACTTTTAACATCTCAAATTAAGATGTTTCAAGTAACTAAAAAGTGTCTACTAAAACATCTTAGAAATGACTACCAAAACATCTTAAATTAAGATACTTCTTTTTGCAGTGAATTGAACACCTGCTGAAATTAAATTATTAAATTAAAATTTAAATCATTTAAAAATTAAAACTCATTTAATTTAAAAAGGTGAGATTATTAAAAAAATATTATTATATTATTTATTATTCAAAAGAAAATTAATTTCATACCTGTTAAAAGTCAATTTATTACTATCAATAATTTCTATTCAAAACATTTTAAAATTTAATTGTTTTCAAAAAATATAATTTAAAATCTTGCAAAATTAATTCTAGAAATAGGAACTACAACTATTCCAAATTCAATTATTTACAGGGATTTAATTTGAAACTTTCTAAGATTAAATTATTTTTAAAAATTATTTTAGAACCCTTGAAAAGACAATTATTTTGAATATAAATACAATTTTAAATCTTGTACTATTCGTTTAATTATGGAACTTTTAACTCCAAATTTTCCAGATTTAATTAATAAAAAAAATTATTCTTAAACTTACTGAAATTCAATTACTTAAAACTCTTCTTATTTTTAGAAAATGAAAATTAAATTAAATTATTTTTAAAAAAGTATTTAAAAATTTAATGTTAGAATTTATTCGCTGATAGAATATTTAAAAATTTTATTAAAATTTAATTAATAAAAAAAAATTATTCTAAAACTTACTGAAATTTGATTACTTAAAAATCTTGAAAGTCAATTATTTTTGAAAAATGAAAATGAAATTAAATTATTTTAAAAAAACTATTTAAAAATCTATTAAAATTAAATTAGTTGTAAAACTTTCATTTGCAACTTTTTCAGGGTCAATTATTCTTAGACTATGAAATTTAATATTTGCTGAAATGCATTTATTTAAAAAATTTGAATTTCAAGAATTATGAAAGTCAATTATTTAAAAAAATTTAATTTCAATAATTGTGAAACTCAACTACTTAAAAAAATGCAATTTAAAACCTTCTGAAATTAACTTAATTATAGAACTTTTAACCACAAATTTTCCAGATTCAATTAATAAAAAAACTAATCTAAAACCTACTAAATTCGACTATTTTAAAAAATACAATTTAAGACCAGTTGGAGTTTATATTCTTTCAACAATTAAATTTCAAGTCAAAAACTTGTGGAATTCAATTCTGTTTAATAAAATATTAATTTAAAACCTTCTGAATTTCAATTAATTATAGAATTTGTAACTGCGTCTTTCTCAGTATCAATTATATTAAAAGATTCCAATTTAAACTCTGCTGAAATTCAATGAATTAAAAGAACAATTTAAATCTTTTTAAAAGTTAATTAATTTTAAAACTCGCAATTACAACTTTTTCAGAGTTAATTATGCTTAACATATGTAATTTTATATTTCGATAAAATTTTATTATTTTAAAAAATTCAATCGTTTGTTGTTGGATATGATGACAAATAATGTTTTAAATTGAAATTTTTTAAACAATTGCATTTTAGCAAGTTTGAATAAAATTTTTTTAAAATAATTGAATCTGGAAAAGTTTTGGTTACAAGTTCTGTAATTAAATGAATTATACAAAATTTTTAATTGCATTTTTTAAAAATAATTGACATTCAAAAGCTTCAAATTCAATTTTTTTAAATAATTGAATTTTAGCAATTTTTCAATCAAATTCTTTGAAAATAATTGAATCTGTAAAATTTTTAGTTAAAAGTTCTATAATTATTTGAATAATATTCTTCATCCTTCAAATGATTTATTTTACTGACATTTGGTTAAATTTTAATATTCATTAGTAGCATTTTACTATAATTCAAATTTCAATGCTAGTTAATCACTTTTTTAAAAATAAATAATAAATTTGATTCAAATAAATATGTACCTATTTATTTTTTTAAAGAATTTCTGATAGAAGTCATAACTTAGATTTATTTGGATTCTTAAATGTTTTCCTTCATGCAAATAAATTTTGTATTTGAACTACATAATTGACTAGTCCATGTATTTGCAGGAATAAATATTAAAAAAATTACTGATAATGAATAATTAATAATATTATTATTAATAATAATATTGGTATACACAAATAATTAGTTCCTTAAAAAAACATTTTATTCGTGAAAATAAATATTTATTTAAATTTAATATCATGTATATATTAGGGTGGGACAAAAAAATTGTTTTTGTTTTAAAAAGGCCTCAGGTCTTAAAAGTTCTATTTAATACTAAAAAATCGTAGAAAGAATTCCTGATAAATTTTTTTTAATTTTTCGTAAGCGCAGTCGAAATCAATAAATTTTGATACTTTTTCGAAACACTAAAAGTCATGCACCTTAAAATATAAAAATGTTTTTTCCCTTTGTGACATTGTTATTTTTTTTAGCACCAAATAGAAGTCTTTGAGGCCTGAGGTCTTTAAAGAAAAGAAAAAAATTTTCGGCCCACCCTGATGTATATTATTGAATTGAATAATTTTGAAAAGTTATTGTTAGAAAAACTGTTTTTAGAAATTAGACCTAATTAGACAATTACGTTCCATTAGACATCTAAAATTGGGAAAATAGTTCGTGAACGGATTTAGACCTTGATTTATTAGTTTCAAATATTCCTTTTATTTGACTTGAAAAGTAATTTATATTTGACGTAATTACTATTTATTTAATAAATAAAATACATTCTAAAAAAAATACTTAGGTCCAATAAATATTTACTTAGTTCAAATAAATATATAATAAATGATAGACAAGTAAACCCTTTAATTTTATTTAATTCAAATAAATTTTGTTTCCAGTGTAGAATACTGAAAAAGAACGAAGAATCATTGAGAGCTTTTTTCCACTGTTAAATCAAATAATTCTTTTCATTGTAAGATAAATTGTAAAAGTATATTAGAATTTTCTAAAAGCTTTTCCAAAGATTCAATAATAAATTTTTTTTCAAAAAGAAAAAAAATACGAAATAAGAAAAAAATAATTTTCCTAATGGGAGATAATTAAAAAGTTTCTAATTTAATAAACTGTATTACTTTAAAAAAAATTTGCAAAGTTATTATAAGACATTAAGAAACTGTCCAATTAAAGTTTATCCTCAATTGTTGAGTAAAGTCAGAACTAAGAGAGTCTCGTTCGATACTTATATAAAGGGATCAATAAAGTGTATGTGTGAACGTACTTGTTCGAATTAAAAACTTTTAGATAAGCTCCTGGGAAAAGTTTTTCAAGTTTTTTTTCCTATATATATACATGTATACCCATTTGAAAAAAACAAAGTACTTTATGATATCCCGGAGGTGGTGCCAGAGCGTGCACTCAGCTTTCGTTGAGAACTATTTCATGAGGCGGAATGTGTGCTTGTTGTAAGAGCATAACAAATCATAGTGATTAAATTTTTACACAGCAAACAGAAATGTTCAACTAAACATTTTTCGAGTTTTGCGCCTCGCAAAAAGAAAGCTCTCAGTGTATATATGTACGCTTTTACGAAAAAAACAAAAAAAAATTTCCCCTCACACATTTAAATGTACTTTTAGAAAATTATTTTCTGCACATAGTATTTAATTTATTTCATTTTACTGCAAATTTTACTTTCCATTTACGAATATTTACGTATTTATTTATATTAATATTTATCTATAAAGAACATTTGTTTATTTTATAAAAACATTTATTTTAAAAGTTAGTTGAGTTTTTTTTATATTTATATATATATATATATTTTTTTTTGTAAAAATACTTTCTCCTATTTATCGGATATATGTTTTCAAAGGAAAAAATATGTTTTACTGGCTATCTCCGTTTCCGGAAATGACAGAAGCTTTTTACGTTCGAAATAAATTCTTCGTGACTAAAATAACGAGTTAAGACTGTATATATACATATATATGATATATACACACATGTCTATCAATCAATCGTCCATTCAGTTCAGCTTTAGCGGACGTTGGACATTGATGAAGTAAAAACAGAGCTTTCACGCTTTCACCTAGAGGTCATCGATTTTATCATCAAATTATTTCTATCGACAAATACTAAATAATTCCTTTTATTCTCAACAAATTTGTTATTGTGTTTGAAACATAACAAATTTTTATTTAAAAAATATTTTCCGATCGTAAGTATCTAATAATTGGGGAGATAATTTTATTTTAATTGAGAAAGAGAGAGAGAGATTCTTTTGTTTGATTCCATTCTTTTGTTTGTTGAGAAAAAAAGTATTGTACTCATTAGCAGAAAAAAAATTCTGGTAAAAATAATTCTAGTGAACAAATAATGAAGAAAATCTATTGAATATAATTATGTATACTTTTGGTAAATATTAGATTATTTGGTTAAAATAAAAAATCTTGTTTGTATAACAATTAAAAGAGTGGAAAATATAAATGTTTATTTAGAATCGAAAACTTTTTCTCTTTGGATATTTTATGTCAACAGTGCACATTCTTCCATACTTGTTTTTCTTTCTATTGCTTTGGCCATTCAAGATGCGTCTCTCTTAATTAAATTTTTATTTTTCAATATTTTAATTCAAAACCTGTTGAAATTCAATTAATTTCAATAATTTCTATTCAAAACATTTTGAAATTCAATTATTTTCAATAATTTCTATCCAAATCATTTTGATTTTCTATTATTATTAAAAAATATAATATCAAACCTTGCATAATTTAATTAATTACAGAAATAGTAACTGAAACTATTCCAGATTCAATTATTTTCAAAGAAATTAATTAAAAATTTTCTTTAATACAATTACTTAAAAAAATGTATTTTAAAACTCTTAAAACTTAGTACCATTCAATTAATTATAAACCTTTAAACAACAAATTTTCTGGATTCAATTATTAAAAATAACAATTAATCTAAAACTTACTAAAATTCAATTATTTTAAAAAATACAATTTTAAATCTTGCAAAATTCGAAAGATAAAATAACTTTTAACTAAAAATTTTACAGATTCAATTATTGAAAATATAAATTAATCTACAACATATTAAAATCCAATTATTTAAAAATAAATTATTTAATAAAAATAAATTTAAAAAAAATTCAAAACTCTTGAAAGTCAATTATTTAAAAAAAAAAATATTTTGAATCTTCTACCATTAAATTTATTATAGAATTTTTTACTACAAATTTTACAGATTCAATTGTGAAAAATCAAAATTAATTAAAATTCTACTAAAATTCAATTGTTTAACAAAATTAATTTAAGAACCTCGAAAATGTTAATTATTTAAAAAAATACAATTTTAAATCATGCAAAATTCTAATGATTAAAAAACTTTTTACTACAAATTTTTCAGATACAATTATTAAAAATATAATTTAATCTAAAGCCTATTAAAATTCAATTATTTAAAAAATATTTATTTTAAAATTTCGTGAAAATCAATTATTTTTTAAAAATTTGATTTAATATTTGCTAAAATTTAATTATATTACAAAAATCCAATTGTAAACTTTCGAATGTCAATTGTTTAAAAAAATATACTATTTTAAATCTTGTACCATTCAATTAATTTTAGAACTTTTCACTATCAATTTTCCGAATTGTATTATTAAAAATAAAAATTAATTAAAAACCTACTAAAATTCAATTGTTTAAAAAAATTTATTTTAAAACCTGGAGAATGTCGATTATTTAATAAAATACAATTTTAAATCTTGTATAATTTAAATAATTATAGAACTTTTAACTAAAAATTTTGCAGATTGAAGTATATTCAGAGAATTTAATTAAAAAATTGCTAAAATTAAATTATTTAAAAAAATTGTTTTTGAAACTTTTGAATGTCAATTATTTTTAAAAAATGCAATTTTAAATCTTGTATAATAAATGCAATTATTTACAAAACTTCTAACCGCAACATTTTCAGATTTAGTTATTGTTAAAAAATTTGATTGAAACTTGCTAAAATTCAATTATTTTAAAAATTTCAATTTAAAACAATATTTTTCTTTTATCACAAATAATTTTGTTTTATTGAATTAATAACAACGTTTTATTTTGTGGAATATTTTTTATTTATTTCAATGTTTCAAATATTTGAATGGAATAAATATAATTTTTTTTAAACATGAACAGAATTTCGTTAAATAAATTATTTACTTGATTTAAATATTTTTTATTTTTTTCCGTAAAATAGTTAATTATTTTTGAAACAATTAATTGCATTAAATAATTTATGAGATGAGGTCATTTATGAGATTCAATTAATTATTTATTTTGTGCAATTAAGATTCATTTCGTTCAAATCCTTGTAATTCGAATAGTTCAAATTATTTGAATGAAACATATTTTTGCAAGTATATTATATTATATTATATTTATATTTATAATTATATTTATATTTATATTAACTATTATAATTTCAATTAATTATATACAGTAGAACCTCGATTATCCGAGGTAATGTGGGGAAGAGGTACCTCGGATAATCGAAAACTCGGATAACACGGAACCAATGAAAATTTCAAAATTTTAAATTATTTTTCAAGTGTTTAAAGTGTTAGAATAATATTAGATGACAAAAATGGACGAAATTTTAAATGGAATGATCACAAACAGTGGTTTTGTAAAATTTACTTTCCAAATTTAGTCGCTCGATCCGTTTTATCCGAGTTATTCCGCATTATCTGAGCATGTTTAGTGCCTCGGATAATCCGGAATCTCGGATAATCGAGGCTCGGATAACCGAGGTTCTACTGTAAAATAAACTTTTTCCAGTGTAAAGTAAGTGAGATAAAGTATTTATAAATTGCTAATTTCGAAATAAACTTTTTCGTTGATAGATGAAAAAAGAAAATAATGTTTTTTGCTTTTAATTTCCAAGTAACAATCAATTTTCCCTTTCGTGAAATAAATGAAATTCGGAAATTCAAAGACAATAATAAATCCTATTTTTTTCCTCCTTAGGAAAGCCGAATGTACCACCAGGAAAGATTTATGGCATAACTTCTCTAAGAACGGTACTTTATACTTGAAGGGAGTTTCAACTCGGGTTTGAGTTGAGTTTTGGGTAAGGTTGCACAACTAAAGTACTGACTGACCGATACCGAAACATCCTGCTGAATTGCCAGTTTGGTACAAGGTGAGTAACAAGCTCCCAGCATCTCATTAGCATGATCTCACTGCATTTCAAAGTTTTCTCTCTGAATCGCAAAGTTAGATTACAGCTTCTTTTAACATTTCACTATATATCTAAAGTTTCTTTTTTTTAATTATTTGCCGGTAAATAAAAGCGTTAATTAATTATTAAGTACTCCTCGCATAGAAATTCTTTTATGTATTTCAATATTTATTTTTTGCCTTTATTCATTTTTTTCTCTAGTAATTTATGATTTTAATCGGCGTAAAAAAAATTCTTTTTGAGAGCATTTGAAAGAAACTGGAAACTTTATAAAGAAAAAATTTTACAACTTTTCAAACTTTGGAAAATAAAACTTTTAAATTGCAATTTTTAGATATAACAATATTTTAATTGGTAATCTTTTATTTTTACTTTTGTGAATTTGACGATTTTATTTGACACTTTAAATAACATTTGCCACAATTGTATTAGGTATTTCTATCTACGGAATAAAGTTCTGTAGCTCCAGAAGTTTGACTTGCAAAACTTAAACAGTGAAATATATTGAGATTTATTGAATTACTTTAGCAGCTTCCAGCATTTAACTTTGACATCTCTGGATTTGGAAATACAGGAAAATACGCAGAAACTGTTTAAAAAAAACGTTCGGGTATTTAACAACGTTTATAATCGGAGATTGAGGAAAAAGAATATTTCCTACTCAGAGAACAATAAAATTTTTCTTTTAACAAATTTTGTTTTGTAAGAACAAAAAAAAATAAAAATAAAAAAAACATGGTTTTTTATTTAAAAAAAAAATATGTAAATATTTGTATAGAAATAGAAAATATAGTTTTCGTTTAAATCGTTGATTATATAAATATTTTAAATTTCTCTCTCGATTTCACTCAAGTTTAAAAATAAAACTGTTAACATAAAATTTTAATGTTTGAAAAAAGTATATTTACATCGCTTTTTAAAATACAATTATAATCATTTATAAATTATTATTAAAGACGGTTTTAAAATCTTCACTTTTAAAATAGACACGAATTCATTGAAAATTAATTTTTTTTAAGTCTCCAATGAAATTCTTTTACTAATTGAATAATCTCTAAATCTGAATTATGAAATAGTGCGGATTCGTTTACCAATTTACATTACTAACATTTTTTATTAATTTTTAGTTAATTAGTTAATAACTGGTTAACGAATCAGATTTATTTTTTTTCATTTTATTAGTATTTTTTATTTTAATTTTATTCATAGAAACTTACTGATTCAGATTTAGGAAATTAATTAATTAACTTATCGAAATCCAATTACTAATTTGAAGTCTGATTATAAATAATTATCATCATTTTATCCCTCAAAAACTTTTCTATAATTAAAAAAAATGTCATTGTGAGAATAATTAAATTTCTTTCAGTCAAAACATTGATCAAATCTTTAATTTTTTTTTTAAATACAATCTAGTGATATAGAAAAATTTTTAATTTTACTTTACCGTTGAATAATATGAGAAAATTAATTTTATAGTAAATTAATAAAATCAATTAACAAAACATTCAGTGAGACGTGTGGCAACATTCAATTTTTTAGAGTGAAACGTAATTCTGTGCTTAAATTAAAAAATTGCAAAATAAAAACTTTTGGTAAATTCGATTCTTTCAATTTTTCACAAAATCGGAAATATAATTATTTCTAAAATTGTTAAATGTTGAGTTTATATTAAAAATACAAGAAATAAATGAAAATAATAAAAATATTAAATTTAACTTAATCATTGTTATTTATTTCTTCTATGAAAATATAATAAATAACATTAAAATTCTACCGCGAATGTGAACTTAATTTTGCATAAGAATCTAATATACATTCTTTATTAACTTTTCTTTTATTCAACTTTTATGTAATCACTACAATTTAAAAAAAATAAAAAATTTTATATTTTTTAATAAACAATAAATAGAAACAAATTTTGGAACAATTGAGTAAATGTTGCGCAGTTGTTGATTTAGGTAAAAGTTTGCTTGCTTTAGGTAATTTAGGAGGAAGCCTGTGTATTGGCATAGAGCGAAGCATAAGTGTGAAGAGAAACATCTGCTCTCAGGCGTTAAGCTTGAGATTAGAATTCAGTTTCTATGATAAGGAGAATTTTGCCATATTTAGCAATGTTACGTAACATTTTATTTATGTATATAGTCAGAGGTATTAAATAGTTTACTTTTAGCAGATATATTTTTCTTCTCAAATAATTTTATAACAGAATTTCTCTTTTGTTTTCAAATAAAAAAATTCATTTTATTAAAAGTTACTAATTTATTATATTATAAATGTCTATTATGAAACGTATATATTTTAATTATTATTATAATATTTATTTATTGAATTATTTGTGTAGAGCACATTTGACATAATTCTTATAACATACTTTTAATAAATTATGTCATTATTTATTAGTAAATTATTTAATTGTATATTATATTTCACGCTGTGAATTTCATCATAAATTAATTAAATAAATAACAAAGTTCACTGCGTGAAGCACATATTCATATAATTAAATTAATTTTTCATAATTTCTCTTTTAATTTATGAAAGATCGCGCTAATATATACTTTTGTATTATTACAATATATAAACAGATAGTGACAATTTGTTTTCATTGAAAATGAATAATTAAACCGCTTTTACATATTTAATTTTATTTCAATAACACATGCCGATCAATGTCCCCCTTCCCTTTACATATAAATATATAAAAGCTATATGGTGGATATTGTTCTTCGCTTCATGTTGTTCACCGAGAGAGTGAGAGAGAGAAAACTTTTAGCGTACACTCCATCAAATTGCTTTACTTTACTCTCTCGGAAACTTTGTAAACAATACACAGTCGCATACGACTTTAGCTTTTATGGAAAATGACATAGAAATGTAAAATTTACATTCAAACTTTTTAAAAAATCTTGGAATTTAAATTGTTTTTTCTTTGTTTACCCTTAAATTTTGAGTATAAGGCATATTTTTGAAAAACAAAGAAATTTGTCACTTTGTGTCGTTTCTAAATGAATATGTCTTTTAAATTTGATGAGAGGAAAATTAAAAATTTACTCACATCTTCTGCTGACAAAATTTGTGTTCCTGGCTGAGTGGTACTGATCCCCGAGTGTGGACGATGATGCAGAGATTCTGATGTTCCATCTTTAGAGCAAACATTTCTGTACCATGGTAATCCATTTGATGAATCTCTTCTTTCTCTATATTTTCTCCATACGTGCCTTTAAAGGGAATTATTATTTCATCATTATATTTTAATAATAAACTATTTAATAATTAAGTAGAATTATATCCTTCCATGGTTTAGTTGATATTTGTTAAATAAATGATCATGGGAAGGTATCAATTGAATAAAAACGTCGCACTATTGACGAAACACGTTGGATTTTTTTATTCAATTGATACCTTCCCATAATCATTTATTTAACAAATATCAATAAACTATTTATTCATTAATAATTAATAATGGAACCTTATTTTATTTATTATTCAATTTTTTTATTTATTCTACACTTGTATTATTGTCAAACTGGCAACACTTTCATTAACCTTGTTACTTGAAAACATTTCCTTTTTAAAATTCAATAAAAAGTCTTTATTCAGAAAAAAATATATCTAACAGTTTTTCTTGAAATTTAATTATTGAAGATATTTCCAACAGCAATTTGAATATTTTTTAATAAATAATAATAATCTACTTTTTCAAATCATCAATTAGAATTCTTCAAAAATAAGATTATATATCAAAATTGGTTTTTAAAAGTAAAAAATAAAATTTATTAAAATTTAAAGCTTAATTTCAGTTAAATTTGACAACATTTTAAAATGTTTTAATTTAATACAATTATTTTTTAAAAATTTTTATTTATATTTCTTTAAGAAACCATTTTTCGGAATTTCCAATTTCTGAATTAAATTATTCAAAAGTTGAAGACTTATTGTTAAAAAAATTTCTTACGAACTTATTCTTATTTATTTTTCCACAGGAATTAAAATTTTAAATAAGTTAAATGAAAAATATCATGAAATTTTATTATATCTTAAAAAAAATTGCAACTGTCATTCTTCTAAAATTCAAAATATTTTTTTTAGAATTTTGAATTAAAAATATTGGAAAATTCAAAGAATTTTAAAAGAATAATAATGTTATTAATAATTTTTTAAATAAAAATTTTAATATTTTTATACTTTTGTTTCCCTAAAATTTTCGAAGAATTTACTTCAAAATTTTTTTAAAATTTCATTAATTCTTTAAATTTTGATTTATAACGCTAAAAATATTCAATTATTTTCTAAAATTTTAACTGCAGAATTCAACAACGAGAATTTAATTATTTAAATAGAAAATTTTTTGTGTATTTATAAAATAATGTATTTTCAAAAATACAATTATATTTATAGATAATTTTTAAAGATGAAAACATTAAATTTATTATAAAGAAATTTACAAATTTTTCAAATGTTTCAATCTTTTTAAAATTCAATTTAAATTACTACCTTCTTTTCAAAAACACCATTTTTCTCAAAGTTTTTAAGTTAAATTGTAAATTAAATTGTAAATTGTTTTCCCCTAAAAAAATTATTATTATTATTATTATTATTATTATTATTATCTGCAAGTTTTTAATAATATTATTCAAAATTTTTTATTTTTAAGGAAGCTAAAAAATTAAAAATGTTAATATTTCTAAAGAATCCTTCTTTAACGCTTCTATATTATTTCCTAAAGTTTTAACTAAAATTATTTTTTAAATCAATTGTTATCAGAATTCAATTATTTAAATACAAATATAAATTATTTGTAGAATAATTAAGTATTATTTTAATAAATTGCAATTGTACCTCTTTATTGACTTTTTGAAATGGAGGTTAAGTTTTCTTATTCCACTTATTTTATTATTTACGAATTGACTGTCAAACTTTTGACGTAACAATTCGAATTATAAAACAAAAAATTCGAATAAAACAATGTTTACTTTACGTGATAACAGATTATGTCGATTATTATAGTTAATGATTAGTTAATTAATTAGTTAATAATTATTTCTACTTATCTATTAATTATTTTTTATTAATTGTCGTATTTAATAATTATTTAAATTCAAAATTTCGTACATCCAGTGATATGTATATATTAAAAAATAATTATTTATTACCAATAATTTAATTATTAATCAATTTTAATACTCTCTAAATTTGAATTAGTAAAAATATTAATTACTACTGTAATCGACTTTTTGCTTTCGAATTAGTAAATTTTAATAATAAATTAGTATAAATTACTGTTTTTAACAAAATTTTTATAAAATTAATATTTTTTAGTAAAAGTTTAGTAAAATTACTACTTTTTAGTAAAATTTACTAATTTGAAAGCAAAAGGTAAGCCGCTTATTTAAATTAGTAAAACTTTTGAATAATATTTAGACATATTTTACTATAACTTTAGTAGAATAAAATTAGAACTATTAAAAAAGGAGTAAGAAACAATAAAAGAAATAAAGGAAATTAATATTTATAATCTTTTTGGAATTAGTCAAGAATAGTTATTTATTATTATTTATTATTATTATAGATTTCATTAATTATTAATCATTAATTGAATAATTATTTTAATTATATACAATTAATTAGTTAAATTATATTTGTGCAGACAGTTAAATTTTTTAAAATAAATTTTTTTTAGATTTCTAACTAATTAGAGTTAGAGGTTCAACTTATATTAAATAGTGATTTAGAGAGAGAGAGAGAGAGAGAAATAGATGGAAATTACTATTTTTATATTCCCCTAATTAATTAATCAACGAGATGATTAAATTGTGAATTTACAATTATAATATGTGATTTCTGATTCTAATATAATAATTGAACAGTATAGTAGTATTCTGGTAAATAGCAATAACGTTAATGGTAATATATTTGTAAGATAAGTAACAAGTTTACCATGGAATTGCACCATTAATCAACGTCAATCCAGTTTCGAAATGTCTCCTATCGCCATTTCCGTCGTTACGACTTCTATTCTATAATGCAAGTTCTGCTGACTTTACAAGCGTTAGTGGCATATAAACACACAGGAAACAGTCTCTTAACTTTCTCCAAATAATTAATTTCTATTTCATATACATAACAAAATCAATAGAATTTCTAATTTATTTATTTTGCATTTTTTCTTTCCCTCTTTAGAAAAATTAGACATTTTTTGCTTCATTGTATATTAATATTTTTAATACAAAAGAGCTTTCTATTTTTTAGGAATATCGAATACAAAAAATATTCCTTGGAAAATATTGCATAAAACTGGTCTCAAACTCTCAATAATAACGGTTAGAATTAGAAAAGTATTTTGAACCGAAAGAATTTTTATATACAGTTAAATATAATGAGTTTGATTTCAAATTAATGTAGAACTTCTAGGTATTAAAAATTTAGAATATTAGGTCACTCAACTATTATTTAACATCGGCAGTTCGTTTGACAAAATTTTTAATTAATCTACTTTTTTATTTAGAGAAAAGAAATCTAATCGAACTTTAATCTCATGGACTTAATAATTTAATAAAATTTTAATTAGCCGAACTTTCAATATTAGAATTCTCTTTTCATTGGATTTTATGTTTACTGAAGAAAAAAATGTTAAGTATGACATAATCAGTAGTTAAAGTAAATTTTCAGTCAGTCACAATTTTCTAAACTTTCAACTTTCACCTATAAAAATTTTCACTTTCAATTTCACTCCAAAAATAATATATTTCACTTTCACCCAAAAAAATTTCCACTATCAATTTTTCACCCAAAGAAATTTTCACTTTTAATTTTACCTAAAGCAATTTTTCTTTTAATTCCACCCAACAAATTTTCTTTTTTAATTTCACCCAAAAAGATTTTCACATATTTAACATTCACCAAAAAAATTTGAAACTGAAAATTTTTTTGGTGAAATTGGAAGTGAAATTTTTTTAGATGAAAGTTGAAATTAACCCTTTAACCGCCGACTTTTTTTTTAGAAAAATGCAAGTTCTGTCAACATTTAGGAGTTCATCATTTTGAATTTTAAAAAAATGACACTAGATTTATAATCAACAATCCTAAAAACCCCCAAAAAGTCATTTTCATTATAGGTATAAGCTTTATTTAATTTTCAATTTTCTAATTTTGTTGTAAATTCTGACATCTTTTTTTATTATTGTTATAATTGAAGCGTTTTGTGCTGAAACCACATAAGTCAATTTTTTCGAAAATAACATTTTTTTATTGAAAATTCATCTTGAAATTAAACTTTACAATCTGGTAAAATTTTAAATAAGTGACTAAACACTAAATCCTCTAAAAAAAATAATTAAATTATCATTTCGTGCAAAAACTTGTAATATTCTTTAATAAATTTAATTTTCTTGTGATTATTCTTGACGTGCATTAGTAATTCCTATTAAACAGTTTATATTATAAATGAAATTCACTTAAAGAAAGCAAAAAGTGATATTGGTGACTGAATTAATTCAAAATTAGAAAATATTGAAAATTGGTTAAATTTATTCTTAAAACAATTTTATTATTTATAAAACGTTACTAAAAATTATCCAAATTCAATATTTTAAATAGATGTTATTAAATATTTAATAAAACTTTGATACTTTACTGGATTCAATAAATTTTCTGTGTTTTTCATTTAATTTTGTGCAGAAACAGCATATAAATGTTCATTTATTTTTTTATTTCTTATATTAAGTAGATAAAAAATTAATCACGTTGGATTTTTTAAATTACAGATTACTAGAATATAATGCAAAAAGCAGAATTAGAAAAATCTGAACATTTAAAAGTAAAACAGTTTTTAATGATTCCTGAACTATTTCGATTTATGGACTTATTGATAAATAAATAATAAATATAATAAATTGATAATTTTTTATTGCAATATAAATTTCATTCACAAAGTAGAATAAATTTGTGGGTGTTGGTTGTTTCGAAATAAAAAAATATTTTTATTTTTGTTAAAATTATGAAGGTTGATAGTCAAAAGTGGTTAAAGGGTTAAAAGTGAATTTTTTTTGGATGGAATTGTAAGTGAAAATTCTTTTAGGTAAAATTTAAAAGTGAAAATTTTGTTGGGTGACAATGAAATTTTTTTCAGGTGATAGTTAATAGTTAATGTAGTTATTATATTATTTTCAGTTGTTTGATGACTTGTACATAAACCCTAGTATCTATTTTCTATTATTAACTTTTAAATAAGCAAAGTATTAAATTTAAATTCTAATTTCATTCGAATAAGCTATGACACAAACTTTGCTACACTGAGAAAACAATATATTTGATTCAAACCTATTTTGTTTAAATCAAACTTAAAATATCTTTGCTATACAGTCAAACATATTTAAGTTTAATTTAAACATATTTTTTGGTTTATTTAAAGAAATAACATATTTAATTCAAACGTAAGTTGTGATTGATTTTCAATTATCTATAATTCACTTTTAAGTTTGAATCAAACAAAAAATTTTTAAACATATTTTTTGTTTAAATCAAAACAGAAAATAGGTTTGAATTAAATATAATTATTCAAACAAATAATATTTTTGAATCTAAGTAGTAGATACTTTCTATATATTGGGATTAAACTTACAAAGTAATTTCAATGAAACAAAATCATTTAAAATTATTTTTCTATTTATATTAAGTATAATGTTTTCTCAGTGTAGGTTATATTAAATTTTTCTTTGTCCCATCATCCAGATAAAGTAAAAATGAAAAAGAATACTGATCGTGTAAATCGAGGCTTAATCTTCTCAATGGGATGAGAAAATGTTACTGCCATCAAAGAAATATATGACAGTACTGAATCGTCGTCGAGAATCATGTGGCACATAAGATACCGCAACATAACTTTTCTCATAAAAGTGTTTATCCTTTGATGTACGTGCGCTTATACCGAAACTCTTTTATTGACATTTAGCAAGCTGGCACAACTCTCAAGCGAAAAAATACAAGGAGTCAATGTAATTTAATCCGCATTTCATTAAAACTGTTATAAAATCTATATATATATAAGCGCCAGGCGCGTCTGACCATACTCTGTTTGTACTACTTTAAACTTTTATATTTCTCTGTTGTGTCTATGAATAAAGTCTCTTCTAAACTTAATTAAACTTTTTAAACTCTTTCCACTCTGTTTTTCCGTAAAGAAAAATACTGATGAAATAGAAGAAGCTATGGCGTTGATCAAATGGAAAGAAATGGAAAAAATAATTTTGTTTCTAAAAAGAAGCTTATAGTTTAAATAATTGTTCTATAATTTTACTTTTTTAGATCAAATGGAAAGTGAAGGAAAAAATAATTTTGTTTCTAAAAAAGAAGCTTATAGTTTGAGTTATTGTTCTATAATTTTACTTTTTTAGATCAAATGGAAAGTGAAGGAAAAAATAATTTTGTTTCTAAAAAAGAAGTTTATAGTTTAAATAATTGTTATTAATTATTAATTATTTTTAAATAATTGTTCTATAATTTAACTTTTTTTATTCCTGCTTTTAAATTGTTCTCTTGCTTTTTATTGTTAAAATCTTTGACACTCGATGTTCACAATATTCATACACTAAAATGTCATTTTAGTTTCAGAAGCTTCTCGTAATTCGCTCATCTACTAAAAGCTCACTTCTCACTTTGTCTAAACGAGCTGGGACAGTAAAAAGCTATACGCAGCATTTCTATTCTCCACTTACATTTTCCTTCCTACTCAGTTTAAACTGTAATTTAACTATTCTCACATTCAGTAGCAGAGATCATTAATTTCCCCTTGATGAACGAATTTGTGTATAGTAGTCTTTCATTAAATGTTTTACAAAGTTTTAACGGAATTTGTAAATTGAGTTTCGTTAAAAAAACACTGCGAAAAACGCTTATTCGTTCAAAATATTCTTATATTACATCAAAATATTTTCTCTTTTCTCTAGAAATTTTTTTTGTAAAGTTTTTGTAAGTTTCTGTAATACATTCACTGGAGATATTTAACATTTATTGAAAATAGATTTAATAAATTTAATTAATTCAATATTTACCACTAATGAATTAAATTTATTTATTAGAGTAGTAAAAATAATGTAATTTATTTATTGGAATTAAATTTAATGTATATTTAATGTTTATTGTAAATAAAAATGTATTTGAGAAAATGTTAGATTACAAATCATCAATTTTCCTTTTCGACATTTAAATATACATAACTATTTGAGAATAAATATTTTTTTTATCTTATAACACAAGGTGAAAAAAACTACCTGTTACGTCGATGATATAATAAAAAAAACTCTCTTACCTAACACCGAATGCAATTCCCAAGGCGAATATCAGAGGTAGTAAGGTGGAAATGCAAGCCAAGAGGACGGTTTCCATGTCCGAAAATGCTGCGAGAATACCTGAAAGAAGAGAAGAAATTGTTTCTTTTCAGAAAAAAACGATATCCCACGAGAAAATGGCAAATTCCAGAATACACGTTCTATCCTGTTTTTACTTCAAGTGTTGAAATTAAACGAAATTTTATATATAAAATATGAAAATGTTTTCGTCTGACATGGAAAAAAATTACAAAATTGTTAATTAAATTTGACTTCATTCGAAAATGAGTGATTTAACTTGAAAGTTCTCCATTTTTACCATTATTATTAAAATAAATTATATTTAAAAGAAACCGAATTTTTGTTCAATGAACCGAATAAATGCACTGCTAGACGCTATTGTTTTGAACAACTTTTTTTTCCTTCGGCAAAATAATATTTTGTTCTTCATATTAATTATAAATGCACTGCTAAACGCTATTGTTTTGAACAACTTTTTTTTCCTTCGGCAAAATAATATTTTGTTCTTCATATTAATTATAAATGCACTGCTAAACGCTATTGTTTTGAACAACTTTTTTTTCCTTCGGTAAAATAATATTTTGTTCTTCATATTAATTATATTTTTATACTTTTATATATGAGGCATTCCATTTCAAAACGACCCCCTGTAAACAATTACCAATTTCAGTCAATTTTCAAATAAATATTTCTTCTATTTAAATAAACCAAATAAATTTTGTTACTAGCAATTTTAAAAAATAAATTCTTTAACTTTATGAAAGTGAAAAGCTTTTTTGAAAAAAATAACGTAATTCTATAGAAAATTTGATTTGAAGGTTAAAATTCTAAATATCTCAAAACACGTTATATCCGATTTTTATAAAATTCATGTCAAAATAAAGCATAAATATTCTATTTTTATTGCTGTAAAAATTATCTTGAACATTAATTAATTAAAATCGGCAATCGTATCAAAGATTAAAATATGTATAAATTGAAAATCAATAATTAAATGAAGTGGCTTTTGTTTTTATAATAAAATTTTGATAATATTGGATAATTTTTATTTTTAACTTAATAAATTAAGTAGTGATGAAAGAAAATTAATAATAATAAATGATAAAATTAAAAAATCCAGCTTCCATCAATGATTAAAAATTTTTTAAACAGTAAAAAACTTATTAATTAACAATTTTAGGTTAACAAGAAAAAACAAAAATAATGCTGAATTTAATAAGTGGTTCTCAATTTATACATATATTTTAACCTTTGATACGATTACGGATTTTAATTAATTTCTCAAAATCCACTGTAATGTCCAAGATAATTTTTATTTTTGTTTTATAGAAAAAAAATTGTTTTTATGCAGAAAAATTAATAGAGTTCATTATAGTTTTTCAAACCAATTTTCTTTTTTAATTCAGTGGATAAAGTAAATTAGTAAGACTACATTTTACTAAAAAAAAATTTTATAGGAAAATTAATAATAAAAATCAGTCGAAAGCATATTTAAAGCATAGAAAAGTAGTTTTAATACATTTTAAATCGGACAGAATATTTCTTGACTCATAAAATTCTATAGTTAGTAGTATTTTTTAATCAGTAGTTAATAGTAATTTGAGTCAGACGTAAAATTTTTTTACTTTCGAAACTTTTTAAAATTCCAGTTAAAAAATCAGCAGTTGGTGAAAATATTAAGTCAGACAGAATTTTTCTAAGCTTCTGTAATGTAAGAAATCAGTAGTTAAAGTAAATTTTTAGCAATTACAATTCATAAAAATTACAGTAATTTAATAATAATACGTAGTTGAAGTAAATTTTAAGTAAGGCACAATTTTTTTTAAAACTTTTGTAATTCAGAAATTAGTAGATAAAAAAAATTTTAAGTTATTCTCAATATTCCATTATTTATTTTATGCAAAATTTAGCAGATTATGTAAATTTTCAGTCAAAAAATTCATTAACTTTTGTAATTTAGAAATTAGTAGGTAAAATAAATTTTAAATTATCCTCAATATTCCATTATTTGTTTTATGCAAAATTTAGCAGATTATGTAAATTTTCAGTGATCAAAATTCATTAATACTCTTGCAATAAAGAAATTAGTAGTTAAAATAAATTTTAGTCAAAGACATTTTTTTAAAATTCTTAGAGTAGAGAAATTAGTAGATGAAATAAATTTTAGTCAGGCACAATTTTTCTAAACTTTAGTATTGCGAAAACCAGTGGTTAAATTAGGTATAAGTAATTACAGAATTTTTAATTTTTATCAATTATTAGTAATTTTATTAATAACTCCTGTAATGTGAAATTTAGTATAGTTAAAGCAAATTTTAGGCCAATTTTTCTAAATTTATAATGAGAAAGTAAAAACTTGAAGTAAATTATTATTGGTCAGACACATTTTATTGTATACTCTTCTATTCTGATGTTAGATTTAAAAAATCAAAAATGGCCGACCCAAAATGTCGACTGCAAAAATTAAAACAATTTTTAGATTTGCTTGAAACTCGTGGATTTTGGGGTCTCTTATTACGAATATTATGTCAGTTTTTCAAAATTGTAATTTGGAAATTATCCGCCATATGGATTCCGACATTTTGAATTTTGAAAAACGAACATCAAATTTAAAAAACCCCTGAGATACGAATTTCGATCGAATCGCATCGATTTTAAAATTATCCGCTTTATAGGGTCGCCATATTAGATCCGCCATTTTGAATTTTAAAAATCCAACATCATATTCGTAATCAGTGACCCCAAAAACTCCCGAGTAACGAGTTTCGAGCGAATCTGAAGTTTTTCTAATTTTTATAGTCGACATTTTGGTCCGCCATTATGAATTTTTTTAATCTGACTTCAAATTCAGAATCAACGACCACAAAAACCATTGTATACACTTCGACACTTAAATCGAATTAATTTCAGTATTTTTTTGTTTGAGATGGCCATATATGTCCACAGACGCAAAGGTAAATTAAAAGCGAATATTTTCACAAGGACAATGAACTTCTTTCCTAGGTGTATAAATAATTTTCTCAATATTACATGCTCTATATATACCGGATCTAACCATTCTTACCTGAATACATTTTACCTCCTTTTTCACTTTATTAATTTATTTACAGAATTAATAACCTTAAAATAATAATTGAATAAAAGAATTCATCCGATTAATAACAATAAGTAATTGATGACAATTTTTTTACCGATAAATGTATAACTGAAATTTAATTGAAAATTTTTATATAAATATTTATACATATTAATGCGCTTGAAATGAAAGAATGTGAAATATAGAATAGAATAGAGGTTTCGAGCTTTTAAATATGAAAAGAATTTGTGATTCTTGGAAAATCTGAAGCTGAATTCCACAGAGCATATTCCATGAAGGATCAGTGAGGCTTATGGCAATGCTCGTCATCTGTCATAACCTCATAACTGTACGTGGAGTGCAGGTGTGTGGTAAGTGTGAATTCACATTCGAGAACTAGAATCGTCATGTCGAGGGGACTCAAAATTATTCGTGTATAGAGCAACGAATTAGTAGTAAACAACGAAAATGCAACCAACTTCCATAAAATCAAAGTACTGTCATTTTCGAAAACATGAACCACTGGACAGACGAAAAATTGTGTCAACTTGTTGTTTTATATTCGCAGTTTAATAATCTCTGGGATAAGGATCATCCCTGTTATTTCAAGACTCATTGTAGATACCAAGCTTACGACAAAATTAGAGAAGTAAATTATATATTTTCATATATCAAAAGGTTAGAAATTTAGAATTGAAAATAATATTTATAGTTTCTAAATATTTTCCCACAGCGTTAAAGGTTAGAATTAAAAAAACAATAAATATTATTTCTAATTACTATTATTGATATTAATTAATAAATAATGAAATGTAAAAATGTTTATATTTTTTTTACTATCATCAAGTGGAATTGAAATGATTTTTCAAATTTGATATAGATTTGGGAAAAAAATTGTTTCTATATGCAAAATAATATAATAAAATAGTGGCGAAAACTTAACTTTGGAATTGCAATATTTATTAAATGAGAAATCTAGAAATCCGCGAACCATTCGAATATCGATGATACGATTGAAATGGTAAATTTTATTCATAGAGTCTCTCCACTCCCGGTGTGACCGTTACCCATGTATTATCAAAACTCTGGGACTTGCGAAACGATTATGTGACTGAGTTGCGCAAAGTGCAACTTGCAAAAAAGCGGAATTCTCACCATCGACCGAGGGCAAAATGGTTTTATTCAATGCATCAATTTTTCTACGATTATCTTGACTCCGACGAAAAGCCCAGTGAAGACTCCTGCGAAGTAATTCAATTCTATAAAAACATTTTACGTAAATATTTACCAAAATAATAAATATTTTATTTCACGAGAGCTTTAAATTCTGAAACCAAATTTATTTATTTCTTCTAAAAATTAAATTTTTATCGCAATTATTTTGCGTTACTATTGAAAAAATTATTTATTGAGTTTCTAAAAGTAAAATTTCAGTTTTTGAATTTTTTTATGATCAGTAATTTATTAAAATATCAGCAATAACAAATATTTCGTTAATTTGAACGTTCAAAACTTGAGGATCATTTTATTTCGATTATTACAAGAAAAGATAATTCACTGAGAAATTTTTGTTTAATAAAAAAAATTGGTAATAATTCGAGAAAATATGTTTTTAAATACATTTAATAATGTTGAACGAAATGTGATACTTTTATCAAATCAAAAACTTATTATTGAATTGAATTAAAATTATTAAATATTAACCTCTGAAAACTGACAAATAGAGTACTTTTGCGGTCTTCCTTTAATAATGTATTTCCAAAAATATCAATTAATGATAAATTAAACCTTTAAAATGATGTCAAAAATTTTAAATGATACTTCATTGTCGAAAAGTATGTGAAAAATAATTTCCAAGTGAATTAATAAAATCAATGAGCAAACATTCAGTGAGACGTGTCAATATTGCCTTTTTCGAATTAAACATCATTTCAGGCGGAATTTAAAAATTACAGAATAAAACCATGAGATAAACTGAGTATTTTCTATTTTCCACAAAATCGGAAATATTCATTTTAAACACGGGGAATGTTGACTTCATACTAAAAATACAAGAGATGAATTATAAAAATTAAAGAAAAATAAATAATACTCAGTTTTAGAATATAAATTTACGTTTATTGTCATTTGTTATTTTTATACAAAATATAATGAACGTAAAATTAATTTTTCAGAAAATGTACACTTAAACTTTAATTTAAATTTAAATTATTAAATTGTTATTCATTGTACGGAAAAAATTAATTTCCTTATTGAAATTAGCAAAAAATATTGATACAGAATTTACTATGAAATTTATACACAATTTTTTTTAAATTCTAGTAACGTGAAAATCAGTAACTAAAGTAAATTATAAATAAAACAAAAGTTTTTTAAATTCTAATTCAAAAATCATAAAAAAAGAATGACAATAAATAACATTTTGATACATTTTGATTTTGTAATGTAGAAATTAGTGTTTAAAATAAATTTCCTAAATTTTACTCAGACATAATTTTTCTAAACTCTTGCAATGTGAAAATCAGTAGTTGAAATAAATTTTTAGTCAGAGACAATTTTTCAAAATCCCATTAAATTGAAAATTAGTAGTTAAAGAAATTTTTAATCATACACAATTTTTAAAAATTTTAGTAATGTAAAAATCAGTTGTTAAAGTATATTTTAGGTCAGACATAATTTTTCTATGCTCCTGTAATGTGAAAATATGCAGTTAAAATAAATTCTTAGCCTGACACAATTTTTTTTTTTGAATTTCAGTAATTTGA
This sequence comes from Leptopilina myrica (nomen nudum), assembly GCA_032872475.1. Lineage (NCBI taxonomy): Eukaryota > Metazoa > Arthropoda > Insecta > Hymenoptera > Figitidae > Leptopilina > Leptopilina myrica (nomen nudum). Next base: position 8,014,373 of record CM065460.1, read on the forward strand.
AATTCAATAGTTATAGAAATTTTAAAACAGATATCATTTTCTAAACTCCTCTAATGAGTGGAAATCAGTAATTTAAAAACATCATTAGAGAAACACAATTTTCTTAAAATTCTAGTAATGTGAAAATCAGTAATTAAAGTAAATTTTAAATAAAACAAAATGTTTTTAAATTCCAATTTAAAAATCAGCAGTTGAAGAATATATTAAGTCAGGCAGAATTTTTCTAAGATCATGTAATGTGAAAATAAGCAGTTAAAATAAATTTTTAGTGTGTAACAATTTCTGAAAATCACAATAATGTGAAAGTTAGTAATTGAAGTAAATTTTCAGTCAGACACAATTTTTTTAAAATTCTGGTAATATGAGAATCAATACACAGAGAAAACAATATATTTGAATCAAACATAATTATCTTTGTTATACAGTCAACCAAAAATTATCTTTGAATTAAATATCATAATTTTGATTCAGTACAAAATAAATTGGAATCAATAAAAATTAGGTTTAATTCAATTATAAAATATGTTTAATTTAAACATATTTTTTTGGTTAACTATTCCTTTTTTAAATAACAAAAAATGTTTCTCAGTGTAGTTATTTTAAATAAGAATTAATTAAGAATTAATTTAATTAATTAATAATTTATTAATGAATTAATTAATAAGAATTATTTTTGTAGTAAATTTTTAATACGATATGTCTTATTAAAAATTTTCTTTTTCAAAGTTTACTTATTTTTTCAAATACTAATGTAAAATCAGTAGTTAAAATAAATTTTAAGTCAGTCACAATTTTTCGAAATTCTTGTACACTAAAATTCAGTAGTCAAACTAAATTTCAATTCGACACATTGTTTCAAATCAGTAGTTAAAATAAATTTTAAGTCAGTCACAATTTTTCGAAATTCTTGTACACTAAAATTCAGTAGTCAAACTAAATTTCAATTCGACACATTGTTTCAAATCAGTAGTTAAAATAAATTTTAAGTCAGTCACAATTTTTCAAAATTCTTGTACACTAAAATTCAGTAGTCAAACTAAATTTCAATTCGACACATTTTTTCAAAACTTTTCTAATTTAGAAATAAGTAGATTAATTAAGTTTTCAGTCAGCCTTAATATTTAATTCTTTTGCAAAATTTAGAACATTCCGTAAATTTTAATTAAAAAAATTTATAAATACTCTCGAAATAAAAAAATTATATTTAAAATAAATTTTAGTTAAAAACATTTTTTCAAAATTCTTTTATTGAAAATATTAGTAGTAGATGTAAATTTTATTCAGAATATTTATTTTAAGTCAAAGTCAATTTTTATAATGTCCTCTAGTCTAAAACAGTTGTTTATTAATGTAAATATTTCGTTCGTTGTACACAATTTGTATAATCTCTTGCAATTTTGAAAATCAGTAGTTAAAGTAAATTTTCAGTCAGTCACAATTTTTTTAAATTCTTGTAATTTTGAAAAAAGTAGTTAAAATAAATTTGTAAGTAAACAAAATTTTTAAGCTTTTAATTTTATTTTAAAATTTCTAAGATTTTAACAAAACCAGTCGCTAAAGTATATTTTAAGTCAGACACAATTTTTCTAAGCTGCTGTAATATGGAAATAAGTAGATTACGTATGTAGTAGTCAGACACAGTCTTTTTCAATTCCTATAATGTGTAAATATGTATTTTCTGTCAGTTTTACATTTAGACAGATGAAACATTTTTTGCCTCTTGTAGTCTTAGAATAAGTAGTTAAAAAAGTTTTTGTCGAACAATTTTTATTATTATTGTTGTAAAACAAATAGTAGTTAAAATTAATTTTATGTCAGACACAGTTTTACAATTCTTTTCTAATATCAAAATCAGTAGTTACAGTAAATTTTAAAAGGGCACAATATTTTTTTCACTTTTTCTTTGTTAAAATGAAAATAATAATAATATTAATATTAAAATTAGTATTTCAAGTCAGACATGACATTTTTAGATTCTTTTAAGTTTAGTGCTAGTATTTGAGGTTAATTTTAGTTAAACAAAATTTTTTATTTTCTTGTAATGTAAAAGTTAGTAGTTGAAGTAATTTTAAGTCAGACCTGATAATTGTGTATTCTTACAATTTGAATATTAGTAACTAGAGTAAATTTTTAGTCTTGTACAAAAACCATGGTTTAACTTCAATTTTTGGCTCCTTTTTTTTAAATAATTATATAATTCAATATCATTATTTTCATTTGTCCCGTGTAATTAAATAAATAACCTTATAGTTTAATAATAGATAATTGAATTCTTTTTAAAAATTTCAAATCAATAACAATTATTTGTAAAAAAAAGAAGATAAGCTTAATGTAGAAAGGAGAGGATTAACGGAAGCTTTAAGCTCTATGACAACCGTTTTCTCGTTCCTTCCTCTATCCTCACCTTAATCTCTCTTATATAGTGGTAGCAATCTTCATTGCAATTTCAAGCTCTCAATTATTACTTCATTAAGAAGAATATTAGAAAATCCTTTTACTTCCCACGGTACTAATTTATTTTTTGTCTTTTTTTATTACTATATTAATATTATTTCCTCCCTTATCCAGAATTTAAAAAAAATAAAATTCCTATTTTTTTAAATATGTTAGTAATAAATAAATAAGAAACATTGTTTTTTCCATCTTTAGCCAACGTCTGGATCTTCAACATCCAGTCATGCAAGAGATGGGAACTATTTTGAAAATAAAAATCAATTAAGAATGACGAATAAATCTGATATTGAAAGAGAAAATAGAGATGAAAGAGCGGCAAAGCCAATGAGATTCGAAAGATCTTGTGTTAAATTCAAAAATCACTATTCGCAGGAAGGTGATGAAGTAAATCTCTCGAAATGCTGTCAAGACAAGCTGAAGGTAAGATGCTTTCGATATTTGTACAGTACGTTATCAAACAGAAGATAGAAAGTTTGGAAGTTGCAAACTTTGAGCACAAGGTATGGGTGGGTTGAAGTTGCTCTCAAAAGGTCTTCCGCTTTAAACTTCTTATCTCTCTCATAAGACGACCAGATAATTAACAGAAAAAAAACAATTTTTCTCTTTAAATTCTTCAATGGAGTATTTATTATTTTTATTTCTGTTTATTTTGCAATATTTCAATTTCGAAATTTTCCACATTTTAGAATTTAACATAAATTGATAACCCCTTATTCTGATAATATTTAACTTAAATTCCAAATTTTCCAAATTATTGTCAAATACTTTACCGATTTTCTGCAAATTCAATTATTTTCCACAAATTTGAATTAAAATTTTCCAAAAATGTATTTTTTCAGAATTTCTAACTTCAATAATTACAAAATTCAATTGTTTGATTAAATATGCAATCAAATACTTATTTCTATCTCTCTAAATCTGAATTAGAAGTTTTCTACTAATGAAATAGTGCGGATTCGTTTACCAATTGAATTAGTAACTGTTTTTACTAATTTTTAGTAGAAAATTTACTAATTTAAAATAGTAAAAAATACATTCTACTAATTGAATTAGTAATTTTCTACTAGCAATTAGTAAAAAACTACTAAAAATTAGTAAAAAAATGTTACTAATTCAAATTGGTAAATGAATCCGCACTAATTCAGATTTACAGAGTACTAATTTTTCCACAGGAATTAAAATTATTTAAAATATGAATTTTCGACATAATAAAATTTAATTAGATGGAAAATAGAAATGTAATTCTCTTGATATTGAATTATTTTTGGAATTTCAAACTAAAATTATTTCAAAGTCTAACAATATTTTTAAATAAGTGGAAATTTGAATAAAACATAAATTAAATTCTACATTAAATAAAATTTTCAATCATATTCTTCCATCATTATCTACTTTTAAATTTTTTCATTTTTTATCAAAAACTTAATTATTTTCTACAATGATTAACAAAAATTGTTTATTAAATTAAAAATTTTCTTTTGTAATTTGGAAGAAATTTCACGAAAAATCAAATCAGTGATTATAACAAATTTTCAGTTATACCCAATTTTTTAAATGCCAATAATGTGAAAATAAGTAGTTGAAATAAATTTTTAGTAAAACACAATTTTTTCTAAACTCTTGGAATTTTGAAAACCAGTAGTTGAAAAAATTTTTATTCAGACAGAATTTGTTTAAACTCTTGTAATATGTAAATCAGTATTTATAAAAAAATTTTACTCTTACCCAATTTTCTTAACTTCCAATAATGTGGAAATCAGAAATTGAAGTGTATATTAAGTCAAACGTAATGTTTCTAAGGTCTAAAATATGGACATCAGTAATTAAAATAAATTTTTAGTTAAACACAAAATATATTTAAGTTTAATTGAAACATGTTTTTTGGTTCATTCTAAAAAATAATATATTTAATTCAAACATAAGTTGTGGTTGATTTTAAACTATTTATAATCAACTTCTTAGTTTGAATCAAACATAAAATTTTAAAACATATTTTTTGCTTAAATCATAACAGAAAATTTTGTCGTTCCTCGAGTTTTTTCTAATTTTAAATTCCTAAACGTATCTTCCAAAACAATAATTTTTGCCTAAAACTATTTTACTAATTCATTTTTTCTTAATCGATTTTCCTAAAATATTTTTTTCCGAATAATATTTTTTCCGAATAATAAGAAAAAGATTGATTAATTTTTTAACACAACTTTTAGGAAATTAGGAAAATTTAATAGCTTTAGAAATTCTCGCTTAGAAAAATTCTTTTAGGAATTTCAATTTTAGGAAATTCGTTTTTAGGAAATTTTGAAATTAGAAATCTACAATTAGGAAAATTAGTAGGGAATCGTATTAATTAAATATAATTATTGAAACAAATAATATTTTTCAATCAAAGCAGTAGATATTTTTTATACATTGGGATTAAGCTTACAAACTAATTTCAATAAAACAAAATCACTTAAAATTATTTTTCTATTTAAATTAAGTTTCGTGTTTTCTTAGTGCAATGTTTTAAAATTCTAGTAATGTAAAAGTCAGTATTTAAAGTAAATTTTTAGTCAGACGCAGTGTTTAAAAGTTCTATTAATGAGTGAAAATCAGTAGTTTTGTCTAGAAGAAAATTAGTAGTTGAAAACAATTTTGTTCTTACTAAATTGAAATAAGTAAAAAAAAATCCATTTTCTGGAAAATTGTCCAAAAAGTCGAAAAAATCAGATAAATTTAAGCCTACAGATTAAAGTTCATGTACTTTTATAAAAAAAATTATATTTTCTTAAACTATCGATTTATACATACATATAGTTTGTCTTTTCTTATCGTGCTTTCTCCATTAATCCCCAACTATTCTCTATTAATAACCATTTTAATTAAAATGAAAATTACTTCTGTAATTCAAATTAAACATTTTTTATTCATAAATTCAGTCTATTTGAAGGTTCTTATAATTATTCATAATCTCATTGATATTTCCACTTTCTGAATATAATGGAATTATTTAATTAATTACAGAAATGTCTTTAAGAGAATTTTACTTATTTTCCTTATTCATCTTTATTTTACCATTTTTCTTTCAAAAAAAAAAAAAAAAAACTTAGTTTCTTAGTTTAGTAATGATTTTTAGGAATCAGAAATGGAAAAACGTCATTCCAGTAAATCCAGACGTAGGTTGTTCCAAGATTCGACTTTCGAGCAACTACAGAAGAAGACCGATAAATTTTTGAGTAAAGGAAGCAAAAGAGGTCAATGTACTCCATCCACCTATTTCAAGTGCAGACACCAAGACCAGGAGTATCGTTCCAACAACTTAGAAAAGTCCAAGTTATGGGAACCAACTTCCTTAAAATTACGAAGGTCAACACCAAAGCCCACATTCTCAGATGCGAGGGAGAGACGACTTCTTTCTTGCTGTTCAAATTGCTCGTGTTGTAGCAAAACAGCCAAATGGGAAAATCCAAACATTTCGGAGAAATTTAATCCATTAAATTCAGAGAGAGATTTAAGAGAATCAAAGTGCGGAACATGCAATTCAAACGATCATTTCTATGATGAAGGTTAGTTTACATTTCTTTTTGAGAACCGAATGAAAATTAACGTAAATCTTCAGTCCCAACGAGTTTTATTAATATTAAAATTAAAAATAATATTAACTATTATATAATAATAATAATAATAATAATAATAATAATAATAATAATATTATTATTGTTATTATCTCCTCATCTGAAGTTAGCGTTGTTTTATTACAATGTTTTGTTTTGTAGTTTAAACTGATATTTTCTAGAAAATTAATTAAATTTTTGAAGACTTGCAATTCAAATTTTTAAGTATTTTGAAATTTTAAGCAAATAAAGATCAATAATTAGTCAAATATGTATTCAACAAAAGTAATTAAAATTTGAAAAATTTAATTTGGAAATATTCAAAAACTTAGGTTTTTGAAAGATAGTAATTAAAATTTTTTAAAGAAAAAGGTACTTGAATCCACAATAATAATTTTAACAAATTGAAGCAATTGAATTAAAATTTTATATTTTAAAGAATTTTATTTTTTAATTTTATATCATTTTATGAATTTACAAAAATTATTCTATTTAAATAATTCAAGCCTCGTAGTTAAATTTCCATAGGAATTGATTTAACAAAAATTTCAGTTAACATTTTAAAAAATAATTCAAAATTTCAACCGTTATAACAGAAATTTTAGGAATTAATGAAATTCTAAAAGGTTTTTATATTAAACTCCTAAAAAATTTAAGGGAAGCAAAAGTTTAAAAATCTTTAAATTTTTATTTAAATAAATTATAAATAACATTATTTTTCTTTCAAAAGTATTAAAGTTTTTCAATAATTTTATTCAAAAATTCTAAATAAATAATTGAATTTTGGATGAATTACTGTTGCAAATTTTAGAAATAATTATATTTCATGAGGTTTTTCATTAAAATTATTTGTAATTTTAATTCTTCGGGAAAAATAAATATGAATAAGTTTCTAAATTTTTGTTTAAAAAAAAGTATTAAAGTTTTGAAAAATTTAATTCAGAAACTTCGTAAAATTGTTTTTTGAAAAAATAAAACTAAAAGTTTTTGAAAATAGTTCTATTTCCGAAAATAATTTTAAAAAATTGAAACAAATGAAAATTTTGCCATATTTTATTGACATTAATTTTGAATGTTAATTCAAGTTGCTGTTAGAAATATTTTCACATTTACTGTACGATTTGTTCAAATAATTACATTTAATGAAAGACCGTAAGAAAAATTATAGTTTTTAAGAAATTAAGAATTTTCATTAAATTTGTAAAAGCAAATTTTGATAGTAAAAATGTAAAAGAAAATTTTACGCGTATTTAGTTTTGATAGTTTTATTAATAAACAAAAATACTAATAAAAATAGAAATAAAAAAATAAAAATAATAATAATAATAATAACAATTAAAATAATAATAATAAAAAAAATAATAATAAAAATAAAAAAATAATAATGACAAGAATGACAAGAATGATTAATAAATTCATGTTTAACAATTTATTCACACAGTTACAGAAAGTAATGGAAAAACTGGCAATATTTCCAGCTCTGACTCTTTGAGTAGTGAAAGGAATGATACTCTTTATGAAGTGGATAATAAATTAAATAATGTTCGTCGAGTTCTTTGCCTCGATGAACTAAATGAGCATGTCACAAAAGCCTTAAACGAAATGTTCATGAAACTGTGTCCTGTTGATATTGCTTGTTTTAATTCCTATAACAATAAGACTGCTGATGATAAGAAAGAACAGAGGAAGAGGATATCCGCTTCGAGAAACGGAGAAAACAATTTTAACAAACAAGATTATAGTACGATCGTTGAAGGTATTTTTGTTCAAATTCATTCTGCATTTGCTGTTTTCGTATAGCTTTTTAGTAGTAGTTGAGCTAAATTATAGCCAGACATCACACTTTCAGGCTCGTTAAAATTTATAGAATTCGTAGACTGAGTAAATAATAATGAATTGGGCAGAATTTTTTCTAGACTTGTATAATTTGGAAGTCAGCGGTTTAACTAAATTTTAAATCAGGCACGAAATTTTTAAACCCTTCAAATATTGAAATCAGTGGTTAAAGTCAATTTTTCTGTTCGGACATCACATTCTTCGATTTTTGTAAATTTCAAGTCAGGAAAAAAAGTAAATTTTTAGTCAGGCAGAATTTTTCTAAACTCATATAATTTCAAGTAAATTTTTTTATTCAGACACAATTTTATGCAATTGCAATGTGAAATTCAGTAGATTAAGTAAATCATGTTTCAGACAAAATGTTCCAGTCGTATTCTAATGAAAAAATGAATTATAATAATTTTCGTATTCATTCATTTTTTAATTTTTTGTGTCCCTCATATTCTGAAGTTAGTTTTTCTGTATGTTTTTTTTAATAGGTTGTTTGACAATTTGAAGATATGTAGGTATTTTTAATTATTTATTATTCTCAATTCTTTATATTATTGTAGAAAATTCTCAAATTTTGTAAGAAAATAATTTGCATCACTTTTATTTTTTAATTACAATTGCTCTAATAAAATAAAGAAAAATAAAAAAATAATAAATAAAGATAAATCTTTTAAATAAAGCTTTTTAAAAATATAGGGAAAAATCTTTTTAAATTCTGTTTGTCAATTGAAAATTGAAAATGAAATATAAAAATTTCAAAACTTTTAAAAAATATGGGAAAACATTTTACTTAGAAAATATTTGGATACATTTATTTGCGAATTTCTTTAATCGTAAAATTATTTGACTACATAAATAACTTCTTTTTTAAATAAATATTCAATTATTATTATTATTTTTCCAAAAGAATTCAAATTTTTAAAAATGATGAATTTAAATCTTTTTGAAATCAAAGGACTTATAAAAGTATTATAATTATTTTATATTAAAAATATTGTAACTGCAACCTTTTCAAAATTATTTTCATCGTTTCAATTCAATTATTATTTTCTAGAACTTTTAACCAAAATTATTCTCTAAATCAACTATTTTGAATAATTTTGAAAAAAAAGTTATTTAAGAATTTGCAAATACATCTGTTTAAATTCCAATTTGACGAAATTCCGATTATTCGGAAATTCTTCGATTTTAAATACACTGCATGACAAATTTTGGAAATTTTCCGAAAGAAACTTAAGATACAAAATTACACTTATTATTCAGAAAAATTTATTAATATGGATAAGGAAATTTTTCTAAAAAATTATCGAAATTTTCCTATGAATTTAGTAGCAATTTCATGAAATCATGAAGAGAAAATCCCAAAAATTTGGAAAAATTCTCTTAAACATTTAGACAAATTTTATTAGGAAAATACAGACAAATTTCTGAGAATTTGGAAAAATTTCCATATTTGAAAAAATTTCCATGTAACTTCAAGTTATTAAAAAAATTAAATTAAACTTTTTTAAAAACATTAATCCTTCAAAATTGGTAGTTAAAAGTAATAAAAAATAAAACTTTTAAAATATTTTAATATAAGACCTTTTCAAAATTATTTAATTATTTAAATGCAAAAGTAAATAATTTATTAAATAATCGAATGTTTTTTGAAATTTTATCAACAAATTCATAAGAATAATTACATTTTTCGAGAAATTCGATTAAAATTGTACTAAAAATAATTAAAATTCTGCGATGATCTTTATTATTTATGAAAATACCCGTGCAGAAATTTCCACCCTTGCTCCCGATTTCCGACCTGGCCCCGGTCGGATTTTCTGGTCTGGCCCAGGGGCAGTAAATTTTAATGGCCCCGGTCGTGGCCAGGCCGGGTTGCCCCATGAAAAAGAGAAGTAAAAATAAACATTGTTTATTATCAACACTACTAAATTAATAATAAACGCATTTAAATTTTTGACATTTTAAACATTGTAGAAAGGTTATTTGCAAAAAATTGAATCCATTCCCAGCGGGCACAAAGACAAAAAACGTTCTTTGAACGTCTGTAGAACGTTTAATGTCTGCCAATTTACGTTCTACAGACGTTTAAAGAACGTTTTATGTTTTTGTGCCTACTGGGTTGTTATTATTGTTAAATAAATTATTCAAAACATTCCAATTTGTAATATATTTTAAACAATTAAAATAATATTTAAAATAATGAGAATGGAATCCTCCTATTGATACAAACGGTTGTCAGATTGGAGGTTATGTCATCCAAATAATTTTTTGTTGAAGAAAAATAATAATTTTTATTCAAAATATGGGCAATTCCACGTGAGATTTAAGTTGACCTTTTAAAATCGGTCAAAAATATTTTTTTTCTATTCTGTATTAAAAAAAACAGATATGTATTTTTTTATTTTTTTTTAATTGTCCAAATTTTCGAGTTATGAATTTTGGAAGTTTTTGACTTTTACAATTGTAGACCTATATTCAGTAGCTTATAAGTCCGAAAATATTGAGTTGAGGAAAAAGTTATGAGAGAATGAAAGTTTTAGTTTTCTTTCGACTTTTAAGAAATGTAAACAAAAAAATTTTTTTTAAATTTAAAAAAAAAAAATTTCCTATGAATAAATTAATTTTTTTTAACTTTGGGCCGGATTAAAAAATTTTTTTTTATTTATTTATACCTTATAATATAGACAAGAGTTTTCAAAAAGACTCAAAATGGGCCTGATGTGTTAAATAAGTTTTAAAACACTTTCAAAAATCCCACTGTGATGCTTGCAAGGGATTTTTGAAAATGTTTTAAAACTTATTTAACACATCAGGCCCATTTCGGGACTTTTTGGAAAATTTTCTCTATATTATAAGGTATAAATAAATTAAAAAAAAAATAAAAAAAAATCCGTCTCAAAATTAAATAAAAATTTTTTTATTTACGTTTCTTAAAAGTCGAAAGAAAAGTAAAACTTTCATTTTTTGACAACTTTTTCCTAAACTTAATATTTTCGGACTTATAAGCTACTACTGAATGTAGGTCTGCAATTAAAAGTGAAAAATTTCGAAAATTCATGACTGGAAAATATTTACAATTAAACAAAAATGAAAAATACGTATCTGTTTTTTTCCGATACAGAATAGAAAAAAAATGAGGTCGACTTAAATCTCACGTGGAATTGCCCATATATTGTTCAAAAATTTTACCAAGATCCACTCTAAATTATTAGGCGGATGACTACTGTTAGGTGGCCGACTATATGGTTTACCCTATACCACAAAAATTTCAATAGCAGTCAAAGCGGGAAAAATTCCATGGCCCCGGTTGGGTCCCCAGCAGGGAACCAGATCTGGCCCGTGGCATGGCCCCGGTCGGTTTTATTGTTTCATCCAGGCCGGGGGCAGGTCAGATTTCCCGAAGTGGCCCCGGTCTTGCCCGGTCTGGCCCCAGCCAGGGCCTGGTCAAAATTTCTGCACGGGTAATTGAATTCCTAATAGAATGTTATTACTTATAAAAGTAATTAAATGTTAGACTACAACTTTACAAAATTTGCTTTTAAATAATTGAATTTTTTGGAAAAATTATTCAAATAGTAGATACTGAAAATTATGGAAATGAATTATAAATTTTTTTTTTAAATAATAGAATTTTTGTGAAGAATTTTGTTATTTATAAAGATAATTATAATTTTGAAGAGAATTTTTTTTTCAATTTTAATCATAATTAAACTTTTGTAAAAAGAATTTTACTACTTTTGAAAATAATTGAATTTCTGCAATCATTTCTAAAATTCATTAAATAAATATTGACAATTTTAACTAATTTCAAGAAGAATTTAAATTATTAACATTTTTCAAAAATCTATGTTCCTTAATGTTTCTAACAAAATTTAAAAATTTGAATTAAATCATTTTTAAAGATTATCTATTTATGAAATTTTTTTTTACTGTATTAGCGAAACTTTTAGCTATGGCAACGAATTCATTCGCTATTTCAACGAATACTTTCGCTATTTTAGCGAAAGTTATCGCTGTTCCAGTTAAAGATTTTTTTTCGTGAGGAATACATTTTAATGTAAAAATTAATAGTTTACAAAGTTAATGTTAATTTTATTAAAAGAAACCATTTCCAGTATTTTATAATTTTTAGTTTAATGGTTAAAGTATAATTTACGCCAGACTCTTTTTCCAAAGTCCGTTAAAATGAATGCCAGTAGTTGAAGTAATTCTTTTGTCTTACACAATTTTTCTTAGCTTCTGTACTGGAAAAAACTAGTTGAAATAAATCTTTCGTCGGACATGATTTCAGACTATTTTTGTAACACGAAAATCAGGAGTTAAAATAAACTTTAAGTCAAGACATATTTTTTCTCATTCTGGTAACATGAAAGTTTAAAAGTTAAAACAAATTTTAATCAAACACAATTTTACTATAATCGTTTAATGAAAACGTTAATAGTTTAAGTAAATTTTTAGTCAGTCACACTTTTTTAAATTCCAATTTTTTTATTATCATTGAGTTATTAAGGAAAAAAAATTACTTATTATTTATAGTATTTTATTTATACAAATTTATTTTTAATTACTACTTGGATAAATAATCGAATGTAAGAAAAATAAATGCGTAAAATTTATTTCGAAAATATTTCTTTTTTCACCTTATTTATTGATTCAAATTTTATTTATCTTTTGAATCTTGCATTACAGTGACAAATGAAAAAGAGAATCGACAATCCGGAGATTCAACTCAAGACAAAACTACTACAGTCGAAGATGACAATTTCAGCCAGTTCGGAGCGGAAGTCACGAGAGTATTGAAGGAATCTAACAGGGAGAAAGCGTTGAGATTGAAAGCTGCGATCAAGCAAACTCTTGAGTCTGCAAAGAAGGAAGGTTAAGCAAAATCCTTGTGGTAAGAAAATCGAAAGGAATTGTCTTTTAGACTTTCATACACACTTGAAATTCAACAACTTAGAAAATTTAAACTTCAAACAATCATTTTTCTCCGTATATTGAAATTCTCTTTTAAACATAGAAAAACAAAAAATACAAAATGTAAATAAAATCCTTTGTTATTGTTATTTTTAAAGAACACTCCTAAATAGTTTTTTAAAAAAAGATAAAATTCAAGTGAAAATATAAAATTTTTATTTTTAAATCTAAAACGTATATGTAAAAAGTTGTATATATATAATAAAAAAACATTTGTCAATTACAAGCAATTTTTATTACCATCTATTATTAAAAAGTAAACAAAAGATAATCGATTAATGTTTATGTTTCATTTTTCAAATTTATTCTTCGAGGTTAATTATAAAAAGTGGTAAAAAATTTGTCATGTTTTATTATTCAGTGAAATAAAGAGTTGGATTTTTTTAAACAAAAATTTTACAATCATGAAATGTGGAGTAACAGTGAATATAAGGGAAAAGATGAATTCAACGAATGGACGTGTGAGAGAATCAATAAATTGGTTTGTCTCTATAGAAAATATAAGTGTCTTTGGAAAAAGGATGAATCTTCCTACCTAAATCTTGAAGAAAGACATAATGCTTATAAAAGTATTTGTAAAAATTTGTCAATGAGTCAAGTAACGTTAATTCAAGTCTTAATAAAAATTCAAGAAATTCGAAAAATTTATATTCGTGAATTAAAGAGAATTTTCCATGCCCAGCGCAATGGTTGTCATTATGAGCCAAAATTCCAATGCTTCTGGAAACTGCATCAATTTTTGCATCCTTATTTAGATCACGAGGAAACTCTCCAGCTACACGTTGGTACAAAATTATTTTAAGAATAATAAATAATAATAATAATAACTGTATCAACAAAATTTCGATAATTATTGATTATTTTTCTATAAGTAACTCGCTATCATAAAAGATGACTTTAGAAACAAACGAATTAAATATTAAACTTATTAAATAGTAATCTTTAAATAATAAAAATATACTGATTAAATAATAATCATAAAATAATATTATAGTAAAGCTAATTAAAGTAAGTGAATTAATTAATAGCAAAACTAATTAAATACTAATCAGTATAGAATAGAAAAAGTCAGCAATAACAAATAAATAAGAATAAGCAAACATCGTTAAATAATTAAATATTAATATTAATAAATCAAATAAAACAATAATTAAAATTTTCAAAATATGAATAAAATCAAATAAATAGCATTAAATTGAAATATCTCTTAGAAAGCACTGTCAAATTTAAATTGTGACGAAGAATCGTGTGTTTGTTTAAAAAATCGTCAGAGACGAAGAAAAATATTTCGTAAACAATCAAAAAGACGTGAAAGAAAGCCTACTATAAAATTTAAAGGAAATTCAAGTTTTTACTCATCTTCGAATTGGCAACTGTCGGACTGTGATATGAGTTGTAACCCATGTTCCACGAAAACTTCGAAAAATCTAGACGTGAAAAATAAATCTTCAAATTGTCTTACCAATCTCACTATTGAAACTTCGAATAAAACAGTTTCCAACTTGGAAATTGAAAATTGTAGTCGGAAAACTTATATTTTAAAAAATAAAGAACCTGTTACTCTCCTTCAAGTAAAAAATTTAAGACTCGTATTTTCGATTTTCTCCGTCAAGGATAGATTTTTTTTTCTAAATAAAAATTGTGTTCAAAATAGTTTTCTTAAAAGTATATATTTTTTAAAGATATCAATTTTTTGGAAAATATAAATTGATATTTTGAAACATCAAAAATTATAGAATCACATATTTTCTATGGATATCAAATTAAGACGAAGAACGAATTAAAATTTTGCTTTGCAACATTTTTGATTTGCTTTTCGTCTCAATTTAATATTCTTGGTAAAACTTTGTTAATAAAAATTAATAATTAGTGATTTTTAGAATTAATGAATATATATTCAAATTGAATGAGAAAAATGAAATAAATGCAATTACACAAATTCTCTCTACGATAATAATTTCTGTGAACGTCTCAAAATAAAACTAATTTCCTGATATAGAAATAATATAATGAACAACAAGAATTAAGAAAAAGTTCTTAATAAAAAAATATGAATAATAAAAATTAATAATAATAAAGTTGTTTTCTTTTTGTTTCCTAACTTTCTTAATAATTGTTTCTTTTAATAAAGTGTCATAAAAATTATTTAAATTCTTGAGAAGAAACTTATAATTTATAAAAGTAATTGAATTGCTTTAAAGAATTTTTACATAATTTCTGAAAATAATTAAATGTTTTGAAAGAATTTAAAAAAAAAATTTCAAATTAACTGTATTTAATCAAAAACTTGTATTAAATATTTTTTTAAATAAATATATTCTGATAAGAAATTTTATTAATATATTTTTAAAAAGAATTAAATTTCGGCGATAAATTTTACTGTTTAGAAAAATAATTCAGTTTTTCCGACGAATTTGAACAGAATTTTTGAAAATAATTGAATTCAATTAATATTTTTAAAAAACATTGTACTCTTTCCAGAAATTTTAGTACATGTAAATTGAAAATAATTGTATTTTTTTGACGAATTTTATTATTAATGCAAATAATAGAATTTTTGCGAAGAATTTTATTAAAAATTTTCAAAATCCTAATTAAATTCTTTTGAAGAATTTCTATGAATTTTTTTAAATAATCTATTTTGTTTAATATTTTAATTAGAAATTTTGCAAGTAATTGAATTTGATGAAAAATATATTTCAAGTTTTTAAAATAATCGTTTGTGTTAACAATTATAATTAAATATTTTATTGTTGAAGTTCATTAAAATTGTATTGAATATAATTGAATCTCTAATTCTCTATGACAAATTTTATTTTTTATACAAACAATTTCATTCTTGCGAAGAATTTTACTATATTTTAAAAAATAATCGACTTGTTTCTAAGAATTTATTAGAAGTTTAAAAAATAACTGAATTTTTTCGAAAAATTTTATTAAAAATTAGAAAAAAATTTTCTTAATTTTTGAGTGAAATTTTATTAAAAAATTTACATAATACAATTTATATAAACAAATTATGTCTTTTTTATTTTTAAAGAAAATAATATTATATTTTACAAGAATTTTCTAAAAAATTTGGAAGATAATTGAAATTTTTAAATAAATTTTACTTATATTCTTCTGAATTTTTAATATTAAATCACTGTAAGAATTATTTTTAAGAGAATAGAATATTTGCAAAGACTTTAGTAAATATTTGAATTATTTCAATGGATTTATGCAAATTTCAGAAAATAGTTTTTTTATGAAATTTTATAAAAATTATATTGAAAATTATTTAATTTCTGCAAAGAATTTTTTCTATTTGTGAAAATAATTAAATTCTTCCGAAGAATGTTATTATGTATGTAAGTAATTGAATTCTTTCAAAGAGTTATTTAATTTTTTTTTAAATATAAACAATAATAATTAAATATTTACTTAATAAGCGAATTTTCCTGATTTTGATTATGAATTTATCTAGAAATTAAAATTTAAAAATAAAAAATTTTATAATTTTTATTATAATAAATGGAACACCACTATCCGTGTGCTAGCGCTCGTAAAATTTGCTAGTTAATAAATAAAGAATACTTACATATTACATTCATATTACAAATAGTTGAAAATAATTCTAAACGACTTACAATTTACTAAACTTTTTTTTAAAGTACGTGAGTTTAAAGAAATTATACTTACCTGTCTTAAAATTCACTTTAACTACATATTTCTAATTTTTGAGAATTTAGAAATAGAAACTCTACGTCTGACATAAAATTTACATTAATTACTGATTTCCTCTATTCAGATATTATTAACACTATGTTAGACTAAAAGTTTTCTTAAACTACTAACTTTAAATAAATAAGAGCTTCAGAGTGTTACGTCTGACTAATATTGACTTGAACTACTGATTTCCATTTCTCAAGGGTTTAGAGAAATTACAACCTATTAAAATTTTTAAATTATACCTGTTTTTATTTTTTTACTGGCAAACTTTAAATCTACAAAAGCTAAAAAATTTTATGCATGACGAAAAATTTACTTTATCCCTTATTTTTGACATTTCACGTGATAAAAAAATATATTTCTGACATAAATTTACTTTAACTACTGATTTTCAGTTTTCAAGACTTTAGAAAAATTATGCCCAACTAAAATGTCCTTTAACTATTAAAAGTAAAGATACAAAAGCTATTGAATCCTATGTCTGACTAATATTGACTGATACTACTGATTTTTATTTTTCAAGTGTTCAGGAAAATTGTGTCCGACTGAAAATTCAATCTAACCACCAATTGTATTATTTCCGAAGTTTACCAACAATATGTCTGACTGGAAATTTACTTGAACTACTGATTTCTACTTGTCAGGAGTTTGGAAAAATTATGTCTCATTAAAATACCTGTCAACTACAGACTCTGTGCTTACAAGAGGCAGGAAATGTTATGTCTATGACTGAACTTCACTTCAACTACTCATTTCCACTGTTCAAGAATTTAGAAATAATTATGTCTGACTAAATATTGACTTTAACCACTAATTTCGACCATTTAGAAGTTTGGAAACACTGTGTCTGACTTAAAATTGACTTTGACTACTGATTTTTTAATTAAAAAATAAACCAAAAAAAATCACGCTAACTACTGCTTTCACTTTTCCAGAATTTAGAAAAATTAGGTCTGACTAAAATTCCCATCAACTGCTGACATAATTCTTCCAAACACTTTATAGTTTCAAAACATACATCTGACTAAAGAATTACATTAACTACAGATTTCCACATAAAAGGGGATTAAAAAAATTGTTGCTGACTAAAAATTTACTTTAACTACTGAATTTCACACTACCTGACATTTGTGAAATTCACAACGTTTATAGTCAACGATTTCAAAAGAAAATTATTTTTTAAAGCAACTTTTAGAAAATTTTGTAAAGAAAATAGTACGATTAATTTAATAAATCATGACATACCAAAAAAAATGTTTTTTAACAAAATATGTGATTGTTTTTGATAGAAAAATAATTTTTTTTTCAATCGTTGATCATAAACGTTCCGAACATCACCTACGTCATTACAAGACTTTAGAAAAATTACGTCTGACTGAAAATTAACTTAAACTACTGAATCTAAGTTTATAATGAGCTGAAAACTAAAGTTTGACTGAAGTTTACTTTCATAATTGACAAAATACAAAAATAATATTAATTAATAATTTTTAAAAAATGAATTTAAAAAAATAAATTGTATTCATCAAAATAAAAAAAAATCTGAATTCGGTTTAATTTTGTTTGTAAATTTTTTTTTATATAGTAAATCTATTTTTAGTCTCCATGATCATAATTTTTATCATTTTTAATAATTAATACGAATCAATTGTTTTTGATTTACCAACTTTTAGAAAGATATATTTTTGATATTATATTATACTTTTACATTTATTGTTAATTCTTGTTGTTCATCCTACTATTTTGAAAATACAATTTAAATAATTTTCTCATTAGTGAATCATTACTTTCTAATGAGAAAATAATCTAAATTTAGAAACGTTGGAGCAGATTTTTATTAAAAAACACTTTTCCAAATGTACGTATTTCGTTTCATTGTTTCTCTGAAATTTGAATATATATAATTACATTCAGAACGTTCGAATGATTTGAAATTAAATTAGATCAATTAAAATTGCTTCAAAACTAAAGTAGACAAATTAAAATTAATTTAAAATTCAATTAAATAAATTAAAATCCTTAGAACATTAATTGAAAAACTAATACACATTTTTAGTCAAATTAAAATTAATTTAAAATTAAAATTAAATAAATGAAAATCGTTGGAACATTAATTGAAAAATTAATAGACATTTTTTTCTCTTCCAAAGGAACAAAATACGCGCGGATCAGTATCGAAGATTGAGTGTTACACTAGAAGCGATATATCGTGTCTAACAGTTCGCAAGTCCTGTGACCAATTTGATTTCTTCGCGAAAAGTGTCGCTTGTCAACTAAGAAAAATGAACATAAATTCAGCTCTGAAAGTGCAAAAGGCTATTCAGGAAATTCTAAAAAATCCCGAGACACTGGTGGAAAAATCAATTAGTCCTAATGATAACTCTCCTTCATTCATGTTTTATCTTCCAGAAGTGAATAAAGACAAAAATTAATTTTCGTAACTTAAAATATTAAAAATAATAATTCCACGGTGTTATTAATATTCCGTTCTCTATTATATTTTAAAACTTATATATATATATATATATATATATATATATATATATATATATATATATAATTGAGTTAAAAGTTTACGATTTAGCTTAAATTATCTCCGACAGTAATTATTATCGTACAAATTGTACAATTCAAATGTTGCAAAATTCATTAACAGAGACTAAATATAATTTGCAGATTGTAAAGGCAAGGTCTATTGTTAAAATATTCACTAAATACTCGTGTACTGAATGCGTAAATTTATTAATGCAAATTATTTAAAACCACAAATTCATTATATCTAAAATTTCACGAAAAGCGCAATGTACTTAAGATTATTATAATTATACTTTTGCTACTGAAATATTTTGCAGACGAAATGGAAATTTCTCAAAATATGTTTATTGTGTTAATATATATTTGAGGGATAGTATTAAATTTAAGTCAGTAGTGGGAGTATATATTAAATTAGACTAAATATTTTTAAAGTCCTTTAATTTTACAATTAGTTGTTGACATAAGTTTCACACAGACCAGAAATTAGGAGTTTGTGTCAATTTTAGTCAAACTTTCGATATTTTTCTTTTAAAAATATTTTGGAATTGAAATTTCGTTTTGAAATTTCTCAAAATATTTTTATTCGCCATATATAGATTGAAAGCTATGAAATTTGATTTTTATTGGCTTTATGTAGAAAAAAAATTTTGATTTACGATATCCACTATATATTTTTATAACAAATAAATGTCATCTTTGTCACATATTCAAGAAACTTCAATTTTTAGTCAAAAAAATAACGGTTGTAAATCTTTTTAACTATCTCGTTTTTCATTCATTGAATTTTTTTTCATTTATTTTTAGTGAAGTCAGTATTTGACTTTAGTGTTTTTTTCAAAGTTAGACCCAGTTAATAATAATTTTAGTTAGAAAAACAAGGAGAAAAAGGAATAATCAATAAGTTTAATTATCCTTAATTATCCTTAATTATCCTTTTTTCTCCGTGTACCATTTTTTGATTTTTGTAAATTTAGTATCGATAGATGAAGAATATTTTTGTCGGACAGAATATTTTTAATATTTTCTTAAACTAATGTTTGTCACATTACGAAAGTTAATTTTAGCTTTTGTGCCATGTGAAGTTAGTTGTCTAAAAAAAATTTAGCAAAACCCAATTTTTTTTTCTTCTCTAATGTGAATTTGAAGTAAATTTTAAGTCAGTTCTATTTTTTCTAAACTACTGTAATTTAAATGTTAAGAGTAAAAAGAAATTTTTATTAAACACTATATTTCTAATCTCTATGAATATGAAAATAAAGTAGGTTAGATAAAATTGAGATAGTTATAATTTTTATTTCCATGCATCCTGAAAATGATTAGTTAAAAATAACTTTTTGAGAGACAACTTTTAGCATGAATTTTAACAATGTGGAAATTAATAATTTCCATGAGTTTTTGCCAAACATAAAAATTCTGGCTTGTCTTCAATTAAAATCACTAATTGAAGTTATTTATTACTCAGATACATTTTGTCTAAACTTTAGAAATATGAAAGTTCATATTTCAAAAAAATTTCAATTATACACAATTTCAATGTAAAAATTAGTAGTTAAGGTAAATTTATAATCAGACAAAAAATTTCGAGACTTTTGAAATTTCAGATTCAGTGGCATATGTAAATTTAATATCAGACCTATTTTCCCTAAATTCTGTAAATGTGGAGATCAATAAAATTGAAGTCAATTTTTGTCAGACATCAAAGTTTCGGTTCTTATAAATTTTGGTGCACTGAAAAAAAATTTATTTGATTCAAATAACCGTTTATTTGACTATTATTAAATAAATATTTACTGGAATCAAATAATTTTTATTTGAATTAATTAAATAATATTTGCTTCAAATACTGAAATATTTGATTCAAATAAAAATTATTTAATTTAAGTAAATATTTATTTGATAATAGTCAAATCATCGGTTATTTGAATCAAATAAATTTTTTTTTTCAGTGTGGAGTTGATAAAGTAAATTTTAAATAAGACACACATTTTCTAAACTTCATTAATATGCTAATCAGTAGTTTAAATAAGTTAAAAATCAGACACGAGATTTATGAATTTCTGAAATGTAAAAATCAGTAGTTTAAATCAACAATAGTTTGGCAGAACATTTCCTGGCTCTTCTTACAATTGAAGTAGTTAAAGAAAATTTTAATCAGACTACTTTTTCTGAACACTAGAAAGCTGAAAAATGAGTAACTGAAATAAAATGTCAAACATATCTAAACTCCTAAAATGTTAAAATTAGTGGTTATAGTAAATTTCCAGTCAGACAAAATTTTACTTAACATCCAAAAAGTAAAAACTAGTAGTTTAAGCCAATTTTAGTCAAACAGAAAATTTTATAGTCTAACGTAGTGTTTCTAAAATGTAAAAATGTCAACCTTAAAACTGAAAAAAGTAGTTTAAGCCAATTTTAGCCAGACATAACATTTTCTAATCTCTAGAAAACTGAAAATTTATGTCGTACAAATGGCTTTTTGACTTTTGAAATATCAAAATCAGTAGATGAAGTAAATTTATGTTACTCAAAAATGAAAATAAAAATTAGAATAGAATTGACAAAGAAATACAATTATAATAAAAAATATCTTTTAAACTCCTAAAATGTCAAAATTAGTCCTTAGAGTAAATTTTCAGTCAGACAAAATTTTACTAAACATTCGAAGGGTAAAAATCAGTAATTTAAGTGAACAATAGTCAGACCTAACATTTCCTATCTCTTGTTGGTCAAACTATTTCATTTCAACTAAAGTGGTCGCCGAATAATTTTATAAAATTGTAATATTCTACAGAAACGATAATATATAAATCAACTTCAACGTTAACAAAATAACATTCATTAACCCTTAAAAATATACTATTTTAAAAAAATTTATCATTTTTAAACTAGGTCCGGGACTAATGTAAAATCATAGTGTGTGTTTAATTATGTGATAATTTAATTATTTATGAAAATCCCACAATTTTCCGATTTTCTCCAGAGAAGTTAAACACACTTAAAAATCGTGAAAATGGGCAAAGTAGCAGTTTTATTTCGCACATATTTTTTATTTTTCGAGAAAATGGAAGAAAACTTTTACCAAAAACTGAAAGTTCATCACAAATTCTTAATATTCCGTAAGTATTTACCTAATTTTATAATCACATTTCCTCATTATTTGTTAATAAAAATCCCAAAAATAGGTTAATTTAATTATGAACTTTGAAATAATATTTTATTTATTATTTTATATTTTAAATAGTTATATCAATTCACAGTAAATTGTGAGGTGTTAAAATAACACCAGAATGGATTAAAATAATCTGCAACAGTTTGATCCCTCTAGGATTAAATTAACACCAAAAAGAATTAAAATAATCTATTTTGGTGTTATTTTTAACTATGAATGACATTTTTTTTAATCAAATTCTTGTCAAAATTTCAATTATTATTATTATCATTGCAGAATTTCAATTATTTTTAATGGAATTTTAATCAAATTCCTCGAAAAATGTAACCATTCTTAAAAATCTTATTAAAATTCGTCTAAGGAATTAAATGATTTAAAAAATTGGTTGATAAAATTTTTTATGAGAATTTAATTTCAAGAAACATGAAATTAATAAATTATTTATTTTTGTATTTAAATAATTGAATTCTCGTGGAATATACTGATAAAAATGGGTTTAAAAATGAATTTCAGTTAAAATTTTAGATTATACTTAAGTATTAAAAGCATTATAAAGTGGATTTTTAAAAATTATTAAATTTTGGGAAAGTTTTAAACTAAAATAATTGAAATTCTTAATTTTTCAGATTTTTGACAAAAAATTCTGTATAATTAATTCTTTTTAAAAGTTGAATAGAATATTGATTGAAATTATTTCAAGTTTTTATTTTTTAATATATATTTAATTGCAGAATTTTCAAATAATTAAAATTTTGTAAAATTGAATTGTAAACGAATAAATTTGAAAATTATCATAAAACTCATCGCATCGTTTCAATTATTTTTCATACAATTATAATTGAATTCTTTGAAAAAAGTAATTGTGTTTAAGCAAGTTTTAATAAAATTCGAAAAAATATAATTTAAATATTAAATAATTCGTTAGAAAAATTCTTTATAAGAATTGAATTTTGAGAAACATCCAATTATTCAATAAATTATTTACTTTTGCATTTAAATAATTAAATTCTTGTAGAATTTTTTAATAAAAATTGATTTGAAAATGAATTTTAGTCAAAATGTTAGATTATAATTGAATGTTAAAAGAAATAAAGAGTAAACATTTTGGAAATAATTGAATTTTGAAATTACTATTTTTGAAAAAGTTTAATTGAATTTTTAAAAATATTTATTTGAAGTTTTTATTTTCTAATATGCATTTAATTAAAGAATTTATGAATAATTGATGTTTCGTTAAATTGATTAATAAATTATTTTTAAAAATAATAGATATAAAGTAAAATTGTAGTTAAAAATTTCTAAAAATAATAATTGAATTGAAGTAATGAAAATAATTTGGAACAAGTATAATATGCTTATAATATAAAATAATGATTTTATTACTTGATTATCATTAATTATTATATTATATGAAAAAATCGATCACTCCGAGTTGAAGACTCGTAGTTATTAATATCTTCATGTTTTATAATTATAAAAAAATTGAATAAACTAAAATTTCATTAATTGTAAAAAATTACACCAAAATTGATTATTTTAATCTTTTTTGGTGTTAATTTAATCGGCAACACTTTTTAATACCTCACGATTTACTGTGTTTAGAATAATAAATTTAGACATTCTTAACAAATGCCAATAATTTTTATTATATTTTTGTACTAAATTGTATTTCTTTTGAATTATTTTCTACTGTCCGAAAATTGACAGTTTTCAACATTTCTAATATTTGAAATTCATATTTTACAAAATATATAAAATTATTTTTAAAAAATCATTTTATTTTGTGATTCTAGTAACATCAGTATTATTCCTGTAGAATATTACAATTTTTTAAAATTAGTCGACGATCACTTTAGTTGAAATAAAATGGTTTGACCCTCGTACATTTTAAGTCATGTAATTTTTGGAGATTTTAATAAGACATAATTTATATATACTCTTGAAAATTGAAAATCAATACTTCAAGTAAATTTTAAATCAAATTCCTTTTTTTAATCTTCTTGAATGGGAAAATCAGTACCTAGTTAAAATAAAGTTTTAATTGGACACAATTTTTTTCAAATGCTTTTAATATAAAAAACCGGTCGTTAAAAAACATCTGTAGTCGGAAACATTTTTTTTAACTTCAGTCTAAATTTCCTAATTGGAAATATATTTTAATTATGAACACATTTTTCTTATTTCGAAATATTTTCGATTTTGTAAAATTTTAATAATTAAATGAATCATGCATACCTCGTAAATTTAATATCCCAAAGCTTTGAGATTCGAACGTTATTTTTAAAATTACACTGAACGAAATTACGATTAAATCCAATATCTAACCCCACGGGGATACAACGAGAAAAAAACAAGTTTCCATCGAAGGAAAATCTTGATATTTTACTTAATATCCCAACCTCTATTCTCAAAAACATTATAATATGTAATTTTTATGAAAAATATAATGAATAGTAATCAAAGAATAATGCACGATTTTCATAAAAGTAACTTAAAGGAAAGAGAATAAATTACAATTTAATTCAAAGACGACAATGTTTTCCTCCTTATTTTTCTTTAAACATTACTTATTGTCCTTTTGAAGGCAATGTGCTTTTATGGATTAAAGCCACTAATGGATTTAAATTAAAAATGCGCTAATAAAGTTTATTATCTTTTTTGGATTTACTTCTCGTTCCTTGGGTTGAATTCATTAATCAAATGAATCTTCTTCTTCAAGTTAGGAGAAATGTTCTGGAAGCTTTTTATTCAGTGGCAGTAGTCCTTTGTACACCACTTAAAATTGTCTGCTGCTTCCTTGTCTGATTGTTCAGTAGAAACTCGAATGGCATACTAAATATTCTTTGAATTGCGGATCGATACGTTCGCATTCAGTTCTACTCGGCGAGATTTTTTTTAAACTATTCATTTCAATTGATTCATGTCAATTTTAGTAATTAATAATGCAATTATCTTTTAACATTAATTTGATTACGACTTTTTTTTTTAATCTGCAAAACTATCTGAAAATCGAACAATTAATCAAATTACGATTCGCTCACTGACTTCAATTTCAAAATCATGCTATAAATGTGTTTTTAATTAAAATCGATTTTACACACGAATGTTATAAATAAATATATAGATGTGTAAATGATAAATCTAGCTAAAAATGATGTTTATAATGCTGATAGTTTTTCAATTCCATTCAAACCACTTGGTACGTGAATTAAATGAAAAATCAGATAATCCTTGTTTATTTATTTCCAATTTTTCTTTCTTTTTTGCAACGAATGCACCAATTAAATGGCCTAGTTGAAAAACTCTTGAAATCATTAAATTATTGAGCTTCAAAAAATATACGAACGAAATTTCAAAAAAAAGGCGTATTATACGAGAGGTCGAAAGCTTTCAATATTTACGATCTCAGACCAGAATGCCAATAAAATTTTATTATGACCTTAGGTTTTAGATGTACACCCCCTGTTGGTCTACTTCGTAAAAAAATCAATAAAGACCAAAACCGATTTCACTAAAAATAACTCAATAAAAATTCTTTGAATGAAATACGAGATATTTAGAAAGATTTACAACTGTTACTTTTTTTATTAGGAGTTGATGTTTCTTGAATACGTGACTAAGATCCAATTTATTTCTCATAAAAATTTATGGTAGACATAATAAATCAGGATTTTTTTTATATAAAGCCAATAAAAATCAAATTTTGATAGCTTTCAATCTATATTGTATATAAGGAATAAAAATATTTTGAGAAATTTCAAAAATTAAATTTCAAAGGCAAAATATTTAAATAGGAAAATATCCGGAAGTCTGATTAAAAATGACACTTCCTGTACTTTTCGTCGCCTGTGTAAAACTTACGTGAACTACTAATTATGATATTAAAGGAGTTCAGAAAAACTCTATCTGATTTCTTATTTACTAGATTATTGACTAAAAATTTTTCAAGATCAAAAAATATCTGTCGGATAAAAATTAACTTCAACTACTGCGTTTCACATTGAATGTTTTCTTAAATTATGCAATCTACTTGAACTATTGATTTTCACATTAAATAAGTTTTTAAAAATTTTGCCTGACTTAAAATTTACTTAAACTACTAATTTTCATTTATTTCAAAAGCTGTATCTGACTACTATTTGTAACTACTGATTTTTACGTTACATGAGTTAAAAAAAAATTGTGCTCACTTAATTAATATTTTAATTACTAGTTTCGATATTGCAGGAACTTAGAAAAAATTGTTTTGACTAAAAACCATCAATCAATCAACTGTACGAGAACAAGAAAACGTTATGACTGACAACCCGTGTAGAAAAATCTTCTGGCGCTGACCTGAGTCAGACCAGACCGTCTATTTTCCAGACTAGTGGCTGACCTGTAACTCTGGCCTGTGGCTGGCCAAAAGTGTAACGCTAGAAACGGTCAGCCGCTGAATAGACAGGCTATTCAGATAGTCTAGCCAGGCTCTAGCCAACCGCAAGATAGATATTTACTGATTTCTAAATATAATAAAGCAGCCCTCCAACATCGTTTATTAAACGAAACATATGAGAAATTTTTATTTAAATTAAATGTTAATATAATAAAAAAAATTAATTCGTATTTGCAAATAAGTAATAATCATCAACTTTTAACTTTCAATCAAATTAATGTTTACGACACAGAATAAACGCAAACCTATAACTAAATAAAATTTGACATTGCGGGGAATCGAACCTATGACCTACGGACTTCTAGCCTAACACTCTAACCACTACTCTATCGAAGCTACAAGAATATAAATTTTAATTTCCGACACCTTTTACACTTACAATTAATAAAGAGTGTTTAACTGTGTAATCACGTAACTACTGCAAGTTTCTTGTTATGGTACATAAAGAAAAATAACAAAACTTGATTTGAACTCATCATAGTAAATTTACCGTAAATTACCTAATAAATTTCCATAAATTACCTCTAAAATATCCATAAATTACCATAAATTACCGACGTTAAATTTTTTAGTTCTCGTTTTTGTTTTACATAGTTTTATAAATTATCGTAAAAACGTTTATAAATTACCGCGGAAATTTCCATAAATTACCATAAATTACCGACGTTCCAATTTTTAGTTCTCGTTTATCTCCTACATAGTTTTATAAATTCTCGTAAAAACGTTTATAAATTACCGCGGAAATTTCCATAAATTACCATAAATTACCGACGTTCAATTTTTTAGTTCTCGTTTATCTTCTACATAGTTTTATAAATTATCGTAAAAACGTTTATAAATTACCGCGAAAATTTCCATAAATTACCATAAATTACCGACGTTCAATTTTTTAGTTCTCGTTTATTTCCTACATAGTTTTATAAATTATCGTCAAAACGTTTATAAATTACCGCGAAAATTTCCATAAA
The DNA here is from genome assembly GCA_032872475.1 of Leptopilina myrica (nomen nudum). Taxonomy (NCBI): domain Eukaryota; kingdom Metazoa; phylum Arthropoda; class Insecta; order Hymenoptera; family Figitidae; genus Leptopilina; species Leptopilina myrica (nomen nudum). The sequence goes on from CM065460.1 coordinate 8,042,045, forward strand.
TTACCATAAATTACCGACGTCAAATTTTTTAGTTCTCCTTTGAGTTTAACATAGTTTTATAAATTATCTCAAAAATTTCTATAAATTACCGAGGAAATTACCATAAATTACCGACGTTAAATTTTTTAGTTCTCGTTTTTGTTTTACATAGTTTCATAAATTACCGTCAAAATGTTTATAAATTACCTCAAAAATTTCCATAAATGGCTGAAATCCAAAATTTTAATGGTAATTTTTTGCTTTATGAATTATCCCTAAAATTACTAGAAATTTCCATAAATTGCTAAAATAAAAATTTTTCATTGTAATTTATGTGGAACATATTTATATGATTTATTGCGAAAATTTCTATAAATTACCGCAAAATTGTTATAGTTGTTAACAACAAATTTAATTCATTTTTCAGTAATAATTCTGCGAGGAACCTTCTGGTTCCCTTAGTAAACGTAAATTAAAAATTTAAACGGGATTCTTTTTATAAAAATTTTTAAAATTCTCTTCAAAAACTATTTTTTGAATGTTTTACAACTTTTTATACCTACACATTGATCTTAAAAAGTCGAAAAATGTTGTGATTTTGGACAATCTTCTCCCGTAGAAAATATTATGTGGAAGAAATATTAAATTTTAGAGACTTGTTGTCTAGTTTTTTAGATAAAGAATTAGATGGCTTTTGATATCTTAAAATCGGCTATTCTCTTCAGACCAGTACCGCTCTCTGCAGCCTATAGAAGTTGCAAAATAATAAATCATTTTAGTTATCTAGAAATTCTGACTAGAATCAGAACTGGGTCTGGTCAGACCTTGCAAACCAGCATCGCACGCCGCAGCCTAGAAGTTGCAAAAAAAAAGTTTAGTCCTCTAGAAATTCTGACTAGAATCAGAGCTGGGTTTGGCCAGACCTTCCAGACTAGCATCGCTCGCCGCAGCCCAGAAGTGGCAAACTAAAAAATTTTAGTCATCTAGAAATTCTGACTAGAATCAGAGCTGGGTCTGGCTAGACAATCCAGAACAGACAAAATAGCTGCGGTCTGACTTGTAGCTGAGCAGCACCAGAACTGGGCCAAACCAGATCTTCCAGACTTGCGAGGCTAGACGCTTTCTGGTTTGCGCCAGGCTTGACTCTAGACGTTCCAGAAGATTTTTCTACACGGGAAATGTTGATTTTAACTATTGATTTCAATTTTCCCAAGTTCAGAGCAATTATATCAGACTAAAATTCCCATTAACTACGAACTTCAAATAGATGAAGGTCTGACTATTATTGACTTATACTACTGATTTTCGAATTTCAGGAAATCGAAAAACTTGTGTTTTATTTAAATCATATTTGAAGTACTGTACATTAATGGAACTTTAAAAAAGGTCTGATTTGAAATTTACATTTTACATATTTACATATTTTTATTTTTATTTTATTAACATATTTAGAGGCAGTTACCTCTAAAGTTTATGAAAACTAAATTTTTTTTAGTACAAGTTTTATAAGATGATAAAAATTTAGAAAGAATAAAACCTTTTATAAGTCATTTAGTCAATATTTTATTTAGAAATTTATAAGAATTGACATTTTTAATGTTTTACAAATATTTGAACTACTTCTAAAATAATAAACGTTTTTCAATGATCGTAAGCTTATTTTAAAGGTCAGTTTCTGAAGAATAAGAATTACTTATGGACATTAACTTGTAATTTTTTTTCTTCGAATGAACAGGAGCAAATTTAATAAAAAATATGTTTGAGATTTAAAAATTATTTTTCTTTTAATAAGATTATTTCAAATTTTTATAAAACATTGAAAGCTTCTAAAAGGTTTTATTATTTTTTAAATTTTATCATCTTACAAAACTTTTAACAACAAAAATTTTAGTTTTCATAAATCTTATGTTAAACAATTTTTTTCATTTCATTGAAAATGGGTGAACTGACAATTTTGGCCGGTACTGTACTACTGATTTTCAGTTTTGATTTTGACATATTTATAGTTTAGAAACACTATGTTAGAATATAAAATTTTATGTTTGTCTAAAATTGACTTAAACTACTGATTTTTTACTTTTCGTGTATTAAGTCAAATTTTGTCTGACTGAAAATTTACTCTAACCACTAATTTTTAAATTTTAGGAGTTTAGAAATAATATGTCTAACATAAATGTATTTTAATTACTCATTTTCAGCTTACTATAGTATTTAGAAAAAGTATGTCTGATTAAAACGTTCTTTAACTACTTATTTTAATTGTAACAGGAACGAGAAAATGTTCTGACGAATTATTGTCGACTTAAACTACTGATTTTTACATTTCAGAAATTTATAAATTTCGTGTCTGATTTTAAACTTATTTAAACTACTGATTAGCACATTAATAGAGTTAAGAAAATGTGTTTCTTACTTAAAATTTACTTTATCAACTCATTCGAAATTTATAAGAACCGAAACTTTTGATGTTTGACAAAAATTGACTTCAATAATATTGATCTCCACTTTTACAGAATTTAGAGAAAATAGGTCCGATATTAAATTTACATATATCACTGAATCTGAAATTTCAAAAGTCTCGAAATCTTTTGTCTGATTATAAATTTACCTTAACTACTAATTTTTAAACTTAAAGGTTAAAGTAAAATTGTATTAAAAAAATAGAAAATTTTCAAACAAGAACAAAACATAAATTTTATGCGAAAATATCAGAATTTTTTTTATTGAATTTGAAGAATGTAGAGAAATTAAGTCTGATTTTAAATTTACATGCAGCACTGAATCTGAAATTTCAAAAGTCTTGAAATCTTTTGTCTGATTATAAATTTACCTAAACTACTTATTTTTATATTGATACATTATAGTCAATTGTGCTTGATTAAAATTTATTTTGAATATAGAATTTCATATTTGTAATGATTGGAAAAAATGTGTATCACTAAAAAATAACTTTAATTACTGACTTTAATTGAAAGCGAGCTAGAATTTTTATGTTTGACGAAAACTCATGGAAACCATTAATTTCAACGTTGAAAAAATGCATGCTAAAAGTTGTCTCTCTAAAAAGATATTTTTGACTAATCATTTTTAATTGGCAAAAAAAATAAAAAATTGTATCTACCTTAAGCTTATATCTAACCTACTTTATTTTCACATTGAATGGGATTTGGAATAGGTATAGTGTTTAATAAAAATATAATTTTACTCTTAACATTTAAATTTCAGGGGTTTAGAAAAATTAGGGCTGACTGAAAATTTACGTCGATTACTGATATACTACTGAAATAAAATATACGTCAACTCTTATTAAATTCACACTGGAAAAGAAAAGAGAAATTGTGTCTGACTAAAATTTTTTTAGACTACTAACTTCACATGGTAGAAGAGCTAAAATTTACTGCCGTAATGTGAAAAACAGTAGTTTAAGTAAATATTGTCTCAGGCCAATGAAACGGAAAACTTTCGCTATTTCAACGAATACTTTCGCTATTTTCTTAAAATTTATCGCTGTTCCAGTTGAAGGTTTTTTTCGTGAGCTTTTTTGAAATTAAACTATTTCCTTTAGATGTAGAAAAGCTGGGAAATGCTGTGTCTGACTATTGTTGACTTAAACTACTGATTTTTACTATTTCGAAGTTTAGAAAAAGTATGTTTTACTAAGGTTCTCTTTAACTACTGATTTCAAACGAACAAGAGATAGAAAATGTAATGTCAGACTAATGTTGACCTAAACTACTGATTTTCTTTTTTAAGAATTTAGGAAAACTATGTCTGACAATAAATTTATTTTATCCACTAGTTTTGCAATAAATGTTGCGTTTGACTAAAGTTTAGTTAAACTACTGATATTCTCTTTTTAAGTGTTTATAAAGATTAAGTTTTAATGCTTAAAAAAATTTTTGTTAAATTTAAATTTCACAAGAACAAATTATGATGTTTTAATTTTCAATATAATTTAAACCAATTTGTTGTGGTTTAATTAATTGTGATGTTGCTTTTGAAATCTTGAAAGAGAATAACGTAAATTTATTTTGTTATTTTGAAAACCAATGTGGGATTTTAGTTTTAATATTATAATTTTGATTCTTTACATTTTAGGGGTAGTTTTTTCGATTTAATAAAAAACAAAGGGTGTTTAAGGAATGTTGACATTGTTTCTGAGTTGTTGTAGCAGAAGTAGATAAATTTATTGTCTTGTTTTAAAGAGAAATCTGTTATTCAATTTTTTTACATTAAATTTTGAAGTTAAGGGTAGTTTTCTCGATTTAAAAAAAACAGAGAGTGATGGAGCAATTCTAACTTCAGATTCGTTTTCAGCGGGCAAAAATACTATAAGATATGTATGTCTGGTTCAAAAAACAGACAACTTTTTTTTGTGTGCCTGTGTTATGTTTGAATTAAATATATTATTTTTATAAATGAACCAAAAAATATATTTCACTTAAACTTAAATTTGTTTACTGTATAGCAAAGATATTTTATGTTTGATTTAAACAAAATATGTTTGAATTAAATAAATCGTTCTGTCAGTGTTTGTACACCGAATATAACTAACACAGAAAAAAACCCGACTCATTTTTGTTACAACTCATTTGGAAGTCAGTCTCGAAATGAGTAATCGACAACTGCAAGTGACTCCAAATGAGTAATCGGCAACTTCAAGTGACTCAAAATGAGTAAAATAACAATATTCTAGTTACTTTCTTTTGTGTTTCGCATGTTTCGTGCTCCATGGTTGCCCATCCCTGTCTGTCAATTGACAAATGTCTAACCTAAAAAAATTTTTTCATTTCTCATAAAAAAAATTAATCGACTGCAAGTATTAATGTTTTGACAAGTGCAACGTGTTTATTAGTTATAAACAATTATTTTAATTCATATTTTTATAAATTAATCTTAGCTTTTCCAATGTGATTGTAATTTTATCGTAAAGAAAAAATGATACCCCTTAAGACTTATTTTGAGTCTTTTCCCTAGAAACTCAGAATAAGTCGAAGGGGTATCATTTTTGTTGCAGTTCAAAATGAGTCTCATATGCGACTCATTTTGAGTCCAGTTTTTTTCTGTAAATGCGGTAATAACTCCTACAGTTGTCGTAACATAAATAAACTGTAATATAAAAAATCGTGCTACAAATTTACACTTTTTCGATTTTTTTCATTTCGATTCACAACTCATATTTTTATTAACATCATAACTGAGTTGAAATTATTTCACCTGCTTGCAGTAAATGTGAAATAACAAAAGCCATGAAAAACAAACATTTAGAGATAAAATTAAAGAAATGAATTTACAGAGAGAAAATAATGACGATATTGTATATAATTTGAGAGAAATACTCACTATATTCAAGCTCGTCGTTTTCTGCAAGGTGTGTAGTGGCATTGTGAATGAGCTGGCTCGTTTCTGTGGTGGGGGAGGTAACCACAGCAACAGCGACGTGGGTTAAGGCCGAGGACGGATTAGTTGGAATTGTCGCGCTACTGCTAATCGTTGCTCCTACCACAGTCGGTGTAATTGTTGAGGGTGTTGTCGGAAAACTCATACTTCCCGTAGATTGGAAGGTTTCCGTGGTATTCTCCTGCATTTTTCACAACACACCTTCACCTTCTTTTTTTTTTTTTTATTATTAGATCACCTCACACCATTCATCTCATCCGCTATAGCACCCTATAAAGATCATTTTTCACTTTTTAAATAACTTGGGATTGGGAATTTCAAAAATTATCACTTCATTTCAAAGTCTCTTTAATTTCACATCAACGACGTATAATCATTATATATAACACAGCTTTCATCTTTTATTTTGACAGGAAATTTGGAAAATGTATTTGAATTTTTTGTATAGAAAAATATCTCCCTTGTGATGTAGTTGCTTTCATTTGTTGGTAATAAAGACACGTGTACTCATTTTTCATAATTTCAACCGTTCATTTTCTGGATGTTCGTTATCTTGGAGCAAGTATAAAATTACTTGGAAAATCCCAAGGAAGCTCTTCGTTCCGTTTCGGTGTCCTTTTCTCGTTGGATTTTCCTCTTTCACAATTTCCTTTATACTCACTTTCCCCCAGGCTCTCATTGATGTTACAGCGTTAGGAAAACCACTTGGTTCTTAGATCTCGGTTGATCTAAGCACGTAATCGCACTCCTCTTCATTGCAATAATGCGTTTCTTCCTTTATTGCACTGGAATTGCACTGGAATTCTGCAACAAAAATGAAGAAAAAAAATTTCTTTCTTAATTATTCTTCAAAATGAAAAAATTGTCATTTTCATTTTTTTTCATATTTTTAAATAACATTCTATAAAATCTCTATTAATAATAACACAGACACAAGACAAAAAGTTTTTTAGCCGAGACACTTGAATGAAGTGTATTTTTGCCCGCTGAATCCGAATCCGAAGACAAAATTGTCAAAAGTCGGTTCCTCTTTTTGAGTTAGGTATACTTAAAAACGACTCAAAAAACAAATTCAAATTTAAAAAATGAAAAATTTTTATTATGACACCAGATTAGTATATTGCCATGCATTTTTTCACGATGAATCCGAATTCAACGTCAGAATTAACAGATAAGCTCAAATTTTAAGATTAACTCAACAAACAGCTCGAAAAATCCGTATTCAATTTAAAAAATTAACATTTGTTGTATGACACTACAATAATATATTCTCGTATATTTTTTCCCACTGAATTCGAATTCGATATCATAATTGAGAAAGTTGCTCAAAATTTTGATATAAACTTAAAAAATTGATGAAAAAGTTTTTCAGAATTAAAAATGAAAATTTTTACTATGACGCTATTCTAATGTATTCCCATGTAGTTTTTCACTTTGATTTCGAAGTGTGATTCTCAAAGTAGCTCAAAACTTTGAGTTCAATCAAAAGTGCTCAAAAACTTAAATGCGAAAAAGTATACGCTCTAATGAAAATACACTAATCCAGTGTACTAACAAGAAAAAGTTAAGAAAAATTTATTTTTTACAGATTTTCTTGAATATCTCAAAAGTTTGAGACAATTTAAAAATTCGGATTTTGAATTCCGATTCAACGAGAAAAATACATAGAAATATACTAGTTTATGTTATATAAAATTAAAAAAAAAATTTTTTAATTTAATTTAATTTTTTGAGTATTTTTTGAAATTGTCTCAAAGTTTTAAGTAATTCAGTCAATTTTTACTTAAAATTCGGATTCAGTGGTAAAAAAGACATAAAAATATATTACTGTAGTGTTAAATGCAATTCTTTGATTTTAATTTGTTTTTTTTTGAGTTCATCTTAAAATTTTTAGCAATTCTGTCAATTCTGACTTCAAATTCGGATTCAACGGGAAAAAATGCAAAGAAATATATTACTGTAGTGTTAAAAAACTTTTTCAATGTTTTTATTTTAATTCGGCTTTTGAGTTTACCTCAAAATTTTGAGCAAATCTGTCAATACTGACTTTGAATTCAGATTCAGTGGGAACAAATGCATAGAAATGAAGAACTGGGTAGTGGTATACAAAAAATTATTTGTTTAAATTTAATTCGGATTTTTGAGTCGATTTTTGAGTATAACTCGAAACAAGAACCAGTTTGAAAATTCTGACTTCAGAACTTCAATTTTTAAATTAACAAAATTCTTATTTAATTTGTTTTAAGATTAAATAATATAAAATAATTAAACAAAATTGCTTTTGAATGAAAAGTCATTATTTAATTAGTAAGTTTAATTTGTCACTCACAATTTCATTGGAAATTTTGGAAAACAATTAAATTGTTTCAAAGAGCTAAAGTATTGAAAATAGTAATATTAATTTCTAATAGAGCATTATTCAAATTTCTGAAAATAATCAAAGTCTTATAATCAATTTCATCAGTGTTTTTGCAAAGAATTGAATCTAGGCAAATTGATTATTTATTACAATTTCCAAAAATTAAGTAAATTAAAAGTTTTAAGAATAATAATTGCATTTTTTGCGATTTTATTAAAAAATTGAATTGACAATAATTATTAATTTCCAACTAAAAACTATATTATTTGTTATTTCAATGAATTTAATTAAAATTCTATTAAAAATAATATAAATTAAATTCTTATTGTTTTTTTCGAAATTTTTAACTACATTTAAATCATAAATAATTTGACTAAAGTTTTGGAAAACAATTCAATTTATGTAAAGTATGAATAAAATTTTTAAATAATAATTAAATTTCTTCGAAATTTTTTATTAAAATTGAATTGAAAATAAATTCTCTTCTATCAAGAATTATATTATTTATAAAAATAATAAATTGTATTAAATATTTAAATTAAAATGAAAAATTTTTTAAATTCTCTAATTTGTACGAAAAATTTTATTACAATTTTTTAAAATAATTTAATTATTATAATGAATTTTTATTAAAAAAAATTCTTAAATTTAATTGCAATATAGTATTAAAGGGTAATTGAATTTTTAGAATTTATTTAAAACTTTAATTGAAAATAATTAGATTTCTTCGGTTTTTTAATATGTTATCTAGAATTTTCAAAAATAATTGAATCACTTCGAAGAATTTTATTAAAACTTAAAAAAAAATTGAATTCTTTCTATGAATTTAATTAAAAGTGTGTTGAAAGTAATAATTGAATTCTTATACAAATTTTATAAGAAAGAAATTGAGTAATTTAAATATGGAAAAAATTGAATTTATGATAATAATTTTATTAAATTTTTTAAAGAATAATTGATTTTTTCGAGAATTTTTTTTTAATTAAATTATTGGAAATATATTATCTATTATCATCAAGAATTATACGTATTATTCATAAAAATAATTGAAATGTTGCAAAGAATTTTATTAAACACTAAAAAAAATTTAATTTGAAAACAATTGAATTGAATTTCTAAAAATAATGGAATTTTTAGTTATGTAATTGAATTTTTTTTATAACTCTAACTAAAATTGCATTGAATATAAACGGATTCTTGCATTCTTTCATAACTTGAATAAAAAAATTTCAAAATTAATTTTGTATTTTATAAAAAATTTTTTTTAATTTGTTAAGATAAATCGTGTTTGTTGATAATTGTTTTCAACACATTATTAATCAATTTTTATTAAAACTAAAAAAAAATCAAACTCATATTAGAATTTTTCATTAAAATTGTATTGAAAATAATTTAATTTTCCTATGAGGAACTTTATTTATTCAATAGAATGATTGAATTAGTTTACAAAGAATTATATTAAAACTTTTTTAATAATAGATTTGTTCAGAAGGATTTTATGAAAAAAGAAAAAAAAATATACGTATACTAAATAAAAATCTCAAATTAAAAGAATGAAATAAAAATAAAGTACTCTTTTACAGGAACATTCGAAACCTTAGGGAAATGATTTGAAAATTATTTCACGAGAAATTGTACGTCTATTTGTTATTTTAAATATAAAACTGTAATTTTGGCAAGAAAAGAAAAACTCATTATGCAAACGGGAACATTTCATGCTGTCTAGTCAAGAGCAATATAGTTTCAAACTCAATGCACGGTTTTCTACCCTCGAATGATTTATGGATAATTTTTCCACAGTTTTGTTATCTGAATTAATGTCATCGACTTGAAATTCTGTCTTCAATTGTATTTTCCGCTTTTATTCCCTTGGACAAGAAATATTGTATTCCTTGAATTTTTGAATAAAAATGCCTCTGCAATATAGAGTTCATGTAATCTTTCAATATTTTTATTTCTCTTATTTCGTTTTTAAAATTAAAAAAAGGAAATTTAAATAAAAACATATTTATCAAGAGATAAAAATAATATAACTAGTAAAACAACATTTCTTTGATATCAAAAAACAAATATATACCTAAATATTAAAATTTAACGATGAGATAGAGAAAAAAATTCTCTCTAAACTTTTTTTTAAAAATATTTACTACAAAATATTGAATTGAATTTTCACTTTTTTTAATTAAAGCTGTCCATTTTTCTTCTATTCAATTAAGGTTTTTATTTTATTCACTATATATCGAAATTCCATTTATTCAAGAACTCTACAGAGAACAATGAATATTTGAAATAAAAAATATTTTAAAAATTAAATTGAATCGCAAAATTTACAAATAGATTTTGCATCGTGTACACTCGTAAATAATTAATTGATGGAGAAAAGCATTGTGTCTCATTAGGGAAGGACTACTATTTAACGAACCGCCATTGCTAATTGATATAAGGGTACAACTGAAATCAGATTGTCAATTGAACGCAAGAGGGATTGTGAATTCATTAAATGCCATCAAAGCTGATTGATACAGTGTGCTATACGAAACTCTATATATATTCCCAGTGGGAAATTGCCAGGGCTGATGATTGGCTAAATATTGGACCAACTCTTATCGCCAATATTGGACCACGTCCAATGCCAAGTCGAATATTTAAATATTGGACCAATATTGGCCCAAGAATCTAGTAATATGTAAAATCAATTTTTAATTATAATTATAAAAATTTTTAATGTTTTTGAATTATAATAATTTTCTCTCATAAATATAGATTCAGTAGCTTTTGTAAAATTGAAGTTAAAAAATTGAGTTTTAGTCAGAGAACAGTTAAGAAAAGACTGACCATTTCAAAATCAGTACATAAAGTAAATTTTACTTACAATTAGACTACAGTCTCCAAAGGCATTGAAATATAAAAAAGGAAAATATATTAAATTTTTTATCTGAACTGTTCACAGTAAAACGCGAGGTCTTAAAATAACACCAGAATGGATTAAAATAATCTGCAACAGTTTAATCCCTCTAGAATTAAATTAACACCAAAAAATATTAAAATAGTCTATTTTTGTGCTATTTTTAGCTATAAATGAAATTTATTTTAAATAATTAACACCAAAGTCAACGATTTGTAAAAATTCAACAAATTTAGCTTCTCCACGGATATTAGTAAGTTAGTTACTAACTAACTTAGTAACATAGTTACTAAATTCAATTGTGTTCAAAATTTTTTAAAAATTCTCGTCAAAATTTCAATTCTCTTTATAAATAATAAAATTCTTCTCTGACATTCAATTATTTTACAAAATTTTCATCAAATTCTTGTCAAAATTTTAATTATTTTCATAAGTTTTCCAAAATTCCATAATTTACAATATCTACTATTTCAATCAAATTTTTCAAATGAATTTCATTATTAAAAAAATTTTTGAATACAATTCTACGCAAACATTCAATTATTTTCATAAATAACGAAAATTTTTACAGGAATTGAATTATTTATAAACTTTTTTAAATAAATTTCTTCGCAATAACTCAATTATTTTCATAAATAATACAATTCTTTTAGGAATACAATTACTTTCATAAATAATAAAATTCATTGCAGAATTTCAATTTTTTTAAATGCAATTTTAATCAAATTTCTCGAAAAATGTAATTATTCTTAACAATCTTATTAAAATTCGTCCAAAGAATTTAATGATTTCAAAAATTTGTATAATATATAAAATAAATAATTATTTTAATACTCGATCAACTTTAATTATTATATGAAACATGAAGAAATTGATAGTTAATTAATTATTATCTTTAAGTATCATTATAACATTATTAAAGTTGATTAATTTTAAAAAAATTGAATTTTTGAAATTTTTGCAAATTTCAATTCCCATGGAAAAATAATAATAATTATTATTATTAAATATTTCACAAAGAAATTATTGTTTTCGAATAATTTTACAATTAATGAAATTCCTAAATAAATTTAACACAACATTTTTTTCGATAAAATGTTTTCTTTTATTTTCTAAAAATTTTTAAATTAAATTTTCTAATTGACAAATATAATTTATAATCATTTTCTTCCTTTATTTAAAAGAAAACTTTGAATTTTATTAAAACATTGGAAATTAATGAGTAGAATTGATGCAAATTATTTTCTTCTTAATATTAATTCACTATTCTTAATATAAATTTTTAACAATTAACATTTTTTTATAAATAAAAAGTAGAATAATTCGTGTAATATGAAGATCAGTAAAACGAAATTTGTTATATTCAAAAAAGCACATTATAAAAACAAAATAGGTATGTTTTTATTTGTTAGTCATAATTTTTGCAAAAATATTCTAATTTGTAATAATTTTAATAATTTTTTTCATTTCCTAACCATCATACGTTTTTAATTTTGCAAATATTGTGAACAAATCGTCTCAGACAAGGTTTAAATGGATTATCCTGAAATTTTGTCGGTTTATTGCACTCATTAATACCTAAAATTCGACCCAAGGATTTTCGAAAATATCTACAAAAGTTTTTTATACAATATTTTCCAAATTAAAAAAAAAATTTGTATTTTTTGAAATAACTTTTTTCTATATCGAAATTTTAATTAATTCATGGCAGAATTACATTCCTGATATGAAAACAAATCGATTTATGTATATGAAGGTATAGGGTAAGTGCGGGTATAGTCGGACAGTACTAGTAGTCGGACACTTTCGTGTTTTTTGGCAAATAAATAATAATGCATTGTGATAATTACTTTAAAAAGTATACTAAACGAATGTGTGAAGTTTATATTTTATTAAAATAGTGTTATTTTCGAAAATAATTAAACAAGAAATATTTTATTTAATGTTTTAAAAATCATGGTGTCCGACTATAGATACAACCATTTTCGAGTAGCGCGATGAGTGGCACAAAGTTTTGTTGATAATTAATCATAAATATTAATACTTATAGGGTTTAAATATTATATTAATAACTTCTAATATGCTTTAATTTCATTTTCCAGCAGATAGCAATTAAAAAATTACCTGTTTTACTTTATAAATCCAAAATATCTGACAGATGTCCGACTATAGAAACAAGGGAAAAAAGTGTCCGACTACTAAAGCATTCGTAATTTTTCATTAAAATGTTTATATTTTATTAAATACTCAAGTATTTGTAACAAATTTACATGATTTTTAATCCTGAAGAACTCATTTAATTGATAATGTGCTTATAAACACAATAGAAATTTGCTATTTCAAGAAAAAAAGCATAATATAAGATCGTATCCTTAAGTGTCCGACTACTAGTGCATTTACCCTATATATTATATCAAAATTTATAAAATTAATCGCGATTTATATTTTTTACAACAAAAATACAATTTTTGTATTTTTTGAGATTTTTGCTTTAAAATAATTATTTGCCATAATACAAGATTACGTAAACGGTAAATATTATATTGCGCAGGCTATAAATATTCATAGAATAAAAAACTTTTTTAATGTATTTTTATTTTGTGACGGTTTCAAAATTTGTAGTTCCCATCCTCTTTTCCTTAAAAACAATTATGAACTCACTGAATACAATTAAAATAATAATTTTGCCTCAAAAAATAGTTTAAATTTTAAAAGTTCAACTGCTACTATTGTATTTATAATTACGATTGATAATATAATATATTACTACTTTTAAAAACTATTTTTCATTTAGTACGAAAAATTTACCTAAAACATAAGAAAAACAATGTTCTTCTTGTAAATTTTTAAAAATTACATATAAAACAAAGAAAAATCAATATTTATTTTTTTCAAGTTAAACTTCCATTATTTTATTTTCTTTGTAAAATTTAATTCCAAGTCCGCGTGAAAGGTACGTTTTTAGCATTTTCCTTTGAAGCTGGTATATTTTATCGTGCATTTTATTCTTGAATGCGCTCAGTGATGCACGACTTGATCGTCTTCAACATCTCCATCTTCAGACAACGATGTTATATAATAATGGGGGATAAAAATGGAAAAATTTCGTTCCTATTCGCACTACTGAACCGCACATCAAGATGAATATTTTAAGCGCGTCAATAATGTGATTTAATAACAATAGCGTGCCTTTGATTTCACTGTAAATCAATTATAAATTTGTAAATATTTTCATATTTACATATTGTGACGCTGTAAAATTTAATTTTTTTTACAAGTCACAATTTCGATTTTTAATAAATTAATTATTAATTTTTATAAATTTAAATATCATATTTGATAATATTTTATTGAATTTTCTATTAATTATTTTATTCAAGGATTGTAACGGATATTCCAAGATTGAGTTTTAGGTTATATTTAATTTTAAGTAAATTAATTTTGTATTATTGTAAAATTTCATTTCCGATTTCTGTATCAACTTCCTGTTTTCTGAGTCATCGTAAGATATTATTGACTGTATTAATGGATAAATTGGACGCAATTTGTTTATTTATCGAACAATTCTATTGCAAGATTTTGGATTAATTTCAAACTTTACCACCTTATGTCACCTGATTTTCCTTGTCAATTAATCACTATATTTGAACCATTTTTTTAACTTCTTCTAATCCATGGCCCAAGGATATTTCGATCTTTTTGTTATTTTTGGATTAATTTACGTTTATTTATAGATTTGTCAATTTTATGAAATTTCTTAAATTTTTGATATTTTTCTGAAATGTAAATTGTATTGAATTTCAAATAATGTTGTAAATCTTGGAATTTCCGTGAAGAATGAATCTTTAAATTAATATTACTTTAGTTTTGTTTATCTCCCGTAATCTTTTATAATTGAAAATATTTGATTAAAAATTATAATTATTATTAAAAATTGATTTCTTTGATTTAAAATGGTTCGTTAATTTTTTAGTCTTTATTGCCAAAGACTTCCTCCCTCTACCATTTAGTTCTGAATAGCCGAGTTATTTTGAAGTCGTTGCTGATTATTAATTTTCTTTTGTAATTTGACTCAGTCTGGCGCCCAACAATATTTTTTTATTTAATTTGTAGTATTTTAATTTCTTTATTTTTGCAACGCCAGTGTAACCTAAAATTTATTTATTGTTTTTAGTTTAGTTTATTTAATTGATTGACATTTAACCTGGTGGTCTTATGCGTAAATAATTAAATATTCATTTTATTTTTTCATTTTGAATTTTTTTTATTTATTAAATAATTTTCAATTTGTAAATTATGTTGTAGGATTTATTTTAAAAACTATGATTGTTTATAATGCATATTATAAGGTTTATATGTGAAATTTAATGTTTACATGAAAGATGAGAGTTATGAAAACAAAGATGATTCAAAATGTTGTTTCTTGCGAAATTTATAGTAGGAGACAGGCATTTCCCGCCCTATTTTATTACTCATCCCTGAATTCAAACGGAATTAATATCACGAGGCTTGAAGGGTGCTCTCATAACGTGTCGACGATTTCATGTCAAGAGCAAGCAGTCCTTAGAGTGAAAGAGGGGTTGCGAATTATTAAACCTCTCAATTATGTGTCACCATACGAGAGGAAAATCGAAACTCAAATGTTTTTATTTTTTCCTAAATATATAGACACGCTAATTTTGTTTACAATATGTAAATTAATAAATACTGTCTCAAGGTAAATTTAAACAAATTAAATTATTATTTACATAATAAATAAAAAATTAAATTCTACAAATTTTATCTGTAGAATGAGAACTTAAAATTGCGAAGGGCTATTTTTCAATTTATTTCTCCTTTTATCTAGACTAAAATATTTTAACAATAAATTTGAAAATTTCGTTGTAAAGTTTTGGCTATAAATATTGCGAAGCATGCGCGCCAATTTACATTACTTGCGGTCTGACGTAGCGTTAACACACACCCCTTATAACTGAGCAAGGGCTGACCAAGCGTCGACTTATTTCACTGATATGCCACCTCTACGCCCTCGGCGTTACTTCAAACGATTCCGTGGGAGGACTTTGAATGTTTAACATTCATAGAATTCACTTTACCTACTGATTTATATATTACAGTAATATTCTAAAATTGTACCTGACTTAAAATGAACTTTAACTCTTGACTTCCATATATTACAAAAGTATTGCAAAATTGTGTAAAACTTCAAATTCGTTTAGCTAATGATTTTTTGATTACAAGACATTGGAGAAATTATTTACAACAATTGTAATTAAATTATTTAGAAGAATTCAATTAATTTGAGTAAAATTATATTTTTTACTGTTTTTCAAAAAAAAAATTTAGGAAAGAATTCAATTTTTTAAGTCTTATTAAAGATTTTAAAGATAAATTAATTATTTTTAAATTTATAAATTACTACTGATTCTTAATTTACTCGAGCTAGAAAATGTTACGTCTGACTAAAAGTTAAAACTCATTTTCACTACTCACATATAGAACAAAGTAGAATTTTGAATATGAATCAAACTAATTTTAAACTACATAAATTAAATGTGGGAACATTGTTGAACTAAAATTGGTTTAAGCTGCTGATTCTCAAATATATTAATAGGCAAGTAAAAATAAAAATAAATTTTTTTCATTAAATTTTATATACATAACCTTTTATCAATTTTTTTAATTTCATAAAGTTATGAATTAGATTCTATATTTTTTAATTAATTTAAATTAATTATTATAATTATCCAAAATTGTTAGTATTTTATTTCAATTTTGTAAAGTTTCAATTTTATTAAGATAATAATTTAACTTGTATTATTATTATTATTATTATCATTAAATTTATTGAATATGATTTTATAAATAAATATTTTTTGTAAAAATGTACTGATTACCTTTGCATTATGTAAAGAGTAATTAAAATTTTCTATTTTATTATTTTTATTTGTTTACGAACGTCAAATCACGTGAAATTATCTTTTTGGTATTAAAGAATTTCATTTAAAAATCAAAAGATGTCAGTTAATATTAAAACGTTTTTTTCAATAAATTTCTAATTTTTTTATACTTAAAGGGTTCAGTCTTTTACAATAAAACTATTTTTTCTAACTATTAAAGATTTTAAATTAAATTAAAGATTTAATAAACAATTAAAAAATTAATTAATTAACTTAAATTAAATTATATGATCTGAGAGGAAATTATTTTCATGTTTAATAGACCATTCTTGTGAGTGTAATGCAAAGACTAGCGAGTGAAGTAAATTTTAAAACAGGCACAATTTTTCTAAACTTCTAAATTGTGATAATCAGTAGTCGAAATAAATTTTATTCAGACCTAATTATCCATTATCTTTGAAATCACTGTAACCACTGGTTTTTCACATTTTAATTAAATTTTTAAATTATGTCACGCTTAAACATTATTTAAACTACTAATTTCTTCTTAATAAAAGTATTATTGAAATATTTAAAGTCTAAAATTTACTTCAATTATTAATTTTCACTTAAAAATACTACTATTTACTATAGAAACATGTATTCTACAAAATTAATTGAAACGGGTTTTACTGAATTTCGCACTAAAAGAAGTTGTAAAAATTGTGTTTAAAACAAATTTATTTAACTACTGATTTCCAAATTACAAAAGTATTGGGAAATTGTGTCGAATTGAAATTTAGTTCAAATACTAATTTTTAGATTTTAAAAGCATTTGCAGAAACTGTGTTGGATTTAAAATGTACAAAAATCACATATTTTCACGATACAAAAGTCCAAACAAATTGTATCTGCCAAAAATTTATGTAAACTACTAATTGCGATATTATAGAAGCCTGAAAAAATTGTGTCCGACTTAATATTTACTTTAACTACTGATTTTTATATCACAGAAGTATTTAGAAATTGTGTCAGACAGACTAATAGTTTTTCAACTATTGATTTTCATTTATCGCAATATTACCTGTGATTAAAGTTACTATTAACTTTACTGTTAACATAATAGAATCAAATTACAACAAATTATGATACCAAAAATGTGTATCAAATCAAAAGTGATCCAAATTTTTGGCATCAATTTGACTCACTTTAGTGTCAACACAGAAAAAACATAAATTAAAATGAGTCGAAAAAGTGACTTATTATGAGTTGCAACAAAATTGATCCCGATTGACTCATTTTGAGTTTCGGGCAAAAAGTTTAAAAATGAGTTGGATCCGACTCATTTTGAGTTCAAAATAAAATTACAAATATCGTCAAATAACAATCACTTCATCATAGAAATAGTCATTAAAATCATTGTTTTCAATAAACAAACAAATTTATCTCCAAAAAAAACTATAGAAAATACGATCATACTGAATATAATCTGATTATTACCCTTTATAATCTATTTACAACGTTTCAATGTTTTAGAATTATTTCTGGTATTCACAATAGATTATACATTTTATACTCCAAAATCGAATCAAATTATAATTTTAGATTATTACTATAGCAACATGTTTTTTTTCAAATTGTCACATTATATGAAGTTAAAGTTGTTTTGAAAATTTGTTGTGATCGAACTTTTTTACATGTGCTGCTATTTTAATTTTCCAGGTTTGTAAATTTCTGATAATTTCATTTTTATAAATCTAAAAACAATTATAGCATTATGCATTTATTTATCATTAGCTTATTATTTATTATAACCATTTTTAGTTTAAATATTACAAGGAAATATTATTTTTAACCTTTTCTTCAAAGTATTTTTATTTACTTACAAAGTATAAATTTTGTGTTTAGTAAGAATTTATTTGTTTGTAAATTTATTTATGATTAATTGATCAATTATTATTAAATTGATAACAACTTTAATTATAATTTTTTTAATAGTTTTAATAGTTTTGTAGATTTATAAGAATGAAATTACTAGAAACTTACGAATAAATAAATTTATGTTAAAAAAATAAATTTGGTGACTGTTCAATTAATTTAATTAATATAAATTATTAGCAACAACAAATTCAAATTTTTATTGTTTCTAATTTTATTATTAGGCAATTAAATATTAAATTAATTTTTCAATGGGTTAGTTCTGATTTATCAAAATTTTATTTATTTAAATTTTAAAGTAACGTAAGGACCAATTCTATTGATGCAAGTTTTATAATCCAAATTAATATGATCGATAATTTGAAAGTGGTAATACTTAGATATTCAATTTTATAATTCTTGTTAACTGTCCTATATACAATGTAAAAATATCATAAGAAGTATAATCTGGATAATATAACATATAATCCATTTTTCTCCGTGTATATACTAAAAAATGTTCTAATTTTTAAATTAAACATATTTATTATAAATATTATAAAAATAACATAGTCTTTCTAATTTTAATAATAATAATCAAATAATTAACAAATTATTATCAAAATAATTTTCTCAAGATTTTCAATTTCTATAAAAACTAACCTAACCTGATATTTAATACAGGTAAGACTCATTTTTAGTAACTTGAAGTTAGTCGTTTACTCATTTTGATACCGAACTCATAATGAGTTGCAACAAAAATGAGTTCAGTTTTTTTCTATAAACTTAATACGGAAACTGTGTTTTTATTTGTTTGGGGGTCGCATAGAAATGATAAAAATTAGTACTTTTAAAATATTGTATTTAGTAAAACGAATATTAAAAAAATAATGTACCGAAAAAAATAACAATATCTAAATATTTCGCTAATATAGCGAATTTAGTAGTTGTTCGCGAAGATTTTTTTTCGTGTTTAATAAAATTTTGTTCATTTCTATAAATTGACGACTTTAAGGATATGAGTAAGAGAAAAAAATGAACTCAACCTTTTTACTGTGCACTGAGAAAACGATTTATTTGATTCAAACATATTTTGTTTAAATCAAACTTAAAATATCTTTGCTATACAGTCAAACTAATTTAAGTTTAATTCAAATTTATGTTTTGGTTCATTTATAGAAATAATATATTTATTTCAAACATAATTTATAGTTGATTTTAAATTATTTATCATCAACTTTTAAGTTTGAATCAAACATAAAATTTCTAAACATACTTTTGTTTAATCCAAAACAGAAAATATGTTTGAATTAAACATAATTATTTGAACAAAAATTATTTTTGAATCAAAGCAGTAAATATTTTCTGTATATTGGAATTAAACTTACAAACTAATTTCAATGAAACAAAATCACTTAAAATTATTTTTTTTCTTGAAACGAGTATAATGTTTTCTCAGTGTGTATAATCATGAACATAGAAAATTTATATAGTACATAATATGTGTAAATATCGCAAATATACGATATATAAAATAAGTATGGTGCAACGAGATAAACAGATAAAGGTGAAAAGGACAGCGCATTATATTGGCAACACACATATATTCGATAGCTGTTGAGCCAAATGCTACAATAATATCGGAGGGTCAACCACTGCAAATGTGGAGCACCAAATGGCCGACGGCACGTACTGGTCTGGCGATAAACCAACTCTGGAAATGGAACTTGGAGATGCGAGGAAATCTAGAAAAAACCTACCGATGCTACTCCAAGAGGATATAATATTTACACTCCATGTGTGCAATAAAAATCCAATCGTAACTTTTCAAGGTGATATTGGTTGAAAAACCAATTTCCAACCTTTGATAGTTTTCACGAAAAAAAAATGTATATTTATTTCCAGAATTGTGATTCTCTTATTATTAAGCAATATATTCTTAATAGCGGTAGTCTTTTTTAATATTGAAAAATTTAATTCAATTATTAGGATCATCGGTTTTCTTTATAAATGATATATATGGTATTGGAAAAGTATGGGCAAAATTTCATGTTTGGTTAAATTTTAGTTCGACCTACTGATTTCGACACTACAGGAGTGTAGGGAAATATTGTATCTGGTTAAAATATTTATTTCATTATTGATACTGAGTTTTGATATATTGTTTGACTACAATTAATTTCAATTTCTACAATGGAAAAAAAATTTATTTGATTCAAATAACCTATTATTTGACTATTATCAAATAAATATTTCCTTGAAACAAATAATTTTTATTTGAATCAAACAAATTGTATTTGAATAAAATATTTCAGTATTTGAAGCAAATATTATTTAATTGATTCAAATAAAAATTATTTGATTCAAGTAAATATTTATTTGATAATAGTCAAATAATCGGTTATTTGAATCAAATAAATTTTTTTTCAGTGGAATTTACACATTATAAGAGTATCACTGTTACCTAAATGTATCCAATTGCAACGAATTGATCTCCAAAAGTGGATCAAATCATCATTTGATCTCAATTTTTTCGGATCATTTTGATATTTTTAGAAAAACAGTGTACAGGTATCTAGTGTCTGATTAAAATTTGCTTCCACTACTGATCCGAATTCAAAGTCAGAATTTATAAATTTGCTCAAAATTTTGAGATAAACTCAGAAAAAGTACTCAAAAAATGGAATTAAACTAAAAAATATTTTAAAAAATTTGATTACATTAACTAGTATATTTCTATGTATTTTTTCCCGCTAAATTCGAATTCCAATTTTTTTCAATTCGATTTTTAAGGCAGATTCTCAAAGTGCCTCAAAATTTTGATTTTAATTATGAAGAAGAAGTTGAGTCTCTTGACTTTAATTTGTTTCTCTTAGCAGATTTTCTTAAATATTTCAAAATTTTTAACCAATTTGAAAAATCTGCTTTTAAATTCGGATTTAGCAAAAAAAAATACATAGAAATATACTAGTTCATGTTATAAAACATTTTTTATTTATTTTCGTTTAATTCGGTTTTTCGAGTAATTTTTTATTTTACATCAAAATTTTAAGCAATTTTGTCAATTCTGAGTTCCAATTCGGACTCAGCGGGAAGAAATACACAAAAATATATTATTGTATATAAATTTCACCAACAAATTTTCGCTTTTAACCATTACTTTCAACTTTCGCACAAAAAAATTTTCACGTTTAAAATTCACCTAAAAAATTTTCAATTTCAACCCAAGAAATGTTTATTTTCAACTATAATTTCAACTTTGACCTAAAAAAATGTTCAATTTTACCCAAAAAATTAATTTGAAAGTAAAAAATTTGTTGGTTCGAAGTGAAAATTTTTTGAGTGAAAGTTTAAAGTGAGATTTGTTTCGGTAAAATTGAAGGTGAAAATTTGTGTAGGTAAAAATACAGAATGAAGATATTTATAGGTGAAAGTTAAAGTAGAAATTTTTTTGGTTGAAATTAAAAGTGGAAATTTTTTTAAGTGGAAGTTGAAGATAGAATTTTTTGGGTGAAATTAAAAGAGAAAATTTTTTTAAGTGAACGTTGAAATTGAAAGTGAACATTTTTTTGGGTGAAATTAAAAAGTAAAAATTTTTTAGAGTAAAGGTTAAAGTGAAAATTTTTCTGAGTGAAAGTTAAAGTCAAAATTCTTTTAAGTGGAAGTTGAAAGTGGAAATTTTTTGGGTGAAATTGAAAACAAAAATTTTTTTATGTGAAAGTTGAAAGTGAAAATAAAAATTAAATGTAAAATTGGAAATTTTTTTAGGTGAAAGTTGAAAGTGAAAGTTATATGAATGTATCCCTGTAATGTTTAAAAAAAAATTTATTTTAATTATTTGAACTACTAAATTTTTCATATTTTCACAAAAATACATTTTAACAATATTTTGCAATCATATCTGACTTAAAACTTATTTTATCTATATTGTGTTTTAAATTATGTTTATAACCATAAAACTAGTGTAAATGATTCATTTTCCAAAGTTTTAAAAATTTATGAAAAAATTGACTCTCAAAAAATAATTTTCTTTCAATTTTCCAAGAAAATAAAAAACTTTTGACTTTTCCAATTTAAAATTTTTGAAAATAATTTTCTGACTTAAATTAACTTTAACAGTTGATTTTCACACATTGTCAAAGATGGAATGCAAAAAAAAATTGTACCTTACATACGATTTGCTCGAACTGCTTACTCTAAATTTTTGCGAGAGATTTAAAATATTATGCCTGATATAAAATTGACTCGAACTACTGACTCTATAAAAACTGAGGCAATAATGTTCCAGCCTAACGAAAATTTACAACTCAAATGTGTAAGAATAAATTTTTTTTTATTATACTATCAAACATTTTAGAATCTTTTTTCTTTAATATAGTATATAAAATATATTATGAGCAAAAATGCAAATTTCTTAAATAAACAGAATTTTTTGTCCTCGGAGATATGATTATAGTATGTGAGGACCCAAAGGAAATTATCAGTGGAAAAGGTCGATAAAGCAGAGAGAAATGCAGAGCAAGATGTTTGCCTCTTTTGTGAACCTATAACAAAGGATTGGAATCTTTGGGGAATTTATCAGTTCCAGGGGATCCGGATTAAGGTAACGGAACACGGCTAATTCAAAAGAAAACCTCCAAACCTATCCACCGACTATTTCTACTTTCCCCTTGTGACAAAAATTCCTTCTCTTGAGATTAAAGGGATTTCTTTTCCTTAAAGTGAGCCAATTCCTTCTGACAATTATAAAAGCAGAAACTCTCTTAAATGTGAAAGAATAATTTTTCCTTATTGTCAGCCGAATGAAAACCCCTGTGAATTTTTTCTATTTGAAAATGTATCTACAGTATGGTTAAAATTTTAGATTTCTTAATTAAGAGAAAATTATTTTGAATTTTACATTTAAAATTCTACTTTAAAATAAAATTGAAAAAAAAATTGTAAATATGTTATTTATATGTTTAATGATTTAATGTTTAGACAAATTTTCAAGGAGTTTTGTTCAACAGATAAACATTTGTCGAATTAACGGAGGATATTTATTGGAAGTCTAGGGATTAGGGTGTAGGTTTCCTTATGGAGACAAAATGGGATAGAGGATTGCTTCCTACAGTCGTTTGGAGAGAGGTAATAAGCAATTTTGTTGTCTTACTTTGAGAAATCAATTTGTTATTTTGACAAAGCATATCATTTTAACACTAGAGGGTGTAACACTTAAATAACAAATAACACTAAAATTGTATTAAAATAACACCAGCCGCAAATTACACGCAACAAATTTAACACCAATTTTTTTTCTGCATGTGCTAATGGTTCTTTTTAGAAAACGTAAAAATCAGAAGCTAAACAATTCATATGAACCTTTCTGATGTAGAAATTAGTATAGTTACAGTAAAGTTTAGTCAGACAACATTTTCTAGTCGTTAAAAAAAGTTTTAAATTTGATTCATTATATTGTACAATTATTCCTTTTCAAAATCAATAGTTAAAGTGAAATTTAGCCGGATACATTTTTTTATTATTTTTTTAAGGAAAAAATCAGTAGTTCAAATACAGCATCAAACTTTGTCTTTTTAAAAATGTTGCCTACCCAGCTGAAAAAGTTCTATAGAATTTCACTAGAATCATTCTATAGAATCATTCTATATAAATTCTAGAGAATATTCTATAGAATTTCAATAGAATGATTCTATAGAATTTCTACGTGAATTCTACTAAATTTTAGTGGTTTTTAATTAGAAGGAATATAAATTTCGTAAAATAATTTTTTTAACATTATAGTTATGTATGGTTACGAAGTTCAATGAATTTTATATATTTAAAGGATATAAACAATTAATTTGGCCTAAAATTTGTTCAAAAATATTATTTTACAAATTTAAAGTTTTTCTAATTAAAAATCACTAAAATTTAATAGTAATTATGTAGAAATTCTATAGAATCATTCTAGTGAAATTCTATAGAATATTCACTAGAATTCATATAGAACGATTCTATAGAATGATTCTAGTGAAATTCTATAGAACTTTTTCAGCTGGGTAAACAATTTCCTCATCGTTTCTTCTTCATTAAATCCTTTATCTAGATATTTTAGAGTAAATGAAAAAAGAATGAGATATTAAATAACATTTTTTTTCTTTGTGAATATACATTTTATAATAATATATTTTTATAATTACAGTTTTTTGACAAAAAAGTAAGACAAGAATGTATAAAAAATGATGCACAGAATCTTCTTGACTTACTAAATAAAAGATTTCTGAAAAATATTTAATTTTTTCAAGTGCACAAAATAGCCCCATAGAATCCTGGTTTTTCAGTTTTTTTCCACTTTTCTCTTTAAATATGCAATAAAAAGTTAGCGCATTACTTATATATATCATCACAACACAATTGACAAGAAATATCTAGCACAGTTTATGAGTGACATTAAAACTCGAGAAGATCTGATATAATTTTTCAGAACTTTCAAAATTTTTGACATATATTTTCCCTTTTTTAGAAATTTTTTTCTATTAACTGACAAGGAAATAAAATAATAACATCAAGTGCCCTCTATTGTCATGTAATCAAAGTTTTATTGAACAAGAGAGCAGATTACAAAAATTTATTTTAATAATTTTATCCATTAAAAACCTCGAGTGAATAAAATAGCCTCAGTTGACGGTAGTTAAAGAAAAATTTAGTCAGACACAATTTTCTATTACTTTTTACATTCTCATTTAATGTGGAAATCAGTAGTTAAAGTCAATTTTTTGGCAGACATAATTTTTCATAACTCTTGTATGCTAAAAATCAATAATCAAACTAAATAGAAATTTGACATAATTTTCCAATATATTTATTATTTGGAAATCAGTAGTTTAAAAAAATTTGAGTCAGACACAATTGTTTTATTATTTTTCTTAAGAAAAATTCAGAAGATTTTGTGTATCTTAAGAGTGGAACAATTTTCTTAAAATTCTACATTGAATAGAAAGTTCTGTGAAGTGGAAAGCAAATAGTCAAAATAAACTTTAATTCAGGCAACATTTTTTTAAACTGTTGAAGTATAAAAATCAGTGTTTTTTCGTAAAAGTCGTAAAATAATGAAAAAGGCCTAGATACGGTTTGTTCCTTTCATAAAATTTATTAAAGATTCCTAACTATTTTCGAAGAAAAACCAAAAATCATATATAAAAATCAGTATTAAACTAACTTTTAGTCAGATATAATTTTCTATTAATTTTTTTTAAATGAAAATCATTAGGAGAAAGAAATTTTAAGTCGGACACATTTTTTTATTAATTTTTAACTGAGAAATTCAGTAGGAAAAGAAAATTGTAATCAAACAAAATATTTCTAAAGGTTCTACATTTAAAGTGGATAGTTGGAGGAAATTTTAGGCAGATATAATGTTTTTTTATCTTTTATGTGCTAATAATCAATAATAAAACTAAATTGCAATTTGACATAACTTTCAAATACTTTTATAATTTAAAAATCAGTAGTTAAAGTAAATTTTAGTCAGACACTTTTATATAATAATTTTAAAACTTGACAACCGGTAGTTTAAGTACATTTCCCTAAAATTATTACCACTACTACTAATTTTAGCTAAATAGCAGTTAAAGTATATTTAAGTTTAGACTGGTTTTTTTTTGCTTTTTCAATTTAAGAATAAGAATTAAGGTCAACTTTAAGTCAGACACAATACAGTAAATTTTAGTAAGACCCAATTTTCCAAAACTCTTGTATGCTAACAATCAATAGTAGAAGTAAATTTTAGTAAAACACAACTTTTCTACTACTTTTTTTAATGTCATAGTGTAAGTAGTTAAAGTGAACGTTTTTGAAATTTTTTTTGTAATATTAATGCTTTTTTCAAATTCTTTTAATTTCGAAGTACATTATAAAAATAATGTTTAGTCAGACATAACATTTTCTGCCTAAAGTAATTTGGCAATAAGTGGTTAACACAACTTATGGTCTGGCAATATTCTTCAACGCAGTCTCGTTATTTCACAAGAAATAGTTAAAGTAAGTTGCAGTACCACAGAAATTTAAACTTTCTCACATTTCTAAAGCACTCGTTAAAGTGTGTCAAGGACAACATTTTTTAATATTCCTTTCATTTGTCTCATTTTTTTAAAGATTAAAGTTACACTCTTATTGAAAAATAACAAAATAATTTCAAAAAAAAAAATATAAAACGTGAAATGAAACGAAAAAAATAAAGAAAAATTGAAGGTGTTTTTTTCTGACCTTATCAAAAGGAAAAAATCTTTGTTTAAAAAAAAAATCCCTTTTGGATTGTGAAAATTGTCAGGTGGAAAATACAAATGGAAAGGGAAAATTTATTCAAAGTAGAAGTGTGAAATGTTTGCTTAGGCACGTAGAAAAGTGAGAGAAGCTTTAAACAAGAGAGACTGTCAACATACATCTGTGTAGAAGGCCGGTGATTTTCCGCAAGAACAGTTTTTTTCATTTCTCTCCCTTTTCGCTCAAGGCCGCGACAAGGGACTCACTGACTTTTAAAAGCCAATCTCACCCACCCACTCACATACATATAGATGATAGACAACTATATTGGTATTGAATTCAATTAATTGAATAAGTGAAAATGACATTGAAATTGTCAGGGAGAAATATTTCCAAGACATTCTTTAAAAAAAAAAATTTTTAATCAATATAAAAATTGAAGCAAAAATAAAAGAAAAAAATTTAATTTGAACTAAAATTATGAACTATATTATCTCCGTATTCTTTCTCTCATTTTGTCCACAGTTTAAACTTAGTTTCTGTGTATTATGCTTTTCTTTTTCTTTAAAAAATATTGTTTGACAAATCGAAAATATGTAGGAATTTTTTCATGATTTATGATAAAATAATATTACAAATTAAAATTAATTTATTAAAATTAAATTAAAATTAATTAAAATATTATTAAAATTAAATTTATTAAATTATATTAGTGTAATAAAAAAAAATATACCCATTTTGTTTGTTCTATGCTTCTTTTATAACAAATTTTGATTAACTGATCTACATTATTATGGAAGTTATTCTCCTTTTTTATAAAAAATACTACAAAATTGTTAAAAATTTTGAGAAGTAGGAAATATATTCATTTCATGCATAATTTTTATTTCTCAATAAGGCCATGTTGCTTACAAAGTAATTTTTTTCTTTTTATTCCCGCTTTTTAATTCTTTTCTTGAAAATTTTGATAAGAAAATAATTTGCATCAATTCTATTTCTTTTATATTGCAATATAATTTTGTTTGGATTTATAAATTTATTGTGTTTGATAAAAATCCATTATTTTATTACTTAATTGTTTTAATAAAATTTAAAGTTTTTTCAAAATAAAGAAAGAAAATGTTTATAAATTATATTTGTCAATTATAGAAGATTTAATTAAAAACGAAATCGGGAAAAAATCAGAAAATTTTGTAAAAAGTACTGAAACAATATTCAATTTCGAAAATTCATAATAAAATTCTAAATGTTATATTCCTCATCATTGAAAAGATTTTATTTATTTCAAACCTTTTCTATTTCTAACAACAATTGAACTTTACAGATTTTAAAGATAATTTAGATTTATGAAAAACTTTGATAATTCAAATTCTTATAAAATTTTTTATATTTTTTAATATACATTTCATTCATTATTAAAAATAATAATGGTTTTATGGATGAATTTTACTTAAGGGCATTTGAACCATTATGACATCACAATTTAAATACTCATGCTTTTCACTAATTGTGACGTCATAATGGTTCAAATGCCCTTAAAACACTAAAAATATTTAATTTTTGGAAAAATTATAAATGATTGCAAAAACTCAATAAATTTCTCAAGAAAAACAAATAATAAAATAAAAATAATTCAGCCTAAAAGTCAGAATAAGAATAATCGTAATATATTTAAATTATTAAAAAATAACTGAAAATATTATTAAAAAATTGGGGTATCCAAAAATTATTTTATAAAATAAAAATTGTTTTATTTATTTATTTTTTATTGTAATTTCGATTATATAGTTTTTAACAAATAGAAATTCTGTAAATATTTTTTCCAAAATAAATATCAAATTTCTTATTCAAAATTTGATTTATAACTTTTTTTCAACTTAAAACATATACTTTGTTTATAAATTATCATTGAGAAGCAGAAAATGTACAAAATATTTTCTAATTTTAATTTTCCAACTGTTTTTTAATGTTTTTTTTTAGAAAAAATGAAAAGATTAATTACCTAGTCCTAAAATGTTTGTTACAAAGTACTAATTTTTCTGGAAAGAAGATAAATATTGAAAAATAACATTCATAATTTTTGTAGATTAATAAAAATAGTTTTGTATTATTTGAAAAATAAAAATAATATTTCTAAATAAAATAAATAAATACCTATTATTAAATTTAAAAAGTAAGAGTGGAAAAATAAAGAAAAATAATATTATCTATAAAAACATATTAAAAAAACAAAAGCATAATCATGACTAACTTCAGGTGTGGACAGTCTGAACAGAATGAATGAATGAATACGACGATTATTATAGTTAATAATTTCATTATTTTGAAAAAATTTTTTTTATTTAAATACAAAAGTAAATTATTTATTCAATAATTTAATATGTCTTAAATTTTGATTCTCATAAAGAATTTTATATTAACAAATTTTTTAAATAATTGAATTCTTTTGACGAATTTTAATATAAAATTTTTGAATTTTTCAAGAAATTTGATTAAAATTGTATTAATAATAATTGAAATTCTGCGATGAGTTTTATTAGTTATAAAAATAATTGCTTTACTGAGAATAAATTTATAAAAAATTTGTAAATATTTAAATTCTTGTGAAATTTTTATTATTATTGATCATAATTTAATATTTTTGTAGAATTTTATTAAAATAGTACATATTAAAAATCATTTAACAAAACAAAATTTTTGAAAATAATTGGATTTTGAAGAAAGAATATATTTATTTCTAAAGATAATAATTGGAATTTTGTCGAGATTTTTTTGTAAATTTTGAACATAATTAAATATTGTGATAAGAATTTTATTACTTTTGAAAATAAGTGGATTTCTGTAATCATTTGTAACTTCTTCAAAATTCAATTTTTTTAGTGTTTTAAGCTAAAATTTTTCTATGAATCCATTATTTTTAATAATTAATTACATATTTATTGACAAACTTAACTAAGTTCAGACGATTTTGAATTATTAAAATTTTTCAAAAATTTAAGTTGAATAAAATTTCTAATTAAATTCATTTAACATTGAAATTTTACAAACTTTCAAATTGAAACCGTTTGAAAGTCATTTATTTACGAAAATTATAAACACAACACATCTTTTAAAATTGAATTAATTTTGAAATATTGGAGTAAAATTATTCATTAAATAATTTATTTATTTTATAATAATTATTCAATATTTAAGTTATTTAAAAAGACATTTTTGTCAGAAATGGAAAAAATTGAAGGTTTTGTATTAGAATTCATGGTAATTTTTTAGTTCACAAGTCAAGCAAAAAAAGAAACGAAAGTTCAGAATTATGAATTCTATAAATTTAACTTTTCTATGCTTTTAATAAAAATTTCTAACTTTTCTCTGAATTCCCGATCTCAGAATACATGATTATTAAATTTATAGTAATATTAAAAATTTAAAACTATACATTCCAAATCATATTTTATTTTTATAAAAAAAAAATTTGAATAAAAAATTGTTACTTAATTTTGTTTTGCTACTTTTAAAATTAAACTAAAATTAAAATTAAAATGAAAATGAAATAAAAATTGGAAATTAACTTTAGAAATTAAGATTATAAGAATAAAAAAAGAATAAATAAATATTTCCATGTAAAATATACGAAAACTTGATTAAAATCTCCAATATTGGCACTAACAGTAGTGTGAGAATGTTTTTGAGTTAGGAGTATAATGGAGTTAAAGTGTCTGCGTTTTTAATTATATTAAGAAATTATTATAATCGACTTATTGACAATAAGTTTGACACATATTGTAAAATATATGCACAAAGTTTCAAAGCCAGGTTTCCTGTTAGAGCTTTTAGATGCTGTTAGATCACGTGATTATGTCGAAAGTCCAAAATTGATAGCCCGGGGCTAGTGGCTAAAAGGAAAGTTTCTAATTAATGCTGCAGATGCTGTCGCCACGTAATTTCTACTCAATAAAAGGTGTACGGTTCGATTATAAGAATCCTTTTTTTTACTCACATTAATTAAAGTGTATACATATATATAGAGGAGAGAAAGAAAGAGAGAGAGAGAGAGTGAGTTTTTTTCGAAATGAAAAATCTACAATGAAACACGTGAACATGAAAGTTTTCAAGAATCCAATGAGCAAAACTTTAGCTATAGTCGCTAGACTTTTTGGATCAAGGCTTTATTTCCTTGTTAAAAAGTTTTACCAACGATGAGGGGGATTTAAACAAGATTGTTCCAAAGAAGTTTCTCTACTTAAATTTTTGGAATTTGTTTCTTAAAAAACTGGGAAAAAAAGAGGAGAATATAACTCCAATAAAAGAGATATTTCCTGTTTGTTAAAACATTTCTCAATCATTATTTTCACTTTTGAGTGTTGTTTAAAACAGAAGAAGTAATACTAGTTATATAAGTTGTATGATATTGCACGATTGATATTATATATGTATATATTTCTGTGCTCTTTCGAATCAACAAAATTTATTTCTATTAATAAGGCAACAAACTTTTTTATTACAAAAGTATGTAGTTCAAAAAAAAAATTCAGTTAACAATTTCCCTCTATTTTTGTGATATTAGAATGAGAGATTGATGTAAATCTTAAGTAAAGCACAATTTTTCTAAACTTATTTATAATTAGTAGTTAATGAACCAAGATCACATCACTGTCCAAAACTGCAAGCTTGCAGAAAAGCGCCTGGCAACGAGCAGGTGCAATAAACTAAAGAAAATTTCAACACTGTAATGTCGATTAATAAAATCGATTAACACAGAGAAATCTGGGCATTTGCCCGTGAGTCTTCGCGATAGTAAGTCGTGGGTCAGTTTTGCAATTATTTTGAATATAAAAAATTTATCATACGTATTACTGATAGTTAACAATAAAGTATAAAAGGTGAAGAATAATAAAAGGTCTAAGTGAGAAATTGTGCTATAAAAAGTTCATTTAAAACAAATTTTATAGAAAAGGATTATAAGAAGTTTAATGGAATATTATCTAATAACGAATAGGTGAGTCAATTGTACACATACACTTAAATAATACTTCACACAAATACAAATATTATACATTTGAAGAAAATAAAGATTGTGTTAGAATTATACACACATTAACAAGAATATATGTGGACGTCCACATGAAAAGGGCCCATTTTGTCGGTTCTAGTTTTCGAGTTATTTGCAATTTAATACTTTTTTGAGAAAAACCTTAATTTTTTTTTATTTTTTATTATTAATCTACATGTTTTAACAAGTTAAATCATAAGGTTTTCATTAATTTATCGTTAATTAAAGTGTTTAACTTTATTGGTTCTTTAGAAAAAGAAAAGGGCCCATTTTGTCGGTCATTTGCAAAAATATTCCGTATTTTTGAAATCGAGGGTCAAAAAAATTAAAACCTCTTGATTTGTCATCTTTAAAGTACCCTGAACTCAAAACAATTATTATCTGAATAACTTCCGAGAAGAACCAGAGATATTAATGTTAGAGTCATTGATTACGTAGTCGTAGATGTAAAAAATGTCGATATTTCGTCAAAATTTCAAAATAAAACCTGTTAAAATTTTTTTAATAAGTTTAATTTCTATTCTTTACCTTCAAATGACACAATAAAATTGTTCTTAACCATTAATCTTGTACAAAAATGGTTTATTAATAAGAAAATCGTCTTTTTTAGAAAAGGGCCCATTTTGTCGGTTTTATGTATTTTCAAACAGAAAGGGGGGGGGGGGGGTTTAAAAATTTAAAACCTATTGGTTTTTCATCTTTATGGTGCCCTGGACTAACAACAATTATTATCTGAATAACTTCCCAGGAGAACCAGAGATATTGATGTTAGAGTCTTTGATTACGTAGTCGTAGAAGTGAAAATTTCGTTATTTCGGCAAATTATTCATAATAGAGACTTTTAAAAAATTTTAAATAAGTTTATTTTTTATTCTTTACCTTCAAATGACACAATAAAATTGTTCTTAATCATAAACCGTGTAAAAAAATGGTTTATTAATAAGAAAATCGTCTTTTTTAGAAAAGGGCCCATTTTGTCGGTTTTATGTATTTTCAAAATTAAGGGGGGGGGTGGTTTTAAAAATTTAAAACCTATTGGTTTTTCATCTTTAAGGTGCCCTGGACTGAAAACAATTATTATCTGAATAACTTCCCAGAAGAACCAGAGATATCACAATTAATAGGTATTACAATCTTTAATTCCGTTTTTCTCGAAATGAGGTATTTGTCACTATAAACTTTGAAATTCTGTAACTCATCGAATTTTTGACCAAAAAAGTTGTATGACCACTCAAAATTTTCGTAATTTTGCAAGGAATTCGCCCATATAGATAAGTCCAATAGTGCCAAAATGGGCCCTTTTCATGTGGACGTCGACATATTATAGTTATGAATTAAAGATACAAAAGATAATAAGAAAAGGGATAAATAAATATGTATTAGGGTTTTAGAAGAACGAATAATAAATTGTAATTGATTATAATTATCTTAACTTCATTTAACACCTCATTCTAATCTCCTAAAATTCCACTATTGAAAAGTAGAGATTCTCACCTCACTACCTGAACAATAAGTATGAAGGAGGGGATCCACTACCAAACAGGTTTGAAGGTTTCGAATATTTTCGTGTAACATTCCTTTAAATTAAATTATTGTTAACAATTAAATTTGTTTATTACAATCTTTAAGATCAAGAAATTAAAAAGTAAATTTCCAAAGAAATATTACTATAACAGTATGGAAAAATTGTGTCCGACTCTAAAGTTATTTTAATTACTGATTTTGACATTTCAGGATTAAAGACAAATTTTTTATGACTAAATATAATTATGTTCAAACTAGGTACTTTATTGTCACTACTAATTTATACTTCAAGACTAGAAAAACTACTTTTATTATAAAATTTATCTCAACTACTGATTTTCAAAAATATATAAAAATAACATCGGACCTAAAATCTAAAATGTGAAATTAAATATTAAAATTTGTAGTTTACAGGAATTTTAAGTCAGACATATTTTCTTGAAACTCTTTTATTTTAAAAACTAATAGCCAAAGTAAATTTTACTCAGACCCATTTTTCAAATATTTTTTCATATCGAAATCAGTAGTTGAAATAAATTATAGTTGAAAATAATATTTTTACATTCAGGCAATGTAAAAATCAGTAGATACAGTAAATTTCAAACAGATACAATTTTAAAATATCTTTTGACATTTAAAAATAAATTAAATTTATTTAAAAAATGAGAACAGTCCATTGTTTAAACACTTTTAAAATAATTAATTTTTTTGTAGATATTTTACTTATGAAAAATTGCACAATTGACACAAATTCAAAAATAGGGCACAAGAAATCGATAGTGAATTGGAAATCGAAGATTTGGAAAAAAAGAAAAGCGTTTTGTCAAAAAAAAGTTTCGAATCGAAAGATATATTTTTAAAAAATTTAAATTGAAACAACTTTAAAAAAAAAAATTTTGTACCAAGAAAGTTATTATAAAGTAAATCATAAGTCAAACGCAAATTTTTTTAAATTCTGTTATATAGAAATCAGTAGTTAAATAATTAAAATTAAAATAAGTAGTTTAAGTACAATCTTATCAAGACTCATCATTTAACTCATCTCATCTATAATAATCTATAAAATAATACAAATTTATATTACCAATTAAAAAAAAACTAATACTTTTATTCTTCTAGCTTCTCAGTACTTTTCATATTTGTGTGCATTTGTATTTGTGTGCATCTCTTACAAGTCAGAGGAAAACAAATAAGTGCAACTCGTTGTCTTTGAAAGAAGTTCTTTTCGACAAAATGAGAATGCATTGCAGTTAAAAGGAAATTGAGGAAAGTACTATTTCCTCTCTTCCGTAATATTGTTATTATTTATAGAAAGAAGGAATCGTAAACAAACAAATATTTTTTTAAAAGAGAAAATACTATATAAATACATCGACAGTTTGATTTGTAATTCTTCTTGAAATAATTTTACAATTTTCATATTTCAAAAATTATCATTATTTTTGAACATTTCAAATTTTATAATTAAATATCTACTTCCTGGAGTTAATATTGGCAAACGATTTCTCAAATTATAAATAAAGACAAGTTATAATTAACTTTGTCAGAGAGATTTTGCGAGTTCCATAATTTTGTATTTAAATTTAAAATCTCATAAATTATTTAAAAGACACTTTTTATTGAACATAAATAATTATGTAAATTAACCGTCGAAAAATAATCTGGAATCTATTATTCTAAACTTAGAGAGTTGAAAAATAAATAGAGAATGGAAACAAGAAGGGAAAATATTATTAAATATTTGTTGTTATTAGATAATATTATATAATAATAATTATCAAATATTATTAAATACTAGCAAACTTTTACGCGCGCTGAAGGTGATATTCAATTTATTGTAATGCAAATTATAACATTTTCTATTTTTAAATTTTAATTTCTGGATAAATTCATAATCAAAATCTAAAAAATTCACTTATTAAGTAAATATTTAATTATTGTAGTTTAATGTTTACATTTTCAAAACTTTTTAAATAACTCTTCGCAAAAAATCAATTATTTACATACATAATAACATTCTTCGAAAGAATTCAATTATTTTCACAAATAGTAAAATTCTTCGCTGAAGTTAAATTATTTTCAGTACAATTTTCATAAAATTTCACAAAAGAATTCAATTAGTCTCTGAAATTTGCATAAATCTATTGAAATAATTCAAATATTTAGTAAAGTCTTTGCAAACATTCCATTCTCTTAAAAATAATTGTAAAAGTGATTTAATCTTAAAAATTCAATTATTTCTAAGATTGCCTATCCAATTTATTTTAAAAATTCAATTATTTTCCAAATTTTTAAGAAAATTCTTGTAAAATATTAAATTATTTTATTTAAAAAAATGACACAATTTGTCTTCAAAAATTTTGATATGTCAATTTTTTAATAAAATTTCACTGTAGGATTCAGTAAAATTTTTTCCAATTTTTAATCAAATTTTTCGAAAAAATTCATTTATTTTCCAAACTTCTAATAAATTCTATTAAACCATTCAATTATTTTAAAAAATAGTAAAATTCTTCGCAAGAATTAAATTATTTCTATAAATAATAAATAAATTTCACAGGAATTCAATTATATTGAAAACAATTTCAATGAACTTTAACAATAAAGAAAAATTTAATTTAATTTAACAATAAAGTATTTAATTATAATTTTTAACATAAGCGATTATTTTAAAAAGTCGAAAGAAATTCTTCATAAAATTCAATTACTTTCGAAATTTTCAATCAAATTTATTCAAGAAAATAGATTATTTGCAAAAAAATTGAAAGAAATTATTCAAAAGAATTTAATCAGGATTTTGAACATTTTTAATAAAATTCTTCGAAAGAATAAAATTATTTTCATTAATAATAAAATTCTTAAAAGGAAGGAAATTATTTTTAATTTAATTGTAGTAAAGTTTCTCCAAAGAGAACAATTATTTTTAAAAATATAAATTAAATTCAATTATTTTCAAAAATTCTGATAAAATTTTTCAAAAAAACTGAATTATTTTTTTAAATAGTAAAATTCATCGCAGGAATTCAATTATTTTTAATAGTATGTTAATAAAATTTCTCAACAGAATACATTTATTTAAAAAAAATATTTAATAAAAGTTTTCGATTCGAAATGTTTTCGATTTTTGAAAATTTTTAAAACATTCTTTCAAAATATTCAATTATTTTAAACATTATATTTAAATTCTTTAAAACAATTGAATTATTTTTATAAAATTATAAATTGTAAGAATCTTCTTAAGAATTTGTATAATTTTTATGACATTTTATTAAAAGAAACAATTATTAAAAAAGTTAGGATACAAAAAAGCAAACAACAACTAACTTCAAACTGCGAACAGATTACAGGAACATGTACTTTATTATTATTAAATTTACATAATTTTTATGACATTTTATTAAAAGAAACAATTATTAAAAAAGTTAGGATACAAAAAAGCAAACAACAACTAACTTCAAACTGCGAACTGATTACAGGAACATGTACTTTATTATTATTAAATAAATAAATTAAATTAATTATTGTTAAATGCTATTTAATTATATATATAATAATTATTATTAAGAACATTAATTATTTTCAATTAAAATAAAAAATTAATTTGAAATCTTTACAGTATTTGTATTGTTTCTTATAACGTCAAAAATGTAAATATACATGTAAATAATTTTTTGTTAAATAATTATATTTGAGTTTTCAGAACACATTTTTAGAGAATAAGTAATTTTTCAAATTTTATGATTCATTGCTACAAATACAGAAAGTAGAATTAAAGTGTCACTTATTGATAACTTGTCATCACGATCAATTTCTGCTTCTCTCTTTGACGTTTTTTATATGAAAGAACAAATATTATGACTTTTTCGCAAGCCAGGAGCTTTTTCCTCTCTATATATTTCGTCTTTCCTCGTATTGATTCTTGTGATTTGTCCCATATAACTTCATTAATACAATATTCCCTGAGGATTTATTTATTTCAATAAAAATGCTACTTTCAACATTCGTACGTAAACTAACATATTTTAAATTATGTATTGCAGCGTTACACCAAAGGCAAATCGGCTTAAAGACTTATGTACCAGTTAGGTCAGTTTCCGTTGAAACTATAACGAGAATTTATGTTTACATGCATAGATATATTTTATGAGATGAATTTAGATCTCGACAGACGCTATATAATAAATTACTATTAGTGATCAATGAGAATATTAAATATTATTGTAATTTATTATAAACCAGTTGCAAATAAATTTTCTCTAAAGTTGGGAAAATTAAAAAGTGATATTTACTATTGCAATTAGTTGAGGGTATTAAAAGAACGTTTGCAAATTTAGTTTAGATTTTAGAATTTCTTATATCTGACTTAAAAAGTTAAAATATACCTTCAACTACTGATTTTCAGTTAAAGGGAAAAAAGTCAAATTTTTTTTTTAAATTGTGTCTGACCAAATATGTATTTTAACTGCTAATTTTTACATTCTAAAATTTTAGAAAACTTGTCACTGATAATTTATTTTGACAACTAAATTCAAAATTGTAGGAAATTAGAAAGAAATAGAGTGACATAAAATTGCTATCGCAGCTAATTTACAATTTCAAAAGTTGAGAAAAACTGCAGTGCCGCTCAATAACTTTTGCCCTCCCTACAGCGATTGAAGGCTTTACAAAAAGTTTTGTATTTGGTTTACTATTGAAGTTACAAAGCTCAAAAAAATATTATTGGAAAGCTCTTTCCTCAGATTTAACACTACGTAAAGTCGACATTGAAAAAATAATTTTGTTACGACTTTTCGTCGTATTTAGTCAATTGTGATAGTGAGTATAAGAAACGAGTTTTTACAATTAATACTTAAAAATATAAAAAATGTAAAAAAAATTTCTTTTCAAAACATAAAACAAATTTTTCTCAAAAAAAATTATAACAAAATTTACAAAAAAAAAAAGATTTTAATATATTGTTTTTGATTCTGTACACAGAAAGAAATAATTCATGTTGTTAAAAATTTTTTCCTAAAGTAAAAATGTTGTTTTTGAGTTATAAACAATTGAAAAAAGTGGCTAATGTTTTAAACGAAACATAAAAAAAAATATAAAAAATTATCGTATAAAAATTTTTAAAAATGCGTTTTAAAGGTGATAAAACTAGCTTTTAAATGACATGTCTGGTATTAAAGTGCGATGATTTCCAATAGAACTGTATCACTTTAAACAAAATGAAAAATTTTGTTTTGCAATATTATTATTTTTACTCATTATCAAAATTATTTTTTTAATTTCGATTTTATGTAGTGTTAATGCTGAAGAAATAAGTTTTTAAATGCTCGTTACATCTGACCTACAATTGTAAATGTGAAATGTATTGACTAAAAATAGTAGTTTATATCAATTTAAGTCAGACACATTTTTCGAAACTTTTGTATTTCAAAAACCAATAGCAAAAGTAATTTTTGTTCCGATCCAGTTTTCAAATACTTTTTTAATGTCAATTATTTTAATAATTTTATTTTATTTATTATTATTATTTATATTTCTATTTATTTAATTTTTTTATTTATTATTTATTTATTTATTATTATTTATATTTATTTATTTTATAAATTTCATTTTTAATTGTTTGAAATCAGTTGATAAAATTAATTGCAGTTAAATATATTTATTTTATATTCATGCAATTGGAAATCAGTAGATATAGTAACTTTCAATTAGACATAAATTTCAAATATCTTTTGTAAAGTTCCAATCAGAACAATTTACTTCAACTACTGATTTCCATTTTGTAAAGTATTTAAAAAATAAATAATTTAGTTTATAATTGTTATAAATGTGATTTTTTCAATTTAAAAATAAATGTGAAAAATACACTTATTCAAAGAAATTTGTTTTTAATATCTTAATGTTCTATATTTAAGACATAAAGGAAAAAGCAGGCAAACAGTCAAAACAAAAGTTAGTCTAATGTCATAAGTTTGTAATTTAAAAGAAAAAGACAGATTACACTGCAAAAAGAAGTATCTTAATTTAAGATGTTTTGGTAGTCATTTCTAAGATGTTTTGGTAGACACTTTTCAGTTACTTGAAACATCTTAATTTAAGATGTTAAAAGTATCTTCGTACACATTTTCTGTGGTATTTTTGGGGCAAAAAGTTTTGAGGTTAACTATGGGCTCTTATGGAAAACACTTTATGTATCTTAATTTTTAGTAACTTACACTTATGGCGCATCTTACGATTCCTCGAGTAACTTATCGCTAAACATCTTATTGCAACAGAAACATCTTAATTTAAGATACTTTAAAGAACTTACAAAAGTATCTTACTTTTTTAAGATGGAAGAAATATCTTTATTACTACTAAAACGTATAAAGCATCTTAAATATCAGTAAGACGCTTTAGAAAACATCTTATTTTAAGATGTAAGACACCATTTTGCCATCTTACATCTTAGTTTAAGATATCAAAAAAGACACCTATTTTTGCAGTGTAAATTTTAAATTCGAATTGGTAGAAAGGCGAAGAATTTAATTTTGAACATTTAAAACGATTGAAAATTGCATTCGAGTAAACATTACAATCTTCTGTCAGTAGGAAACATTTATTAAATTTTAGGTTATGTTACTTGCATAATCTGATATTGACAATTTTAATTTTTATTCAAAAACAACCTTAAATTGTTCAAAATTTAGAAAATTAAATTCCTTACACTATTCTATGAAATGGAATTTGAAATTTAATG
Source organism: Leptopilina myrica (nomen nudum) (assembly GCA_032872475.1). NCBI lineage: Eukaryota > Metazoa > Arthropoda > Insecta > Hymenoptera > Figitidae > Leptopilina > Leptopilina myrica (nomen nudum). The sequence continues at coordinate 8,082,029 of CM065460.1, forward strand.
TGATCTCTTCTAAAATACGAAATTATAACATTGGACTAACTTTTCTTTCGATTGTTTGTCAGATTCTTCTTTAAAGAAAAAAAAATTGGAAATGATCTTCTAAATTCCATTTTTTACATTATATATCAAGTTTAAAGTGTAAAATTCATAACAACGGAGTTTATACTTTTAAAAACCCGTAAAAGAAACAGGGTTTTCAATAATTTTTAATAAAATTAATATTTTTAAATAATTTGATTGATTAATTTTTGTAGAAATTCTTTATTAACACCAAATTACATGTTTTGTATTAGGAAAGAAACTTAAATGAAGCTTTTTTGAATAAATTATATAAATTGAGCAATAAATAAAAAAAATTAAAATCAAGATAATTTTAATTTCCTTTCATCGATTACTTTTATTTTGGTCTTAAAATATTAATAAGACCTCCTCTGAGAAATTCCTAAAGAAAAAGACGATTTTCATTGACTATTGAGTTGAAATATGTACATTTTTAAATTTATAAATGAATTATAAGGTTTATGCTTTTTACGATATTATTTAATACAATTGCTTTTAGGGCTTTCTTTACAATATTTTCATTCAAAAATGTTATTTCGTTAGAATAATTTTTTTCGGATTCTCTATTGAAAAAAATTAAATACGTATTATTTTTATTTTGTGATTTAATGAAAATTACTGAAGTTATTATATTGAAATTTTCGAAAACAGTGACTTTTCAAAAACGTTTTTCTCCCTCAATATTTCAAATTAGAAAATAATATGTCACATGAAATTATTGTCGGAAATTTCATCAACTTTTCAAATATGCAATATTTCGATTTTCAATTTTTTTCTCTCCATTAAATCTTTAAAAAATGAGAAATTTTTTCCTACTTAAGAGAATGTGGTGTTATTTCATTTAATTATTTATTTTACAATATTCTTAAATCTAAGTGCATGCATTTTGGAGTTGCAATATGTAAATACATCTTAATTTTTATTGAATGTCATTTGTTTATTTTTTGTTGATAAATATTATTTGTTTTTATAGAAGTGCCTAAATAAATAATAATAATAATAATAAATAATAATAAAATATAATTATTTATTATAAATGAAGTGTTTTATGAAGCACTCTTGTTATTCGTTTGAAGTATTAAGAAAAATAATCATAAATTATATATTTTGCAAATAATTTTGACACTTCAATACAAAAAGTAAACAAATGACATTCAACAAAAATTGAAAAAACTAGTTACATATTCATAGAATGTACCGTCACAAAAATCCGTACACTGAAATTAAAAATATTGTAAATAATAATTAAATAAAATAACACCACATTCTCATAAGTATAGGAAAAAATTTATCATTTTTTGAATACGAAATGGAGAGAAAAAAATTGAAAATCAAAAGTGTTTATCTTTGAGAAATAACACTTTTTATATTTAATTTCAAGTTTTTACTCTCTAAATCTGAATTAGTAGTTTTCTACTAATGAAATAGTGCGGATTCGTTTACCAATTGAATTAGTAACTGTTTTTACTAATTTTTAGTAGTTTTTTTTACTAATTATTAGTAGAAAATTTACTGATTTGAAATAGTAAAAAATACGTTCTACTAATAGAATTGGTAATTTTCTACTAGCAATTAGTAAAATACTACTAAAAATTAGTAAAAAATCTTACTAATTCAAATTGGTAAGCAAATCCGCACAAATTAAGTAAAATAAATAAATAAATTATTATTTACAATATTTTTAATTTCAGTGCACGGATTTTTGTGACGGTACATTCTATGAATATATAACTTGTTTTTTCAATTTTTGTTGAATGTCATTTGTTTACTTTTTGTATTGAAGTGTCAAAATTATTTGCAAATTATATAATTTATTATTATTTTTCTTAATACTTCAAACGAATAACAAGAGTGATTCATAAAACACTTCATTTATAATAAATAATTATATTTTATTATTATTTATTATTATTATTATTATTATTATTATTATTATTATTATTATTATTTATTTTGGCACTTCTATAAAAACAAATAATATTTATCAACAAAAAATAAACAAATGACATTCAATAAAAATTAAGATGTATTTACATATTGCAACTCCAAAATGCATGCACTTAGATTTAAGAATATTGTTAAATAAATAATTAAATGAAATAACACCACATTCTCTTAAGTAGGAAAAAATTTATCATTTTGTAAAGATTTAATGGAGAGAAAAAAATCGAAAATCGAAATATTGCATATTTGAAAAGTTGATGAAATTTCCGACAATAATTTCATGTGACATATTATTTTCTAACTTGAGATATTGAGGGAGAAAAACGTTTTTGAATAGTCACTGTTTTCGAAAACATTAAATTCCAATAATTAATAACTTTAGTAATTTTCATCAAATTAGAAAATAAAAAAATACGTATTTATTTTTTTCGATTCAGAATGCAAAAAAAAATTATTCTAACGAAATCGAATGTTTGAATGAAAATATTGTGAAGAATTACCCTTTTACAGTCTAGTTGATGAAAAATTACTCTTTTGACAGTTCATCCTATTTTTTCCAAACTAGTAAAATTTCAGGAATAAATTTTCTTTTTGTACGTTTGCAAATATTAAAAAAAACAATGAAATACAATGACAAAATTTAGAGACACATTATTTTTTCAATTATAAAGTTTTTTTCCGGGATTAGAGTTGCAACATGGCTAACAAGCTATTGGGTAGGAAGTGTTCAGGGATATAGTCGTCGCGCAGATTCGGCAATTCATGGTTATGCCTGTGGGGCGAGCGTATTTCCATAATTTACAGGCCAGCCGAGGAAACTCGCATCCAAACAACAATGAGAGCTAGAATAATTCGAGCATTGTGAGCAAGTGCTTTGTGTCATCGTTCAAGTCGTAGTCCTTTATATCTGCAATTTCTCGATTTGGAAATATGAAAATGTTGTCATACTCCAACACCATCCCCTCGATTTGGCCCGTTAATACCCACTTAGAATTGATTTTCTCCTGCTTTTATCTATAAACGCGACTGAAAACTTGTTTTCCCCCTTTTGAAAAGTAAACGACGCACTTTTGTTTCACTCTTTCCACGAGAATCTGCATTTCACAAGCACTCCAAGTGTGCTTCACATATATAAAGCTATACAAATCGTTTCTATTTTCATTTCTACACCGAGAGAAGGATATTTTTGAATTCAACATGTTACGTTCAAGTTGAAATTATTTTATCTTTGCTCAGCATTTAGACGTATTTAAATTTTCCTTGAAACATACATTTTGCTGTTTTTAATTCAGTTTTCACTGATTTTGTATGTGTAAATCTGTGGTGAAATCTTCTGCGTTATTAAATTTTATGTAATCTGATAAAAATTTGTTTAAATTATTTTTTTGATTTACTTCAATACTAAGATAAGCATTCGGTTTAAAAAATCAAGTGCTTAAAAAAATTCTAAATTAAATGTATTTCCCGTACTGAATTTTTCGAAATAAAATGATTTCAGATAAATATTGTTTGTCAGAAAATGAATTTAACTGCGAATTTCAAATTTACAAGAATGAAAAATCCAAATTATGTAACATAGTTTTATATTTTTTGTAATTATAGCGCTAATACAACAAAAAGTATTTTGAAATAGGAAAATAATTCTGAATTTCAAGTGCTTGAAATACAATGCAAATTCGTACTAGCAGCAAGAAATGAAATAATAGATCAAAAACACTGTTTACTGAAAGTATTCAACCTTGCAAGATAAATCTGCTGGGTGCCGGTCTCAAGTTATATAGATTCATTTTATCATTTTACTTAAAAGAGCATGAATTAAGAAAATAGTGAAAAATTCGAATTGCTTTATATATCTGAAAAAGTTTCACAAATAAAATATTTATTATTTTGTGGAATTAAAGTTTAAATAGTAAAGAAAAAAATAGTTAATAAAGAATTAATTGAAATTAATTAAAAAGAATAATTAATAAATTTCAGATTATTAACAACAGTAATTTTTCTTTAAGGTAGAAAGTGACATATCTAACTTTAATTTTATTATTTTTCTACAATTGTGTAATGTGTTAAAGTTAAATCAATTTTACGTATTTTTGCACATTTTACCTTCAAAAAATATGTGAAAAATAATTTGAAAATGAATTAATAAAATCCATGAGCAAGAATTCAGTGAGTCGTGTCAACATTGCATTTTTTCGAATTGAATAGGATTTCGATCGTTTTTTTTAAATTACGTAATAAAACATTTAGATAAATAAAGTTTTATATTTTTGAAATAAATCGAAAATATAAGTATTTTCAAAATAGTTAAATGTTTATTTTATATTAAAAATACATGAAATAAATTACAAATTAAATAAGTTAATTCAAATCATTAAAACCATTAAAACTTCAGTCGGTGTACAGCATAACCTCAAAAAATTAACTTTAATTAATATTTATAAGTTTTTCAAATTAGTTTTAAAACTATTTCTCTCGTTTCTTTTAAAGCAACTTAAAAAGTATGTTAGATATTAAATTGCTATTTATTTAACTTTAAAAATATTAATTTCATGTTTTTGAAAAATATTCAAAACGTTTAAAAAATGACTGCAACTCAAACAAACAACTTTTTTCATTGTCCAATTCATAGGAAACCTTTAAATGGATGTCCACAACATATATCAAAAGTTGATATTCTTTTTTCTTTTAATTTTAAATTTTAATAAATCATTGAGTCAAAAAAGGTGTCTGATGCACAAAATAGCCCAAATTGACGGTAGTTAAATTTAAGTTTATAATTTCACCCGATCTTTTTAAATTCAAAAAATTTCTAAATCAGTAGTAAAAATGTATTTTAGTCAGATATGATATTTCCTGGCTCTCGTAAATTTAGTAAGTAATAAGTGGAATAAATGTCAATTAACTTTTTTCAAAAGAACTTTTTTCTAATGAAATTAAAAAAGTTCTTTTCTTGTAATTTATAAGTTAAGTTAGTTAAAGGTAAAGATTATTGAAAAATAAACACTGAGAAAACAATATGTTTGAATAAAACATAATTATCTTTGTTAATTTTTGTTATTAACCAAAAATTATTTCTGCTTCAACAATATCTAAATTCTTTATTATAATTTCGATTCTCATTTATTTTAGTTATGACTCCAAACTCTATGTTTTCTATAACATTTAATGGGTGAATTTAATTTTATTTATTTTTTTCTGACAAATGTCTATGTATTAGTTTTTTTTGTAGGATATTATTATAACTTTTTATTATTTATGAATGAATGTTAGATTAATTATATATATTTTTGAAATTTATACATTTTAAAAATTTTATAATTTTTTTTTAAATGAAGAATGTTAAGTATATATTTTTGAACATTATTTTATTTTTTGGATATTAATTTAATATATTTTTTTATATTATTTTATATTTTTATAGACTCTCTAAAGAGAAAATCATTTAAATTTCGAAACGTTGGAGTAAACTAATTTTTAAAAACTATTTTTTATCCGAATGTTTTCGTTTTATTCTCCTTCACTATAATGAATATATTTAAACTCAATTAAAGATAATTGAAATTGACTTTTAAAAAAATTGTTTTATTTCGTTTCAATTACTCAATTACTTTTATTAATAAAGTTTACTTCAAATAAATATATTTAAACACACATAAATATAATTTTAAATTTCCTTTAAATAAAAAAATCGTTTCATTTCGAATTTGATTTTTATCGCAAGTAGCAAACCAACTTCAAGTTAGTTACAATATTTGTCGGTAATCTTCAAAATAAACACTTAATTTGAATCAATTTCTTTTGAAGACTAGTGCAGAACCCAACGCGAAATTTTTGCAGCAAAAAGATATTACTTCAATCAACGTGCTCCAAAAATTTGGCACAAAACGATTTTTCTCCAAGGAAGTTACAAAACACTCAAAATCGCGATAAAATGAAGAATGGTTAGTTTTAAGGTAAATTCTTTTACATTTTTCAGTTGATAATTAAAAAAGTATTTAAATAATATTAAAGTGTATTTAAAATACTTATTGTTTAAATAATTCCGATTTCTTAAAATTAAAATACTTTACCAAAATAAATGATTAAATATGATCGATTTTTGACATTTCATACACAAACTTAAATAACATATTTTACTGTTTATATTATTTGATTCTTTTATCAACTAGAAAATACAAATTCAACCTTTAAAAAAAATATCTATCGCTTTTTTATATTTTTTAAAGAATTTTCTCCTTTTTATTATACAATGAGGTCAGTCCACTGACTTTCGTCTGAGATTCGTTGCTACCATATTTTAAAAAAATCTAATTTTCATATATGTAAAACTCGATGACTTGCTGAGTTCATTAACCATAATATAATGGTACAAATTTTATTTCTTTAAATAATATTAATTATCAAAAGTAGGTGGTTCACGATGTGATTTCATAACCTTACAATTTTCAACTTTTTAAAAGACATTATTCAAAAACTATTAAATATTAGGTGTTGGTACTTACCACAAATATAAATGTTTCGATTCTGCACGTTCTAACGACCAAAATAAACTAACAATTTTATTATTTGTGGACGAAAAGTGATTTTAAAAATGTTTTTCTCCAAAAGAATTACACTTTTTGTTTCACTTGCAACTTTTTTGTCGGACCTCTAAAAAATTTGGGGTTTTGCAAATACTTTTTTAAGAACATAATTTATCTTCTATTGAAATTTAACGAAGGTGTTTCTCTTCGTTCTCGAAATAATAATTTTAAAAAATGTTGCATGTAAAAAGGTTAATTCTAAGACTTAAAGTTGATATTGACACTAAATTACAATGATTGTTGTTTATTTCAAGCATTATAATTAACCTTTCTGAACAACATTTTTTAAAATTATTATTTCGAGAACGAAGAAAAACACCTTCGTTAAATTTTAATAGAAGATAAATTATGTTCTTAAAAAAATATTTGCAAAACCCCAAATTTTTTAGAGGTCCGACAAAAAAGTTGTAAGTGAAACAAAAAGTGTAATTTTTTTGGAGAAAAAAAGTTTTTAAATCACTTTTCGTCCACAAATAATAAAATTGTTAGTTTATTTTGGTCGTTAGAACGTGCAGAATCGAAATATTTATATTTGTGGTAAGTACCAACACCTAATATTTAATAGTTTTTGAATAATAACGTCTTTTAAAAAGTTGAAAATTGTAAGGTTACTAAATCACATCGTGAACCACCTACTTTTGATAATTAATATTATTTAACGAAATAAAATTTGTACCATTATATTATGGTTAATGAACTCAGCAAGTCATCGAGTGTAATTAAAACATATTTTTTTGTTTGACTACTTATTTTTAAATTAAAAAATTTTTTGTTCTCAGTGAAGAAGCTCTTCTATGATACGAAGCAACTTTCCAAATATCTATATGCGATCGCAGGGAGAAGATTACAATTACGCGTGATGCAAGGTAAACAATGTCAAAACATGATCGGTGTTAAGCTGACGAGAGTATTAAAGCAAACCGCAAAGTTCTCCCGTCGCGTCGCGCACTGACCGATGATCCATTCTGATGCTGTAATTCGGCAATTCCGCAGAGAGGCGGAGTATGATAGGTGTTCTCCACATCCTACACCTATCACCGGTTTACCATGGCTCTGACCCATACATGATGAATAGATATCAGGACTGCCTATTTGAATTTCCACTCTATCTCTAATGCAAGTTAGCCTCGAGCATTCAGCTTGGATTTCAAAGGCCACCGTCACGTTCCAGTAATATCCAGGAGCGAACATAAATGTTCAAAATCCATGCACTCATTTCAATGCATGACATGCTACAAAAAAGTGAATAGGGTCTTGCGACACCGTTCGCATTCTGATGCTGAATTCTCATTTCTAGATCGCACTTTGCCATTTCTCCCTTTTTTTCAATCATCCCAAAAACGAACTATCGATCCAATTGGATCCATTATATATGCGAATCAATATTTCTATTTCACCTACATTCGCAGAGAATGCGTAGACATTACTTTAGGGAGAGTGGAGGGAAAAAAAAGCAGTCATCAGGGAAATGGAATTTTTCAACATTTATTCGATAGCAGCCACTCAACTGTGATTCGTTGTTTCCAATTTGTTTAACTCATGTGTCACTGATTAACAATTTTCAATTCTTCGAGGAATATTTATTTTCAGCCAGAGAAAATGGGATCCTAAAGTTTTATTAACTTCAGTTCGAGATGTAAGGCCAGAAATTATTAATTTTAAGCCAGATGTAATATTATTAGCTCACCTTAGTGTAGATTCAGTAGTTCGAGTAAATTTTAAGACACAATTTTTTAATACAATGATTAAATTAGTAGTTAAAATAAATTTTTATTAAAACACATTTTCTATAAATTTCTGCAGGGTAGAAATTAATAGAAAATTTAAATTTTAAACAGACAGAATTTTTAAATAACGTGAAATTGTATCTGATTATATCATTATTATTATCTGATTATATCTATATTCGCATGATTTTTACTGATTTTAGAAAATTTGCGTCTATTTTATTATTGTCTTCAACAACTGTTTTTAACAATACAGTAGCTGATTTTAAATTTATTTTTATCATTTATATTTACACTACAAGAATTTTGAAAAATTGGATCCAGCTAAACTTCATTGCAACTACTAATTTACACAGAAAAAACCTAGTCTCAAAATGAGTATCATACGCTACTCATTTTGAGTTGCAACAAAAATGAGACTCTTAGGTGGCGCCACGTTCTATGGCGTTTAACATAGTCTCATTTTGAGATGCAACAAAAATGAGACTTTAATTTAAAAAAGTTTCTACATTGTAGGAAATTTCGGCTGATACAAAATTTACTTATACTACTGAAATTAAATTAAAAAAATTTTTAAATCAGTAGGTTTGGTCTAACATTTACCTCAACTACTGATTTTCACTTTTTAAAAGTTTAGACAAGTAAATATGTAAAATATGTGAATTGTAATGTAAAACTAAGTAGTTTATGTCAATTTTAAGTCAGGCACAATTTATTAAGACTCACAGGATAAAAATCAGTAAGTTAACTAAATTGCAACAAAAACATCTTTGATGCAAAAAGTTCCACTAATTAAAAAGTTTTGTAATTTTCCAAACAATTATTGAATTAAAAGTTTACCAAGTAAAATTTATAACTAATGTTTTAATATTGAGAGACTTTATTCATATGTCAATACGATTAATTGAGTCAATATTTCTTTTTTTATTTTGAATTGTAACAAATATGAAATTTAATTTCGTGATTAACAAAAATTGAAGTGTAATTCTTCGTTTTAATACAATATTTCTGTTTAAGGCAATTTAAAAATCTTGGCGTCAATAATTTTTGTAACTTATATTTGATGAAAGAATTAACGCCCAGATTCTCAAATTGCCTCAAATAGAAATTTTGTATTAAGACGAAAAATTACATTAATTTTTTTATTAAGTATGAAATTAAATTTCATATTTGTGACAATTCAAAATAATAATAAAATTAATCAATATTAAAACTTTACACTTATAAATTTTACTTGGTAAACTTTTATTTTAATAATTATTTGAAAAATTACAGTAATTTTTACTTGGCAGAACTTTTTGCAATAAATATGTTTATTTTAGGATTTTAAAACTTTTTGCGTCATCTCAATTTTTTTAAAAAATGTATGAAATAATTAAAAAAGAAATTGTTTTTTTAAGAAAGTCTAAATGTCAAAAAATTCATTTTTCTTTGAAATCCAAATATTTAAAAGAATACAAAATTTATTAAAATTTCCTGAAATGTATATTCAGATTTTAAACGAATTATAATCAGTAATTAAAATTAATTTTAATTAAAAACAATTTTTCTATATTCTTATGTGAAAATCAGTAGTGTAAATAAATATGCAGTCAGACTAAAGAATGTTTTAACTACTAATTTCTAAATTGAAAAAATTAAGACTAAAAATTGTCTGACTTGAAATTTACTCAAACTACTAATTGGAACATTTTCAAAGGAGAAGAATGCAATGGTACAAAAAAATTTGGTCAGAAAATATTTTGACCCTTTTTGAATTTTTATTTTTTCTAGAAATTGATAGATTTCGAAATCCATACGTAATTTTCCAGAAAATATGTTTTTGTATCTATAAAAAAATTTTCGAATGAAAAAATTAATATTTACAAAAGTTGTAGCATTTTTTCAAAAAAAAAATAGTTTTCAGGTTAAGAATTTGAAAGAAACATTATTAATATTAAATTTTATTGTACAAAAACTCATTTGTTTTCTTTCTAATTAATTTAATATTAATAATTTAATAATATTTAATTATTAATAGTGTTTCTTTCAAATTCTTAATCTGAAAACTATTTTTTTTTTTTAAATAATGCTAAAACTTTTGTAAATATTAATTTTTTCATTCGGAAATTTGTTTATTGGTACAAAAACATATTTTCCACAAAATTACATATGGATTTCGGAATCTATCAATTTTTAGAAAAAATAAAAATTCAAAAAGGGTCAAAATATTTTCTGACCAAATTTTTTTTTACCATTGCATTCTTCTCAAAAAATTACTATAAAAATAATTTTATTGATTATTTAAAATATTTTCTTCATATAGTTGAAAATGTAGGTTTTACTTTACTTTTTCTCCTAAACTCTTAAAAATAAAAAAAAATCAGTAGCTAAAATAAATTTTTGTATCTGACACAATTTTTCCATTATATTTGTAATGTAAAAATCATTTGTTAAATTTAGTTTTAGTCTCACCCTAGATTTTAAAATTCAACAAATTTCGTTTTAAGCAGTAAAAATGAGTTTAGTCAGACTTGACATATTTTCTCTCTCTCTTTCTCTCTCGTAAATTTACAGTTAGTAATATGTATAAGTGGAGTAAACGTGAAGTTAAAAAACTTTTTTTCTAAAAATTAACTCAATTTTAAAATCAGTAGTCGGAGTAAATTTCAAATCAGACACAAGTTTCTCTCTAATAACCATGTTTTTTTACGTTCATTCGGCAATAAAATTTTCGTAGCTGTTTCGAGATTTTTAATTCCTGTCCTCTATATGCATACCCAGTGGGAAATTACGCCAGGATTGATAAAATTGTCTAAATATTGAACCAATTCTTATCGACAATTTTTTTTTCTATGTTCAGTGCGTCAAGTCCTAAATTAAAATACTAGATCAATATTTTTCTAATCAAATTATACAGAAAAAAGGCAATTTTCAACCAGACGGAAAAGAATTTATTAAAAAAAATTTTTAATTCTTAAAAATAAATTTAAATACTTTTGTTTAATTAATTACACCAACTGTGCATACTTTTAAATTCTCGGGAGAAAGTAGATTCATTTTCATATATATAAGAAGAATAAAAATTACGAACAATGAGACTATAAAACATGTGACACACTTGACATGGTTAAATTATTAAGCACCATTCACAATATACATGTACACTTTCACGAGAAAATTAGCAGAAATCTCTTGAGCACATTTGTAAAAATAATAGAGCAGATTTTGAAGCTAACCCTAGATTTACCTAAATCTTGCGTTAATTATTCAGTGCAGTTAATTAACGTCATAACCCTGCCTCTGAGAACGTGCCATTCTAAAAGCGACCCCTGCGACCATTTCTCCAACAGGGAATTTCCTGAGATTTTCCAGACAAATTGTTTTATGGTAAATTTGAAATTATAATTACATCCCATCTAGAATTTTCCTCAAATGAAGTTTTCACTAATTACTATTGACTGTATAATTAAATTACCCCACTCTTACTTAAGGAATAACAATACAATTTACTCGTTGTTTTTGTTTACGAAAGAATAATATTTTCAATTTTCAAAAGTTGACTTTTATTTTAATTCAACGAATAAAGGTGAAAGATAAATAAAAAAAGAATTTATTTAACTGTGAACTTGAACTTGATAATGAAATAAATGTTTGTTTGTGTGTTTTATTTTGGACGAAAGTTTATCTTTTTGAAAAAAACACTTCACTAATCAAAGGCTGAAGGGGATGCCACGAGACGGTAATAATTAACTTCAATTACAAGCCCGTTTGCGCTATTACGATCTCCGGGATAACATGACATAATTGATTTACACTTCAACCCCTGAGAACCCAATCCTCTGACCAATTATCGTTAGAAATTCACTTTTAATATGTCATTCTAATGAGTTTTTTTTAAACCAATAAATAGTGTTATTACAAACAGATTTTTCATAATGTATAATGTCGAATTTACTAAATTGACTATAAAAAAATTAAAGAGTAATTTGATAGAAGTTAGCAAACAAGTTGTAAAAAAATACATGACTGCAAAAAAAAGTGTAATTACTTCTCTATCCAAGAAACAAATTTAAGCACAAGAACAAGAAATATTGTGAATATACTGTAATTAATTATATTGATTATTGTAATGAACAAATATTAATAATTAATTAACAAATAAAAAATGTAAATAAAGAGAAACAAATTCAGAATTCAGAAACAAATTGTCCAAGTAATTCACACTTTTTACTACTAATTTCTCCAATAAAATTATTCAAAAATAAACGTCTGACTAATACAAAACTTTTCCGTTTGTTATTTAAGAACAAATGTTTAGAAAAGTTTTCTCTGATTGATACACACTTTTACTACTGAATCTTAAAATTATAACATTGTCTGTATAATTAAATAAAATTATATTCATTGTTAAAAATTATTAATAAACTCTCTTAATTTTAATCAGTTAAAAATCATAGTTTTAACTGACAATAAATGACTGCCCTTTTTTGCTTTTAAATTAATTAAAAATACCTGATTTAGAGTAAAAAAAAATAACAGATCTTGAGTAAAAAAATAACTAAAAAATTAGTTAAATTTGACTAATTTCATCAATCAAAAAAAATTATTGAAACCAGATATTTTTAACTGACCATAAGTTGTTTTTAACTATTTGGCAGTAGAAATATTACTATTTAAATTAGTGACTGACTTTTTGCTTCTAAATGAGTAATTTTTAACCGATTTAAAATTAGAGAGAATAGTATAAAAAGTAAATGAAGAAAAAAGTTGTAAATCCATTTCAAAGTACTTATTTTTACAGATCAAATAGTCTGGTAAATCTTGTCTAAATCATTACATTACATACAGGTTTCTATAAATAATGCGAATTTAAATGCGGATGTTGTGAATAATTTACAATTACATTACTGATTTTTAATATAAAATTATTCAAAATTGGATGTCTGAATAAAATCTAAGTGAAACAGTAATGTTTAATGAACCTTTGTCTGAATGAACTTCCAGCTACGGAAACATGCAGGCAGATTTTGTCGTCTAATGAAATGTATTTAGATAACTTTTGTCTGAATGAAACATACTTCAACTACTACTTTCCTAAGTTAAAGGATTTCATATAAGATTTTGGGGATTAATTTTTACTCTTCTAGTTATAATTTTTTAAAAATTCTTCAAGCAATAATTATCTGACTGACAGTCACTTAAACTTACAACTATTTTTAATCATTTTTAAAAAAGGTCTTTAAGAATTTGAAAAAAACATTTGTTTACAATATTCAATTTTACGAAATTTAAATTATTAGAACATTCTTTAATTAAACACACTGTGAGACAAATTTTTGATATTTTCCGATAAATTTTAGGAAGCAAATTCCACTAATTATATTTAAAAAGATTTACTAACACTGTTAAGGGGATTTTTTAAAAAAATTATTAAAAACTTCTTGTAAATTTAGAAACATTCTCATGAAATAATGTAGAAAAAATTCCAAAAGTTTGGAAAAATTCTATCAATCGTTTAAGAAAATTTCATTATGAAAATTTGGAAAAATTCGCTTAGTTAAAAAAATTTCCATGTAACTTTGAATTATTTTAAAAAGTTAAGGTCAACTTTTATTAAAAAAATTAATTCTTTACAATTTACAGTTAAAAGTAATAACAAATAAAAATTTTCAAATATTTTAAATTGAAACCATTTCAGACAGAAATTACAGAAAGAAATAATTTATTAAATAATTGAGTTTTTTTTAAATTTAATTCTTATACACAATTTTATCAACAAATTTTTAAATAATTAAATTCTTTTGATAAATTTTTGAGAATAATAAGTTACATTTTTCAAGGAATTCAATTGTTTAAAAATATTTTTAACTAAATTTTCTATACTTCTCATTTGTAAGATAATTTTCTATACTTCTATTTTTTTAAATATCAATTAAATATATATTAACAAATTTAACTATAATGTCAAGAGGACTTTGAATTATTAAAGTTTTTTAAAAATCTAAGTTTTTAAAAATTTCTAATTACATTAATTGAAAATTTTAATTTTGTAAAATTCCAAATTGGGACATTTTGAAGTTACATCTATTTATGAAAATTTTAAACGCAACTCTTTTGAAATTGAATTAATTTTAAAATATTAGTAAAATTTTCATTAAATAATTTTATGATAATGTTCAAGAATTAATTATTTAGAATTAAATTATTGTCAGAAAGAGAAAAAATTAATGGTTTTGTCTTTTGTATTAAAATTTGTTGTGATTTCACAGTTTATGGGGCAAACAAAAAAGATACCAAAAATCTAAATTTTCTTATCAATTCTAAAAATTAAATTTTTTCCAGTACTTTGTCTAACTTTTCCTTGAATTTCCTGTCTTAGAATGCTTATATGTCGACGTCCACATGAAAAGGGCCCATTTTGGCACTATTGGACTTATCTATATGGGCGAATTCCTTGCAAAATTACGAAAATTTTGAGTGGTCATACAACTTTTTTGGTCAAAAATTCGATGAGTTACAGAATTTTAAAGTTTATAGTGACAAATACCTCATTTCGAGAAAAACGGAATTAAAGATTGTGATAACTATTAATTGTGGAATCTCTGGTTCTTCTGGGAAGTTATTCAGATAATAATTGTTTTCAGTCCAGGGCACCTTAGAGATGAAAAACCAATAGGTTTCAAATTTTAAAAACCACCCCCCCCTTAATTTTGAAAATACTTAAAACCGACAAAATGGGCCCTTTTCTAAAAAAAAAGATTTTCTTATTAATAAACCATTTTTTACAAGGTTTATGATTGGGAACAATTTTATTGTGTCGTTTGAAGGTAAAGAATAAAACTTAAACTTATTTAAAATTTTTTAAAAGTCTCTATTATGAATAATTTGCCGAAATATCGAAATTTTCACTTCTACGACTACGTAATCAAAGACTCTAACATCAATATTTTTGGTTCTTCTCGGAAGTTATTCAGATAATAATTGTTTTCTGTCCAGGGCACCATAAAGATGAAAAACCAATAGGTTTAAAATTTTTTAAATCACCTTACCCCCCCTTTCTGTTTAAAAATACGAAAAACCGACAAAATGGGCCCTTTTCTAAAAAAGGCGATTTTCTTATTAATAAACCATTTTTGTACAAGATTAATGATTGGGAACAATTTTATTGTGTCATTTAAAGGTAAAGAATAGAAATTAAACTTATTAAAAAATTGTTAACAGGTTTTATTATGAAATTTTGACGAAATATCCACATTTTTTACATCTACGACTACGTAATCAATGACTCTAACATTAATATCTCTGGTTCTTCTCGGAAGTTATTCAGATAATAATTGTTTTGAGTTCAGGGTACTTTAAAGATGACAAATCAAGAGGTTTTAATTTTTTTGACCCTCCATTTAAAAAATACGGAATATTTTTGCAAAGGACCGACAAAATGGGCCCTTTTCTTTTTCTAAAGAACCAATAAAGTTAAACACTTAAATTAACGATAAGTTAATGAAAACCTCATGATTTGACTTGTCAAAACATGTAGATTAATAATAAAAAATAAAACAAAATTAAGGTTTTTCTCAAAAAAGTATTAAATTGCAAATAACTCGAAAACTAGAACCGACAAAATGGGCCCTTTTCATGTGGACGTCCACATATAATTATTATAATTATAAAAGTAATAATCTTTATTCCAATTTTTATTTTATATTTATGAAAAAAAATTTGAGATAAAAAATTTGGAAATTCTACTTTTTTTAAATTGATAATTTTATTTATAAAAACAAGTACCTTTACCTCTTTATATTTATAATTATTTGCATTCATTTGTTTGTTTTAAAAATACATTTTTGCCACTTAGTATCATTTTTTATTTTGTTTTAAATGTCAAATTTTTCAATGCTTAGGTACATCAATTTCATGAGAAACATGGCTGTTTCCAAATTTTAAAGTATAAAATTATAAGTACCTATAAATTTTTATTTAAAAATTAGTTTTATTCCTTATCATTTTCATTGAATAGAATTATTGTCTAATGTTTATTTTTCAAATTTATTAAAATGTCTTAATTTTTGTGACCGAAATATACTCGACTCATATTCGATATTTTACGTGTCAATGAAAATCTGTTGTTAATTTTTTCAAATAAAAATAAATCCTATTAAATATCTATTACCAATATTGAAATAATTTTAACATTAAATCCATGAAATAAATAGACTTCGTTTTCCATTTCGTATAAAAAAAATTCAACGAACGCTGAAAGAAAAAAAAGGTTTCAAAAAATTTAAGATGCAAAAGCTAAATCATTAAGTTTTTCAGTAATATCATCATATTGTTTACAATAATCAGTGTAAGACAATATTCCGGATAATTTAGCTATAGTAATTTAATAAAGATTGACAGGAATAATTTTTTACTATTTATATTTATGAAACAAGTGTTTTTTGTGTATAAAATCTGTTTATGAATTTGAATAATTTTCAACTTGCGCAAATTGTAAGTAATATAATTATTAACAATGTATTTTTCATTTTTCATTATTTTTGTGAAATCTAATTATTATTTGAAATAATTACTATTTTACGTATTTTTAATTAACACACGGAAAAAAACCTTTAACTGAAACAGCGATAACTTTCGCTAAAATAACGAAAGTATTTGTTGCAATAACTAAAAATATCGTTAAAATAGTGAAATTTGTAGTTGTTCCAAGTAAAGATTTTTTTCGGGCGTAAATTTAAATTCCCGAAACATTATTTTACATAAGGGGAGACCCCACCTATATTTGACCTTTTTAAAATAAAATTAATAAACGAAGTATTTTTTCTTAAAAGTTGCAAGTAAAAAGTTTTCATATGAGGATTAACTACTTTTAACAGTATTGTAACCATCGCTAGTGCATTTTTGAAAAACAAATCGATAGCTAGACTAAATGTTCAGTTACTATAGATAAAAAATGCTCAAACACATTTTTATTATTCGTTCTGCATTGAAAAAGTGAATTCATAATTTGCACTCTTCGTGACTTTATTCTGAAAATTAATCCTTTTTAAAAGCATTTGATGGCAAGTTCTTCTTCGATTATAACACATTCTAGTTCATCCGACCAAGAACACTATTTCAGAGTTCTACGCCTCTAGACTTATAATCCAGATAGAGGAAAAAGGTGAAAATACCAAAGAGGGGTTTAAAAGTCAACAGTTGGACAATATTTTACAAAAGCAATAATAAAATTCGAACACTGAAGCAATACGCTCGAGCAGAAATTGATTGCTTTATTTGTTTTTAATTTACATCAAAAGGAATCTACATTACATAAATTAATGAAACATAATTACCCATAAAAAATACAATACCTTTACATATGAAACGATTTTCCAATTTGAAATTCCACGTTTAAAATTGAATGTAGGGTTAACAGTAAAATCCGCAATTAATTTTAATGAATATGCGATTGAAATTTGCAAAATATTTAATAATACAATACAGCTTGCCATGTGGTTGAATTATTGAAAATTTACGTTCGTTGTAATTGCTTATTGTCTGAGATTTGTGAATGTAAATTATTTTTTTAATCCTTTATGATATAAATTATGAATATAAATTATAAGTAGTGTTACTAATTAAATTAGTAATTAATAATACCCAGTTTTGAAATCAGGTTAATTACATTAAAGATTAATTATAACAAACCTTCAATTTTGCGGATATAAAAATTTTTTTGTTTCTTAAAACTATTTAACGTTAGTACTTAATATTGTCAATCATATTAACGATTAAATTCGTATTAAGAAATTGTAAATTTGCCCAAGCACATATAAGTTGATAAATAGTTAATAAAATTGCACGCAACCGAACACATAAATTTGGTACAATATGCGAATAAAATGTCATACCAATGTCACTAATATTTTGATTAAACTTTTCAATGACTGTATAGTCATGGTTCGATATTTTCTCGGCTATTGAACAATTTTTCACTGTTTTCAAAGCAATAATTTCAACTTTTGCTTTGTTTTCATTTTTGACATTTTTCTTTCGTCTCTTTCTCTCTCTCTCTCTCTTTTTTTTGTTTTTGTGTGTTTTTTAATCATGAAGTAGTTTAATCAGTTATGAGTTATTTACAGCTAATATTACAAGGCTGATATAGGAAAATGTCTCGATTGATTTAAACAATTTATTACACGAGTTGAAAAACCGGAAATGGAATTGCTTCAGTGTAAATGAAAAAAAAACATTGTACAAACAAAATAAAGGCAATATGAGAAAAGGAAGTAATGTTCGAATGTGAAGCAAAAAAGAGAGAATGAGATAGAGCGAAAGAGAGAGAAAATATGAATGCGAGTAGCAAAAGAATAAAATACAAAACAAACGGAGTTAATGGTTTTAACGAAAAGTGTATTATTTATTGACGTTTTTTGAAAGCAAATAGTGTTAAAAAATTTATACAAGCTTTTATAGTTTACGATTTGGAAAAACAAATGTAAAAGCGTAATAAACATCAAGAGTTTCAAATTTTAATGTATCTGTACATAAATTTCATTTCATAACATTTCAAATTTTCCTAGTTTCATTTATTAATTAGTATTTAGTATTTCTTTCTCCTTTACGTACATTCCAAATTATTTTTTACATTTTTCGATTAACCTTCATTTACAATATAAATTTACATATTTACAATTTATGATCCCCCTTTTGTTTAAGGATTAAAATATTTAAAATATTATAATTCTTATTTTGGTAATTTTTCATTTTCAGAAAATTGGTGACATATAAAAATATGAGTTCCCTAAAGCATAAAAGTTTGAAGAAATTGGATGGCGATGTAAACTTCAATCTGGATTCTTTGTGCTCCATTTTCAGAGTAAACTTAAATTTGAATTTTCCTTTAGATTTTTTGTTGAGTTTTCCCCACACATCTATCAATCAAAGTTCTATATGTTAAAAAAGTTTTAAAAACATTCTAAATTATATACGTGAGTTGTTACTATTTCAGGTCAAACTGAAATTAATTCTAGAAAAATTTGGCATTAATTAAAAATTTTATCATTCATTTTTTTATTCATGAAAAGGAGACATAAAATGTATTTCACTAGTATATTTTTTTTATCAATTTTTAACTTTATTGGAAACAAAATTCTTCTTTTGAAAATTGAATTTAATAAAGCCTTTTGTAAGATTCATGATTGAAACATTTTTAAATGTAATTTTTAGTCTCGATTGTTTGAATTGTTAAACAAATATTTCCAAAAAAAATGACACAATTGTGCTTTCACTGGTATTTTCTTTATAAATTTTTCTTCTTGTACATATTTTTGTAAGAATTTTTATTTTTATACTTTTTTACAAATTTTTTAACCTTTTTTTTAGAAAAATTCGTTCAAGAGTATTTTTTTGTCTGACTTTGCAGTTCTGTCGAATTTTTAGTCACTTTTTCAATTGTTTTTTTTTCCATTTGTCTAAATAATTGTTTATTCATATTTATAATTAAAATAACAAATAATAATAATTATTAAATTATAATTGAACAATCAAATGTTGCAAGCATAAAACACGAATTAAAATTCATTACTATTGTGTGCAAGTGGTAAGATTTTTTATTTTCAATTATCAAAAACAATTTTTGAATATAATTTCATAATCTATATTTGAAGAAATACACGTATTAACTAACTAATTATTATTATTCATTATTATCCAAAATTTTAATAAAATTATTCGCAAATTTAATTATTTTCGCAAAATAATCAAATTTTTCACAGAAATTCAATTCTTTTCATAAAAATATACAATTCATTACAGAATCAGATAACCAATTATTCCTAAAACAAATTACTACGATTTCTTGAAAAATTAAATTCAAGAAATCCAATTGTTTTTAATTTAATATCGATAACAATTCTTAAAGCTATTCGATTCTTTAAAATTCAATAATTATTGAAAAAGAAAAATTACATAAAAAATTATGAAACAAAAAGACAAATGAAAACAACTTCACACTGAGAACAAACATCTGTAAATACAACAATTATATCAACAATTATTATAGATGTGATTATAAATAATATTTATAATAGTAATATAATAATAATAATAATAATAATAATAATAATAATAATAATAATAATAATAATAATAATAATATTAACAGTAATAATAATAATAATTTAGATTAGAAATGCAGTTAGAATCATTTTATTGAAAATTCTAATAAGAAATATAAGCTAATGAGATGAAAATAGAAACAAAATGATAAACTATAGTAGAATTACTCATCAAATTAGACAAGCGTGGACAACAATAATTTGTAGCCTTCACTTCTTCTTTGTACATGGTGTTGATAGAAATTCGATGCACGTACGTTGGCAAGAATGAAATTTGTCACGGTGAAAAGTACCAAGCGAATTAAAGTGTGTGCTGGGAATGCTCTGGAGAAATTGAACAACTGAGTGGGTTAAGTTTCTAGATATTTGTTACATTTATTTCAACTAAATGAAACAGAGGATAATTCCAAAAACACATATATAAAAAGTAAAATATTTTCATTTTTATTAATATTCGCAGAAGTTATACTCACTCAAATGTATTCACTTAAATAACATAGTTTCCTAGCATATTTTAAAATCTCGTTCCGCATATTCAAAATTGAGGAATGCACGAGACAAAATTTATTATTACCTACCAAATTTTCATCCTTCATTAATTACTAAAAATTTTTTAAAATAATTTTTCATTCAACTTCAATAGGAATTAATTTGAAAAACTGAAACTGTTGAGCTATAATTTCTATCATTAAAAACTACGCTTCAAGTATTTTACAATATTTACGTTTCATTATTTCAAGTTTAAAATAATATTTACGTGACTATTTCCTATTATTACTTCTAATTTCCGCAATAAAGTTATTCTGAAATGTAAGTCTGACTAATGCCCAATTTTACCACTAATTCTCAAAATACAATTGTTCAGAAATGAAATACCAATTTAAATATAAATTTCGAAAATAGTTTAGTAATCTTATGTCTGCCTGAAATTAATATCAGCTACTAATTTAAGAAGGAAAGAGCCATATCTAACTTTAAAAGCATGTGACTGCTAGAAATTCAATGGTAATTTTTTCGATCACTTTTCTCTTTAAATATTTTATAAATTGAGCTAAAATTTCGTAAAAATAAGTCTAAAATATAATAAAGAAATGCAGGTGATGTGCAAAAGTTTTAATAATTCAAAAATAACTTGTACTAAAATACTTTGAAAACGGTAAAGAAGAGAAAATTGATTTATAAGTGACTGTGAAAACTGCTAATTTTAAAGTAATTTGTAATAATTAATTTTAAACATATGAAAACTTTTCCAAAACACTGCTCTTCTTTATTGTATTTTAAGCTTTCGTACAAAATTTCAGGTCAATTTATTAAATATTTAATGAAAAAAGTGGTCGAAAAACTTACCATTGCATTTCTAACAGTCATATGCTGTTAAAGATGTTTTTATATAGTATTTTCGAATACTTGCAATAAATTTAACTCCTAAAAATATAACATTATAATAAATTAAATGTCTAAAATGAAGTCAAAATTTTTCAAAATGACAATTCACTACTGAATAATATTTGGGTGATTCTCCTGAAAGGCATCTGTTTCTTTCCAAAATCTAAAAAACATTAATTTTTACATTTTCTGAATTTTTTTGTCATGGGTAGGTTTTAAATACGTTTTAAAGGTAAAAATTTGAGCTGCGCAAAATTAATTTTCAAAAATAAGCCTTCCAGCATCATTTTAATATTAAGTGTTTTGAAGGTTAAATATACTGTAATCAATATTGGTGATTTTGTAAAAAAATTCCTTTTAAAATTAATTTCTTTAATTTATTAAACTTTTAACATTATTCATTTCTAGTTTAATGAATTGAGTATTTAATAATTTATTTATGAACTATTTCATCTTTTCAAAAATAATATATATATAAATATATAAATATATTTTTTATATTGAACGGAAAAAAAATTGTAATGCATTTTTTAATTTATCATTTTAAGTTCCAAATTGATATTTTCTATAAAAGTTTTTATTTTTAATTATCATTTTCTTATTTATCTCACTTCCTACTCAATATATTATATTTAAAAAAAATTTTTAATATTTTATTTTAAATAAAACGGAATTTTTTTTTATAATTAAAGGGTTAGGTATTTGAAAATAATTATTGAAAAATTAAAAACAAAACAATAACGCTTAGCAAATGTGAAAAAGGCTTTGGAGATGAATAGTTTGTCAAATAAAAAATTCACGTTTTTATTAAATTTAAAAATATTTCAACATAGTTTAACAAATTTTTTGGGCTACAACTTCGAATATTTATATATAGATTACTTATAATTAAAAAACAGTTAAAAAAATATGATTAACTGAAAAACGAGGTTTCGGAGATGAATTTGAATTTTTACTCTCAATGCCAGTAATTTTTAATTAATTATTTTATAAATTTCTTTTATTTTATTTAAACTAAATATAAGTAAAAAATAAACTGTAGATTCTAAGCTTCAATTTGATACACGTTGACTATATTACAAAATTTTTAATTATATTAAAAAATAATTAAAAATCTTTCTCATATTTAACCAAAACCAAAATACAAAATTAAATAAATTTTTTTTACTAAGAAAAACTTTAAATTTTAACATTACAATAGATTATGTAAAGATAAATAATGTTTCGTAGATTATGGATATTTTTTTTTTGAAATTTATATTCAACAAAATATCAATAAAAAGTTAATGCAAATATTGAGTCTCACGTTGTAGACACGTGAAGTGGTCCATTTCAGGAGAATCACCCATATGAAAAATATTTTTAAATTAAGAAAAAAATAAAATAAATAATGAATACTTAAACTATTTACATAAATATTTTCTGACTAAAACTAACTTTAACTACTTTTTCACTTTTTGCAAATTTCACTACTTTTGTTTATAAATTAAGAATTCAGAAAACATTTGTCAATATATAAAACATACAATAATTTTCATTATATTACTTCTAATTTTTACAAGCAAGGAAGGTATTCTAAATCACAGAATATCGTGAGGAGTTAAAACAACAACAGAATGGATTAAAATAATCTGTAACAGTTTAATTCCCATATGATTACATTAACACCGAAAAGGATTAAAATTATCCATTTTGGTGTTATTTTTTACTATGAATAAAATTCTACATTTCTACTTAAAATCATAACCATCTTTAACAATACTGATGTTCCTTAAGAGAACTGTGTGTTAAAATATAATAATAACTAACCTTGCTCGGGAATTAATTATTTACACAAACCTCGTTAGTAGTTAAAAGTGTATACTTAATTATTTTCTAAAGTGTAATTATAGAGGGTTAAATATGATTTTAGATAATAGAACTCCCGAGAGCGATAAAATCGCTAACATAAGCTTTTTAGCTGTAAAAGACACGATGAAGACTTGGAGAATTCTCTCATTTTTTATAGCTCTGCTTTTACAACCCTCTGAAACCACAATAGAGGTAAATATTATAGTGATTGTATTCTATAGAGGAAAAGAGTCTTCAACGTTCATAAAAAAAAAGATCTATGTATATATGTTGGTATATGGAAAAAAGCAGAATAAAAACAGGAAGAAAATATTTTATGCTTGATTTAAGCTGTAAGACGCCGAACCCAGAAGCTCCTCAGTGCAGCAAGTTGCACCTAAACTGGGATAAGCACTTCTTGACCTCTCAAGGCTTGCATTCTGTGATCACTTGAGGGGAGGAAAGTGCCACTTAACGTTTCCTCAGCAGGACCGTTTCGTTGATCGTCCATCCTTTAGAAATTGCACTTGTGGTTATAAGCGTCAGATTAATCAAACAGTTCATTATATAACAGGTAATATAGAACCCTTCCGAGAAAATAATTTCAACATGATAGGCAATTAAAGATTACATAAGAGGGAACTTTCTTCAATAAGTGTCGATCTAGAACAATTTTCATTTTATTCAGGTATGAAATTAGTTTCATTTCTACAACCGGGGAAAAAGTTTTCTTTCCTTATACACGAAAAATAATTCATTTAAGTTCAATAAAAGTAAATTTCGCTGAGAAAAATTTATATACTTAAATAAAATTGAACAAAAATAATTTTTACCTGATTTTATTTAATCCATTAAGTCCCATGAAGAAACCAGCCATTGTATGAAAAAAGTAACAATTGGATGCATAAGAAAATTTTAAAAAAAGTTATTTTTGTTTATTTGTTCTTAATTTTCAATTGTTTAACAATAATTGTTTCAACAAATTAATAAATATTTAATATTTTTTCAAAATTGTTAACGCTAATCATTTCTATGTAAAAACATAAAATTTTTTATGGTCCTATTTTTCTCCAAATTGTATTTTATTTATAAAATTGTTATAAACAAATTATGCTGGAAAAGGATGTTTTATCCCAAACGTAAACAAATTGGTTTCAAGTAAAATTTACAATCGTATTCATAGAAGAATTAAAAAAAATATACCGGTTTTTTTAAAATTCCCAATTGTTTAATATTAATTGTTTAAACAAATTAATAAAAATTTAGCAATTTTCAAAAACTTAACACCAAACGATTCTACATGGAATATTAAGACAGTTTTATACGGGTCACATTCTTCTCCAAGTCGTAATTTGTTTACAAAATGGTTATAAATAAATTGTCAAATAAATTATTAAAGATTTTAAAAATTTTTATTAATTTGTTTAAACAATTATTGCTAAATGATTGGAAATTTATAAGAAAAAAGCAGGTAAATCTGTTTTTTCAATTTTCTTATGAATCCAATTGTTAATTTTACTTAAACTCAATTTGTTTATGCATGGGATGAAACCCCCTTTATCTAGCATAATTTGTTTATAACAATTTTATAAACAAAATACGACTTGTAGAAAAGTATAACCCATACAAAAGTTTCTTAATTTGGCACATAGGATTGATTTGCGTTAACAGTTTTCGAAAATAAAATTTTTTTTTTAATTTGTTTAAACAATTATTGTTAAAAAATTTAAAATTAAAAACAAAAAAACAAGTATACCTTTTTTCAATTCGCCTATGAATCCAATTGTTTTTTAATTCAAAAGTATTATTTGCTTAAATAATTAAACTTTATTCAAAACATATTTTTTATTTTGGTTCAAACAAACAATAAGTTCAAAAATTGCATGTTTGTTATTGTCTCTTTAAATGAATCAAAAAATATATTTCAATTGAACAAAAATATGCTTTTTAAAAAATGTTTAAAAATTAAGTTTAAAAATAAGCTAGCAGAAATATTTTAAGTTTGATTTCAAGAAAATTTGTTTGAATCAAATATCTCATTTGCGCAGTATTATTTATTTATCTCAGAGGCAACTAGATTATTTATTTGTTTTAAATAAAAATGTTATTCCACATATTTTATTCACATATTGTTCCAAATTTAAACTTCATGCACGATGCAATTTCATTAATTATTTAGCAGCTTATACGTGCTTGAGAAAATTTACATTAACTTAATACGATTTTAATTATAAATATAATTAACAATATTGAGTACTAACATTAAATATTTTTGAGAAAAAAAAATTGTTACAGTTCCACAAAACTGAAGGCATGTAAAAAATAATCTTTTAATTAACCTACTTTCATAGCTAGGTTATATTAATGAAGGATTTAATTAGTAACCCTACTAACTAACATTCATAATTTATATCATAAAGGTTTTAAAAAATAATTTACATTCTCAAATCTCACACAATAAGCAATTACAACGAACGTAAATTTTCAACAATTCAACCACATGGCAAGCTGTATTGTATTATTAAATATTTTGCAAATTTCAATCGAATATTCATTAAAATTAATTGCGGATTTTACTGTTAACCCTACATTCAATTTTTAATGTGGAATTTCAAATTGGAAAATCGTTTCATATGTAAAGGTATTGTATTTTTTATGGGTAATTCTGTTTCATTAATTTATGTAATGTAAATTTCTTTTGATGAAAATTAAAAACAAATAAAGCAATCAATTTCTGCTCGAGCGTATTGCTTCAGTGTTCGAATTTTATTATTGCTTTTGTAAAATATTGTCCAACTGTTGACTTTTAAACCCCTCTTTGGTATTTTCACCTTTTTCCTCTATCTGGATTATAAGTCTAGAGGCGTAGAACTCTGAAATAGTGTTCTTGGTCGGATGAACTAGAATGTGTTATAATCGAAGAAGAACTTGCCATCAAATGCTTTTAAAAAGGATTAATTTTCAGAATAAAGTCACGAAGAGTGCAAATTATGAATTCACTTTTTCAATGCAGAACGAATAATAAAAATGTGTTTGAGCATTTTTTATCTATAGTAACTGAACATTTAGTCTAGCTATCGATTTGTTTTTCAAAAATGCACTAGCGATGGTTACAATACTGTTAAAAGTAGTTAATCCTCATATGAGAACTTTTTACTTGCAACTTTTAAGAAAAAATACTTCGTTTATTAATTTTATTTTAAAAAGGTCAAAATATAGGTGGGGTCTCCCCTTATGTAAAATAATGTTTCGGGAATTTAAATTTACGCCCGAAAAAAATCTTTACTTGGAACAACTACAAATTTCACTATATTAACGAGATTTTTTAGTTATTGCAACGAACACTTTCGTTATTTTAGCGAAAGTTATCGCTGTTTTAGTTTTTTTCCTTTTTTTAATTAAAAACACGTAAAATACCCGAGTCGAAATTTAAACCCTACTTTGAGGATTTGAACACTGAATAGAGTCTCCTTTACTGCTATTAACGCCTTTAGCATCTACTTTACTGATTTTTGAACCTACAGGTCTATCATGTTTCAAGAAACTTATAATCCAGAACCTACCTTTCAATCCGTTCACCCTACATTCATTTATTCAACCTGTAAAACCCTACTTTCAATCCTCTCAGCCTACATTTATTTATTTAGTCTACAAGGCCCTACTTTTAATCTGCTCACCCTACATTTATAAATTACTATAATTGAAAAAATATTTCGTTCACTCCAAGTATAATGTACTTATGTTTAAAAACCATTTTGGAAGTTACGTATCTTTCACGTTTGTTTTAGAAATCACGTAAGTTGAAGGATTGTTTTGGAAACTACATATCTTTCTGTTCCGTACAGAATTATTATTAAACATATACATTTTAATGCATCAACTTTAAAAAAATTCACTTAACAACAAAATATTAACTTTAAAATAATAGTAATAATAATACAAAGTAGAGCCTCTAAAAAAATCCGTTATCTTACGTGAGTTCTAAAACAAACGTGGAAGATAGGTAACTTCCAAAATGGTTTCCAAATATAAGTACATTATACTTGGAGTGAACGATTTAATAAATTATAATTCACTTAGTGAATATTTTTAGTAATTATTTAATCATGTAAAAAAGTATTTTCGAATATTTTTCAGAAACTTTATTCACGCTCTTTGTCATTAATACAAATAGAAATAATAATAATCAGGGTTGATGCATAAAATTCTATCTAATTTAATTTTAACCAATTTTTAAATAAACGAATACATTTTTAGGAAAGGGTAATTTCATGTTTCAATAATTATATACTTTATAAACAAGATTTTAATAATTATAATAATAATAATAATAATAAAAATAATGATTCTATCACTGGGTTCCCAAATTAATTAAGTATTGAAGTTTACTATCACTCAGAGTTAATACAATTTAAGAAATTAAAACAATTCTTTTAACGTTTTCAAAAGTAAAGCTGTACTTTTCGGAAACTATAATTTTAATATTGCAATGAACATATTGTCTAAATTCATTTAATAAAATTATAGTTCCTGAAGAGGACAGCTTAGCTGTTGAAAACGTTAAAGAAGTTGATTTAATTTTTCCATTGACTTCACTCGGAGTGATCGTTAACTTCAACACTTAATTAAGATTTTAATAAATTAATTGTTTGTTTGAAAAAATTACTTTATTAAAGTCTTGTTTATAAAATAAATAATAATTAAAACATGAAATTACCCTTTCCTAAAAAGGTATTTTTTCATTTAAAAATTGGTCAAAATTAAATTAGATATAAATTTATGCGCATCAACCCTAATTATTATTATTATTACGGCTTTGTAGGGTCTAGGAGTATGAAAGTAGGGTATAAAAGGTTTTACAATGTAGGGTGAAGGAGCATGAATGTAGGGTTTACTGAATTCGAAATAGGCCCTCCTTTACTTCTCCAAATGGAAGATTTGGAATTTTCCGCCGGTTTTGGGAGTCAAAGTAGGGTCTAAATTTCATTAAAGTTAGAACCTCCTTTACTACTCCTAACTCTCAACAAGCCCTGAAAATTCAGGGTTAAAGTAGGGCTTAAATTTCGACTCGGGTAGTAATTATTTCAAATAATAATTAGATTTCACAATAATAATGAAAAAGAAAAAATACATTTTTAATAATTATATTACTTACAATTTCGCAAGTTGAAAATTATACAAATTCATACACAAATTTTATACAAATTATAAAAATCATGATTTAAAATAAATAATTAATAATAATAAAATATATAATGAAATAATGCTAATTTGAATTCACATTGACTCTATAATTATACAAATGTAAAGAGTATTTTATTTTGTTTCATTCTGATAAGTGTTCTAAACACGTGTTCTGAAGATAAATAGTTAAAAAGTTTCTGCTCAAATTATATTCATCTAGTCAATTTTATTTTGATAATCAGTTATAAAAGTGATAATTAGTCAGACAATATTTATTTGACCTCGTTTTATATCAAAATCAAGTAGGTAAAGTGTGTTTCATTCAGGCAAAAGTTTTCTAAACACTTTTTCTATAAAATCAAGTAGAATATGTTGGCTCTAGTCAAACATACAGTTCTTAACAGCTTTATTTTGAACATCACTGGTTAAAGTTGGTATTAGTCAGACAGACTAGGTAAAGTATTTTTCATGCAAACAACTGTTTCCTCAATATTTGCCAGAGTAAGGTAGTAAGTAGTAATAGTTATTTTTAGTCAGACATTCTCTTCCAACTTTCGCGCTACTAAATATTTTTATATACTCGGACTCCGATGATGACATCCGGGGTGACCAAACGCTATTTTATTTTTATGTTGCAAAAACGATTAATGTTCATCAAAGTTTGTTTTTAACATAATTATATGTCGACGTCCACATGAACAGGGCCCATTTTAGCACCATTGGACTTATCTATATGGGCGTATTCTTTGCAAAATTTAGAAAATTTTGAGTGCTCTAACAATTTTTTTTAATTATAAATTCGGCGAGTTAAAGAATTTCAAAATTTAGAATGCAAAAACCCTCATTTCGAGAAAAACGGAATTAAAGATTGCAATACCAATTAATTGTCACATCTCTGGTTCTTCTGGTAAGTTATTTAGATAAGAATTGTTTACAGCCCAGGGCATCTTAGAGATGAAAATCCAATACGTTTATAATTTTAAAAACCACCCCCTCGCCCCTTAACTAGAAAATATGCAAAATTGACAAAATAGGCCCTTTTCTAAAAAGGACGGTTTTTTTATTAATAAACCATTTTTTTACAAGGTTAATGATTGGGAACAATTTTATTCTATCACATGAAGAAAAAGAATAGACATTAAACTTATTTAAAAATTTTTAACAGACTCAATTATAAATAATTTGACGAAATATCGAAATTTTCACTTCGACGACTACGAAAAATAAATTCTTATATTAAGATCTCTGGGTTTTGTGGGAAGTTATTCAGATAAGAATTGTTTTCAGTCTAGGGCACCTTAATGATGAATAACCAATAGGTTTTAAATTTTTTGTTTCCTCCATTTTGAAAATATGTAATACTTTTGCACAGAACTGACAAAATGGGCCCTTTTTATTTTTTTGAAGAAAGAAATCCAACACTTAAATTAACGATAAATGAACAAAAACCTCATGATTTAACTTGTCATAACATGTAGATTGGTAATAAAAATTAAAAAAGAAATACAGTTTTTTCTCAAAAATTACTAAATTGCGATTATCGCGAAAAATAGAATCGACAAAATGAGCTCTTTTCATGTGGAGGTCCACATATGTTAATACAAATACTGTATTTTAATGATGTTTTTATGCATATTGCATTTATTTAAACAATTTAACAGTTACAAAAAATTATTTAAACAAATTAATAGGAAAAGTTTACAAAAGTAAATCAATTTGTTTTTCAACATTTTTATTTTAACATTAGACGTTATTTAAAAAGAATTTCCAGTGATTCCAAGTCGGAAAAATCCGTGATTTTTATTTTTTTTTGTCGAATTTTTTGTAAAAAATACGAAATTTTAAGTAAATTAATAAATTCCTCGTCACTGTAGCAATTTTTTTTTATTTAATAATTATTAATTCTAATGTCGTGTGCCATTAAAAAAATTCCAAGTCGAGGAAAGCAGTGATTTTTATATTAATTTAAAAGAAATTTCGTGATTTAAAAAAAATCGTCAAAAAAAGATAAAAATCACTGCTTTCCCCACTTTTTTTTTATTTTAAAGTTTGGAGGGTTTACTTGGGTTAAAAATAAACATGAAAAATGTGTATCCTGAAAATTTTTTTTTTAAGTTTTTCTTTGAACCAACGTTTATAACTTCAGCTTTATGGCTACAACGGGAAAAACACAAAGAAATGTTAATGTTATAAAAACAAATTTATTTTTTAAAATTTTATTTTGGTTATTTTTGAGTAGTTTTTTGAGATTATCTTAAAATTTTAAGCATTTCGGTCAATAATGACTTCAAATTCGGATTCAGTGGAAAAAAACATAGAAATATAGTACTGTAGTGTTATGAAAAGTTTTTTTGATTTTAATTTGACTTTGTTGAGTTTATTTGAAAATGTTGAGCAATTCTGGCAAATCTGACTTTAAATTTAGATTCAGCGTGAAAAAATGAATAGAAACATACTGCTAGGCTGTTGTATTATACGCAAAAAATTTATTTTTATTATTTTAATTTGAGTTCCTGAGTCGATTTTTGAGTATATCTGAACATTTTTTAGCAAATCTGTTAATTTTGACTTCGATTTCCGTAAAATTAATAATTGAAATTAATAATTAATAAATATTTTGACTTCGATTCAGCGTAAAAGATGCATGAGAATACTGTAGTGCCATAAAAATTTTTTTATTTTTTTTATTTTAATTTGGTTTTTTGAGTATATCTCTAAAAAAGAACCAATTTGACAATTCTGACTTCGGATTCGAATTCAGCGGGCAAAAATACATAGGAATATACTATTATAGAGTCTAGGACAAAAAACTTTTTATTTGTGTGCCTGTGTTTTTAATTGGAATTGGTGAAATTGACCCTTACACTCCAGTGATCAAATTTTCTTAACCGAAAAACAAATTAAAATCTTCTGCAATAATCAAAATTTGTCTCAAGTTTTTCGTTAAAAAACTGATTAAATTATATTGATATATAATTTTTTTTTGATATTTTAATTTAATATTTAATATTTTAGAATAGATAAGAAATGAATTTTACTTTATCTCGGAAATTGAGTTTTACATTATTATCATACATGTGTGCACATTCGCGTATTACACACTGGATACGAGTTGTATTATACGTTGAAAAGTGACACGAGCATGACAATGAAATGGTTTAAACGTGAAGGGGCAGAAAGCTTTTTTCCTCTTTTCATGTGCAGCAAATGTCAAGAAACAAATTCTCTAAGAAGTATATACGAAACATAAAAAGAGCGCGCGCATATAAAAAGTTGTGTGTTTCTCTCTCTGTGTGTGTGTGTATTTGTGTGCAGAAGAATGAAGAAAAATACGGGGGAAAAAATGTAACTTTGTGTCATGATAATTAACAGTTGTCTAATTAGACAAAAGTGTCGAGCTCACTTACATACAACAAGGACACTCTTTAACTAAAAACATTTTTAAATTCAACTATTTGTCAAGTTACAGTGTTTTAGCACCTGACATTTTATTTTGCATTTTTGTATTTCATAAAAAAAATAAAAATGCAAATTTTTAATTTTCAGAAAATACAATTTTTAAATAAAACTAAATAGTTTAAAATATAAACTATATTTTTAATGAAAACTAGATTTAACTCGTAGACAGTACAACTCGGATACTAAATTACCCCTGAGCAAAAACTAAATATTTCATTTTCGCAAAAAAATTTTTTTCTTTTGGTTTTTGTTACTTTTTTTACCATATTTTTGCATCCCATCAAAGAACAAAATTATTTTATCTAATTATTAAATTAAATATTAAATGGTATAATTATTCAATTATTTAATTATTAAATTAAATTAAATATTGAATCACTCAGTTATTACATTAAATTAAATCTTAAATCACTCAATTATTAAATTAAATTAAATCTTAAATCACTTATGATTATTAAATTAAATTAAGTATTAAATCATTCAATTATTAAATTAAATTTAATATTAAACCATTTAATTATTAAACAAATATTTTTTTATTTATTATTAAATCTTTTCCATCGAATATAAAGACTCCAACCATTGAATAGATCTTTGAAAAATATTTTCTATTCCGAAAACAATGAAATGTTTCGTTTAAAAATTTTTCCTTTTTAAATTATTAATATCAAGAAACTATGAAAAAACTTATTTTTTTAATAGAAAAATATTCTTTGCCTACGAAGAGTGAACTTTTGTGAATTGTAAATTTATTTTTTTCTAAACTTGTGAAATTGTGAACTTCACGAACTTTATTGTATGAAGTAATAAAAAGAATTTAAAAACACCAATCGAGTGGAACTCGATCGATATGCGAATAACGAATGTTTTTATTTATTCAAACAACAAAAGGACAAATTAGTTTTACACACGTTTCCCTTAACTTTTTCAATTTAAAGAATTCTTGCTCCTTGAGCGCAGCAACTACTCTCGACCTTGTTCTTTGATCAAGTTTCTAGTAGTGTAAACTTCACAGTTACCTATTTATTTCTTCCCAGATATAATTATATGCCTATATATATACTTTTCTCTCTCTCTCTCTCTCTCTCTCTCGCAGAGAGAAACAGAAGCTTTCTACTTGTGTATTTAACCAACAGGTTCACAGTTTCTGAACACGGTTTTCCTTAATTATCAGACTTCCGTTTCAACTGTAATATGATGAATAATTTAATGAAAATATTATACGTTTAAAAGATATTTTCTTAATCTCCACATCGCGTACACAATATGTCTTTACATAATTATCTAGTATATAAGCATTACAGCCTCTTTGGTCTCTACATACAGAAAAAAAATATCTTTTATTGTAGAATATTTTTTTTTTTTTTTAGAAATTTTTCAAAGAGAATAAAGAATTTGTTTTGAAATTTATTCATTAATTAATAGTATATATAGTAATACGCTAATTTATTCATTCAGTCCAAGCAAATGTATAAAACAAACTGGACCAAATATTACGAGAGTTTGCGGGTTGGTCTCTTTGAAACTGAACAAAGTAGTTAATTGCATGGCTAAACAAAGCTTTAGGAAGTTCATTTATTCATTATGTATATGAGTTTATAACTGAATTTGTAATTTTACATACACTGTTTATTTTTAATATATATGCCTAGATAAGAAATGCCTTTTTTTGGTAACTAAAACAATTTTCAGGCATTTCTACTATCGTAGGATAAGATGATTAACAACAGTAATAAAATAATAGTAACAATAATGGTAATAATAATAATAATAACAATAATAATAATAATAATAATAATAATAATAATAAAATAATAATACTAATATTAATATTACTAATAATAATAATAATAATAATAATAACAATAATAAAATAAAAAGAGTAATAATAATAATCTCTCTAAATTCAATTTAGCGCAAAATAACTAATTTAATAATAAAAAGTTAGTCAGTATTTCAAAAAGAAACAATATTTTACTAATTAAATAGTTTTTATTCTAGGTTAAAATAACTGACATTTTTGTAACTAATTCAATTAGTAAAATTTGCCTATTTTCGTAGTTATTTATTAATTAATTTATTAATATTTTATAGTTCGTTATTTTTAATTAATTGCAGAAGCAAAAATTCAGCCACGATTTTACTAATAAATAATTATTTTTAAATTATTTTTAGAGAGTAATATTAATACTTAATAGTAATTAAAACAATAGTAATAGCAATAATAATAAAAGAACAGTAATGATAAGAATTATAATAATAATAATGATAATATTAACAATAATAATAACAACTTTCAGATATTCCTTTTAGAATTTAAAAAAAAATTAATTTTAGTTAAAAGTTTATTGAAATCGTATAAATATTTGTTTAGGCTAAACAAACATTAATTAAAATTGACTAAAAATAATGTTTAAAAAATCATAATTGTTAGTTACATAAAAAAAAATTTTATGATTCAAATATAATTTTTTCCTGAGTAAAGAACAATAATAACAATAATCTCTAAATTTGAATTAGTTAAAAAATATACCGAAACATAAGTTATTTTTAACTGATAATCAATTTTTATTAACTGATTCAAATTTATAGAAATAATAATAACAATAATAATAAAAATAATAATGATAATAATAATACCGCCTAGTCATACATTTAATTAATATAAAAACAAATAATAAAAAAAAATAAAGAAATTATAAAAAAATAGGAATAATAAAATAATAATAGAGTTTCTAATTCTTCTAGAATCGTACTCACCACTTTTTCACCTGATTAAAATATCCTTGAAAAAATATTTATCTTGCGGAAAATCACAAAATTCACCATGCGGTTTTAGCAAAAACAAAATCACCATAAATTAAAAGAAAAATAAAATAATTTCATAGTACTTGAATATTATGGTCTCTTCCATTATTTCATTAAAATCACGTGGTTATAATATGCAGAACATTTAAATGATCCCTATAACCGTTATCATCCTTAGAAACGTAAATTGTCAACAAAAAAGAAAATTTCACTTTTTCTTGAATTTAAATAAAATTAAAAAAATATTAAATTAATAAGAAATTTTTTTTTAATTATTTAAAAACTTTTTTGAATTTTTTTTTGTTTTCTTTCAAAGAAAAGAAAAAAGAACAAGTTGCGCGGCGAAAATGAAACACAGAAACGAACACTCCTTAAACACCGACGACACGCTGCTTATGGACCATAGACCAGCAGGGAGGCTGCAGTACTGAGATGCGATCACAGCGCTGCAAAATGTATACGCGCGCGCACATTTTCAACCCCCAGATAGAACCCCTGGCCATCATCCACTAACAGTTTTTGTTTCCCTTTACGCAATATTGTTCTATAGTGCGTGAAATAAGTGTCCTTGATTTATTTCTTCCTCCATTAAAAGTTAAAATAACAAGTTGTTTCACTTCTTTTACGTTATTACGCAAGTCTTATTGTTAGTGAAAGAAAATTGGAAAATTCATTCGTTTAGCTATTAAAAGCTAAATTTTTTATTCTAGACGGTCATTTGGGGTAAATGTAAACAGAATATATATTTTTTTAACAAAAAAGTAATTTTTTTTCGTTAAGAATTCTTTTGCGGGAACTTGTTACTTCGCACTTTGCTAGAAAAATTTTGTAGCGTACAAGAAAATATTAATGAGCGAAAAACACATAAAACTGACTGTTTACATTTACCCCGAAGTTTTGAAATTTTTCTCAAATACCTTATAGGAAATTCTTTTTGGAAAATGACAGACTTCGTAATTGATAATTAATTTTAAATAAGTAGCAAAAAGTAGCTTTCAAACTAAAAAAAGTTGTAGAAAAGTAGCAATCGAAAAATTAAACTTGACGACCAGAAAATCTGACTTTTAGATACTTCATAGCAACATGCGATTATTTCGTTCTCAGTGGTAATTTTTTCGACAACTTTTCACTATTTAAGTATTTAAAAAGTTGAGCTAAAATTTAAAAAATACTAAAATTTAAAAAAAAAGGCTAAAATTAATATAATAAAGAAGAGCACGGATGTGCAAAAGTTTTAATAATTAAACAATGATTAAGACTAGAAATTGATTAGAAGTACCCGTGACTAAATTTTAGCTCAATTTATAAAAAATATTTAAAAAGAGAAGTAGTAGAAAGAATTACCATTGAGAACAAAAATTCCATTCTATATTTGATTTTTCTGGCTTATTTCTAATTTCCATAAGAAATATTTATTTCTTTCTTCTCAAGCAAATAAATAAATTCTTGTGATGAATAATGTTTTTTATCAAAATAATTGAATTTTGCAAAGAATCTTATTAATATGCCTAAAAATAATTAAATTTATGAAAATAATTTTTTTATATATCGATATAATTGAATTCTTTCAAAGAATTATTTATACGTAGAAAATTGAATTCTTGGAAAGAATTTATTAAAATCTAAAAAAAAATTAAATTATTTCAAAATTTTTATATAAAAATTGGATTTAAAATAATTAAAATCATGCGATTAGTTTTATTATTTATGAAAATAATTGAAATAGTTGCAAACAAATTTGTCAAAAATTTTCAAAAATAATAATTGAATTCATAGGAAGAAATTAAATTAATTAATTTAATTATTTCAAAAAAATGTCATTGAAATATTGTATTTAAAAATAATTTATTTTTTTCAAACAATTTCATTAAAATATTTTAAGTTCATTGAATTCCTGTAAAAAATTCGAATATTTCCGTGAATCATTTAATTTTGCCAATTAATTTAAAACAAAACATTTTTCTTTAAAATTGTTTTTCTGAAGGATTAAAAATTTATTTTTTAAGAATAATTACATTTTTGATCAATTCCTGCAAAATTGTATTAAAAATAATTGAAATTCTGCAATGAATTTTATTATTTATGAAAATAATTTAAATAGTTGCAAAAAAATTTATTAAAATTTTCAAAAATAAAAATTGAATTTCTAAAAAGAATTTTATTATTTGTAAAAAGTAATTGAATTATTGCGAAAAATTTTATTAAAATGTTTTTAAAAAAATTGAATTTCTGTGCAAATTTTTGTTATTTTTGAAAGTTATTAAATTCTTTATATGAATTTTATAAAAATTGTTTTAAATAAATAATGTTTTCGAAATATAATAAATTTTATGAAAATATTATTTTAAATAATTAAATTCTTCTGGAAAATTGTATTCATGAAAAAAATTAAATTATTGTTTTTTTACATTATAAACATTATTTTAAATAAATCTTTTTTTCGAAATATAATAAATTTTATGAATATAGCATTTTAAATAATTAAATTCTTTTGGAAAATTGTATTCATGAATAAAATTGAATTATTGCTTTTTTCACTTTATAAACATTATTTTAAATAAATCTTTTTTTCGAAATATAATAAATTTTATGAATATAACATTTTAAATAATTAAATTTTTCTGGAAAATTGTATTCATGAAAAAAATTGAATTATTGTGACGAATTCTATAAAAAATTTTGTTAAATAATTGATTTTTTGAATTTTTCTGAAAATGCTATTCTAAATTAATTAAGTTCCTGTGGAAATTTTATTATTTATGAAAATAATTAAACTATTTCCAAGAAATTTATAAAAAGTTTATATATAATTGAATTGTTTTACGAAATTTTATGAAAATTCTAGACATTGAAAAGAATTTAATTTCGAATATTTTTTGAAGTAAAGTTGTGGAAATTTTCAAAAAACATAGAAATAGTAGCTTTTAATGGCTGAAATCTTAAAAAAGAATCCAAATTGTAGCATAGGATGAAAAAAGTAGTAAATAGTAGGTTTTAGTAGATGAGTGCGAAGCCTGTAAAATAAGTAGTAAAAGTAGAAATTAGTCAGACAATTCTTATTTGATCTCATGTTACTTGAGAGTCCTTTAGGTAAAGTAAGTTTAATTTAGTGAAATATATTCGATAAACAATTGTTTTATGAAAAAAAGTATTTAAATTTAGTTTTCCTCTCGGACATACATTTATGAACAATTTTATTTCGAAAATCAGTAGTGTAAGTGGACTTTAGTTAGAAAATCCTTTTTCGAATTCTTTTCATTTGAGAACCAAATAATTAACGTACTTGTTAGTCAGACAAAATATTTCTAAACACTTGTCCTAGAAAGTTGAATAGTTAACATTACCTTTAGTCAGACATCCCTTTGGAAACAATTTTATCTTTAAAATCAGTAGTAAAAGTGAAAATTAGCCAGAAAAAAAATAAAAAAAAGATATCTTGAATAAAAAAAAGTATTACCATAAACAGATGATAATTTCTTGCTTTGGTTATGTTATGTTTTTTTAAATTGTAAAAATTAAAAAAATTCTAAATGCAATAAAAGATAAACATGTGAATTGCACTTAAACCGGTTTCACGCATTTTGATAAACAAAATATCGTTCAAGTTAGAACATGATTCAATTTTATTTATAGTGTAACCTTCTTGAAGTTGTTATTGGACTTGGTCTCTAAAGTCAAGAAACTTTGATAAGTAGATTAGGTACAGTAAAATCTAATAAGGAATCCTTAAAGTGCTGTTCATCCGGGAAGATATTTCTGGAATCAAGCCAAAAACCAATTACGATTTGTCTCATTCATCTCACTGGTCTCCAAGATTCAATGAAGCAATTCAGTGTCCAGCAATCATGTTATTATCTGTAAA
The DNA here is from genome assembly GCA_032872475.1 of Leptopilina myrica (nomen nudum). NCBI lineage: Eukaryota > Metazoa > Arthropoda > Insecta > Hymenoptera > Figitidae > Leptopilina > Leptopilina myrica (nomen nudum). The sequence continues at coordinate 8,120,955 of CM065460.1, forward strand.
TATATAGAATGCATATTTCTAGTTGCATTCAATGCACACAGAACAAATTTTAAACACTAAAAATTATATTTCTTTTGTTTATCAGGTAAAGAAAATTTTATCATCTTTAAAACTGAGTCTACAGTAGAAAAAAATGTGTAGAAAAGTGGGTAATATGTAGTGTAATTACCGCTAACAGTTGTCAATGCCAAAAATAATACACATTATTTTTTTCCATTGTAGACGCAGTCTAAAGATTTTCTCACATTTATAATCTGACAAATGTATAATAGTTCTGAAGACTTTAAAGTAAAGATATACCTTCTAAAAATATGAATTCATGATAAATTTAATCTCCAAAATGAAGTCAAACTTTTTTAAATGACACCTTGCCGTCTAATAATAGGTGAAAAGTAATTTTAAAATGAATTATTAAAATTCTTGAGCAAAAGTTCAGTGAGACGGAAATATAATTATTTCTAAATTCGTTAAATGTTGAGTTTATCTTAAAAACTCTGGAAATAAGTTAAAAATTGAAATAATAAAATATTAAAAGCATTAAGTGAACCTTATTTTTATCTGCATTTATCATTTTTATGAAAATGTAATAAATAAAATAAACCCATTAAGGCCTGAATGCAATGAATTTTTAGTCTGACTTCATTAATTATTTTCTAATAAACTTATTGTTTTCTCTTCGACAAATAATTTTTTTTGTATTAAAGTATATCCTCTATCCGAATATGATATTAGAAAATTAATAAAAAGTTGTTTAACAATATTTTTTTGCATATAATTAAAAAATTGCACGATTTTTGAAAGATTTTTTATTACAAATTCTTAAATTTTAAAGTCCAAAATTTTTTTTTGACAGCAAATGTTACCATAAATCCTGCACTTGATTATTATACTTTCAAAAAATATATTGACTTTTTGAATATAAACATTTGACTTTTCAAAATAGCGTCTAAAAACTTAAAATTTTTTGAAAATTTGAAATTTAATGCTCGATGTAAATGTTTATTAACTTTGGCTTGAAAACGTTTGCTTGGTGGTTTTCGGGGTCGCTAATTACGAATCTAATATTAGTTTTGCAAAATTCAAAATGGCGGACAAAAATTTCAAAATTTGGCTGTCATATTAGATCCGCCATTTTGAATTTTAGAAAACTAATATCATATTCGTAATCAGCGACCCCAAAAAGAATAGTAATTAAAATTTTTTAAAGAAAAAGGTACTTGAATTCACAATAATAATTTTAACAAATTGAAATAATTGGAAATTTTGTAAAATTTTACATTTTAAAGAATTTTATTTTTTCCCTTGTTAAAAATTGTCTTTAAATACAATTATAATTTTGAAATTATATCATTTTATAAATTTACAAAAATTATTCTATTTAAATAATTCAATTCACGTAGTTGAATTCTGATCGGAATTGATTTAACAAAAATTTTATTAAAAATTTTTAAAAATAACTAAATATTCAATCCGTTATAACATGAATTTCAGGAATGAATTAAATTTTAAAAGATTATTAAAGTTTTTTAATAATTGTATTAAAAAATTCTAAAAAAAAGAATTTTTGATGAATTACAGTTACACATTTTAGAAATAATAATTATGTTTCATGAGGTTTTTCATTGAAATTATTTGAAATTTTAATTCCTCGGGAAAAATAAATATGAATAAGTTTTTAAATTGTTGTTTAACAAAAAGTATTAAAGTTTTGAAAAAAGTTAATTCTGATATTTCGTAAATAATTTTAAAAAATTGAAACAATGGAAAATTTTGACAACTTTTATTGAAATGAATTTTGAATTTTAATTCAATTTGCTGTTAAAAATTATTTTGGCATTTACTATTTTACTATACGTGTTGTTCAAATAATTATATTTAACGAAAGACTGTTAAGAAAAATTATATTTTTTAAGAGATTAAGAATTTTCATTAAATTTGGAAATGCAAATTTTGAAAGTTAATATTTAAATCAATTAAATGCCAAAAATCAGAAAATTGTTATTGAAATCAGTTAAACGACGTGTGAATCAATACATTCAGTCAAACAACGTCAATACTTCGACTAAAATTTTTAAAGTTTTTTTGTAAAAGTAAAAATATTTATGAAAATGCATAGTTTACAACTAAATAAATATTTCTTATTAGAAACACTTTTTACCATTTTTCTATAATTTAAATTTTTATAACTTTTTTATAATAACAAATTTTTGCTTCATTTTAAGAAACAATTTTTAACTCAAAATCATTTTGCTAGAAATTAATGGTTTTTTTGGTAATTAATTACTATGCTTTGTTTTAAATAAAAATAATCGTGAAAAAATTTCAAAAATTCTTAATTTTTAAAAACAATGTTATAAACAATGTTTGATTATTTTGTTGCTTTTACATTTTTTCTACTACGTTTAAATGTTACTTGATTACATTAAAATGATTTTGGTGTAAGAAGGGATTACATTGTTGTAAAAATTAACAATATAAGGTATTTGTTAATTAAACTTGTTTAAATAATTTAAATATTTTATTTCATTATTTCTATTTTAGAAGGAATATGTTTTAAAATTTTATTTGTCAACTGCTCAAATTCATAAGGAATTTCTTCGAAAAGCAAGTAAATTATTTGTTTATTAAAAATGTGTATTTAATTAATGAATTAACTAATAATTTTCTTCAATATATCTCAATTAAATGTATCATAAAATATTCTTTTGTTTCATAAACATAAGTCTTAAACTTTAAAATAAAACAATATTTGAACATTCAAGTTTTCAGTCTCTTAATTGTTTAAAACAAATATGTACAATTTTTTTCAACTGACTATGATGAATAATGATTTTTTGATTATTTTATATTAATTTCTTTCTTTAAGCAATTAATGTAAATATTGTATAATGAAAATGTACAATTTTCATTTAAAAAATGGTTTTTTTCATTGTTTATAAATAAATATTAAAATCAAAGTTTTTTTAAAATCGGCCTCTGGAAATTTTTTAGGAATTTGATAAAGACTATTTTAAAAAATCATAAAAACTACACCTTGTTTATAACATTCTTATATTATGGACAAATTTTTTGTTTGTTTACGAAATTTTATTTTACAATTATTTTTATTTAAAAGAAAGCATATTAATTGACTACCAAAAAATCCCCATTAAATTCTAACAAAATCATTTTGAGTTATTATGTTTCTTAAATGACTCAAAAATATGTTATTATGAAAAAAGTTATAAAAATTTTAATTTTCGAAAAATGGTTCAAAGTTTATTTAGTCAGTTGTAAACTATATATATATATATTTTATAAATGTTTTTACTTTCACAAAAAACTTTAAAAATTTTAGTCCGAGTATTGACGTTGTTTGACCCTTCAGTATTTGAAGCAAATATGAGACTTAATTGATTCGAATAAACATTATTTGCCCCAAGTAAATATTTATTTGATAATAATGATAATAATCGGTTATTTGAAGCAAAAAAAATTTTTTCTTTAAAATACTAATAATAATAATAGAAATTGTAATCGAAATAGAGTAATAATAATAATTTACGACTACAGTTGATTTGAATTTTAAAAATACTTTATTGTTTCCTTCTTCTCATTAGCAGTAACAAAATAATCAATATTCGATTTCTCAGTAGAATTTAAATCTCCATGAACACTGTCATATCGTTGTAATTTTCCATTGAGACTGACGTCTAAAACTTCCCAAGACGGAAGTTTATCAGCATCCCGATAATCTTTCTTATTTATTGAACATCTAGTATCAATAGTGTTCCATTTCGGAGACTTTTCGCGACTTATCATTTCTCCCGATTTCTTTTTATCAAAGGATTTCGATACACTGACGATATCTTGCAATGAAGATTTTCCTGTAAAAAGAAAATTAATTCCTAACTTTGTAAATGTCAATTTTACATTCTTTTATCATTTTAAATAAATAATAATTTCTGTAAATATTTAAATAGGAAAAATAATATTCATTTTAAAGATTTAAAAATTTTAATGCAATTAAATTTATGGGCGTAAAAAATAAGAAATACGTTCCTTTTCATTTTAGTGTCCTTTAATTTATTATTTCAAAAGTAGAAAATTAATACTCAGTTCATGAAAAATTTTAAACAATTTCTAGACAAAAGAAATAATTGTTTTTAGCATAAAAAGCACAAAGTTGGGACAAAAATGAAAATTTTCTTCTGACTTTTCCATGATTTTCAGCCAAAATTTTGAATTTTTCCTGACCATAAAGAATATTGTGATTTACTCTAAAAATTATTTATTACATTTATTTGCTAATTTCTTTAATTGGAAAATTATTCGAAAACATCAATATAGTTTTATTTCAAATAAATATTTAATCATTATTATTTTTCCATAGGAATTAAGATTTTTATCAATTTTAAATCTTTTTAACATTTATTTTTAATCATTGTAACCTTTTTAAAATTCAATAATTTATGAAAATTTTTTTATGAATTCTAAAAATTTAATTTTTTCAGTCATTCAATAAAAATTAGACTTTTCATTTGTTTCTCTTCGTCCACATTTTTTTAATTATTCTTCAAAAATTTGATTTTTACAATTTCTTTTTACAAACGGAAAAAATGTAAAATTTTGAATTCAGAATAAATAGTAAGAAAATTTCTTTTCGAGAAATAAGATAAAATTAATATTTTTAATTTCTTTACCTTAAGGAAAAATATTTGTGATATTTACAGTTTCCTTTTGTTAAAGAAAAAAAGAAGTAGAATTTTAATTGTAGAAATTCTTTTTGTTAACGGAAAAAAATAAATTAATATTTATTTTTTTTTTGTAAGAGAAAAAATGTAATGTTTACAGTTTTTTAATGAAAAAAAATGGAATAATTTTAGTTGTCAAAATGATAATCACGAAGTAGAATAATAGTAATTGTATAAGTCACCTCTCACTGTATTCCACATTTTGCTCCTGCGCTTGCACTGTTGAATTGAACGAACAGAAGATTTCCAAGATCCAATCGAAGATGAATCCCAAACTGGAAGCTGACTCCTTGTTCGCAAACCTCGTGTCAAGGTGTCATGCATTTCCAACATCTCTCGATGAAGTTGTCGCTGATGTTCAGCAATAATACATCGCTGACGTATTCTGGGCGAGTACTGACGAGGTGAATCACATATATTCGATTCCGATCTGCAAGCGAAAATGCCAAATTTCATTTTGTGTCTGGCAAAAGAATAAGTTGAAACGAAATATCCTTTTTCATTTCTATTAAAAAAATGGTTATAGTGAAAACGTATGATAGACATAAATAAAATAGAACATCAAGTAAATAAAAAACAATTAAAAAAAGCAAATAAAATTAATTCGCTTAATAATAAAGTCTAATTTTTATTCCATTTTTAATTCAATTTTAATTCAATTTTATTTGAGTTTAATTATTTAATTAAATTTAAAAGTTTAAAAAACGAGAAAATTAAAAAAGGACTTTAATTAAGTCGAAAAATATGAAAATAATTTTATTTACAGCACAAAAGACAGATTTTCGACAAAGTGAAAATGTACTTTTCATCTTATATTCATCAAAGTCCTTAACGACAAACCAGGATTTCTGTTAATACCATGAACTATGCAAGAGATGATACTAAATCTGTCTAAATCTGTCGCAAGATTGTAATTGAAATCGAGCAAACCAATTTACTCCATATCTAAATGTCGTTATCGTATAATTTACCTTTTCGGTATCAAATTGTATACCATTAAGCGGTTTCGAAATGAATCGATTTTAATGAAATCTGATAAAAAAATTAATCAACTTTTCTCCCATTTCATATTATTTTTGTCTTGTGTTTGCTTTTCTTTATTAGACAAATTATATTTCTTCCATTTTCCCTTTCTTTCATTTCAAAAATAGTTTTATGAATTAATAAATAAATTAAGAGTTTAATAAATAGATTTGATAGATTTATAAATAAATTGATAGATAAAATAATAAATAAATAGATTAATTTAAGAAATTACTTATAAGATTTTGTTTCATATTTAAAATTTATTTTTCATTAATTATTTAGTTTCATTTTGGAGATACAAGACTAGAACAAAAAATTTGATGGCAAATGAAAGGTATCGACGATTTAAAAAAAAATTAGCCATGACGATCGATGCAGGTTATAAATATATATATATATATATATATATATATATATATATATAATACTAGGAACAATCAACTTTACTCGTATTTCCTATATCGAAATTACGAAACACACACACCCTCTCTCTCTCTCTCTCTCTCTCTCTCTCTGCAGATTGAAGTTTGACAGCTCGTAAAACGAGATGAGTGGAGTTGATTTGTTCACAATGCAATAAATTGTTATTTCAATTTCTATCACATTTTAAAACTCGTTTACAAACATATCTATTTCTATTTTTTTTTAATTAAAAAAAATGTTGGGGAGAAATATAATTGCTTTCAATTTTATAATGAAATTTATAAAAAGGAAAATAAGAACCTTGGAGTGTAAGTTTCCTTTGGTATATTAGAAAATGTCTCCGGACAGCTAATTCTCCTTTTACGGGACTCTTCTCTTGATACTTTCTGTATCATATCAAGCATTTTTGTTTTCTCCTCCTGTGGCAGGACTTGAGCAACTTCTTGTAGAATCTAAAAGCAAAAAAACAGTAAATACACAGTTCTTTGTAGTTAATATATATTTACAAAAAAAAATTTGCAAAAAAAAATTAAGTTCCAAAAGTTCCAAAAAAGAAATTCGTAAAAATATCAAATTCATAATGAATTAAATTCGGGAAGAAAAGAATTAAAATTTAAAGTAAAATTGAAAAATGGTTAATTTTGAAAGAAAAATTAAATTTTCAAAAAAGTAAATTTGCAAAGAAATTAAATTTAGAAAAAGGAAATTCTCAAGAAATTAAACTTTGAATAAAGTTAATTCTCAACAATTTAAATTCGGGAATTAAATTCAAAAGAAATTAAATTCGAAAGAAATTAAATTTTTGAAAAAGTAAATTTACAAGAAACTAAATTAGGAATAAATGTAACTTTAAAAACATAAATTATCAAGAAAATTAATATTGAAAAAAATTAAATTTTGAAAAAGGAATTTCTTAAGGAATTAAATTCTGAAATTATTACATTTTCAAACAAATAAATTGTCAAGAAATTAAATTTGGAAAAATTTAAATTTTCATGAAATTAAATTCAGGAAATGTTATATTTTCAAATCAGTAAAATCGCAAGAAATTAAATTCGGGAATAATTAAACTCGTAAAGAATAAAATCTGAAATACATTTAATTTTTAAAAAAGTAAATTATCACAAAATTAAATTTTTGAAAAATTAAATTGGCAAGAAAATATATTTTAAAAATAGTGAAGTCACAAAAATTTCAATTGGCAAAGAAATTAAATTTAGGAAAAATTAAATTGAAATTAAAAAAGAATTTAATGTTGAATAAGGTTTAATTCTCAAGAAATTAAATTAGAAATAAATTAATTTAATTTTAAAAAAGTAAATTCTCAGAAAATTAAAATAAGAAAAAAATTAAATCCTACAAGAAATTCAATTTAAAAAATAGTAAATTTACAAAAAACTAAATTCGAAAAAACAAACAAACAAACAAAAAAGAAATTGTACAAAAAATTAAATTTAAAAAATAGTATAATTAAAAAAATTAATTTGCAATGAAATTAAATTTAAAAAACAGTAAATTTACAAAAAATAGATTTGCAAAGAAATTAAATTTGGGAAAAAATCAATTTTTGATAAAAGAAATTCTCAAATATTAAATTCGAGAAATATTAAATTTTTAATAGAGTAAATTCACAAGAAATTAAGTTTGGAAAAAATTGAAAAAAAATTTAATTTTGAAAAAGGAATTTCTCAAGAAATTAAATTTGGAAAAATTTAAATTTTCGAATAAGTAAATTATCAAGAAAATAAATTCGTGAAAAATTAAATTCGCATGAACTTATAAATTTTGAAAAGGAATTTCTCAAGAAATTGAAAGCGGAAAAAATTAAATGTTTAAAAATGTAAATTATCATGAAATTAAATTCGTGAAATATTAAATTTGCATGAACTTAAATTTTCAAAAAGGTAAATTCTGAAGAAGCTAAATTCTAGAAACACAAAATTCGATACAAATTGAATTTTTAAAAACTAAAATTCGCAAAAATTGAAATTTACATTTTTGAATTTACTCGCAGAGAAGCACATTTATTGTTTGGTGGATGTCAATATTTCCCAAAGTTTGCAGTACAGACGAATAAATTGGATAATAGATTATCTAGATGTATACATTCAGCTACATCCAGAGTGAGAAGATTCTCGAGATTTGCAATGGCTTCTAAGACGAGGATTTACTAGGACTTACCCTAGCTTGTTAACAAGTTCTACATTTTGTGAATTGAAACTTGTTTAGGCATGCACATACAAACGTATAAACAAAAAATTAAAAATAGCTTCTACATTCTATAATTTAATTGAAAATCCTGGTATCTGACAAAACTTATGAAACATGTTTAATTAAATACCAATTATAATCAAAACTGACAGTTACAATTAAATAAATTATTAAAATTAGGTAAATAAATAACTATTGAATAAGTAAATATAATCAAATTAAATGATAATTAAATGACAAGTCTATTCAAAGAGAAAAACTAAAACTAAAAAAAAAACTAATAAAACAAATGCAATTTCCTTTTCTAGAAGAATTTAATAAATAAAATTAATATTATCCAAAAAGCTTACCCGAAACTTTTTTAATGCTACCAGAGCTGAAATTAATCCTCCTGGACCTCTTTGACGACCACGTCGGCGATTAATCGAAACGATATAGGTCAAAGGACTGAAATTCCTCAATTCAATGTGACTCGCAAAATCTAATAAACAAACATTAATTTCAAATACTTAGTTGAAATTTGCAAATTCATCTATTTTATTATTAAAAATACTATAAATTCCACACAATACTAATAAAAATTTAATTAATCATATATATTAAATTTTCCTCAACATATTTCATTCATTAATAATTTTCCTAAATGTTTATGAGTGCAAAAAGTTTGAGCATAAAATATCTCAATTTTAAAATGCAAAACTTTTTAGAGGAAATAAAGTATTGGGTGTTGTAGTATATATATAAGGTTTCACCGCATTTTCTTATTTCGCGAGAAAATTACTCGGAAAATTTCTTCATTACGATGGTACTGTGTGGCGGTTACGTGACCTAGTTTTAATTAATTTGCTAACTTCGAAGTTCATCACTCAACAGAAGTTCATTTACCGTTTTAAACTACCAACTTGATAAACTTTTGATCAGTATTTAATCACTGTTAATTATTAAATCCTCTAGTCTTTAATAAAAACTCTCTTCTCATTTTTAATATTATTTACCAGTTAAAAAAGAAAGAAAAATAAATAAATTTTTTTATTTTTTACATACTAACCATATTGCATATTTATTTTATTCTTCAAATCGGGTAGAGTTTCTTTAATTGCGATCAAATTCATCTTTGAGATGGTGGCCTTCTTTAAGGAGTTGCTGATATTTTTTGCTTTACTCCAAGTTGAGAACGCACTTTGACCTTTGCTTTCGTTGAATTTGAGACAAAATCTAAAATAATAGAAATGTTTTAGTCCCTTTTTGACAACTTTTCAATTTTTAATTTGTGAGGAGCGCAAATAAAAAGGAAGGAAGAAAAAATAAGTTTCAGCTTATAACAGTTTTACCTTAATTAAAGATTCGTTTTGAAATATCGTTTTTTAATTAGTTAAACATTTTCTCCCAAGATTGATTTCCATTATTTTTTTACATTACAACCAAAATTTATAATAAAAAATATTCCTACACTTTTATATAAAATTTTAATTATTAATGCTTTTCCATAGAATTTCCAAAATTTAAAATTCAAACCTTTTAAAATTCAATACTTTAAAAGAATATTATTATTATTATTAACATTAGAATATCATTATTATTAGATATTATTAACATTATTATAACAATAATTAAAGATGACCAAGTGATAAAATCATTACTTTATATTATAATATAAAAATATTATTACTGTATCAGTGTAACATTTTTAAAATTATTTTCATAATTTCTATTCAATTATTATTGTCTACAATTTTTAATTAAAATTCTTCTTTAAAATCAATTATTTTAAATAATTTTTGCAAACATTCCGTGAGAATTTTCAAATCTATTTGTTTGCAAATTAAATTTTACGAAATTTCGATTATTCGGAAATTCTCCAATTAAATATATTATTATAGAAAATAAACACTTCAAATAATAGTAAAAAAATTGAATTAAAATATTTCAAAGAAAATTAATTCTACTGAATTGTTAGTTAAGAGTATTAAAAATTAAGATTTTAAAAGATTTTAATTTAAAACCTTTTTGAAATTCAATTATTTCCAAAAATTCAGCTATAATGCAATTATTATCTAAAATTGTATCTAAAATTCTTTTTTGAATCAAATTGTATTAATTCAATTATTTAAATACAGAAATAAATAATTTATAAAGTGATTCAATGCTTATTAGAATTAAATTTGTTCATAAAGAATTTTATCAACAAATTTTTAAATAATTGAATTATTTTGGCGAATTTTAATAAAAATTTTAAGAATTATTGCATTTTTTAAGAAATTCAATAAAAATTGTATTAAAAATAATTTAAATTCTGCGATGAGTTTTATTATTTATGGAAATAATTAAATTCCAGCAAAAAATTTTATTATTTATAAGAATTTTTTTCGACCAATAGAATTACCAATAGAATTACGTGATAAGTTTCATTATTTATGAAAATAATGTAATTTCTAACAATAATTTTATTATTAATACAAATAATTTACTTATTGTAAAGAAGTTAATTTTTAAAGAAATGGTAAATAATTGAATTCGAGTGAAATAATTATTATTTATGAAAATAATTAAATGTTTACATTAATTTTTCTTTTAAAATAATTGAATTCTTTTGAAAAATGTTATTAAAACAGTAGGTGAATATTGAAACTGATTTTTAGGAAAATTTTCTTAAATAATTGAAATTTTTAAAAGAATTTTATTAACATTTTTGAAAATGGAAATAAAAATAAAATTTAAATTTAAAAAAAAACCGTTTTGCGTAAAATGTTTTAACAATTTTTTAAATAATAAAATTCTTTTGGAAAATTTTGCTAAAATAGTAGACATTGAAAATCATTGGAATTGTGGAAAACTTTGGAAAATAGTTGAAATTTTGACAAGAATTTCATTAAAATTTTCAAAAATAATTGAATTTTAGAGAAGAATTTTACTATTTATATACAGATAATTGGGTATTTTTAAGAGAATTAAAAAAAAATTTGAATATAATTGAATTTCTACAATCATTTCTAATTTCTTTAAAATTCAATTATCTTTAGTGTTTTCAATTACAATTCTTCTATAAACACAATATTTTTTTATAATTAATTAAATAGACGTACTACTAAGAAATGTAAATAATTTCAAAAGAATTTGAATTATTAAAAGTTTTTAAAAATTTATGTTCTTTAAAATTTACAATAAATCCATTCAACATTGAAATTTTATGAAATTCCAAATTAAAACCTATTAAAGTTCTTCTAATTATGAAAATTATAAACGGAATTCTTTTAAAATGAAATTAATTTTTGAAATATTTAAGTAAAATAATTCATTAAATACTTTGTTAGTAATAGTTTTATGTAAGTTGTTCAAAAATTAAGTTATTTAAAAAGACATTATTGTCAGAAATATTTTTAATTTAAAAATTCATGATTTTTTCCTGATTTTCGTAACCTGTGGCAATCCATTATATAAGGCAATTTTCAAATAATTATTTCTCCTATGTGTTGGATTCAAACTTTATTTACTATTAGTGTTTTCAAAAGTTTCATTTCCTGTCAACATTCAGGGGAATTTAAGAAATTTATTAAATTGTACAAAGATGTCAGAGGTTCGACTGTGCAAAACTGAAGAAAAACAAATTCCGCTTAGTAAATATATTATAACCTTTGCAATTCTTATAAAAATAAATTAATTTCATAAAGTCCCCTGAATTGTCCATTATAATGTTGACAGGAAATGAAACTATAATATTAAATTAATATTTTTTATTTTGACATAACTTTCAAAACAATCGGATATAACGTGTTTTGAGATATTTAAAAGGTTATCTTTCAAACTTTATTTTTTTCATAAATAATATTATTTTTTAAAACGAATTTTATACTATCGTAAAGTTGAGAAATTTTTCTTTCGAAGACACTAATAGTAAATAAGGTTTAAATCCAACACATAAGAGAAATAATTATTTGAAGATTGCCTTACTATGGCAATTGTTTATAAAGGGGGTCATTTTGAAATGGAATGCCTCATAGATAAATAATCGAAATTAGATATAAATTAATATCATAATCGTCACATAATACATTTATTGACGTTAATGAAAATAATAAACACTAACTTCAAGATTCCATCGGTGGGAATAAAGACCAATTTCAATCCAGAATTTGAATGATCAATCATCCTCGCAATGTCCTCCGACCACTTCCAGCCCTTAGAAAGGGACTCGACAATTCCATTAGCAGGCGATATCTCTCCCGTGGTGACCAACTTGGAGAACATGGTCAATGAACGCATTTCCAAGTTACAATTCTCCTGTCTTTTTTTCCACGATTCTACGTGCCAAGCATTTTCGTGAGTGGAATTAAACAAGTTCCCAAGATAGGGTTTTAAAATTGGTCCTAATGTTTTCCTGTCTTGCTCCATTCCTTTAAAAAAATAGAATTAGCTTTTAATAAAAATATTTTTCAATTCTTTTCTTATTATTTTTATTATATCTTGCTCATTTTACTCCTTCGTTTAATTTTAATTTCAATTTGGAATTTGGAAATAAATTTTCAGTTTTCTCTTACCAAAATAGAGCCATTTTAAAAGTGTCTCCGCCATAATTGTATGATTATCAAGATCCATATAAGCAGTTTCTCGATCTCTTCTGACAGTTTCAACTAAAATGTCAACGGAACGTTCGAAATAAGCCGAAGCATTGTTCCTTTTTCGCTCCTTCAATAATCGACGTCTTGCACTTTTCTTTTTCCGGTGATCCATCACGACGTAAATCTGGTCTCTTGATTGTTTGAGAACTAAAGTCAAGAGATAAACTAAATTGTCTATTGGCTCGAAAGAATGTTGAGGTAGTGCAAGAAAGCTTAACAATGGCGAGTTGTCGAACGATTCCTAAAAATTAATTAATATCTATTGTTCAATAAAAATTAATATTGTCTCATAAAAATCGAAATTGATTAACAAAAATTACGTCGGTCAAGTTCATAATGCAAAGTTTAGGATCAATAATTAGAGAAAGAAAACATATTTTTCTTTACGATAACAATAAAATTCTTTGATTACAAATTTTTCATCTACAAATTATGGCTCAAAAAAACTATGCAAAATAATTTTTTATACAAAAATTAATAAAAATTTTTTTCCTCTAAATCGTTGATTATAATAAGGGTTGTGAATTTCAGTGAAACTAACAAATATTGTTTAATAAAAATTAACATTAATATTGCTTAAAAGTAATAAAATTAAACCAAGCAAAAACTAATATATAGAACAAAAAGACAAACCTGCAGAGTAGCGTTCTTAGCTTTTAGCACTTCTTGCACTACTAAACTTAAATATTCCAATTGATTTGGACTGTAACCACAATTTCCTCCAATATCTCCCTTGGGAATGGAATTCAAAACTTTTTGCCATCGAGAAATTAATTCAGTTTCCATTAAATCTGCTGCATCTGTTTCTTGAACCACCATATTTGCAGATTTCGTTTGCAAAATTGCCAAATACTCTTCAATAATTTTCGCATCTAATACATAAACATCCTCATTATGAAGAATTCCACCTGGAAAAAACAGTATGCTTCAATAAATCAGAAATATATTTATTGATATAATTAACAAGTTAACTAAATAATGAATAATAAGAAAATAAATTAAATATTGCCCAAAATGAAAAATAATTTTAAAAAATAAAAAAAAAATAATGGGCAAAATAAGAAAATAATGTAAATTTGTATTATTATAAGAAATAAAACGAAATTATTGTCCGTCATGTAAGGTTATCTGAAACAATGTATTTTCTTGAAAAATGCTAACATTCTTTTTTTGCCCCTCTCTGAAATAAAGCTTGTCGATTTGTCCTTGAAGCTGAGCATTACATTTTCCAAGAAAAAGACCCTCATGCTACTGGCAAAAGAAAGTATATTTCCCTGTCTTCCGATGAATAAACGAATGTTCTGAATATTCGACATATTTTTTTATGATTTTCACGTTATACATAAATTTTCTATTTTTATTGAAATAAAAACAGAAAAAGAGTTGAAAAACTTTTTCAAAAAAAATTAAATTATTTACAAAAATTTTAATAAAATCCTTTAAAACTTTAAAAGAAATCAGTTACTTTTTGTACAAAGTAATCAAATTTTTTACATAAATGCAATTGTTTAAAAATAATAATAAATAATATTGAAATAAATGAAAAATAATAAAAATAATAAAATTTATTGTAAGAATTAAAATCATTTTCATAAATAATAAAATTTTTCGTAGAATAAATAATTTTTAATTTAATGCAATTTAAAATAAATTCTTCGAAAAATAGGTACATTTATTTTCAATCATTTTTTACAAGAATTCAATTACATTTGATAAAAATAATGAAATTCTTCGCTGAAATTCAAAAAATTTCTTAATCTAATATTTAAATAAAATTTTTAAAAAAGATTCAACAATTTAAAAAAATGTAATAAAATTCGTTGTAAGAATTCAATTATTTTCATAAAAATGAAATTCTTTACAGGAATTCAATTATTTAATAAGAAAACGTAATAAAAATTCGTTGCAAGAATTCAATTTATCTCCTAAATAATTCCATTCTTCAAAGGATTTCAATTATTTTTAATATAATTTTAAATAAATTTTTTCGAAAAATATAATTAATTTTAAAATTTTTTAAAAAATTTTTATGAAAGAATTCAATTATTAATTATTTTTTTAAATAATTTTTGCTCCTTCTAGAGAATTTTTAAATTCTAATTGTTTACAATTCCTATTTACGACATTTAGATTATACGAAAATTCATTAATAAAATATATTATTAAAAAATAAAAACTACAAATAATTTTTTTAAAAATTCAATTAAAATATTTAAAAAATTAATTCGACTGAATTGTTAGTTGAAAGTATTAAAAATTCTAATTTTCAAAGATTTTAATGGGAAATCTTTTTTTCGAAATTAAATTATTTATAAGAATTCTTGCAATAATGATTTAAAAATTAAATTATTATCTAAAATTTAATCTAAAGTTTATTATTAAATTAAACTTTATTAGAAAATTCTATACGAGAATTCGAGTATATTTAAATATAGAAATAAATAATTGATTGACGAATTGAATTTTTCTTTAAATTGACTTTTCATCAAGAATTTTAACAAATATTCAAATAATTGAATTCTTTCCGACAATTTTAACAAAAAAAGTTAAAAATAATTACGTTTTTCAAGGAATTTGATTAAAATTGTATTAAAAATAATTATAATTCTGCAATGGGTTTTAATATTTATGGAAATAATTAAATCCCTAATAATAATTTCATTATTTATATAAAAATAATTAATTTATTACGAAAACAATTTATAAAAATTTTGTAAATAATTGAATTCCTGTGAAATTTTTATTCTTTGCGAACAGAATTAAATGATTGCTTAGAATTCTATCATTATTTTTTTTAAATAATTGAATTCTTTTGAAAAATTCTATAAAAATTTTTTTAAATAATTGAATTTTGGAGAATAATTTTATTTTTTTAAAGATAATTGAAATTTTTACGAATTTTTAAAAAAATTTTGAATATAATTTGATTTCTAAGAATAATTTTATTATTGTTGGAAATAATTGAATTTCTAAAACGAATTTTATTATTTTTGGAAATAATTGTATTTCTATTTAAATATGACTAAATTTGCAACTTATGAAAAATTCATTTTTTTCAGTACTCTAATGAAAACTCCCTGACTTATTCCTTATTTTCATGACACGTTGAACCCTGACTAATTTGATGTAGAAATTCTAAAAAAAATAGGTTTTTGAAAAATTGTAGTTAAGACTTTTTTGAAAATAACTGAATGCCCAAAAATAATTTAAAAAATTGAAACCATTAAAAGGTTTGACAAATTTTATTGAAATCAATTTTTTTATTTATTGAAAGAATTTAATTTTATTACTTTTAAAAATTGTTTTGAAATATAATCATATTTTTTGAATAATTGTATTTTTTTGAAAAAATAATAAATTTTAATTAAATTTTAAAAAGAAAGTTATTTGTAAATTTTAACTAACAACGAACGTCTAGTTATGTTAGTTTTAAATAAATTCTAATTCCAACAATTTATATATAGATTCATTGAAAAAGTTTCAGAATTCTTTTTTCAATTTTAAATCATAATTAACTTATTCTCCGCATCGTCTTCTATATAAGGTTGTATTTTCTTTGAGAAACTTTTGTTATACATAGTATAATAAATTTCAGTTTGATCTTTTCACTTATTGACATGCACCGCAAAAAAGGAAGAAAGAAAAAAGAAGTCTCATCCTTAAAGTTTCTTTCAATATTTTTGCATAAGAGGGTTCGAGAAATAAAATATATGCAACGTCCGGAAAATATTGTTGGCTAACCTTGTCTGGATCACCATAGTCTCCAAACTTAAAACTTTTAGTAGACTTCCATCTTCAATATATATTTTAAGGTTCTTAAAAAATTGTATATAGCTCTTATAAGTTTTATCTACCTAGCGTTATATTAAATCTCAGTTTTATACTGAAATTTTAAGATTATTTTTATATAAAATAAATCGTCTTTTTAATATATATCTTTTTATCTCCTTTTTGCGGGAAATTTTTTCAAAAAGTTCACTAATATAGAAAAATTACAAAGAAATCGTTTATCCTTCAAATAATATTTTTTAATTAAGAACTTTCATGTTATTAAATGAGTATCAGACTCAACCGAAACTTTATCTCAGTTCACACTTTATTTCAATTTTTTCCTTGATATTCACCTTCTTGCAATAAAATAATATTTTATTTAATAATTATTTTCAAAAGTAATTTTTTATCTCTCCCGCAATGAAATAAATTTAATTTGTAAACAAATAAAAAGTAGAGATAAAAATACGATTTACATTTTTATTTTCACGTAATTGCATTTATAATTAAACAATACAATTATAATTAACATAAATTACAAGTTTAACAGAAATATTATTTGATCTAATTGTCTGCTGCTATAGTTTTAGACTGTAAATTTAGAGTATAAAAATAAATTAATGGAATAATTGTCGTAACGTCTTCAAACATGCACAGTCACACATTTTCACATTTTCGTGCATCACCGCACGCCTAGGTTGCATGCTAGGTAGTTTTGTTTCCAATTAAGTGAAACACCGCAGTTGCAAAAAGATAAGTGTACACTTTAGCAGAGTCTATATAGGATGGCAAATATCTGCGTGTGTTTGTAATTTAACTACTATTCGAAATATCTTACACATTCTGATTCCAATTTGCAAATGTCCGCCTCGCAAATGAATTTATTTACGAAAAACTTCAAAAAGCTAACAATCACTTTTTTTTCCTTTGACTATATGTACATGTCCTTCTCTTCTCCTCCATAACTTTAATAATTGAAATAAATTCTGCGTCATTAAAATCACATTTTAATCTATTATTGCATAAATTTACATCTCTCATTATTTTTCCTTCTTAAAGTTTCTCTAAATAAAACATAATTATCACAAAATTTAATTTTGTTCATCCCTGAATTTTCCCTGTTTTGCAGACATTTTCATTTTTTCTCTGATTCCAAAAATATTCTGATCCACTCTAAAAATTATTAGATACACAAAATAAATGTTCTATTACATTTATTTAGGAATCTCTTTAATTTATAACAATTCAAAAACATTAATATAACCTCTATTTTAAATAAATATTTAATCATTGTCATTTTACCACAGGAATTAAAATTTTAAGAATACTTACATTAATATAAAACATGAAGATATCGATCACTTCGAATCCTCGATTCGGAGGGGTCGTTTTCTTCATATTTTATAATAATAATTATAGATAATTAAGATAGGGATAAAATTATTTTTTTATATAAGAATATTGTTACGTAAATTTCTTAGAAATTATTTACATCATATAAATTTAATTATTTATTTTTTAAAATTTTTAGCAAGAATTTTTTTTTAAATGCATTATTTTTAACAATTTTTAAAAAAGTTCTTTGAGAATTTTCAAACTTATTTGTTTAAAATTATTGAATAAATAAATAATTTATTGAATAAAATTGAATGTTTTTTAAAAATGAATTTTCCTGAACAATTTTAGTACACTGTAAAGAAATTTAGGAAGTTAACGGACTCGGGATTTAAATTTTTCGAGTCAAAAATCAACTCCAAAAGAGAGTTAATTTACTAACTCCCTTCATCAACACCCGTGCGAGTTATTTTTCCATGGGGAGTTAACATTTGGGTGTTAAATTTTAACTCTCTTTATTTAACTCCCCTGGCATTAACTCCCCAATGGGTGCAACTTTTATAGAATTCCCTGGGGAGTTAAAATTTAACTCCCTTTTTTACAGTGATAATGAATTTTTGAATAAATTATTTTTTGACGAATTTTAATCAAATTTTTAGGAATTTAATTACATTTTTCAAGGAATACGATTAAAATTATTGTATTTAAACTAATAAAAATGTTGTGGTGAGTATTTATTATTTTCGAAAATATTTGAATGAAGGTAAAAAAAATTATAAAAAATTTATAAATAATTGAATTCCTGGGAAATCCTCATTATTTATGAAAAGAATGATAAATGTTTGCATAGTAATATATTAGAATTTTTTTAAAAATATTTATATTCATTTGGAAAATTTTATTAAAATAGTAGATATTCAAAATTATTGAATTAAAGGAAAATTTTTTAAATAATCGAAATTTTGCATTCAATTGTAACTTCTCAAAAAATCATTTTTAATAGTGTTTAACTAAAATCTTTCTATAAATCTCTTCAAAATTTAATTATTACCTAAAATTTCTACTGAAATTCATTTTTAAATCAATTTTTATTAGAAAATTCAACGAGAATTTGGTTATTTTAATAAAAAAATTAATAATTTATTGAAAAAATTGAATTTTTCTTAAAATCTAAATATCACAAATGATTTTATTAATAAATATTAAAATTATTGAATATTTCGAAAAATTTTAATTAAATTTTTTGAAATAATTCAATTTTTTTAGAAATTGATTCAAATTGTATGAAAATCTACAAAGAATTTCGTTATTTATGAAAATAAATAAATTTCTATCGAAAGAATTTTATTAATTACGAAAATAATTGTCTTTTTTTGCAAACATTCATGAACTAATTATAAATAATCCAATTCGTGTTAAATCCTTATTATTTATGTAAATAATTTATTGCTTACATAGAATTTTATCCTATTTTTTAAAAATAATTAACTTCTTTTGGAAAATGTTATTAAAATAGTAAGTAAATATTGAAAACATGATTGAAATAATAAACTTTTTTGAAAAAAATTGAAATTTTGTTAAGAATTTAATTTAAATTTTCGAAAATAATTGAATTTCGAAGAATAATTGTATTATTTATAAAGATAATGGAAATTTTGAAGAGAATTTAATATAATTTTTTAACCTAATTAAATTACTTACTTAAAAAATGGCTTGCTTAATTAATTACATGCTTACATACTTACAAGCTTACTTGAGTGCTTACTAACTTATTACATTATCTATTATCCCCAGTATAGTTTAATAAGTTGAATTTGGAAAAATCATTGATTTGGTTATGATTTGTAAATTTCATTCGTAGTAAAAATAACACAAAAATGAATTATATGGTATTATCGTTTATTTTAATCCTTTCTGGCGTTATTTTAAGGTCTCATGATTTACTGTGTAATTACACAGTTATAAAGCAGTTATAAAAAATTACAAAAAATCAACTTTTTGTGTAAAATGCCTCTAAAGTGAATAAATAATAAACTTTTTACAATATAATCTTGACAGTGAAAGGGTTTTCAATAAATTGTTACCTTTTGCACATTGTAGCATCACGTTGCATCGAGGATGGAAGTAACACCTTAAATTCTGACATTTAAGAGCTCTCGCCAATTCATCGAGACATAGGAGAACATGCCGAGATAAAGTATCCGGTGCCCAACTTCGTAAAGGGTCTGGACCGGTTCGTTCGAGTGACCACCAATGAATTGTTCTCACAATGTAACGACTCACAATTTTCAAAGTTTCCTAAAACAATATTTGGTTATTTATAATAAATTATTATTTTCATTATTATTTCTTAATATTTACATATTGTACAATATTTATTTACTATAAATTTATTATTTTTATCTATAAATAATACGCAGACGTTTTATCCTTCATTAAAATCTATTTGGTTAAAATAGTTTTCTTAATCTAAGTAAAGTCGGATTATCAAAAAAAAAAAATCTAAATACATTTCAATAGTTTAGAAATTAACCTTTGATGGAAAAATTACGTAAATGGAAAATAATTAAGAATAACAAAAAACAAATATTGAAAAGTAATTAAATTTTGTTCTATATTATAAATCTATATTATTTAAGTGAAAAAGTAAAACAATGTGATTTTAAAGTCAGTTATTACAGACAATTTGATTTTCACATACCGCAAGAATTCAAACTTCGCATAACGAAACTCAAGATATTCAATATTACGGATCAGCTCTACTCGCTTGGCGAGGAAAATCCAATTGAGATTCAATTTACAAATTCTCACTTTCCTTCTTCACGATATAGCAAAAAAAAGAAAGAAAGAAAAAATGCATTAAAGATTCATAAAAGAATCTCCCTATGTTATTTACACAAGGTGTAAATTCTCTTCGTGAAGAAAATACCATATAAGTGTGCGGGAAATCGTATATTATTGTTCATTTTTCTGTTGCTTTAATCACTCAAAACGAGTGAAATAGACGCGATGGAGGATCGGGGCTGGGGGTGAGGGGCAAAAGAGAAAAGTCTTAAATTATTACAACTTTTCTCATTATGCATTCCAGACTCTCCTCCACTCTCGACTGCAACAATTCCCTACAACTTCCGCATAAAATGTAAATGTGAATTAAATTGTGTGCAAACTTCTTTCACGCGAATAATTTCACTTAAGGACAGTTTAATAATTGTGTGTATTAAAAAAAATTCTTTTCTTTAATTTTTATAATATTCAACTAATGAATACTTTAAAGATGGAAAGGCTCCTTTAAAAATTTTTCAACCAGAAAATATATACATATATATGAAATAAAAGTGGAGAAAAGAGTAACGAAAAAGAAAATTCTCAAAGGATACATCATGAAATGTATATATATATACATGTGATCTGAATAAATGATGAAGAAACATCAAAGGGTACATCAAAAAGGTTTGAAGAAGAGAACTATAATTCTGAAAAATATTTCAAATCATTTTTGAGATTTTCTTAAAATAATGTATGTGTGTGTTCGGGAAGATTTTGAGAAATGTTTTTCGTTTTATGTAAAATACGAGCACAATGTGTATACAAAACGAAACCTTTCCTATAGATTCAAAATGTAGGGGAAAAGAACATGTAAACATAACAACAATTACTATTTACTGTCTACCTTCTTATTTTAAATAAAATCAGCCATTTAGAAATTTTTATTCAATTTTTTTTTCGTAAAAATAAAATATGATTTGGAATATTGATTGATTTTAAGTATTCGTAACAACTGATAATTTTAAAGTAATTTTTAATAATTACGTTTAAACATATTACAACTTATGCACATCACTGATCTTTTTATTTTATTTTAGACTTTCGTACAAACTGTCAGTTCAATTTATTAAATATTTAAAGAAAAAAGTGGCACCATGGGGCAAGATACACCTCACGATATATTTCTTACATTTATAAAGATTTCTGACTGTTGATCACAGATGGTGTTAGCTATATACAACACCTAACCTTAGACTTGGATAAAACATTCCCCGAAGCTGCCCAAACAGAAATTATAAAAATGTTATGGTAACTTAATTTAAAAATGTTTTTCTTCTAATTAAACTACTTTATAATATAAAAATCTTACTCTGCTATTTAATACTGCCTTTTTGATAATTAATAAACGTGCTTAACAAGGTTTAATAGTCAATTTTATCTAAATTCTTTATTTATTTAAAAAGTGCAAGACTTGCATCAGTAGTGACTTTTTTCAATGTTGTTGTCTGGATTGGATAATTTTATGGTGAAACATATAAATAATTTTAAATCATAAATGAGTGACTGCTCTTTTAATTTATCGTATATAATCTATGAAATAATTTATATGTATATATTATATATTATATGTCAAGATAATTTGTTTTAACCCTTTCGCTGTTTAGAAAAATATTTATAAGATTGGCCAAAAATGTCCAGTAAAAATTTAATTGATGTATTTTATTTGTCTTTAAATTCTTATATTACTTTAAATAATACATAATTATTTATTTATTACTTCATCTAGTATCATTGGTACCCTTAGTGTATAAATAAAGGGTGCGCTAAAAGAATGAATTAAGCGCCATTTTTTCTTAGGTTAGATTTGCATCAAATTTGACGTTATAAATCTTTTTCTGTACAATATATGGTTAAATCAGTAAGAAATTCTTATTTAGTTAAAAATTATGATAATTACAAACAATTTTTATTATCAATAAATTGATATTAATTAATGATAATTAGCTCGAAAAGTTGAAGTGTCGTGTTAGCGCTTAATGCGTTCTTTTAGCGCACCCTTCAAATAATGACATAAAAAATTTATTTTATAATTTATGTAACAAATTGCATTTATTTTGTACTAAGAATAATAATGATAATGAAGGAATATATAAAGTAGATCTTAGTTCAGAGTAAACATGACTATAATAATGAACAAGAAAACCATGCTGTCTATCAAGAAAACACAAAAATTTTGTTTGAACACCGTCGATTTCAACAATAAAAGATTCTTGATGAGACCTCTGAATAATGCAGGCAAAGTATAAAAATTTATTAATACATGTAATTTAAAATAACATCACTTTTAATTCTATTCTATAAGTTTAAAGAAACTGTAAAAAAATTCATAAAATTCTATAAAACTTTTCCTATTTCTGCTTATTTAATTGACAAATTTTTCAAACAGACATTTTAATATAAAGCAAATTATTAATAAACTTGAAGCACAGGTGAATGGGATTCTTAAAAAAATCCGCTATTAGCTTTTATTCGAATGCTTTCTTTTAACACAAATTCACAATTTTTTAGTAGAGTTTAAAAAAGTGTCTACTATTCTTGGAGGTGATCGTTATGTCTCTCTTCCTCTTGTAATTGCCGCGTTTAATCTCCTGGTGACAAAAATCAAAAAAACTATTTTAGAGATGGACGAGAAAACAAATCGGAATAAGGTAGACAAAATTTTGCTGCTGGCTTTTCAAGCAGGACGGGATAAAATGTTGAAACATTACCACAAAACTAATTGGGTGTATTGTTCTTCTCTAATCCTAGATCCTCGACTTAAAGTGGAAATATTTTATTTGTCTGACTGGGGAAAGGAGATAGAAAATGCTACAATCGATCTTTTTAAAACTATTTATTATGCAGAATACTCCCATCTAAATGAGATTGAAACCCAACTTATCATTATCAATAATGATTCGAATAGTTCAAGAAGTGTACATCAAAATGATGACATTCTAAATTTAAATTTAATTTATAAAAATTTGTCAAAAAAAAAGAAGCTCGCAGATTGAATCTCAAGCCTATTTACCTTTGAAAAGAGCAGGTAAAAAACAAAATATTTTAGATTGGTGGAGAGGCCACAAAAAATGTTCCATACATTAGCTAAAATATCTAGAGATATATTATTAATTTTAGTTACATCAGTTCCCGTTGAGAGGTTTGTTTTGTTAGCAGGGTAAACTGACTGAATTTACGACTCAGGTAGAATCTAAAATAAGATTATTAATCCGTAGTAAAACAGTAAGAAAGAAATATGCGAAATATCAAGAGAAAAATAATAAAATTACAGAAAAGTGGTATGAAGTGAATGCTGCAAAAATGAAAGCCTATTCAAGTATCTTAATATATATGGGGATCGTTGATCTTCTAAATGTGCCTTTAGCACATTTGAGACGCCTACAGTCTCGTCAAGTTCTAGTATTTCTACCGAGCTCGTCGAGACTACAATTGTGACCACCGTTTTTTCTTCTAGGACAGTGGTCAATGCACTGCTAAAACCGGTAAGATCTTGTCCCTTTTTAATAACCAAAAAGACGTCTTGCCGCCTAGACCTACGACCAGATAGGACATCGACTTTGCTCTCATCAGGGCTAATCCTTTCAAACATATCGTCTTTTCCGTTCCTTGTCTTTCTTTCACGCTAATTTTTATCGCGTATGTCTCCCTTGTTTCGTTAGGATTGTGTTCTTCCTCCTGTAGGACTATCCCCAGTTTTTCTTTTCCTTTTGCTTCCTTGTGAGAAAGCTTTGTAGTCGTTTAATTTATAAAATTTGTAAAAATCCTTCAAATAAATTTTCTTCTATATAGGACTATGTTATTTAAGCCCCTGAACAATTGTCCGGATGTATGTATGTGTGTTTATGTGTGTGTGTGGATCCCGTTTTTTGTGAACACGATAACTCGAAGAGGTTTCAACGAATTGGGCTGAAAATTGCTGGGCATATTTATCATAAAAATATCTCGAAATGGATTGATGGACATTAAAAAATCTATAAAAAAATTTTTTTTTACTTTTTTCAAAAATTTTTTTTAATTGAATATTGAAGTTAATATACAATAAAATCTTCTTCTTTACATCAAGACGAATCGATTGGTATATATAAAGTATAAATTGTATGAGAGTTTATAGAGGTAATGACAATTAAAGCAAAAAAATTACTTTTTTTTATCAAAAATTTAGTTCTTTCATTAAAATTATATTTTTTGCTTATCGTAAAGAGGAAGCAAAATGTTCATGTAATAAACATCTTAATTCACAACTTGTTTTTCTTTTTCTTCTTTACCTCCGTCACTGGGTTCGATGGTTCACCACCAACCTAAATGCCTGATCCGACCCTCGGAGTTCTGCCTAAACGCATAGTATTTTAGCCCTCAACCTATTAAGATGTCAGTTCCTTCTTTCTTACGGGGACTGAGATTCCTAGTGGGTCGAGGAAGGAAAGGATTACATGGGTGTGCTAAGTGTAATCTGAATGTGTGCGACATATGATGTGTAAGTGATGTAATTGCGTGTAAACCATATATGTGTAGACAAGTGTATATATCCAGAGTTTACTGTTCGGTTGTCCTTTTGTGAAAAGCCCTGCCTCCACGGAAAGGTCAGCCGAACATATCCAAGATGACACCCATGACATCAAAGACGGCAGTTACGTCTGGGAGAAAATAAGCATTCGCTTCTCCCAGCACGTCAAAGATATCACTGATGTTCCGGTAGTGGACAAGTTGGTTTAGAAGTCATGTAAGTTAGCGGATTGTTTTGGATAGTGCATAACTTTCCCGTTCATACATAAAGTACGTAACTCTGACAGTCACTTTACTTTCTACTAATGTACTAAATAATATAATTTTTTTTAAATTACATTATTATTAAAAATATACATTCTAATGCATAAATTTTCAAAAAAATTCACTTTACAAAAAATAAAAGCGAATTTCTTGCGAAACTTGGAAAATTTGAGTGGTTGTTTAGAAAAAAATTAATATACAATATTTATTATCTATCACTGCATTTGTACATGCGCAGAAGTATAATTTAGTATTTGTTGTTGCGCAATAGTGCAATTTAGTGTATGTTGCTGCGCTGTAGTGCACTTGTACATGCGTAGTAATGCAATTCGATATTTACATGTGCTGAAAGCTAACATTTTTACCTTTCTGACAATATATTTCTAGTTAAAATAACTATATCCATAATAATTTTACAAAGCGAGTTTGGAGGGAATTTGGATTTAGCAAATAATATTTTTTAAGGAAAAAATCAAAAGCATACACAAAAACTAAAGAATAGAAGATTTCTATGGTTAATAATAATTAGGACATTGCAGTGGTGATACCTTTCGCTTCATTTGGAAATCCAGTGGCTTTCTACCTTGAAGTTGATCGAGTATTTCTTGAAGAATTAAATCAGTTAAAGAAACGATACTTTTGTCAGAATAGTGTTGTGACATTATTTTTTCCGCAGCTGGAAAGCGAATTCCCCACAAGGTCGCTCGGTCTTCACATCGTGCTCCTTGATAAGGACCGATGCATGTGGCAATCATTCCCTAAAAATTATAAAAAGCAAATATTAATTTAGAAACAGTAACGAAAGATAGGTTTTAGATTCAAAGTCTTGTATAGTTAAAACCTAACTATCGAAAAGATTATCCTAAAGTTCTTCATTTATAACGAACGAAATTTATTTATTTCTCTTTTAAACAGTGACTGGTACGAACACGAAGAAACAAATTGCATCCATTATTTTGAATTTGAACATTCTCACGATAAATTTGTAATCAGCAACTCCAAAAACTCCTAAATACTAAAATTGGACACCTGTCTTCTTAGGGCGGAAATGTTATAAAATGAACGTTTTCGCAGCAGAAGCATTTTTCAATTCTCGACCTTGGCAGTGGTTGAAACCTCGCATGCTGAGGCACAGGCTCTCCGGAGACCTGGACGTGCTGAGTTGCTTTATTAACTCGGGCGGGTACCTGGCAGAATACCAAGGGATAAAAAAGGTCCCGCCCCTCACCAAGGGGCTGGGGGTGAGTAAGTCTTTGACACTGAAAGACCTGGAATTGGAAGACGGAAACAAGAAAGTCGTTCTGTCGCCATCTGGTCATGCGGAACAGTTGACCCCTATGCTCGTAGCCTAGCCGTGTTGAGAAATACGCGTATGGGGAGGTGCTGCACGTTAAACAACTAGGCGATGATCCAGAAAGTCGCTGGTGTGGGTCTAAGGCTGCGGTTACACCTCTGCAGGCAGCCTGCCTGCCTGCAGGTTGTCATGGTAACGTACAAGAGTAAGAGAGTCAGTGACTTCAAACTTCTCCCTTACTCTCGTTGCTCCTGCCTGCGCAGGCAGGCAGCCTGCAGAGGTGTAACCGCAGCCTTAGGTTGTCAAAAGAGTGGCGTAAGCCCCAATGTGGGGGTTATCGATCGATTGGAAGTGGATGTAAACTTCTAACGGATCGTTTATATGAAGTTAAACGAGTTTTCACTGTGACAACTCTAACAATTTTATATGGTCCTGAATGAAGTGCAGTTATACGTCCTAGGCTCCATTGCATAGGAGGAAGATTGTCTTCTTTAAGAACTACCGTAGTCCCTATAGAAATGTCCGATGACATAAGTTTCCACTTGCTGCAAGTGATTAATTCGTTTAGGTATTTTTTTTGCTAACGGCACCAGAAATGTTGTCTCATTTGTTGAGCATACTGCCAGAGAGACAATCGGCTTGGCTTGACGTCACTAAAATCCTCTTCAGGTAGCGCTGTCAGAGGGCCACCAATGAGGAAATGACCAGGTGTTAAAGGGCGTAAATCATTAGGATCGGAAGAGAGAGAATAAAGGGGCGGGAATCCAAAATAGCTTCGATCTCACAAACATAAACTTGCAATTGTTTGAAAGTCAAAACAGCATCGCCTGCGGTGCCGCTTCCCATAATCCACCAAAATGAGGTGCTCGTGGAGGACTAAATTTCCAAACAATTCTCTCGCTTTCCAGAAATTGAGTCATTTTTTGTTTATGAGTTGTTGAATTTAGCAACTCTTCTACTTCTTTTAAATGTCTGTTTGCTCTAACAAAGTTAGTGCCTTTGTCAGAATAAATTTTAATAGCTTTACCACGTCGCGCAAATACCTTTTTCAAACACCCAATAAATGCTTCCGACGTAAGATCACTAACTAATTCGAGATGTACTGCTCGAGTTACAAAGCATACAAAAACTGCTACGTATTATTTTATCTTTTTAGTATTTCTGTACCTTTTTTCTTTGACAAAAAAGGTCCACAGTAATCTACTCCAATGATAGAGAATGGTCGTGCTAAGTTTGTTCGATCTTCAGGTAATTATGTAATCAAATTATTGAGGAATTGTGTAATCAAAACTGCGAGGATTAGCACGAAAACAAGTTACGCATTGACACTAAGTACAGTAATGAGTGAATTCCTGCGTGTTTCAATTTTTTGTGTTGACCAGTCAACCTGTCTGATGTCTTTGTTTTTACAATGTGGGCAAATTGAAGACAATATCCTATTACACGAAATAAGGTTGGAAATGACGAAAAACGCGTTAGGAATTGTGTGTCACCCCTACTGAAAATCCCCGTGCAATATCTTGTACATAAAATTGTACAAGATCTTGTACAGGAAACTATACCATTTGTGTCAATGAACCTGTACCATTTCAGCATAAGAAATTGAAACAAGTTCTTGTACAAAAACTTGCACAAGTAATTTTTTTCGATTTCGAACAATAACGTTCATGTACAATTTCTTGTACTAGATTCTGTACAAGAATGTGTACTTGCAAATGTAAATTTTTTCTCTTCTGAATAAAGGTCCATGTGCAATTTCTTGTACGAGATCCTGTACAAGAATGTATACTTGTATAAGATCTTGTTCAACATCTTGTACAAGAACCTGTATATGTAAATTTATTTTTAATTTCTAACCAACGCTGTTGTATATCATGAACTAAAGGGTCATCCTATGATATTTTGAGTTTCCATAAATGTTACACTATCAATTTTGCATGCACAATAAGGTAAAAGTCCCAATTATGGGACATTTTACAATTTCGTCCCTATTATGAGACAGTATTACAAAAAATAAAATAAATGCAATTAAAAATGATGATTAGAAATTTATACTTATTTTAATAAATTTTACACGTTATAAGAATAATTATTTCTGTATAGCATTTAATTTAATAAGAAATGTTTAATTGCATTTTAGCTTTTTAATTAAGGTAAGCCAGGTTTTTCGTCAGACTACCGTCCCACGTTAGGTGCATTTATTATTTGCATGACCTATTATGAGACACACAGAAAATATGCAGCAAACACAACCTCAAATATTTTCAGTATTCTCGCATTAATTTTCTACAAAAAATAGTTTTACAATTATTTAAAAAACCAGAATATGTTTATTGTACATTATTCTTTATAATTAATAATCAAATTATTGAGATAAGTTAATAGAATTTTAATTACTTATTGAATTAAATAAGTGTCTCATAATAGAAGAATTTATTATGGGACACCCGTACATCAGGAAATCATTGTCTCATAATTAGTGCAGTGCAGAGTTTCAGAATTTAATTAACATTATTTTTATTTTATAAAATATAACAATTTTAGGGCCTAAATATTATTCCTAACATACAAATCTTTCAATCTATACCCTTATTTGATCATATTAACACTCTTGATTCCAAGAAATTTATTATAGAAATTTAGTTTAGCTAAAACAGTGTCCCATAATTGGGACTTTTACCTTAATTGGACTTAAAAAACATAAAAAACTAACATAAAACTTAGAAAAATGCCTTTAAATTGCCATTTTTATACTCATTTTTTGTACTTCAGGAAATAACGCAATTGTTCTTAACTCACGTAATATCATTTAATGTATATTATAGTTCTGCCTAATATATTTTTACAATATATTAGATTAAATACCGAATATAACATTAAAAAATATTATAAGTAAATTCATTTATTTTATTTTAGCATTTAAAGTTAGATTACGGCGCTGACGCCACGCTCTCTCGCCAAACTGTCACTCTGCCGAGTGACGCATTCAGCCGCTGCCACGCCGCCACTTCAACACCGACTCCTCGCCGCCGTCTGCCAAACCGTCAAGTGCCTGCCGTCCTCCTCAGGGAAAAATATTTAAGAAATAAATATTTTATTTGAAAACGACGTCTCATCTCTCTTCCACTGGCCGCGGAACACAACCAACCCAATACCAAACTGTTCTTTTTAGGACAAACAAGTTCTACATTGACAATTAGTCCTTCTCAGGATAAATTGGCTACATTGGCTCCGAGAGGTTGCAACCGGCTCTAGGGGACAGCTGCCAGAACCTTGCTGAGGTTTGGCTGCCCGACACCTAGTGTTGCACGGGACGTCGGTACTCGAACCCTGCTTGGGTTCTTTTCCGAAAGAAAACCAATCAAACCAATCAAACCAATCAAACCAATCTGGATTTTTCCCAAATTGGCGTCGAAAACCCACGCCAACAGAACTGGGTTTTCCCCATGTCGGCATCGCCGAGCCTGGGCTGGACGACACAATGCCAGCGAAACAACGCCCTTCCCAACTTTGCTACTCCGGAATTATTTTATAACTATATTATATAAACAAAATTATTCTAATTTTTTATTATTTATATTCTTTCTCCTCAAATTTCTTTTATTTCTTTTCGTTAATTAACTATTCTTAATATTATTGTCACTCGTATTAGTAATAATACTATTATTTAATATTAATTTGATTTTTTATTATTATTATTAATATTACTATTTACTTTTTCTTATTACTATTCCTACTATTATCATTCTCATTCTTATTATGACTATTCTAATTGTTATTATTATTATTATTGTTATTAGTATTATTATTATTATTATTAGCATTATTATTAGCATGATGTATCGGACCATGGTGCAGAAGTTTTTTTCGTGGCATGGCGGAAAAAAACGTAGAGAGAGGGAATCTCGGCACGTCTTCTACATTCCGCTGCTCTCGCTCGACTAACCCTCGCTCCACCACACTGCGCATGCGCGCGCCAGAGTGGGAGCGCCTCGTACGCTGATTGGCTCATGCTTTTTGGAATGAGAAGCCGCGAATGCGACTCGGCAGAGGCGCATAAATATGCCGCATTTCCCTTGACAACGACACAACTCGCTGGAACTTGAAGGAGACAGGTCGTCTCTTTTACCACCACTACCTCGAGGAAACCAGATCACTTCGACGCCTTTCACCGCCGTACGGGTTTGCTGGAGCAAACCCACTCGCCTGCTGACGCCCGAAGGAAAACGACCACCAGAGCCGTCATTAGAAATAGGACGAACCACGTTGCCGGGGAGCTCTCTCTCCACCTACCTCGCCATCGTTATCTGCCACGGAAACAACCGAAGCACCAGGTCCTCTATTGGATCAAATAAAGGATTGTTCTACAACTGTGGTCTCGTTACTCTCTCGCCTTGTGTGAGAGAACTCAACCTGTCCTTTTCAGGACAAAAATTTACTTACAACCTGCCCTTTTCAGGGCAAATTTTACGTAGAATTCATAAAGATAACTTGTCCTTTTTAGGATTAGTTATCTTCCTTAAACGTGACAATATTTTGAGGCTCGTGACAACCGACTCCAGAGGACAGTGCTCAAAACCTTGTTAAGGTTCGAGTGCCTGACACCTGGAGTGGAACGGGTCTTCGAAACGCGAACCCTGCTTGGGTTCCTTTCTCGAACGACACCGATCGGCTCTGTTTCGGCGACTGCTCATGCCAGCCAGGTCCGAATGCGTCAAGAGACGCCGTCCAGAAAAGGCAGCTCGCGCGCGTGCCCATCGTAGAAACGTCAGGGAACATAACTCGGAACTCGAGGCGTACCTTGCCTACGATCCGGAGTACCCTCAACCGTCGTCATCGTCGAGGTTCTTTGTGGAACTAATCCGTAGACATCCTCTGACAAGGGACCCCCGCCGTAGGCCAGCACGGGAGCAACTTCACGGCCCACTGACGCTGCCGGTGCCGAAATACACGTCGGTTCCGGCCTCGTCCACCACTACTGCCGTTGCGCGTCCTATTATCAGACCGCGTCCGAGCTCCTCCGACCATCTCCTCAGGCCACCGCCACCTCTCGCCGTACCCCGGGACGCGACACCGGTGTTGCCAACCAGCCGTCGGCAAAGGAAGCAGTTTGAAGAACTTTTCGGTCTCAGCCCGAATAAAGGTCAAGCCCTGCTGGTGACACCTCCACGCCTCGCGACTGTCCCGGCTCCGAACCAGCACTCACCTGACACGCTCTTCATCCCTGTCGGCGTCTCCCCCGAGGCCTTCTCGCCGGTCAAACACTTCTCCCCCGTAACGTTGGCGTCTTCCTCGCGCAGGCGCCTACGCTTCGAGCCCTATTAGCTCTTAACCGACCTCAACCGGCCCTTTTCAGGGCCACCATAGATTTTTGCGTAAGAAGAATTTTCACTCTCTTCGAGAACTACCTCAATACACCTTTTACACCGTACCATATAACCACGTCACTACTCCCAACACGGTACCATTTAACAATATATCTTAAATGACAAACTTCAGATTTCGATTGTCGAGACTCTTTGTATACATTGCCAGCAGGAATTTGTTAGATTTGATTTTACCTTGATTCTTCGATTGACTATCTTCTAAACGCGTTTCTTCTAATTGGGCTCTTCGTTGTAAAAATGTTATCATTTCTTTCATAGTTGGAAGTTTTGATTCGATGGTAAAATCTTCCCATTTATCGCGAATTAATTGATTTAGTCTACCTTTAATTAGTGAAATTAAAATTGTATCCCATTTGTCGACGGAAACTTTTAATGATTCTAATACGCGGAAATGTTTTGGAATGTGTTCTAATAACGCGCATATAGAAAATTCCTTTGACTCTGTGCAATATATGCGATATGAAGATGTGATAAAATAATTAATTGATTAAAATGTAACTTTATAAAAAGGATATTTATTTGGTTAAAACGTTGTTATCGTTACATGGTTTGGTGGAGACTAAACCCCCCTTTCTTATCATTCCCCCATAATACGTCTCCTGTGATACGTTATCGTCACGTGGTTTTCCCCATAAAATTATTCTGAATTCAAACAGACACACAGGGAAGTTCGAGAAGTGCTTTAGTGTGACTTTCAACTATGAATCGGTGATTGTTAAAACACTCTTCAAGTAAGTCCCACGCAACCTAATAATTTTTCGAGGATGTTTCTAAAGCCGAAATTACGCTAGCTACTTCATCCTTTAAGCATGACTTTAAATAATGTAATTTTTGAATAGCAGGAATTCTCTCGGGTTCGTTCTACAGGTAATTCACTAATCATCCCTTTAAACTTTCGGTTATAGCAAAATGTCTACTTTCAAATGTATTCCTTTCAGCGTAATTTAAGTTGAACTCGTCGTCATCATCACAAAAAAGAATTTCTAAATGCGATTGAATTGCTTGGAAATCTTTCCAATTTTCCTCGATTTTTTGTAATCGTTCCACAGGGTCTAAGGTCACTTCGATAAGTCTAGACATCTGGCATTGGCTCACATGCTCTCCACTTCAGCTGTAGTTCTTCAATGGAATGTAGATTGACTTGGAGTTCAAGGACCATAAAATGTTTGTGTAAATGAAACGTTTAATTGATAGCGTGAATAACAGGTTTAAATGAAACGAAGTGATGTACATATAAATAACAAAGTACTATTTATTAATTCAGCTTGGCTATTGGTATGAGTGAAGTACATTAATTATTGACAGTCTTAGAAATTGAATTTTAGATGTTGCTCAGTTGAAATCAAAATTGTATCTGGTTTGGTATAGAATGCGTGGAGTAATAATTATTTAGAGGTTGACACGATATCGTACAAGAGTGAGAGAGATAAAATAATATCCTATCTCTCTCACTCTTGTACGTTAACATGACAACCTGAATGCAGAGCTGTGAGTATAACCTACAAGAGTATAATTTTGTTTATATACAAATAAACGGTTATTTATTATAACTATTAAATAATAATTTTACCTAATGCATTATGCATAATGCTTCTAAATTAAACTTAGCCTTAATACCTTTAATTTGAGGTTAGGTTTAAGGGACCACAATGTAATGTGAAGCCAGCATTAAGGCCATTAATTTATGTTGGTGCGGCTAGTGTTGTATTATGTAGGTGTTAACGAACTTTATAATTGTTTTTTTATTCAGTCTGATTTTGTCAGTGATCTGTGAAAGATGGATTGTAATAAAAAGTGCGTTTTCTCTTTGACGGAATCGATGTCAGAAAAAGGTAAACCAATTTTAATTTGTAATGAATTTAAATTTCATTTTCAGAAGAGTTATGCTGGTAGTGAAGAAAGATGAATGTGTTCGGTACGCAGTTGTAAATCGTTTCTGCGTACATCGAATAGTTTACCGCATAAAGTGGTAGTTAGAAAAAGTGTTTTAAACCATAATCATTCGCCAATGGATAAAACTTCAATTAAAAAACTTTCTTTATTGATAAGTGTGAAAAGAAAAGCAACTTGTGACCCATGTAAAAAACCATCAAAACTAATTCATTCTTGCATTTCATCAGAGCATAAAGATTTAAAGTATAAAGATTTTAGAAATGCAAAACAAGTTTTATACCGCGCTCGAAGAAAATTTTGCCATCTTAACCTTCAAATGTAAAAGAAACGCATGAATGTTTAAGAAAAATGTCTGTAAATACTAAATTTAACGAAAATTTTTTACTTTTAAATGATTCTTCTTCGAATTTAATTATTTTTGGCACAGAAAATAATTTAAAATACCTTTCTGCTTCTTAATCTATATACATTGATGGATCATTTGATCATGCAACTTCTTTTTTAAAACAGATTTTTACATTTCACGGGTATTTTAATGGTTGCTATAATCCTTTGGCCTTCTGCCTTCTTAAAGATAAACGCGAAATTACTTACACTGATTGCTTTAAAAAATTGTGTTTGTTATGTGAAGAAAAAGGTTTAACTTTTAAACCTTCATCAATAGTAGTTGATTTTGAAACGGCTATTCACAATAGTATAAATACAATTTGGCCATATGCACGGATTATAGGTTGCCGCTTTCATTTATCACAAGCCTGGTTTCGTAAAATTCAAGAACTTGGGCTCGTATTAGAATACAAAAATAAGAATTCAACAATTGGCGAATGATTAAGAACTTGTTTCGGTTTAATGTTTTTAAATCCTGCAGATGTTAAATACTGTTTCTCATTTGACTTGCTCTCTACAATACCGTTAGATGACAGAGTTCTTAAATTTGCAGAATATCTAACTTCAAATTATATTCGTCATGAAGCACGAAGAAATATTCCCCCAAATCTGGGCTGCAAATTCCGCGGAATTGACACGCACTACGAATGCGTGTGAATCATTTCATTCTCATTTTAATAAATCTTTTTACCATACACATCCATCGATTTTTAAAACTATTGATGTTCTAGTTGAAGTTCAAGTAGAGTCTCATTTTAAATTAAAAAATTAAAAAATATAGTGCTTTGAAAGCGCATTTTTTAAATTTCTTTCGAACCTTTAATTACTATTAACATTTTTTTAATTTAAATGTCAAAACTTTATAAAGGGCCTTTCAAGCCTTGAAAAAATATTTATTTTTTGGTTTTTACTTTAAAAAACACATTTTTTAAACACGCCAGCATTAAAAAAACATAATTATGCTGACAGTCATAAGCCTGGTAGAAGTGTGAAGGAAGAATTGTTTTTTAATATTATCAATATACACTAAGAAAACATTATACTTAAATGAAACACAAAAATGATGTTAGAAGATTTTTTTTTATTGAAATAAGTTTGTAAGTTTAATCTTAATATATAGAAAATATCTACTGCATTGATTCAAAAGTATTTTTTGTTTGAATAATTATATTTATTTCAAACATATTTTCTGTTACGGTTTAAACAAAAATTATGTTTAAAAATTTTATGTTTGAATCAAACTTAAGAGTTAACTACATTTACGATTGTTTGTCATTACCACTTAAAAATTAATTACGTAAAAAATTATATTATATTGTAATAAAGAAATTTCATTTCTTGACAATATATTCAATTGCTAAACTGAATTAATTTAAATGGAATTTAAAGCAATCATTTCAGTATTTGAATCAAATACCATTTAATTGACTCCAATAAATATTATTTGATTTGAATACATATTTAATTGATAATAGTCAATTAATCGATTATTTGAATCAATTAAATATTTTAGTGTAATGTTAAAAGCGCTTTAAAAAGAATTTTGAAAGGGTCAAAATCGGGGAAAGCAATAATGTAGATTTTTTGTTACGGAGTTTTCAACAATCCCGGAAATTGAACTAAATATCTCAAGGTTTTTGTTGCCTCGGAAGCAGTTTTTTCACTTGTTAATCATTTATTTTAATAACAGAAGTCATTAAACAAAATGTCAAAAAGGATCCAAAGCAGGGAAACCAGTGACTTTGGTTTTTTCACGGATTTTCTAAAAAATCCCGCTATTTAAACTACATTATCATTTCCACGCCTCGGAAGCAATTTTTTTTCTTTTAATAATTGTTTATTCTTTTTTGTAAATGGCTTTTAATATTAAAATAAACAATTATCGAAAGAAAAAATTGCTTCCGAGGTGAGAGAAATTGAATGAACATGCATTTTTTCGACGACAAGTTACTAATAAATTATAATTTTTTTAAAGTTTAACATTTTTTAGGCAAAAAATATATGCACGAATTCGTAATGAAGTCAGGAATCTGAATTTAATAAAATAAAATTAAAAATATATATAGTAATGATGCTATCACTCGGTCGATAAATAATTAAAAAAGAGATGAGATAAACGATCACTCCGAGTCAGGATCACTCGGAGTGATTGTTTATCTCATCTCTTTTTAAAAATTAAAAATGTTAATGTTTAAAAAAAATTTTTTTATTTACATGTCATTATGGAAAGGTGCCTTAATGAAGGATTAAGGGTCCGTAAAATGTTTTGTTATTTTAATTCTAGATTTAACTTTTAGGGATGTTTTGAGCATTGTAAAGGCAAAAGTTAAACAGAGTGTCTATTATTATTTTTGTTTAACAAACTTTCCGGTTATTCCCAGCTTTGTCAGAATTTTTCCGAGTGTATTTTTTCTTATCAAATATAAATTTTCTTAATAAGTATTAACGATAAATAAAACTACAAATGTCTACAAAAAATTAGTAGAAAATTTTGATTAACTTATAATACTATAATTAAATTTTTACAAATAATTGACAAACATTGTTTTCTGCATTTTACTTAATTAAAAATAAATTATTTGATGATAAAAAGGCAATCACTGATTTAAAATAGTA
Organism: Leptopilina myrica (nomen nudum); assembly: GCA_032872475.1. NCBI lineage: Eukaryota > Metazoa > Arthropoda > Insecta > Hymenoptera > Figitidae > Leptopilina > Leptopilina myrica (nomen nudum). The sequence continues at coordinate 8,158,240 of CM065460.1, forward strand.
ATATTTTTCTAATGAAATAGTTAATGGTAGCTAATAATTATTTTTTTCGATCAAATTAAATTCTCCACTATTTCCTATTTTTGGAGACTGGTAGACACACTATTGAATGTACTTGAAGAAACTAAAACCCGTTAAAGACGGGTACGACAGCTAGTTGTGAAATAAAAGCAAATTTAGTGAGATCTTATTTTGTTTTAAAAAATCCATTCATATAATTTGATAATTATTTATTAGCTTTCGCCCGTCGACGACCGGCATCATCAGATAATTTTAAAACTGAAATTACACACAATTATTAGTAAAAGAAATATATCGAAAAAAAATTTCTGGAAGAACATAACCTATAACATAATAACACAATCTATAACTTACCAAGAGGGTTTCTTAACGGAAAATTACTAATATATAATTTTAAAAAACAACACATTTTTTTAAGTCAACAAAGACAACACTTAAAAAAGAAAAACATGTCGTTAAAAACAAAAATAAGAAACAGAAAAAATAAAAGGAAAAACAAGACATATGTTTGCATGCTTGATCCCTATTGTTCTAATATAATATAAAATTAAAGTGATAGTAAGTGAATTTGAACAGTACCTCCATACATGGTAAGGAAGAACCCTATACAGTAGATAAATTCAAATTTCACAAAAGCAGCAATTTAAGAAATTTCTGATACAAAATAAATATACTATTCAATTAGTGCTGAGAATTAACGAATGATAAAACTGATTTAAATTTTTTAAATCAGTCTGTTTATTAACAGAGTTTTCGGACCTGAAAATGTGAAACATCTTCTTAGTAAATTAGATTTTGAATAGATTTTTTATTTTAGATATGTGGATGATGTTATTACTTGTATCCACAAAGATAGTGTTAATAGTATTCTTGATGCTTTCAACAGCTATAATAATAATATACAATTTACCATTGAAATTGAAAATAACGGTCGCATTAGTTTTTTGGACACCCTTCTAATAAGAGAGAACAACTCTATCATTACTGATTGGTATCACAAAGATACTTTTTCTGGTAGATATTTGAATTTTAATTCTAATGTTTCTAGTAAAGATAAAATTTTAATTGTTTATGGCTTGGTGGACAGAGCCATTAAATTGTCTGATAAAAAAAAATTTTTAATGCAAATTTGAAATTTGTTCACGATATCTTAGTTGAAAATGATTACCCTGTAACTTTTTTAAATAAATATATTAATTTACGTTACCAATTTTTATTAAATAACAATGGTAATGATGTTAATGTCAAAGAACCTTTTTCTTCTACCAATTTAGTCGTTTTGCCTTATGTTAACGAGCTGCAATATTTTTTTAAAAATTTATTTAATGAATACAATGTTGGTGTTGTTTTCTCTTATGACAAGGATCCGTTTAAAATCTTTTCAAAAAATAAAGACCCTACTTCTCTTGATTTAAAATCGCATTTGGTTTATTGTGTTCCTTGCCAATGTGGAGCTTGCTACATTGGTGAAACTGGTAGATATATTAAAGACAGATTGAGTGAACACAGGAGGGATTGTAAGAACGATAGTAGAAAAACAGCTTTGGTCACTCATACACATGAAAACGATCATCTATTTAATTTCGGAGCTACTAACATCATATGTAACGAACGCAATTACAGACGAAGGAAAAGGGAGATGTTTCACATTCTCAAGTCCGAAAACTCTGTTAATAAACAGACTGATTTAAATAATTTAAATCAGTTTTATCATTCGTTAATTCTCAGCACTAATTGAATAGTATATTTATTTTGTATCAGAAATTTCTTAAATTGCTGCTTTTGTGAAATTTGAATTTATCTACTGTATAGGGTTCTTCCTTACCATGTATGGAGGTACTGTTCAAATTCACTTACTATCACTTTAATTTTATATTATATTAGAACAATTGGGATCAAGCATGCAAACACATGTCTTGTTTTTTCTTTTATTTTTTCCGTTTCTTATTTTTGTTTTTAACGACATGTTTTTCTTTTTTAAGTGTTGTCTTTGTTGACTTAAAAAAATGTGTTGTTTTTTTAAATTATATATTAGTAATTTTCCGTTAAGAAACCCTCTTGGTAAGTTAAAGATTGTGTTATTATGTTATAGGTTATGTTCTTCCAGAAATTTTTTTTCGATTTATTTCTTTCACCAATAATTGTGTGTAATTTCAGTTTTAAAATTATCTGATGATGCCGGTCGTCGACGGGCGAAAGCTAATAAATAATTATCAAATTATATGAATGGATTTTTCAAAACAAAATAAGATCTCACTAAAATTAATAATCCAAACAAAATAACATCGTAATAAAAGCAAATTTATTCAATTATTTTCTTCTAAAATGTAGTTCAAGTTCTTTTTACATTTACGCCAAATTTTTGAATTCTTGGGTTAAATGTAAACACTTAATTATTTATTAATTAAATTGACGAAAATCAAAAATCAAAATCAATTTTTGTTAAAGCATTAATAAAGAAGAATGAAAAATTTTGTTTGATTTTTTAATTTATTTTTATTCAAATGCGAGGCAAAATACTGAAACAGTAAAATTTTGATTTTCAATCTTTTTTGCATTAAAAAATGACTTACACTATGGCATTGCCAACTGTCAAAAAATGAAATATTGACAATACTCAGAACATCTTGTAGGTGAGCTGAGGTAAAAATATTGACGTCGAACTTACTTTTAAATTTCTAAATTTAGTAAAACATCTACTGTTTACATTTACCCCAAATGACCCTAAATAGTTTATAAATCATGCTGATTTTTGTACCATTTCTAGTGCTATTGAAAAGCACTTTACCTATGAAATATTAAGAGGTTTGATTAGAAACTGCAGAGAGAAGACAATGTTAAAGTTTTTGGGTAAGTGTGAACAGTGTATTTTGTTAGCTATATGTTATCGAAAGGTTTTTCCCTCTGTTTTTAAATAGAGAAAAAAAATGTTTAATTAAAGTTTAACTTAATTTTTTCAGAATCAAAATAAATATTTTTGACTTTTTTGTAAAATTAAATATTAAATTTAAAATAATATTTGAATAAATTAAACAAATTTTTTTTCGTTGATCAACGTTGTGGCAACTTTTGATGACGAAAAAGCAATCCATCTGCTTGAAAATGACAAAAGCAGAAACATACGTATAACAGATAAGACATCAATAGAGATATACTTGACATATTAAACTGTGAATTTGATTTCAATGAGGAAGATGCAAATACTGAACGCAGCTCTGATAATTTAGGAAGACATTCCCTGCTTAAAGATTGTGAATCATTGGCTACTGGTAGCGACGCTTTAAATTCACATATAGTCAACTCGGTTAAGACTAATGAAACTAATAAAATAATGTCTACTTATAGCGACAAGAAAATAAATGTTTTGATGAAAAAAAGCAGGAAGGAACGTGTTATAGATAAAGGCATAAACGGAGAAGAATTTGAAATTTCAAATTGTAATAATCGTTATATTCGACAATGTATGATTTCAACGAGGAACAGGCAAATACTGAAAAAAGCTTGGATAATTTAGGAAGACATTCCCTGCTTGAAGATGGTAAATCATTGGCTGCTGATAGCGACGAGGAAGATGCAAATAGCGAATGTAGCTTCGATAGTGTAGGTAGACATTCCATGCTTAAAGATTATAAATCATTGGCCGCTTCAAGTACTTCTAGCTCAAGTTTAAAAAGTGAAATAGTTAGTTAATAGTATTTTAAAAATATTCAATATACAATTAATATTAGAACATACTATGTTCCAAGAGTTAAATGGAAACATCCTGATGAAGGTCATTACTCCCGAGATACTGTTAGAGAATCTTTTAAATTTATTATACATATGCTAAATGTAATAGTGGAAGTCACAATCAACATTTCAGGTTTAAAATAAACAATTTGAACAACCCTACTACTCTTCTCATTATTCGAAGCGATAATGAAATAATCGAATCTCATGATCAGACAAAAATTTTAAAATGTCAGCAAATTCACGGAGAAGAACGGCAAAAACCGAAAAAAACTGGAATAACAAAGGGCTAGAGATTTTTATTTTGATAGAATTCGTAAAACGGATATAGAATTGTGGAATAAGGGACATCCCCAAGGTGTCGTGAAAGTAGACTCAATTCATAAATTGAAATCTGAGATTAATAAAGGCAACCGTTTGGAGCTAAAAAGCACAAATTTGCAACATCTGATACAGTTGTTTTTAAACGAAAATAAATGGCATGACCTGACATTCAATCTGTAGGATTACCTCTCAGGGTCGTAATGTTTACAAAGAGACAAATTAGAACAATTATCGAAACTCTAAAAGTTCTAATTTTACACTTACAATTAGATTCGTCTGGAAGATTTATTCGTCGAAAATACGATTGTCATCAAATATATTACTTTTGCATTGCCTGTCGATTAGCAGAGTCTGTTTTTCCAGCTGCTAAAATGATAACATGTCATTACAACGCATCTTTTAATAGTAAATTTTTAAAAGATTTTTAATTCTTTGTTTGCAGTTTGTACCAATATAATGACAACATATGGTCTATATTCGCTAGAATAGTAGTAGATTGGTCCTGGTTAACTATGGCCTCAATATTGTTCAAATGGAACGAAATTTCAGTCGAAACGAATGCAAAATTAACGTATGATTATGTAACTGAAGGAAAAATCCCCTCAGAATTACATTTTTATTATCGTGTATTGCTCATCTAATACACACCGTCTGTCGTTACCTTATCAAAAAATTTCCCGATTTAAAATCAAAGAAAGAAATCTTTTTAGAGTTTTTTAGCCTGCTGCTATTATGTAAAGATGTAACTAAACTGGATTCAATTTATACAGAAGAAAATATCTGGGTATGTATAATATAATTGTTTTAATATGCTTCTAATATTAATTTTATTACTTAAGATACAGTTTTGATTTAATAATATAGTTAATTTACATGTTCTTTTATTTCTTAATTTAAATTAGTCAAAATTATCAATAATTCAAATAATTAATAAGTTTATTAATTATATAATTTTAATTAGATGGAAAATTCGAGCAAGAATTACATTTAAAAGCGGGATAAAAAAATTTACGAGTGGCCAGGTATTTAATATGCATTTATTAGATGGGAAAACGGAATTTAAATGCACAGTCAAATATAGTACCTTACCCTTTTATAAAAGGTATTATTCAAAACTTATAGCAATATAAAAAACGTTATCATAAGAAGACGCCTCTATTCAAGACGACGACATTTCAAACGAATTCTATGCACCGAAATTTTTAGAATACTGGACTCTCGAATTTATACCCTATTTTTTAATATGCGGAACCTTAATGATTAGTTTAATAGACAAAAACATTTTAAGAGTTAGCAATGCTTTTGTAGAGTCTTAGAACAAAGTCAGGGTAGCCGCAAGTCATGGAAAAACTGGAAATCAGGGAAAAGTCAGGAAATTTTGTTAGTTAGGGAAAAATCAGGGAAAAGTCAGGGAATTTTTAAAAATTGTTTAAAAGTCAGAGAATTTTGATCGAAACAAACCACCAATTTAAAAAAAATTTGATACTTACATGTCAATTCAGTTTTTTATTTAGCCGTTTTTATAATACAGCTCATTATAATTGTGCCGTCACATTTTTTATAAGTTTGGACCTTCTTATGGATATTTTAATGTAGAAAATTAAATAATTCAAAAAAATGTTAGTTAGGGAAAATTAAAAATTAGTCAGGGAAAAATCAGGGAATTTTGAAAATAAAATTTTGCGGCCACCCTGAAAGTAATCAAACACAAAGTTTTCAAAAATCGAAAGCAGAATACAATTGATATGGTAGTTAGAGACTTAACAGACAACGTGCAAGACATGATGAAACAAGATAGTTTTAAAACGTCAGTAGGAGCAAAAATGAATCTTCATTCAAAAAAATCATCGCTTTATCCTAAACCGAAAGACAAATCCATTCACTAAAGAAATGTGGAGTGATGAGAAAGAAAAGAAGATCAAAAAAAGAACACTTTCGAATGAATTCGATTTTACTTTCTGTGAAGATAACCTCAAAAAGTGTATTTTGAGGTTATCTTCATAAAACTGGAAATTTAGTACAAATTATAAACGAAATTAATATTGCTATTATTTGAATAGCTTCCAAAAATTGCATTCCATAATATTAACATTTTTGAAATGTACATTAATAATGTTTTGTTTTATATTTATTGCATTTTTTAATTTGGGGTGTCGTTCACTTAGTGGGTGTCGGTCACAGGACCCGTTACCCTATAACGCTTAAAACAAAGAATGAAAAAATCCGCTTGCATGTGGGATCGAACACCCCCGATGCATACCGGACACGCCTATAAACGTACCTATTTAGACCGTACGCCCAATTAAGGTTGGAAGGTATTCTGCTTAGTTTACTATATCAATGTTAGAGCCGTATATTCTGTATAAACTATCACTCAACACTGTTTCAGCATGGGACACCAATGTTCGTCCCATGCTCGATTCAAGACTCAGTCAATCTTCGTGAGCGAAGATACAATATTCAGTTTTCTTATTTTTGTCAAACGTATGGTTCATTTTTCTGTTAAATATTAAATCTTATTATCTAATTTACTTTTCTAGAAATCAGTGACGAAAAAAATTAAAAATTACTGCTTTCTCCAACTTGAAGTCTTTGATTTTTTTAGAATACTTTCTAAGACAACAATAAACTATTATCGAAAGAGAAAAAGCGCTACCGGGCCGAGAAATAATTAATTTACTTAAAATTATCCACCTTTCGTAAAAAAGGTGACAAAAAATAAAAAATTACTCAGGGCGAGTTATTTATTCCATGGGGAGTTAGCATTTGAGTGTAAAGTTTAAACTCTCTTTATTTAACTCCCTAATGGGTGCGACTTTCATAGAATCCCCTAGGGAGTTAAAATTTAACTCCCTTTTTTACAGTGTAGTTTTTGAGGCAAACAAAAGAGACACTAAAAATTTAGAATTTTCTTATGAATTCTAAAAATGTTATTTTTTCTATCATATAATAAAATACCCCTAATGTTTCCCTGAATTGCCTGACCTGTGGCAACCCGGAAATATTAGAAAATCGTCAAAAAGAATAGATTATAGGTTTTAGCAATAGATGTTTGCAAAATCTATGTTCAGTTGAATCTTTTCAAGTAATTAAAAATAAATTTTTAATAATATAAAATCATTCCCATATAGTATAATTTTTTTTAAATTATATCCTCACATGAATTATGTGCTGAGTGAAAAATTTTCAATCAAGTTTATATTATTTAGAGCATGAAGGATAAAAGTACATCCTTTGATGCTTTCGAGTTCCAAGTTACCCAGCCACAAGGCGGCTAACCACTGAATTAACAGTCGACAAGCATCCTCTTCCTCTAATTATCCATTTACTTTGGAAAGAAAAAAAATCTCCTTTTTCCAATAATTATACCCATTTGAATAATTATTATTATAATAAGAATTTATTTTTTAATGAATAACACCTCATTCAATAACTAAATTAGTTTTTTTGTTTCTTTATTTCAAATAAACTTACAGTTTGCGCAGCAGTGTAGTGAAGCAGCGCATCACAGTGGTGAAGCGGTACTCGTCGAGGATAATCAGCCGTGGTTGACCACGTTTGAACCGCAACACCGATCAACAGTCTCACTTCGACATCCTGGGATTTGGTGCCTTCAAGTCCTATTCTCAACAGTATTCCACTCGTATCCTCCACTATTGCAACTCGATTTTCACGTGATTCGGAATAATTAGTTTCCGTGGTCGCTGAAGAAAGAAAGGAAATCATTAGGCATTACATTTTTTTTGTAATTTCCTAAGGAGTTCTATTAATAAAGCTTGAAAATAATTATTTTTTTTATTCTTAAACTTAAAATTATTTTTAATCATAACAATTTAACAATTTTTAATTTAGAGGTGAAATTATAAGTTTAAAACAGTCCAGTTTTGTCTTCATTTAGATTTATTGTAAAGTTTGAAGTAGATTTGAATGTAGTTTTTGAAGTTTATTAAATAGGAGACAGTAGGGAAGCAAAAAAGTGACCACTGCGATTAAAAAATCATATGCATATATAATTATTATAAATAATATTATTTTTAAAATAAAATAAATTAATCAATTTGCAAAATTGAGTATACTACAGGGAGAGATAATTTTATTACGTCACTTATATTACCACTATTCGAAACTAATAATTGCCGCACTAATTATAATTAAATCACACCTTGGCGTACTCAAAGCTGAAATCACGAGTTTCTTGACGAGACATTTTAGAACCACAAAGTGTTAGCATAATACACGTCATGCAGAGCGGTTTAATTAAATTGTTTTCCTTGCAATTAAGGAAAACAAGAGAGAAAACGCGTGGGGAGTAAACGTAACAGCTGTATCAACTTTCAAGATTGTTTTTCAATTCAGTCGTTTTGCACTTTTTTTAATATTCTTAATCTAAAAGAACTGATTTCATAATTCTTACTTGGTGCGTAAAATATTCTGCAGTGATCCGGTTGCTTGAGAATTTTGTCCAAAACTTCTGCATCGACTATTTGACCAGGAAATAAATTTGACCTCTCGTCTTCAGCGGTATTTTCAACTCCACTTGCAACTGAATTTTCGTTTTCTTTTAGATAAAGTCATTATATTTACTTTTTTTTTCTTTTCAATTTTCAGGCTTTATACTCGATAATTAATCATGAGAAAAGTAACAAAAAGTAGGTTTAAGATTTGACAAAAGTAGTAAAAACGTAGCTATCGAAATAAAATTCAGTTTTAAATTTTAATCGATTCACAAACTTTGTATTCAATGTTTCGGTCTTTTTCCTTCCTTTTTAAAAAAAATTCACTTTTTTTCTTATCCTGGTAATTTTTCAATTCTAAATTTTTTAAAAATTCAATTATTTTTCAAATTGTTTGTTACAATTCTTCAGAAATACAATTATATTTAAAAGTAATTTTTAAAAATAAAAGAAAAATTCATTAAAATATTTACTTATAATGTATTTATTTAAATAAATTCGAAAGAAAATCTTTTGAAATATAATCATTTCTAAAAATTTATTCCATAACACTTCTAATATTCAATTATTAACTAAAATTTTGTATAAAACTAATTTTCAAATCTATTCTTGTCTATTCTTGTTCAGCGATGAATTTTATTATTTCAAAAAATAATTCAATTCTTGCAACAAACTTCATTAACATTTTTTCAAAATAGTTGAATTCCTCCAAAAAAATGTTATTAAAATTTTTGAGAATAATTGAATTTTTTATTAAAATATGTATTTTGAAAATAATTAAAGTCTTTTGAAAAAAACAATTACACTTGTATTGAAAAAAATGAATTCTTATAAACAAATTTTAGCAAAATTATTAAATAATAATGTTTTGAGAATGAAATAAAACTTTTTAAATTATTATTTACAATTTTTTATAAAAGTTGTTCCATGAATTTCATTATTCTTATAAATAAAAAAATTCTTTAGAGCAATTGAATTATTTTTAACAAAATTTTAATAAAATTTCTCGAAAGAGTACAATTATTTTTAAAAAAATATCAATAGTCAAATTTGATTATTTTCAAGAACTTTAATATAACTTCAATTATTTTTAACAAATTTATTGAGATTCTTTTTAAAAAATAATTATTTTCAAAATTATTCAAATTCAAATATAATTGTGAATTGTAAAATAATCCGCAAGAATTTAATTATTTTAATAAAAAAAATTCTTTGCTAGAATAAATTTTTTTTTATAAATATGAAAATTCTTCGTTAGAATTAAAATAAAATGTTTCGGAAGAATTCAAATATTTTCAATAAATTTTTAACAACTTTTTTCGAAAGAATACAATTTCCTTTAAAAATATGATTTAAATCCAATTATTTTCAACAATTCTGTAAAAAAATTCTTTGAAACATATAAATTATATTTATAAATTGTAGAAACCTTGGGCCTAATACAGACTTCTAGCCTAACACTATAAGAAAATATGTTTTTGAATCCACAAAAAAAATTACCAAGTAAAAAGTTGATTTTTATAATGTTTGAAGCATTTTTTTTAAATCTCTGTTTTTAGACTGAAACTGCTTTAAAAATACCATTGATATTCAATTTTTATGTATTAAAATTTATTTCTTTATTTTTCTAACTAATTTCCAATCATAATTTTATTCTAATTTTTTTTGTATTTGTTACATAATAATAATAATTAAATAAATAATTTTTTCATATAAATAATTGAATTTCAATGGTCATTTTTGCATTACCAGTATATAAACAGTTTTTTCAAAAAAAAATTATTATATAATAATTATACAAATCAATTTTTTTATTTGGCAATTCTTTTTTGGATTTAAGAACTTTTTTCTAAAAATCAATTCTGAATATCAATTTTAAAAAAAAATCTTTAATGGATAAAAATATTTTCGAATAGATTTTATTTTATGACTATTGAATTCCCCACAAAAAATTTCCCCAAAAATAATTTGGTGAAAAGTTTAAATTATTTTCATGATATAGTACAAATAGCGGTGTTTCCTTGATAAAATTAAACGGGTAAATTTTGGTTGAGTAATCTAAGTGAGAATAAATTAAAAATTTGTAATTATTTAAAATAATTAAATTCTAAAGAAAATTTCATTATTTTTCAAAATAATTGAATTCTCAAATTGTATTTTATTAAAACATTTTTTAAAAATTGAATTTTCTGGGAGAACTTTTGCAAGATTTTTAAAAATAATTGAAATTTTCGAAGAAATTATTTAAAATTGTATTAAAAATAAGTAAAATTCTGATAAGAACTTTATTATTTATAAATAAAAAATAATTGGATTTTTTACGAAGATTTATATTTTTATTCTTGGGAAAAAATTTCGAAACTAATAAAATCGTTTCAAAGAAATTTATTAACTTTTTTTAAAATTATTATTTGCAAATTTAAAGATTAAAGTAAAAAAAAGAAACAAGTAGTTTTTACTTTTACAATACTAAAAAAAGTATCTAAATAGTGGCAAATAATAAAAAAATGATGTAGTAAATAGTAGGCTTTAGGAAATGAGTGGGAAGCCTGAATTTACCTTGCCTAGTTGAAATTGCCAAAAGGCTGGCCACTTTTGCCTTGATGAGGTCACGGCGAATTCTTCCTCCTGATCCTAAAAATTCAGCCCACTGTTCAGCCACAGTGGCTCGAATTTTTAGACGAATGAAACCTGGCATACTGGCATCTTCTTCCACATTCACAGACGGTTCCTCGTCACTATTTATGACTGGTGTTGACAAAGCGTCAATTCTCAACAGGTACTCAAATTTCAATTGCTAGGTTTTTAAACAAAAAATCTTTACTTTAATACAAAACGAAAACAAATCCAAAAGATCCTGTTGTAAATCATCATTGTTCCCACCCGTAGTTTAGATACAAAAGGTACAAATTAGATAATAGTTTGAGTATTATTTAATTTGTACCTGAAAGATTGATTAGATAATTCGACAACTATTATACAATTTACGTCTGAAATTTTCCTTTTCAATTTTCTTTTTTAGCTTTCCTTTGTTAATAATAATGATTTTAATAATTAATTTGTATTATTTCATAAACTACTTTTATTGAACCAAATTAATTTTAATTATGAAAATTCTTTTTTGAAAAATAATTTGAAAATCTTTTTTTTTCATAATTGAATGGAATTATTTGTAACAATTAGAATCATTTGCTTGTAACATTTATCTGCTAATCTTTCTTTTCATATTCAATTGAAATTTCGTGGAACCGTAAATCTTCATTATATAAAGAAAAGTATATGCTCCAGCATGACAGTTAATTAGATTTAAGCTCTAGAGATAAATCGGACATCCCATACTCTTTTATTTACTTTTTTCTTTTCTTTTTTAATTTATCTTACCTTAATCCTACGACGTTCATTGAGCGAAACGAGGAACAACGATGAGAATCTGCGGTCGAGATTACATACTCTCGCTACCAAACGTTGCACTAATCTTTCCACGGTTGATTCAATTGCAATAATATCTACAGAAGCTGTAAAAATTCATTTTTATTTTTCATTTCCATGGATTCAGCATTTTTTCCAAACTATTAGAGTAGAATTAGAAAAGAAAATTAACTTTTTCATTTTCAAACATAGCTGATGAAATATTAAATAAATATTTAATATTAAAAATAAACAAATAATTAAACAACATAATTATAGTAATAAAAATAATTTTCGAAAAGAAATATTCAGACCTCGGATCGACTTTAACTGTACATGACTGTTAGATATCCAAATGATAATTTTTTCGATCACTTTTGTCTTAACTTGTTTAATAATTGAGTTATGTTTAGGGAATTATTTTTTATGATTTATTATTATTTTTATAGAAGAGAATTTGATTGAAATTGGTGACAAACAAATTTTGGGTCTTGTATATTTTATCAAAATTGCAAAAAATTCCAAATATCCAAATAAGTAATTAAAATGTGGTACAATCGTTTAAAATAATTCAAATTTGGTAAAATCTTTTTTAAATAATTAAGTATTGGAAAATGTAAAAAAGTAATCAAATTTTTGAAGAATTTTAATTACTAATACGAATATAATTTTTCCGAAATATTAATAAAAATCCAATAAAGTAAATTTTTAATTATTTAAATTTACATTCTTTAAAAATAATTAAATTTTAAAAAATTATGGTACACAATTCTAAGAATTAATTTTTTTAAATATTCTAATGTATTTTTTTAAATAATTGAATTTTTCAAAAGAATTTTTTTAATTTAAAAAAGCTAATTATTTTTTTGAAAAATATTAAGTAACAATTTAGAAAATGATTGTTTTCTTCAAATTGTTAAAAACAATTTTAAACAATTGTAGTATTAGATATTATTCTTATAGGTGTGTATTTAAATTTTAAGAAATATAATTCAAAATATTGCAAGTATTTGAATTTTAAAAAATTATAAAAAAAATGGTAAGAATTAAGTTTTTTTTAATTAGTCTGATTATAGTTTTTATTAATTTTCGTTTTTAAATTTTTACTTGAAGATTTTTTATTAAAATTGTTGAGAAATCAATTTTATTTTTGAAATTTGCAGTTAAAATTCTTCAAAAGTTGATTTTCCAAAATTGTAATAAAATATTTGCAAAAAACGGTTAAGTATTTGTTAAATTAAATTTCCCAAAATTTCAATTATTAACGCTATAAGAATTGAAATAAGTTTTATTTGGAAGAAAAATTGAAAATGTCCGAGGCTTGAATATTAAATTATTAAAAAAAAGAATTTGACAGAAAAAATCAAGCTATTAGTTATAAATAAAAAAATAAATATTATTAAACATACTTTCCACATTTTCAATAGTTTTCCTGAAAAATGTGTTCAAATTATCTAATTGATCTTTTGTAAAAATTTGTTTTGAAGTCATCAAATACAGACTTCCGGATTTATAATTCGTTCCACTTGGTGCACAACCCATATTGTATTATGAATATACACGGAGATAGAGTAGAAAAATAAAAATATTGTTCTATTTTCGATAGGACTCTGCTAGAAAAAAGAAAAAAAATCATAATATAGTATAACAAATAAAAATAATAATTACACGATATAATGAAAAAAATATTCCAGAATAAATATAATTTTTACTATATTAAAAACATTTTTTCTTCAAAAATAGTTCTTTCATCAGACACAAAAGATTCGAAATATTTGATGAGATATAATAAATAAAATCTATTTTAACAATATCATTGAAATGAAATAGCAAAATACCATTATTGGAAAAGTAGACGAATTCTCTTTATCGAGTTGGTTATTATCGTGGTTTGTTGAATTTATATCTATTGGCTCGATGCCATTCTCGCAACAATCAAACCTAACGCGACTAATTGATCGAATATTTCCACACGATCGAACAAGCAAAATTTAGCCAACCTCATCATCTTCGCGATAAATAGGTTTCCATGGTAATTTCAATAATTAAATTTCTTATGCACAAATAACTTTATTCTTTATCAGATACCTATAGGTATCGTTTTAAAAGAAAATTTCACATTTCCATAAAATGACTTTAATTCATTATTAATATTGACACATTAATTAGTGTATTTATAAATTCTATTTTCAGTAATCACTAATTTCCATATAGCAACCGTTCATTCATTACTAAAGAATTTGTATAAATTTAAGATATATATAAATAAAGTAAAAATGATTTAAAAAATCATAAAAATAACACTATATGTGTGATTATCATTCGCTCAGAAACGTATAAGAAAAAAATTATAGGTTATGTTTAATTGTTTGTACACTGTAAAAAATCCTAAGGATATTACCCAGACAAGGGGAAAAGTGACGCTTTAAATAAGGTTATGTTGCCACATTGAATGCGGCACTTTTCCCCTTGTCTGTAAAATAGCCACATTTTATGTGGGTAATATTCTTAGGATTTTTTACAGTGTATTGAGTTTTTGGGGTTTTAGGGTTAATCCATAAACTATAGTTACGTACATTAGCGCCATTTTTTCGCCAATCGTAACAAAAAGTTTGAAACCCCCTTTAGCCTCGAAGTGCTTGTCTACACTGTAAAAAATCCTAAGAATATTACCCACATTAAATGTGGCTATTTTACAGACTTTGGGAAAAGTGCCGCATTCAATGTGGCAACATAACCTTATTTAAAGCGTCACTTTTCCCAAAGTCTGTGTAATTTTCTTAGGATTTTTTACAGTGTAGTATGGATTACCCCTTAGACCTTCTTTTCCGGTGTTTCCGGTAAAAAAACATAACCTATATTTTTTTCTCTTTAAATGACGGATGACAACTTGACAGTTGACCTTGTTTTTTTCTCTTTAGATTGTTTAAAAGTTCACGTCAATAATAATAAAAATTTAACTATAAAAACTTACTATTTCATGAGTAAAATTTCACTGATTCTTTTAGAGATAATAAATCACAATGAACTTGAAGAAAGTGAAACCGCAAGAAGCTGCGGAGGAGGAAATTTCAGTAAATCAGCTGAGGAATTTTCGTGGAATGGGCTTTAGATGCGAACTGGAGGAAATTCCGAAACATATGTCTCTGTCACGAGAGTGTAAAACAACCCTGCTCATCCTCTTAGCACA
Organism: Leptopilina myrica (nomen nudum); assembly: GCA_032872475.1. NCBI lineage: Eukaryota > Metazoa > Arthropoda > Insecta > Hymenoptera > Figitidae > Leptopilina > Leptopilina myrica (nomen nudum). The sequence continues at coordinate 8,173,363 of CM065460.1, forward strand.
TTATCTTCAAGAAAAAAGAGCACTCATCCAGCATTGAAAAGTAAGTAAGCAAGAAATCTTTCTTTAAAGATACGTCTGAAATAAAATTAGGATCCTAAATTAAAGTAAATAAATGTCTCCTAAAAACGAGGAATTTGTATATCAAAATTTAATTTCTTATTTATTTTAAATATTTGCAATAATTCTGTGGAAGAAATGCATAACAGCATAACTGACATTTTTATCAAATTTGAGATAACATCAGATTTATATATATTTAATATTGCTCTTCAAAGTTCAATAGCTGAAAAATCATTAAAATGGTTATTAATGTAGAAAATAATGGAAAACATAATCGCATAATTGCGTTTTTGACAAAAGGAGACCAGCATAATAACATAACTGCATTCAATTTAAAAAACAATTGACATAATTAAAAATAAAAATAACCTTTAAGAATAAAAACAATAAGAATTTTGTAATGAAATATTTTTAGTAAAATACATTTTTTGTACTTTAAATTAAATATATTTATTTTAATAAAACTGGAACAAAGTTTTTATAACATAAATTGTGCATTTAATTATGTACTTATTTTTAAGGCTATTTCTATTCTAAAAAATTTTGGAAAGTTTTTCAAAAATAAATTGACAAATTCAGTAAAGTACATTTCTTTTCTCGTTTTAATAAATTAAAAACATTTTATAAAAAAATAAACTCTTATAATTTTTTCTAACGAATTAATAGTTTAATTTGTGTTTGTGTGAACAAATCTTATTATTATGACAAATCAAACCAAAATAAATTGTGACATTAAAAGTGTCTGAAGTTGGACCCATATACAAACTGAACTTGCATAACCGCATAAGTGCAATAAAACTCTAAAAATAAGATTTTTAGAAAATTGAAGAATAATTCCCCATTTATATAATTATATACAGCACTTGCATAAATTCATAACACTAAATTAAAAAGCACTCTATAACTGCAATCACTTTTGAGCTTATTTTGACACATACTCGAAATTTTATAAATTGATAAATGAAATAAATTTTTGGTATTAGAGAAAGCTTTTAAAAAAGTTTTTTTTAGAGAAGAGCACTTAAAAAATATGTGCTATTTAATCCTCTTTATTAACCCATCGTAAATGTTATATGAAGAGAGAGAGAGAGAAAGAGAGTTGGGAGCACTCGTTGACAGAAACACGGCGGTAACTGAATCAGGTTTATTTTATGAAGTCAGTTTTTCCAAGTACAGAGAGCGGAAAAATTACTGACATTTTAGTAATTGTTAAAGTGTAAAATTCGTCGATGACAATATTATCTCAGCCTCTCTTAGCCGTTTTCTAACAATGGATCCAGGCTTCCCGACCACCGAACCGGAATCACTTCCGATTTCGATTGTTGTGAGGTGACTTCCGGTCATGTGGGTGTGCCTCTGACACACAGGTTCGAAACCCATTGCATCACTGCAGTTAGAGAAGCGTAAAGTTGATTTGTGTCAACAACAATTTTCATTTTCTAAAGTAACTGTAATTTCAATTTATTGAAGAAAATTCTCATCTTCATTCTCTTTCAATCTGTGATTTTATTATTTCAATTAGATTCAATTGTCTCGTAAATTATCATTTTCTTGTGATTATAAAAGTATATTGTAACTTATAATGTAAATTGTATTATAAATTACATTATAAATTATATGTAGCACCTTCCGATTGAAGAGACCTAACACGCTGAAGAAAATTTTGATTTTAACTATTTTTCATATTGTAAGTAATTAATAAAAATTATTTATGACTTCAGGCAATTAAAAATGAATCATTAAAATAAATAAACAGATTTCTGAATATAACCAATAATAATTTTTTCATTTGGCTAAAGTGCGCTACGCTTAACAAAATTTTTTAAAAATAATATTTTAATATTTTTCAAAGAATTTTAACGAATACTTCGTCGAAAATTCAATTATCTTTATAAATAGTACATTTTTCGCAAAAAATTCAATTTTTTTTTTAAATAAATTTCTCGAAAAATGCAATTATTTAAAAAATTTTATTAAAACTTGACGAAAGAATTCAATTTTAAGAAACATTCAATTATTCAATAAAATAATAAAGTTCGTCGCAGAGAGTCAATTATTTTCAAAAATCTTTAAGTAATTCTGCAGAAGAAATAAATTATCGTGATAAACAACATAATTCTCCCAAAAAAATTAATTACTTTAAGGAATTTTCATAAAATTCTACTTCAAAATTCATCACAAAAATTGAATCATTTGAAAAATAATAAAAAAATTTCCAAAACATTCAATTATTTTTAAAAGTTTTTAAATTTTCTTGTCAAGAGTTAAATGATTGTAATTTTTTTTTAAATTCTTGGCAAAATTTCAATTATTTTAACAAAATATAATAAAATTCTCTTTTCCATTTGTTTTATAAATTAAGGCTATTGAAGTTATTCTCAGAAATTCAATTTTTTAAAAAAACTTTTAATAAAATTCTTCAAAAAGGTTTCAATTATTTTTAAAAATTGTTATAAAATTTCTTAAAATAATAAATTTTAGTACCTACAAGTTTAATTAAAATCCTTAATAAAAAATTAATTGTTTTTAAAAGTTGTTAATACAATTCTTCGTTAAAATTAAATTTTCAAAAACATTCAATTATTGAATACATTATTTATTTCTGAATTTAAATAATTAAATTCTAAAAAATTTAAAGGTAATAATAATAATTGATTTAATAATGAATTTCGGTTAAGATTTTGGATAATATAATTATTTTATCACTCGGTCATCTTTAATTATTATAAAAACATGAACATAATAATATTCTTAGACATTGTTGAATTTTAAAATTACTGAATTTGAAATTTTCGAAAATCTTAATTTTTATGGAAAGTAATAATGATTAAATATTTATTCAAAAACAGGGTGGCCACATGTCAGTAAAATCTGGGAAAAACTTTTTTGGCAGTTAAGTCAGGGAAAAGGCAGAGAAAAAATTTGTGTCAGGGAAATTAAGCAAATTAAGAGCAAAACGGAAATTATTATATAATTAAAGAAATTCGTAAATAAATGTAAGAAAACATTTTTTGTGTATTTAATAATTTTTAGAATGAATTTGAATATTCTTTAGGGTTATGAAAAAAGTTAAAATTCTATTTGGAAATCAGAGAAATGTCAGTAAAATACAAAGTTAAATTTTTGTGGTAACCCTGTATAAATTATAATTGTAATTTATAAATAATAATATAAATAAAATTAAACTTAAAAATTGTCTCATAACAGTGAGAAAGAATATTTTTTTTGCATAACTTTATATATATATATATACAACATATTTTACATTTATAATACAACTTTTTAAAATGCTGAATTCTTCACAATGAAACTCTTTACCTTATAAATGAAAAATCATGTTATTTTCTCTCAACTTCCTCCTTTCATTTCCGTTTTTCATTTCCTTTGGATTTTTTTTTCATCCACTTTCGTGAGAAGGTGAGAAGATACACATCACTTCAACGTGATGAAAAAATTATAAAATATGAAAAGTTTTTATATTTACATTTCAAATAATTCTCCACACATGTATGCGCACAGTTAATTCGCAGAAATGTAAAAAAGAACAAAATATATTCGGGAAACAATTAATGTTTGTTGACCATCATTATTCACACGTGTTGTTATTATTTTTTTTGTTTTGAAAAACAAATAATTTTCCTAGACACAAAGTTCTCGGACATGACTGACATAAATGAATTTTCCGACAGCGGTGATGTACTGTAGCTAGAAATATATAGTGATATATGAAACTATATACCGGCTTGCAATTCATTCTCGCTGAGTTAAATTGAATTTGTACTTCTATTATTATTCGTTCTGATTCAAAACAAAAAATAAGGGTGGGTTGTAATTTTTTTTTATCTAGAGAAAGTAAATTATTGAAGTCAATCAATTTTTTAATCAATTTTTATTTAGAATATGTTGCGGATGTAAAAGCAATTTCATTTTTATATGTTTTGAAAACTTTTTTCTTGCGATTCGAGATTTTTTTTTGATTTTCTAATTACAAATATATTTGTGACGCGATCTGAAAAAGGGACCTTAGAAGCAAAAAATTATAGGTTATGTTTGCAATATTTTATATGAAAATACAAAAAAATGATCAGCCGTTAATGTGAATCATTAATGTTTAAGTTTTCATTATAACTGAAATATTCAATAAACACTGATTTTAATTTGCAAAAAGCAAAAAGAAACTTTTAATCAACAAAAAAGTGACACTAACATAACCTTAAAGTGATTTGTTTGTAAGGTCCCTTATTTCTTAAGATCGCGTCACATTTTTTTAATGGCTCTTTTTGGCGTTACAACTGCGAGCGCCCCTTTAATTATTAGGATAATAAGTTTTTAAGTTTTCAAAAAATTATTGTTTTTAAATATGAAAAATAAATAAATTGGACTTTGTTTAGATAATTTTGATATGAAAATAAGATTACGTACTTCCTGATCGTACACAGAGATCGACAAAGATAATATTATTAATATATCATGAATAAGACGACTCGAAACGTCAGAATACGAGAGTCATTGAAGAAGACTGTATCTGCACTTTTCTGCGTAAAATTGTTTCCTTAGTCTCTATTGATAGTCTCTTGATAGTATATCTATTACGTACTATTCTCTTCAGTGGAAAAAAAACCCTTCTTAAAATCGTTACCAACTTGAATGTCTTCAATGGTTACAAAAAGTGATTTTTGCATTTATTCTAAATTTTATTTTTATGTCAATACATGTGCATGTTTACTTCGATTAACTGAAGAAAAAAGAAAGAACGAACGAGATCCAAACAGAAATGAGACGCTACCTTAAAATGGGCAAAGATTCTTTCGGTAACGATGATGATTGCTGGTTAGTAACAATTTTTCAAATTTGCAATTTTTAAAAAGCAAAGATAGAATCACAGAATATTTTTATAGTATTTAGTAATAGTAAAAATTTGGCTTCATTTTTAAAAAACTAGTTTTTATGCATTTACAAAAGTATGAAGAAAGAGACGTGAGAAGGTAAATCTTGTTGGTTATGTTGGTTACCTTTTCACTTCGAGTAAAAAACAAACCAACTAGTTTGCAACATTTTTTAAGTTTTGTAAAATGAAAAGAAAATTTTTCATTTTATATTTTTTAATAATAATAAAAGGCTTAAACATAAATATTTTGAATTTAATATTTACAGTTACACAACTTTATGCATTTTGACTTAAAAAATAACGAACATAACCTACAAGATTTTACTCCTTAGTTTCCTTTCTTCAAAGGTCCCTGAAGTTAGCGCCGACACTCGTCATCAAAAATATTTTTTTACAAAATTGAAAAGAATAAAACACTTTTTTTTAGGGTTCTAACTTACAAACTGCCCTACAATTATTTTTTAACTTCCAAGGTGAATGAAAGAAGTGAAAATATTGTCATTGTCATTTTTAAAAATTCTCAAAAGAAAAACAGTTTTCGACGCTAACTTTAGGGAGATTTTTTCATAGTGCGTCATAAATATATTTTTTGTATAAAATGTATATTTTATGTATAAAAAATATACGAAACATTGTACATACATCCAGCACAACATGAAATCATTACGAAACATTAAATTCTGAGAAACAACAATAATTGACAATATTTCTCAGAATTATCGATTTAGGACTAAAAATTGTAATCCTTATCTAGATTGATTAATAAGATGTATTTTTTAACATAATTGCTGTAATTTTCGTCTCTTCAACATATCTACAAATGACGTTTGAAAGCAGCCTTGAATGATTTATTTGATATCAGAAATTTTCGTAAAAAAAAATTTTTTCATAATCTACTTTTCAACTTTGAATAAGCATTTACGTCAGTAGACAATACGAATATTTATCATGGTATCAGCATCAATCTCGGATAATTGCACTTTACTTTATCGCAACAAACTTGGTCGTACATTTCCGTCATGACTTTTTTATAAATTAGTAAAGTTGTCATCATTTATCAAGTTCTATGCAATAATTATTTTCCCCCCACAGGAGTAGAAAAAGATTAATTTTTATTGTATTCCATCCAATTTTCTCTTTACTGCACAAAAAAGTATAAATGTCTTAAGGGCATTCGGGAGAAAATAGCATGAATTCGTAAATTAATTAAAAAAAAAATTTTCAGTTCGGATTTTGTGGAAATAATAGAAAAAGGAGTAATTTGAGATAAATTGGCGCCTTCTTCTGGATTATAGTTTTAGATTAAGTTCCAATGTCTATATGTTTGCCGCCTTAATTTTTGCTACACTGAAAAAAATTTATTTAATTCAATAATAACCAATACAAAATATATTATATTTGTTTCTTATCACAGTTTTTCCAAGGATATCGAATTGAAACGAAAAACGTATAAAAAAATAAAATAATTATCAAATCAAATAAATATTTACTTGAATAAAGTACACTGAAAAAAAATGTATTTGATTCAAATAACCGATTATTTGACTATTATCAAATAAATATTTATACTTGAATCAAATAATTTTTATTTGAATCAATTAAATAGTATTTGCTTCAAATACAATTTATTTGGTTCAAATAAAAAATATTTGATTTAAGTAAATATTTATTTAATAATAATAATAAATTTTTTTTTCACTGTAATATTTATTTAATTCCAATAAATTGTATTTGAATCAGTATTATATCTTTCGAGTATTTGAAACAAATAATTATTAATCTGTCATAAAAATAAAAATCTATCTTAAATAAAAATTATTTAATTCCAGTAAATATTTATTTGATATAATAGATCGTTTATTTGAATTTAGTAAATTTTTATCAGTGTGTATAGTGTTCATCTAGATTAAGAGATTATATATTAAAATCAAACATAAATTGTGATTGATTTTAAATTTTCTGCAGTTAACTTTTAAGTTTGATTCAAACATAAAATTTTTAAACATAATTTTTGTTTAAACCGTAACAGAAAATATTTTCTATATATTGAGATTAAACTTACAAATTAATTTCAATTAAACAAAATCCCTTAAAATTATTTTTTTATTTAAATTAAGTATAATGTTTTCTCAGTGTAATTGCACTGTTAATAATAAATTATAAAATCAATTTCCGGAAAATTAGAAATTTCAACGAAATCAGAGACGATAGAGAACGTTGAAGTAAATTAGCTATCAAAAACATAAATGCGGAAGAGTGACGAGTTGATGATGTATAAATAATTTCTGATTTAAATACAGAACTCTCGCCTGTATATTTGCAACCCGCTCTACATGAAAGGTGAACGGAAAATCAATCTCTCGGCGCCATTCCTCCAAGAACAACAAGGACTTATTATTATTATTTAATTAGAAATAATAAGTAATACTTAATTTTTAAATAATTATTATTTTTATAAATTATTATCATTACGGCTGGATTTTTAAATTTATCAATTTTGAAGAGAAATAAAAAATCCAAAAAGAGTTTAACCACTGATTTTCTCTTAAAAAATTATTATAAAAATAATTCTATGAAAGATTTAAATCATTTTCTTGGTATAGTTAAAAATGTAGTCGAAGTCTCCAATTAATAACAGAAATTAGTAATTAATTAGTCAAACTAATACAAAAATTAATAAAAACAGTGTAACGTAACGTAATTTGAACTGTCTTTTTGCTCTTGATTTAGCAGGAAAATGTCAAGGAGTTGAAATTTTTGTCAGTAAAGTCAAGAACACAAAATTTTTGTCAGTTAAGTCGGGGAAATGTAAGAACAAAAATGTTTGTCAGGGAAATTAAGAAAATTGAGACTTTTTTCGGCTTATTTACAAAAATTGCGACTTTTTCTACTTTTCTTCCAAACATTGCAAAAAAATAACCACAATTTTTAGTAAGAAGGTGCAACTAATTTTGATTTTCATAATGCGAAAAATAACTATAAATAAATCTTTCAAAACTTTTTGTTTGCATCATTTTTTACATGGTGAGACCGAGATTACTAATTTTTGTATAAAATCACACTAGAATTTACTATTTTCACATTGCAACCACCGGAAATAAGGGGACTTTTTGTATTTTTTACTATTTTCTACACTAAGTCACTAATCCCGACAAATGTTCACCAAATTAGCAAAGTTTCTTACTATTTCGTCCAATAGTTCCAAACAACTGTAGTAAACTCAGAAGTATTGTGTACGTAAAATTACTACAGTCGTTTGTAAATGCAGAAAGAAAGAGTGAAAGAAAAAATACGGATTTTTGTCGCCGGTTTCCCGTCAATTCTTGACTAATGGAGGTAAACTGGAAGGATTTTTACATACACAGACACACACTTATATATTTGTTGGATAAATATTTGAAGACACACAGATGTTTATTTCACTTATATGTAGAGACGCGGTAAATTAATACACTAATACACAACTGCACGCACAACACCGAATTTCACTGAAAATATACATCTTTGTTTCCTTATATATTGAATGATGAAAATTTACAGCACTTACGAGAAAGCAGTTTACTTTTAACAACTTATTATAAGACATAGTTCTTGGGACAGGAATAAATGCAAAATTTATTAATTTATAATGGTCAATTTCTGAGATAATGAACGACCTACGTTTCACTTTATATTTAATTATTGTAGATAATATCCAAATTTATTTTACATACGCGAAACATAGTCACTGTCAATGATCGGATGGCATCGGCTCATTTACGGAGATTGACGAAGTTAGCAACCAATAGAAATGCAGGCGCCATGTGACTGCACTCGCTAGCCACACTTGCTCACCAAAAATTACTACAGTGGATCGTAGATTTTAGTAGAAAATGTTTTCATTTGTCAGATTTTGTGTAATGAAATTAGAGAAAACTATAATCAATTTTTGCTACATTTACAACTCTTACACAAAGTATTAAAACTTGCTATTTCAATGTAGCAAATTTATCTATTTCTTTTGTAAATTTATCTAATTCTGTAGTACATTATGCTAAAAGTCCCCTTATTTCCGGTCATTGCAACCATTTTTAGTAATTTTTACGAATGTGGGTCTCTCCGTGTAACATAATTAAATGTTTCAAATATATCTATATAATAAAAATCTTTTTTAACAGTTGAAATTTTGAAAAATTTAATTTAATTTTAAAATAATATAATTTATTTATTTCAAGTATTTTGTTACACATTTTGAAAATAAATTTTTGAAGAATTTTAACTGCAAATTTGGAAAAAATTGGAATTATCAAAAATTTTAATGAAAAATCGTTAAACATAAATTATTAAAATTAACGAGAGAAGCAGGTACAATGCGCCTATATCTTAGGGTTTCATGGCTTATAAGGATAATACGAATAAATAAATAATGAAACTAGTCTTAAACCCCATGGGCATTATTATTAATAATATAATAGAAAATTACAACACAAATTAAGAAGTTTTACTTTCACGGACGAACACCGAAGTCTCGCTGTAAGGGTTTCAACCCTTAGTCACGAAACTTTAAGAATGAAAATGAATGAAAATTAACTTCTAATTTTTTAAAATTCAATATGAAAAATTAATACGTTTTTTTAAATTATATAAAAATTCTTTTAAAGAAATCAATTATTTTCGAAAAATTTATTTATTTATTCAAAATTATGTACATTAAGATAATTTTTAAAAACTAATTATTAGAATTGTTTTGTTATAATTTATTTAAGATTCAATTACCTTCGATGAATGTAAAAATAAATTTATGAAAATTTACTTTTTGGACTTATTAACTTATTACAATTATTACAAATAATTGAGTTTATGTATATTTAAATAATTGAGTTCTAAAAGAACTTTTTAGAAATTACTAAAATTGTAAATTATTACAATCACAATTAAAATTTTCCTGTTTTGTCATGTTACTTTTTAATGTCAGTCAATTGTCAGGGAAATTGATAAATTGAAACTTGAGACCACCTTGTCAAACTTATCGCAGAATTTCAATTATTTTTAAATTTTAATACTATTTTAAATGAATTTCTTGAAAAGTGACAAAATTTTATTAAAATTCGTCAAAAAAGAATTCGAGTGTCGTTCAAATAATACGTAACGCTTTTTAGAGGAGGGACGGTTTTACTTCGAACTTGTTATTTGGGAGTTTTTGAAGTCGTTGAAATCGAATCTAAAGTCAAGTAACAAGTTTTGAGTAAATTTTATTGATTTTTAATTTTTTCGTACTCCATATTGGATCCGCCTTTTTAAATTTTACAAGTATGACTTGAGATTCGTAATTAGCGACCCAGAAAAAATTTATATACCAAGTTTGGTAGAAATCCAGTCACTGGTAATAATTCGGGCTTTAAAGGGATAAAAGCATTATGAAATAATTGAATTTTGAAAAGGATTGAAATTCAAATCTTTGGAAATTTATATTTATCATACTGTTACTATCAATTCTATAGAATTAATTTTTTAAAGAAGTTTAATTTAATTTAAAAAAATTTAATCAAACTTTCGTAAAACTGAATTGCAAACAAATGGATTTGAAAATTCTCAATAAACTTTATCATAAATGATTAAAAATATCTGAATTAAAGAAAAATTTCAGTTAAAAACTTTAGAAAATAGTATAGGGTCAGCCGGGGTAAATCCGAACGCTTTTAGTAAGTTTCAACAATAACATAAGTTTTTTCTTTTAAAAGACAATACTTTCGGTATTCTGGTGCATGAAGTTGTTGCTTTACTTCCATAGAACAATTTATTATGGGGTAGCAAAAATTTTTGATAAATTACAATCGCAGGAAACTTAGCGTTCGTATTTACCCCGATACTTTGCAACATTCCTAAAATACCGGGGTAAATACGAACGCCACTGTATTTCAGAAAAATCTTAGGGAAAATAAATTTAAAGTATTGCAATTGTTAAACTTATATAAAAACTCAAAAAATACGATAATAAACCTATTACGTAATAATGCATCATATATAAATACAAAAATCAAACAGGTTAAAAATTAAAATGCATTACACAATTCAAACTTTCAATAACTTTATCAAATCATAACGGTTTTTTACAAAACTTGGTAAAGAAAGTATTTTGGAGTGATTGAATGTAAATACAAAAATAAAAGTCAAATTTTTTAAATTCGAAATGGCGGATTCAATATGGCAGACTTTCCTAAAACTTATTTTTAAAAATGATCAAATTTGTTTGAATTTTGCCACTTGCGGGTTTTCGGGGTCGCTGATGACGAATTGGGCATCAGAGCTTCATCGTTCAGAATGGCGGGTACAATATGATACACAAATTTCATAAAAATTCCTCCAGTTTTAGAAATTTTAATCCGCTTCTTTTAATTTTTAAGTGATTTTTAAATTTTGAGAAACTGACTTCAAATTCGTAATTAGCTACCCTGAAAACCCCCGAGTAACGATTTTCGAGCAAATCTAATGAATTTTTTAATTTTCGTCCGCCATATTGGATCCGTTATTTTGAATTTTAAAAAACTAACTCTAAATTCGTAATCAGCGACCCTGAAATCCCCCGATTAACAATTTTCGAGCGAATCCTATGAATTTTTAAATTTTCGTCCGCCATATTGGATCCGCCATTTTGAATTTTGAAAAACTGACTTCAAATTGGTAATCAGTGACTCCAAAAACCCCAGAATACTAAATTTTATTAAGATCCTGAAAAACTTTTTTCAACAAACCATTTGGCAAAAAAAAGTGGAACACTCCTTCGAGAGAACGGAGATTAAGTTTCTGCTTATTAATTACTAACGAGGATACATATAGAAAGAAAAACTTTTTTCTATGTACTTTTAAAATGTTAAAATAATAGTGTAATCAAATAAAAACAATTTTGTGTGGCTCTGATATAAGAAAAAATTATTGAAAATACCGTTCGGATTTACACCGGTTTTCCATTTTTCCGGGGTAAATACGAACGGTCTGATATTATTAATAAAAGTTAACAGAAGGCAAAAATCAAAACAGTTTCTGTTCTAGTATTCATAACAAACAATTATAAATAATAAAATGAATTTTTAGCTTCTTTTTCTTCAAATACGAGACAAAGTACTGAAAGAGTGTCATCTTTGATTTTCAATCATTTTTGCAATACTCGTTATCTTTGTTTATGCTGTTGCTAATTAACAAACGGAAAATGGGATAATACTGAGAATCTCTTGAAGAGGATCTGAGGTAAAAATTCTCATGTCTAACTTATTTTTTAAAATTTTAATTAACCTGAAATAATTAGCGTTCGGATTTACCCCGCTTTCGGATTTACCCCGGCTGACCCTAATTTAAAATTTTTGAATGTTTAAATAAATTATATTTATTTATTTCTGGAGTAAAATGTTTATTACTTATTATGTGAATAATTAATTATTACTGCTTATTAATTTCAAAAATTTTAACAAAAATCTACACAAGAATTAAATTATTTTTATAAATAGTAAAATTCTTTGCAGAAATTCAATTATTATCAATATAATTTTGATAAACTGGAAAAATCAAATTTTCAATTATAATTAAAAAGAAACAAGATTATTTTTAAAAAATTGAAAAAATTATTTTCCAAATTTTCAATTGAGGGGCTAGATGATATAATGTGTTACGCGCCATGTTAAGTAAATGGCGGGTAACACGTTTTAGCATCCAGCCCCTCAATTAATTTCAATTTTTTATTATTATTAAAAAACATTATTTGAAAAAAAATTTTAATTTATTTATGTTCGAAATTAAATTAAATTTTAAACTTTATAAGAAAAGAAAACCAGGAAAAAAGAGGACTTAACTGGGAAAAACCGGGAGTATTGTTAAACGAAAATAGTAGACACTCTGGACCCGTGTAGAAAATTGTCGCGGCAGTCTAGATCTATTTAAAGCCAGTCTAGTTTTATCCTCGCGTTGCTATTTACAGTAATACTAGATTGGGGCGGTCTTGATTCTATCTAGTTTCCTAGACAAGCTTTTAATTTTTATATAGATTTTACAACGCGCTGCAGTTCTAGTAAAACTATGTTACTGCTAGCTTGGTACTATCTAGTTTTCCTAATTATATTTTTATCACGGCGTAAACTGAAATACCAATATAGTTATTATACAGAAATACTATGTTTTACACTATTAACTATATTTAACGGTTTTTTAATATAAACTTTTTTAATTTGATTATTATTATTAAGTTTACACTTTAAATATTACTTATTTGTTCAAATTTCGTTTATATCTCAAGTTAGTAGGATTTGGTTTAGAAAATTAAAAAGAAATTTATTGTTATGATAATTAACAATATATTTTGTTGAAAATAATGTGTCCAGAAAGAAAAATTCATGACAGTCAGGAAAAATTGTTTATAATTTATTACATTGTTTAAACAAATTTAAAGAGAGATTTTTTAATTTCATAAAATATTGAAATCTTTTTATAAATTGTTTGTAATCAAAAAAGCATTTATCAAAAAAAGATTTCTGAGTAGAATTATTACTGAAAAATTAATTAAATTTCTTGTAAATAATTATAACAATTAACAATTTCACTGTTTGGGCATTTTTGGCGTAAGGAGGTGTTTTCTTCTAATAATATATGAAAATTATAGTTATTTATAAAAATTGTTGCGGTAATTTATAAAAATATAGTAGTCTGAATCTCAATTGAAAATTATTACTTTGGTAATTTATGAACATTTTCAAGGTAATTAATGGAAGTTTATGCAGTATTTTATTGAAATTTTCGCAATAATTTATAAAAATATATTCCAGATAAGTATTAGTATTTCAGTCATTTATAGAAATTTTTGCGGTAATTTATGGAAATTTAGGTGGTAATTTATAAACATTTGGACGATAGTTTATAAAATTATGTAAAATGCAAATTAGAACTAAAAAATGTAACGTCGGAAATTTATGTTAATTTATGGAAATTTACGCTGTAATTTATGGAAATGTATTAGGTAATTTACGGTTAATTTTCTATAATTCAGTTAAATAATAATTTAACTAGATTACATAGTTAATCCCTTTTCAATAATTGTAAGTGTAAAAGGTGTCGAAAATTAAAATTAATTGATATGTAACTTTAATAGAGTAGTAGTTAGATTGTTGGGCTAGAAATTCGTAGGTCATAGGTTCGATTCCCCGTAGTGTCAAATTTCATTCAGCAATAGGTTTCCGTTTATTCTGTGTTTTAAACACTAACTTGATGAAAAAGTTGAAAGTTGAGGATTATTACACGCTTGTAAATACAAATTAATTTTTTTTATTATATTAACATGAATTGAAATAAATTTCTCATTTGTTTCGTTAAATAAACTTTTCTAACTAGTTTCTAGATTGCAGTAATAATTAAAAAAATTTTCTAGTGAGACTATGTAGCGCCAGTCTTGACATGACTATATCGCGCTTAAAGGATACGAGCGTTACATTTCGGTTTTGATACTAGATTGGAAAGATATACTGGTCCAGTATAGCATCTAGATAAACTAGATAGGAACTAGGTAGCACCATTACAATTTTCTACACGGGGAAATATTTCTGTTTTCATTGTGCAAATATAAATATAAAATATTTTTAATACTCCTTGTATTGCAGGTTATAAAAAATTTTATTGAAAAATGTATTTGTGCTATTATAAATATAAAATATTTTTAATACTCCTCGTTGCAAGTTAGAAATTTTTTTTTTTTGAAAAATGTATTCTTTTTTTGTAAAAAGTCGTAATAACAAAACGCATAATAGTGTTATAATAGAAACTTGGAAGATGATCTTGGCACCAGTTTAGTTCTGCGGTTTGACCACCTACACCCCTGTCTCCTCCTGTAATCACAATCATTACAAACACACATATAGCTCTTATATTTATGTATATATTTATATATAAAAATACACATGCAGAAGTAATGTAAATTTACTTATTTATTTTATACAGAGACATCATTTATATATAAATTATATATATATACACACACGTATATAGTATACATGTTCATTGAATTGTAAACGTGTATGTACACACGTGTCATGACGATAATATGGTCAAGCACAGCGCAACTGTGAATGATAGTTAGATCTGTCAGTGCCAACTATCCCTCTCAGCGGAGTGTTTAGATTTTTTTCGATGTCATTTAGTGCTGTAGTTAAATTAGTTTTCCGTACTTTTCCATTTTTTTTCTTCAAACAATTTCATAAATTCGAAACAAATGTCTATTTACGTTTATAATTTAAATTTACCGGAAATAGAGGGATTTATATTTGAATCTCGCAATGAATAAAAATCAATTTATAATATTATATGTGT
Source organism: Leptopilina myrica (nomen nudum) (assembly GCA_032872475.1). Classification (NCBI taxonomy): domain Eukaryota; kingdom Metazoa; phylum Arthropoda; class Insecta; order Hymenoptera; family Figitidae; genus Leptopilina; species Leptopilina myrica (nomen nudum). Next base: position 8,188,634 of record CM065460.1, read on the forward strand.
GACTATATGTAAAGTAGAGTCTAGAGTATTCTTTTGGCATCAGGTGATCTCTCAGGAAGAAGAAATTTCGATCTCATATTTTTGCTTAGCCAATTCAGGTTCTAATGAAACTTCGACCTCGGCTTCCAAACGATGGAAATTTGTCATTTCCGCTGTCTTTAGTAATGACACTGGTCATATGCATTATAGGGAGCACACCGCGAACGTGAAAGTTTGCTCATTTCTATAATTTATTGACAAAAAATTTTTTTTCACACTGTTGGAAAAATTGTTTGCCAAACGAAAATTTACTGCTGTTGAAATTTTGCTTTGAAATTTTTTCGAAAAGTTTTTTAAAATTGTTTCTCGAATTGTTCTTCGAATAGTTTTTGGAATTATTTTCAAAGAGGGAGTTTTATGTGGTTATAGCTTCAAGAAGAAGAAAAGTATTTTCACCTGTTTTCCAGTAAAGAAGTAATTAAAAATCATAATGAAGAAATAATCTTCAATGCGAAGAAAGTTGAATCTACCTCGTGGAAAAGTTTTCTCCTGATGAAGAAAAGAGAAATAGTCAAAATTTGAACAATTTATTTAATTATTGATTAGGAAAATTGAGAATAAAAACTGCTTGGTGAAAATGAAAAATTAAGTGATGTTTTCCAGGAGAAAGACAATAAGATAATTTGTGGGAGAAAGTCAGAAAGTTTTAAATGACAGTTTTGTGGACAAGACGAAAAAAATTTCGTCGGACGCGTAAATTATGTGGTTTTAAAAATAACTTGAGATAATTTAATTGCATTTGTGATAATAAGAGAAAAAAAGTGTTCAAAAGTGTTTTAAAAAAAAAGTGTCAAGTTGTATAAAGGAGAGTCGTGTTCTTTCTTCCTCCTATTGTTTCAATTAAGTTTCGTGAGGAAAATGATTTAAGTGTGAAGTCAATGATGGGTTTAGACTCGAGGAAATCCACCTTTAGCTGATAACGTGAGTTACAATTTTTATATCTACGAAATTTCATCTGGAAAAAATTTTATTTGCTTCAAAAAACCGATTAGTTGTCTTCATCAAATTTACTCTCTAAATTTTAATTAGTGAACTAATTTTATTAATAATTAGTAATTTCTACTAATTTATTAGTAAACTTTAGTTATTCGAAAGCGAACATCAAATTACAACAAAACAATTTTGTAATAATTACAGTCGAACCTAACGGAATGTAACTCTACTTTTAAAATATTTTTTTAAATGTCCAACGAGAATTATTTTCACTTAGTTTCAGAATATTGTAAAAATTCTACAAAATTAAATTATAAAATAGTATTTTAAGCTCCTTCCTATATAATAGTATTTTCGAACCGATTTTAGATACTAAACCTTAAAATTATTTGAAAATATAAGAAAATATTTTTGCCTAATATAAAATTTAAGGAATTTTTATTTCTTTAAAAAAACTAATAACTTGCGACTGTATAATTATTTTGATATGCATTTAAAAGAAAACGAGGAAGATTTGTTTGAGTAGGTTATAAAATGTAAATCACAATATACTGACTCTCTGTACCCGCTCGAGTTAAGTGTATTATTCTTTGTCATATAGGCTTAGCTTGATCTAATTGACATTGTAACCGTGTGCTCACGCGACTTCTAACGCACTTCGTATCATTTTAATTGCAATTAAAAATTTACTCAATAGTGTAACACTTGCGATAGATCTAGGGTCAATAACCAACACTTCATTTCATTTACTTTGTCAACTATATAAACAATTTTACAAAATATATACATGACAAAATTCCTGATCTTTTCTATATTTTTAAATTGAACTTGTCTTTTGAATTAAAATTTAATTTCTCCAATGAAAAAGTAACTACACGTTTTTATATTTAATCTTTATAAATAACTACCATCAACAGGTATAACAGGAATTGACTTTATAATTGCAATAATTAATTATAAATTGTACACAATATTTTTAGTGAAGAACGAGGTGAAAAAAGATTTAGTATAAAGAATAAAGTTATTAAGTAATTAGTAATTTAGTAATTTAGTAATTTCTAGTTTTTAAGTTATATTATAGTAATTTTTTATACTATATTTACAGTATAAATTCTTTTTTAAACGAAATAATAAGTTGTATTTTCTACCAGCTAAATGCAATATTTTGTTGCAGTATTTAGCAGAAAAGTAAAAAAACAGTCAGTTTTTCAAAAAGTAGTAAAAAAATTCAAAAAGTTAATTTTGTACGAGGTCTGCATAACTCTACGGTCAAGTTCACAGTGTTGATTCTTATTTAGAAAGTTAACTTTTTTGTTCAAATTTCATTTCTATTATCTTTTACAAAAAAAAACTTTTAGAAGAAAGAGTAACAATTCTTAAAAGCATTTAATCGTAATAAAAGTTATTTTAAGCATGATGAACATTTTCAAGATTCGTTCATAATATGATATTGCACAATAAGTTGAAAATTTCCGCCACTGTGCAGGCTTCGTACTAATCTAGTAAAACGTACTATTTACTGCTTTTTGTACGATTTACTATTATTCAGACACTTTTTTTTAGATTTATGACACTAAAAGCTACTTTATTCTACGTTTGGGTATTTGCTCTTTAGTTGGAATAGAATAAAAAAATTATTTTTCAAAAAACCATTTACTTTTATAAATAATAAAATTCATCTCAGGAATTAAATTTTTTTTAACAATTTTTTATATAATTTGTTTATTAAAATTCATTAATTATTTTCAATACATTTTTAATTAAACTTGAAGGAATTAAATTATTTTAAAAACTTTTAATGAAATTCTTACATTTAGTAAAAATTCATTTAATATTTTTAAACAAATTTTAATAAAGTTTTTCGTAGAAAATTATTTATTATCTATTTTTCAAAATTCAAATTATTTTCGTTCTTTACTACTTAAATAAAATTTACCAAAAGAATTCAAATAATGGAAAAAAATTTTGAAAAATTTCTTCACAAGAACTCAATTATTTTCATAAATGTTATAAAATTTAACTATTTTTAAAATGCACAACTTGAATAACATTTCTTTGTGGAATTTAATTATTTTTAACAAGACAAACAAGAGTTGTTAAAACTAAAACTTAATTTTAAACAATTATATTAAACTTTTTAGAAAAATTCCATCATTTTTAGTACAATTTTATTTAAATTCCTTGAACGAATTTTATTTTTTTCCGTAGCAAAAGAATTTTTATTTTGATTACAATTTTTTATCTATTGTTTTTAGGTATAATAACATTTTGACAAGAATTTAATTATTTTAATTAATTTAATTTGATTTCTGTTATTTTTAATGCAAGTTTAAAGAAATTCTTTGAAAACTGTAATTATTCTTAAATATTTAAAATATAATTAATAATGTTTAAATAATAATAATATTTATTTAATATTTAAATTGTTTAAAAAAATTTAATAATTTTTAAAAAATATTATGAAATACTTGATAAGAATTCAATTTGAAGAAATATTTAATTATTCAATAAATAAATAATTTATTTTTTATGTAAATAATTAAATTCTCAAAGAACTTTCTTATTGCTTTGAAAATGACAAATTATTATTTTATTATTATACAAAATTTTGATAAAGTTCTTTATAAGAATTCAATTTTAAGAAATATTCAATTTTTCATTAAATTATTTATTTTTGTATTTAAATAATTGAATTCTGAAAAAACATTCTGATTTCTTCGAAAATCGCAAATATTCTTGAAAATTTTAATCAAATTCTTTGGAAGAATTCAATTATTTAATAAATTATTTAAATTCAGCGACCTTAAAAACCCTCGCGAAATAAATTTCTATCAAATCGCATCAATTCTGAAATATATCCGCCATTTTGGATCCGCCATTATGAAATTTTAAATCTGACACAACATATGTAATCAGTAACACGGAAAACCTTTGAGTAACAAGTTTTAAGCTAACCTGGTGAATTGTAGACGCCATTTCAGGTTCGCCATTTTAAATTCTTGAAATCTTATTTTAAATATATATGGACCATGGACTATCATGAAGTTAAAAACTAACATCGAATTCACAATCAGTGGCCCTGAGAACCTCCGAGTAACGATTTTCATTTAAATTTAATACGATTTTTAAATATTTTTGCAACATATTGGATCCGCAATTTTGAATTCTGAAAAATTGATATCACATTTGAAATCAGTAACTCCGAAAACCCATAAGTAACAAATATAGAGATTCATGAATATGAACGTTTAAATGGATAATTTGTTTATATAATTGATCAATTTATTAAATATTTAAAGAGAAAAGTGGTCGTAAAAATTAACATTAAAAATCTAACAATCTCACGTTGTTTTTCAATTTTTTAGACGAAAAATTGTTCTACATAGCGTAGAGCCAACAATTTTAAATCATTTCAAAAAAAAATTTTAATACTCCTTATTAAATTTGTAAAAGTTTGGTGAAATCAAATATTTCAATTTTACTTTGCATAAACATTTATACTGTTATAAACAATTGAAAAAAGCACATTTTTAATGTAAAATGTGTATTTCAATAAAATCTAAGAATTTTTTTTATTGTTAAGTACTTAAATTCACTCTTACACCCAGAGAAATGGTATATTTGTCTCAGAACCAACTAGATTTTTTTTTAAAAAGTGATTGAAAAAATTACAATTGAACTAAAAGTCACATGCTGTTAATAACAAAATTCAGCATACTGGTAAACAGGGGATAAGGTTCTACGAAACCTAGAGCAACAAAAGTTTAAAAACATAAAATATTTGTTTAGCTGATTCCACCAAACTCAATTAAAAGTTAATCAATGATTAAAGCTAGTTTAATGGCTTGGGATTGGCAGATTGGGGACTAATCGTTGATTAACTTTTAATTGACATTGGTAAAACTGACCCTTAGTTAATCTTTACTAAGCACTGTGAAAAATGGTAAATTAATCGGAATGACAATTCTTAATAATTTTAACATTTTTCATGATGTTAGGCAACTGAAAATTTAGCACTTAAATGCTTATTTTTTGCAAACAATATTTTTTGAAATCAGGTAACGTTTTGTGGCATAATTGAATCCATTAAGAACTACAGTTCCCATTAAAAATTATTTTATCTTGTTCAAAATTAATGTAAAAAACAACCTTGGTCACCATAAATTCAATCTTTTGTAGATAACTATTCATCTTTTTTAAAAATCAATTATGAGTACGAAGCCTGAGCAAGAAACAGAATAATTTTTACAAATTCTCAACTGACATTTCATTTGCTACAAAGAACTATAAAGACTATAAAGCATAAAGAATCTCATCATTATCCAAAGCAAACTATTGAGCTTGAAATATATTAATTCTAGGTACATTTCGAAAACATTTCAACATTATGATACGTACAATCTAAATGAGTTAAACTTTGACGTACACGTAATTTACGAGACTAATGATGGATATAATAGAAAGTAAATTGATACGAAATCTCGTACGATTTGGTATTTCCGGTTAATATATTCTTGAGAAATTTGTTGACTCTATAGTGAAATATATGTAAGTGTGTATATATAGCAGGACAATAATAAGCAGGTGAATAATAAGAGCAACCGTCTGGGTCTGAGTCTTGTTCTCGGTTCACACAGGGACATTTGTGTATAGCAGCTACTTATCATCGAGCCCTTTAGCACGACCAATTCAAATGTCAGTGTAATACAAACGTTTAACCGGGTAATCAGAAAAGTGGGCCTCCATAGATGTGACCTAGTCAAGAGTTACTGGAATACAAATTATCCTAACCCTACCCTACCCCATCCCATTCCATCCGCAATGTATGTATTTTATATATACAAACGCACGCAAGTGCATCTCTGGCGAATATACTTTAACGGCGCGACGATATATAAGCTCGAGAGTCAACGATGACCCCAATGGATCCCTTCGAAGTCGAAATCTACACACTCAGCTGATGCGAGGCAATAATTTGTCTCACAGCCTTGGCCACATTGCGAGAAGACGCGTAACTTTACTGCAAAATCACTTAACTTTTCATTCAAATTCCTTTAATTTCTTCTTCTCGTTATTTTCATTCACATGGTAGAAAGTTATTATACTTTCATTCCTTCAAGAAGGGAATACTTTAAAAGAAGAGTCTTATATTTTCTGTCCACTTTTGACATTCATTTTTGTCTACATTGGAATCATTTTTAACCGAATTTTAAGCCTTGCACTGCAAAAATTAGGTAGCTTAAAAGTGTCCACAAAATTACTTAAAACATCTTATATCATATATCTTAAATCATCTTAGACCTTGAAACATCTTAATATTACGTAAGATGTTATTAAGATATTTTATCTTCTCTCTAAATCTGAAACAGCGATAACTGTGCAACTGATTCCAATTAGCGTATGAAATTTCAGTAATTAATTAGCGTATATACGCTTTTTGGAATTAGTTTTATACTTATCGCTGTAAAACAGTGAAATTTCGCTTATTCAAATTTAGAGACTTAATATTTATTTATTTATTTATTTAAATGTATTAACGGGCATTAATAGTATTGAATTCCCTATACACAATCTATTGATAATGGAATTCCTACCATAATTCGTTCCATGATATTGGACGTAAAATGAGGAGAAATTTCGCAGTCTTCGAGCAGGCAAGCAAAACTTTATCATACTGAGCAGTTGAGGACAATTTATGACACTGTTGACAATTTTAAACAAAAAAAGAATATCATTATAACAGAATCTTGTTCGCATTTTGGAAATGCCAAATTTTCATCGCAATTCGTCATAATTATGAGAGTAAATTAATATAAGATATTTTAATTAACTTTGTAGTGACTTTTAAGATCCTTCTTTTTACAGTGTAAAGCCTGAAAGTAGCCTGTTTTTAAATTTTAACAGCATGCAACTTCTCTCTTAAAATATTAAATAAATTAAGCTAGTTTTTTCTGAATAACTTTAAAACATAAGGAAGAAGGGCACTGTTTTGCTAAAGTTTTAATATCTAAAAAAATTATTATTATAAAATACTTTTTTATTTTTGAAAAAATCTGAGGTTAAGAATGAGTATTATTTAATTATTAAAAATTTTATTTAATATTTTAAGAGAAACATTGTCGAAAAATTAACATTGAAGTTGTAACAATCACATGCTGTTAAAACATAGGTTTAGTCATAACTTTAGGACTTAAAATCATTATTTGTGACGCGATCTGAAGAAAGGGACCTTAGAAGCATAAAATTATAGGTTATGTTTGGAATTTTTTAAACGATAATACGAAAAAAAATATCAGCCGTTAATGTGAATCATTAATGTTTAAGTTTTCATTATAACTGAAATATCTAATAAACACTGGTTTTAATTTACAAAAAGTAAAAAGTAATTTTTAATCAACAAAAAAGTAACATAACCTTAAAGTGATTTGCTTCTAAGGTTCCTTTCTTCAGATCGCATCACATTTTATGTTTTCAAGTTATTGACTTAATAACTATTATAGTTTTACAGGTTTGTAACAATAATTTAATTTTGTTTTTCCCTTATTTTTAGACAAAACTTTGACTTTAAAAAATAAATTTATTCAAAAACATCAATAAATTCATTGTTAAATAAATCATCTCTAAAACCTACTATTTACTACTTTTTTAGATTTTAGCCACTAAAAGCTACTATTTCTGTTTTTTCGAGAATTTCCAATACTTTCGATTCGCTAATACCAGAAATCAAAAAAACTATTCTCGAAAATTATAATCAAATTTTTTAAAACGATTAAATTATTTTAAAGAAATATTCGAAATTCAATTATTTACAATATCTATTAGTATTTTCATAAAATTTTCCCAAAAAAATCAATTATTTAAGAAAAAATATTTATTATCATAAATAATAAAATTTATCGAAAAATTTCAATTATTTTCAATTATTAAATATTTGCAAAAACAAAGGGAAGACTGGGGTACACCCGCTCACTGGCGATTTAACGCTATGAACTCAACTTTAGATGGAGATATTAGTACTGTGAATAGTACTTAACGTTCAACTTATTTTAATGAACTTTCGCTTTAGTCTCATGAATTCAACATAAAAATCCAAAGAACGTTTTTTCTGACACCTTAAAAAATACTTGATTGTCTCTGATTCTATGTTTTTCGATCATTATTTTTAAATCTAAATTTATTTGGCTAAGTTTTTTTATACTATTGAATGTCTTTTTTCCAAGTACATATATAATTTTGTTTGATTTAAAAAACATTTAATTAGATATGTTGTGAAATGTGAGGAATACATTCGGGGTAAAGCCGCCTGGCTATACTTATAGTTTTAAATTTAAAAATTAGAATAAAATAATTTCACGTATTATAACATTTAAAAATAATAAATTTTATGACTTGTTAAAACCAAAATTGTAACCACATTTCACTTTCTTTTGATAAAATATAACATTATTATTAGAATTAAACATCATTTTCATTAAATCAAATTTATTATGTATTGAATCAAAATTATTATGATTAATTCATTTTAATTCAATCTTAATTTTGGTTGACTTTGGCAAATTTCAAAATAAAAAGTATTTTTACTTCTTTCCTAGAAATTTGAATAAAAACAAACAACTTTCCCTTTAGACACTTTTCTGCGTAGTACGAAAAACAAAAAAGTATAAACATTTTATTTAAAACAAATAAAAAGTCTAGTTAGTTTTTTTTTATTTTTGTTCTAAGACAAATATATCTATGTTTAATGAAGTCAAACAAAATATATTTGAATTATTATTTTTCACTGAGTGTATAATAATTAAATATGACAGAAAAATATTATTATTATTGTTATATCTAGGTGTTAATTATTAATAATTTAGCAACAAAAGAGTAAATAATAAATGTAGCTTCCTTTTTTGAATTTATTATTCCTCTTTTAAATTAAACTGTATTAAAGATGACGACGAACAATAAGCAATGGATTTAGTAAACAATGTAAAAAAATGTTTATGTAATTTAAAAATTGAATAATAGGCAATTACAGTAAGTGGATGTATTAGGTTTTTAAGTTTTGGTTCATTCTATAACTTAATTCTAGAAATAACGCAAACATATGAAACAAACAAAACTGCGCACAAGGGAAATCGAATCTACGACCTACGGACTTATAGACTAACTTCTAATCACTATGCTAACGACGCCTGTGTATAGTAAAGTTTAAATTTCTCAGTATCATTTAAACATATAATTACTCAATAAAATATGTGAAAAAAATTATTTAATAATTTGTTATATACAAAATTAGAAAATCATGTTCAATTATTATTAATAAATTGAATAAAAATAAGAAATAAATTATTGAGAATGGGTTCGGAGTGTGAAACACCAAACTCAAAACAAGACTATAAGATATTATTATAATTAGCTTATTTTTATAAATTATTAATTCAGAGCTTTACATTAAATTTATTTATCCATGGAACATATTATTGATAAATATTGGTATTATCAACTAAAGTTTTAAATTTTCTTATTTTTCCTTAAATAGAAACCCAGACTGTCATTTGAGAAAATTTCCATACGGAATATTAATTTAGTATCAACATAACTATAACTTCATTTTTCGTATTTTTCACAAAATTTTAAATGATTTATAACAGAAAACGCAATTAAATTTCAGTTTGGGAATACTTTAGGAAGTCCCAGTTGGGCAAATTTGGGTTGACCCAAACTTTGTCCCAGTACACTAAAGAAAAAAAATTTTTGGAGCTTTTTACAGTTTGTTTTATTTATTTGTCCAACATATAATTTAAATAATAATTTTATTTTCTCATTTTTCGAACTTTCGGAAGCCCAGTTGGGCCCAATCTTAGTTTGGGCGACTTTGAGTAGATTTCCACATGGGATATATTATTTGATTTAAAAAAACGTATATCTGTCTCAGAACCAACTAGACTTCTTATTTGTTTTAAATAAAGTTTGTATTCAACATAAATAAAACGCATACATTTGATCCAGATAAAATTTATTTAAAACAAATAAGAAGTCTAGTTGGTTCTGAGCCAATAAATATACCATTTCTCTGGATGAATGTTGCTGTAAATATTTATCTAAAACACTGTATGCAACAATTATTGTATGTAAATGTTTAAAATAAATAAATGTATAAATATTTTCATAAGATGGTTCATATGTACTGTAAAAACTGTAAAGTGGAAATGACATAGTAAGGTCAGACAAGTAGTAAAATACGTGTGTAGAGTCCGTATTCTGTTTCCATCACAGAAAAAAACCGAACTCAAAATGAGACGCATATGAGACTCACTTTTCAAAACATTAAGGGGACATTCCAGTTCAAAACAGGCAAAAAGAAGGCTTTTTTAAATAAATATTATTAAAATAACTATGACATTTCTTTAAAAAATTTCTTTTGCATATAATAAATAATTTATTTAAGAATTTGTAAAAAAAAATTTTCCATTTTTATTTCAAAATGGCGTCGATATAAGCCATTTTCGGTGGTAAGATCGATTCCAAACTTTCTAAAACAGATAAAACCAAAAACGAAGTGACATTCTCTTCGTTAGATATTTCTTCAAATGGGGAACCTCAAAAAAGTGGAATTTTCTCTCCCCCCCCCCTTTTTTTAGAGTACTTTTTCCTCAAAATATACAAAAAAGGTGTTTTTATTCAGAATTTCTCTTATAAAAAAAGAGAGTTGGAAATTTTACAGTTTTTGAGGTTTCACTTATAGGCATGATGACGCTGAATCAAAAGCCGTTTGATTTTTTAAAATCGCTTCAGAAGAACTCGAGATATCAGTCTTACCAGATCAAAAAAAGACATTTTGAGAAAAACGCATTTAAAGTTTTTGTTCATAAGTTTCGAAATTTAAAAAAAAATCATCGGATTTGCTTGAAAATCGTTACTCGGAGGTTTTTGAGGTTGCTAATTACGAATATGGAATCAGATTTTAAAAATTCAAAATGGCGGATCCAATATGTCAGACATTTTATTTTTCAAAATCATTGAATTTTCTTGAAAATCGTTACGAGGGGGTTTTTGGGGTCGCTGATTATGAATATGGCGTTCGTTTTCGAAAATTCAAAATGGCGGATACAATATGGTGGATGAAAAAAAAATTAAACGGAAAAAAAATTGAAATAAAAAAATTTTCTTTTTCACCATATTGGATCCGCCATTTTGAATTTTGAAAATTTGATATCTAATTTGTGATTAGCAACACCAAATACATTTTTGTTTGTCTTTTTTAAAAAATGCAAATGAAAAAAAAATTAAGGTTAAACACACGTGTGAATTGACTGACAGGGATGGGCAACCATGTAACACAAAACATGCGAAAAACAAAAAATGTAACTAGAACATTGTCATTTTACTCATTTTGAGTCACTTGAAGTTGCTGATTACTCATTTCAAGACCGACTTTCAAATGAGTTGCAACAAAAATGAGTCGGGTTTTTTTCTTTGATTTCTCTGAAAATAATAATTAAAAATAATACTCTTCCACTCTCTAAATTCATGTATATGGGAAATTTTTCACAAATATTCAGATTTAACGTGTATGTTTATTAATTAAATACATAAATCACTTCTATGTATAAAGTAATGCGTTTTGATAATTGTTGATGAGTAATTTCTTAGAATTGCATCATCATAATACATTTTTACTTAATAGACATTTCTTTAGATTACACTATTATATAGCATAGAGACAGGTATTTGTAATTGCTATTAAAATTCGCTAGAAACGAGATACATATGGATATTATGTAAATTTTTCTTTAAGTCGCGAGTCGTAATAACATTTTAATTAAGTTTTTCTTCGCACTTCAGATCGAATTTTTTTCCAGATTTTAGTTTAATGTGGAAAATGCTTTACACTTCATCACTATGCTATATTAACATGCTCAAAATATTCTTATGTTTACATGATTATATATTTCCTCGCGACAGATTCTTTTAAATCTTAAATTCAACTGCAAATTAAAATTAAAAGCAAATTTTCAATTGAATAATTTTTATTTAATGTATCAAATACATCATTGTGACTATTAATAACATTCGTTATTATAACTAAATTTGCTGTATAATTTAAATTTCTTTTCCCTCTCTTAAACATATATTTTATTCTATACAAGAAAAAATTTTTTTAAATCATATATATTTATTTATATATATTATTATTCCTTGACTATCCGAACCTCCGTTATAACTGAACTAAACATTATTTTAGGTAAAATTTTATTATCATAATAAAAAATTTCATTTTTTACATCTATCGGATCAAAAATATAAAACTAAAGGAATTTTATTAACTAATCTTCTGATTGTCAATGTAAACATCTGTAATAAAAAAGACATAATCCAGGAATCACTGTTAAAAATCATTCAGTGTTTGAACGTATTATTATGTTGTATTATATTACCAATAAAATGAATGAAAATAACTTCTTGTCAGAAATTCAATTATGTTGAAAAATTTAAAAATATTCTTATCAAAATTTAAATTATCTTTATAAATAATTAAATTCGTCTCCGAAATTCAATTATTTTCTAAAAGTTTTCTTAACTCAATGACTTCCAATACCTTATAGTTTTTTAAAAGGTTTAATAATTCAAATCCTTCTGAAACTAGTTAAAATTTTTAATATTTACTTATTTACAAAAATATAACGGATTTATAGAAGAATTTTAGATAAAAAAAATATTGTAAAAGTCGAATTTTAAATAATTTATAAATTTTTGCAGAAATACAATTATTTTCGAAATAATAATCAAATTTTTAGCGAAATTTCAGATATTTAAAAATATTTTCTTTAATTTAATGATTTCCTATAACTATTATATTTAATAAATTATAATTTTTTTTATTTAAATAATTGAATTCTCGTGAAAATTTCAAATATCTTTATAAATAGTAATTCTTATCCGAAATTCAAATATTTTGAAAAATTTTATTTAAATTCTTAGCAAAATTTCAAATATTTTAAAAAATTTTTCAGAATTCAATGATTTTTAATATCTACCATTGTAATGAATTTTGCAAAAAGAATTCAATTATTTTAAAATATTTTTATAAAATTCTACCCAAACACTTAATTATTTTGATAATATAATAAAAATTTCACAAGAATTCAATTAATTACAAATTTTTTTGCAATAATTCAATTGTTTTCATAAATAGAATATTTACAGAGATTTAATTTTTTTCTGAATAATAAAATTTCATTATTTTTAATACAATTTGAATCGAATTTCTCCATAAATGTAATTATGCCATTAAAAATGTTATTAAAATTCGTCAAACGAATTTAATTATTTACAAATTTGTTGATAACATTCTTAATAAGAATTCAATTTTAAGAAACATTTAAATATTCAATAAATTATTTATTTCTATTAATTGAATTCTAGTAAATTTTTCTAATAAAAATTGATTTAAAAACGAATTTCAATTAAATACAAATTAATTTGAAAATTTAAAAAAAACTTCTTGAAAAATTATAAAAAATAATGGATTTATGGAAAAATTTATGTTAAAAATAAAAAAAATTAACTTTTGAGAAATTCAATTGTTTTAAAGAATAATAAAATCCTTTTATTATTATTAATATGTTTAATATTATTATATATTATAATAAAATTTTAGGAAAAATTCAATGATTTTATTGTAAGTAATTTATTTTTGTATTTAAATAATTAAATTCTAGTAGAAATTTGTAATTTTTCTAATTTTCTAATGAATTTCAGATATAATTTTAGATTATAATTGAATGTTAAAGTTAATAAATAGCGTGAATTTTGAGAAATAAATTATGAAATTAATTTTTTTTAAATTCGATTTTTCCAAAAATTTTGATTACTCAGTTCAAATTATAAAAAATTCTAATTTTCAAAGATTTTAATTTGCCATTTCAAAATTCAATTGTTTAAAAAATTCATGTGCAATAATGCTTATAATAATATTTTTCTCTGGATGAGTAATTGGTGATAAACAGTCCATAATTCTTTATTTTTGTTCCGTAAATTCCATATTTTTAAATACTTTCACTGAATTGAGACCTTCGGTTGGCTCTAAGTCAAATATACATTTATTTAACTTAAATAAAATATATATGGCTCAAATAAAATTTTTTTTTAGGGCTAGTGTTAATTTAAAACGTTATTATTTTTTTCTGTGTAATTTTTTCCCGAGTGAAAAAGAAATTATCAATACAAATTTAGTATTAATAACCGAATCCACAGAATAGTATAATTAAAAAAGTGCAAATTGAGAGCATTATTAATTGCCACGTGACTGAGGATTTTGAACTGCCATTTCCAAGGGTAGGTCAGAGTGTAAAGTTTTCTCTATGCTCACGCACCACAGGTATTATATATATACAATATATAGAAAAAAACCTGTCCATCAGGCTATGTGTCTGAGCGAATCGATAAGCTCGCGCGTGCCCCATGACTGAACGCCCTCATATCCCACGAAGACACTACTCTGTGTATATGATGGACTATTTCAATCAGTCGCAATGTAACCTTTGAATTAAAACGGCCTCCCGCGTGGCCGCCGGAAATACAAAATCAATGTTGGACACGGGTTAATTTCTTCGACCCTTAATTAGAAATATATTTATATTTGTCTATATAAATATCAGCACTGGCAAATAATTATTCAAATAATTCTTCTTTTTTTCCCATTCGGCTCAAAAATGTCACGAAAATCTCAACCAGACGAATTGCAAAGCAAGACTGAATTTTTGAAAGTCGATCTGACGACATCTTTAATACAAAATTCAGATGACGACAGGTAAAAATAGAATAGCACGTGGACTGTGGTTTATTTTTAAATTTCTTTCGTGTGTCTCAAATTTTTCTCTTGCACAAAAACTTTTATTGTGGAATTTCTTTCTTTTTGAAAGCTGTGATTTTTCATTTTTTTTACTATATGAACGGAAAATAGTAATTATTAACAATATACAGTAATTATAAAGCTACCAACTTTAATGTAGATACAAAACTTTTTTTACTTTTGGATTCTGTTTATTTATCGCAATGGTGATGTAAATTTTCAATACAGTGGAACCTGTCGAAATGCAACTCGATTTTCCAAATTTTATCCTTAGTTATATTTTTACAATATTTTAAAACTAAGTGAAAGTAATGTCTTGTACGTTTTTTTAATACAAACACATTTTTAAAATAGAGTTGAATTCCGACAGGTTCGAGTGTAGCTTTGCGTTCTTTCATTCAGAAAAAAATTTGCTCAACCAAACTGTTTAAATTTCAATCAACCGAATTGCTTGTTTGTTTGGTTTGGAATTAAAATTTTTTTTTGCGGTGACACAATTCTTTCTTTGAAGCAAAATTTATTAAACTGAACCAAATGTTTGTTTAAATAAAAAAAAATTTATTTCAGATGAAAAAGACTTTATTTTCAATAACCGAAAAATAAGATTACATAAAAATAAAGTAATTGATTTGAAACATAATTTTTTTTCGAGTGAGAGTTTTTGTGATATACTTTTATGACAATGTTTAGAAGAGAAATATTAATAATTGTATTAACTACCAAAGCAAGTAATATTTGAAACGTAATAATACATCTTCTAGGTATTGACACATATTTTCTTAATATTAATTTCATTTACAAATTACGTTTTTATAATAGCAGCAAAAAAACAATAACAAGGTGTTACATAACAAACATTATTTGAATAAACTAACATATAGTGCGTATATACACATATATGTGTGATATATTATATATACATAAAATATATGATAATTCTGTTTATATAAAACATTTTTTTAATTTTTACAAAAAATTTATTTATTTATGAGAATTACGAAAATATTTTCACGACAGGAATTTCTTTTTTTTGCTTTCGCATGGAGGAAACTTTTTTTTTGCTATACAAAACATATTTGACACTTAAATTAAGTTTTATTTAAATTAATTACATTGTATTTGCTTCAAATAATGAAGTTATTCACCCAGAAAAATTATATATTTGACTCAGAGCCAAGTAGACATTTTATTTTGTTTCAAAAAAATATTTACTTTTTTTGAAAATAAATTTTATTTAATTTAAATAAAAATTTCATTTCCACACAAAATACATTTTATTTGATTTAAATAAAAATTTCATTTACGCACAAAATAAAAATTATTTTTGCCAAATATATATTTGTCTCAGAGCCAACTATAGACTTTTTATTTGGTTTAAATAAAATTTTATTTGGCTCAATTATATGTTTTATTTATGTAGAATAAAATTTTTATTTTCAACAAATAAATTACCGAGTTGACTCTGAGACAAATTTATACGTTTATTTAAGTCAAAGTAAAATATATTCAATGCAAATAAAATTTTTCTCTGGCTGTAAAGTTTTGAACGTTATAACGAACGAAATATTTTTCTAATTTAATATCTCTTTCAAATTACTACATAAAAAAGAAAAATAATTCAAATTAAACATTTACTTATTTAAAGAATAATATTTTTAATAAATAAAAAAATTTGTTTTGATAAAAAAAAGAAGTACAAAAATATTATTCATGTGAACGTTGTTTGAAATTTTAGGATAATTTCAAATATTAAATTTATTTGATTTAAATAAAAATTATTTGATATATGGAAATATTTATTGGGTAATAGACAAATATATTCAAATCAAATAAATTTTTTTTCAGCGAATAAAATAATACGAGACTTGAATATAAAAATGTTGTAGGTAATATGTGAATAAGAATTTTTCAAAATACATGCAATTTACCCCATTTTATTTGATAATGGTGATCTCCCCTTTTTTCAAGGAAATTTTTGATGTATAAAACCTTGTGAATCCATTTCATTATTCTTCGATCGTGACAGAAATAAATGATTAGATCTTTACTAAACACGTGATTTCAATGTGAATTTACATAGAAAAAATAAAAACACGTGACATTGATCGTTTTGGCATGTCTACAATAATACAGCAGAGTAATTTTGTTTTATTGTGACGTAAGCTGACGTCATTCTCTCCAAGTCAGCTGTTTTAAAGTTCTATGTATTTCTATATCTGTTTATTTTTTTTTTAAATTATTATAATTATTCACTAATTTCTTTAATAAAAATATATTCACAATCTAACTATAAATCGGAAGTTATTGATAATAATAATAATAATAATAATAATAATAATAATAATCATTATCATAATAATAATAAAAAGAAATAATAATAATAATAATAATAATAATGCTAATAATAATATTCATAATAATCTTAGTAAAAATAATCATTTTCAAACGTAATAAAAATTTTGGCTATTATAAAATAAAAATATTTATTCATTTTATATTCAATTCAAGTAAAATTTATCTCCCAGTGCATCCAGTAATAAATATAAGAAAACTAATATCAACTAATAAAAATATTAATATTTTAATATTAAACATATCAGGGATCACAGTTTGTCCCCCTTTTTTCCTCTCTTCTCCTTTTTTATCCCCTTATATTATGATAAAATCCCCTAAATCACCTAAAATCGTAAATTTTCTTCCCTTTTTCCCTTATTTTTTAATAAAAACTTGTAAAAATTGTCATTTTTTTAAATTAAAAAAATTTTTAATTATGCTTAAAGAAAAAATGTTTACTTTTCGCAAACTTTGGAAAAATTATAGTATTTTGAAACTTAAAAATATTCTTATATTATTTCTCAGTCTTTAAGGTTGCTACTCTTGAAAAAATTGATTTTTGACAGATTTTCTTTAAATTTTGAGAAAATGTTTCTTCGGGTGTCCTTTAAAAGTGGTAAAAATTTCAAAACCCTTTGCGATGCTAAATTTTGAATTATTCAAGTTTAAACTCACACTTTTACATGCGATTATGTTAAAAAAAAAATCTGTCAACCACACTATCTCGTTTTTGGACATGGCGAAGGGTTTAGAAATTTATGCCACATTTAAAGGACACCGGAGAAAAATTTTCTCAAAATTTGAAGAAAATCTTATAAATTTTTTTTATACAAGAGGTAGCAAATTAGAAAATAATTTTTTCTTCTAAGAAAAATCCAAGTTGTTTAGAATTTTTTGACGCAAATTGTAATAATTTTAGAATAAATTTTACTAAACTAAAAGTATATTTTACTAATTTACAATAAAATTTACTTCGGATATTATAAAATTTACTATGCGGAAATAACGATTTTTAATATATCAAAATCTACTATTTCCAATGACAATTTTTTATAAAAATTATTCAAATTTTCTTTGAACACTATAATTAGCTATTATAAATAATCTTATTTTTAGAGTAAATTTTACTCTAAGTTTTGTTACTTTAAAATTGAAATAAATATTTATAATTTTTCTAAAAAAAATAGTCTTTGAAAAGAGTAAAAATTGTTCTGGAAATAACCATTTTTAACCGTATGTGATTGTTAGGTTCTCCATGATAATTTTTTTACTACAATTCTCCTTTAATATTTAATAAATTGAAATAAAATTTTGCACATCACTGCCCTTTTTTATTGTATTTTAGACTTTTGTACAAAATTTTAACTCAATTTATTAAATATATTATATATTTTTTTAATTTTTTAATTTTTGAAGAAAATTTCTCCAAATGTCAAGCTAATTTTATTAATTTACGTATACTATGAAAAAAGATAAATAAAAATCAACATAATTCAATCAATACAATTTGATTTAAAAAATATGTATAGTTATGAGAAAAAGTTAAAGAAAAGCATTTTTAAATAAATAATTTTATGCCCTGCACACTGAAAAAAATAATATAGGCAGAATGTGCTTTCTACTCAGGCAATTTTTGCCTAAAAATAAAAGCAATACACGCAGAGCAATTGTTTTAAAAAAAAAGCAATTTCTTCTTTAACTAAGACTAAAATTGCCATTTTTTAAAGAAACAATTGCTTTGCGTGCATTGCTTTTGTTCTAAGGCAAAAATTGGCTGAGTAAAAAGCACATTCTGACTATTATTTTTTTTCAGTTCACCGAGAGAAAAATTTTATTCATACCAAAAATATTTTATTTAAGTTCAAAAAACTTATATTTGTCTCAGACCAAGTAGGTTAATTATTTGCTTTAAAATAAAAATGTTATTTGACTTTAATAAAACTTTTAGTTGAATTAAAATAAAATTTTATTTGAAGCAAATAAAAAGTCCATTTTAGTTCTATTTTGAGTAAAACATATATTTCCTTTGGCTTTATAACACAATAATTTTTACTTAATTTCAAAATTCGACTTTTTAAAAAATGAATCGCTTTTCGAAAAAGAAAATTCCTTTTTTTACTTAATATTACTTGAAAAAATCACTGTGATCCTTGAGATTATTATACATAAGTTACATTTAATTGATTTCTGCCTATGAGAATAGTGATAATAATAAATTTTATTTGAATTGAATTTATTATCAAAGTATCGTGAAATTGATGTTAATAAGCACATAAAAGATTAGTTGAAGAGAAAATCATATAGTCATTTTGAATTCTAAGTACATAAATTGACTAGTAAATACAGGTCTAATTAGAATATATGTGGATATAAATATTGTCGTAAGTGAGAGAGAAGAAATTTTTTTTCAATATTTATAGTGTCTGACTTGACTTGACTCTTACTACTGAAACTTTCTACTCGGTGTAACGTGTTTCAGTACAGCACACAATCTATATCTTTCAAATTCAACATTATATCTCTATCTTATTATTATTGTCCTTAAATAAAATTTCATTTTATAAATTTTACTTAGTAAAAATGTTTACTCATTTGAATTTGTATCTAATTTTTTTGCTTCTCAATTAGTAAATTGTAGTAGAAATTACTATTTATTATAGTCAAATCTACCAATTCAAAAGCATAAAATCAGTTACTATTTTAAATAAATAGTAATTTCTATTAATTTATTAGTCAAATTTACGAATTAAAATTTGTTTTAAAACAAATTTTATTAGTAATTTATATTCAAATGAAAGAAATATTTTTTCGTTATAAAAATCGAAACAATTTTTTCAGTTGTTTGAAAAAACCGATTTCGCAAAATAATTCAATTATTAAAAAAAAAGGATAAAATTCATCCTCAATTCAATTACTTTTAATATTTTCATACAATTTCCACAGGAATTCAATTAATTTAGAATACCATTTTAAATAAACCAATTATATATTTAACAAAATTTGTATACAATTTTTTCTCTGTAATTCAATTACTTTCACTAATACGAAAATTTAAAACTCCTAATTATTTATGAAAATTATTATAAAAATTATTTATTTATGGAAATTCAATTTTTTAAAAATTTTTTGATAAAATTCTAAGCAAGAATTCATCGAAGAATTTCAATTAGTTTTAATACTATTTTAAATCAATTAATCGTTAAATTCAATTATTTTCATAAATAAAGTTTTACACAAGAATTCAATTATTTAAAATAAAATTTTCATAAAGTTTATTATATATATTTCGAAAAATTTGATTATTTAAAACAATATGTTTATAAAATTCTTATGAAGAATTCAATTATTTTAAGAAATAACACAATTTTTCACAGAAATTCTATTCTTTTTAAACATTTTAATAAAATTTTTGCAATAATTCAATTATATTTTCATAAATAATAAAATTCTTCTCATGAATTTAATTATTTTTTAAAACTAATAAATTTCTTTTTCAACTATTCAATTATTTTCATGAATAATAAAATTCATCGTAGAATTTTAATTATTTTTAATACTATTTTACAGGAATTGATCAAAAAATGTAATTATATTCTTAAAAATTTTATGTCAATTCCTCGAAAAAATTAATTATTTAGAAAATCTTTTTTTTTTAATTCTTTAGAAGAATTCAATCATTTACAAAAATATTAGAATTTGGCTCACATAAATTCAATTATTTTCAAATATTTTATTAAAATTTTTCATATGAAATCAATGATTTTAAATACAGATTTTATTTACATTATTTCCATTTTTTTCAAAAAATTCAATCTTATTGATTACATAAATAATTTTTCGAAAAAATTGAATTATGTCGATAAATAACTAAATTATTCCTAAAAATTCTTTTTTTTAAGGCATTTTAAAAAAATTCTTTACAAAATTCAATTATTTTCATAAATAACAATATTCATCACAAGAATTTAATTTTTTAAAAAAGTGTTATATTTCTTCTTGGAAATTCAATTATTTAAAAAATTCCAATAAAATCGTTCGCAAGAATTTAATAATATTCATAAGTAATAAAATTCCTTTTTGGAATTCAATTATCTTCAAAAAAATTTAATAGAATTATTCTTTTTAGAATTTAATTATTTTTAAAAACTTTTTATGAATATTAGAAATTTTTCAAGAATTCAATTATTTAAATTATCATTGGCATAAAATTAGTCGAAAGAAATCATTTAGTTATAAAAAGTTTTATAAAATTATTTGCAAAAATTAAATTAATTTTATAAACATTTAAACTCTTTCATGAGTAAAAAAATTCGTTGCAGGAATTCAATTTATTAGCATTAGAATAATATAGAAGTAAATATTTTTGATGAAAATTTGGGAAAAGTAAGAAAAATAAAAAATACGGAATGAAATTTTCGTCAGTTTGTGAAGTTTCTAAAACGAGTTGTTTCGGTCGTCAAGATTAATTTTTCGATAGCTACTTTTTTACTTCATTTTTTAGTTTGAAAGCTACTTTTTTACTAAATTTTTTAGTTTGAAAACAACTTTTTGTTACTTTTTTAAAATTAATTATCGAGTGTGAACACTTTAGACGGAATAATTTTTTAATAATAAAATTAAAAATAAACTGAAATAGAAAAAAATATAACACCAGAATTGATTAGAATAATCTGCGACAGTTTATTCCCTCTAGGATTAAATTAACACCAAAAAGGATTAAAATAATCTATTTTGGTGTTATTTTTAACTATGAATGAAATTTTATTTTAAATAAAACACCAAAGTCAACGATTTGTAAAAATTCAACGAATTTAGCTTCTCCAGGGAGAATAGTAAGTAAGTTACCAAATTAGTTACTATAACTATCTTAGGAACATAGTTTAATAAATTCAATTGTGTTCAAAAATTTTTTAAAAATTTCATCAAAATTTCAATTCTCTTTAGAAATGATAAAATTCTTCTCTGATATTAAATTATTTTACAAAATTTTAATCAAATTCCTGTCAAAATTTCAATTATTTTCAAAAGTTTTCTAAAATTCCATAATTTTTAATATCTACTATTTCAATAAAATTTTTCAAAAGAATTCCATTCTTAAAAAAAATTTTAAATTTTAAATACAATTCTACGCAAACATTCAATTATTTTCATAAATGATAAAATTTTTTACAGGAATTCAATTAATTACAAATTATTTTATAAATTTCTTCTTAATAATTCAATTATTTTCATAAATAATAAAATTTTTACAGGGATTCAATTATTTTTATAAATAATAAAATTCTTTTAGAAATTTAATGATTTTCATAAATAATAAAATTTTTACAGGGATTCAATTATTTTTATAAATAATAAAATTCTTTTAGAAATTTAATTATTTTCATAAATAATAAAAGTCAGTGCAGAATTTTAATTTTTTTAATGCCATTTTAATCAAATTCCTCGAAAAATGTAATTATTTTTAAAAATCTTATTAAAATTCGTCCAAAGAATTTAATGATTTAAAAAATTTGTTGATAACATTTCTTATTGAGAATTTAATTTCTAGAAACAAGAAATTAATAAATAATTTATTTTTGTATTTAAATATTTGAATTCTCATAGAATTTTTAGAAATAATTAATAATAAAAATTGATTTTCATTTCATAAAATTGAATTTTAGTTAAAATTTTAGATTACAATTGAATATCACAAGAAATACAGAGGGAACTTTTTGGAAATAATTGAATTTCGAAATTAATATTTTGGATAAAGTTTAATTGAATTTTTTTAATAATATTTGAAGTTTTTATTTTCTAATATGCATTTAATTAAAGAATTTAGGAATAATTGAAATTTCGTGAAATTGATTAATTAGTTATTATTGAAAAAATAGATATAAAGTAAAATTGTAGTTAACAATTTTTGAAAATAATAATTGAATTGAAATAATGAAAATAATTTTGCAGAAGTATAATATTCTTATAATATAAAAGAATGATTTTATTACTTTGTCATCTTTAATTATTATAAAATATGAAGAAATCGATCACTCCAAATCGAAGACTCGGAGTTATCGATATCTTCATGTTTTATAGTTATAAAAAAATGTAATAAACTAAAATTTCATTCATTGTAAAAAAACACCAAAATTGATTATTTAAATATTTTTTGGTGTTAATTTAAACTGCAACAATTTTTAATACCTCACGATTTACTGTGATATAGAAATGCGTTGAAAATTTGAAAAAAAATGTTAGGAAAAATTGGAATAATTTTGCAATTATAAATATAAATATTCACAGAACAAGAGTGTGTGAGAGTTATAATTTTTTTTTTCTTTTCCTACTCTTTGATAATTTCAAGAAGATTAATTTACGCGTGTATATCGTGAAATCGTGCGATACATATATTATTTGTTTTTGAGAGATGACTTGTTAGAAAGATTTATGGTGCGAGAGACTAGCGAAGCAAGCGTAACAAGCAGGTAAATTCGAATTAAGCTTTTTGGCTTACGTAATTTTCTCTTCACTCGCCGCGTTCTTGAATAAACGCAGACAAATCATGAGCTCCGATGAATCTTATCATTTCAAAAGAATATATACTGTGTCAGAGTAGCAATAGAGGGAACCCACTAGTACAATGCTAGAGGGTCAGGTGAATCGACGACACACTCTACAGATATTGGAAACTTTGGAAACACAGCTTCACAATTCACAAATTTGCCTCACCGTCAAATTCGAAAAGTACCATTCCTTTTTATTTTCTGTGTTTATCACTTATTTCAAACAAAAAGACAAAAATAAATCAAATAACTAAACTAAATAAAATACAAAAAGTGCATAAAATAAATTAAGTAAATAAACTAAGTAAAATTTCGTGCTTAGGTCACTTAAGAAATAAAAAGATCTGTTAAATAAATTAAATAAAGTAAATAAATTAAATAAAGTGAATAAAATAAATAAAGTGAAAAAATTAAATAAACTAAATAAAGTAAATCAAGTAAATAAAAAAAATGAACGAAGTAAATAGAATAAATAAACATTTTGTGAAAATAATTACAGTAAAAAGTTATGTGTTTGTTTTCTATTTTAATGTGACAAAATAATTTTAGTTTCTTTATATTCACTGTAGAAAATTTATTCTGAAATTAAGAATACATATTCTTATTTTTCACTAATATAAAAGTTGTATTTAAATTTAAACCAAATATACTAATTTATTTATCGGATAAAACTGAAAACAAAACTTATTTAGACAAAAGAAAATTTATTTGAAACAAATAGAAAGTTTAGAAGTCAAATTTAAACCGTTTCTCTGAGTGAATATTTATACTATTTAATTTTTATCCTACGTATAATTATTAAATATTTTTGTTATAAATAATAATTTTAATTAAAAATTTTAAAAATAATTGAATGTTATGAACAATTTCTTTCAAGTTTTTAAATTAATCGTGTTTTTTAAAAATCGAAATTAATCATTTAATTATTGAATTTTATTGAAAATTTAAAAAATAATTGAATTCTTTTGCCATTTTTTTAACGAATTAAGAAAAAATATGAATCCTTGTGTCATTTAAAAAAAATCGAATTTTTGCAAAAAAAAATTACGATTTATAAATATAATTGAATATTTTCGAAAGATTTATTAAAACTTAAAAAAATAATTAAATTTTTTCAAAATATATTATTAAAAAATTTTTATAGATTGATTTCTCTTGTTAAATGTTATTAAAATTGTATCACAAATAATTGAATATTTGTATTAGTTTCCTGAATAAAATTCAACCGGAGAAAATTTTTATTTAAAGCAAACATAATTTATTTGTGTTCAATAAAGATATATTTGTCTGAGAATGTTGAAACGAATTTAATTGAATAAGTGCCTTTGTTTTTACAAATTTCAAAAAATTAATAAATAAATCAATCAATAATTTAATGAATTAAGTAATTAAATAAGTAATGAGTAAATATTTTGAAAATTAATCATTACAAATTTGGAAAGTTTCCATTTGCAGGAGATAAAGAGAAATAATTTTTCTTCCGATGATCTAGTTTTATTTGTGTAACATTAATATTGCTTATCAATTTACCGTATATTGTGTTTATACTCTTCATTGAATTTAAAAAAAAAATACTTGAAAATAAGATTTTATCTAAATACTTATACATTTTATAAAAGTGACGCTTTTCCATGAAAAGGATCTTACAATTTTTTCTTTCTTTAGAGACGAAAATGTCATTAATTTCCCTTTTTTTCATTCATTTTAAGAATTAGAGCTTTAAACCTTTAAAAAAATTTGATCGATTTATTTTCGACACTTAGTGTTGATACTAACTTCAGTCGCACCCGTAAACTTATAGGTTATGTTAAACAAAGTATTTGCTTCATTTAACATTGAGGTTTAGTCCCCTCGGGGTAAAAACAATTTTTAATAACTTTTTCCCATGGCAAATAATGATTAAAAATTGTTTTTTGACTTCAGCTCATTGAAATACGTCTCAAAGCAAACAAAAACTGTCCTTAGCATAACCTATAATAATTATTGCCGCGCGTAAATTCCCTTTCCTTAAAATTTTTTAAATTCTATTGTTAGCATCAAATAAAGGCACACTTAGAAAACATTATTCATAATATATAGAAAACATCTACTGCTTTGATTCGAAAATATTTTTTGTTTAAATAATTATGTTTAATTCAAAAACATTTTCTGTTTTGATTTAAACAAAAAATATGTTTAAAAATTTTATGTTTTATTCAAACTTAAAAGTCGATTATAAATAATTTAAAATCAATTACAACTTATAATTGAATTAAATATAATATTTCTTTAAATGAATCAAAAAATATGTTTCAATTAAACTCAAAAATGTTTGATTGTGTAGCAAAGATATTTTAAGTTCGATTTAAACAAAATATGTTTGAAACAAATAAATAGTTTTCTCAGTGCAGTGATATGGAAAAGTGTAACAGTAATGTTGCTCTAATTGATTACAAAGAGAACATTTGTTGCTTATATTTTATCGAATTTTTCAATAAAGTTGGGATATAGCGGCATAATAATTGGATTTAATTAATAGTTTTCAAAATAATGTTATTCTTTTTAGAAATTTTACTACAATTATTAACATAAAAATAATTGCAATCCTTTGAAGAATTTGATTAAAAATTTTCAAAATCCTGATTAAATTCTTTTAAAGAATTTCTTTGGATTTTTTTAAATAATCTGTTTTCTTTAATAATTTTAATTGAAAATTTTGAAAGTATAGTTAAATTTTATGAAGAATTTCTTAGAAGTTTTTTAAATAATTACGTATGTTAAAAATTGTAATTAAATACTTTTTATTGTTGAAGTTTATTAAAATTGTTTTCAATATTATTGAATTCCTGTAAAAAATTTTATTATTTAGAGAAATAATTTAATTCTTGCCAAGAATTTTACTATTTTTTAAATAATAATGGAATTGTTTCTAAGAATGTATTAGAATATTTTCGAAAAATTTCATTAAAAATTACAAAAAAGTTGACTGAATTCTCCAGTGAAATTTTATTAAAAACTTGATATAATTAAATTTTTATTTTTTATTT
The DNA here is from genome assembly GCA_032872475.1 of Leptopilina myrica (nomen nudum). Classification (NCBI taxonomy): domain Eukaryota; kingdom Metazoa; phylum Arthropoda; class Insecta; order Hymenoptera; family Figitidae; genus Leptopilina; species Leptopilina myrica (nomen nudum). The sequence goes on from CM065460.1 coordinate 8,215,354, forward strand.
ATTATAACTTTAGAACATATTTGAATTGTTGCAATGGATTTATGCAAATTTCAGAAAATAATTAAATTCTTTCGTGAAATTTTATGAAAATTATATTGAAAATAATTTAATTTCTGTGAAGAATTTTGCTACTTGTAACAATAATTGAATTCTTCCGAAGAATCTTATTATGTATGTAAATAATTGAATTCTTGCGAAGAGTTATTTTAAAATTTTTCGAAAACATAAAGAATAATAATTATTTACGTAATAAATGAATTTTTCAAATTTTGCTTATGAATTTATGCAAAAATTGAAATTATTAAATTATTTATTCAAAATATGTATATATATTTTTAAATTAAAAAAAATTTTTTGAGAATATTAAGGATTTGAATAAATTATTGTATCAGTCTTTTAAAAACAAATTTAAGCATTTTTCCTTGTAATGATAGGATGATAATTTAGAAATATTTTATAAATTGACCTTAAATATAGTTTGAAAGGATTCAATAATATAGATAATTTTTCATTTTGTACAACAATAATTGTTAATTTAAATCTTTCTCACAAACGGTAAAATAAAATTCTGATTAATATATAAGGACAGTTGAAACTTTCTGAATCAATAATGTAAAGCTTGCGTTTAGACACTTGTCTTAATTTTTACCGAACTATTCAGTAAAATAAGATTGGAGAACATTTATCTTTCGTTTTATCGAACTGTAAGTTGAAGCGCTAATAAATGAATCATAAGGTTTATGCTTTTTACGTTATTATTAAATGCATTTGCTTTTACAGTCTAGTTCTTGAAGACTTACTGTTTTCACAGTTCATCCCAGTTTTACTGAACTAAATTCAGTAAAATTTGGGGAATAAATGTTCTCCATGTATAAATAATATGAGATTTGAATTGTTAATGAAATATTAAATTATGAATGATTTTGTTTTAGTGGGCGATGTAAGGAGCCCCTGTTGCACAATAAGCAACATACCCACAGGATGACACCAACGGGCGGCCGATCGCGAACTGGTTCGGTATCGAATCCGGGAGCGACCGCAGCTGCCCTTAGTTCAAATGAGGATTGTGCCGAGGTGACGTTATTCGAGGATCCCGCCGACGCCGGTGGACGACTTCCGGACCTCGTTGCCGAGAGCCGACTTTATGGTGTCGATGAGGAGCCCACCGAATCTTATTTGGCAATTACCATTCAAGTCTTCATTCCTTTTCTCATTGCTGGACTCGGTATGGTGGGAGCTGGATTGGTCCTTGATTTGGTTCAAGTGAGTTCAGCAACTTCTTTTCTTTCTCCTACAGGGTTGCCCCCACAGAACGCAGAGAATTAAGAAAAAAGTCAAAAAAAGTAGAATTGGTCAGGAAAATCAGGGCTTTTTAGATCCCTGAAGTTGCTATCGATGCTTAGCATCGAAAAATATTTTTTTTACAAAACCAAAAAAGTTACTCAATTTTTTCCAACTTTTTAAGTTAAAAAAATTCTATTAAATAGTTTTTTACTTTTTACGTGAATAAAAGGAGTGAAATTATTTAAAAAAATTTAACTAAAAATAAGGAAAAATACTTTTCGATATTGAGCATCGATGTCAACTTCAAGAACCTGGGATTTTTAGTACTGGAAAAAATTAAACTTTTAGAATTCGTAGGAAAATTCAGAATTTAGCTATCTTTTTTGTTTAGCTTATACCCAGAAAAAATTATTATTTAATTCAACTATATTTTATATGATATGATTTGAAACAAATAAAAAGTCTACTTACTTTAGAGTCAAATATATCTTTTCGTTTAGAATTTTCATAAATAGATCAACTACAAAAAGTTTCAATTGCAAATTTTATAAAATTTCTATTTTCGATATGAATTTAATTAGAAATTTAAAAAAACCTAAATTTTTGGAAAATTTTAATAACTTAAACTCTTTTGGAACTAATTAAATTTGTTACTATATAAATATTTATTTATTTATTTGTAATATATTTAAATGATTTATATAGTGGATATTGTAGACCTTATTGTTAAATGGAGGTAATATTTTTGTGGCCTTTGGTCTATTAAATATAAGGAACGGTCTTTTTGTTCACAAAATAATTTTTATATATTTAAAAAATTCGAATTCATCTATGCATTTCGTCGTGATATTACGACTCTTCAGGACTGTAAAGAATACAAATGACAGTTGAGAAAAAATTTCGTTGAGAAAAAAACAAAAAATCAAAGAAAAGAAAAAAACATACCAGCAGGAGAATTACGAAATAAGAATTTAAATTATGGATCAAACCATTATTTACAAAAAAACATAAATAAAGTAAGAACACAGTATAAAAAAGATTTAAATGATTATTCAAACTAATGAACTTGTAGAAAATTTTTTGTTAAAAACACTAAAAAAATTTATTTTTAAAGAAGTTACAAAATATTTGCAAAAATTAAATGCTGTTCGAATTTTTTTAAAACCTTGCCATAATTTCAATTAATTTATAAATAACAAAATTCTTCTCCAAATTTCAATTATTAAAAAATTTGTTGATAATATTCTTTATTAGAATTAAATTATAAGAAATATTCAATTATTATTGAATAAATTATTTATTTTTGTATTTAAATAATTGAATTCTCATAAAATTTCCTAATTAAAATTGATTTTATAATTAATTTCAGTTAAAATTTAAGTTAAATATTAGTTTAATATTAAAAACATTATGTACATGTTTAGAAATTCTTGCAATAAATTTTATTCTTTGTAAAAATAATTGAATTCAGGAGTATAAAATTTTTACAATTATTAAAAAGAATTGAATTCCTGAACACCCAAGAATTTTACTGTTTATAAAAAATAATTTGATTCTACTGAAGAATGTTATTGCAACTTCAAAAAATAATTGAATTCCTACGAAGACTTGTTAATTATGAAAACAATAGATGTTTTATGAAAAATTCCATTGCAACTTAAAAAGTAATTAAATTCCTGCTAATAATTTCATTATTTTTGAAAAGCATTGAATTCTCTAGGAAAATTTTACTATTCATAAAAAAGAATTGAATTTTTGTGAAGAATTCTAATGCAATTTCTGAAAATAATAATGAAATAACTTTAAAGAATTTTATTATAATTTTTTTTTATATATTGAATTCCTTATCTTGATAAATATCAAAATTCTCTCAAGACATTAAACTATTTTTAGGAACTTTAATAAAACTCTTGGCAGAATTTCAATTACTTTTTAAAAAATTTTCTCAGAATAAAAAATTCAATATCTACTAATAAATGCTTTTTTTCAAAATTTAATACAATTCTACACAGACATGTAATTATTTTCATTAATAATCAATATCTCACTGGAATTTAATTATTTACAATTTTTATATAAATTTATTTGCAATAATTCAATTTAAATACAATTTTTTTTTAATTCGTCAGAAGAATTCAATTATTAAAAAATTTAATGATAATATTCTTTATGAGAACATAATTTAAAGAATAATTCAATTATTCAATAAATTATTTATTGTTGTATTTAAATAATTGAATTTTCGTAGAATTTTCAAATAACAATTGATTTAAAAATAAATTTTAGTTACAATTTTTGATAATAATCGAATATTAACAGCATTATAACGTAAATTTTTAAAAATAATTAATTTTTGAAAAGGAAAAACGTTGAAAATTTAAATTTTTCATACTTTCAACTAACAAATCTGTAGAATTAATTTTTTTGAAAAAGTTTAATTAATTTTTTTTGAAAATTGTTTATAAAGTTTTTATTTTCTAATTATATATTTAATTCGAGAATTTCCAAATAATCTAAATTTCGTAAAATTGAAGTGTAGGTAAACAAATAGATTTGAATATTCTCATAGAATTTTTGCAAAAATGATTTATTTTTAAAGAAGAATATTGTATTAAAACATTTTTTAAAATAATACTTGAATTGAAATGATGAAAATAATTTTTATAAATTTTAATTCCTACGGAAAAATGATAATGATTTATCATTATCATCATATAAATGATTTATTTTGAAGAAAATATTTACATAAAAAAATTGAGATATTAATGTTTTCGAATAATTCGACCTTTGAAGAAATTAATAGATAAATGTAATAGAACATTTTTTTGAGTATCTAATAATTTTTAGAGTGAATCAGAATATTTTCTTTAGGATCAGGGGAAAAGTAAATATTTTGTCTGGAAATTAGTGAAAAGTTAGGGAAAAAGAAAATTAAATTCTTGTGACATGTGAACTTTAACTAGAAAATCCCATTTTAGAAAGAAAAGTAAGAAAAAGATAAATTTCTAGGTAAATTATCTTATGATTCTGCAGAAAAGCAAATTTCTAAATTCTTTTTCCTGTTTTCAGCATTGGGTTGTCTTTGAGAAAGTGAATGAACTGATGATATTAGTGCCGGCACTTTTAGGGTTGAAAGGCAATTTAGAGATGACTTTGGCGTCAAGACTTTCTACGCAAGCAAATCTTGGACACATGGACACTCCCAAACAACAGTGGTACATGATAGTTGGAAACCTGGTATTAATTCAGGTAAATAACTATGTGACGGCGAATGTTTACCTTAGACGGAAAAAAATTTTGACTTTGAGATTGTCTGTCTTAAAGTGAAAATAGAAAATATACAGAGAAAATTAACTATCTCAGTGCAAACTATATTTAAATCTTCATCCAAAATATTTACTAAAACTTACATTTCATTTTACCAAAAATAAAAAATACTTCTTAAAATCGAGGTAAAGCGATCGTAAACATAACCGAACATTTTTTTTACCTCGTAGTCTCACGAATAAAGAAATATTGCACTAAATATTACATATAAATAGAAATTTTACGCAAATTGCTAATAAAATATAATATAGAAAAGTAGTCTCTTGAAATCACGAGTTCTTTGTCATTAAATATTTTCACGATATATCAAGAATTAACAACCTGTTATCAATCATCTTTATCATATATTCTAAAAATACATTCAAAAACACCAATATGCAGCAAAGCAGGTTCAAGTTCAATTTTCTGAAAATTTCCACTCGAATTAGATTTTTGATTGAAATGAGATGAGGATAATAATAATAATAATTTATGCGCTACTGTAGTATATGAATCATCTATATATTTGAGAAAAAGAGTGCTTATCTTTGGCGCCAAGATTCCATTTTATATAATGATTTAGTGACGATATTTTTATTGTCCTTTTCACGTAAATTAGCAAACTACTGTTTGCATTTGTTCTTATTTTTTTAATAAATGAACAAACTCTTGACAAATATAACAAGTATGTACCAGTTATTTTTTGTGTACGTCATATTCCACACAATAATGGAATCTGTGAAACCAACGAAAATTATATATTTACACTTATGAAGATTATCATTTCTTATCGCTCATTATAATTTAGAGCAAAAGTAAACAATTTTTTGAAAATATTCGACTATTTAATGTAGAAATTCTTTTCTAATGAAATTTATGGACTTGTTCAAATTTGCTTAAAATGAAATTCACAAAATTTACGAAATTTAGTTTAAAAAAATATTGTTTTTGAAGTTATATATTTATGGATCATTTTATATGAAATAGATAAATTTAGAATATATTGTAAAAAAAATAGCATTGAATATTCTCATTTTATTTTAGTTTTAGAATTTCGAATCTATATGAAGTAATTTAATTTAGCATAGAATTTAATTTAATTTTTTGTTAAAAGAATTGAATTTTTTTAAAGAATTTTACAATTTATTAAAACCTTTAAATTTGCTGCAGGAATTTTATTAAAATATTACAAATAATTGAACTTCTCCGAAGATTAATATTCAACTTTATGACAAAAATTACATTCTTTCGAAGGATTTTCATCATTTTTTTATTATAAACGATTTTTTAAAATAATTTTAATTATAATAATTTTATTAAAATAATTGATAAAAATTTGCTTTCTTTTGAACAACTCTATTAGAAATTTTATAAATAACTAAATTCTCTTGAAGAATTTGGTTCTTTTTTTAAAATAATTTAGTTTTTTTCACGATTTTAATTAAATATTTTGAAAGTAATTAAATTCTACAAAGACCAAATTTTTGGAAATAATTAAATTCTTAAAAGAAATTTTATCAAAAATGTTGAAAAAAACTTCAATTAGTATCAAGAAATGTTATTGAAATTCAATTGAAAATAATTGAGTTTTTTGGAAAAAAATTTATTAAAATTTCGAAATTAATTGAATCGTTTCAAAGAATTGTATTAAAATTTTTGCAAATAACTAAATTGTTGCGAAAACAGAAAAATTTATGAAAATAATTGAAAACCTGTGAGGAAATTTTTATATTTCTGAAAATAATTGAATTCTTTTAAAGAATTTTATAGCAATCTTTGAAAATGTTTAGATTCCTGGACAGAATATTACCTATTATTTATGAAAATTATTGTAATCTCTTAAAGAATTTTATTGTAATTTTCGAAAATAATTGAGTTTCTGACCAGGTATTTGTTATTTTTGAAACTAATTGAATTTTTTCAAAAAGTTATTAGTATTAAAAAGTACTTTAATTATTGTCAAAAAGTTTTACTCAGTTTTTTCAAAATAATTGAATCGTTTTAAAGAATCGTATTAAAATTTTTGTAAATAATTTCTGTGCAAATTTTTATTGCAAAATTCTTTTGAAGAAATTACTAATGGAAGTATGTATTTGAATTATTTTGAGATACTCTATTAAACATTTTTAAAATAATTGAATCCTTTTAAAAAGTTGTATTCTAAAATGTTTGAAAATAATTCTATAATTTTGAGAAAAACAAAATTTTATCTAAACTTGAAAATAATTGAATTCTTTAAAAAAATTGTATTAAAATTGTGTTGAAAATAATTAAATTTCTCAAAAGAATTTTATTCTTTACAAAAATTATTGAACTTTTGTAAACAAAGTCTATTACAATTTTTGAAAATAATTGAATTTTTGTGCAGATATTTATTATTTTTAAAAATAATTAAATTCTTTCCAATAATGGTATTAATATTGAAAATAATTGAATTGCTGTGTAAAGTTTTAAAAAATTTTTTTGAATAATTGAATCATTTTGAAGAATAATTAAATTCGTGGAAAGAATTTTATTATTTATGAAAATAATTGAAAGTCTGAAAAAAATTTTTTATATTTCTAAAAATAATTGAAAGTCTGAAGAGAATCTTTCATATTTTTAAAAATAATTGAAAACTTTCAAAGAATTTTATTACAATTTTTGAAAATAATTAAATTCCTGCTCAGAACTTTAATATTTATGAAAAGAATTGAAATCTTTCAAAGAATATTATTATTATTATTATTATTATTATTATTTTCGAAAATAGTTTAATTCTTTCGCAGATTTTTAGTGTAAAATTCTTTAGAAGAAATTCATTACTAATGAAAATATTTGAATTATTGTGAAAATTTTTATAAAACTTTATATAAATAATTGAATCGTGTTGAAGAATTGTACTAAAATGTTTGGAAATAATCAAATTATTTCGAGAAAGATTATATATTATATTGGGAATATTTTAATTCTCATACAAAATTCCATCAAAACTTGAAAATAATTCAATTCTGCAAAAAAGTTTATTAAAATTCTATTGAAAATAATAATTAAATTTCTCAGAAGAATTTTATTCTTTATAAAAATGTATTGCACTCTTGCGAAGAATTTTACTAAAAATAATGATGATAATATAATCAATTATTTTTATTTATCAACTATTTATTTATTAGCATTTTATTAAGATTTTACAAAGTAATAAATAGTACACTGAAAAAAAAATTTATTTATTTTAAATAACCGATTACTTGTCTATTATCAATTAAATACTCAATTAAATCAAATATTATTTATTGGAGTCAATTAAATGTCATTTGCTTTAAATATAGAATTTATTGGTTCAAATTCAAACACAATTTACTTGATTGAAATAAAAATTATTTGATTCAAGTAAATATTTAATTGATAATAGTCCATGAATCGGTTAATTGAATCAAATGAATTTTTTTATTCAGTGTAATAAGTGGATCTTTTTTAATGTTGAGTCTGAAATCATTTAAGAATTAAGGTTGACATTTGAAAGTGAGAAGATTTTTAATTTAAATTTGATCGTAATGCAATAAGAGGAAGAATAATGAAATTTGTTTGTAAAATTTGCAGTGTCAAGCAATTGTGGTTGGTTTTCTGGGATCAGTAGTGGCCATCGTGATGGGAGCCATACGTAACAGTGCAGTTTCATTAGATCACGCCTACCTCCTCATCGCCAGCAGTTTAGTAACAGCGTCACTAGCATCCTTCGTCCTTGGACTAATTACAGCTGGTGTCATCGTCTTGTCTCGACATTGTCACATAAATCCGGACAATGTGGCCACTCCAATAGCAGCCAGTCTAGGCGACATAACATCTCTCGCCTTGCTTTCTTGGATCTCAACAATTCTCTATGAAGCGATCGATAAGCAAGTTTGGCTTGGCCCTCTCATCATTGCCTGCTACATCCTCGTCACTCCACTCTGGGTGTGGATCGCTAAAAAGAACAAATACACAAACGATGTTCTCTACACTGGTTGGACACCCGTCATGGTGGCAATGTTAATCAGTAGGTATGTATACATCGAATTTTCTACAAATTACCCTCTTTTGTAGAATTTTCACTAAGAATTCACTACAATTCGATTTCTTCCTCCTTCTTAGTATCAGAATTACAATTTTTGTTTCCTTCTTCCACATATAGAAAAGAAATATTTTCCAACGGAAGAAAATCGAAACCAATTCAATTTAGGATTTCATTCTGGCAAGAGATGAAAGACACAAGTTGAAAACATCCAATTGTCAATAAGTGTAAAGAATAGAGTCAATATTCCGGAACACTTAAAACTCAATTATCAAAATTTGAGATCCATATTTTCGAGGCAATCATTTTAATTCATGGTAATTGTTCAATAAAAGTGCAATTACAATATTTGTTTGGATTCTCCTTTAAATTTTGCTTCTAAACGAAACCTTCCTCTCATATATAAAGTTAGTGCACGTGGTAGCCAAAATTAGATAAACGACCTTGAAGTCTTAAACGATCTCTATTGACGGTACCAATTACTCAAACGAGTTGGACCATTTTCTTCAAACCGTTGATACCCAAGTTTATGAGCAATACAATGTTTCAGTGAAGAGAAACTTTCTGATTATAAAGAGATCCTTGAAAAAAAGTGAAACAAGGTTATATTCATATTTTAAGTATTATAACTTACTGAAATTCTCTAATTCTTTCAATCTTTTAAAATAGGTTCCACCTGAAAAAGATTCAAATCAACGAAATTTATTCATTTCTACTTTAAATTATAGAATTCTTCAATTTGCGCTTTATAGTGTTGGAAAAAAATTTAGTTATTCTTCAACTTTTAATTTTTATTCTAATCTACTATAATTTTTGGAACGTTTTTTAAATTTTTAACTCATATCGTTCGTTTAAACGTTAAAATCTTGCTAATCGTCATTACATACGATTATTATATATCAATGAAAATAAAAATACAAAATAATAACAATAGCAGGCTTTGCAGTCTTATTACTTCTTTTGCGATGTGCTACTATTTGGTTACTTTTTTAGATTTCTGATAATAAAAGCTCCTTTTTTCTATTTATTTTTAGTTAAATACGCCAATAATTACAGAAATAACAAAAATTATTCTAAAAAATTTTAATAAAATCCCTAATATCACTTTGAAAATATTTGATAAAATTCTTTGAAACGATTTAATTATTTTCAAATAATTTAAAAAACCTTTTTGGAAAAAGTTCAATTATTTGCACAAATAGTGAAATTCATGGCTGAAATTCAAATTATTTTCAATATCTACAATTTAAATAGAATTTGACAAAATAATTCAATTATTTTCACAAATAATAAAATTTTTATAGAAATTCAATTATTTAATAGTTAAACAATTTTTGAAAGACATTAATTATTTAAAATTTATTTTATGAAATTCTCCGAAATAAATCAATTATTTTGAAAAATGTTGATAAAATTTGTGTACTATTCACTTATTTTCAATAATTTTAATAAATTTCTTCTCAAGAATTCAATTATTTTTATCAATTTAAATTCTGCTCAGGAATGCAATTATTTTTTCTAGAAATTTTAATAAAATTTCTCGAATAATTAATTTGTAAGAATTCAATATAATTTTAATTATCAATTCCTCTGAAGAATTTAATTATTTTCACAAAATTTCCATGAAATTCTATAAAACAATTCAATTATTTATTAAATTTCGTAGATAAAATAGATTTTTTCACTGGAATTCAATTGTTTTCAATATAATTTTAAGAAAATTTCTCAAAAGAATTTAATTATTTGCAATACTTTTTTTTATAATTTTAAGAAAATTTCTCAAATGAATTTAATTATTTGCAATACTTTTTTCAATACTTTCAATAATTTTCAATAATTTTTAAAATAAATTAAGTTAATTTCAATTTTTAATAAAATTTTTAATGAGAATTGAATCAGTTTCAATACAATTTTACTTAAATTTGTCGAAAAAATTTGTAAGAATTCAATTATTTCCACAAATAAGGAAATTCATAGCTGAAATTTAATGATTTTTAATATTTACAATTTAAACAAAATTTTACAAAGGAATTTACTTATTTAAAGAAAATTTGAACCAAATTCTTTGCACAAACTTCAATTATTTTCATAAATAAAAAAATTTTCACGAAAATTCAATTTAATATGCAATATTTCTACAATTTTTCGAGGAAATTAATTATTTAAAAATTTTTTTATAAAATTCTCCGAAAGAAATTAATTATTTTTAAAAATTTGGATAAAATTTTGTTTATAAAAGTTTACTTATCTTCAATTATTTTAATAAAATTCTTTTCAATAATTCAATTTTTTTTATAAATAATTAAAATTCTTCTTAGGAATTCAATTATTTTTATAAATAATTTAAATTCTGCTCAGGAATTCATTTATTTTTTAAAATTTTATTAAAATTCGTTGTAATAGTTTAATCGTTTTCAAAATGTTTTGCTAAAATATGCATAAAAATTGAATTTAAAAAAATAATTAATGATTAAATAAATTATTGTTTATTTTTTTATATTGATAGTTTAATTCTTGTAGAACTTTCTAATAACAATTGATTTAAAGATAAATTTGAGATAAAGTTGCGGATAATCATTGAATATTAAAAGCGTTATAATATGAATTTTTAGAAGTAATTTAATTAAAAAAGGAATTAAAACTATTTTAAATATTAATTCCAATGAAAAAATTTTTTTTAACTGGGAAATAGAAATTATAAAAAAAATTAGACTTTTGAAATTAAAATTGTTTGAAGTTAGTTAAGTTTGCGTAAATATTTGAAAATGATAAGTTAAATTTACAATTAATCGAAGATTTTCTCAAACTTAATTGAAATAAATTTTATATTAATGAATTTTATTTTTTCATTTTTAAAAATTATTTTTACACATTATCGTATTTTTTGAAGAATTCTAACTAAACGTTTTTTAAACAGAAAACTTTTAACTAAAAATCTTGGAAATTTTAAATATTTTAACCGAAAGCCATTTTTAGTGTATTTAGTGCGGTGTCCTTTAGAATTGAAAACAAGATAAGAAAGAAAAGTAAAGATTTTTTATGGAAATCAGGAAAAACTCAGAAAAATACTGAATCAAATTTTTATGATTCGAGAAAAACGATTTTTTCAGTCGTAAAATGTAACTTTTCGATAACTACTATAAATATTTTTTTACTACATTTTTTAATCCTAAAGTTACTTTTTGAAACATTTGTAAACGTAATTTTATCAAATTAAGATTCTTCTTATGATAGTTGATTTAATTTTACAAGGAGCGTTCCTCTTTTTTTTCCTATATAGATCTAGAAATTTTGTAAATATTTTCATTTTATTCTTGATTTTACTGATTCATTTTGATTTTTTATTGAAGAATAGAGATTGACAGTAGCTTGTACATAAGTATTTATAAACCTTGAAAAAATAAATATTGGTTTACGCGATAAAGATAAATTGTGATGGGTATCTAATATGAAACTTAAGAGATAGGAAAATATTGAACGAATGTTTATGCACACACAGTTTGGAAAAAAATTGATAAGATCAGATCTCAATTATCAAAAAATTCTTCCTCTTTAAATATATTTACACACTACTTTATAAATTTTAATAATTGATGTTTTTCCTTCTCCTTTACAGTTGCGGCGGTTTAATTTTAGAATTTATGGTTTCTCGATTTGAAAATTTGACTGTCTTTCAACCAGTTATCAATGGAGTTGGAGGAAATTTGGTGGCAGTGCAAGCCAGCAGAATTTCCACGGCACTTCATAAGCAAGCTGATTTAGGAACACTTTTAATTCCACCGGGCCATACACATCCGGTTATTTTTATTACACCAATTGCAAATTTTTTTGGAAAAGGTAACAGAACTTTTTATTTACTTTTATGAAACTGAAGTCCGTAGCGATTATATTTATTTATTTATTCATTATAAGAATATTTTCTTAATGCTTTCCTTTTTACATTATATTAAAATAATAAAAAATTATTATTTATTATTAAAAAAAAGGCATGCTGAAGTCCGCAACGTTTTTAAAACGAAAACAGAAAAATAATTCGGCGATTAATAATTAATTATAATTCGGCTTTTATTTTGGCTTTCAAATTAATGTTATTTTCGAGCAATTGTCTTTTGAGCAACTAATTAACAATTTAGCAAACAATTTCTTAAAAATTTACACACATGGAAATTACTATATTATATAATAATTGAAATATTTCATTCTCACTTGAAATTAGAACTTTTTTATTACAAATTGTTTAACACCTTCAAATTGTCATTTCGAAAGTTTGACAATTAATTTGTAAATAGATTGATTAGTGTTTTAGTGAAATTAATTTTCTTATAATTTTTACAATAACATAATTTTATAGGGCAAAGAAATAAGTAAAGTAAAAAAATTGTATCTAAAGCATTTGAAAAATATCAAATTATTAAAAGTCTTAAATAGTCCAGTTGCAATTTTTAGAAATAATCCATTTTTTTATTTGAATAATTGAATTCCCTTACAAAATTTTGATAAGACGTTAAGAATTGAATTTGAAAAAAGAATTTCAGTGAAAATTTGAAAAACTGCTTGAAGAATTGTAAGAATTGCAGTTGTAAAAATAATTTTAAAAATTAAAAAATAGGAAATTTTCTTAAATTTTATAAAAATAATTTTCCGGGAATTTGATTTGACCGGGAAAAACCGGGAATAAGCTAGGAATTTCATTGTAGACCGAGAAGTTTTACTAAATTGAAAAAAGTTTTATTATTTTAATTAAATTTTTTGAAATGTTTTAATTCTATTGTTTCAAGATAATTGAATTTTTATAAACAAATAATTGAAATTTCTATACATTTTATTTAAAAAAATTGAATTCTTTTAAAGAATTTTATTTAAATTTTTAAAAAATAATCAAGGAAGCTGAATGACAGTAATTGTAATTTTATTCTTAAAATTTAAAGTCCATCTGAAAGATTTGAATCCATTTTTTGTAGATTTATTTATTAATGTTAGACGTTTAATAAATTTAAAGTTGATGAAGAAAAATTATGACAAAGCCGGGAAATAACCGGGAATTTTGTTAAATGAAAATAGTAGACACCCTGATATAAATTTTATATTTTCTCACTTTCAATATTTTTTTTTGAAGAATTGTAACCAAAAATTTTGAAAATAATTCAAAGTTTACAAAAATTTTTCAATATAATAAATTTTAATTTAATTGTCCGTGAATTTTAATAAGAATTGTTAAGAAAAACATTTTCAGCTAGAATTGTAGAAAATATTTCAATAATTGGAAGAATTGCAGTTTTAATTTTTAAAAATAATTAAATTTCAAATGGTTTTAGATTGAAATAATTTTGAAATTTAGATTTTTGGTGAACAAAAAAAAACAATAAGTGTTCAAATATTTATTAAACAAAAGTTAATGAAGTTTGATAACTTTTGTTTAAAAATTTTGAAAAAATGGGATTTCTAATAAATCGTAATTAAATTTTTTGAAAATAAATGAATTTACAAAAATAATTCAAAAAGAAACTGAAAAAATAAAAAAAATGAGAAATTGGAAATTTCCTCAAATTTGATTAAAATAAATTTTATATTTGAAAGAATTTAATTTTATTATACTTCTATAAAATTAGTTTGAAATATAATCGTAATTATTGAAGAATTGTATTTCAAAAAATTATATTTTATTGAAATATAATAAATTTTTATATTAAATTTCATAACGAAAGTTTTTGTTGCTTTTTCGTTTTTACGTTTTTAAAAACGTTGCTTAGTCTTCTAAGAAAGTAGTAAGCTTTATTTTAAAATTTCTTAAAAAATTACCTAATAACTAAATTACTTTTTGAATTGCAGGTTTGCATGCAAGGACTACTAGGGTTCTAATGACAATGGTTATACCTGGACATATCATTTTCATTTACTTGATTAATTACATGAAAGATGGCAACACATCTTTAACTCCTCTCTTTGTCTTCGTTTATTTATGTGCAGCTGTTCTTCAAGTTGCAGCTCTTTTATATATCGCATACATTATGATTCATTGGATGTGGAAGAGAAAAATTGATCCTGATAATTCGGCTATTCCGTACTTGACTGCAATGGGCGATCTTTTAGGAATCAGCCTCCTTGCAATTGCATTCCAATTTTTGTACCTTGTTGGAGATCAAGAATTTGATGACGCCTTGGAGCCTTAATGAGCAAGTGTAAAGTATTTTCGTCAATTCAAAATAATATATTTATCATCATTGAAAAAAAACTTTTCTGTAAAATTATTGTAAACTTCAGGCTGTAAAAAGTATTAAATTACTACTATTAATTGTTTATTATCAAACTAATTAATACTAAATTTGCAATTTCAGGTGCTTCCCATTTTGGAGTAAATTCGAATAGGAAGCATTTTATTCTGAAAGAATAAAGACTGTTTAATGGCATTCCTACTTGAGAATGCTGAGATAAGAAAGCATCAAGCAAAATATCGTGTCAAGAAAACTTTCCAAGATTTATGCTGTTCTTATCGAAAATTGTCCGAGTCTTCATTGTGTAAGTTTTTTTATTCATTGCAAAAATCCACGTTGACAATTCTTTTGACAAAGATTCCAAATATTATTTTTTTTAATATATCACAATCAAGTTAGAAATGCAAAACAGATTGAAATTTTTTTTAATATTAAAACGAAAGTAAAGAAATAATTTTAATAATTTATGTATCTTAAATTTTAAACATTTAAGAGTAGTGTTGCTTAAACAATTAATTTAAAGAAATTAATTCAAAGAAGTAACTGAAAAAAAATTAATTTTAAAAAATTCTTGCCAAGAAGCGAAGACTTTTTAAAGTAGATAGTTATACGATTTCCAATTTTAAGTATGCAAGTGGCAATGAGAATTGAAATATTGTTAAATTCAATTAGCAAAAAAAAATTGTAATTTTATTTATTTGTTTAGTTGTACATTTAAAAAATTATTATTAAGGCAACTTGTTTTTAACATGACACCCTAATATTGAAAAGGCCGAAATTTCAAAGACTTTTAAAAGCTCTAGTTTGTTAGATAGAATTTAGCTTGCAATAACAATTTTAAAGAATCGGACAAGTTTTAAAAAACAAATCAATTTCAATCATATCAAAATTTGAAAAACTTTAAAGGGATAAAATAATCAACCGTAAAATTGATATACGTCTATATGTGTCTTGGATTAGTTGCCTTGATAGAATAAAAAGAAAAATCATAAAAGATATGATAGGAAATAGTCCTCAGGCTTAATTTTAGAAGCTTTAGGAAATAAAGATTAACTATATTTCAGTGCATTTTTCACTGATTAATAAGTAAATTATATATTTTTTAAATCTATTTATCTAACAGAAAAATTAATTTTCTTATTTTGTAAATATAAGAAAAAAGAATTTTACAAACATAATAGAAAAGTTAAATTGTGAAAATAGTGCGCACAAAAGTATGCAAATAATTCTTGTATATCATATTGAAAAAAAGATGATACAGTAACAAGTAATAATTCATTAAATTAAAATATCTTTTAAGTTTAAGTTAAACAAAATTTAAAATAAAATATTTGAAATATATGAAAAGAAATTACGCGGATAATTGGAGATTCTAAGTTCAAAATATTCTTCAACATTCAAAAAACGATTTTTTTTCAGAAGTAATAAAAAAAATATTTTAAAAATGAAGAATTTAAATTTAACACTGTTTTGAAATTAATATTATTCAAATCTTTAGGGACGTAGATTCTTGTAGTAAAATACAGTAGAGGTAATGAAAAAATTGTTTTTGCTGTAAAAAATGTAAAAAAACGTAGGTATTTAAAAAATTGTTTAAAAAAAATCTTCCTCAATGTGTTCAATTTTTTATTAAATTAAAAAATTTATTTCCAATGAAATTGCGAGAAAATTAGTGACAAAATATTCTTATTGAAAGAAAGGTGTGTATTTTACAAGAAAGACGAACATTTTAAAATAATAATTTAATTATCAGTGAAATTTTCTAATAATATTAAGAAAAGTCACGTATTGTCTTAACAGTATTATCCGTTTTATTCTCCATAATGTGCACATTAGTTAACGCGCCGTATCTTTATAATAAGAAAGTAGATAGTCGATGAGTGCAATGTTTAGAGAATTTTCTGAAAACAATAGTAGAAAAAAGCAATTGTTTCGTCTCATGTAAATATTATAAATAAACTAGAAGAAACCTAATACATTTCCTTATAGAAGGCTAATATTTAGTCTTTGAAAAGTTTATCAGTTTGTTCGAAAGCTCCAGTATTTATTTTAAAAAAAAGTGTGTACGGCGAAATACAATGGAGCAATTGCACTGAAAAAATCTTGTTACTGATTTTTTGAATATAAAATTTACATCACAGAGTTTTTTTGTAAATCTTCGCCTCAACTTACTTTTATATGTACAAACTAATATTCTGAGCATTTATATATACATATACATCTAGAAAATTTACACTATTGCACAGTAACGTTTTTTTTTCAGTGTAACAATTCTAGAAAATTTTAAGCTAAATTATTGGCCTAAGATTGAAAATGTATCTTTGTCTCCTTTATTTATATAATGTATATTTTTG
The DNA here is from genome assembly GCA_032872475.1 of Leptopilina myrica (nomen nudum). Lineage (NCBI taxonomy): Eukaryota > Metazoa > Arthropoda > Insecta > Hymenoptera > Figitidae > Leptopilina > Leptopilina myrica (nomen nudum). Next base: position 8,232,540 of record CM065460.1, read on the forward strand.
TATATTTGTATATTGCCTCCCTCCTTTATATTCACTAATTCCCAAAGAGACCATCCAAGAAAATTTGTTCTCAAACAATAATTGTTACTTTGTACTCCGTACTTTTAAAAAAGAAAACAGGGGACAATAATAATGTACAGTAAATGGATAAAAAAGTAAATTGTACGAATTAAAATGAGAACAGAATCTCGAATGTGAAACTATTTTTACAAACAATAAACAGCATTACCTTTCTGTAAATTTGTATAAACTTGTAAAAAATGAACATCTGATAAAATAAAAAAATAAAAAAAAAGTATTCTTTAAAAAAAGTCTTTGTATAATTTAATTTCACAATATACGCAAAAAAGAAGGCATCTTTAAATTATTTGTCAATTTTAATGTATCCTAAAGTAGTACATATATATATAAATAATTAACGCAGTACAAAAATATTAATTGAAATATTATAGGACAAGAATAACGATGTCACTTTAAAAACGGTCGGTCAAAATAGCTGTCGAAAATTTTTTTTTTTTTGGTTTTTGCACGTGTTTAAATTGAAAACAATTAACGAGTTTTCTCGAAAAATACAGATATTACAAATTATTGAAGAACGTACGAAATTCAATTGCTTATATTACATATTTATACATGAAAGCTATAATACATTTGGCAGTAGAATAGCTTAATACTATTTAACTGAGATTAAGAAAAATTCACTAAATCATTCCGGTTTAACAATGGCCATCACTGTTTTATTTTCTTTTTGGTGCACACAACAAGATGTAAATTATAAATTAAATTAATTTTGCCTCATCTTTAACTTTCCATAAAACTAATTCCATACAAGCCATTGCGTCTTCGTTACTGTCGTGTCCACCAACTGAAAAATGAAAAATTTACAATTTTTTTATTATTATTTAGTTACTTTTTGTCCGTAAATTATCTTTTGAAAAAGAAATAAGATACAGATGTTTAATTTTATTTTTTCCTGATTTACAGAAAAAATTTATACTTTTATCCTGATCCTACAGAATATTCTGATTCACTCTAAAAATTATTAAATACTAGAAAAAACATTCTATTACATTTATTTAATAATTTTTTTAATTGTAAAAATTTTTCAAAAACATGAATAACTATTTTTTAAAATAAATATTCAATCATTGTTATTTTTTCGTAAGAATTCAAATTCTTCAAAACATTCAAATTCAAATCGTTTTGAAATTCTACACCTTACAAGAATATTATTACAAAACATAAAAATTATTTCAGTTGAATTACTGTTTTATAAAATTTTTAACTAAAATTCTTCTTTAAATCAGTTATTTTTAAAAATTATTTGAAAAAGTTCTTTGCGACTTTTCAAATCCATTTGTTTAAAATTCAATTTTACAAAATTTTGATTAGTTGGAAAATTCTTCAATTAAATATATATTGGAAAAATTATTTTAAAAAAAATGGAATTAAACTTTAAAAAAAAAATAATTCTAGAGAATTTTGTGTTAAAAGTGTTAAAACTTCAGATTTTCAAAGATTTTTGTCAATTTATAATTTAAAAAAAAAATTTTTTAATAAAATCATTTACAAACATTTTATTAAAATCCTTCGCAAGAATTCAATTACTTAAAACATGTAATAATATTCGTTGTAAGAATTCAATTACTTAAAAAATGTAATAACATTTGTTGTAAAAATTCAATTATTTTCATAAATAATAACATTTTTCATAGAATTTCAATTATAATACAATTGTAAGTAAATTCTTTGAAAAAAGTAATAATATTCAAAAATATTATTAAAATTCTTTGAAAGAATTCAAAATTATTATTAATACTTTTTGCAAAAGTTTCTTGAGAATTTTCAAATCCATTTGTTTACAATTCAATTTTAAGAAATTTCGTTTTCTTGCAATTCTGCAATTAAATATTTAGAAAATAAGAACTTAAAATAATTTTTCAACAAAAAATTCAATTCAACTTTTTAAAAAATATAATTTTGCAAAATTGTCAGTTAAAAGTGCGAAAAATTCAAATATTCAAAGATTTTAGTTTAAAACCTTTTTAATAAAATGCTGTAATGCTTTTAATATTTAATTATTATCTAAAATTGAAACTGAAAATCAGTTTTAATAATTCTTTGTGAATTAAATTATTTAAATACAATGAAATAATATCTTGAATAGTTAACTGTTTCTTAAAATTAAATTCTCATAAAGAATTTTATCAACTTTCCAAATTAATTTAACAGAATTGTTAGACAAAAATATGAAATAATCAAATTGTCGAAGATTTTGAATTGACACCTTTTTAAAATTTATTTATTTTTAAACTTTCAAGCTATAACATTAATATTTATTAATTATTATTATAAAATACCTAAAATTAATGTTTAAATCAGTTTTCATTAGAAAACTTTACGAGAATTCAATTATTAATAAAATATAAAATAATTATTTATTAAATAATTGAATTCATAAAAAGAATTTTATTATCTATGAAAACAATTGAATTCATAAAAAGAATTTTATTATTTATGAAAATAATTGAATACCCATAAAAAATTTTTTTTTAAATAGTAGATGTTGATAATCATTCAATTGATACAAATTTTTATAAATTATTGAGTTTCTCTGAATAATTGGATTTTGAAAAATTAATTCTTTATTAAATGTTTTTGACCGAAATTTATCAAAAAAACTTTGTAAACTATTTAATTCTTGTAAAATTTTTATTATTTATAAAAATAATTTAAATATTTGCGTACAAGTTTATCAAAATGTTTTCTAATGAATTGAATCATTGAATTGAGGAAAATTTTTCTAAATTATTGAATTTTAGAGAAGAATTTTGTTGTTTATAAAAATAATTGAAACTCGGACGAGAATTGTTTATAATTTTTTTTTAAACGGAATTTCTGTGAAGAAAATTTTATTATTTTTGAAAATAATTGAATTTCTGCAATCATTTGTAACCTCTCCATTATTCATCAGTAAATAATAATTTATAAGTAATAATTTTATAATAGTTCTTCAAGAATGATGTTATTTAAAAAGAAATTATTGTCAGAAATATAAAAAATGGAAGGATTTGTAGTAGAATTCGTGATAATTTCATAGTTTATAAAGCAAACAAAGAAAATAGAAAAAATCAGAAATTTCTTATGAATTCTAAAAATTAACTTTTTCATAGATTGCTTACCATCATTCTGTATTATTTTTCGTAAATATTCCGAACAAAGATTCTTAAGTGCCCTCTTTTGTGGATAGCCGTTTCGATGAGGAAACATAACACTGGTGTCCACTACCGTGTCGTGTATTAGTTTCAACGCTTTGAAATCGCTTTCTAAACTATGTCCTATTAAAATAGTTTTATCGGAAAACATTGTGAGAAGTGTTGCTTGAACATCGAGTAGTGTCGTTGAAACATCTCTCATATTTTCTTCAGTTATCCCTGAGAATCTGAAATAATAATTTGTATTTATTAAAATTCATTTAGAAGAATACTGCAGAAATTATGGAAAGAAATATTTTCCAAAATAAATACCTTGTATTATAATCAAGAATAGGATGTTCAGGCTTGACCAACGTTTCGTAAACAACCTGACAATCTTCATTAATGACTGTTATTCTAGTTAATTCTAAACCTTCTGTTGTGTAACACATTTCACAATCAAGAGCAAATACCCCTTGTTCTTCCGGTGGAAGATCGGTATCTGAAATTAACAAATATTCCATCAGATATAATAACTTTACTAAGAAAATCCTTTTGTTCCTAACGCTTATAATCAATCTTTTAAAAGAAAAAAATGTATCTACTTAAGCAATAATTCATTCGTTATTTTATCAAGTGGGACTAAAAAAACGATAAATACCTTTTGGTAATGTAGTGACATAGCCTCGAAGATTTTCTACATCTACATATTCCCAAACATGTGATTTTGCATCGCAGCAACCACTCGCAGAACTATCTTGTTGACAACAACTGTATTTTCCTTCACCCCGAAAAGTGAATTTACGACCATAATGATAAATGCAATTTTCTAGTTTAACTGGAAATCCAAATCGATCGATTATGTAGGGCTGATTGCAACGGCTACAAAATCTCTCGTTAGGCACTTTAGATATAATTGAATGATTCCTAGTATTAATTACGTAAACTTTTGCTCGACCCTGTATAAAAATATCCAATTAATAAGAATATCATAAACTTTAATATTATCAATACAATAAAATTGAATAATAAAAATAAAATAAATTTTTATTTATTTTATTATTGTTAACAGTAAAATAATTGATCGATTAATGAAGAATCGATCTTACATTGTATTACATTATTAAAAATAATTTCAAAAATATACAACATAATTAATACAGGCCTCGGATAATATGACTCTTTAGACACATTTTTCGAAAAATTCGACTTTTCTTCCGCACATTGCGACAAAATAGAAATAATTGTTTATACTTTCTTCAAGTCTTTTAGCTCATAAGACATTATTTTTGCAAAATTTATTGATGAATTAGACATTTTTAAACATTTCTGTAAATTTCGACAACAGAATTGATGCAGATTTGAGAAATCAAGAAATTTTAACTAAAGTAATAAAAAGTATTAAATTTCTAGAAATGCTACAAAAATTATTCCTATTTTTTTGAAATTTTAAAAATATTGAAAAGTTTAAACTGCTCTTGAATTTCTTTTTCCACAGTTAAAAACTTAAAGGAAACATGAAGAATTACAATTTCATTTTATAAAAAAAAATTGAATTTTAAATAATAATAATTATAGATTTTTTTTTTATTTAAATAACAGAATTTTCGTGAAAAGGTCCAAAGATAACTCATGAAAAATTCAAATTACTTTCTATAATTTTTAATTAGAATTCTTTTCTAAATTAATTATCTGAAACTTTGTTGAGAATCTTATTATTTAAATAAGAAATCCAATTCTTGATATTAATTCGCAACTGTAAATCATCAAGGTTTCTTTTGAAGTTTTTAGACGTATTTTTTTCTTAAATAATTTAATTCTTAAAGAATTTTTACAAATTTATTAAAAAATAATTTATTTAGGGAAGAATTTTAGTTAAAAATTCGAGAAAATAATTGAATTTTGGTTAAGTCACAATCAACAATTTAAAAAAAAAATTAAATTTGTAAATGTTTCAAATTAAATTTTTTTAAAAATTTGAATTTATAATAAATTAAACAAATAAATATAGTTTTTTTTTTTAAATAATTATGGACATAATATTTTTTAATAAACTTAGTTAAATTTTTTTTTAAATAATTGCAATTTGAAGAAGTTACAGCAGCAGGTTTTAGAAAAAATGAAATTCCAAGGTTTAATTTATGAATTATTGAACAAATTTCAATTAATGAGGTAGTTTAATTGCATTTAATTTGTAATTAAAAAAAGTTATTGAATTTCTAAATAATTTTAATTTAAAAGTTTAGAAAATAATTTATTTTGGAAGAATTACATTTGCAATTTTTAGAAGTTAACAAATTTCAAAAAGTTTGACATTGAAATTGTTTTAAATTTTAACCCCTGTGGAAAAACATATTACAACCTACAGTATTTTAATATTTATATTTATTTATTTTTATAGAAATTCCAAAACAGTTATATTCTTGAAAAATTGTAGTTAAAATTTGTTGAAAGATAATTGAATTTCCAAAAGAAATCAATGGAGATAATGTCAAATTTTATTAAAATAATTTTTATCTTTTGCAGAATTTTATTACAATCTATAAAAATAATTGTGTTTCTGAAGAAAAGTCAGAGAAAGAGATAATAAAATTTTTGTGACAAACAGGAATAAAGTAAATGACTTTTTCGTTAACTTTGAATCGACTAAAGTCCATCCGAGACATGTTAATAATAAAATTATAACATATTTATAATTTTAATTACCTTAGGTCCATCCGGATGAGGTCTTGGAAATCCATTATCTTTTAATTGCTGATCAGTTAAAATCCACTTTGAGAGCATATAATAAAGATTCGCTCCATGCAAATCGGCCACAGATTTTTTACTTTTAATTACGCTCCACGAACCTCTTGATTTTCCAGCTAGAACTGCTTCGTGGGAAACTATTCCACTTGCAGATGATATTGAGGAAGTGTCCGTTCCCTGATCTACTTCCTTTCTCAATCTATGCGCAGCAAGCATACAAGAATTTTTATAGACAGGCAAAGCTTTACAGCGTTCATGACAGGCGAATTCTTCCCGCGTCGCCCGATTCACTGCATCATCGCCGTTCGTGTAAATTTGAACACAAATGTCGTGCATCATATTCACATAATGTTGACGAACATTAGGTGGGAACTTTTGCGTTGACACTTGTATTGGTTCTGGCCGAATTAACTGCGGTATCTGCAAGCATCGAAATAAATTTTTTTCAATTAAACAATAAATTACTCAAAAAACTAAACTATAAATTAAACGAATATTTAACTATATATTAAACGAAAATTAAAAAAATATTAATTTCTAATACAAATGAAATGATTGTTTATTATTTGGAAATTCATACCGCAACGGGAACATGAGCTACTCTTGAGCCAGTTTTTGCTGTCTGGGCCGCTGTTTTTGTTACAGAGTTCGACGCTATTTCGAGAACTTTCTTCTTCTCTAGAGCAAGAGACATGGCGTATGGTACGTGAGCGATTCTAACTCGACCTAAAGGATAAATTTTCATTTAAGTACAATAATGATAATGAACAATTTTACAGTTTTAAAATAATAGCTGAATGAAGAAAAAATTACCATTTCCATTGAGTTGCGTTTCATTTTTATATGAAGAAGAGGGTTCAGTTGATGTTTCACTAATATATTTACTACTCGTGGGTTTTATCTGTTCAGGAACATATTCATCATTTTTATCCAAAGCACTTGTTGCTGCCACTGCCGCTGCTTTTAGTAATCTCCATCGTTCATACAATGTTTGGTGTGGATTCACAACTTTTTTAGGCTCTTTTCGCTCAGGCAATTGGCTAGACATCGAAGTTGCCGAAGGATAAGCAATTCTCTTTTTAACCGCAACTTCCTCGACGTCTTCAACTTCCTTGATATGTCGCTTGTTAGATTGTTTCTTGGTAACATCTTTTGAATGATCAGATACTTCGTATTCCTAAATAGATTCAAAATATTATTAATTAAGAAAGAATAGAAAAACAATCGTAGAATTAAATTTTTAATATTTTAAATAATTAAACGTTGCAATAAAATCAGAATTCAATTATTAATTTAATAATTAATTATTATTTATTATTATTATTATTTAATAAATCAATAAAATTCCTTTAGACAATTAAATTATTATAAAAACTTTTATTAACATCTTTCGCAACGACTCAATTAGTTCCAAAACAATTTAAATAAAATTCCTCAAAATAATTCCGATATTTTTGAACTTTTTAAAATAAAATTCGTCAAAAGAATTCAATTATTTTTAATACGTCTCAACAAAATTTCTTGATGAAAATATAATTGTTTTTTAAATTTTGATAACATTTCTTAACAAAATTCAATTATTTTTTAAAACCTAAAATTCTTAAAAGGAATTCAATTACTTTCAGGTAATTTCAATAACATTTTTTAATCACATTCAACTTTTTTTGATTTTGATAAAATTTTTTTAAAGAATTTAATTATTTTTGAAAATAACAAAATTCTTTGGAAGAATTTAATTTTTTTTGAAAATAACAAAATTTTTTGGAAGAATTTAATTTTTTTTAATAAAATTTTTAAAAAAATTTCTTAATAGAATTCAAATATTTTTATAAACAATTTATAATACTTAAATTTTAACTAAATTTCTCGAAAGAATTTTAATTTTCTCCGAAACAAATAAATAATTTTCAAAAATTTCAATAACATTTTTTTTTATTAAACATTTACTTTCAGTACACTTTTCAATAAATTTGACAACAGTATTTTAATTTTCTCGAAAAAATTTAATTATTTTCATAAATTTTAATAATTTCTTCGACAAAATTCAATTCTCTTTATAAATAATAAAATTCTTCGCTGTAATTCATTTATTTTTAGTTCATTATTATGAAATTTCTCAATATAAAGTATTTTATAGAGAATTAAAAAATTAAATTATTTATATAAATTTGAATAAAATTCTTCGAATCAATTGAATTATTTTCAAAGATTTGAATATAATTACTTTCTTTAATAGTAATAAAATTATTATTATTTAAATTAAAAATAATTAGATTATACTTAAAATTTTTAATAAAACTCTGCATAAGATTTTATTATTTTTAATACAACTTTTTATCTAATTCTTCAAAAGAATTTAATTGTTTGAAAATTTTTAAATAAAATTCTTTGAAACAATTCGATTATTTTCATAAAATTTTACTATACAATTTATTACGAGAATTCAGTTATTTTTATAAATAATAACACTTTTTGTGAGAATTACATTATTTTCAATACAATTGCAACGAAATAAAATTAAAATATTTAAAATTTTGATAAAATTTCTTGAATTAACTTAATTATTTTCAACAGTTTTAATAAAATTCTTTACTTCAATTAATGTAGTAAAATTTTAATAAAATACTTTTTAAAAATTGAATTTTCTTTAATGTTTCAATATAATTGTTTGAAACAATGCAATTATTTAAAAAACTGTAATAAACTTGTGTTAAGAATTCAATTATTTTCATGAACAATGAAATTCTTCGCATAAATTCAATTATTTTGAATAAAATAAAAAAACGATTTTTGCAAACAATTCTAGGGTGTCTAATATTTTTGTTTAACCAAATTCCCGGTTATTCCCTCACTTTGTCATTTTTTTCTTGCTTTTTTCTTATTAGCTTTAAATTTATTTGATTTCTAACATAAATAAATGTACAAATGGATCAAAAATTTTGGTTAGAGTTTTTATGAATCATTAATTTCTTTTGACGACATTCTTTAAATTTTTTGAATATAATGTTTTTTTAATCATTTTAATTAAAAATTTAAAAAATACTTAAAGTAAACAAAGAATTTTTTCAATTTTTTTTTAAAATAATCTTTTTTTAAAAGTGTTTAATAAAAATTTTAACTATTATTATTATTCGCACTTAAAAACATGAATACATTAGAATGTGACTGTTTATAAAATTCAATTATTTGTCAATTATTTAATTAAAATACTTTGAAAATTCTATTTGTTAAAAAGTTTTTAATGACATTCTTTAACAAATTTAATTATTTTCAGTTGAATTTTACAAAATTATATATAGACTTAATTGAAATTAAATTTATAAATTTAATGATGATCTATAATTCATAACAATTTTGTTTAATTTTTATTTTCTAATCTTCAAAGTAATAAATAAGAATTCCATTAACTTTAAAACTGGAAACATTATTTAAAAAGAAAAATAATGAATAAAATTATAAAATAAAAGAGCAAACAAAAACTAAATTGAATCTGCGAATAGTGTACAGAAATTTAATAATTATTTAATTTATTATTTTAAAGGAAATTATGAAAAAAAAGAAAAAAAATTTTGATCTTTTCTTTTATTATTATTAATTGAATACCTGAAAGATTTTAAAGCACTCTTCTTCAACATCGTGATCGGAATCAGAAATCTCCATTGCTTCTTCATTCTCGAAACTATTATGCATTCCTTCGATTTCAGATCCAAAATCTCTGTCATCGTCATCGGATTTATCTTTCTTGGATTTCAATTTTCTACTAGAACTACTGTGCTTATGATTCGAACTATTAGATTTATGACTCGAGTGATGTTTCTCGTCACTTTTATGTGATTTATGTTTATCTTTTCTAGAACTCGAGGAACTAGACTTAGATTTAGTTTTATATTTATCGGACTTGTGCTTCTCTTGTTTACTATCTCTTGATCCCTCTTTCTCCTTGTCGGATTTATAATCCTTTTTACTCTTACTTTTTAGATCCTTGGATTCTTTACTGTCTTTACTGTCCTTGCTATCCTTAGTGTCCTTAGTATCCTTAGTGTCCTTATTTTTACCGTCTTTTGAACTCTTACTCCTCTCACTACTTCTATCCTTTTCTTTTTCCCTATGTGCGTCCTTTTCCTTACTCCTATCCTTGCTTCTACTAGACGACGATGAGCTTTCCTTACTCCTCGAACTACTATGTTTATCTTTAGTCACTCCACTTTTAGAAATTTTATCCCTACTTTTTCCATCGTCCCTTTTCTTATCGTCGTGCTTTGATACATGAGATTTTTCAGACCTGCTTTTCTCTCTCTTTGTATCACTTGATTGAGACTTGGAATTACTACTTGATGAAGAATGTTCTTTTCGACTTGATTTTGAACTACTTTTATGACTCGTTGATACTGCAGTTTCTTCCTTTTTGTCCAATTGTTCAATATCTGTATTTTCTTTCTCTTCTAAATTTTCTACTTTCGTTTCCAAATCTTCCACTTCATTGATTAATGCGATTAAATTTTCATCCTCGGATTCGTCATCGGAAAATTTGGGATCTAAACTCTCGTAGTCGTGGGATTCTTCTTCATTAGTTGGATCGATGTCGATGTCCGTCTTCTCTTCCAAAAGGAGATTGTCGATTGTTTCGAATTTCCTCGCAAACTCTAATACAGTATCTTCTTCTATACTCTCCTCTAATTGTTGCACTGTTTTCAGAGGGTGCTTTATTCTTCTGGGAACGTACTCTTCTCTTCTCTTTTTCACCTTTGGAAAGTACTGTTCCTTTGATTTTCTGGGGAAATATTCACTGGAGTTGCTGTCATCGTAGGAATTTGCTGGTGAAGAATCGGACTTTGTTGTTGGAACGTAACTCGGAATTGAAGCAGTGTCTACAGCACCTATCGATGTTGGCTTATAAAGCTCATTACTAGAATAATTATTATCAGATCCGTGAATAAAGGAGAGTAAACTTTTGCTTCTGTCGGGAGAGATTTTCCTCTTGACTGACACTTTGCTCTCCCTTGTCGGTATATATGAAGCAATTGGGATGTGACGCTTTTTTAATTCTGCAATTGGAGTTGGATTGTATACACATTTGGAAATTGATGATGGAACGCCAGTATGCTTTCCTAATTCTTCATTAGTTAGCGGCTGTTCAGGAACTGTGGAAGATGAGGCCAAAGATGCACTCGCGAGTGTTGGTTTTAATTCTTCGACGACTTTTGTTACAATATTTTCAGAAATTTTATCAGTATCGGAAACCTCTTGAGTGGCGAGAATTTTCTTCACCGTTTCTGTTACTAATTTTTGTAACGCGTCTGAGTCAGGAGTTGCGACCAAATTTGTCCCTACATTCTCGTTAATTTTAGCCTGAACAGTTTCCGTCGTTTCCGGCGTTGATAAACACAAAATGTTGGTCGTATCATCTGCAGAGGAGGGGTTTGCTTTATAAAAATTAGAAAAAAATTGTTTTAAAATACATTTCAAATAATACAGTGCGCTAAGAATTAAAATATAACAATTATTTTAATAAAAAACTTAAAACAAAAGGAACAATAAATACAAGATGGAAATATCTATAAAAAATTTAGTTTCTTTATTCTTTTATTTCTTTCTTTGCTTTTAAAAATTGAAACAAAACTTGAAATAAGGAAAAAATATCAGGGTTGCCATAAAAAGTTAATTTCGTTTTTTTCTGATTTTCAAACTAAATTTTGACTCTTTCTCTGACCTTAAAAAATATTCTGATTAACTGTAAAAAATATTAGACATTCAAAAAACTGTTCTATTACATTTATTTACGAACTTCTTTCAATGTAAAATTATTCGAAAAGATCAATAACTTTATTTTTAAATAAATATTTAATTATTATTTTTCACACGAATTAAGATTTTCTCAAATTTCAAATTCAAAAACGTATAAGAATATTATTAGAAAACATAAAGAAAATAATTAATTAAAGTTCACAGAATAATAAAATCATTATTTTATATATTAAAAATATTATTACTGTAACTTCTTAAAAATTATTTTCATCATTTCAATTCAATTATTATTTTCTAGAATTTTTATTCACAATTCTTCTTTAAATAACTTATTAATAATCATTTTTCAAAAACTTCTTTCAGAATTTTATACTTCATTTTTTTTAAATTCAATTTTATAAAATTTCCAATATTCGGAAATTCTTTAATTAAATATATATTAGAAAATTAAAATATCAACTAATTAAAAAAAATCCAATTGAACTTAAAAAAAAAAAAATTCTACAGAAATTTAGTTAAAAGTAAAATGAAGAATTCAAATCTTCAAAGATTTTAATTTGAAATTTTATCAAAATTCAATTATTTCTCAAAATCTAGAATGTTTTTGATACTTATTTATTCTTTAAAATTTTAACCGAAACTCATTTTTAAATCAATTTATATTAGAGCATTCTTTGAGAATTCATTTTCTTAATTACAAAAATAAATAATTTATTGAATAATTGAATGTTGTTAAAATTAAAGTAAAATTCTCATAAAGAATTTTATTATCAAATTTTTTTAAAAAATTTATTATTTGCGAAGAAATTTTTAAAAAAGGTTTTAAATAATTAAATTTTGGAAAAATATTTTAATTTTTATAAAGATAATTGAAATTTTAACAAGGTTTTTTTTAAAAAATTTGGAACATAATTAAATTTTTATGAAGAATTTTATTGCATTTAAAAATAATTTAATCTTATGCAGAATCTTATTAAAATTTTTGATAATTATTAATCTTTCAAATTATAATAATACATTCAACATTTGAAATAAAAAATAAAATTGTATTCAATCATTTGGAAATAATTGGATTTTTTCAAAGAATTTTATGAAAATTTTCTAAAAATAAAGTTTCTCCATATAATTGAATTTTTATAATAATAATAATTATTATTATTATAGCAATTTAATTCTTTATTAAATATTTTTAAGAAATTTCACTACATTGGACTAGAAATAATTTAAATCCTGTGAAGTATTTTATTATTTATGAAAATAATTGAACTATTGGGAAGAAATTAATAAAAAAATTTCCTGTGAAATTTGTATTATTTGTGAAAATGATTACATTTTTACTAAGAATTTTCTTTAAGTTTCGGAAAATAATAATTTAATTTTTAAGTAGAACTCTATTAATTTATAAAGACAATTGAAATTTTGACGAAAATTTCTTTTTAATATTTGAAAATAATTGACTTTCTGCGGTCATCTAAAACTTTTCCAAAATTCAATTTGTTTTAGTGTTTTTAATTAACATTTTTTTATTAATCACTTTTTAAAAATAATTAATTAAATGTAAATTAAAAAATTTAACTAATTCCAGAAGAATTTGATTTGTGGTAATTTTATAGTTTATGAATCAGACAAAAAAGACACCAAAATTTAGAATTTTCTTATGAATTCTAAAAATTTGCTTTTTAACAGTACTTGTAATAAAAATCCCTGACTTCTTTGACCCTTGGCATCCCTGAAGTATTTTAATAATCACTTGAAACAAAAGGATCAATAAATAAAATTTGGAAATATCTACAAACTTGAGTTTCTTTATTCTTTAAGTTATTTCTTTACTTATTAAAAGTTAAAACTAAACTTAAAATAAAGGTAAAGTAATTAAAAATAGTAAAATATATGCAAATATTTGTATTAAAGAAATATAAAGCAAAATTAACAATAATAAAATTCTAGAGTAAATCTAAAAAAATATATAAGTGTTTAGAACAAAATAAAAAGTAAAAATGACTACAAATTTAGGTTACCGAGTTCTTATAAGGCGATGAAAAAATATTTTTAAAATTTACCTTTTCGAGCATGTTTAAAGTGGCAGTAGGGTCTATCACATGAACCACTCTCGTAAAAAGGACAATTGATTGTTTTGAAATAACCGGTAGAAGGAAGCATTACTATTTCATCGCAATTTCTTTATATATTTCATATTAGTTGAAATAGATTTGCAAAATTAACTGTGAGTTAGAAATACTGAATTATTTAGTTTGCTTGAAACAACGTCAATAAATTATGCTTATTTTCTTAACAATTATATTCTTATAAATAGAAATTTAATTAATAAATTCTATTTTTAAATATCAACTTCACTATACTAACGCACTTTTCGATAAAAAGACAAGGTTTTTTGAGGTTACAGATACTTTGGGACTGTGCCCATCGCCATTTTGATTTATCATATTGAAATCAGGGTTCATTCACCAAAATTTACACGAGATTACACAAACGAACCTTTAAATTGCGTCGAATCTTCCAAATACGACGTATTTTGGACATTTTTTAATTTAAGGTGCATTCCTATTGAAAGAAGGAAACAAGAACTCCATAAGTGTGAGTGAGACAGAAACACTCGGATTTCACATTTCGAGTCTTCTACTTCTTGCAGACAACTTCATTCTATAGGAACACGGTGAATGACACTTTAGATTAAAATACATTTCGAGTTGTTTTCTATACTATTTCATTGTTTATGATTCAAATTCATTCTTGCACGATTTTAATATTATTAGCCATCTGGAAGTTTTTTTATCTTTTCAATTGTTAACAAGTTTGTTTTAAACAGAAAAATATTTATTAATCAGACAAGATGGTGTTAGCAGATTTAGGACGTAAAATTACGTCCGCACTACGTTCACTAAATAATGCAACTGTGATAAATGAAGAGGTAAATTGACAGTTCTTTTAATTGAAAATTTATAAACAGATGGACTCAGCAAAATAATTATTCATTTTATCATTAAATTAATTTATTAAATCGCACTTCTTATTCTTCTGTTTTGTCAATAAAAACCATTTCGTGAAATTTTTAACTTCTGTTAATAATTAATGTTTATTTGCATTAGTTATAATGTATTCTATTTGTTTTAGTATTGTATTCCCTATTGTATTTTTTCCGATTCTTTTATACATTCTATCCAGACATTTGAATACGTTAGCAATTAAAATGACATTTTTGCTTATAATTTTAGGGAATATTTGATTAACTTGAAAGGCATCTCTCGTATGAGATAGACACTTGAATAAAAGAGATTTTTTTTATGATTGTTTATTATTTTAAAAATGTTTAATCTTGTTATTTATTCTAGGTTTTGAATTCTATGTTAAAAGAAATATGTGCAGCATTACTTGAAGCTGATGTAAACATTAGATTGGTGAAGAAATTAAGAGAAAATGTTAGACAAGTTATTGACTTTGATGACATGGGAGGTGGTCTTAATAAAAGGCGAATGATCCAAAGTGCTGTGTTCAAAGAACTTGTTAAGGTTAGTATTTGAAATCATAAATCAAATTTTTAATTGAAATAGATATAAAAATTGCCTATAATATTCTTTGTTTAAAGAAAAATAGAAATAAAATTTAAAATAGAAATAATGAAAAGCAAAGGTTTTCTTCTTAATGGAAAGTGTTTCTTTTTTAACAGCTCATTGATCCAGGAGTGAAAGCTTATCAACCAGTTAAAGGACGTCCAAATATAATAATGTTCGTAGGTTTGCAGGGTTCTGGTAAAACAACGTCGTGTACAAAACTTGCATATCATTATTTAAAGAAGAACTGGAAGGCTTGTTTAGTTTGTGCAGATACATTTCGAGCTGGTGCTTATGATCAAATTAAACAAAATGCCACAAAAGCAAGGATACCATTTTACGGAAGGTATTTGCAAGAACTAGGGAAAATTATTTTTTTTAAAAGAATTTACTACTTTTCGGATTTAGACTAAAGAAAGAAATCTACAAGTTTGCTTAAATTATTATTTCAGCTATACGGAAATTGATCCAGTAGTAATAGCTCAAGATGGTGTTGATATGTTCAAAAAAGAAGGCTACGAAATTATAATTGTCGACACAAGTGGTAGACATAAACAGGAAGAGTCACTTTTTGAAGAAATGTTACAAGTATCCAATGCCATTGTAAGTGATCTAATAATCTGCGAATTAATTTAATAACAATTTAATTATTTATATTATTTATTATTATAAATAAAAAAAGAAACATATTATTTATTAATAAGTAAAAACTTGATAAATTTACTTCAACACAATTTTCCAGAAACCAGATAACATAATTTTCGTTATGGACGCAACGATAGGTCAAGCTTGTGAATCTCAAGCAAAAGCCTTCAAGGATCGTGTAAATATCGGCTCCATTATAATAACAAAATTAGACGGTCATGCTAAGGGAGGAGGTGCCCTTTCTGCGTAAGTTTTTCTCCTTAAAAGATTTATTTATTTTTCTAAATAATTCACTACGAGTATTATTTTAAATTAACTTTTTAAATGCAATAGTGGAGACAAATATGTAGTCTAACGTTTCTTATTATTAATTTCTACAGAGTTGCAGCCACACAAAGTCCTGTCATTTTTGTGGGTACCGGAGAACATATTGACGATTTAGAACCCTTTAAAACGAAACCATTTATAAGTAAACTCCTGGGAATGGGAGATATAGAAGGTTTAATCGATCGAGTAAACGAATTAAATCTCGATGATAATGAAGGATTGTTAGAAAAAATCAAACACGGCCATTTTACGTTACGAGACATGTATGAGCAATTTCAGAATATCATGAAAATGGGTCCTTTTTCACAAATTATGGTAATTAAACTTATTTATTTAAAACATATGATGTTTATATTATGTAATAAAGACTTTAGAACCACTAGTTTATATTGAGAATTGTATTTTAGTATTTTTATTTCAAATATTACAAATGTAAACTAAAATTTGTTGCTCCTTTCTTCGGATCACGTCACATTTATATATTTAACATTGAATAATATGTAATTGATCAATTTTAGGGCATGATTCCTGGATTCAGTCAAGACTTTATGACAAAAGGAACTGAGCAAGAGTCAATGGCTAGACTGAAAAAATTGATGACAATGATGGACAGTATGAATGATGCAGGTAATTTTTTTGAAAGATTTCTATTTTTGGGTTGCCACAGGTCAGGGAATTTGGGGGAATGTCGGGGAACTTCTTTTGAAATTAATTAAGTTTTTTGATATAATTGATTAATTATTAAAAATAATTAATTTATAGAAGAATTCTAATTACAGAAACTAACAAAAAATTGAATTTTGAATTGATTGCGGAAATTCAATTATTTTTTAATATAATAAAATTCTTCACAAGAAATTCGATTGTATTAAAAGATGTAAAAAAATTCTCCTTAAGTTTTCAATTACTTTTAAAAGTAATAAAATTCTTTATAGAAATGCAATTATTTTCAAAAACTTTAATCAAATTCTTGTAAAAAATTCAATTATTCTCAAAATTTTTCCTCAATAAATCTGCTATTTTAATAATGTTTTCAAAAAAATCAATTATTTAAAAAAAAATTTAATAAAATTCTACGCAAAAATTTATCATTACAATGGGGTCAGAAAATTTCAGTACATTTGGACTGATAACATTTGAATGCTCGCTTTACTTGAAATTCAAATATTTTAATAAAAAATGGTGTTAAAGGTATAAAATTAGGATCATTTTCAAGTTCAATAAATTTTGATTCAAATGGACTAAGAAACAAAACAACCAATTTAATCATGTCAATATGAAAATATAACTCTCTAAAGTTAATGATTTTTTTTGTGAAAATAGCGATTTCGAATTAAAGAGAAAATTTTTTAAATCTCCGACAGTTGTTCAATATGAAGTGCAAATTCTATTCTTTAATTTTAGACCAAAATCACTTCCAAATATTCAGTACTTTCTTTAAATTCTATAAAAATTTAAAAATAATTAAATTTTTCTAAATAATTGAATTTTTTAAATTCATTATTAAATATTTTTGAGAATACAAATTCGTCATTACCGCTCACTTGTTTTATCAAATAATCACACTTTTAAAAAACTAGAATCTCTTGTTTGTAGAAAATTTAAGATGTTAAAAAATTACTTTTAAAAATTTGAATAAAATTCTTTGAATCAATTCAATTTGTTTTAAATTTTAATTAATTTCACGGTAGAATTTTATTATTTGCATACACAATTATATTTTTCGCATGAATTCAATTATTTCCATAAATAATAAAACTCATTGCAGAATTCAAATTATTTTTAATACAGTTTTTATCAAATTACTTTGAAAAAATGTAATTTTGCTTAAAAATTTTATAAAAAATTTTAATTATTTAAAAATTTGTTTTTTAAATTCTATATGAGAATTTAATTTTTAATAAATTATTTATTTGTATACACGTTTAAATAATTGGATATTCTCGTAGAATTTTCTAATAAAAATTGGTTTAATAATGAATTTTAGTTAAACTTTTAGATAATATTTTAATATATTAAAGCATTATACAAAGATTTTTTTGAGATAATTAAATTTTGTAAAGGTTTCAAATTTAAATCTTTGCAAATTATAATTTTCCATACTTTTAAATAACAAATCTATAGAATGAATTTGTTTTAAAAATTTTAATTTAATTTTTTTAAGAAATGATTTAAAGTTTTTCCACTAAATATTTGATTGAAAAATTTCCGAATAATCGAAATTTCGTACACCTGAATTGTAAAAATTGTATTTAATTTACTTCTAACAATTGAATATTTAAATTTAATAAATTGACATACAGTGAAATGTGTGAAAAAGAGTTGAATAAAAATAAGTCGGTTGATTACAGAATTGGATGATAAGGACGGAGCAAAATTATTCAGTAAACAGCCTGGAAGAATTATTAGGGTAGCGCAAGGATCTGGCGTAACTGAAAAAGAAGTGAAAGAATTAATTTCGCAGTACACGAAATTTGCTGCTGTTGTTAAAAAAATGGGTGGTATTAAAGGACTCTTCAAAGGTGGTGATATGACGAAAAATGTTAATCCAACACAAATGGCAAAACTTAATCAACAAATGGCAAAAATGATGGACCCTCGAGTCCTCCATCAAATGGGTAAGATAACATTTTTTCCTTTTTAATACCAAACTACTAAATATATATACCTTATTAAAAATTTTCTTTTCCGTTGTTACTTTCAAAATTTACTTTTCCAAATTTAATGAAATTTCATAAAAAATATAATTTTTCTTACGGTTTTTCATTTAATTTAATTATTTGAACAACTTGTAAATGCCAAAATATTTCTAACAGCAACTTGAAATAAAATTCTTCAAAATTTATTTCAATAAAAGTTGGCAAAATTTTCAATTATTTCAATTTTTTAAAAATATTTTCGAAAATAGAAGTATTTTTAAAAAAAATTTAGTTTCATTTTTTCAAGAAACAATTTTTCGAAATTTCTAAATTAAATTTTTTCCAAATTTTAATACTTTTTGTTAAATAAAAATTCTGAAACTTATTCCTATTTATTTTTCCCGAGAAATTAAAATTTCAAATAATTTTAATGAAAAACCTAATAAAATATAATTATTTCTAAAAATTGCAACTGTAATTCATCAAAAATTCAATTATTTTTTTAAATTGTAACTGAAATTTTCGTTAAATTTATTCCTATGAGAATTCAACTACGAGAATTGAATTATTTAAATAGAATAATTTTTGTCAATTCATAAAATGATATAATTTTGAAAAATATAATTATTTTTGTAGACAATTTTTAGAGGAAAAAAAATTCTTTAAAATGTATAAAATTTTACAAAATTTCCAATTGTTTCAATTTGTTAAAATTATTATCGAGAATTCAAGTACATTTTTCTTTAAAAAATTTTAATTAGGTACTATTTTTCAAAAACCTAATTTTTAAAAAAATTTCCAAATTAAATTATTCAAATTTTAAAAACTTTTGTAAAATAAATATTTAACTAATTACTGTTCTTTATTTGTTTAAAATTTCAAAGTACTTAAAAATTTGAACTGCAAGTCTTTCAAAGTTCAATGAATTTTCTAGATTTTTTTTTTACATATCAATTTGAACTACAAAACAAAATATTGTGATAAAACAACGCTAACTTCAGATGAGAACAGATTATGTCGATTATTATAATATAATTTTAAATATAATTTAAAATATTGAAAAACATTTCCAGGTGGTATGTCAGGTCTTCAGAATATGATGAAGCAATTACAACAAGGAGCTGCAGGCAGCTTAGGGAACTTAATGGGAGGTTTCGGTGGGAAGTCTTGAGAGAAATGAGTGGGCCAGAGCGACTGCTAGGGATATGAAATTAAATTAATAAGAATCGTCATAATTATGATCATAAGATTGAGTACATACTGTTTATATTTACGTATATTTAATATTCCATCGAATTCGCAATCATGCAGAAAATCTAGTATAAAATTGTAATAAAAATTGTTTATGTAATATTCTATTATTATAATTCTTTGTATTTTTAGCAAAGTTTTTCTTTGATATAGAGGTTTATAAATATTTTTAAAGTTCCATTTTTGCACTTTTATTTCTTTAAAAAAAATATTACATTCATTTTTTCTCTTAAAAAAAAAAAAATTCTCTTATTATAGAAAATTATGTTTTGTTCATTAATTCTGTTGATTTTGAATTATTGTCTGAATTTGAAGTTGATGCACTTGAAGTTTGTTGTTGTGCAGTGGGTACATTTTGTGCTCGAATATTTCCAAAGGGATTCGAGAATGATCCTAAAAGCAATTTTTGGGTTATATTCTCTTTTTTTAAACGTTCCTCACTAACGTAGCGATCTGTCAATATATCTTCTGGTCTTGGTGTCCTGAAAAAGGTAGGAAATTTAAAGAAATCTGAATTAATAATTAGACGAAATGTAAAATTTAATTTACCAACCAATCAAGTTTTTCAAATTCTTCCATAGTGGGAATTTTATTATTTTAAATACTTTCTCTAATAAGAAGTATGAGCAAAAAGTTTTTTCAATATGAAAAACAAACACTATTTATTCCTCATTTAAAGCATGCAAATTAAGCTTACCTCACACCTAAGAAGTGTAGTATTTTAGATGTTCTTCGTGAGTTTTTGTCCTGTTAGTAATACCTTCCCATCCCTGATTACTATGCGCACGCATCTTGTTTTGCTAAACTGTAATTGTGTCAGTGACATTTCAATACGTGTAGTTGTATTTTATTTTAAATATGTAAATGTTTAAATGAAAAAGACTTTTTTATTACGTTCAAAATGTATGTGTCACGAAATATGTAGATTATGATTATGATTCATTGGCAGTAAATTTGATTATATTACATATTAACCTAATAAGATGAAATAATCGTGAAATTCTCAACATTTCCAGAAAATTCATATAATTCAGGTATTTCTGTTATTACTCTTAATTATTTTTTAATTGAAAAGCGAAAAATATAAAAAAAATACTTTTAAAAAATAAAAAATACAAAAATAAAAATACTTTTACCTCAATATTATATACCGTGTATTAAGTGCCTACAAGTTTCAATAACTTTTGTTCTATAAATAAACAATGCCAAAATCTATTAAAAAATATAGAGAAAATTAGTTACAACCTTTGTATTTTACTTTTATTATAATTTTAAGTTATAATTTTTATTCTCTGTCAATAATTCCGTAATATAAAGAGTATTTTTGCAGTCCCTAAAATTCTGAACGTTCAAATATGAACGAAATTTATTTTCTTCTCAAATAATAATAATAATATTTCTGCCCGCATTAAAAGTTAATTTCTAAAGTTTAAAAATGCTTTACAATACGTTTTCTATTTTTAATGTCCTCGGTAATTTTTACAAATAATAATAACGACAAATTATTTAAATCTTTTAAACGTTCAGAAATTTTTTTTCTGAACAAAATTTTCGATTTTTTCAGTTTTTTCTAGAAGACAGATTTAAAAAAACGAAATCATGGCAATAAAGTGGAGATTGTTCACACTTCTGATGTGGAAAAATTTTACCGTCCGCAAAAGACACTGGAAAGTCAGTTTGCTGGTTGAAATTTTAATTCCAGTATTATTGTTCACTCTAATTCAAGTAGTTCGAGATTTCGTTGATGTTGGAGGATTATCTGATACGGAGATTCAATTTAATGATACAATTTTTCCAATTCAAAGTAGAGAGGAAATATTAAAAATTGCTAATGACTTAAATCCCAGTATTTATTTTATTCCAAAAAATAATTACACACAATATTTAATGGACAAGACAAGAAATTGTTTGGGATTACCTCGAGAAAGTAGGTTTCAAACATAATTTTAGTTTTCATTATGAAAACGATATAGAATTAAAATTAAATCGTATTAGCAATTAGTTAAATCAAATTTATTATTAATTGGAATACATTAAATTTTGATTTTTTAGGTGTCACCGGATTTACTTCAGAAGATGATTTAATGAAAGAATATACTTTAAAGAAATTGGACAGCGCTTATTCTGCTAAAATTTTGGCAATTGTTTTC
This sequence comes from Leptopilina myrica (nomen nudum), assembly GCA_032872475.1. Lineage (NCBI taxonomy): Eukaryota > Metazoa > Arthropoda > Insecta > Hymenoptera > Figitidae > Leptopilina > Leptopilina myrica (nomen nudum). The sequence continues at coordinate 8,254,808 of CM065460.1, forward strand.
CAAGATACGGAACATTTCAATTCGTCCTCAAAACATTTAGATTATATCATTAGAACCGATAGTACAGCATTTAATAGTGTTAAAAATTTTCTCAACGATAATCCATTTGTACAAACACAGATGTGTTTGGATGAATCATTCCTTAATTCGAAGAAACCGAATTCAATTTTTAAAAGTAATGTAAGTATAATCTCAAGATAACTACAAGTTAAGAAATTCAGGGAAATGTCATGGATAGTAGAATTGGTTAGGGAAAAGTCAGGAATTTTTATTTTAAAAAATACATTCTTAGAATTGATATGAAAATTCTGAATTTTTGTCTTTTTTTATTTGTCTCATAAAGTATAAAAATTACAACGAATTCTAATACAAAATCTTCAATTTTTTCTATTTCTAACAATTTATTTTTAAATAACTAAATTCTTAAAAAACTATCGTAAATTGTTTCTTATATAAATTATTCAATGAATAATTTTACTTAAATATTTCAAAATCAATTTAATTTTAAAAGAGTTGGTTTACAATTATTTTCAAAACTGTTCCTCAATTTTGTAATGTTTTTCAATATCTAATATTTTAATTTTTAATAAAAATTTTCATGAGAATTCAATTATTCAAAAAACATTATTATAAAATTTTTTCTAAAATTTTAATAAAATTCTTGTAAAAGTGAAATTTTTCAAAATGATTCAGTTATTTCAAAAAAAATTAATAACAGTCTACGTAAAGATTTTATTATTCTGATAAATAAAAAAATTTTACAGAAATTTAGTAAGTTGCAAATTATTTAAAAATTTCTTAGCAACAATTCAATAATTTACAATTTTTTTAAATTTCTTCAATATAATTCCATTATCTTCATGAATAATAAAACTCATTATAGAATTTTAATTACTTTTAATTGAATTTTAATCGAAAAATGTAATTTTTCTTATTAATTTTATTAAAATTCGTCAAAAGAATTAAATTTAAAGGAATATTCAATTTTTTGAAAAATGCTTTATTTTTGTATTTAAATGATTGAATTTTCGTAGAATTTTCTAATAAAAATTGATTAAAAAATTAATTTTAGTTGAAATTCTAGATACGATTATTGGTGTTTTTGAATAATTTTACATTTTTAAAGAAATTTGTAAATAAATGTATTAGAACATTTTTTTGAGTATCTAATAATTTTTGTTAGTGAATAAGAATATTCTTCAGGGTCAGGGAAAAAATGAAAATTTGATCTGGAAGTCAGAGAAAAAGAAAATTAAATTTTTATATCAACCTTAAATCTATTTTGAACAATATTCTAGCTATATTTTAACCAATATTTGAATTTCTGTTTTCAGATTTCAATGCAACAAATACCATTTCCGTCACAAATTTTAAACATGCAACCAATACAAAATATGATGGGTCACTTATATGCAATTGTAACGGTTTTTGCATTTTTAATTCCACTTACAATCGAGGCGACTTATCCATCGAATGAAAAAGCTATAGGAGTGAATGTATATAATTTTTGTTGTTCTTCAAAATTTTATTACTTCGAAGAAGAAGTGAAAAAATATTTTGCTTATTATTCGCCGTTGTCATTAATTTTGATATTCTTATTTTACATTTCAGGTTCTTATGTCAATGAACGGCGTTAAGACGTACCAAAATTTACGAAGTTGGCTAATAAGTGGATTATTATTTAGTGTCTTTTATGTGGTACCACGATTAATTTTGTTTAAAATTTCCTTCTCGTCCCAATCTTTACCGTACTTGTATTATGGAAACATCTTCTTAGTTGGGATAATGTTTTTTGCCCACGTTGCTCATCTTCTGTCATTTGGAATTCACATTGCATCTTACTTCTCCAAATGTAAAAAAAACATATTTTAAATTTAATTCTAGTGAAAAGTCTATTCATAATTAATATAATTTGTTAACAATTAAAAATATTTATGAATAATTTAATATTTTAGCTATATTCAGATCGTTGGCGATTCCAATTTTATATTCTGGTTCAAATTATTTGCAACTATTTTTGATTAAACAAGGGAACTATTCTATTATTCCTTTTTTGGGAATTATTTTTCCAAATATGCTTCTATACAGATTATGTGAGGAAATTAATTATTACGAAGACAAGTGTGAGTATTTTGTAAATTTTGTCATGCTAAATATTGAAACGATAAAAACAGACTAAAACAGATTTTTGCTCTTTTACAGTAATTGGTGTTGGATGGAAGAATTTTTTCATAGTTGGCGATAAAAATTACGCTGAAACCGGATGTCTGGGCAATATCTTAATATTTTCAATTCTTGGCACAATCATTCATTTTTCTTTAGCTTTGTACGCTTCCGCTTTATTTCCAGGAAAATACGGAGTCCCAAAGCACCCTCTTTATTTCTTAAAGGTAAATTTATTTACTTTCCTAAACTTATGAATCTATCTTCTATCTTCTAATATTATAATAATTACTATTATTATTATTAATTATCTGTGCGCAGTTTGGAGTTAGTTGTTGTTTGCTTTTTTTGTTTCTTAACTTTTTTATAATTTTTCTTTTCAAATATTTTCAATTTTAAAATTAATGTATTGAAAATAATTAAAATCTTTTAAGAAAATGTAATTTAAATTGTATTGAAAATAATTTTATTTCATGGAAAGATTTTTTTTTTAATTCATTAAAATAATTGAATTTTTTGAAGTGTTTATTTTAATATTCTTGAAAATATTGAAGTTTTTTTAAATAATTTTTACTGAAAAATTTGCAAATAATGAATTGTTTATCACAATTTTTGAATATAATTATATTCTTTCCTGGAGATTTGATTAAAAAAGTGTTTAAAATAATTTAATTTCTCCGAAACATTTTATTATTTATGAAAGCAATTGAATTCCTTCGTAGTGTTTTATTATTTATAAAAATATTTTAATTCTTGCGAAGAATTTTCTTATTAATGGAAATAATTTAACTCTTGAGGAGGATTTTACAATTCATAAAAATAATTGAATTGTTTCGAAGAATTTTATCTGAATTTTTGAAAATAATTATTGAATTTATGTTAAAATTATTATATTGAAAATAATTAAATTACCTTAAAGAATTTCATTATTTGTGAGAAAAATTAAATTCTTACGGCAAATATATTAAAATTTTTGAATAATAATAAACAAGAATATTTAATATTATGTACTTAATGTGTGAATTCTGTAAATTTTGAATCTGTAATCATTCAAAAATTAATGTTTATTCTTAAAAATATAAAATTTAAAAAATTTAAAAATAATAATAAATGAAACATTGCGTTCCGCGCGTACCTATAATTTGCTAGTTTTATTAAAAAGTAAAAAAATAAAGTTATCAAATTTTCAATTTAAATTATAAAGCTTTACCACTTTTTAATTCATAAAATGATGATTCTGTTTGTTTATTAGTTTTTCAAGTCGAAAAAAGTGTCTTCAGAAGAAGAATCATACGAAAATTGTGATAATACGGAAGGAAAACCTTTCGAGACAGTACCAAAAAATGTCTACACTCCTGGGATTCAAATTCGCAATTTGAAAAAATCATATTTTACAAATTGGTTCAGTAGAACGGTAAGTGAATAATAAATATTTATCATGTTTTTTTTAATCTTATTAAATTAATTTTTATACTATCCTCTTGTATATTTGAATAGAAAACGGAAGCGCTACGAGGAATTTCAATAGATTTCTATAAGGGACAAATAACAACCCTTCTTGGTCACAATGGCGCTGGAAAAACAACAATGATGTCAATTTTGACAGGCATATTGAGCCCTTCAGATGGAACTGTTCTGATAAACGGCAAAAATATTAGCGATGAATTGGAAGAAATTGTAACAGACTTGGGTCTCTGTCCTCAAGAAGATATTCTATTTCCCGATTTCACTGTATTTGAACAAATTCAGTTTTTCGGTTTGGTAAGTTCAACGAATCAAAATAAAAAAATTCAAATTTTACTAATATAATCATAATAATAATATTTATACTAATAATTATAATAATCAGAATAATAATAAAAATTATTATTTTCTTTTCTTTGAATTTTTTTACAAATTACAAATTTTACAAAGTTTTACATTGTTTATTGTTTTTCTAGTTAAAACACAAAAATAGAACGAGAAATCAAGTGTCAAATGATGTATACGATTTGTTGTTAAAATTAAAATTAACCGATAAACGAAACGAAATTCCTGCGAATCTTTCTGGAGGACAAAAAAGAAGAGTTTGTCTCGGCATGGCAATAATTGGCAATGCATCAGTAAGTAAATAATATATTTTTTAAAATCAGGATTGTCATAGATCAGAGAAATCAGCGAAAAGTCATAGGATTTTATCAGAAATACCTAGTGGAAAATTAATAAATTTTTAGAATTCAAAGAAAATTTTAGATTTGGTGTCCAACAAACTTTGAAAATTTTGAAAATATATTTTTAAATTTCACTATTTATTTAATTTAAAATTAACGAAGCACCACAGATGTTAATACAAAATCTGATTTTTGTTTTCAATTTTCTGTCTGTAATAATTGAACTTTAGAGAATATAAAAAATTGAATTTATTTAAAATAATTTAATTCTTGAAGAACTATTATAAAGTTATTGCGCTTATAAATTAATTAGCGAAAAATTTTACTTTAAAAGTCTAAAAATAATTGAACTTTGTTACACAGAATTTAACTAAAATTTTTTAAAGGAATTGTGTTGTTTCCAAGAATTTTTTTTAAGTTTTAAAAATCAAAATTGTAATTAAATTAATTCAATTCTTTGTAAAGAATTTAACCAAAAATTTTGAAAATAATTGAGTTGCTTTTTTATTAAAATTTTATTTTCTGTGTCAATCCTAAAAATGTACATTTTTAAATTAACAATATCAATAAATTTCTGATTTCTTCTAGACTCTAATACTTGACGAACCCACATCCGGAATGGATCCAGAAACAAGAAGAGAATCGTGGGACATTTTATTGGTAAAATATTCTTATTTATTTTTAAAACTATTTGAAGTTTCCTTTAAATTATTTTAAACATTTTAAAACTGTTTTAAAGTATTTTTAAAGTCTATAAAATATTTTTAAATTGTTTCCAAATATTAATAAAAAACGAAAATTTTATATTTCTTCATAGAAAATGAGAGGAGAAAAAACAATTTTAATCAGCACACATAATATGGAAGAAGCCGATGTTCTTGGGGACAGAACAGCAATAATAGAACTTGGAACATTAAAAAGTTATGGAACACCACTATTTTTGAAGAAATTTTATGGTACAGAAAACACTTTTTTTAACGACTCTACTAATTTATCTTGCTTTCATTACGTTTATAATTTATATTCCTAAAGTTTTAAACGTTCAAATGAATGACGATATTTTTTTTCTTCTCTAAAGTTTTATTTTTTTATACGTAAAAATTTAATTTTTATACTAAGAAGATAATTTTAACTAACTAAATATTTAATTTGAAATATTTCTGTTTTTGGTCAGAAAAAACATTTATTACATTAAAAAAATTAATTTTCAACCAAATTAATAATTAATTTTAATCATTTGTCTTTTTTGTAAAATTATTTTCAGCAAAATATTTGAAATAGAAAAAAATCGTTAATTTGAACGTTTAAAATTGTGGGACAAATTATAATTGAATGTGTGTTAAAAACTGTCTCTTTTAATTAGGCGAAGGCAACATGGAAGTTACATTATCAACTGAAGAAACGTGCGATATCGAAGAAGTAAAAAATCAATTACCAGAGGAAAGTCAGTTAGTTAGTCACGATAGTGGAAAAATCGTCTTTAGTATTCCATTCACGCAACGATTACCAAACGATTTTGACAGAATTGAAGAAAATAAAGATCAACTTGGCATAACTGGTATAAGTGTCTCGTTAATTACATTGGAGCAAGTTTTTCTTCGGTACATATTTTTAATTTATTGCATTAGAATCTAAGCTTTGAATTTATATTTAAGTTAATATTAATATTTAAAAAAATATTAATATTTAATCGAATATTAATGTTCAATCTAATATTAATATTTAATTGAATACTAATATTTAATTTGATATTAATATTTAATCAAAAACTAATATTTTATGGAATGTTAATATTCAAATATAATTATTTAATCTATTTTCAATAATTAATATTTAGTATATTTTGTAAAAAATTTTCATTACTTTTTCAAAGGGCAACTAAGGAGGATAGTAGAGATTCGAATGACAGCGATTTTGTTTCTGAAGAAATAAAGAAAATTCAAGGTTATCAGCTTTTTATACAATCCGCCTGTGCACTGTTTAGAAAAAAATGCATCTTCCTCCAGAAGAATATAATGTCTCATGCTGCAATGGTAAAAAAATTATTTTCCTTTATTCTATTTAGATTTAATCGAAAAAAATCAGAGTTTCTACTAAACCGGAAATCCAAGAAATATCCAGGAAAAATCGAAAATAAACTTGGAATTTTATTTCAAGCCGAGAATTTTTTTCACAAAATTAAAAAAAAAGTTTTATTATTTTAATTTGTTTTTAAAAAATCGTTTTTTATTTCAATGTTTATAGCTACTTATAATGTTCTCTAAATGTGAATTAACTAAAAATGTAAATTAACTAAAAATAATCATAATTTTAATTTTAAAATATGAAGTCTCCCTCCTAGTTTTAAATCAATTTTTTGCTTCTAAAAATTATTATTATTCAATAATTATAATTATTGAACTTTTCTGAAAGTCCAACTTATAATTTTAAGTTTCTGAATGTTCAAATAAATTATATTTATTTATTTATTTCTTGAGTAAATTTAATGTTTATTACTTATTAAGTAAATAATTAATTATCACTGCTCATTATTGTCAAAAATTTTAATAAATTTCTTCACAAGAATTAAATTATTTTTATAAATTAGCATTCATTAGAAAGATTCAATAACTTTTATAAAAATAGCAGAATTCTTTGCACACATTTAATTATTATAAATATAGTTATAATAAAATTGAAAAACTAAATTGTTAATTAAAATTATACACAGACAAGAATATTTTTAAATAATTTAGAAAAATTCGTTGTTTAATTTAATTATTTTCCAAATTATCAATTTAAATTATTCAAAAAAACATTATTTTCAATTTTAAAGAAACTTGCCAAAGGAATTTAATTATTCATAAAAAGTCTAATAAATATTTTTGAAGCCATTTGTAGATTTATTTATGTTCGAAATCAAATAAATGTAAAGTTGATGGCAAAAGAAACTTAAAAAAAATTATGACAAAGTCGGGAATTTTGTTAAATAAAAATAGTAGACACGCTGAAATTTTAATCACTGATTTATTTCATTATTTAGGTGTTGCTACCAATATTAGGAATACTTCTGATGTCTTCAGCTTTCAAAAAAGTTGAAGATACAATTAAGGAACCAATCAGAGTCGACAACTATTTAAATCCAATTATTTTCTATCACTCCAATGACTCAAATTACGAAAAAATGTATAAAAGTATTGTTGAAAGTTATCATGGAAAAACAGTCGTCACTACAGAAAATAATTTTTCTTTAGGTAAATTTTCAATTTTCATTTCCTCAATTTATTCTTTTCTGTAATTCTTTCTTTTGCTTATTATTCTTTTCTCTAACTTATTATTCTGATTAGTAAACAGAAATAAAAATAATATTCTAATTTCTTTAATTTATTATTCCGTTCATTATGTTTTTAATTGACTATTCTCTTCATTCTCATCTTTTTCATCTGATTCTTTCGTTTATTGTTATTTTTCTCTAATTGATCAAAAATCAAATTTATTTTTTCAGCTCTACTGAATTTTAGCAGAAATGATCTTCCTGTTTATCAGAATAATTTATTAGCTGCGGCAAATTTTCAAAGAGTTAAATCCAAAATGGTTGAAGTTACTGCACTCTATTCAAACAGTATATTTGAAAGTATACCAATAACTATGAATTTGTTATCCAACACTATAATAAAAATTGTTGCTGGAGAAGATTATCAAATTGATGTTTCCAGGCAAAAACTTCCGAAAGTTTTAGATTTTCAAACAGCTATAAAATCAGGAGGAGAAGAAGATGTTACAAAAGTTATTATATTTATAATAGCATTATTTCCAGCTCTTGCCTTATATGTCATTCATCCGCTAAAAGAATTAACGACAGGAATTAAAGATCTTCAGAGAATGACTGGTGTTACGAGTTATTTATATTGGGGATCATTCTTTCTCTTTGATTTTCTCCTCTTTTTCCTAACAATAATTATCATATTAGTTGGATTTTTTCTTATGGACATAATTCTCGATTTGCGGATCTTTCGTGGAACTGAAATTGGTAAATTGAAATTCCTATTAAAATTAAAATAATAAATTCAAATTTATATATTATGAATTATTTTTTGTACATTTGTTTTTTAAAGGTATTATGTTCCTGTCTTTAATGTTGTTGGGAATGAGTATGTTTCCGTTCATCTACATATTCAGTTTTATAAAGAAAAAAGTCAACACTGTTGTAAATATTCTTATATATTTATTTTTACTAGCAGGTATGTTATTGATTAATATTCATTATGAATGTAAAATATTCAAAGGAAAGAATTTTCTTTTCTCAAAACGAATTTGCAGAAAAAAGTAATTCATTCTTTTGAAATTAATTAAATTAACTATTAAAAAATCCGTTTCATAAAATGAGTAATTAATTGTAATTTATTTTCTTTTCAGTGATAATTCAGTCAATTTTAGACATGTTAATTATGGTGTCAATGGGATCTCATCCAAAACTAATGGATATATTTACTAACATTAATAATGAAATTTTTATGTTGATACCGTCGGTGAGCTTTTTCTACAGTCAAGTTACATTTCTTAAAATTGCCAGCAAAAATGCATTTTGTCGAAAAATGCCCAAGTATTTAGAGAATTTTAATTGCGACGGAGGAAACGAATGCTGCGGTAAGATAAATATTATTTTCTTCGTTTTCTTTTATTTATGGAAATATCAAAGAAAAATGTATACACATTTTTTCAGATTTAAAGTGCTCTAATGGAGTTTGCGAGAAATCTTTTGGATATTTCGAAAACGTTAGTGATGGAAATGGTCTCGGAAAATGTTTTCTCTATTTATTCCTTACATCCGTTTTGTATTTCATAATTCTTGAATTATTTGAACATAAAGTGATATCTTTAATTATTCTAAAATTAAGGAAAAAACAATCTGTCGATGTACAACAAACTGATGAACAAGTAGCAAATGAAAAGTCTTTAGTTGCTTCTGAAATTAGTCGAATAGAAAACAAAGGTATTTTATTTCTTTATTTATTTATATTATTTTTATTTTTATTGATATTTTTTTATTTATATATATATATAACTGTTTTCTACAGTGAGTTTTAACATTTCAGTTAAAAATCCAAACATGAATGGAGAATATTCCATTATAAATACAATTTCCGAAAATGAATCCATTTATTTGGTTCACGAATTAAGTAAATATTACGGAAATCTTGCGGCAGTAAAGGAAATTAGTTTTAGTGTGAAGAAAAAAGAGTGTTTCGGATTACTTGGAGTTAATGGTGCTGGAAAAAGTACAACTTTTAGAATGCTTACAGGATTAGAATTACCAAACAATGGAACCATGTTTTTAAATGAAAAGGAAATTTCCACCAACAGAACGGAGGTTCGTTTTCTTTCTTTAACGTAAAAATAATAATAGCGATAACAATATTAATAATAACAAGAATATTAATATTACTTTTAATACTGTTAATAATAATATTATTAACATTATCAAGATTCTTTAAAATAATTGAATTCTTTTGAAGAATTTATTTCCATTTTCTTGAAAATAATGGAGCTTTTTTTAAATAATTTTTACTGAATATTTTAAAAGTAAATGAATTTTACTGAGAATTTCTTTCAGGTTTTTAGAATAATCGTGTTTATTATTTATTGTAATTAATCATTTTTCTTTTGAATTATATTAAAAATAGCAAATTTTACGCGTCATAGCGTGTTGATATTTTTTAAATTATAAAATTTTTTATTTTCAAATTTTTAGTTTTGCATAAATTCATAATCAAAATCTAAAAAAAATCACTATTATTCTTTATATTTTCAAAAATGTTTAAATAACTTTTCGTAAGAATTAAATTATGTACATACATAATAACATTCTTCGGAAGAATTCAATTATTTTCAATACAATATTTTAATAAAATTTCACAAAAGATTTCAATTCAATGTTTGTAAAATTTATTTTAAAAATTTAATTTTTTTCCAAATTTAAAAAAAAATTCTTGTAAAATATTAAATTACTTCCTTTAAAAATAAACAAATGACACAATTTGTTTATAAAAATTTTATTATGTCATTTTTATAATAAAATTTCTCCGAAGGATTTAGTGACATTTTTTCTAATTTTTAATTAAATTTTTCGAAAAAATTCATTTACATATTTTCTAAACTTCTAATAAATTCTTAAAAACAATTCAATTATTTTTAAAGATAGTGAAATTATTCGCAAGCATTAATTCTTTCCATAAATAATAAAATTTTTTACAAGAATTCAATTATATTCAACATAATTTTAATAAATTTCAACAAAAAAGTATATAATTATAATTTTCAACATAAGCAATTATTTAAAAAACTGGAAAGAAATTCTTTATAAAAAAAATTCAAAAACATTTTTAAAAGAATTTAATCAGGATTTTGAAAATTTTTAATAAAATTTTTCGCAAGAATTTAATTATTTTTACAAATATTAATTTAATTGAATTATTTTCAAAAATTTTGTTAATGTTCTTCGGAAGAATTGAATTATTGTTTTATATAATAAAATTCATCACAGGAATTCAATTATTTTAAATAGTATGTTAAAAATTTCTCAACTGAATACATTTTCAAGGAAGTTTATTAAAAGTTTTGAAAATAATTATTTCTTTTAAAAGAATTTCAACAAAATTTTTGAAAATAATCGAATTTAATTAATATTTTTAAAAATGAGTTATAATTAGAAATTGTATTGCAAATAATTGTATTCCTCTAAAGAATTTTTTTATTTAAATATGAGAATGGCTGCTGCCGAGCGTATTATTTACTAGTAATAATAATAATAATAATAATAATAATTTTCTAAACCCTTTTCATATTAAGTGAAACTGGAATATATTTTTTGTTTACAGTACTTACGTCAGATGGGATATTGTCCTCAAAATCACGCTTTAATAGAATCACTGAATTCTAAAGATCATCTTGAATTGTTTGCATCTCTTAGAGGAGTGCCGAAATCTCAAATATCCGCCGAAGTAGAAAATTGGATTAAGAAATTAAGTAAATAATTCTCATGAATTTTGCATATTTCAAAAATTTTTTTCTTTATTTCAAAATCAATAATTGATTAGAAAAGAAAAAATGTCAATATTTTGTTCATATTTTTCTGTTTTAGAATTAAGCCTTTGTGCAAATCAGCCGAGTGCTAATTACAGTGGAGGAAATAAACGACGATTAAATATTGCATTGGCTCTCATTGGAAATCCTAATTTAGTACTATTGGATGAACCTACTACAGGAGTTGATCCTGCTGCTCGAAGATCCTTGTGGCGTGTAATTAAAACATGTCAATTAAGTGGGCAATCAATTATTCTCACTTCTCACAGGTAAATGTTCTGTTTTTTATTGTCACTTAAAAATAATAATTTCAAATTATTTTTAACTGTACTGAATATTATTTTGACTTATTTAATTTTGTTTATTATTAACTTCATATTATAAGTAAAATTAATATACTTTATTTATTTTTTTATTTTATTTGAAAATAAACGGGACATTTATTTATTTTATTTATTAATTCATTCATTTATACTTATAATTTATTTAATTTTTAATTTGTTCTTTTTTATTAATAAAATAACAATTATTATGAAATTAATAGATAAAATGAATGAATTAATTTGTTATTAATTTCAGCATGGAGGAATGTGAAGCTCTTTGTAATCGTCTAGTCATCATGGTAAAGGGACAGTTTGTTTGCATTGGTCCGAGTGAGCAATTAAAACAGCGTTTCGGAGCTGGTTTTGATATAAGTATCAAACTTAATCCAAGTAGAAGCAGTAAAGATGTCTTAAACGTGAAAAGAGAAATGGAAGAAGCTTTGGAATGCGAACTTCGCGATGAACATTTGGTAACATTTATTTTTTATTTCATTCATATTTAATTGAATTTCCGAATTCATATTTAATTGAATTTCCAAATTCATATTTAATTGACTTTCCAAATTTATATAATGTCAATAATTAAATTCAACTAACACAAATAATCTTCTATGTATTAATAATAATCAATATATTATGAATTGTTTTTCATTTTTCAAATTAGTTCTTTTTGATTGCTTTTTGTTTTTTAACTTTTTTATTCATTTTCATTTTAAAATTAATTGAAAATCATTGGACTCCTTCGAAGAAGTTCATCAAATTTTATGAAAATAATTGAATTTTCCCCTAAAAATTTTTTTGAAATTAAATTAAAAATATTTGAATTTCTATGAAAAATTTTAATATTTTTATTTTGAATTCAAAATAATCGATTCTTGCTAAAAATTTTATTATTTATGAAAATAATTGATTTTCGCTAAGAAGTTTATTATTTATAAAAATAATTGAATTTTTGCGAAGAATTTTGTTAAAATTTGTAAAAATGATTGAATTTTTAAAATTTTTTGAAAATGATCAAATTGTTTTAAGGAATTCAATTAAAATTGTAGTGAAAAAATGAAATTTCTTATAATGGAATAAGAATTCTTTCGAGAAAGTCTATTAAAATTATATTAAAAGTAATCGAATTCCAGTGAAGAATTTTATTATGTGTATGAAAATAATTGAATTCTTTCTATGAGCTTTACGACTGTATTTGATAATAATTTAATACAATACAGAAATTAAAAAATATTTTAATAATAGCATTATTCCCAGAATTGTATTACAGTTTTTGAAAATAATTAAATTCTTTCATTTTCATCAATTTTTTTAAAAAAGATTTGAATCCTTTAAAGAAATTTTATCAGAATTTTCAAAAATACCGATTTGAATTATATCAAAAGTTTTTATTGAAATTGAATTGAAAACAATTGAATCGATTCGAAAAATTGCATTAAAATTATTGAAAGTGATTAAATTCCTGTGAATAATTCTCTAATTAATGAAAATAATTGGATTCCTACGAAGAATTTTTCATATTTTTAAAAATAACCAAATTTTTGCAAAGAATTTTATTGCAATTTTTGAAAATAATAAATTGCTGCTCAGAATTTTATTATTTATGAAAATAATTAATTAAAATTTTGCAAAGGATGTTATTATATTTTCTTTAAATAATTTATTTATTTCAAGGAATTAAAATTTTTTTTTTTAATAATTAAATACGATAAAAAATTTTATTAGAACTATTTTGAATTTAATTAAAATCCTTTAATGAATTTTATTAATTTTGAAAATAATTAATCTAATTAAATAAATTAGTTTAATAAACTATTTCAAAATAATTTATTTGTTTCGAAGGAAATTAAAATTCTTTTGAGGAATTTCGTTAAAATTGTATTGAAAATTAATAATTTTATTAAAATAATTGATAAGAAATGATTTAATGATTATAATTGAATTTTACAAATAATTTCTTTCAAGTTTTTAAATTAATCGTATTTGTTAATTAATGATTACGAAATTAAAAATTTGATTATTGAATTTTAATTACAATTTATTAAAGTATTTGAATTCTAGTAAAGAATTTGATCAAAAATTTTGTAAATAATTGAATTCTTTCGAAAAAATGTGTTATTCATATAAATATTTGAATTCTCGTGAAGAATTTTATCAATCCTATAAAAAATAATTAAATTCTTTCTAAAAATTTTAATATTCATTAATATTTTTACAGGGATATTTAACGTATCATGTCACTAATTCTACAACAAAGTGGGAAAAAATGTACAACGTTATGAGAACCCTAAAAGATAAGTACAGCTTTATTGAGGACTATTCCATATTGTCAGCGACATTAGAACAACTATTCTTACAGTTTGCAAGGGCTGACTCTCAAAATAATTCTTCTTAATCTCCTTACAATTTCTTAGTAATACATAAATTTTAAAAATCCTGTAACCATATTTTCCGCAAAGAGTATTCAATGTTAAGAAAAAAAAGTATTTTTTATAGAAAAATAATATGTATTTGAAAATATTTCGAATAAGCGAAGGTATGTACTTCACTATATACCATAACTTTTGATGCAATCTTTTTTGCATTGTGATGACACAATGTGATGACGCTTATAAATGTAATGCCTAAGAGTCTGATATTTGTCTTTAACTTGTGACAAGAAAAATAATCTCATTGTTATCTCTGCTATACTTTAATAGCTAAACTGTTAAAGCTAAAATATATAATTATACATAGAAGCTAAAAAGAAACAAACCAATTAATGAAGATTGAAATACAATGTAAAAATACATTGTTAAAAAAGACAATGACAGTATGAAAGTAAATTTTCATAATTTACTAATTTATTAATTTCAACAATCGCTTCCATCAGATTTTGAAACAAATTCATCGACAATTATTGCCTTAAAAGTTGAATTAAATTTTGCAGTATTTATGTACTTAGTGATTATTTAAATGCCTAACAGTGCCTATATTTTTTAATTTTATTGGAAAAAAAATATTTCTCTACTCTATAAAAATGTATTCGATTGTATAAATAATTTTTTTACAATATTACTTAAACTATACTTTTCTAAATATGAACTTATAATATTTTTTATACGCATTATGTCCAAGTTTTGAACGTTCAAATAAACGAAATATTTTGTATTAAAACTATTTTTATAAATTACTATTCGCAAAAAAAACTTTTAAACTCAAATTTTACTTTTAAAAACTCAGTAATTATTTTTTTTTAAAGTGACACAAAATAATTGCAATAAAAATTTAATTTGTAGAAGAAATAAATAAATTTCGTTCATTTGAACGTTCAGAACTTTAGGATTTTTTATACGCATTAAAAAAAATGATTAAACTTAAAAAAATTAATCACTTTACAAATATTTTTGCTACTAAAACTTGTAAGAATTTTATGACATTCAAATTATTCAATATATTCGTTTATAGTTAATAATTAATTTATAAGTTAATGTAAAAAGGAAACGTGACTGAACTGAAGGTATTATTGTAATCCAAAGCGCTAATATGTTATTCTATTTTCAATAATAAATGTTACAAAGAGACGAAAAAAAAATTCCTATAATAAGTTGCAAATTTAAAGTCTAAATGTTTAGCTTTGTTTATCATTTTTCTAAAAATAGGAAACAAGTTTTAAGCGTTGAAAATATATATATGAAAATGAATAATATAAATAGAAATAAATAATGTGAATAAAAAGAAATGAAATACAAATAAATACAAATAAATGAAATAAATACGTAAAATAAAATAAAATAAAATAAATACGTAAAAATAAATAAAAACTTATTTTTCGCTCTATATTTTACTATTAAAAAATAAATATTTTTGGAAATATTTAAACTTGCAATGCAAATAAATAGATGTAAACGAAGGACATCAATATTGCATTATATATGTGTTTGATTATTGAAACTAGTTTGATAACTCGAAGCCACTATCAATGACAAACTAAAATTTAATCAAACCAACTGAAATTGAATCTATCGAAATTCTATGTATGTAATTTCAATAAATGCTATTACACTCGAAGATAAAAATTGTCAAAAATAAACAAAAAATTGTAATTTCTCGTTTCCGTTTAAATAAAAAAAATATGTATTTATTCTAAAACAAATCGATATTTATTTAAGCAAATGAACTTGATTAATTTCTGTAATATTGTATCAATTTTGTTATCATTACTGTTAAAGCGAACAGTATACTTTGATATAAAATTTGAGAATTTAGTGCTGTGTTGGTTATTTGTGATCCAGCAAATCAATGCCAGCCAGAAGCTCGAAACGTAAATTACATTTCAAAGGGATGTGGAATCTAATTCGGTTCATCCCTGTATTGAACTGCTCTCTCGCTCTTCATCCTGAACATTTTGCTCGGTGGTCAGACAAAGTTTCAAATTTACGCACTAACGACTTTCTAACAGTGAACTGAATGTTTCAAGTGATACGCTCTAAATATTCCAACATATACAATTGACTATATAGAAATTAAATTTTTGACAAGAAAGAAAAAAGAAGAAGAAGAAGAAGGGAATTAAATTGTATTTTAGGAAAAATTATTATTAATGTGAAAATTCAAATTATTTGATTATTGAATAATTCAATAATTGAATAATTTGTATTTTGAGATATGTTAGTTTGGAGCTCTAATCGTATTATGATAGATTTAATTATGGCGGATTGGAGTAAATGGAATTGGATGATTAAATTGAAATTTTATTGTATTTATTCTGTGCTGTTTATTTTATTTTTTTATTCTATTCTATTTTTTTCAATTTTAATTATATTTTCGCTTTTTTCTGTTTTTTCGTATTTTTTCGTATTCTTTTCTATTTTTTATTCTATTTTGTATTTGCAAAATAACATATTGCATATAATCGAGTGACCATAACAGGAATTCAATTTTTTTCATTCTCTTCTATTTATTCTACGGAACAGAAAATAAATTATCCAATTAATAAATATTAATGTAGCGATAAAGGTACAAATTTGAATTTTTTTTCTTGGAAAATTTAGGAGAAACAATAAAATGAAGAGATTTGAATAGTATTTTTTTTGGAAATTTTTGGGAATGAAAATACACTATGAAAGCATGTGGGAAAAAAGTTAATTAACATTTGAGTAGAATATGTGTATATACACATTACATGAAATCTTGTTAACGAACCGGGCAACAAGAGCAGTCGGTTCATTGAGCACTCAACAGCCAAATAATTAGTGAGCTTGTGCAATTTGTCGTCACTGATCAAAGTTCTAATCTTTCATGAAATATCAATTTAAACAAATTGAAAGTGCATTTTTCCCCTTCGTACAATTTTATATTTAAGATTACAATGGAAAAAATATTTATTCGAATCAAATAGTAATTGCAAAATTAAAATATTATCTAATTATCGAAAAAATATTATCAATCAAATAATTTCTGTTTTTTTGTATTTAAATCGATTAAAATCTTATTTAAATTCAATAATTTTTTATTAAATCAAATAATTTTTCTTCAAATAAATAATTTTTATTTTAATCAAATAATTTTTTTCTAAATATTAATTTAGTATTATTTGGAGCAACTAGGATTTAATTGTCTTAAATGAAAATCAATTAAAACGAATATTGAAATAATTGTTTACTATTACGTTTATTGCTTTATAATAGAGCAAATTAAGATTAATTATTGTTTTATAATTAAGTAAATACCACTTGAATAAAATTAATCGTCAATCGTGTGCTGATAATTGCATTTGAACTTTTTGGATAAAATCTAATTCATATAAATCTAAAAAATGGTAGGTATATTTTATATTTATAAATATTTATTGTTATATTATTTCAATTTAGGATATTATTTTATTAAATTAATTAAAATTTATTTACCAAATAAAACTTATTTGTTACAAAATTGATTAAACAGCGAAAAATTTGTTTATTGCAGATGTAAATTTCACTTAGTACAGAAATTTACATTATTAATTAAATAATATAAATTAATAATTAATTAATAATATAAATTATTATAGTTTAATTTTATTATCATTATTTATGTTTAAATAATTATTTTCTTTTTTTTATTACTATTTAGTTTATAATTCTATTATTTATTTATCAAATGACATTTAACAAGCAGAAATTTATTTGATATAAATAAATATTATTTGGCAAATAAGTAGGAATTTTTTTGTTATTTACAAAACAGTTTTATTTTTTTGCGACAAAATAAATGAATAAAATATTTGTTTTACAACAAAATAAAAGAATAAAATTTTTTTTTGCGACAAAATAAAAGAATAAAATATTTTTTTTGCTAAATAAAATTCTTTTGTCACAAAGTTTTTTTCCGCGCAATAATAGAATTCTTTTAGTGCGAAATAAAACATTTTCTGTCCAACAAAATTTGTTTGTGCCAAATTAAATTCTTTTTGTATCAAATAAATTCCTTTTTCAAATAAAATTCCTTTCAGTGATAAATAGAAATCTGTTTGTAGTATATAGAATTTTTTTTAGTGCTAAACCAAATTTATGTTTCCTAAAATAAAATTTCTTTTGTGCTTAATAAAATATTTACTTGAAAAATGAAATATTTTTGTGATAAATAAAATTCTATTTCTGCCAAATTAAATTTTTTTGACAAATATAGAATTCAGTTTGCTCCAAATGAAGTAATGTTGGATCAAATAAAATTGTTTTAGTGCCAAATGAAAAATATATTTTTGTGAAAAATAAAATTTTTTAACTAACGAATAAATTTTTTCTTTGATAAATAAAAATCAGTTTGTGCCAAATAAATTTTTTTTTTGACAAAGTAATTATTTTAAAATTAAATATTTCTTAGCGTCAAATAAAATTATTTTGTGCTATATAAAACTCGTTTTACTCAAATAAAAATCTTTGAGAAATAAAATATATTTAATATTTTTGCCAAATAACATTCTTTTAGTGCGAAATAAAATATTTTTGTAAGGAAATAAATTTTTTTTCAAATATAAGTCAATTTGTGCAAAATAAATTTTTTGTTTGACAAACTAATTTCTTCTGATCAAATAAAGTATTTCTCGGCGCCAAATAAAATTAATCTGTGCCAAATAAAATTTATTTTTTGTCAAATAGAAATCTGTATGCGAGAAATTAAATATTTTTGACTCATAAAATCTTTTTAGTGACAAATAAAATATTTTTGTACCAAATAAAATATTTTTAATTACCAAAATAATAAATAATTTTTCACAAAAAAAAACAAAAAAATTAATTTTTTGAATACCAAATTAATATGATTTTTGTCAAATAATATTCTTCTGGTACTGAATAAATTTATTTCATTAAATTAAATTTTTCTGATCAAATCAAATTATTTTGTATCAAAAAAAATTCTTTTTTTGCCAAATATTATATTTTTGTGTCAAATAAAATAGGTTTGAGTAAAAAAATTTGCTTTTTGTGATAAATAAAATATTTTTTATCAAATAAAATTCTTCTGTGTCAAATAAAAATCAATTTGTGCCAAATTTCTGCAAATTAAAATTATTTGTGTGCCTAATAAAATAATTTCTCTTTTTTTTTGCAAAATAAAATTTTTTTTTGCCAAATAAAATTTTTCTTTGTCAAATATAATAAATATAATTGAATCAAATATACTATACTTGTTTCAAATAAAACATTCCTCTTGGTATATTTAAAAAAAAATTCAATGAGTAAAAACAAAGAAAAATAATAAAAAATTGTCGAGAGTCTCACTTTCAATTAAAACTCAACTAAAAAATAAGTAAATAACATTATTTTGATTGGAAATTCACTTCACTACTGCTTTGCCATGACGTATATCAAGTGATACAAACTTAGTTAGGTCAGACATAGCGTGATTACAATTGGAATTTTTTTTTAATTTTATATCTGAAATTTCTCTTAATTTGGAAAAAAATATTGAATAAAAAAATGTGACATTAATAACAGTCTGTATTTTAATTTATTTAGTTATTGTTTAGATTTTTTTTTATTTCCCGCCCTCTATACGTTCACTACCAAGGTCACGGAAGTGCTCACACTGCAGAAATTTATTTCTATCATTAGTGTATATTCTGCTTTTTGCAGTGATCTAAAAACGATAAATTTATAAATTATTTATTATTTTCAATTGAATTCGATTATTATTTTTCTTATAAATTCAAAATTAAGAGCGAGAGAGAAGAGAAATATTATTTGTGGTTGTATGCGTGTGTCCTCTGGTGTCTTGAGTGGACGTTAGAAGAAAGAGGGGAAAAGGAAGGAGAAGAATTTTGGTAGCCATGATCGTTAAGGCCCCGCACGTGTATTTACTCTATTTTTCGGATGTTTCTTCTACAAAAATTGTCCTTCATCGACAACAATGCCCTTCAAAAATTCGTAAGTGTCTTGTTTACTGTATTTTTTTTATTATTACAACAATATGCCCGCGTTGAGTGTTTTGAAAGTATTACATAAATAGTAATCAAAAATAAAAGTTTTTTCCTCCACAAGTGTTCGTTTTTTCGACGGAAAAAATCCGTTGTGTTGTTTTTGATTCGCAAAAAGAAGAAAAAAAAATCTATTCCATTAGGAGAAAATTTGAAAGAAATATATTAAAAAATACTGAATTATTAATTGAATTAAATTCTTAGTTCTAAATATTCAAGACAAACTTAGTGTATAAACAGAGTAAAATGTTGGTAAAAAAGTGTATATTAAATGTAACTCCAAATTTCTGTATTTATATTAAACAAACTGTTATTTTACTTTCAGAGGTATAAAATTGATTAAGTTAAATTTAAAAGCTTTTACTGTCGGGTTACGTTTTCTTTTTTCCAGATAAAATAAACAGACTGTGGATTTTTTATTTTCGGAGTAAATTTTTAAATTGAATAATTTTACTCTCAACTGGACTATAGTGTATTTATTGAATACACACTCACACTCACTCACTAAACATAATAGAAATAAAATACTCTTTTCTGAGGAAACAAAAATTTTCTGTAATTACTTAATGCAAATATTATTACAGGATCAAAAAATGTGAATATTGTGGTTATAAAAGCACTCGTGCTTTCAATGTTTTCCGACATAAGAAACGAATTCACGGGAAGGCGAAAAAGAAAATAATTTGTTGTGGTAAGAATTTTTAATATCATTTATAAATATTTTTCATTATTTATAAATTTCTCTCTCTCTTTCTTTCTCTTCATATTCATGCTCCTAAAGTTTTGAACGTTTGCACGAAATTTATTGATTCCTTTTTCAAATTTATTTTCAATAACAACGATTTTGCGTCACGTTTCAAAAAAAATTAATTATAAAGTTCCTAAATATAAATTTGAGTTTTTTATTTATGAATTTTTGTATTTGCTAAATTTCCAGTTTTATTAATTTCTGACAATAATTTGTTTTAAATAATTTAATTACTGAAGAAATATCATAAAATTATTACATATACTTGTAAATTATTTAATGAATAATTTTACATCTGAAATTAGTTAAATTTGTCAATTTAATTAAAAAATTGAATTTTGGAGATATTATAGATTGCAAAAATTCAATTTTATTCAAAAATTTAAAAATAATACTAGCATCAAAAAATCTTCGCAAAAATTCAATTATGTTCGAAAATTTCAAAAAAATACTCGTAAAAATTTCAAGTATCTTTGTAAATAATAAAAATCTTCTCCGAAATTCAATTTTAAAAAAAATTTTATTTAAATTCTTGGCAAAATTTTGATTATTTTAAAAAGTTTTCCCAAATAAAATAATGATTTGAATTATCTACTATTTTAATAAAATTTTCCAAAAGAATTAAATTTAAAAAAAATTCACTGTATTTTTCAAAGTAATTGAATTTCTTAGGAGAATTTTACTACATATTTATAAAAATATAACAGAATTTTCTGAAGAATTTCATTACAATTTCTGAAAATCATTAAATACCTTCGAAGAAATTGATTAATTTTGAAAATAATTGAAATTTTGTGAAGAATTTAATTTTACTTTTTGTAATTAATTGAATTTTTTTTCTTGATAAATATCAAAATTCATCCAAGACATTAAATTGTTTTTAGAAATTTGAATATATTTCTTGGCAAAATTTTAATTATATTAACAATTTTTTCCTAATTCAATAATTTTTAATATCTACTATTTTAATGAAATATTCCAAAATAATTCAACTATTTAATCAAAATTTAATACAATTTAACGTAAATATGTAATTATTTTCATAAATAAAAAAATTTCACTGAAATTCAATTATTTACAAATTTTTTTTAAATTTCTTTGCAATAATTTAATTATTTTCTGAAATTGTAAAAATTTTAATAACAATTCAATTATTTCCATAAAATGTCAAATTTATTTTTAAAATTCAATTATATTTGCATAAATATAATTAAACTCGTCA
Source organism: Leptopilina myrica (nomen nudum) (assembly GCA_032872475.1). Classification (NCBI taxonomy): domain Eukaryota; kingdom Metazoa; phylum Arthropoda; class Insecta; order Hymenoptera; family Figitidae; genus Leptopilina; species Leptopilina myrica (nomen nudum). The sequence goes on from CM065460.1 coordinate 8,276,913, forward strand.
CAGAATTTAAATGATTTTTAACATTATTTTCATAAAATTCTTTGCCAAATTTCAATCAAAATAGAGTAGAATTTTTTTTGATGCTACAAATTTTGTTTTACATCTCTAACAACCTTAGATTTAAATTATTTTCGTAAATAATAAAATACTTTAATGGTTTTAAATTTTCGAACATTCAAATAAACGACAATATTTTTTTTACTTCTTCTAATTGGTATTTTATTTACAAAATAATTATTTTTTAGATTAAACCAAATTATTTTTAAACTAAATATTGTTTAATTTCAATTATTTTTCTCTTTTCAATAGAAATTTTCAAAAATATTTATGGTGAAAAAAATTTCATTCATTTGAACGTTCAAACTTTAGTTCCATACATTTTAAAGAAATTCAATTATTTTGAATATAATTTCAATAAAAATCTTCGCAGAAATTTACACAATTATTTTCATAAATAATAAAACTAATCGAAGAACTTCTATAATTTTTAATATAATTTTAAATTTTGAAAAGAAACTCTCGAAAAATAAAATTACTTTTAAAAATTATATTAAGATTTGTCGAAAGAATTGGATTTTGAGAAACCTTCAATTATTGAGTAAATTATTTATTTTCGTATTTAAATAGTTGAATTCTTGTAGAATTTTCTTCAAAATAGATTTAAAAATTAATTTTATTTAAAATTTGAAATAATAATTTTGAATATTAAAATTATTATGTCGTAAATTTTTAGAAATAATAAAATTGAATTTTAAAAATGTTTCGAATTAAAATCTTTAAAAATGTAAATTTTTCATAGTTGCAACTAACAAATTTTTTGTTTTAAAATATTTTAATTGAATTCTTTTTAATTACTTAAAGTTTTTATTTTTTGAAATATATTCAATTCAAGAATTTACGAATTTTCAAAATTTCGTAAAATTGAATTGGAAACAAATAGATTTGAAATTTCTCAAAGACGTTTTTCAAAAATTATTGAAAATAATAAATTGTAAGAAGAATTTTAGTTAAAAATCCTAGAAAATAATAATTGAATTGAATTCTTAAAAATAAGTTTGAAGTTAGTTTGGAAAATGAAGTTAATCAATTTTGAATACTTTTTTTAAAAATTAGTTGATTATTTATATCCTATTTAATTTTCACGACAGTTTGCAATAATATTTTCCATTTTATATATAAAATATTATCCTATAACTTTAAATTTTCTTAACTAATTTTTTTTAATTTTTATTTTTTTAAAATTTGATTTATTAAATATTTATTTTAATTACATAATCTAATTATTTACAGGAAGAAGTTATCGTACCAAAGGGGATTACTATTGTCACGTCGAGGAAATTCATCCGCACACGAGAAATGGATCGATTTCAAAGAAGAAATACAAAATCACAAAAAAGATGTTATTAAAAAAAACGAAGAAAACATCAAAGAAAATTAAAAAAAATACAGAGGAAATTCTATTCTTATTCGATAAGAATATTTCATGGCCAACTGGAAAGGAAATTGCCGATTACTTACGTAATATAAAATTTCATAAACTTGAGAATTAATTTTATACGTAATTATGAAAAAGCATTTTTTTTTTTGAAAAATTTTGAAATTATCAACAAAAAAATTAAATTATCACACATGTAAATTTTTTTTACAAGTTTTTAATATCTAGAGTTTAAAAAATGTTTTTATTCAATTTTATTTAATTAATAGAATAATAGAGATTTTACACACACAACAAAATGTTTTATCGTGTCTATATAATGTATTATAAAAATCTATTTTAATAATTAAGAGTAAATGTAAAATATCTATCGTCGACAAAACTAAATTTTCTATGTTCTACGTTATAAGTATATTTATAATGTGATATAAAGTGCCAAAACTATAATTTAACGAAAAAAATATTGAATAGAGAAGGAAAAATGTTGCATGTAATGTAAATTAATATATTTCGCATTTTATAGAGAAAAAAGTTTTTTAAACTGTGTTTTATTTCTTTTCACAGCTTTCTTGAAAGTTTAAAAGGTTTGTAACATTTTAATTATATGGAAAAAATTAAATTTTAACGAATTCTTACAGTTTTTTTCTTTATTTAAATATAATTTTTTGTTTTTCATACCTTTTTTTATTTTTACTTTTAATTTTAAAATTAATAGAAATAAAATAAATAAAAATAGTATTCTACACGATATTAAGGCCTGACTAAAGTAATTTCATTTCACTTAGAATACTAACTATTAATAAATGTCATGGAATGTTACAAAAACTTTTTTTCATTATTATTTTTTATTTCAACGAAAAATTTATTTTACCAAATTGAAAATAATTTTTTCTAAATTATACAAAATAATTAAAAAAAAATTATTTGCAAATATGACTATAAATCTAAAAATTATACTATAAGACAAGTTTTTTTTATCATTTATTTATGACAATTAAAAGAAAATTAAGAAAAAATTCTCGCAACGATTAACTGATTTAGAGTAATCTAGATTTTTCATTATGAACCACTGGATTTTATAAAGTAAAATAATATTTATCTAGAGGGAAACTCAGAGTATATATTTTACTGATTTCCCTGGAGCATTTGTTGTATGAAAGTATTTTTAAAAAGCAAAAGAATAATACGAAATGAAAGCATTTTTTTAATGATTCCTAGAATCATTATATTTAAATAAAGTAAAACTTAATTTTTATTTAAATTTATTTAATACAAAATATTTATATTTATATTCCTTTTGTTTTTTTTGTATTCGTTTAAAATTATATTCACTTAATTTTTCTCTCCAATTAGTCTTTGTTTTTGGTAATTATTTCTTTTTCTCCAAACAGTTGAAAACATTTTTTTCTATTTTTTACTTTATATATATGGGAATTTTTTTTTGTAATAACAATAGCGCAATAGCGAAACAAAAACGGACTTAATTTTGTAAATTTTTTTCTATTTAAATAAAATCGTATTGTCTGAATTTTTCCCCAATTAACCTTTTTTTCGTAATTTGGTTATTTTTTAAAAAGTACAGTCACTTGGGAATTTTTTTTCTTCTATTTTTTATGGAAAATTGTTTTAGGGCAGTAGGAATAGTAATAGCAAAAGCAATGAATTTTTTTTAACAATAGCAAAACAAATGAAAAGACTTAAATTTGCAAGATCGTCTACGTCAGCAGGTAAAAAATTATTATGCAAAAAGTTCATGTACCTTTCCCTGATGGACGATTAAAACTTTACATCGAATTTACCTTCGGGGTTTTTGTATTATTTTTTTTTAGTTCTCACATACTATCCTTCTGTAAAATCACCTCTCTCTTGAGCCTGGTAAAAAAATAAATTTATGTCATGATGTAACATTTATACGAATTTGAATATCGAGCAAAATTTTATCTAATTATATTCCAGATTAATAACACTTTTGATGCACGTCGGTCATGGTTGCATGTAAAAAATGAAAATAATCTCTTGTATCGAGTTATCGACTGCGAATTATTACAATAATAATTTAATATTATAATTATTATAATTATTATAATATAAATAATACAATAAAATATCAACAATAATTGCATTTCCTGTTGTGACAACTACAGCATCATACATTTACATGTATTGTATGACTGTATCCATACAGCCCGCGTGTTGTTGTGAAAATTTCCCAGCAGATGGCGCTCCGTTCGCAACGTCAGCGTACAGTGTAGTCATAGAAATAGTTAGTCTTTGCCGGGATTTGTTCGGTAAAGTGTCGTCTTTTTATATATATGAAAAAAAAATAGTTTGAAATTATTACCACAACGTCTGATCTGTCAACAGTTAAACATTTTAATTGCCAGTTATATATTTGTTTCGTGTTCTTCAATTCAGAGTATACGTGCCAGTGTTTATTTGACTGCAATTTATGGATGTGTTCAATTCATTTCAAGCAGAAGGAAAAATTTACCTGCAGAATCCAGAGGAACACGATTTTTTTTTTGGAATTGTTGAAAAAAAGGTATGAATTATTATTCATTTCTTTATTAATTATTATTATTCTTTTGATTTTTCATAAGTTTCCTAATAATCAATACAAGATGAAAAATCTTATCTTTTATTTTCTACAAATTTGTCTTAATGTTATCATGTGAAAATTTACAATTTCGACGTCTACGATTTTGTGAAATTGTAATTTTTGAATTAGATAAACAGCAAGTGTGTACAATTTTGAAATCGATATAATCATTTTGGAATATTATTAATTTTATATTGTTAATTGATTATGATTTTATATTGTTGCTAGTCAATTAGAGGTTTATTTAGTGTTGTAATTTTCTGCATTTGCTTATTTAATGATTCCGGTATATTCATGTATTTTAGTGATCTACAACTGTCATGATTTTTTGCTAATATTTTTCGTTCTTTGAAACTTTGGTAGTTTTATTCACACCTATGTGAATATTTTAAATATTGTTATTATAGCAATTAGGTTATGTTTTACAATGTAGCACTTCGCGCGTGTTGTCAATTGAAATCGGAAATAATAATACAGGTGTATTTTTTAATCCTCAAATTCAGCAGTAAATTTTTGACATTTCAAACATGTGGAACGGATTTAAATAAACAGTGCTCCTAAGAAAGACGAGAATATTTCAAATAATTCTCGAAAAAAATGTACAAATCGTAGGGTCGTTATGCAAAGAACTGTTTTCTTAATTTTTCTAATATATTTCTTTTATTTATTTTATTCATTTAAAATAAAATTTCCAACAATATTAAGGAATATTATAAAATTTTCGTCAGGGAAACAAAGTTTTTGGTATGCGTATACATTAATCAAAACATTTTTTTCTGTCGTGAGAATTATTATCTTTAGGTGTTCTTAATCGCGGGCGTATTTTTTATTCCTGACAGATTGATTACAATGTAATTGCAATGTCGTTGTGCACCGGGGTTTGAAAAAAAGGGAATTAGAGTTACATACATGAAATATAGCGATCACGATGAACTAGAAGTTAGAAAACTAGAAGAAGGCGAAAGCTTTTGGTCTTTACACGACAAGCAATTTCAAGGGAGTACGTAAATTAAATTAAATGCCGACGCTTTAATTGCCGCGTGGATTAAATGTCAGGCATACAAGCAGACGAGCATAGTATTAGAAGAGCATTGAGAACAGTAAATGAGATCTCATTTTAATTGAATATTTTTTTTTGTCCTTCATAAATATTTCAGGAGTTTAATTTGAAATTAGCTTTATAACGCGGCGAAGAGAAAGCAAACAATTCGGATATAAATAAATTATTATTGGCTTAAAGAGATGAGAAGTAAGTCAATTAAGAATATTTTTAGGTAAAATTTGATTTTTAATTACGTTTTTGTTTTCCTAGAAATCCGAGATTGCCACAAACGTCAGAAAATTCAGGATTTTTTATTAAAATTAATGAAAAAAATTTAAGTTTTAGAATTTATAAGAAAATAATTCTGAATATAAGTGTCTTTCTTGTTTGACTCCTAAATTATGAAATTTTATCACGAAATCTAATTGAAAACCTTTAATGTTTTTTACTTCTGACGATAATTCTCTTCAAATAACTTTAATACTTGAAAAACGCTCATAAAATTATTTATTTAATAAAAAATTTTACTCAAATAGTTAAAAATAAAAATAGAAGAAAAATAGAAGAATTTCAGTTAAAAACTCTTTTAAAAAATTGAATTTTGGAGAAGTTATACAAATGATTGCAGAAACTCAATTATTTTTAAAATTAAGAAAATTCTTCGCTAAAATGCGATTAAGTTTAACAATTTTTATTTATCTTCATATTGTTAAATAAATATTTATTAAATCTCCGAACTTCAATTATTTTCAAAAATGTTAATAAAACTCTTTGAAAAATTTCAATTTTTTCAAAACATTTCTTTAATTTAATCAATTTTCAATCTCTACTATTTTAATAAAATTTTCCAGCAGAATTCAATAACAAATTTTTTATAAATCTCTTCTCAATAATTAAATTTTTTTCATAAATTATAAGTTTCTTTGATTTAGAAATTCAATTATTTTTATGAATAATAAAACTCATTGTACAATTTTAATTACCTTTAATACAATTTGAATCGAATTTCTCGAAAAATGTTATTCTTATTAAAATTTGTCAAAAGAATTCAATATTGTTTAAAAATTTGTTTATAAAATTCTATATTTTTTTAAACTCTGGTAAATTAAATTATTTGAAAATTTTAAAAAAATTCTTCACAAGAAATCAATTGTTTTCAGAAATAATAAAATTTTTCTCCAAAATTCAATGATTTTTACAAATAAAATTCTTCACAGGAATTCAATTCTTTTGGAAAAAATTTTTTAATAAAATTCGGTGCCAAAATTAAATTATTTTCATTATATATAAATAACAAAATTTATGTCAGTATTTAAATTATTTTTTATACAATTTTAAATAAATTGATAGAAAATTCACTTGTTCCTAATTTATTTTAAACTCGCCGATAGAATTCAATTTCAAGAAACAATAAATTATTCAACAAATTATCAATTTTTGTATTGGGACAAATGAATTCCCCAAGAATTTTCTAATGAAAATTGATTAAAAAATTAATTTCACTTAAAATTTTAGATAATTGAATATTAAAGGCATTATAACGTGAATTTTTAGAAATAATATTGAATTTTGAAAAGTTTTTAAATTTAAATTGAATTATTCGAAAATCTGAATTTTTCATAGTTTTAATTAACAATTTCTGTAGAATTAATTTTTTTGAAAAAGTTTAATTGAATTCTTTTAAAATTGTTTAAAGTTTTTATTTTCTAATATATATTTAGTTGAAAAATTTCCGAATTTTGAAAATTTCGGAAAATTAAATTGTAAACAAATGGATTTGAAAATTTTCACTGAAAAATTATTTATAATAGTTGATTTAAAGAAGAATTTTAGTTAAAAATTCTAGAAAATAATAATTGAGTTGAATTGAAATGATGAAAATAATTTTGAAGAATTTACGATTAATGTCTTAAGTTAAGATTTTTTAAAATCTTAATTCTTATGGAATATGTACAAAATAAATTTTATCAGTACAAATTAAAAGAAATATACAAAAATATTGTCGTTTATTTAAATGTTCTAAACTTTAGGAACAAATATTTCTATTAAAAATATTTTACTCTCTAAATCTAAATTAGTTAAGAAAAAATATTTTTTATTAAAATGTTGTCCGACTTTTCGCCTTCATAGCGATTAGTAAAAAAATAACTAATTATTAGTAGAAAATAACTAATTATTTGTCACAAAATGACTACAAAAATAGTCATAAGTTTGACGAATTAAATTAGTTAATTAAATTTTGGTTATTTTGAAATAATCTAAAAGCGAATTTCACTAATGAATTAATCATTCCTAACCATTTAATTAAAATTATTAATTCAATTAAAATATATTACTCTATTTGAATCAGTCACTAATTTTTACTATCAAATTAGTTATTTTTAACTAATTCAAATTTGCAGAGCGCAAAACATCGATTTTTTATTTCGTTTTTTGCTTCTTTAAAAATCATAGTTAAAATTTTCCCATCGTTGAAGTCGACAAATATTTTTTTCACGAAACCAAAAAGCATAAAACAATTTTTTTCATAAGTTTTAAGTTAAAAATGTACGGAAAATTTTTTTCAACTCCTTAGGGAAATAAAACAGGTGAAATTATAGTGACTTTTTCATCTCTAAAAAAGTCAAATAATAATTTTTGACGCTGAGTGTCGACGCTAAGTTCAGAATTATAAAATTTCTGAATAATATTTTTTTTGCTATAATAAATATTAGCAAAAAATGATCAAACGTATGAAAAATAAAATTATATTGAAAACATATTTTGAAATTATTTATGTTTAAATTTATCTTTAAAATTATTTTTTGTACAATAAAATTAATAGTTAAGAGGAAAGAAATCCACTTATTTTGCACGTTGGGAATTTAAAGAACATAAGAAAATTGAAATATTCTAAAAAAGTAAATTTTATAATAGAATTTTAAATACAAAATTACAAATGATAATAAAAATGTCAGGAATAAATTATTTCACATGTGAAAGTGAATTGGTTTCTTATTATATTTAATTTGAACACATGTGGGACATAAATAAGTATACCTCGTTTTAAAATGATTTATTGAATTCATGAACAATTATCAAGATAAAGGGAGATTAAAAGGAGATAAAGGAAAATTTTAATATTCAAAAGGAATAAACCAAGTGCGTAAAGAATTTCGAAATGTCTTATTGTTTCGGAGGCTAATTATAAGAAATCCGATTTCAGTAAATTGTAAAGTATAACGGTTATTTTTGTATTATATAAAATACCGTAGTAGAAGAGCGTTGTAATTAACTTATTTCATCATTAACTATAGTTGGGCACATATTCTATTTTTTATTTACACAAGACACAAAAACGTTGAAAGTATATCACTTTATGGTATGGAAAATTCAAGTTCCACTTCGGATGAGACGCAACTGTCATCCGCAAAAAGAAACGGTTCAGTTTTATTGAAAAATCGTCGTCTTCAAAAGGGTGTATCATTTTGAGATGGGAATTTCATTGAAAAAAGAAAGAGGCTTTTTTTCTTCTTTTCTCTTTTCGCTTTTTAATATAATATTTTCCATTTCGAAACGCGCTGCGGAATTGGAAAATGAAAATTTTCTAAACTTAATGTCAATACTAATTGAAATGCGAGGAGAATAAATAAAAATAGTTTTCGAGTTGCATATATATAGGGTTAATAGGGAGAGAAAGAAAAAGTTTAATTAACATCGCGAAGCTAAGCATCGTAGTACTAAACTAAAGTATTACGGGACGACCACAACGTGCTCGCTGCAATCAAACATCCTACCACCAACGAGCTCCATTCAACTTTAGAAATGAAACGCAATGCATCTTTAATTAAATCTCTCCTAGGTATAGGTAGATAGTTGCAGGTTATGCACGAGGACCAGTCTGAAAATTTATTCCGTGCATTTCAATTTCTATTTGGCTTTCATTCTTGTTTCCTGGATTTCCTCTCTCTCGTTTCGTTTCGTTTCGTTTCGTTTTCCAACTCGTCTTCATTTCTTGTCTTCATCCATCATTCGTCAGCCAATTATATGACAGTTTTATTTTCCTTCAGTTTATTCTGATCTCGTGGATGTACATTTACATATTCTGTCAATTATTGTAGTTCAACTCTTATAAAATTTGCATACATGGTTTATTTAAACTGTTTCGAGAGGAAAAATATATTGTGCGCCTTCTATTTTTATTTTATCTTTTCCGAATGAGAATAACTTCCTTTAAAAATTTTTTTAATAGAACTCAGGGAAAAAAAGTACAAATTATTTTTTAGAAATCAGGGGAAAAGCCGAATTTTTACGTTATCCTAAAGTTGGCATCTATGCTCAGCACCGAAAACTATTTTTTCTTATTTTTAGTGTTCAAAATTTTTACAATTTCACTGAAGAAGAAAAAAACTTTTTGAAAGTATTTTTTTTTAAATCATAAACCGAGGAAGAAATTGAGTTATTTTTTCGGTTTTGGAAACAAAATATTTTTCGATGCTCAGCGTCGACGTCAACTTCAGGGAAATAATTTTTTAACAAACCTGGAAATTTAAATTAAAAGATGTAAGAATAGGTTGAACGCTGTAAAGACCGAGAAGCCTTGGAAAACTTGGAAATGACAACAAATTTTTTTCTTGACCGGAAATTTTGAATTTTTTAAAATTAAAAAGTGTCTTTTGTATAAATTAAAAACACTGGTTATTTTTTGAGAAAAAAATGGAAATTTCTTTTAAAGCTTTTTAATTATATTTCACTGAAAAAGATTAAATGTATTTTTATAAAAACGTTTCAGTTTGTGAAAAGTATTTAAAATACATATTCAGGGTTTACAAAGATCAGAAAAGTCCAGGGAATTTGATCAAAATTAATATTCAATTTCTATAATTTAAAAGAAAATTTTGAATTAAAAAAATTTTTTTTAAATGATTTTATTTTTAAATAATTTTGGGTAACAACATTTATTATTTTCAAAAGCCATCTTCAGTTTTTGAATAATTAATTTCTGATTAAAAATTCGAAAAAATTCAAACTTTAATAATTAATTCTTTAAAATAATTCAATTACTTTCCCAAAAATTCCCAATTAGTTTCAATATAATTTTTATAAAATTTCTCAAAAAAATTAAATTAAATTTAATACCTAATTTTAATAAAATTCTATAAATGAATTGAATTATTTGCAATACAATTTTAATTAAATTCGTGGAAAAATTTGTACGAATTCAATTAGTTTTATACACATAATAAAATTCTTCACAGGAATTAAATTATTTTTAATATAATTTTAATAACATTTTTTTAAAGAATTCAGTTATGCCTAAGAAATCAACTATTTTGAATATAATTTCGGTGAAATTTTTCAAAAGAATTCAATTATTGTCAATACAATTTTAATTCAATTCCTCAAAACAATTCAATTATTTTTTAAAAAATTAAATCAAATTCATTGCACGAGTTTCAATTATATTCAATACAATATTTTTAATCAAATTTCTGAAAAGAATTATGTGATTTTTAATTTTTAAGAAAATTCTTCATGAGAATATTTTCAATACAATTTTACTTAATTAAACATTTTTTATTATAGCAAATTCGAAGAAAAAATTTTCAAGAATTCAATTATTTTCATAAATACAATAACATTTTACAAATTAAATTTGTAATTGTACATTAATATTCTTCTTAATACAATTTTTTGTTAAATTTATCGAAAAAATTTGCAAGAATTCAATTATTATTTTCATACATATAATAAATTTTTTTTACAGGAATCCAATTTTTTTCAAAATAATAATTGTAAGAAAATTTCTGGAAAGAATTTATTTTTAAGGAATCACATTTTTTTCAAAAACTTTATTAAAGTTCTAGTAAAAAATTAAATAGGTATATTTTTAATTCAAAGTTATAAGAATTCACAAAAATAACAAAAAGTAATATAGAAAATTGGAAATTAATAGGTAAAAAAATTTCCACTTATAAAATAGACTGATAGAAAATGTATATTAAATTTTGTAAAAGTATTTTACAATTTGGGGAAAAAGTGCAATAAACCAAAATTTTGATATAAAAAATACTAAACTTCAAAAAAACTTATCTGGAATTTAGTAAAGTTTTATTGAAATTGAATTAAAAGTCTTGATATTTGATGTAATTATACTAAATTCCACATAATTTTTTCAAAAGTTTAGTATTTTTTACATTTAAAATTCGGTTTGTTGCACTTTTTCCCCAAATTGTAAAATACTTTTACAAAATTTAATATACATTTTTTTCAGTGTAGTGGAAATAAATTAATTTATACATTTTTTTTGCAAATAATGCTATCACAAAACTTATAATTCTTTAAATTTAAATTAGAAAATATTTGAACCATGTAATTAGAACTAAAGTGATACCAATTTTTCTAAAAATTAATTTTTAATTCTACATAGAACAAGACATTAAAATAAATAAAATTCTGTTTTTCTTTGAAATTAATTTTAAAAAAGACATATTTTACATTAATATCAATTCGTTTTTATAAAATAATTCATAAATAACTATAACGATTTTAAAAACGAAAAATCAATAAAGAATTTTTTAAAAATTAAATTCATCTCTAATTTTTGTGTGCTTTAAATTTTAAGAAATGAATTGTCACTGTGGATGCAATTATTATTAAAAAATAACATGATTTAGAATCAAAAATAAAAATACCGTATCGTATTTTTTTGTTTTCTTTTCTAAAAACGTTGTTGACTTCAGCCTCATCCTTAAATAAACATATCGTAGTTTATAAAAACTTTAAACATTTTTTTTTATAATATGCCATTTTTATAATTGACATTGTCGTCTTTAAAAGCTTTAAACAATATTTTTCGACGCCTAACTTCAGGGACATAATTTTTAAAGAAAAAAAAAACTTTCTCATGTGACGAAATCGTAATAGGTATAAAAAAAAGAAGGCAAAATAGATATGAAGAAGTTTACTGCTACAAAGGGATTTATTTCTTAAAAAGTTTGATTGAATTTATATATAGATACAGTTGAATAACAAAACAATGGAAACTCAAGCATAAGGAAGAAACTATTACTTTGTCACAAGTCGACATTTCTTACTGTGTCCAAGTTTCCGTAGAAACGTTGAAAGCCAATAACAGCATCGAATCTCGGATCAAGTTAGGAAAACCAATTACATTCGCAAACTTCCGGTAACCGATAAATGGTCTATAGTTGCATTGCTATTCGTATAACAACTGTGAAAGGTTCAACGAGAGCAATGACTATATGTAACGAGAGAAAGAAGGGTCAAATCGATCGTTATTCGTTGCGAAAATGATGGTGGATGGCATCGAGAGAAGAGAAAAAAAACACAAGAGGGAAACAGGGAATTACAGCTATGCGACCGAGTATGTATATATATATATATTTATGTCTATATACACATCAGTGAACAGTCGTATTATATATGTGTGTGGAGTCAACGGTAGGTCGGGGCCATTTAAATTTTAAATGGCTGCCCATCGCACTCTGCCATCGAGTGCGACCAGAAAACTTGACGAATAAAAAAAGGAAAGCATATAACGTGAAAAATTAATTGAGGAATATAATAAATAATAGGCGGGAATATAAATAATTGATATGAACGATTTATAAGCATTTTTATTGACCTATTTCAAAACAATACTCATAAATATACGCGAGAATTATAAATTAAAAGTGTGTCTCTCTTTTTAAATTCGCGCATATTGTACCTACCAATATAAAAAGGATACATGACATTTTTAAATTTTTTATTATTTCAAGTTTTATTAAAATTGAACAATATAAAAATATCGATAAGGAAAGTAAATTAAACATTTAAATCCGCTTATACATTAATTGGCAAACTTTCTAAATTTGGTTATAAGTAATTTAGAGAATTAAGAATAATGGCGAGCGTTTTGAGATTTAATATTCAGACGCTTCTCTCCACCTGCGAACGCCAAGGTCATCGCTAGATGGCAGTTCAGTTTTTTCTTGGAATTTTTACTGACATCTGGTGGTGACCTTGGCGTTCTCAAGTGGAGAAATTGAACCACTGTCTTATTTCTCAAAAACGTTCTTATAGTTAATAAAATCAAGGTTCCAAAAAACCATTAAAAAAAATCATAAAAATCATAATCATCCATAAAATCAAAGTTTTTTTTGTATTAAAAGTACTAGAAGAATTAAATTTTTAGAATTCGTAAGAAAATTCTGAATTTTGGAGTCTTTATTGTGAATTTAATTAGAAGATTTTAAAGAACTTAAGTTTTTCAAAATTTTAATTGAAAAATAATTTTAAAATTGTGAAAAAGTAGGGGACTAACTCTGTAATAACGAAAAATTTTATTTATTCAGATTCTTCAGAAATTATGATAAATTTTTTAATATACATTTAATTAATTATTAAAAATAATGGATTTATAGATGAATTTTACTTAAAAACAATTAAAAAAATGGAATTTTAGACAAGTTACAATTGATTACAGAAATTCAAATATGTTCCAAAATTTGTCAAAATTACTCGTCAAAAGTTAAATTATCTTTATAAATAATAAAATTCTTTTCTGCAATTCAATTAATAAAAAAAAAAATTTATAATATTCTTGGCCAAATTTGAATTATTTTCAAAAATTTTACTCATTTTAATTATCTTTAATATCTACTATTTTAATAAAATTTTACAAAATAATTCAATTATTAAAACATACTTTGAATAAAAATTTCACTGGAATTTAAATAGATAATTTTTTTTTATAAAATTCTTCGCACTAATTCAATTATTTTTTAATTCGTTAATGATGTTTTTCCAAAAACATTTAGAGAATTAAAGAAAATAGTTCTGTTCAAATTTTGGCAACATTATGTACAAGATTTAGTTAAATTTTTCTCCTGGAGTCAATTATTTAAAAAGAATTTAATAAAATTCTTCTTGTACATTTGAATTTTTTTCAACTTTTTAATAAAATTTCTGAAAGGAATTTAATAATTTTTGAAAAGTCAAAAATTTCTGGAAAATTAATTATTTTAAAATTTAAATAAAATTCTTCACAAGAAATCAATTATTTTCGTAAATAAAATTTTTCTCCGGAATTCAATTATTTTGACAAATAAAATTCTTCACAGGAATTAAATTCTTTGGAAAAAATTTTTTAAAATAAAATTCGTTGCAAGAACTCAATTATTTTCATAATATAAATTTTAAAAAATCACTTGTTCCTAATTTTTTTAATTCGCCGAAAGAATTCAATTTTTTCTAGAATTATTGATAAAATTCTTCATAAGAATTCAATATTTCAAGAAACAATTAATTATTTAACAAATTATTAATTTTTGTATTGGAAAAATTGAATTCTCGAAGAGTTTTCTAATAAAACTTGATAAAAAAATGAATTTCATTGAAAATTTTAGATAATTTGAACTTTGAAAGAAGTAAAGCACGAATTTATCGAAATACTTACATTTTGAAAACTTTTTAGGTTAAAATCTTTGAAAATTGGAATTTTTCATATTTTTACCTAACAATTCTATGTAGAATTAATTTTTTTGCTAAATATTTAATTTAATTCTTTAAAATTTGTTTCAAGTTTTGTGTGAGGTTATTGAATTTCAAAGGGTTCGAATTAAAAATTTTGAAAATCTTAGTTTTCGTGGAGAAATAGTAATGATTAAATATTTATTTAAAAATAGAAGTTACTTATGTTTCCGTATAATTTTAAAATCAAAGAAATTCGTAAATAAATGTAAATAATGTAATTCATTTTTTGAAGTTTCAAATAATTTTTAGAGTGAATCGCAAAATATTCTTCAGGGTCAGAGAAAAAGTGAAAATTTTGTCTGGAAATCAGGAAAAAGTCAGAGAAAAAAAATTAAACTTTTGTGGTAACCCTGAAAATGGAAAAAACATTATTGTGACAGTTATTTAAATTGTGCTCTATTAGTGCACATTTATGACGCTTTTTATTCAAACACACTACTCGTTATTTGTAAATAACTCATTACGATGACTTTTTGGAACTATTGCGAACATTTTATGACACTTTTGATATTATTTTTTATTTCTAAGTTCAGGCCGAAGTCTAAAAGAACAAACGTTTATTTGTTTATGCTATCAAAGAAGAAGGTGATACAAAATTGAAATAATTATCCAAAAATTAGAAAAAAATACATGGGGCATTAATCATTTACGCGGAAAGTAAATAGATTGACAATTGAATAAACACGCGTGTTCAAACAGACAGGTAACAAACATTTATATATTTCATCATAAATAAATAAGGAAAAAATATTTATCTGCATTTATGTATAGTCACTAGGAATCTCTCTCACATCTAGGTAATAATAAATATAGAGTATAAATTCTCCGAGAGAAAATTCTAGGTGTTAATAACATTTGCTTTATGTATATTATATTATACACTTCACTTGCCACCAGGTGAAAAATAAAATAGAAAAACTTTTAAAATGGACTTTAAAATATCAAGAGTAGAAAAAAATTTATCTAAATGAAAATAAGAGTGCATTCATATGGTAATCAACAGATATGAAATTGGATCGAATATGGGTGGAAGAGTTGATAAATAACTAATATGCATAATTTGATAATATTCTAGTAGCATCAAAACGACTTTTAGTATTCTCATCTTTTTTTAGTAATCCTTTCCTTTTTTTAAGAAAATAATTAATGCGTTCTTGAAATTAAAAAACCAGAATTTTTTATTCCAGAAATTTGATATATTTTATGATAGTACTTTTGATAAAATTTTCAAATATTTCCTTGATTTCACTAAAATTTCTCTGAATACACTTACGCTATACTTCCGTTAACAATTTTCATTTCTAGATAAACATCAAAAGGTTTTAATTTGAAATTTTCTAAAATTTCAATTTTTAATGAATAAAACAGCATGTGACTTAGAAATAAAATGGTAATTTTTAGACCAAAAATTGAATTTTATAAAAGTTACAAATGGTTGCAGAAATTCTATTATTTTCAAAAGTAATAAAATTCTTCGCAAAAGTTCAATTATGTTCAAAATTTTTTTTTAAATTCTCTTCAAAATATCAATTATCTTTGTAACTAATAAAATTGTTCTTCGAATTCTATTATTTTCAAAAGTTTTAATAAAATTCTTGGAAACAATTCAATTATTTATAATATAATTTCAATTTAATTCTTCAATAAAATTTACTTGTAAGTATATGAAAAAATTATAATAAAATTCTTTGAAACATTGCGATTATTATTTTCAAAAGTTCTATTAAAATTCTTCGCAGAAATTCAATTAATAATTTTATAAATAATAATAATAAAATGCTTAGCAAAATTTAAATTATTTTCAAAAATTTTGCTGAATTCCATTATTTTAATCAAATTCTCTAGAAGAATTCAAGTATTAAAAAAAAATTTGTAATTCTACGCAACCATTTACTAATTATTATTACAAATAAAAAAAATTTCACAGAAATTGAAATATTTACAAATGTCTGTGTACATTTTCTTTGCAAAAATTAAATTATTTTCATAAATATTTAAATTCTTTTTCGAAATTCCATTTTTTTGTCATAATTAATCAAATTCTTCTCAGAAATTAAATTATCTTTAATACAATTTTAATCGAATTCCTCAAAAAATGTTACTATTCTTAAAAATGTTATTAAAATACGTCGAAAGAATTTAATTATTTAAAAATTTGTTGATAAAATTCTATTTATCCGAATTCAATTTAAAGAAACATTCAATTATTCAGCTAATTATTTATTTTTGTTTTTAAATTATTAAATTCTCGAAGAATTTTCTAATAAAAATTGATTAAAAAACGAATTTCACTAAATTTTTTAGATAATAATAGAATATTAAAAACAGTATAGCGTTTATTTTTGAATAGAATTGAATTTTGAAAAGGTTTCAAATTAAAAACGTGGAAAATTTGAAGTTTTCATACTTTTAACTGAATTACTTTTTTTGAAAACTTTTAATCGAATTTAAAAAAAAAATTATTTGAAGTTTTTTTTCTAAATATTTTTTGTAAATACTTAATTAAAGAATTTAGACTGAGAAAACAATATATTTGAATCAAACATAATTATCTTTGTTATACAGTCAACCACAAATTATCTTTGAATTAAACATAATAAATTTGATTTTTGATAATAAATTTGATTTAATAAAAATTGTCTTTAATTCAATTATAAAATATTTTTAATTAAAATATATGTTTTGCTTGGTTAATCTAGGAATTAAAACACATTTTTCTCAGTGAATGAATTAACGATGTTCATAAAATTGAATCGTAAACAAATAGATTTAAAAATTTCAATTCTCAAAGAAAATTTTCAAAAATTATTAAAAATATTTGTTTTAAAGAATAAAATCTAGAAAATAATAATTGAATTGAAATGATGAAAATAGTTTTGAAAAAATTACATTAACAATATATTCTTATTGATATAGAATAATGATTTTATCATTCGTTCATCTTTAATTTTTACGAAAATAATCACTTTCATTCTTAGAGGATTGATTGATATCTTCATGTTTCAAATTATATTCTTAAAAATTGTCGAATAATTAAATATTTATTTTAAATAAAAATAATTTTTTTAAGCATTATTAAAAATATTGTTTAAATTAAGAAATTAATTTCCAACTAAATGTTCAGTTATAATATTATATTTTAGATTGCCTGTGTCTAGTAATTTTTAAAATTATGAAAGCATAAAAAATAGTTTGTCAATTTGAACGTTCATCAATTTTTTAGTAAAATGCGATTCTTTCTCGATTTTGCGCAAAAAATTCTTTCCTATTGCTCAGCGTCGGCAATATCTTCAGGAACTTGAATTATAAATAAAAATTTACGTTTTTAAAAACAGTTTCGTTTGTAAAAACAGTTACATGTAATAATAAATAAACACATGTTTCTGAAACGTATGTGTTTTCCATTATTTCCGAGAGAATACACAGAAATATATATATATCTTTTTTTTTATACCCTCGGGAGATGATTTTAAAAATTGAGAACTGAATGCTCTTCTGTCTATACGTATGGAGGAACTCATTATTAGACAATTTTTCACGCTAAAATAGGAATAGAAATTATTCTATAGAGATTGTAAATCTAATTCAAGATTGCAAGATTAGAAATTGTTGTACTCGTAATTTCCATTACAGTTACTGTGTGGAGAAAATTAGATGCAATGATTTTCTGCATATTTGGTAAATCACTTGTGTGTCTATGGTAATGCAGAAGCAAAATCCTTTTTAGAATTGTGATGCCAAGAAATACGGTGTTGGTATATTATATATAGTAGTGTACTTTATATATACGTAATTTATAAATTTATTTATTATCCACAGTTATTATCGATTCTCTATTTATCCTAAATGCAAATAATTTTAATGAAGATTTATTTTCCGTCAATATTATGCAAATAACCTAAAACTGTTAACTATAGTTGTTACTTATAATATTGATCAAACATTCTTCGCGGAATAGAATTTCAGCTAATATCATAAAGGCGTTAAAAATCAATGAAGGTCGACGTAATACGTAATTCTTGACACTTTCGCTAATATACTTATGAAAATAGCTATAGTGGTATCATATTGATTTATACATTTATATTATATATATACAGCTTGTGATGGAATAATATTTTACTTTTCTATAATAACAAATATGGAAGATTTGTCATACTTTTCTTATAATATATATTTTTCGCCGGCTATTTTGTCGCGTGATTTTTAAACATAAAGTCCTACTTTGATAATACATATTATACTGCTTTTGTGATAAAAAATCTTTATTAGGATGTAATTTAAGAGTGATTTTATAAATTCGTGTTGTTAGATTTTAATGAAGCATAAAAAAACTGTTATTGAAAATGTAATATTTAAAAAAAATCAATCTCTTCAGCTTGGGGAAAAGTTAACACGATGTGGAATAATAGAGCTCAATGGGAATGTCTACACATCTGTATGAGAGATTTTTCATTGGTATGTCGGAATTGTTATCCCTATTAAAACCCTTACTAACTAACTAACTTTTTTCCTTTGTTTGGAAACTAATTCAAAAATTTCTGTACCTTTATATAAACGAAATATTTTTTTTGTCACAGGTCAGGGAATTCAAGAAATATCACAGAATTTTATCAAAAGTACTGGAAAAATATTCAATTTCTAGAATTTATAAGAAATTTTTAAATTTTGTAGTTCAACGTAACAGTTTTTTTTTATAAATTGAATATTCAGTTTAATTTTAAATTCTTTTCATTTATAAAATTAATTTAACTTTACGAATTAGAAATTGAATTTATTTTAAATAATTTTATTTAAAAACTGAAAAAATAATCTTTTTTTGTGAAATAAAAAACTGGAACAATTTTTTCACAGATTTCAGGCATCGTACTCATCTACTAAAACTATTTTTACTAATTTTTTTACGTTTTGTCACTATTTAGGTACTTTTTTGACATTTCAGCCACTAACAGTTTTTTTTTGGAAAATTTCCACTACTTTAAATTCACTAATTCTAGAAATCAATAATTAAAAAAAATATTAAGATCCTAAAGTTCTGAACGTTCAAATTGAACGAAATTTATTTATTTCTTCTAAAAATTAAATTTTCATTGCAATTATTTTGTGTCACTTTATGTAAAATTTTAGTTTTTAAATTTTTTTATGATTATATAGTAATTTATTAAAATATCTGCAATCAAAAATATTTTGTTCATTTGAACGCTCAAAACTTTGGGATCATAAAATATTCTCAAAAATGATAATCAAATTCTTTAAAACGATTCAAATATTTTCAAAAAATATTCAAAATTGAATCATTTCCAATATCAGTATTTTCATAAAATTTTGCAAAAGAATTCAATTATTTAAAAAAAAAATTGATAAATTAATTTTGAATAGTATAAAAAATTTCCAAACAATCAATTGTTTAACAAAATTTCTATGCAATTCTTCACAATAATTCAATTACTTTCACTAATAATAACATTATATTTCTCATGGAAATTCCATTTTTTAAAAAATGTTTGATAAAATATTAAGGAAGAATTCAACTATCTTTATAAATAATATGACGTATCGAAGCATTTCATATAGTTTTAATACTATTTTAAATTAATTAATCTAAAAAATTCCATTATTTAAAACAATTTATTAAATTTTTTGAAGAATTCCATTCTTTTCATAAGTAATAAAATTAATCCCAGGATTTCAATTACTTTTAATACAATTTTACAGGAATTGTCCGAGAAATGTAATTACATTATTCTTAAAAATTTAATTTCAATTCCTTGAAAACATCAATTCTTGAAAAAAAATGTTTTTTTTTTAATTCTTTGGCAGAATTTAATAATTTACAAAAATATTAGAATTTCTCGCAGGAATTTAATAATTTTCAAATACTTTAATAAAATTGTTTTAAAGAAATCAATTATTTCAAATACAAATTTTGATTACATTTTTTTATTACTCTCTAAATTTGAATCATAAGTTTTATTTTTCCATTGCTATTTTTTGCTACTTTTTAAAAATTAATTATCGAGTACAAAGTTTAAGATTTTAGAAATTTGAGGTTTAAAAAAGTGCACTGAAGATATTTTAATTATTTTCAAAGTGAATATGAAAGAGGGAATTATTGACGCATTTTGATAACTAAAAATCGCAAATAATAGTTTTGAAAACTGAAATAAACAGCTAATTGTGTATAATATAGATAAAAAAAACTCGTGCTATTGCATACTTGTAGCATTGTATTCCAATATATTTTATATAGCAATGAAGTCTACTTCTCGAGAGTTAAAAAGTTGCATGTACACATAAAGTTTTATGTAGATTTGATAACAAGGTTTATTTGCCAGTGTGACTGTAGTTTTCTCTATGCATGTGCGTCCAAACTTGTATCTTTCAACGTGTCCCAGATTTATACCACGAAAGTGGGTAGAATCCACGTTTTACATGTTTTACACGTATTTGACAAGCTTAATGCGTATGTATACAGAATACTGTGCGCGCTGCACAAAAACGGAAATAAATATCGAGCTTACTTGTAACTTTTTTGTCTTTCGAGTTTTTTTGAATATCCTGGTTTACAGAGGCTTTATACGTGTTACTCAAATACTTCACAAATCAAACTTCTTTTTACCATTTTTATACTCAACTTTTGTACCTTTACTTTTTTCGGTTATTTAACGAGAAATTATATGATTGTAGAAACTGAAAGGCAATTTATTTAGTTATTTTAATTATTTAAACTGTTTAAATATACATATTTATTTAAATATCGAAACGGATTTATAAAAATAAAAATAATACCATCAATTGGGTGTATTTTGTGCATCAAACAGCTTTTTTTGACTCAATGATTTATTAAAATTGTGAATTTAAAGAAAAAAGAACATCAATTTTTGATATATGTTGAGGTCATCCATCTGAAGGTTTCCTATGAGTTGGTCAATGAAAAACATTTTTTTGTCTGACTTGTAGGTATTAAAAGTCGTACACAAAATATCCTCCGAAATGGGGCTAATTTTGTACATCGAACTTTGTCTTTTTATAATGTTGCCTAAACATTTTTTCATCGTTCCTGCTTAATTAAATCTGATGTCTAAATATTTCTGAGTAAACTAAAAAAAGAATGAGCTAGAAAACATTTTTTGTAGATATTATACAATAAAATGTAAAATAAAACACAAAGATTATGCTAAAATCTGGATTTACTAAAAATTAACATTAATAATATGTTTTTATAATTATAAAATTAACATTTAAATAATTGTAAATAACTTTAAAACATTATTTCAAACGAACCTTTTTTTTATCTTTTATTATTTATTCTTTAAAGAATTAAATTACATTCAAAAATTTCAATAAAATTCTTTTGTGACAATTTAATTTTTTTCAAAATAATTTTAATAAAAGTCTTAGTAGAAATTGAATTGATTTCAAAAAATTTTTTAAATCCAATTATTTTCAATATTTGCTATTTGAATAAAATTTCAGGAAACAATTCAATTATTTAAACCGAAATTTTAATAAAATATTAGTTTGAAGAATTCAATTATTTTCAAACGTAATATAATTCTTCGCAAAAATCCAATTACGTTTGAACATTTACAAAAATTCTTGTCAAACTTTAAACTGTTTTTATAAATAATAATATTTTTTTCCGAAATTCAAATATTAATAATATTCTTGGCAGAATTTCAATTATTTTAAATCATCGAATTTCTCGAAAAATGAAATTAATGTTAAATTTTTTCTTTAAATTGTCTCTTGACAATAAATAATAATAATAATAAACATAATAATTAAATTCTAATTAAATTTGTTATAAAAATCCAATGCTAAAAACATTCAATTATTTAATAAATTATTTATTTTTAAAGTTAAATAATTGATTTCTTGTTAAATTTTCTAAGAAATATTGGTTTAAAAATAAATATCAGTAAAAATTTTGGATTGTAATTGAATATCGTATTAAAAAATATTTATTTATTTAAAAATTCTACGAGAATTCATTTATTTGACTCTAAAAATAAACATTTTATTAAATAAATTGAACTTTTTTTTAAATTTAATTTTCATGAAGAATTAACAAATTTTTAAATAATAATTGAATTCTTCTAAATGCATTTTTTGAGAAATTTAATTAAAATTTTGTATATTAAAAACTATTTAGAAATTCTGATAAGAATTTCATTAAAATTTTTGAAAATAATTGCATTTTAAAAAAAAAATTTATTATTTATAAAGATGATTTAAATTTTGACGGGAATTTTTAACAATTTTGAAACATAATTAGATTTTTGTAAAGAATTATGTTACTTTTGAAAATAATCGCATTATTTAAGTTCCCAATAATTTTCTTATTAATAATAAATGTAGTTTTAAAAACCTGGAAAAATTACGTTTTTTAACCTGGGAAACCTGGAAAAGTCAGGGAATTTGAAAAGGGTAAAAGCGTGGCAACCCTGTTTTAAGAGAAACGAGAAAAATATTTCTATAACTAATTTGAAAAACTTACAAATTTTAATGAACATTAATTTTTTTGAAGTTATGTTGCGCAACGGTTGAAGTTTTAATCGTTTTATTGATTTTTATGAACTTATTTATAGTTTTTTTTGACAAAAAAGTAAGACAAGAGTGTATAAAAAAATGATGAACAAAATCTTCATTACTTACTAAATAAAAGAGCCAAAATAGCTCCAGTGGACGGTAATCAATAAAATTCTTAAAATATTCAATTATTTTTTACAGTTATTTTGGACGATTTCAATTATTTCAAATTTTTCTACTTGTTTCCACTAATTTCTATTATATAATTTTTAATACTATATACTATTATATTTTGTATTGTTGTATGTACATTGTTACTTTTCATGGTCTGTGATATTAATTGTATTGAAATTAGATTGTTAATTCTTTCATAAAAATAAGTATATTTATCATAAAAATAGCAAACTATACAGTTAGGCATTATCTAAAACTCACAAAAGTAAAATTTCCCAGATTTATCTAGGTCTCGTGTATGGTACTACTTTCGCAGTGGGTGTGACATTCGTAATAAGTGTATAGATATGTCATAATTGTATAGTTCTTTTTTCGCGCGCGTATTCTAAAGTGTTGTGCGTTTATCTTCTCTAGATTCTATACAATTATTGTTTTTTATCTACTCGGCTAACTTCTCTGCATAAATTAAACTTAAATACATTATTGTTTTGTAGTGAAAAACATATAATGAATGAATTTCAAAAAAGCAAAATGAATATAAAGAACTGAAAATGCAGAAAAATACTTTCAAACAATAGCAATAACATAGCAATAATAACATAACATAACAACATGTGCAATAATGCCAATAATATAACAATTTTTAAAGTCAAAAGACCAACTTGAACTCCACAACGTTGATTAACGAAAAAATATTATTCCCAAAGTAAATTAATTAAAAATAATGCATCAATATTGACACAAAAATATTTAAGCAAAAAGATTGAAGTTTATGTTTTAATAATAATTGTTGTACAATTGCATTATTTTTAATTAATTTACTTTGGGAACAATATTTTTTCGTTGATCAACGTTGTGGAGTTCAAGTTGGTCTTTTGACTTTAAAAATTGCTATATTATTGTACATGTTATGTTATGTTATGTTATTGCTATTGTTTGAAAGTATTTTTCTGCAACAATTATTATTAAAACATAAACTTCAATCTTTTTGCTTAAATATTTTTGTGTCAATATTGATGCATTATTTTTAATTAATTTACTTTGGGAACAATATTTTTTCGTTGATAAAATATTAAATTAAAAATAATATTTTATTGCATTAAACAAATTTTTTTCGTTGATAAACGTTGTTGTTGACTTCAACTTCGTGTCAAAAGACTTTAAAAATCGACGTCGATTAAGTTCACGTTTTTTCGTTAATAATTAACTTTCTAAAGATAGCGTCAACACTTAGCATCGAAAATTATTATATATTTGCGACTTTTGGAGATGAAAATGTCACTAATTTTATTTCTTTCATCATTCACTTCGGAAGATCAAATATTTA
Source organism: Leptopilina myrica (nomen nudum) (assembly GCA_032872475.1). Taxonomy (NCBI): domain Eukaryota; kingdom Metazoa; phylum Arthropoda; class Insecta; order Hymenoptera; family Figitidae; genus Leptopilina; species Leptopilina myrica (nomen nudum). The sequence continues at coordinate 8,301,541 of CM065460.1, forward strand.
TTAGCGCGTTGATACCAACTTCATGAACTTCAGGAACCACTGGGCAAACTCATTTCTCCACTGGACAAACGGCCAGTGGAGGAATGAGGTACATTCCTCCACTGGTGCCTAGTGCACAATGACTCCATTTCCCTGAAGGCGTTGGACAAAAAATATATTATTCAGTATGAAAAAATTTTGGTTCTTTTATTAATCATTGGGATTTTAAAGTGTTATATGAACCTCATGAAAACATATGAAAATTAATTCAGTACTTTGATATTTTTTTCTTTTCGAAAAAACTTTTTGGTATATTTGTAATACTAATTTAAATTTGTGTTTGGTAAAAAAAATGAAAGTATTTTCTTTGTGTACTTTATGCGTGTACAAACACTTAATCCGTTTAAAAGCTTTCGGTTGATTGCAGTTGTCATTGTCTACTTCCCGTTACCAATATCCTTATCAGCATACTGGATGCTGAGTTTTATTATGTTTATCTTATATATTATCAGCAGCTTCCTCTATGCTATGAGAGATTGTATTTAGCATTTTCATTGAAAATATATGCATATATTTTCGAAATGTATCTACATTCTATGGTTTATCAGATTTTTCGATTTTTTAAAGTTTAATTATTGAAAAATTCTCGAATTTACTTTTCAGTCTTTGCACTCATCTGTACAAGAAGCTACTATTTACTATATTTTATACTAAAACAGGTTTGTCACAAATCAGAGAAATCAGAAACTTTTATTAAAAGTAAAGAAAAGAAATTAAATTTTTAATTATTGGTATATCTTTTTTAGGCCTCATAAACTATGAAATACTACGAATTCTTATACAAAACCTTCAAAATTTTTTTTATTTTTGACAAGAATGAATTTTTTAATATTCTTTCATTAGTTCAATTTCATTCAACGCGATCTTAATTATTTTTTAGGAATTTTTATAAAATTCATTTCAAAGATCCAATTATTTTCATAAATTTAAATAAAATTTCATTTATACTAATACAATTCTTTCCATTCCAGAATTTCAAGTATTATTTATTTATTAAAATTTTACAAAAGAATTCAAGTTAAAGAAATATTCATTCAATTATTCAATAAAATAATAACATTCGTTGCAATAATTCAACTATTTTCATGAATAGTTATTCATTCAAAAATGAATTTTTATTAATTAACTCGTTTATTAATTAACTATTAACTCATCACAGAAAATCACTTATTTTCATAAATTTTTTAGTAATTCTACAAAAAAATTTAGTTTTCTTTATAAAAAAACAAAATTCTCCCCCATAAAATCAATTGTTTTAAGGAATTTTTATAAAATTCTTTTCTAAAATTCAATTATTTTGATAAATAGCAAAATTTATCACAAGAATTAAATTCTTTTGAATAGTATGTAATTACTTTGCTGAAATTCAATTATTTTTAAAAATTTTTTAAACTTTCTCCTCAAGAATTAAATCATCTTTATAAATAGATTGCGGAATTCTTTTAACGAATTAAATTATTGTAAAAATTTCAATTATTTAAATGATATTTAATAAAATTCTTCGCATGAATTCAATTATTTTCATAATTGAATTCGTAAATGAAATTGTATTTAAAATTATGAAAATAATTGAAATTTTGTAAAGAATTTTATTTAAATTTTTGAAAATAATTGAATTCTTGTACTAAATATTGTTTATTTAATTTATAAAAACAATTGAATTTCGTAATGTATTTTATCAAAATTCTTAAAAATAATTGAATTTTTGTTAAGGATTTTGTTATTTATCAAGATAATTGCATTAAGACTTTTGAAGGAATATCTCAATATTATTTATTTATTTCAAAAGTCTTAATGCAATTATCTTGATAAATAACAAAATCCTTAACAAAAATTCAATTATTTTTAAGAATTTTTATAAAATACATTACGAAAATCAATTGTTTTCATAATGGAAATAAACAATATTTAGTACAAGAATTCAATTATTTTCAAAAATTTTAATAAAATTCTTCACAAAATTTCAATTATTTTCATAATTTTAAATACAATTTCATTTACGAATTCAATTACTTTCATCTCAGAATTTCAAATGTTTTTAATACAATCTTAAATAAATTTCTCGAAACATGCAATTATTTTCATAAATAATTATCTAAATTTTTCTCGAAAATTGATTTATTTTTAAAACTTAATAAAATTGTTAAAAAGTTTTGAATTATTTTCAAAAATTTTTATAAAATTCTTTAATATAAAAAATATTAGTAAAATTTTAATTAAATTCTTTAAAAGAAATTATTTTTTTTTTTAAAGTTGTTAATAATATTCTTCCTATAAATTTAATTCTATAAGAAACATTCAAAAATTGAATAAATAATTAATTTTTGTATTTGGATAATTGAATTATCGTAAAATTTTTTAGTAAATATTGATTTAAAAGTAAATTTCTGTTAAAATTTTAGTTAATAATTAAATATTTAAATTTTATTTCTAAAAATAATTGAATTTTTAGGAATAATGGAATTATGAAAAGATTATAAATCAAAATCTTTGAAAATCTAAATTTTTCGTACTTTTAACTTATAATTCTGTAGAATTAATTTTTTAGAATAAGTTGAATTGAATTATTTTTTAAAATTATTTGGAATTTTTATTTTCAGCTGTATATTTAATTGAAGAATTTTCAAATAATCTTAATTTCATAAAATTTAATTTAAAAAAAAGGGATTTAGAAATTGACAAACTTTTTAAAAAATTATTAAGAATAATTGATTTAAATAAGAATTTTCTTTAATATTTTTTAAAATAATAAATACTTAAGCTAATTAATATTTATTTTTAATTAAATATTTATTTTAAAAGAAGTTAGGGATTGTCCATAGCGAATCAAAATATTCTTTAAGATAATCAAAAAGTGAAAATTCTGTCTGGAAATCAGGGAAAAGCAAAGTTTAATTTTTATAGCAACCCTGTAAAAATAAAGAATCCAAGTAGATTTAAATAGTAAATCTATATTTACAATTTTTATATTTTTGTTAGAAGCTTGAAGATTTAAAAATGACTTTTTATTTGTCTTTCGTAATTGTTCGATAAGACATTTTTGCTGCTTTTTTAAATCTTAATTCTTCCTTTTCGCTACTTTTTTTTTACTAATTAACGAGTGCAAAGTCTGAATTTTTAACTTGCATAAAATGAAAATGAGGATTGTATGACTATTCTTCATGCAGAAGTAATATAAGTTTATCGACTAGTGTAAAATAAGAAAAAAAAAGAAAAGAAAATCGACTGTTACCCATCGAAGACAGAAAATTGGATTTCGCACGTGAACAGTGGTAAGGACTTGTCGAGTTTTCAATCGATTTCCATCTTTTCAAGTATTGAAGTTTGATTCTTTGAAAAAATAAAGTAATACGACATTCAATACAGAACAGTACAATTAGTTTGTTTAGTTTAAAATTTATCTTTTATATTGGACTGGAAAGTTTTCAATTTACTGGCGTATTGATTATTACTAGTTACCTGCTTTATGGTAATTGTATGCTTAGTTACTTATTGCTATTGATATTAATGTAATATTATTGATAAATATTATTATTATTAATAATTGTATTTTAATATTTTTTTGATTTAATTTTTAATTTAGTTTTTGATTTAATTTTTAATTTAATAATAATATTCATAAAATTGAAAGATGAGACAAGAAAAAGTGACAAATTTTTCCTGACACTTATTCCTCCATTTTTTCTTTCTATTTATCGCTTGTCTCGGTCAATTCAGACCATGTGGATATGGTAATCAATCGAAGTAGTTAATGTCACAGTTCTAACGGATAACATGTGGAAGTGGTTTATTATAGTTTCGTCTCAGTATAAACTTATTATGTGTGGCCATATAATAAACCATTTTGAAATTAATAGCCATTATAAGTTAGGGAATATTTATTCGTGAGATATACTGTTTCGGGCAAAGATGTTTGCAATCAATAAAATTGAAGTATGAAATATTGAACAATATACAATTTATATGTACTTGAAGTTGTAAAAAAATGAGTATTGATTAAACTATAAATAGTTTATGGAAATATTTGTGTACGAACATATAAAAATATCTTGTTCAATATTTTGATGGAGAGTTCTTAGCTTTATATGGTAACTTTTTGACAGAATATTTTTTTCAAAGGATTTGAAATTTTGAAATTTTTGAAAATATTATATTCCTGTGGAAAAATAATGACTAAATATTTATTTAAATAACGATTTGTTAATGTTTTTTAAATAATTTAACAATTAAAGATATTGAAAAGTAAACAAACATTTTTTTGAGTATCAAATATATTTTTATAGAGTAAATAAAAATATTTTTAGGGTCGGGAATAAGTCAGAGTTATCTGTGTGAAAATTAGGTAAAAGTGAGGGAAAAATATAATCAAATTTTTGTGGCAAAAATTCTGTATTGAATGGAATTTATATTGGGATTAAAATATATATTAGAGGAATTTTCTTCCGTAAATGCCTCGGGAGAGAAAATATCGATTCTTTGATTTTTATGTGCACCTTTCATTTTTTTCTTTTATAAACTTTTTGTTTTTCCAAGAGAGCGAAAAGTGCGATGCCAATTAAAATTGCTTTTCTTTCGGACGCAGCTGGTGCAATGAGAAAAGTTTTTGAATTCTGTAGACTAGTCGCTGCTGAGTTTTGTTCAACGCCTTTTGTCAACATGTTGTATAAAAATTTTTAAATTTTGTCCATTATTTCTTCTATTTGCTTTACAAATTTTAACACAAATTTGCCAACACAATCAAAAACATTTCTTTCCTTGAACTTGAAAAGTTTTCCAAGCTAATCAACTTTTATGATACAATTATTAAAACTCGGAGGTATAATAACTTTTGAGTTATTTCTCTGTATTGACATTTTCTCCTCACTAAATTTTACAATATTGCAGTATAGTGAAAGAATAAAAAAGAAAGTTCTATCGAATTTTAAATTTACAATTTTGCAGAAGAAATATTTCTTTATAGGAGAAAATTTTTCGGTAGAAGGAGTAAAATAATCTTAGAAACATTTTATCTTAATGTATAATGCAGTTAACTTTTTTCCCCTCGCTATTGAAATAAATGTTGAAAATTTTCTCATTGTCACCGGTGAAAAGTTTATAAGTCGATATGTATTCAAGTTTAATAAAGTTGATCAGGAAACGTTGCGATAATGTAGAACAAATCGAGTGTAAATTGCAAGAGTTGGAAAAGCGATCGATGTGAATTAAAAGGGAGTCTCAAGAACTTAAGCAAATAACCCTTCTTCTGGCAGTGCTTTCTAAATTGTCCGAGCTTTTCTATATATTTGTAATTTCATGCGCAACTATTAATTTTTTTCTTCTTCTAATTTTTGAGTGTTCCAGGATTTGCACTAATATACTATAACCTACTATTTACTATACTTTTTTATGTTATTCCACTATATTTGGGAAATTTTTTTAGACTTTAGCCAATTAATGTTACTTTTTAAGAATTTCCACTACTCTAAATTCACTAATACTAGGAATCAAAAAACTATTCTGAAAAATTATAATCAAATTCTTTAAAACTACTGAAACGTTAAACTAAAGAGACGCTAACTGTTCGACCTTTGACGAACCACTAACTTTGAACATGTAAAGGAAATAGATAGCAGCACATAGTTACAGCTTTGTTACAAATTCAAATTATTTCCAATAAAAACGATTGAATGATTTTCAAAAAAATATTCGAAATTCAATTATTTCCAATATCTATAATTTTCATAAAATTTTACAAAACAATTCAATTATTAAAAAAATAAATTTGATGAAATTCATGCACAATTCAATAATTTCCGTAAATAATAAAATTTCCACAGGAATTCAATTAATTTAGAATAGTATTTTCAAAAAAATCAATTATTTAACAAAGTTTTTATACAATTCGTCACAATAATAAAATTCAATTATTTTCATTAATAATAAAACTCATCGAAGAATTTAAATTATTGTTAATTCTATTTTAAATCAATTAATTGAAAAATTTAATTATTTATACAAATAAAGCTTTTCACGAGAATTAAATTATTTTAAATAAATTTTTCATAATATCTATTAATATATTTTGAAAAAACGAATTATTTAAAACAATATTTATAAAATTGAAAAAATTAACAGGATTATTCCGCATTAAAAGTCAGATTTATTTTTTGAATAAAAAAAATTGAAATTTGATATTAAAAAAATAAATCTGATTATTGACCCAGTATAATCCTGTTAATTTTTTCAATATTTTTACAACTGGATGATACGACAAATATTTTTTTGAAAGTTTATTAAATTCTTATGAAAGATTAAATTATTTTTAAAAATAACAAAATTTTTCACAGCAATTTAATTTTATTTAAACATTTTAATAACATTTTTCGCAATAATTCAATTATTTTCATAAATAATAAAATTCTTCTTAGGAATGTAATTATTTTGAAAAATTTTAATAAAATTCATAGCAACTATTGAATTATTTTCATCAATCATAAAATTCATTGTAGAATTTTAATTATTTTTAATACAATGTTACAGAAATTGCTGGAGAAATGTAATTACTCTTAAAAATTTAATTTCAATTACTCGAAAAAATCAATTATTATAAAAATTTTTTTTTCAAATTCTTTGAAAAAGTATAATTATTTACAAAAAAATTCGAATTTTTCACAGGAATTCAATTTTTTTGATATATTTTAATGAAATTGTTTGAAAGAAATCAATTATTTTTTATACAAATTTAAATTAACTTTTTTTGAAATAATTCAATTTTTCTTTTAGATTTAACAAAATTTTTTCAAAAATTTATTATTTACATAAATATTTCTTTGTAAGAATTAAATTATGTCAGTAAATAACAAAATTATTCCCAAAAACTAAATTATTTTGAGACGTTTTAATAAAATTCTTTGCAAAATTCAACTATTTTCATAAATAACAATATTCGTTTCAAGAATTCAATTATTTTGAAAAGTAATAAATTATTTGAAAAATTGATTATTTTAAAGAATTCTATTATATTTATAAATAATAAAAGTTTTTTTTTGAAATTTAATTACTTTCAAAAAAATTTAATAAAAATTCACACAGACATTCAATTATTGTCAAAAATTTTAATAGATTTCTTTGCAAAATTAACTTATTTATAAAAACTTTTCGCAATTCAATATTTTTCAATATTGAAAACTATTTTCATAAAATTTCCAAACACAATTCAATTATTTAAAAAAATTTTTTTTAAATCTTCGTAATGATTGAATTCTTTTTTATGAGTAATAAAAATTTCTTTGAAATTCAATTATTTATATTAGAATTTGCATATAATTAATCGAAAGAAATCAATTATTTAAAAATGTTTATCAAATTCTTCGCAAGAATTAAATTATTTGTATAAATATTCAAATTCTTTCATGAATAATACAATTTGTTGCAAAAATTAATTCATTAACAATATAATAAAGAATTAAATATTTTTGATGAAAATTAGATAAAAGTCTGGAAGATAAAAAATATAGAATGTAATTTTTGTCAGTTTTGTACAATGTCTAAAACAAGTTTTCTTGGTCATCAAGTTTAATTTTTTGATATCTAATTTTTTTACTATTTTTTTAACCTTTTTTATTTTGAAAGCTACTTTTTTCTACTTTTTAAAAATTAATTATCCAGTTCGAAGTCTGGCGTTTTTGCAATAATACGATTTAACATTATTGAGGTTTGCATTTATATTTTATATCGGTCAAAGTATGATTTCTAAAAAATTGTTCGTCAAATTAATTTTTCAATTTGAATTCGAGATGAAGATGTAAATTATAAAATTAATCTAACGTTTAAGAATTTTTAAATTTAAAAAGTTTGCTGGATAGGTATTTCATTTTCGGTATTGGATTACGATCACGATTTTATTAAACATTTTATCAGGATATTTTTCTCTACCATCACGAGCTGATTTTATGAAACATGTTGTTAAAATATGACCTCTCAATCTCGATGAAACGTGAGAATTTTGTAAGTTTGAGAAACTACTTTTTCTTCCTAGTTTCAGAAAAGTTGGCTATTTTACTTTTCGTGAATAATAATTTATAAAAGTGTAAATTATTTTCTTTAACAAAAACTTATGTTTAGTTTTTATTATTGTAATTTTTTCTAAATCTGTGAATTAGTTGAAAATAGCTAATTGTTAGGCATATTTTGTCTGGCTTTTGTTTTTGTTTTAAAAAAAAAGTATAAAAGATATTGGATTTTACTTTACAAGCGAGTATAAATTTTAAACCATGGAACCTATAAAGCATGTCACGTGTTCCATTATCGTAGAATCAAATTTTGGCCCAATAGCCATGTACGATTTTCTTGAGGTTCTATCAGGATAGTTACAAGGTAACCAGTGGACCAAAACTTAATAAGATTATGCACAAGGCCACTATATATAGGTCTTAGTTTTGAATGACCGAGGCAAAGTGGAAAGACCTTAAAATCTAATCTAGAATAAAATTCGAAAAAATATTTAAAAAGAAAAATTGAGAAATCACTTTTAGTGAAAAATTAAAAAAAAATATATAAATCTCTTTAGTTTTTGTTTTATTGTTGACGAACGTTATTTAGTACAGCACCTATACATAAAGGCGGCGAATTTCTAATGAGCTTACCGGAAGTGGCTCTTCCGTATTTTCTCAGTCACCTTGAACAATTTTAATATGAATCACCGAGAGTATAAAATATTTTCATAGTAGGTTGTTTTTAATTATTTAATTTAATTTTTAAAATAGGCGCAAGTCAAATTTTCTTTAAAATCTAATTTATAATTTTTTTTATTTCGTATTATAATAAAATAAATGTAAACATTAATTTAAAATTGAAGGCAACGTCAAAAACGCAAAATTTTTCATGTTTAAATAAATGAATTTGTTTTCCAAATAAATTTTTTTTTATTTCAAATTTATAAATGATTAAAAAATAATTTTGCGGCATATAAAAATTAATGTATTCGCGATTTAAAGAAAGGTACTTTTAAGGTTATGTTTCTTACATTTTCTCCTTAATTAAAATCTTCTGTTTAGCTGAACAGTAGATTCAAAACTAAAATCAGTTTCTATTAATTATTTTGAATCCAATAAAGATTTGAATCAGTTATTTTTATTGTAAAAACTCGATTCTCTTTGTTTAGTTCCGTTTCAGAAAATTACAAACTTAACCTAAAATTTTATCTGCTTCGTAGAAGTACCTTTTTCCAGAACGTAACAATAATCATAGTTTTTAAACATTAAAAGATTTATAATTTTTATTTTGCAATCTATAATTTTTGAAAATAAATTTGAGGAAAATTTTTCGTTCATAATGTTCAAAACTTTGGCTCGTTCTGCTTATTATAAATAAAGATAGATAAATATTCTATTTACATGATGAGTAAATAAATTCAAAATTTTTGAATGAAATTTGAAAATAACAATTCTTCAACATTTTATTCCCTATGGGTAAAATATTCCACATATTTATCATATATTTGATATGATAATACATTGTTGATTTATTCTCTTTATTCGTTTACTGTTGCATTTAATTCAGCGGCACTATATTTCGCGTTTTCTTTATACTCACATCTTTCTAAATTTATTGTTTATAATAATTTATGAGATAAATTAATTCACATACTTTATGTACTGAATAAATTATGTTCTGTGAACCACAAAAATTTATTTTTATGATAAAAATATATTTGAGAATTTTCTGTATTTACAATGCGAATAGAAGTTTAATAGCATTCTGTTTAACCAAAAAATGGAGATATTTTTGAGATAGTTCAAAACTTGAAGTTAATTTGTTTTTATTTAGTTTTCTGTTTAATTTCATTTTTGTTAATTTTTAAAAATGCTTATTTATTTTTATGTTTTTATTTCAAGTGGAATTTATATTGTTTTATATTTTTATTTCTAGAAGAATTGTTTTCTTTTAAATTGTTTTTTTAGTAGAATTGGATGTTTTGTATTATTATTATTTTTTTATTGAAGGTATGTGTTTATAAATAGTTGCAATTTGAATTAATAATTTAACACCAATAATAATATACTTGTATAAATATTTGATTAATCAATTTTTTTTTATATTATAACTGTCAAGTTTTTTGAAAAAAAACCAAACTCATTTCACTCCAATCGCAATCTAGCTTCAATGAATTTTCCCTGTATTCTCAATTCAGAACATAAATTTCTCTTTTCGTTTTAATTAAAAACTGTTGATAGACGTGACTTAAATTTTTTAATCGAATACGGCGCTGCTTTTACATCTGTTCAAGAATGTTATCAATCTATATAATTTCAGTGATCATTTTTTTTTTTTTGAAATAAGTTTTGAGACTAGTAGGAAATTTTAATTTAATTCCAATTTTTTAGAGTTAATTTGTTTTCAATTTCTAAAATTCAGTTTAGCTTAAAGTTCTTAAATTTAGTTCCAATTTCCTAAATTTAGTTTCGTTAAAATTTCATAAATTTAATTTAGCTCAAATTTCTTAAACTTAATTTAGTTGAAATTTTTTGATCTACAAATTTTTAACCTTTAAATGAACAAAATAGTTTTTTCTAAAAATATTTTCGAAAATATTGTAATAAAACTTAAAAAATTATATTTTATATTTAGAAACTTTATAATTTTTTTTTATACATGTAAATTTATTGTAAATAAAATTTTATTTTGATGAAAAAACATTTTTTTTATTTGAACAGAAACATTAATTTTTACTAATTTATTTAAATATTAATTTTAAATTTTATCAATTCATTATTCAATTTTTCAAAGATATTTTAATTAAAATTTTATATAAATTTTATTTAATGCATAATTTACTTGGATTACAAAAAGATTCGTTTCCGAAAGATTAATTCCAATTAGAATTAATTTCTGTATGTACATATTAGGTGAGGCAGGAACAAAAGGCAGACACCTTGAAATTAAAAAATTTGCAGTTACCTACATTTATTTTTTTACGACAAGAAAGAAATGTTATTTTTTTTCTTCAGAAAACAATATGTTACGTAAATAAAATGTTTAACTCCAGTATTTGTCTTGTTGAAGTGACAAATAAGAGTTTTTAAAAATTTCCTTATTACGTCACAATATAAATAATGTCTAGATAATTATTTAAATTTTCGGTAGATGATGTTTAGTTAGAAAAAACTTTAAAGTAGAAATTTTCTCGGTTTAAAAATTTTTTCTCAGCTCAGATTTTTTTCGTGACAGAATATAGTTTTTACAGTGTTAAATGTTCAAAATTAATGTCAATATTTTTGTTAAAATTTAATTAATTTTGTAACTATATTTAACTAAAAAATATTTTTTCCTTTTCGAATTTCTGTAAAATGATTAAAAAATATTTTCCATAGTTACTTACGGTGAATAATTTAAAATGAACAGAAAAAGTTGTAAACTTGATTTTGTTCAATTGATTTTCGGAGGTGAAAAAATATTTGTGTTGTGTATTTTTTATTAAGTTAAAATTTAACAACCCTTTTGCAAATATTATATAATATGGTTGTAAAACAAAGACATTGTGTGTACTGCAGGTAGACAAACATTAGCTCTTGTATATTCTTGAGTATGAATAATTACGTGATAAGGATTCAGACTTTTGTCCACATTTATTTCTTATAATTTTCCAGCTATTTATCTCAATGTTTTCCAACTTAAAACTTTTAAATTTCTTGTCTTTTTTATGTTCCTAAAGTTCGAAGCGTTCAAATGAATCAAATTTTTTTCTAACTTTTTGTAAAGTTTGAATTTTGGTTCAAATCATTAATATCAGGGTTGCCACACAACCTGGAAAACTGGAAAACCTGGAAAAGTCAGGGAATTTTAATCGAAATCCTGGAAAATTGTTGTTTTCTAAAGTTATTGTGTTTATTCTTGAAATTTAATGTTACTACTTTAATATTTCAAAATTAATTCAATTTTAAAAGAGTTGCATTTACAATTTTCATAAGTAGATGAACTTCAAAAACTATTAATTTGAAATTTTGTCATTCATTTATTTGTTTTTTACTTATTCTTGAAAAAATTAAATTATTTTCAAAAATTTTAATGAAATTCTTTTGTAACAATTTAATTTTTTCAAAATAATTTTAATAAAATTCTTCGTAGTAATTTAATAATTTCAAATTCAATTACTCCTAATCTCTACTATTTTAATTCAATTTTACGAAAGAATTCAATTATTTAATACGAATTTTACTAAAATTAGTCTCAAGAATTCAATTATTTAATTATCGAATTTTAATAAAATTAGTCTCAAGAATTCAATTATTTTCATAAGTAATATAATTCTACGTAAAAGTACAATTATGCTTAAAAATTTACAAAAAATTTCGTCAAAATTTAATTTGTCTTTACACTGTAAAAAAAAGGAGTTAAATTTTAACTCCCCAGGGAGTCTATAAAAGTCGCACCCAATTTGGGAGTTAATGCCAGGGGAGTTAAATAAAAGGAGTTAAAATTTAACTCCCAAATGCTAACTCCCCATGGAAAAAATAACTCCCGCGGGTGTTAAATGAAGGGAGTTAAAAATTGACTCTCTTTTGGAGTTAATTTTTAACTCTAAAAATTTAACTCCCTACTCCCGAGTCCGTTAACTCCCTAAATTTTTTACAGTGTATAAATATTAAATTTTTTCTCCGAAATTCAATATTATTTTCAAAAATGTTAATATAATTGTTGGCAGAATTTCAATTATTTTTTAAATATGTATAATTTTCATAAAATTTCTCGACAAAGAAACATTTAGTTATTTAATAAAACATTTATTTCTACAAATTAAATAATTGAATTCTCGTAGAATTTACTAATAAATATTGATTTAAAAATGAATTTCAATTAAAATCGTATATTATAATTGAATTTTTGAAAGCATTATAGCTGTGGATTTTTAGAAATAATTGAATTTTCAAAAGGTTTCAAATTTTTAATCTTTCAAAATTTTAATTTTTCATACTTCTAAGGAACAATTCTGTAGAATTAATTTTTTTAAAAATTATTTGAACTTTTTATTTTTTAAATGTCGATGGAAGAATTTTGGAATAATCGATGAAATTTCGTTAAATTGAATTAAAAACAAGTGGATTTGAAAATTCTCAAAGAGAATTGAAATGAAAAAATTTTGAAGAATATTGAAAGGGGAAAAAATTGTGTTCATCTAAACGTTTAATATTTATTTCTTTTGGTATTGAATTAAAAATTGAAAAATGAAATTTTAATTTCTTTTCGGAAAACTGACTTGTTTTTATTTTCTTATAGTTCGTTTTTATTTTTATTAGTTTTTTTTCGTTTTAGTAATTTTAATTAAAGTAAAATTAAAAATAATTTTCAATTAGTTGAATCCAAAACAGAAATATTATGCTTTTTTGATGCAAACAGATTGAAAAGTAGGAATAAATTTATTTTTTATTCCTGAATTATTATGTAGTCGTTTCATCGAATGCTCATTTCACACGTATATAAGATATGAGTATACTACCTTTTTCTTTTAGTATGGAATAAAAATTCACTTGTTAAATGTATGAAAATTTATGATAGGTACATATTGAATGAGGAGTAGGATTTCGTGGAATGATGTTGTACAAAGACAAAATGGCCTCGAGCTTCGAGTTTATTACCTTTCTTCACAGAAACAGGAATGTTACAATAGCATTTCAAGTTTCAAGTTCTGCTTCTGACTTTCCTTGGAAAATATAATTTTCAGTTCCTTGAGCAATTACACATTTTTTTTCATTATGTTCATTAGATTGCTTTAAATAATATTAATTAAAAATTGCATCGTTTCAAGATGCAGGCATAATGGCAGTTTATTATTACATTCATTTTAAGCATTCTCTTCTTCGATTATGTTTATTCGCTAGAAGCATAGAAAAAATTTTAGAATAAAGTTTTCGATTTCTGACAAAAAGAAAATTTTTTAATATTATTTAATTATTTCAAAAGTTTTAATGTAATTATATTGATAAATAAGAAATTTGTTATACAAATTCATTTTCATTTAGGAATTTCAATAAAATTCTTTACAACATTCAATTACTTTCATAAATAACAATTTTCATCAGAATAATTCAATTACTTTCAAAAGTAATAAAATTGTCACAAGAAATTTAATTATTTTTAAAAAATTTAAAGAATATCTCGTCCAGAATTCAGTTGTCTTTATTAATAAAATCAATTTTTGCCAAAAATTCAATTACATTCAAAAATTTAAATAAAATTCTTTGAAAAATTTCAATTGTTTTCAGAAATTTTTCGCAATTCAATAGTTTTTAATATTTACTATTTTTATATAATCCATTAAAAAGTTTAATTATTGAATTTAATTTTTGATACAATTCTACAAAAAGATTCAATTATTTTCATAAATAGTAAAATTTCATTCAGGAATTCAATTATTTTCATCTGAGAATATCAAATATTTTTTAGACAATTTTAAGACTCCGGATCTTAAAAGGGTACATTCAGCATTTATTTTAAATATTAAAAGTGCCCTTTTAATTCTATTAATACTTGACGAAAAAATTCAATTTTAAGAAAATTTAATATATTCAATAAAATAATAAAGTTCGTTGCAATAATTCAATTATTTTTTATAAATAACTATTAATTCGTCCCGCGGAAGATTAATCATTTCCAAAAATTTCAAGTAATTCTGCACAGAAATTCAATTATTTTGATAAACAACAACAAAATTATTTATTTTAAGGAATTTTTAATAAAATTCTTCTCTAAAATTCAGTAATTTTTATAAATATCAAAATTCATTACAAGAATTAAATTCTTTTAAAGAAGTAATAAAATATTTTACAAAAATTAAATTAATTATTTTCAAAAGTTGTGAATAATATTCTTAGTAAAAAGGAAATTTTTAAGAAACATTCAATGATTAAATCAATTATTTTCAAAAGTTGTGAATAAAATTCTTCGTCAAAATGAAATTTTTAAGGAACATTCAGTGATTAAATCAATTATTTATTTATATACGTGAATAATTGATTTCTCGTAGAATTTTCTAATAAAAATTGATTTAAAAATAAAGGTCTGTTAAAATTTTAGATAGTATAATTTAATATTAAAAGCACTATAGAATGTATTATTAGAAAAAATTGAATTTTGAAAATGTTTCAAACTAAAATCTTTGAACATTTGAATTTTTTTCTTTAGATTATTCTCAAAGAACTTTTTCAAAAATTATTAAAAATAATTGATTTAGAGAAGAAATTTATTTTAAAATTCTAGAAAATAATAATTGAATTAGAATGATGAAAATAATTTTTAAGAAGTGACATTAACAATGTTCTATTAATATTAAATAATATAAAATAAAAAAATGAAAATAAAATTAATATAAAATAATGATTTTATCAGTCAGTCAACTTAAATTATTATAAAATATGATGATATCGATTATCTCGAGTTAAAGACTTGGAGTGATCGATATCTTCATATTTCATAATAATATTCTTATATATAATAGAACTTGTTGAATTTCAAAATGATTTAAATTTGAAATTTTCGAAAATCTTAATTCCTGTGGAAAAATAATAATGATTAAATATTTGTTTAAAAGATAAGTTATTGACTTTTTTCAAAAGTTTATGAATTTTATAATTAAAGAAATTTTTAAATAAATGTAATAAAAAATGTTTTTTTATATTCTGGGTTTTGTGTCAACCCTGTAAAAGAAATACTCGAATTAAAAAGTTAAGTAAAAAATATCAAAACTTTAGAAGAATTAAATATAAATTCTATAATAATAATAAAAATAATAATTATTATAATAACATCAATAATAATAATAATTATTATAAGAATAATAATAATTGTTGAGCATAATTGTCATTCGGAATAATGTTATCTATAAATGATTTGTTTCTTTGTTTCTTGTTCCAAAAGATAAAATAGACAAGTTTCAATAATTATTCCTGTGGCTGAACTCAAATTATGCATTATACGAATATGTAGGTTAATGCAGAGTGAAATTGTTGTGCGTGATGAAAGGTTCATTAAGGTAGTTATCTCACACTGTGTTAGTATCCTTTATTCACTGTCAATGTCAGGAGAGGAAGAATTAAATTTTTAATTAGCAGTTTAAAAAGTATTTTTTCAAAGACAATAGTCATATTTTTATTTACAGTATCCGTTATATTAGTTTCTCTCCTGAAAAAAAGTGTTAAAACTCTAATATTCATTTCATGGACAAAATAATAATAAACTATATAATTGTACAAAATAATATATGACAATCGAATGTTCAACTTGCTTGGTCACCATGGTTACATTAACAACATTGTCACAACATTCATTCAATGTTAATATTGAGACATCATATTTCGTTTTTTTTCCATTAATTTGCATTTAATTTATAACGAGAGACTGCGAAGGAAAGTTTATTTATAGATAATTGACAGGAAAGTGAAATTTTCTCTCTCTTTAATATTTAAAAATTTAATTATGTGAATAATGAAACAATTAGATTAATGAGATAAGCTGTATTCTTGAAAAGTTAATTTCAAGGAAGGTTTTTCACATTATGTGGTGAAATTGTGCAGATGAAAGTAAAAAAAAACCGAGACGTCTATTTCAGGAGAGGAGATAAAAAAAATGAAAGAGGGTTTGTCTCAACGCCTCATATTGGGCGGGTGGATGATACTAGGAAAGTACATACTTGAGCGAAGTCTGCGGATAAGTGCTAAAACCAACTTTTGTTCCATTCCTCTATCCCTTCACTACCCTTTTCCTCTTTCAGAGGGTAGTAAATAAACTGAGAGCGTAAGTCAAACTCGTATTTTTGTAAAACGTCATATAATACATAAGGCAAACAATTGTTTCTAAGTCCACACTTTTTTTATATACCCCAAAAGTTTTTCATTTTTTTGCAAAGATAAATTAGTTAATAACAAAACAAAAATAAAATATTATATTTCTAAATGTAAATTTTTATTTTTACTGACATAAAGATTTGGTTTTTTTACCCATGATTTTTCTCTGATTTCTGGCAGAACTCTAACTTTTTTCCTGGCTCTTAAAAATATTTGAATTCGCACTCTAAAAAAAATTAGATATTAAAAAAATGTTTGTTATACAATTAGTTTTGAATATTTTTAATTGTAACATTATTCGGAACATCATTGATTTTTTTTAAAGCAATGTTTAATCATTCGCAAAAATTAAGATTTTTAAATATTTCAAATTCCAAATCTATTAAAATTCCATAGTTTTCAACCATTGTTCACCTTGTTATATTGAAGATTATACAAAATAATTTTTAAGCTTCTAATTCAATTTTTTTCTAGGAATTTAAAATAAATGTTTTAAAAATAAATTTCTCTAATTAAATTATTATTTTTAATATTTTTTAAGAAAGTTTCTTAACAATTGAATTATTTCAAAAAAAGTTCATCTAAAACTAAAACATTTTTAAAATCCACTTGTAACAAAATGATTTCATGAAATTTGAATAATTTGAAAATTTTTCAATTAAATGTGTATTTAAATTTTAAAAATACATACACATTAATCTTAATTTAACGTTTTAAAATATAAAAATAGTTACTTATATATTACATTGTATAAAAACGAATTGATATTAATGCAAAATACAGATTCTTAAAAATTTCTCGTTTAAAAAATGGAAATTTTGAAAACCAATTTTTTATTTATTTCAATATTTAGTTCTATTTAGAAAGAAAAACTTAATTTTTAGAAATTTCGTGTTACTTTTATTCTAGTTAGTTTCAATATTTACTGATTCAAATTTAGAGAATAAATTTTGTGATAATATTATTGTAAACAAAATTTATAAACCAATTTATTTCAAACTATTCTTATAAGTGTAATGTTTTCTATCTTAAATTATAACATTTTTAATAACTTTTAATATTAATTTTCATCACTTTTTGTAATTTTTGATCTTAAATAATTTAATTGTTTTTAAGAATGTTATGGATATTTTGTGAAAATAAATAAATTATTTCGATTTATTGAATTCAAATTGTATTGAATTCCTGTGAAGAATTTTATTATGTGTTTGAAAATATTTGAATTTATGCAAATTTTTCTAACAAATTTATTTAAAAATTCTATTAACAATAATTCAAATTTTATATGGAATTTTATTAAAATATTTTGAAAATAACGTAATTTTTAGAAACTTAAATTAAAATTGTATTGAAAATAATTGAACTCAAGTGAAGAACTTCATTATTTGTATAAAAATAAAAATCATTATAGAATTTTAATAATCTTAAATTAAAAATAATTGCATTTTTTCGAGAGATTCAGTTAAAATTTTATGAATGCTTTTACAAAATTCAATAATTTTTTGAATTAAAAAAAAATTATTTAAAAGAAATTCAATTTTTAAATTTAGAAGTTCAATTATGGTGAGAAAGAAAAAGAATTGAAAATAAATTTGAATATTTTCTTTGGTTTCACAGTTTTTCAAAGGATATAAAAATGAGACAAAGAACGAATAAAAACTTTTGATTAAGTCATTAATTAATTTTGATTTTTTTTTCGTATTTTATCTTAATTTGATAATCTTAGAAAAAACTGTTTTAAATCTGTTGCGATGAATAACAAAATTCAGAATTTTCTTATAGATTCTAGGAATTGAATATTTTTTCAGTACTGTTGATAAAATTTTCTGACGTTTTCCTAATTTTCCTGAAATCCCTGATTTGTAGCAGCAATCTTTTAGTAATTTATAAAAACAGTTTTAATAAAAAATATTGAGCTTTCTAAAGTTACCTTCGACGCTGAGCATAAAAAATAGTGTAAAATAAAAAAAAGTGATGTAAAAAAATAAGTTAAATTAATAATATAAAAAAGGAAAATATTAAATAAGTGTAAAACTAAAAATACATTCAGACAATATTTTCAGCTAAATAAATACAGGAGAATATAAGTAGGGTAAAAAATTCGATAACAATTTTCAAGGTGAAGTTAAAAAATATGAAATGTGACATAATAATGCGTTAGATGCATCGTTCTCACGCTTTCTCACACACACAGTGAGACAAACACATCGTGCATCTTGAAATAAACGTGTACTAGAATATGCAATGGTGCAGAACCAATATATTTGAGCTCAACACTAACGTGCAAATGTCAGGGATCCTCTGGCCTTCTCAGAAGATCTTCCGGGTCGATTCGATCTTCCTCAGGATCGTGACCAACCAAACATAGAGATAGTGTGCATATACTGAAATGGACAGACATAAAATACACACATACTTGTCATTCCTTATAAATAATAAATGCCCATCATCTACATTTTGATTAGCAAAAATCACAAATAAATTTCACATTCACTTCACAAAGTAGACGTATATAAATAAATGAAATTCGTGCGTTTTGTTTTCAAATAAAAAAAAACATCTGTATATATATATAATTGTGTATAATTTGAAATAATGTGAAAGTTATTGCTACTTTGCTTAAAAATGCGCTTAATAGAAAGTTTATTATGTAAAAAATTACTAAAGTGTAATGCATAAAAATGTTTAAAACAGGATCCTATAGTGATTTTCATGATCCACGAGATTTGAACGGTCAAATGAACCGAAATATTTATATCTCTGAAGTTTTTAGAGTTATAGTTTTTAACGCTCATCGTCGACGCTAACTTTAGCTACCTAAATGTCTTTTATTACAAATATTTTAAAAAATTACTGAAAAATTAACTAAAAAACAAAACTGAAAAATTACTAAAAAATTACACACCGTCAACTGGGGCTATTTTGTGCTCTCGAGGTTTTTAATGAATAAAATTATAAAATGATTTATTTTAATCCGCTATTTTGTTAAATAAAAGTTTGATTCCATGCCAATAGGGAGCACTAAACGTTATTATTTAATTCTTTCTCAGTTAACAGAAAAAAATTCCTAAAAACGGAAAATTTATGTCAAAAATTTTGATAGTTCTGAAAAATTATATCAGATTTTCTCGAGTTTTAATGTGACTCACAAACTGTGCTAGATATTTCTTGTCAATTGTATTGTGATGATGCATACGTAATGCGCTAACTTTTTATTGCATATTTTAAGAGAATAGTGGAAGAAACTGAAAACCAGGATTCTATGGGGGCTATTTTGTGCACTTGAAAAAATCAAATATTTTTCAGAAATCTTTTATTTAGTAAGTAAACATGATTTTGTGCATCAATTTTTATACATTCTTGTCTTACTTTTTTGTCAAAAAACTATAAATAATTAATTAAAATCGTTAAAACGATTCAAACTTCAACCGGTGCACAACATAACCTCGAAAACTTAACTTTAATTAATACTTATAAGTAGTTATTAGTATCAAATTAGTTTTAAAACTATTTCTCTCGTTTCTCTTAAAACAATTAAAAAAGTATGATAGATATTAAATTGTTATTTACTTAACCTTAAAAATATAAATTTCATGTTTTTGAAAAAAATTCAAAACATTTAAAAAAGTTTAAAGCTATTTACAAGTTTTTGAATGTAATATATAATTTAAAGAAAGGTTGTTAATTTTTAGTAAGTCCATATTTTAGCAAAATCTTAGTGTTTTATTTTACATTTTGTTGTATAATATCTACAAAGAAATGTTTTCTAGTTTATTCTTTTTTAATTTACTCTAAAATATCTAGATAAAGGATTTAATGAAGCAGAAACGATGAACAAAATGTTTAGACAACATTATAAAAAGACGAAGATCCATGCACAAAATAGCCCCATTTCGGGGAATATTTTGTGCACGACTTTTAATGACTACAACTCAGACAAAAAATTTGTTTTCATTGCCCAACTTATAGGAAACCTTCAAATGGATGTCCACAACATATATCAAAAGTTGATATTCCTTTTTCTTTTAATTCTGAATTTTAATAAATCATTGAGTCAAAAATAAGCTGTTTGATAAATAAGATACACCCAGTTGACGAAATTTTATGATTGTTATATGATTATATTAAATAATAAAGACAATTTTGTTTGAATGAAGTATATTTTGTTCTCAGTGAAGGGAAATTTTGTTAGAAAATTTAATACAAGTGCCCGCGGCGTTATTTACGATCGAAAAATTTTGCATTAATATTAAAATTTCTGATTTGTTCTATTAATTTCTGAATAGAATTCTTGTGTTTAAATAACCTTTTAAGCATTATTCGATCATTGCGTGACTAATAATGCCAAAGGGCGTATGCCCTGCGAATTATTCAATACAATTTTATGATTTTCGTCACGCGATGAAAGAAAGAAAGAAACTTTTCAAATTGATGTTTTTCATATTTGTACAGAAATTAAAAGTTAAATTTACACATTTGTAAACAGAAAGAAAATTCTAATTAATATTAATTTAGATTGTATAATAAAAACCCAACATATATTTACTTCTATTTTTATATATATTACTCAAAAAAATAAAACTTTTATTATTTATTATTATTCTTTTTCATTTTTTTCGACTATCAGGCCTCGGATTCATGTGACTATATTTTATAGTTTTTAAACATTTTTTCAACATTTATTTTGTTAAAAAAAGTCACTAATGGTAATATTTCTAAAACGGAGATTTTAATTATTAATTTATTGTGTGGAAAAATTAATATTAAGACTCTAAAAAAATGGCATACCATAAAATATCGTTAATAAAAATAAACTAAAAATTGAAATCTGTATATATTAATTTTTAGTCTTTAGATTCTGATCGTAAATAATTATAAAATTACGAACAAATTGAAATTCAATATCGAGACACTATTCTCCACCTGTGAACGCCAAGGACACCGCTAGATGTCAGTTCAGTTCCTTCTTGGAATTTCTACAGACATCTGGTGGTGACCTTGGCGTTCTCAAGTGGAGAAATTGAACCACCATTTTATACCACAAAAATTTAAATTTTATGTCATTAAGAAATATTTGTTTTATTTTGTTTATGTTACCTAAATTGTGCCTTATTGATAGAAAATCATAATTTTAAATGTTGTTACCTTAAAAGCAATAATTAATTGTTTAAAATTGTTGAAAATTAAATTTTTAAGCTTCCACTGAATAGAATTTAAAATTCAATTTGACTGTTTTATACAAACTACTAAATTATTATGCTGAGTAATTTTTGTACCGATTCTTTGTTAGATACTTCCTTGAATAACATTAATTAAATTGTAAACAACAAATTTTGTTACACTTTCTGAAAATAAATTCCATCAAGATATTCCATCCTTTTTTCCATAAATTGAAATCCTTATATAAGTTTCCTAATTATAAAAAGAATGGAATTTCGACCAGTTTTTGAAAGTAACTGAATCATTTAAAAAAAATATTTTTTTAATTTTTTGAAATATTTCTATGTATATTTTTTTTAGAAAATTTGAATAATAAATTTTTTATTTCAACTAATAATATTTATTTCGTCAAAAAAAGCCATTAGTTGTACTATTTCTTAACTTGGGATTATAGATATGAATTTTATTAGTGAAAAAAGTAATGCTATGACTTAAAAAAAATGAAATATATTTATTTGAATTGTCAAACTTTCTTTCTCTCAATTCTGATCGTAAATGAATTATAAAATTACGAACAAATTGAGGTGAAATATGGAGATGCTGCTCTCCACTTGAGAATGCCAGGGTCACCACTTGATGGCAGTTCAGTTCTTTCTTGGAATTTTCACTGCCATCTGGTGGTGACCCTGACGTTCTCAAGTGGAGAAATCAAACCACGATTTTATCCCTCAAAAACTATTTTATAATTAATAAAATGTAAAAAAATGGTATTGTGCGAATAATTCAAATTTTTTGTGCACATTTATAACGTTTTTTGTTTAATAATGATAAGGGTTAAATACGGTTTTGTTTAGATGATGTTTATTTACAATCCCTACTAGTTTCGAACCATATATGGCTCCTCATCAGGGGATGATTAATTTTTATAAATACATCATTTGAAAATAAGACAAACACAAAAGATTTCAAAAAGGACTAAAGTTATAACAAGATCTGAAAAAGAAAATAAAATTGTTTTAAATGTAATTATAATGTGTATTTTTTTAAGGTTATATTTCAATTTGTGAAAGAAAGAAAATAAAAAATTTTTTCTCTCACCCTTTAGAAAAAACGTAAGCACATAACAAAAAACCCAACCTCTCTGTCAAAACTCTTTAATCACAGAAGCACATTTCTATAAAAATGTGCTTCTTCAAAATCTTTAAAACAAACTAAATTAAAAAAATTACAAATATGGAAAAAAAACAAAAAATTTTTTTGTTATGTGCTTACGTTTTTTCTAAAGGGTGAGAGAAAAAATTTTTTATTTTCTTTCTTTCACAAATTGAAATATAACCTTAAAAAAATACACATTATAATTACATTTAAAACAATTTTATTTTCTTTTTCAGATCTTGTTATAATTTTCGTCCTTTTTGAAATCTTTTGTGTTTGTCTTATTTTCAAATGATGTATTTATAAAAATTAATCATCCCCTGATGAGGAGCCATATATGGTTCGAAACTAGTGGGGATTGTAAATAAACATCATCTAAACAAAACCGTATTTAGGCCTTATCATTATTAAACAAAATATATCATACGGTCAAACAACCAAAAAATTACTATAACGTTTTTTATTTAAACGCAAAATATACTTATTTGTAAATAATTAATGTGCGATTATTTGCAACTATAGGAACACTATATGGAACTTACGATAGTAATTTTTTAAGTTCTAAATTCAGTCCGACGTCTGTATTATTGTTACTATTTTTAACACTATTATTGGGTTTTATTTTTATTTTCATTAATTATTATTATTATTATTAGTTTTGTTATTATTATTTTTTATTATTATGTAAAATTGGTGTTCTTTAGAATCAGTGAAATTTCTTTTGCTCATAAAAATAGTGAATTTAAAAAATGATGAAAAAAGACAAACGACTACGGTCCAGATGGAATATCGTAGGATTTGCGAGAAATTCTCATAGCCAGTGAAGGGATGCAAAGACGCGGAAGTTTATGTGCTGCAGCATGAGCATAAATTCAAGTTTGTTGGCTATCCTCCACTTTCTTTCTCTTCTCGCCATTTCTTGTCCGTTACACCTTATCGCCAGGTACCTTCTATCTATGCGTGTACACTTGGACAGTTTTATAAAAATGAATATATCCTTTCTAGCTTGTAGAATCCTTCTTTTATATACACAAGTCAATGTTCGAATATGTTCAATATTCTTTTTTTTTCTCTCTTGCGCAAATTTTTACATTTCGCTGAGAAAAATATCATTCTATATGTAAATATATAATTGTATTATAAATTTGCAATATGCAATTGTATTATAAATTTACTATATCGAGTAGGATTGTTAAAAAGAGAGTCTTTGATCATTTTAATATAGAATAATTTAAAATTGTGAATTTTTAATTTTTAATTTTTCAACTTCAGGATTCATTATTCATTATATAATAGAAATTGCCTTATGTATTGGAACGATAAAATATGTATAGTAAGGACGTAAATTTTAATTCTTGCTCTGCTCAATAATTTATTGCAGAATTTGAACTCTTTAACCAGCGCAATTCGTTGATGCTCGTATGGAGCGTATTTATGAGGCGCGCGTGTCGACATAGATATAATACTTGAAGAGTTGAAAACAAAATTGTTCAATTCAACCTGGATTCAATTATTAAGGGTCTTTACTATATTTTTGATAAATGTAGTAAAATACCTATGCTTGATTGAAACGAATTTTCCTTCAGGCTTTTTTTTATTCTTAATGATTTGCAATATCATACTTTTGGAATTTTACAATGTATTCTTTCAGGATAATTTTAATTTGTTAATGTTTCTTTGTAGTTATACAATTATATTTTCAGTATTAAGAATTCCGTTTGTGAATATCAAGGATGGGAGACGATTTCAACTGTGGGGAGTTGACGGTATTTCGGTGCTCTATGTAGGTGATCCGTTAGCCAATCACAGTCTCCACTTGCGCTCTAGGGATCCTCAAAGTTCTATGTTTCTGCAGATGATTAATGCTACTAAAGGCCTTTTTAATTAATTTTGATACCACATTGCAAATCCAGATTATACTATTTCAGTCAATTTCTATTGTTCTCGAGTAATAATAATCAAATTTTGAATTCTTTAATAAAAAAAATTTAACTTTATATTTCCCCGATTTTTTTCTGCTTTCCAGACAGAATTTTGACCTTTTCTGTGACAGCGAATAGAATATTTTGATTCACTTTAAAAATTATTAGATACCTACTGAAAGAAAAATTTTTATTGCACTTATTTACAAATCTCTTTAATTGTAAAATTATTCGAGAACATCAATAACTTCTTTATAAATAAATATAAACATAAACATGAAGAACTCAATTACTTCGTGTGTATTTGACTCTGAGTGATCGAGTACTTCATGTTTTTATAATAATTTAATATAACCCAGCGAGAAAATTATTATATTATATAAGAATATTGTTACTCTAACTTTTTTGAAATTGTTTTCATCATTTAAATTCAATTATTATTTTCTAGAATTTTTAACTAAACTTCTTTGAAATGTGGCTAAAGTTTCGAACATTCAAAATAAAAACAAATTTTCCACCTCAAATGTTTTTAAAAATTACTATCGAAAAAGAAAAATACTTGAAATTAAAGAATGTTTAGTTTAGAATTAATTTATTTTAATCTAAAAAATAATTTTTTGTAAAGAAATACAAATTAGAAAAAGGAAAAAAAGTAGTGTTGTTCATTTGAACGTTCAAAATTTTAAGAACATTCAGGATTCTAAAGTTCTGAACGTTCAAATGAACGAAATTTCTTTGTTTCTTCTAAGAATTAAATTTTTATTGCAATTATTTTGTGTCACTAACATTGAAAAATTAATTACTGAGTTATTGTAAATGTAAAATTATAGTTTTTAAATTTTTTATAATTAATAATTCATTAAAATATCTTTAATAAAAACTATTTCGTTCATTTGAACGTTCAAAACTTTAAGATCATGAACATTCTTTGAATCAATTATTAGTTAAAACTTAAAAGTACGAAGATTTTCAAAGATTTGAGCTTGAAACCTTTTCCAAATTCAATTATTTCTAAAAATTCATAGTGTCATGCTTTCAATATTAAATTATAGTCTAAAAACTAAACCGAAATTCATTATTAAATAAATTATTATTATAAAATTTTATGAGAATTAAATCATTTAAGTACAGAAATAAATAATGTATTCTATAATTTAATGTTCCTTAAAGTTTTATTTTTACGGAGAATTTTATTTACAACTTTCAAAAATAATTAATTTCCTTTAAATAATTTAATTAAAATTTATTTTATTAAAGAATTTTATAAAAATTTAAGAAAAATAACTAAAAACAGTTTGAAGAATTTTATTAAGTCTTTTAAAACTAATTCAATTTTTGAGAATAATTTAAATAATAATTTATAAAAAATAATTGAATTTATGTGAAGAATGTTATTAAATTTTACATTTTGAAAATTATTTAATTTCTGCAATGTATTTCATTACTTTTCAAAAAAATTGAATTCTTGTGATTAATTTTGATATTTATCAAAATAATTGAATTTTGGAAAAGAATGTTATTTAAATTCCTTAAAATAATTGATTGTACGGAAAGAATTTTGTTGTTTAACAAAATAATTAAATTCTTTTGCATAATTGCTTAAAATTTTTTGAAAATAATAGATTTTCTGCAACGAATTAAAAGTTATTTATGAAAATAGTTGAATTATAGCAATAAATTTGATTACTTTATTCAATAATTGAATGAATGTTTCTTTAAATTCAATTGTTTCGTCAAATTTTAATAAAATTATTGAGAATAATAATTTTATTTTTTGAGGAATTTATTTTAAATTGTGTTAAAAATATTTGAAAGTTTGGGATGAGAATAATTGAATTTCTAAATAAAATTTTATTATTTATGAAAAATAATTGAATGTTTTCGTAGAATTATATCGAGATTTTCTTTCAAAAATTGAATTCTTTGATAAAGTTTATAAAAATAGTGAATATTGAGAATCATTTAATTGCGAAAAAATTTGGAAAATAATTTCATTTTTGTCGAAAAATTTTGATATTTATAAAGTTAATTATTGATTTCTTCATAAAATATTCGTTAAAGTTTTTTTAAATAATTGAATTTTTTAAAAGAATTTTATTACTTTTGAAAATATTTGAATTCTTGTGCTGAATAGTGTTATTAATAAAAATAATTGAATGTTGCAAAGAATTTTATTAAAATTATTTAAAAATAATTGAACTTCTGCTAGGAATTTGGTTATTTATCAAAGTAATTGCGTGAAAACTTTTGAAATAATTAAATATTTGGTATTAAAAAATTAACTTTGGCCAGAAATTGAAAAAAAGTTTAAAGCTTTTGTATTATAATTAGTAGTAGTTTCATAATTCACAAGGCCCAATCAAAGAACTGGTTATATTTTTGTCAAGCTAAAAATCTGCGTCAATTATATATAAAATATAAAAAGTTTCAAATCATAATTTTTAAAGGAACATTTTCGTAATCTTTATACGAACACAGTATGCTTGCAAAAAAGAATGTTTAATTTTAATTATTTTTCTTTTTGCAATAGTAATTTTCAAAAACGCTTAAGGTGAAAAAAATTTCGTTCACTTGAACGTTCAAAACTTTAGCTCCATAATTGATTGGGATTCTCAATTATATATTCCTTAAAATTTCATGATTATTTGACAATTTTATTTAACAAAAGATCGATAAATTCTCTAATAAAGTGAACTTTTTGAATAAATAATTTCACAATTTAATTTAATTTTATCGCAATGATAAAGGTGTAAATTTATTGCCTTTATAGTAGACTAATCAGATGAAAATCGACAACTGCGGAATAAAACAACACAGACTTTCTCGACTCTTTCGGTATTAGATCAATAATGATTGAAATCGAATAATTAACTATACTAAAGAAATATTATTATAATAATATAGAATAATTAAAAAAATAACGTATATTTAATAATGATTAAATGCTTCTGAAAAATATTTAATTTAAGTTAATAGATTTTAGTTAGTGGTATATAGTAGAATGATGAAATGCGGATATTTCGTTAAAATAGAAGAGGAGCAGACAAAGGAGAATTGGAGGAAAGTTGTTTTGATTTTCTCTATCTCTTTAAACGAAGTAAATTCCTACAGTGGAGGCTTTAGTCAAGAGCATTCCTTTGGTGAAAGCTTTAAAGCTGTCTCAGGATACCACAGAGTCACAGACTCTGCCCCAAACGCGAAATTCCTCAACCATGAGATTGCACGTTGCAAAACTCTGTACGCACGCATTCTTAAGGTGGTCCGCTCACATATTCTATTTCTTTCTCTTTCTTCAACTTTTTATTATTTTTCCCTTTCCTCTTTCTCTCTTTTTGATTCTATATTATTATTGGTATTCTATTTTTTGCTTTTCTATAACCACATTTGTCTTGTGTATCGCATATTGTTTTTGTAACTCCAAAGTTCTTATCATTTCTTGTTTTTGAATTCATTTCGGGTCCGGAATTTGTTAAAATAATATTTAACTAATTTTTGGAAACTCTCTGATTTTTGTTTTTGTACAATTTTCACCCATTTTTTGAACGTATTTTTCAGACACGTTTCTTAATACTGAAATGAAGCTAAAGTGTTCTTGTTATTATTACTTGTTGACATCATGAGACGTGATAAATTGACACGATTTACGGCCTCAGCGACCTGACTCCGCTACAAGCGTGTAGCGAATAAAATTGCACAGTAGTCCGAAACCAATACGTAAACCGCGAAAAGTCTCTGGACTCGGTCATTTATTCTGTTCGCGAACCGCAAATTGAGCAGTTTGTTTGGGTAGTTTTGAACGTAAGGAGAGAGAAAAAATTCTAGTCAAGTAAAATGAGTATAATTTATTTCAAGAATAACCAATATATAGTTCGGAAAAATCATTACTAGAATTTCTTTTAAGAAATGGAAAATAAAAATTATTTATTAAATAAAATAAATAAAAATTTGTTCCTAAAAAGTTCTGAACGTTAAACTTAAAATGAATGAATTTTATTTATTTATTTCTTCTTTAAATTAAATTTTTATTCCAATTTTGCCATTCTTAAAGTCTCTAAATACAAAATTTTTTCAATTTTATTACATTAAAAAAAATATTATTAATAAATGGAAATATTTTTGAATAAAAAAGATTTCGTTCATTCACTGAGAAAACATTATACTTAATTTAAATAAAAAAATAAATTTAAGGGATTTTGTTTAATTGAAATTAGATTGTAAGTTTAATCTCAATATATAGAAAATATCTACTGCATTGATTCAAAAGTATTATTTGTTTGAATAATCATATTTAATTCAAACATATTTTCTGTTACGGTTTAAACAAAAATTATATTTAAAAATTTTATGTTTGAATCAAATTTAAAAGTTAACTACAGATAATTTAAAATCAATTACAATTTATGTTTGATTTCAATATATAATTTCTTAAACTGAACCAGAAAATATGTTTAAGTTAAACTTAAATATGTTTGACTGTATAGCAAAGATATTTTAAGTTTGATTTAAACAAAATTTGTTTGAATCAAATAATTTTTTTCCTCAGTGTTTAAAAGAGTTGAAAACATGGGGATAATTAAATAAGTTATTCAATTGATGAATTAAATAAAAAATATTTAATGAACGAATAAAATGAAAATTATTTAAATAAAAAACTAGTAGTGAATTGTAATTATATCTTAATTAATATAAATAAACTCAGACCTGTTTGTAAAGTTTTAGAGGTTTTAAACTTTTTTATGTAATTTGAAAAAAATTTTTTAATTTAAAAAAATTAAACAAAAATGTTTCGTTAATTTGAATGCTTAAAACTTTCAGAAAATGCTCAGACATGTGCATTAATTTGAGGGTATCAAAAAAAGTTAATAAAATATAATTTCATGTCTATCAAAATTATGAGTGATTCTATTTAAATTTTTTAAAGAATTAAAATATTTAAGGTATAATTATGCACAGGAAGGATTTTTTCTAATTTTAAATATAAATGGCTAATTCTTTTTGTAAATAAATACATTATTATTCTTATGAAAAATGTATTATAAAACATTTATAACTATATCCGTAAATAATAAATGATTTTTTGTTTTTAAAAATTCTTCGGAATAATAGAAATGTTCTTTTATCAATTATTAAAAATCTTCGAGTTTATAATTTTCCAATATTCACAAAAATGTTTAAAAAAAAGTTGAAGTTTTTGAATTTTTTAAATGTAGCACGGTTTTAATCTGATATTTATTTTTTTAATGTTCGTAATCGATAAAACATTTAATACTGTTCTCATTTTTTGTTTCAGTTTGGATCTATAACTGTATTTCTTGGTGAGTAATGTTTTGATAACAAGGTAAAATTACAAATATAACGAATTTCTTTATCAAGCTTCGAATATTATTATATTTTCGATGATTTCTACTATTTTCAAAAAATGCTATTTTTTTATTTACTTTCAAAATTTGCAAATTTTTTCGACTCATTTTGAAAAACTGCAACAAAATACCACGCATATTTAGCAAAACATGAAACGTATTTTATTTTCTTTATGGATTATTGTGAAATTTTAAAGTAAATTATTTTCGAAAAATTACATTACAATACTTTAAAAAATTGATTTTAAGAACTTCTTTCTTATAATTTCTTAAAAATATTGTATCTTAAGATTAAAAAAATATGGATAGTTTTACTAGTCTATTATTAAAAAAATATTTAATTCTACCAACTAATTTTTATTTCAATAAACCATTTTTTTAAATTAAATTGTACTTAAACTAATAATTTCAATATTTAAATGTATTTTTAAAATTTTAAACGTTTAAATGTATAAAATTTATTTATTTTCCGAATTCAAAAATTTTTACAACTGTATTGTGTTAATTAAAAAAAATATTTTTTAAAGATTCAAATTTGTATGAATATTCAGTCATTTTTTGTTTGTTTGTTAAAAAAATATAATGAGACTTACTTGAGATGTTTCTTTAAATAACGTTTTAATAATTATTGTCACGAATTGGAAATAAAAAAAAATTACAATTTATCTAAAAACTTAAATTATATAAACTTGGCGAAAAATATATGAAAAAATATGCAGGAAATTTAGAGTTTTAATTAAAATAAAATAAAGTTTTTAATTGACGTTTTTAATTTTTATTGCAGACAGTCATTTTTGAAATTATTTGATTTAAAAAAAGACTTTGTTCATTCGAACATTTCGATTTTTTGCAGCATCTATTTAAAGTAAATACCAATTAATTGATGTTATAAATTTAAAAAAATGTTATTTTTTATAATATTTACTTAAATAAATATTTTAGTTAATTCAAAAAGATACTTCTTTAATAATAGACAGAGTATATTTGTTTGCATCATATGTAAATTTCTTTTCAGTGATAGGAATGTTTTTTTGTTATGGATCAATGTTAAAATGTATACTAACTATTTATTGTTTCTTTTTTTATATTTCAGTAATTGTTGCTATACTAATATGTATTAAATAAGTAAAAAATTTGTAAAATTTGCAAGGTAAAAAAACAATTTTTAATTTAAATAAAAGAAATTCAGTAAGTTATATCAATTTTGAGGGCTGTGATATTAAAATTGGAAAAAAATCTCTCCCGATCTACTGAATAATTTAGAACTTCAATATTTATCTACCAGTAAATTTTTAATAAAGTTTAAAAATTTACAGATACAAAATTTTCTTTTCACACATTTATTCTTGAGTAGGTACTAAAAAATTAAAATTTTACGTTCACATGCAGTAAAGGTAGAAAAATTAGTTTGATTTAATTTTTCCTATAAGAAATTATTGCAAAAATTTCAAATCTAAAAAAAGGCTTTTTTCATATTTGAATTAGTAAAAAGTTTCTAAGAAAATAATGAGGCTGAAGTAACGTTTTTAAAAACGAAAAATAAAGGAAGAATTTTTTTTTCAAATTAAAATCATCTCTAATTTTCACGTTCGTCAGTTTTTAAGAAAATATTACTTAATATTTGTTATTCTAAAGAAAAAACCAAGTTAAAGTCCACAACGTTAATCAACGAAACAAAATTATAACTAAATCAATTAATTGTAGATTAAAAAAATTGTATTATATAACGTAGCAATATTGACACAAAAATATTTAGAAAAATAAATTGATGTTTATACTTTGATGATAATTGTTTTACAATTAAATACATTTTTTTCGTTGATCAACGTTGTGGACTTCAACTTGACAGAAAAATGGTAAAAAATAACAGGAATTGGAAATAAATCGTCGTATTCTTATTGCGTGTTTTCGTTTTCAAAAACTTTAAATTCGAATAAATGAATTTGAAGACGTAATAATTCTCACAACGTTTACTATAATTTTTTGTCAATTTCAGGGTGTCTACTAACCGGGAAAACCGGGAATTTAATATAACCGGGAATTAATCGGGATTTTTATACAAAACTGGGAATTTTTTCACCAAAATTAAAAAAAGTTTTATTATTTTAATTTGTTTTTAAAAAAATTACTTTTTATTTCAATTTTTATAGATATTTATACTCTTCTCTAACTTTGAATTAGTTAAAAAAAAATAATTTGATAGTAAAAATCAGGCACTAATTCAAACAGATGATGTAAATAAACTTTAAAAAATTATGGGGTTAATAGAAATATTGTGAAATTTGACTGAAAATATGTAATTGAATTTGTTAAAGAATTTCTTTAGAAACTTTTTGACAAATTAAATTTTTAAAGTATTTTAATTTAATAATTAATTAATAATTGGATTTTATAGTCACATTTTAACGGTTTCATGTTTCTTAGTGCGAAGATTAATAATGCAAATTTTTATTAGTTAATTTAAAAAAACATACACGTTTCAAATTTTTTATTAAAATTGAATTCTCGAAATTTTTTTTTTTTATTCTGAAAAGTAAAATTGTTGAAATTTTTCAATTCTATGGTTTCAAGATAATTTAATTTTTCTAAACAAATAATGGAAAATTTTTGAAATAATTAAAATTTCTTTACATTTTTTTTGAAAAATTTAATTCTTTGAAAGAATTTTAATTTAAATTTTTCGAAAATAATCAAGGAAAGTTAGTGACTGTAATTATAATATTATTTTTAAAATATAAAATCCCTCTTAAAGTTTTAAATCAATTTTTTGATTCTAAAAATTATTATTCTTCTATTATTATTCAATAGTTATAATTATTGAACTTCTCTTAAATTTTTATAATTTCAAATTTCTGTATGTTCAAATAAATGATATTTATCATTTCTTAAGCAAATTTAATGTTTATTACTTATTAAGTAAATAATTAATTATCACTGCTTATTTTTAAAATTGTAATAAAATTCTTTACAGGAATTAAATTATTTTCATGAATAATATAATTCTTTGGAAGGATTACAATTATTTTTGTAAATAGTGAAATTCTTTGCAGAAATTCAAATATTATCAATAGAATTGTAATAAATTCGAAAAAGAAAGTTTCCAATTATAATTATGAAAAGACAAGATTATTTTTAAAAAATTGAAAAAATTATTTTCCAAATTTTCAATTAAAATTTTTATTTATTTATTTTCGAAATCAAATTTAAATTTAATGAGAAAAGAAAACCGGGAAATAACCGGGAATTTTGTTAAATGAAAATAGTAGACACCCTGCAATTTTTCACTGAAACTTTAGTGAAGAAAAGAATTGTATCTTCTAAAAAAGAATAGTTGTTTGGTTACTTTTGTATATTTGAATTCGTGTTTGGAAAATTCTCTTTTATGTTTCTCTACAAATATTAGGAAAAAATCGTAAATTGAAGCAAAACTGACCTTGTATAATGAACGCGTCAAAATATATATCATCAATATTAAGGGAATACTAAAGCTTTATAATTAAAGACAATATAGAAAACCGAGGGCAGTAATTTAGATAGTCGGTTATCACAATTTAAAAGCACTTAATCCTAATTATTTGAGCATAAGCACCCTAAAGAATGCTATTAGTAATGCGTTAAATTGAGAAGGGAGAGAGAGAAAGAGAGTGGTCGGTTACAGATAGGAGAAGAAATTTATAGTCTGTCAAAGGGCGGAAAATTTGAACTCACTCCTTATTTTTTATACGTCTCTGATCTTTCTCGTCACATAAAAGAGGAAATCGAAGCATCTGCTACGAATATAGCTGATCCTTCAACATAATTTACCGTGTTTCTACCGAGCTTGGATAAACGTCACGCTATTCCCGCAGGATCTTTGCGGCAGGCCTCCTGTCAAGGTTGGCTCACGACACCTGAGACGTGCTTGGAATCCATAGTTTGACACTCAACCGCCTAACACAAGAATATCCTCTCAAGATTCTGATATGCTAAAAACATTCATCGAAATTCAGACTTTAGACGAACATTCTAAAAGCTTCTTTACATCTATTTATTGTGTGACATTTGTTGCCTTTTATTGTCCTATCAATCGAAAACCATTTGCGAAGAGATGCAAGTAAACATTGTCTCTGTAAATTCTCTTTCGTCTATTCCTCTCATCTCTCTATATACTCTCAATAATATGCATATTTTATTGCCATCATTTTTTTATTTAATTCTTTTTCAAAAGTTCCTATAATGTACATCTTTTTACTAAAGCATGAAATTAAATATTTTTTTATATTCGAGCTTAAATTTTTTTTAAATCTTGTATAAAAAATTTAAAAATTGTACTATAGATTTTGGCCAAATAAAAAACATTGACAAGTTTTCCACAGGAGAGAGAAAAGTCAGAAAAAATAGAATTTTTCAGGGAAATTTAAAAAAAACATCATAAAACATAATTTTATTTAAAAAAAAAACTGAAAAAATATTCAATTTCTAGAATTCGTGAGAAAGTTCTGAATTTTGTTATTCAACACAACAGGTTTAAAACACAGTTCTTTCTAAGAATATCAAATTCAGACAAAATGCGAATCAAAATGAAAAAATAAAAATTAATTAAAAACTCAATTATAATTTTTTATTCGCTTTTTCTCTCAATTTTATATCCTTAGAAAAACTGTGAATATTTAATTTTTTCATTTTTTTTGTATTTTTTTAAATAACTTTTTTATATAATAAAATTTTAATTAATTCTTGTGAAAAATATATTCCTGACATGAAAACGAATCGATTGATGTAAACATTTTATTAAAATTTATAAAATTAATTGCTATGTATATTTGTCACAAAAAATTCAAATTTTGAATTTTTTGAAATAAAAATTTTTTTTTTTAATAATTACTCTATATAATAAAATATTAAGTAATCTGAACAATTTGTTTCTATTTCTGATATTGATTTCTTTTTAAATAACATAATTCTTGAAGAACTACTATTATAAAATTTTTATTTTTAAATTATTGAATTAATATAATTTCACTTAAATATTTATAAATTATTTGATTTTTTAAAAGAGTTGTGTTAAAAATTTTCATAAATAGATGAACTAAAAAAGATTTTAATTTAAAATTTCAAATTTTAATGGATTTAAATAGAAGTAGAACTCAGATTTTTTAACAATTTTATGTAATAATTTAAACTCTTCTGAAATTAATGTACTGTTATTTTGTTTAGATTTACAATTTTAGTGTGATATTATTAATTTTTATTTTTAAGTTATTAAAATCTTCTGAAATTAGTTTAACTTAGCAATAGATATTCAAAAAATTATTAAAAATAATTAATTTATAGAAGAATTTTATTTAGGCACATTAAAAAAATGTTTCTGAAGTTGGCGTCGACGTTAATAGAATTTTCCAAAAGAATTCAATTATTTAAAACAAACTTTTAATAGAATTCTACTTAAACATGTAATTAGTTTCATAAATAATAAAAATTTCGCCTTCAAAATTCAATTATTTAACAAAAATTGATAGAATTCATCCAAAATTCAATTATTTTTATAAATAATATAAAAATTTCAAAAGTATTTAATTAATTTAAAATACTATTTTCAACAAAATTTCGAAAAAATTAATTCTTCAAAACAATGTAATTATAAAATTCTTATGAAAAATTCAATTATTTTCAAAAATAACAAAAGTTTTTCACAGAAATTCAATTGTTTTTTAAATGTTTTAATAAAATTTTTCTTAATAATTCAATTATTTTCATAAATAATAAAATTCTTCTTAGGAGTTCAATTATTATTTTATAAAATATCAATAAAATTCATGGAAAAATTTTAATTTTATTAAAAAATGAGGTATTATTAATTCAATAATTTTAATATTCTACTATTATAATAAAATTTTCCAAAGAATTCAATTATTAAAGAAAAATTTTGATAATATTCTACACGAACATTCAATTATTTTCCCGAAAAAAAAAAAATTTCACACGAATTGAATTATTTAAAATAGAATTTGCATACATTTTTGTGAAGAAATCAAATGTTTAAAAATTTGTTATTAAATCCTTAGCAGTAATTCGATTATTTTTATAAATTTTAAAATTCTTTTCAAGGATTTAATTATTTTTATAAAGAAAATTATTAACAGAATACTTCGTAGAAATTCAATTATTTTCAAAAAATCTAAAAAGAATTGTAAACATTTCAATTATCTTTATGAATGCAAAATTCTTCTACAAAATTTAATTATTTTCAGAATTCCATTATTTTTAAATATTTTAATAAAATTGTTCGAAACAAATTACTTATTTTAAACACATTTTCAATTAAATTTTTAATTCAATTATTCTTTTTGATATTAATAAAATTCTTCTGAGGAATTAAATTATTAATAAATAAATAATTGTTCGAAAGGATTAAATTATTAAACATAAATAACAATCTAAGAATTCAATTATTTTTAAAAGTATTAAATTTCTTCTTGTTAATTCAATTATTTTAATTTATTATTTTTAAAAACTTTTCTAAATCCAATGATTTTCAATATTTTAAAAGAATTTGCAAACAGAATTAAATCATTTAAAAATTTTGTTGTAAAAATCTTCGTAAGAATTCAATTTTTTTAATGAAAAATAACAAGTTTTCAGGAATTCAATTAAGAATTTGCATAAAATTAGTCCAAGGAAATGCATTAATTAAAAAAAAATTTTATACTTGACAAGAATTAAATGATTTTTATAAATATTGAAATTCTTTCATGATTAATTAAATTCGTTACAGGAATTAAATTTATTAGCAGTAGAATAAGAAAGAAGTAAATATATTTTATAAAAATTAGGAAAAAGTCAGGAAAATAAAATATAGAATGGAATTTTCGCCAGTTTTATAAAGTTTCTAAAACGACTTTTTTTGGTCGTCAAGTTTAATTTTTCTGTAGCTACTTTTTTTCACTACTCTTTTTAGTCGGAAAGCTACTTTTTGCTACTTTTTTAAAATAAATTATCGAGTGCAATGTCTGTCATTGTGTTTTAGAGTTGTTCACAAAAAAACTAGCTCAATTTATTGAATATTTTAAGAGAGAAGTGGCT
Organism: Leptopilina myrica (nomen nudum); assembly: GCA_032872475.1. Lineage (NCBI taxonomy): Eukaryota > Metazoa > Arthropoda > Insecta > Hymenoptera > Figitidae > Leptopilina > Leptopilina myrica (nomen nudum). The sequence goes on from CM065460.1 coordinate 8,339,056, forward strand.
GAAAAATTAACTTTTAAATTCTAACAGTCACATCCGGCGCATTAATATATAGTTGAGAATTCGTTTGCTTGAACTAAAAATTTCTTTATTTAAGTGGATAATATTTAATTCGAATAAACATTTTATTGATAATAATAGACGTTTAATCAGTTATTTGAATAAAATAAATATTTTTCTCAGTTTATAAAAGTCTATAAATACCGAATAGCACTATGTATAGGAGTGTCATACACCTTGGGACCTTGACGTCAACGCTATTCGAAATATCTTACAACTGGGACTATGGTTAAACCGTGAATTATTCCCAAGGAGCAACTCCCTCACTGATCAGAATTCCGTTTCCTGATAACAATGCAACAATATAGCAATAGATAGGTATCGATTATTCATTAATCTAAATAACACCACATATCTCTCTAAAACACGTGATTTTCATTCTTGATTCTAAGGGAACTTTTTTTTTATTCTTCTTTTTGTCCAAATCAAGGTGGACGAATGTTTTTTTTATGAAGAGACCTATACTACTCTCTCTCTCTCTCTTAAAGTTTTAAAGCATGGCTCAATGAACTCCTAGAGGATGAAGTGCAAAGCACGATGCTGAATGCACATATATATTCGATGGAGTGAGAAAATAAGTAGGGAGGGAACGAAGGGCGAGCACTCGATTTACGTTGGTACAAAGTTAATTGAATAGGGAGGCCCACCCTCTCCTTTTCTCCTTTGGATCTTCTTCCTCTCCTTTTTTTTCTTCCTTTCTTTTTTACTGAGCTAGTAAAAAAACCGACCTCTTTTATTTTTCAGCCATGACTCCTATTCCCTCTCTTATCACCCAGATTCTCTTATTTCTTTCATGATAATATACCATATCTCAGAATTTCTTGTTTTATTACTGGGTAAAAAGGAAAAAATAATAATAAGAATAATGATAATAATAATAATCATAATAGTAATAATAATAATAACAATAATGATAATAATAAAGATAATACACTATAGGTATAAAAGATTCACTGAGAGAATAAAAGTAATGTAAAAAGTTTCTTTCCTCGAAAAGGAATATTAATTTGAGCTATTTTGCGGATGGAAAAAAATAATTGTACACAATTTACTTAGCATTTAGTACCAAATGAAATTCATTTAAACGAAAATAAATTTTCTTTGGAACCAAATTAAATTCATTTGAGCCAAGTAAAATTTATACTTGAACCAAATTAAATTTCTGTGAACCAATATGAAATTTACGTGAAGCAAAGAAAACGTTTAGTAGACTTTGAGTCGAAGGTGGCTTTTTGCTATGTGTTCGTTGTACACTGTGTGACAGATGGAAAATAAATTTACGAATATATTAGTGCTTTATTATAAAACGTCATATTACAAACTTTCATCACTTTCCTTTGCGCAAGTGTTCAATTTATTGTTCGAACTTGAACTCCTTATGAAACCGCAACTCAACCTCAAGAGCGTGAATATCTCTACTATCATCTTGTCAAAAGCATTTCACTTTTAGCCAAGTAATTACTTCCATCACAATTATATTACAAATTGAAATTTTCAGAAGTAATGTTGCATTATCAATTTCGCTAAATTTAATAGAAGTTTATTGTGTGTGTGTGTGTGTGTGTGTGTGTATGCGTCTGTGTATTATATAATATCAAAGGTATTTTTTTCCAAAAGTATTTCTTCAAATAAGAACCAAGAGTTTAATTAACGTATATATCTGTTAGTCAAACACAAATATCGGAAATACTTTTTACACCGCTAAAGTTTTGAACGTTCTAATAAACGAAATCAAAAAATAGTTTTTTTCTATTCCTACACTGAAAAGAATTATTTGATTCAAATAACCAATTATTTGACTATTATCAAATAAATATTTACTTGAATCAAATAATTTGTATTTAAATCAAATAAATTGTATTTGAATTAAAAATTTCAGTATTGAAACCAAATATTATTTAATTGATTCAAATAAAAATTATTTGATTCAAGTAAATATTTATTTGATAATAATCAAATATTCTGTTATTTGAATCAAATAAATTTTTTTAGTGTAACAATCATTGAATTTTACAGATTTGAAATTAAATTTGTTTAAAATAATTTTGCGAATAATTTCATTTAAAACTTCAAAAAGTGATTTAACTCGCATTTAATAAAAAATCATCTTTAATTTTTGAATAATTTCAGATATAGAAAAATTTAAAAAAATTTACCCTCATTAAAATTTTTTAAAACAATTCAATTATTTACAAAAAATGTAATTAAATTCTTCGCACGAGATTCAATTACTTTCGAAACAATTTAAAATAAATTAAATTGTTTTCATGCATATAATAAAATTATTTACAGAAGTCCAATTATGTTTAATATAATTTTGGAAAATTTTATCAAAAAAATTCAATTATAAGAAGTTAATTATCATTAATTCGATTTTAATATTGAATTCCTCACGAAATAAATTGAATTATTTCCAAAAAAAAATTTAATAAAATTCTTTGCAATGCCTTATTTTATTATTTTTAACATTACAATTTTATTAAATTAAATTTGTCAAAAAAGTTTGCAAAAATTGAATTATTTTCATACGTATCAATAAATTTATTTACGAAAGTTCAATTATTTTCAATATATAATTTTGAAATTTTCGAAAGAATTTAATTATTTTTAATACATGTTTAATTGAATTTCACGAAAGAGTTTAATTGTTTTCATAAAATTGACATAAACTACTTCACACAGGATTCAATTATTTTCAAAAAATTTATTTAAATTTTCCACACGGGATTCAATTATTTTCAATTTCAATCCAAAATTAAATTTGGCGAAAAAATTTAAAATATTTAATTTGCTTTATACATATAATAAAATTCCTCACCGAAATTTAGTCGGTGAAAAATTCGTAATGCTTACGATAAATGAATGAAAGAAAAAAATTATTTTCCTACCAAAAAGAATAAAAATTTTTGTTAACAAATATTTTTATCGTAAAATTATTCAAAAAAATAAAACGTATTATTTTCTGTACGAAAATTGATAAAAAATTGCATAAAAAAATATTTTTCATCAGAAATCGTTGACTATAAACGTTGTGAACTTCACCAACGTCATAAATTTAATTATTTTAAAAATATACATCATTTTGAAAAAAAATTTCTCAAAAGAATTCAGTTATAAGAATTTAATTATATTTTAATGCAATATTGTAAATGAATTCCCTAAAAGAATTTAATTATTTTCACAAAATTTTTGAAAAATTCTTTAAAACTATTAAATTATTTTTAAAAATTTTAATAAAATATTCTATGCAAAACATTAAATTATTTCAAACTGCAAATTATGAAAACTTACAAAAATGACAAAAAGTAGTATAAAATGTTTTTAAAAACGTTATATTTTAAAATAGAAAAAATTTCACATGTAAGATAATTAAAGATAAATTAATTTATAAATTTTTTTGCAATAATATTTTAAAAAAATTTATTCTCTAATTTTGTGTTAGTAAACATTTGAAGTAATTAAAACAAAAGTGATGCGAAATTTAAAAAAATTAATTTTTTTATTCTATACATTTAAAAAATAAATTTTAAAAATACCATATTTTGCGTTAATATCAATTCGTTTTTCTACAATAATTCATAAGTCACTATTTTTACATTTTAGAATATGTTAAATTAATATTACTAATATTATTAATTAGATTGAATTTCTGAAAGTTTAAAATTAAAGATTTAGAAAAGTTGATTTTTAAAAAATTGTGATTAAAAATTCTGAGTAAATTAGGGTTTGAAACATTTTTATTCGCTTTTTTCAAAAAATTAGTTAACTATGTTTTGAAATATATATTTAATTGGAAAATTTTCGAAGTATTAAAATTTCATGAAATGGTCTTGTAAACAAGTGGATTTCAGAAATATTTTAGTTTCAGGTAAACTTTTTTGAAATAAATGAATTTTTATGAAACTTTCTTAACATATAAAAGTATAATTTTATTACGAGAAAACTCTTAGTTAAAATTTCTAGAAAATAATTGAAGTCAAATTTCGATAACAATTTTGGCGAGTTTTTCCTTATGACCGGAAAAAAGAAAATTCATGACCTCGATTTTTATTTACAAAAAAAGCGAATTGATTTAATATTCTTTTTTAAAGTGAGTAAAATATTAAGTACTCTTTATGAAAAAAGTCAAATAGGTTTAAAAATAAAAAATTTAAATTAAAAATCGGTTATCCATTCCGCTTTGGTACACGGAAATTTAAATAAAAAATGAAAGTGCATTAAGGCTATTTTAAAATTTTGTTTGATGGAAAAAATGGAGAGCACAATGATATTCATTAGAGGCATTATTGACTAGTATAACGTGTTTTTCTTTTTCGTCGAGAGTGGAGAAAAGAAAAAGAGAATCGTCTTTGAAAAGCACTTTACGTTGTTCTTTGTAAAGCAGTTCTCTTCAAAGAAAACCACAGTACGTTAAACGCTCCTTGAACGGACAGAGCAAATTCATCATTATCCTAGAACAAAGGAAACAAGTCCGAACTAAAGCAAGAGAGTGGAAAAGCTCAACTTCTCTATATCAAGTAGCCATTATAGTCGATGCATATTCTATAATGTTCTGAATTAAGGCTATAGTCAGTTGCGCACAGATGCATATAATTGCCATCCACCTTCCTGCTTTCTCGACAAATTGACACTACTTCGACGTTAAAATCAATATTCATAATTGCTATTTAATTATCTTAATGTCGCGACGCTATTAATAAATATATTTTCCAAGAAAATCTTATTTTTCTCTTCATTCTCAGGCTTCACTCTCATTTATATATACTAAAACAAACTTTTTACTACTTCTTTTAAAAATTTGCTACTATTTAGTAACTTTTTTACGATTTATGAAACTAAAAGCTATTTCTCTTACAAATTTGCGTAACTTTAAATTCACTAAAACTATTTTAATATCATTTCTTAAAAAATTCAATTACTTTAATAAAATTTCCCAAAAGAATTTAATTACACAGGCACAAAAATAAAAAGTTTTTGGCCGAGACACTACAGTAGTACACTGGAGCTTCACTTATTTTCAGTCTCACTTATTTGTAGTCGCACATATTTTTACTATTTCCAGTCTCACTTATTTTCACTTAAAAGGTTCTTCGTTGATTTCCATTGGTCGATGTTAAAAAATCCACCAATTAAATCAACTCCAATATTATGTGTCACAGTGAAAATAAGTGCGACTTTGCCTTTCAATTTGTGTTGACTTGGTGAAAATAAGTGAAGCTCCAGTGTATCTTTGCTAGCTGAATCTCAATCCGAGGTTAAAATTGTTAAATTGGTTCTTTTTTTTTGAGTTATACTCAAAAAACCACTCAAAATTTTGAGATAAACTAAAAAAAAATACTCGAATGTAAAGAAAAAGTTGAATCTCTTGACTTTGTTTTTCTTAGCGGATTTTATGAATATCTCAAAATTTTGAGACAATTAAAAAAATTCGATTTTTGAATTCGGATTCAGCGGCAAAAAACATAGAAATATACTACCGTAGTGTTATAAAATTTTTCCTTGATTTTGATATGATTGTTTGAGTCGTTGAATGAATTCATCTAAAAATTTTGAGCAATTTTGTTAATGCTGACTTGAAATTCGGATTCAGTGGGCAAAAATACATGGGAATATACTATTGTGGTGTCTCAGCCAAAAAACTTTTTTTGTGTGCCTGTGTTATTTTCAAAGAATTTTAATAAAATTCATCACCAAAATTCCATTATGTTTCATAAATAATAAAATTTCTATGTTAATTTAGATATTTCAAATGCAATTTTCATTAAATTATTATTTTAATTATTATTTTCATAAAACTATTTTAATAAAACTCATCGTAGGATTTCAATGATTAAAAATAATTAAATTAATTGTATATTAAAATTTAATTTTTAAATAAATTCCACGAAAATTGCAATTATTCTTAAAAATTTATTAAAATTCGTCAAAAGAATTCATTTAATAAAGTTCTTATGTAACAATTAAATTATTTTTATCAATAAAATTCTTTTTAGAAATTAAAATTTTTCAAAACTTTTAATAAATTATTTCACAAGAATTAATTTCTTATTAGTAATACAATTTTCATAAAATATTTCAAACAAAACTAAGTATTTAAAAAATTTTTTATAAAATTCTTTGTTAGAAATTAACTGTTTTCATAAATAATAAAAGATGGTGCAGAATTTCAATTATTTTTGATACAATTTAAAATGAATTAGTAGAAACGTTATTACTACGAACTTTTAGATATTACTTTTCATTTCAATTTTTATAGATATTTATACTCTTCTTTAACTTTGAATTAGTTAAAAAAAATTAATTTGATAGTAAAAGTCAGGCACTAATTCAAACAGATTATGTAAATAAATTTTAAAAAATTATGGAGTTAATAAAAATATTGTGAAATTTGACTTATGTAATTGAATTTGTTAAAGAATTTCTTTAGAAACTTTTTAACAAATTAAATTTTTTAAGTATTTTAATTTAATAATTAATTAATAATTGGATTTTATAGTCACATTTTAATGGTTTCATGTTTCTTAGTGCGAAGATTAATAATGAAAATTTTTATTAGTTAATTTAAAAAAACATACACGTTTCAAATTTTTTATTAAAATTGAATTCTCGAAATTTTTTTTTTAAATTCTGAAAAATAAAATTGTTGAAATTTTTCAATTCCATTGTTTCAAGATAATTTAATTTTTCTAAACAAATAATAAATTGAACATTTTTTAAATTATTGAAATTTCTTAACATTTTTTTTGAAAAATAATTTAATTCTTTGAAAGAATTTTAATTCTTAAAAAAATTTGAAATCTTTAATTCATCTGAAAATCAATAAAAACTACTAATTGTCAGTTAAATTCCACTCATTCATAAAATAAAGCTGAGCCACTGAATTGAGATCAGTGAAATTTTTACTGATTCACATTTTAAGGTTATCACTGATTATACTTCCTAGATCTGAATTAGTAAAAATTTACCAATGAAATGGTGAAAAGTCCACTGAATGATTTAGTAATAATTTTTAGTAAAGTTTCACTAGTTTTAGTTGTATTTCACTAATGCAAATTTAGAATTAAAAAGGTCCCTAAAAGGGTTGAAGTAGGAAAATAAAATTTACAAAAATTGTTGTTTTTTGAAACCACAAAGTGGTAATTTTGTTAAAAGGCAATTGAACTAAATAATTGAATTTTGCAGAGCAGAAAAGTGTTTGTGCTACTTTTAGTTTTCTTCCAATTTCTACTTTATTGTCTTCACAATGTCGAGCCGTCCCGTTGAAAGCAAAGGATGTGCCTCCAGGGCAAGGTTTCAAAGTTGCACTCCTCCTCCTCCTTCTCATTCCTCTTCTTTTTCTTCTTCTCTTCTTCTTCTTCTTCTTCCTCTTCATGGTTTATCTTTTCCCATGCGTCTCTGACTGTGGATTCATCTCACTCTTCCAAGGAAATTGCATTTACACAGAGAAAAAATTTTCGTACAGTTACTGTCTTCATTACAGTAACGCAGGGCTATCAGAGACTGAAAGCGCAACGGCAGTTACTTTTTCAAAAATAGCAGTTGCTGCTGCTTCTTCTTCTTCTTCTTCTTTTTCTTCTGCTGAAAAAGTTTTAACTTTACGATAAAACATAGTGGTTTAACAGAGGAAAAAAGGGAAAAAAAAGAGTAACCTTTCTTTTTCATCACAAGGTGACCAATTAAAGGGAGCGTTTGTTAAATCACGGCGTATTTAACGGAATTGTTCTCTCTAACAGAGACGAATCCCTCTTTTAGAACCCGAGTCGAAATATTAATTCTTCTTTATTCTTTCCAACTGCCATGTGATTGGAGTGATTTAAAAAAAACCAAGAAGTGAATTTCGCTTAAATGCTCTGTGCGAAAAAATTTATTAGAAGCAAATTTTGGTTGAACCAATGAAATTGGCATGTAGTAAGTATTAATTGTTTAATTAAATAAAATTTTTCAATTAAATAATTTTATTTGTACGAGTCCAGGGTGTCTACATAACCGGGAATTTTTTCACCAAAATTAAAAAAAGATTTATTATTTTAATTTATTTTTATAAAATTAATTGTTATTTCAATTTTAACTTATTGAAACACTAACTTTGAATTAGTTAAAAATAATTAATTAGATAGTAAAAAAATACGTTGGTGAAGTTCACAACGTTTATAATCAACGATTTCTGAAGGAAAATATTTTTTTAAGCAAATTTTTATTAATTTTTGTACAGAAAATAGTGCGTTTAATATTTTTAATAATGATTTACAAAAAAAAAATATTTGTGAACAAAAATTTTTATTCTTTTTGGTAGAAAATAATTTTTTTTCTTTTAATCGTTGATCATAAACGTTGCAAACTTCACCGACGTAAAAAAATCAGGCCCCAATTCATAAACATATTATGTAAATAAATTTAAGAAAATTATGGAGTTAATAGAAATATTGTGAAATTCGACTAAAAATATGTAGGTAATTAAATTTGATAAAGAATTTCATTAGAAACTTTTTAAAAAATAGAAATTTCAAAGTATTTTAATTTATAATAATTAATTAATAATTGGATTTTATAAAGAGTCACCTTCTAATGTACCTATGTTTCTTAATTCGAAGATTAATAATTAAAATTTTTATTAGTTAATTTAAAAAAACGATACACACTTCAAATTTTTCAATAAAATTGAATTTTCACCAATTTTTTTTTAAATTCTGAAAAATAAGTTTGTTGAAATTTTTCAATTCATGATTTAAGATAATTGAATTTTTCTAAACGAATAATTGAAAATCTTTGAAATAATTGAAATTTCTTTACATTTTTTTGAAAAAGAATTTTATGTAAATTTTTCGAAAATAATCAAGGGAAGTTAGTGACCGTAATTATAATTTTATTTAAAAAATATAAAGTCCCTCTTACAGTTTTAAATCAATTTTTTGCTTCTAAAAAATATATTATGCTATTATTATTATTATTATTATTTAATATCAATATTCAAAAATTTCGGAATATTCAAATAAACGATGTCTCTTGTCGAGAGCGTAAGGCCAATAGGGCAGGAGTATAAACGAAAAAAAACAAACAAATAATTATTCTTTGCAGAAATTCAATTATTATCACTATAATTTTAATAAACATAAAAAATTTAATTTTCAATTATAATTATAAAGAGACAAGATTATTTTTAAAAAATTGAAAACATTATTTTCCAAATTTTCAATTTAAATTATTGAAAAAAACATTATTTTCAAAAAATTTAAATTAAAATTTCAACTGTCCTTATATGTTAATTTGAATTTTATTTTACTGCTTGTGAGAAAGATTGAAATGAATAAACTATTGTTGTACAAAATGAAAAATTATGGCAGCTGATTTTTTTAAATTGATCCAATTTTGAAATTTAATATAATTATTATAATTTTCTGAAAAAATATGGTATTAATATTTTTAAACTAATATTATCTGTTACATTAATAGAGCATAAATATAAAACTGCAATAAATTATAAGACATTGTTCCAAAATCGCAAAGTGTCTTTTTCATTATACTCTACTTTGTTATTAATAATAATGTTACTATTAGGCCTCAGAAGGTATCACTTTTTGAATTTTTTCGTATATTTTTTTTAAAGATGTGCTTTTTTTGCTTTTTCCTTCTAAAAATTGCAACAAAATATTACTTTTTTGGGATAAAATGATACGTTTATGAAGTATTTAAAAAATATTCAAATTCTAATTGTAATTAAACTTTCTATTCCACCAATTGAATTTTCTCAATTTAGGAAAAAAGCAAAGAGTTATAGTTGTAATTTATAAAAATAATAAAATTTTTGTGCTTAAATAATTAATTTTTCGAAGAAGATTATGAAAATAATAAAAAAAAATAAAATTTTTGCAGTAAAGTTGAATAAAATAAACAACTTTTTAGCAGAAATTATTGGTCTAATTATATTTTATTTGATATTCTTAGAAAGTCTGTGTGTCTTCTTCTTCCTATTTTAAGAATTGATTCTTAAATTATTTTCAGAATTATATTACTTTATTTATTTATTTTATTTATTAAACAACAAATTCTCGTTATCGAAATTGGACCATACAATTAGTAACGAAAAATAAAGAAATAAGATGTATAATAACTAATAATATTTTATATACGAAAAAAGATATTCAATATTCTTTTAAAAGCATACTTTTATTTAACTTAAATTAGATTTGGTTTAAATCAATTTTTTCTCGGAGTGTAAATTACATACAGAGAGTTCATTAGCTGCGACTGTCAATATGAAGAATGTTAAATGCGGTTTAAAGAGTTTAATTAAATATAAGTTAATTTTATTCAATTTAATTTGCAAATGTCAGATGGTTAAATCAAGAAATTTAATTTTCTATAAAAGAAATACTTTACTAAGATCTTTATTTATTAAAAATAGAATTTCAAATAATTGAATTTTTATTGGAACGATTAAATTTTATGAGTTCGTACAAACAGTTCTCGACATTTACATATTGGAAAAATTATAAATAATTTTTCTTCTACAGTCGAATTCTGAATTTCAATTCTTTGAAATACAGAAATTAGAGTAATTTGGGGTAAATATAAAGAGAATATCTATTTTTTTTTTGCAAAAACGTAAGTTTTTTTCGTCGAACGGTAAAACTGGTGGAACTTGTTACTTCACTTACCTAGAAAAATTTTATGGGGTACAAGAAAACATTAATGATTCTGAATCGGTTAAAACTGACTTTTAAATTTGCCCCGAATTTTTGAAATTTTTGTAAAATTCGGGGTAAATGGAAACACCAGTGTTGTTAAAAAATAGTCAAGAAAAACGTTATTTCAAGTATACTACTTTAATGTAGTTGTGAAATAGAATCAAATTTATAACTATATAATTTTTTAAAAAAATTAGTTTTGAGTGTATGAACTATAAACAATTATTAGTTTGCCGTAAGATTAACAATATAGTTTGTTTACAAATGAATGATTATAATTATATTCTCCTCAAGTTTAACCGCCATATCTACTCCCTTCATCTTAATCGTCTAGATTGAGGAATAAACCTCATTCTAATTAGTCAGAGTTCTCTGGGTACAGAAGCACAAAATGATGTCAGAAAATGGGTATTCGAATACCTGGCTCAAGGTGCTGTTAATTTCCTTTACCACACTTTACTTATCGAGGAGAATAGAACTTTTCTCAGCTGCAATAAATAAATTCAGAAAAATATATTACTCCTTATTTATAACTCATCTATATATAGAATTTATTATAATGTACCTTCGATAACCCCTTTTTTCACTGCAATATAAATTAGATTTATAAGGTTCCCAAAGGTCAGGAAAATCAGGGAAAAGTCAGGAATTTTTATTAAAAGTACTAAAAAATATAAATTTTCTAGAATTTACAAAAAAAAAAAATCTGAATTTTTGTGTATTTTTTGCTAGCCTCAAAAACGTTGAAATTTCCATGAATTATAATGCAAAACCTACAATTTATTCTATTTCTGATAATAATTTCTTCTTAAATAACTTAATTCTTGAAGAGCTGTCATAAAATTATTACTTTGAAATTTTTTAATGAATAATTTTCCCTAAATATTTCAAAAATAATTGAAGTTTAAAAGATTTGTGTTTACAATCTTTATAAATAGATCAACTTCAAAAGGTTTCAAATTTGGAATTTTATAAAGTTTCATTTTTAATGAATTTAATTGAAGCTTTAAAACAACTTCAAGCATTGAAGAATTTAAATAATTAAAATTATTCTGAAATTAGTAAACATTTTTTAATACACATTTAATTAAATATCAAAAGTAATGGATTTATAGATGTATTTTAGTTAAAAACAATTAATCAAATTCTTTAAAAATGTCTATTACTTAAAAAAAAATGTTTAAACATTCTTTAAAAAATTTAGTTAATAAAATTGCTATTTTAATAAAATTTTCCGAAACAATTCGATTATTTTCAATACAATTCTACTTAAAAATTCAATAATTTTCATAAATAACTATTTTTTTATGGAAATTCAATTATGAAAAAATATTCGAATAAAATTATTTGCTAATAATCAATTACTTTCATAAATATGTACTAAAATTTTTCTTGGGAATTCAATTTTTTTCAATTTTGATAAAATACTTCATAAATTTGAAAAATTATAATAAAATTTATCATAGAATTCAATTATTTTCGCAAAATATAATATTCTTTCTAGGAATACAATTATTGTCAAAAATGTTAGTAAAATATAATAAAATTTGTTGCAAAAAATCAATTATTTTTATAAATAACAAAACCTATCGCAGAATTTTAATTATTTTGTATACAATTTTAAATAAAATGCACCTATCCTTAAAAATTATTTTTAAAAATTCGCCGAAAGAATTCAATTATTTTTAAAACTTTTTATAAAATCCTTCATAAAAATTCAATTTTAAGAAATATTCAATTAATATTTTAATTTCTAATTTTCTAATAAAAATTTATAATTTCTAATAAAAATAGATTAAAAATTGAATTTCACTTAGAATTTTAGATTATAATTGAATATTAAAGCATTGTAGCGTGAACATTTAAAAATAACTGAATTTCGATAAGGTTCCATATTAATTTTGTATTAATTATTTATTATTATTTATTTAGTTTTATTATTTTTTATAATATTTCTATAAGTTATTGAATTTCAAAAAGGTTTGTTTTTAAAATTTTTGGAAATATCATTTCCTATGACAAAATAATAATGATGGACTATTTATTTAAAAATTGAAGTTATTAATGTTTTCGAATAATTATACAATTAATTGAAATTCATAAATAAATATAAGAGAACATTTTTTTATCTAATAATTTTTAGAGATAATCATAATATTCTTTAGGGTCAGAAAAAAGTAAAAATTTTGTTTTGAAATCAGGCAAAATTGTGGGTAAAACAAAATTAAATTTTTCTATAGCAATACTGTTTTATTTCTTCAAAAGACTCGGGGTGTAAATAATTTTCCGACGAAAGCAAATGTAAAATTTTATCAAGCACAATTAAAGGATAGCAGTAAAAAAAATCTTATCGAAGAAATGAGAAACTAAGCCCTAATTTATGCTGCGTTGAATTAGTAAAGTTTATTTTTCTTGTAACAAGATTTAAATCACATGTCCTTCCACTTTATAAATATTAATTATGCAGATATATACAGTATTATGTTCCACTGTGTATAGTGTTGAATGAATGCTCTGATTTTCTTCTAACGGTATTACTATATATACATTTGCGTGCACTGAATCATCAAAATTACTCTTCAATGTATCTTGAGAAAAAAAACAACGTGTTAAACAGCAAGCAGTAATTAAATTTTAATATTTTAATATTTCCAGCTTTTTTTAGGGAAAAATTTTCCATTTGCGTTATAAATATACTTTTTTCAGTGTATATATATATATGTGTGTTCAAATATTTTCTCCGAGTTTTCTTTTTCTCTCCTTTTTTTTAAATAACATTTCTTAGTTTTTCCCCGTGAAAAGTGGAAGGAAACTGTAAAGTTTTTCAACTTCTATAACAACTTTACTAGCACCATGGCCACATTTTATTTCTTTAGACTTATATTGCAAGATTTAGAAACTCGTATTTTTTCAACTTTTTTCCAATTTAAGAACGTTTTATTGATTCATGTGTTTTAATATACAATTTTGCATATCTCATCATGTGAATATAATTTATTACATAAATCCTATATATATAGTGATTATATATTACATAGCATATAATTATATATCATTGACAGCATAATTAAATTAGAAATTAAAATTTAATATGTACATAATACAATATTATTGGCGGTTTTTATATACATTTGTTACATTTCTATTAAATTTAAATATTAAAACTCAATGCATTTTGGCATGAAAATCCGTTAAAAATCTCAATTATGAACAGTCCGTCAAATTGATGATGTGACACTGTGAGGTAAATAATTTTCAATTAATTATAAATTCATAATTATTAATGAACCAGGAGTATGCCATTTAACTTTTAACGAATTAAACATTTGTTTTTAAATCCATTCATATTAAACTTATTCAATATACAAGTTTATTTTAAGCGAAATAATTTAATTTTCCACAATTATTATTCTATTCACTAAAGTTCTGTTTTAGATTGTATTTTATATTGTTTGACATTCTGTATAAATATATTTTACAATTTAAATTTCCATTAGCCACAATGTAGTGTTATTATATTTTTGACTGTTCTAAAGGTTAAAGATAAAAGAGCAAACAAGTCATTACTTGGTCCATGTTTATATTTAGAGAACTTTTACATGTAATCAAATCTGTAATAATTGATAAATGTCCAAAAGTCAAAGATAAAATCAATAATCGTAGTCTCCAATTTGAAACGTGCATTTTGTTTTGACCTTTATACGTTACTTTCTAGTTAACTGCAAATAGTGCAATTATAAATAGACATTGAACTTAAGGTAAAGGAAACTTATGTTAAATATGTACTGAACTTATATTTTTAAGTAAATAGACTGAAAAAAAAATTTCGTCTCACCCCCAAAAAGCGTTACGTAATATATGGATGACCCCTTATTTAAATCGAATAAATTTGATTTCTGAGAATAAATGAAGTCTCTAAAATAATTAAATTATTTTTGTAATTAGTAATTAAAAAAGAAATTCTTTCATCAAAAATTATATAAAAATCAGCGCTATAGACGGTCAGTGTAAAATATACTTAGCGCTCCAATAATGGAAAGTAAACAAAGAAAAGAACTAAGAGGGCGATAGATAGATAATGAAATGCTTGGTAAAATAATTATTATCGGAATGTTTACCCTTGGGATATTCTTTGAATTTCTTTTTTTCCATGACACTACTGTAGGTCATCGTATAGTCAGGCATTGATCTCAGATTTGATGCAAAAAAAAAGAAAAAAAAGTGCCAAAAAGTAGCAAGTACTTATATTTTTCAGTAAAATTTCAGGAATAAATTTTCTTCGTGTAAGTTTTTTTAAATCTTTTATTAATTTTTAAACGCTCAAAATTTAATTATAAATAATTATAAAATGATGAATATTGACGAATTTCTTGAGATTTAATATGGAGACGCTACTCTCCACCTGCGAACGCCAAGGTCACCGCTAGATGGCAGTTCAGTTCCTTCTTGGAATTTTTTTTTTTTAATTAAAATTCCTCTGAGTTATGGACAATTAAAATTTTTTTACAATGATTAATTAAAAAATTCATATCTCGTGATAGAATCAATAAATTTTAATAAACTTAGGATTTTTATAAACCTTAAATATTATAGATTTATTTGAAAAATAAAAATAATTATTATTAAAAATTGCTCATTGTTTTGACTAGCTACGTCAGGCGATGGAACTTTCGACAAAATTAAAAGCAAAAAAAATTCAATATGTAAAATTAATTTTCTAAATTAAACAAAATATTTTTTAAGAAAAATTAAAATTTCCAGGAAATAGAAACGTAAACAGTACAGAATTATATTATATTACAAACAAAATTCCTGAAATGTAAAAATATATTTTCTTTTTGTTCCAGTTCGGGAGTGTTTACAATTTTGAAATTCGCGAGTGTGTGCTTTTTGGGACCGAAAACTTACAATCAAAAAGGGACAACTCAAATTTCATTGTAGAATAAATACTGCAAAACGTGAGTTCTAAAAATTTTCTTACTCAATTTTTAATTTTTTAATAGATTGTTTATATATTCATGCATTCGAATTTTATATTTTGGAGTTTTTCCGAAACTTTTTTCCTCGGTACGGTGTTAAAATATTTTAATTTTAAAATTGAATTAATAGATTATTTAATAACAAAAAAAATAATTGAATTTTTATAATGCTGTAAAAATTTGGAACGTTCGGATGAACGGATTTCTTTTAATTTAAATATTTTTGAAAATTATTAACTTCTAGAAAAATCAAAAACGTAAATTAAACAATTTGGAACTTTATCGATTCTTTTTAGTTGATGCAAATATAATGCATATTCATAAGATTTGAATTTAAAAGGAAAATAAATAAATTGCGTTAAAGCTTTGAAATTATTTACAGGCATAATAAATTACAATAAATATTTTATTATATGCAAGTGTTATTGTACTTAAACTATAATTCAATTTATTATAAATAAATTTCTAAAAAAAAATTATAACTGAATTTATTAAAACTAGATTTAATTGTAATAGACATATAATTTATTGCTTCTATAATAATATAGTTTATGTGATTAAAAAAATGTAAAATTTGGTTATAGAAATTTCAATATTCATTTGATTCATTATTTAAATATTGATAAGGAGCGAGTAATCAATTACTTGAATTAAATACCTGTTCCAAGTTTACATACAGTTTTAAATCCTCTACAGTCTTGAGGAGAGAAATTTGTGATTTAATTTGAAGATTGTAAGAAATTTGATAAAGTTTCCAATTCACATTGTCGAGCTGAATTTCACCTCAGAGGTTAGAGACAGGAAACTGTACTTAATCGTTCCAAACATCCTTGGGATTCGGTTCAGGATGACTAGATTAATCCCAGCATTAAATGCTAAAATTCGTAAAGTTAACTTTCTAAGGTCATTAATTTCATTTCAAATTTAAATATTTTGGGAGTTTAATAGTTCGTTTTCTTTTCTGTTTTTTAATGCTGTTTCTAAGAGCTGACAAAATTTCTTATTTTGAGACATTTTTTTATCCTTTTTTTAAAAAATATTACAGGTACAATTTTTCAAAAGCGTAAGAAGTTTGTAACTTTTCTAAACATATTTTCTCGGACTCGTAGGGTCACTTTTTTTTACCTCATGCAAGTGTTTTACTTACTATTTCTTTTTCAGAAGTTCCAAACGTTAAAAGAAACGAAATTTTTTTCTGTTTAATTGAATAAATTGTTAATTTTCTTTATTAAAATATTAGGAATATTTCACTAAAAAATAGTCAATATTTTTACTAATGTAAATTAATGGCTCAACTTATGACACTTCATACTATTTTTCATTTTAAAATTCAGTCTAGTGATGTTATTAATAATAAAGAAAATACTATTTAATTAATTAATATTAACTGCAATAAGTAATTGAACTTTTTGTTCTCTTACGCATTTTAAAAGTAAATTTACTTCCGAGTCTGCTTCTGAATTCTTTCTTTTAGGTATGTATATAAAAAAGAATCTTCATAAAAATTCTTTTAAGAAATTAATTTTCTAGTTGAATTTCTCCTGAAGTATATATTTGCCCTTATATTTTAGTTTTTTCTATTTTCAGTTAGATGGAACTAATTTTCACAGCGAGGAGTAGAAGAATTTAAGTTTAAATTTTAATTTTAATAAAGGTCTCTCTCTCTCTTTCTCTCTCTTTTTAGATTAAATATATGCACTTGCCATGTTTTATTTTTAAAAATTCTGAACTTTTAAATAAACGAAAATTTTTGAAATATTTTTTAGTAATTAATAATTTATAATTATTATGAAATTAAAAAAAATATGAAGACAAAAAAAATTTATAAATATAAATATGAATCTATATTTAAAAATTATAATGAATTTACATTATGATTGTTATTATAAATTAAATAAATTTTACAATTTTAATGTAAAATTAAAAAGTAAATTTTCATTCATCAATCATAAATATTTTCGTAAATAACAATATTCATCATAAGAAATCAATTATTTTCAAAAATAATGAAATTTCGAAGAAATTCTATTATTTAAAAAAAATTTTAAGAATTTTTCGTCAAGAATTCTACAAAAACGTTCAATTATTTTCATAAATAATAAAATTTCGTATTAGAAATCAATTATTTTAATCGCAGAATTTTAAATGTTTTTAATACAATAAATTTCAAATAAATTCCTCGAAAAATGAAATATAATTTTTCAAGATTTTATTAAAACTTAACGAAAGAGTTCAATTTTAAGAAACATTCAATTATTCAATATAATAAGAAAATTTGTTGTTAAAGAATTCAATTATTTTTCTGAACAACAAAATTCTTCCCATAAAAGCAATTATTTTAAGAAATTTTAATAAAATTCTTTTCCAAAATTCAATTATTTTCCAAAATATCGAAATCCATCACAAGAATACAATTCTTTTGAAAAGTAGTAAAAAACTTTTAATACTTAAATAAGTAAATAATTTTTTTTTAATTTTGATCAAGAATTAAATTATTCTGCAAGATTGTAATAAAATTCTTGTTCAAATTTCAATTATTTAAACAAAATTTAATAAAATTCTTCGCATGAATTAAATTATTTTCATAAATTATTATTTAAATTTAAAAAGTTTTCAATTATTTTCAAAAATCGGTATAAAATTCTTTAATATAGTAAATTTTAGTTTAATTTTAATTAAATTTCTTAAAAGAAATTAATTATTTTCTAAAGTTCTTAATAAAATTCTTAGTAAAAATTAAACTTTATGAAACATGCAATTATTGAGTAAATTAATTATTTAATTGTATTTAAATAATTAAATTTTCGTGAAATTTTGTAATAAAAATTGATTTAAAAATTAATTTTTGTTAAAATTTGAAATAATAATTGAATAAATAAATGGATAGCATGAGTTTTTTGCAATGAGTGATTTTTGAAGCGATATTGAAGTCAACAACATTTATCAAAGAAAAAAATTTGTTTAAGGCAATAAAATATTATTTTTATGTAATTATTATTATTATTCTATTTTTTCGTTTAAATATTTTTGTCTTAATGTTGTTGCATTGCTTTTAATTAATTTACTTAGTTGAACAATTTTTTTTCTTTAATCAACGTTGTGGACTTCAACTTGGTTTTTTGAACTAACAATTTTAAAGAATTATTTTTTTTTGGAAAATTTTAATTAAATTTTTTGAAATTAGTAGAAATTTATATTTTCTAATATGATTTTAACTGAATAATTTCGAAATAATAGAAATTTCGTAAAATTGAATTGTGAACAGACGAATTTGAAAATTCTGTAAGAAATTTTTCAAACATTGTTAAAAATAATTTTTTTTGAAGAATTTTAGTTCAAAATTCTAGAAAATGATGATTAAATTTAAATGTTGACAATACTTTCAAAGACGTTAAAGTAACAATATTTTTATAAAATAATTTTATTACTGGGTTATTTTTAATTATTATAAAAACATTAAATATTTATTTTAAAAAGAAGTTATTGATGCTCCTGAAAAATTTTACAATTAAACAAACTCTTAAATATATGTACTAGAACATTATTCTCAGTATCTAATAATTTTTAAAGTAAATCAGAACATTTTTTCGGGTCAGGGAAAAAGTCAAATTCTGTCTGTAAATGAGAAAAAATATGTTCCTAAAATTTCGAACGTTCAAATGAACGACACTATTTTTTTACTTCTTCTAATAATTTTTTTTTTTTAAAGAAATTTTATTTTTTAGATTAAAATAAATTAATTCTAAACTAAATATTGTTTGCTTTAAATTATTTTTCTTTTTTGGGTAATAATTTTTAAAAAGTCTTGAGGTGGAAAAAAATTTCTTTCATTTGAACGTTTGAAACTTTAGCCACATGAAAAAATTGGGAAAAAACAAAGCTAAATTTTTGTTGCAACTCTGATATATTTTACATAAAATCGTCTCACGTGAAGAGAATGTAAAAAAGAAGATGAACTCAAGTGACACGTACATTTAGCTGTAATTAGAAATCAGAGTTATAATTTTCGTATTTGATGATTTTCATAAATTTTATGAATTTAATAATCGTCATAATACAAAGTTTCTATCGTCTCGCAATAAAATCAGAATTTTACGATTAATATAATGGTAATGTTACTGATAACCATAATTTTAATTACACCAACTATAAAGTTAAACTAAATGTTCTAATTTTCAAATTACGAAAGTGAATTTAAAAGTTTCCAATATATAAACGCATTTATGTGTATGATGGGTAATTATTTTTTAAACGACGAACAAAATTTCTCAATCAATTTTGTGCAATATAGCTTTTATTCATTAGACGTTGATCAGAGACTTTTTTATGGGCAATTTAACATAAGCAAGAAATTACTTCGCGCTTGGGTTTTCTCATTACATAGTTGAAAAGCTTTATATGTACCTATCGTTTAGTCGATAGTGATAAATATTCAAAGGCAATTTCTCGTGCATCATCGATCCATTGCAGTTACGATTAGAGATTACAGTTTTAACTCTGAGTTTTTATGAATTGATGAGATTAATACTATGCCATCTGCATACATGATATTATCGAATTTTATCTCTTTCAATATTTTCCTTTTAGCGCTAGTTGAAAATAAAATTAATAAATAACTAAAATTTAGTTTTTTTTTGTTGTATACTTTCTTTTTCAGTTAAACATTTTGTTTTCAGTTTTGAGAAATGTTTTTTATTTTGTAGCTAAAAGAACTAAAACAGGGTGGCCACAAATATTTTATTTTATTTTTCCCTGACATTTCCCTGATTTCCAGACAAAATTCTCACTTTTTCCCTGGCCATAAAAATAATCTGATTCACTCTAAAAATTATTAGATACTCAAAAAAAAAATGTTCTATTACATTTATTTACAAATTTCATTAAATGTAAAATTATTCAGAAACATCAATAACTAAAATTTTAAATAAGTATTTAATTATTACTTTTCCACAGGAATTAAAATTCTTCAGAACATTCAAATTTAAACCTTTTTGAAACTCAACATAATTTATAAGAATATTATTACAAAACATAAAGAAGGCAATCATGTTTTGTTATAATTTAAATAACCATGAAATTTTTCAACAAAAATTCAATTATTTACAAAAATCAAACAAAAAAAATCCCTCGCAAGAATTCAATTATTTTTAAAAGTAGTAAATTTTCTAAAAAAAACTCAATCATCTGAAAAAATTGTAACAAAATCCGTTGCAACAATTCAACCATTTTCATAAACAATATTAATCGATTATTCGGTAATTGCATTTTTGAATCAATTTTTATTAGAAAATTCTAGAAAAATTTAATTATTTAAAATGAAAAATAAATAATTTATTGAATAATTGAATGTTTGTTAAAATGGAATTCTATTAAAGAATCCTATCAATAAATTTTTTAAATAATTAAATTCTCTTGACAAATTTTAATAAAATTTTTAAGAATAATTACATTTTTCGAGAAATTTGATTAAAATATTGTATCCAAAATTAATTAAAATCCTGCGATGAGTTTTATTATTCATGAAAACAATTTTTAAAAATATCCAAAAATGTTATTAAAATTTTTTTTAATAATTGAATTTTGGTGAAGAATTTTACAATTAATAAAATCCATTCATTTCCTTTTCATGCGATCAACCTTATAAAAATCTTTTTAAATAAGTGATATTTTTCAAAAATTGTATAAAATTTTGTATATTTAATAATTGCACTCACGTGAAAATTTTATTATTTACGAAAATATTTGAATTATTTCAAAGAAATTTATTAAAAATTTCATAAATTATTGAATTTCTGTGA
The DNA here is from genome assembly GCA_032872475.1 of Leptopilina myrica (nomen nudum). Lineage (NCBI taxonomy): Eukaryota > Metazoa > Arthropoda > Insecta > Hymenoptera > Figitidae > Leptopilina > Leptopilina myrica (nomen nudum). Next base: position 8,360,575 of record CM065460.1, read on the forward strand.
AAAATTTTATTACTTTTGAAAATAATTGAATTTTTATAATTATTTATAACTTTTCCAAAATTAAATTTTTTTTTGTATTTTTAATTAAAAGTCTTTTATCAATCTAGTATTTATAAAAATTGTAAAAATTATTCATTACCTAATTTGTAAGTAATAATTTTATGATAGTTCTTTAAAAATTAAGTTATTTAAAAAGAAATTATTGTCTGCAATAGAAAAACTTCAAGGTTTTGTATTATAATTCGTGGTTATTTTTTTAGTTTACAAGGCAAACAAAAAACATCAAAATTTAGAGTTTTTTCATAAATTTTTTAAAATTCGATTTTATCCAGTACTTTTACTAAAAATCCCTGACTTTTCCCTGAATTCGCTGACCTGTGGAAACCCTGTAAAAGTTAAAGGACGTAAATGTTACTGGAATTAAAATTAAAATGGTATAATGTATATTTTTGAGATGAATTCACTTCTAGTGCGGATAAGTGTTTATGGGGAGTTTTACATTTGTAACATTACAACAATGTGTGAAATACTAAACTTGAATTATAAAGTGTTGAGTGTGAAATTTAAAATTCTTTTGTCTCGTACGTACCTTTGATGTATCCCGCGTTGAGTTGAAAGTACACAGAATTTTATGATATACGTATTTTATAAACATTGTTTTTGCAACATGATGTACGTTAAAATTTAGTTGTGAATAGTAAATGAGGAGCTGTTTGCGTACTCTCTTTTTTTTTACAAATATAATGCGATTTTTAATCTTTTTAATTAAAATTAAATATTAATTCTTCTCGGCACTTTTAATTATTTCATATTTATTCGATTCTGGAAAAAAAGAATTAAATGAAACTCAAAATTTCATTTTCGATAAATTGCTCCGACAACATAATCCTCAGATCACTTTAATAAACAAATTCAAAATAGGAATTACACATTACACAAATCTCATAAAATTATAAATAAATTCTATCAAAATTTTACTATTTAATTATTTTGATAATAATCTTTTAGTAGTGCAGGTATTAATAAAGAAATTATAATAATTCTGATATTTTTATTCTATTCATGTCAGGCATTATTAGTGCCGTTCTTGTTATTTGTAAAAATGAAAAAAATACTAATCAATATTTTTTCATTGATTAATTCAATGAACATGAAGCGTGGACATTCCTGCTGCCATGTGTCACGAGATATTGTTTACAGAATGCGTAGAGCGGTGGGTGGATGAAATTCCTTCATATTTACCCTACATGCTGGTGGTACTGTAGGCAACTACTACTGTACAACTATTTTCAATTGATTCAATCACATGGCAGAAACTAAGTCACGAAGTCACAATTTCTTGGGTCCATGAAGTCTGAGTCGAAAACTCTGAGCGAGCAAAAATTTTTATACTCCACGAAGTGGTAACTTTTTTTAAAAATATTCATTATTCGAAAATTTTCTACGTAGAGCTTTTTAATAATTTTTTTAAATCTTTTTAATTTTAGTTTAATTAATAAATATTAATTAACATTTATAATATAATCTTATTGAAAAATAATTTTTCTGTTTAATAAAATTAATTTTTTAAATAATTTTGTAAATAAATTTATTTGTCTACTTTTTAATTTTAAGCTTTAAATTAATTTCATTTCATTTCCCTTTAAATTATTAAAATTCCCTAGGGAATTAAGGAAGCTGGGGAAATAAGCAAGGACTCTTGGAGAATTTACAAAAATATGTGGAGTGTTGGGTATATAAAAAAACAGAAAAAGAGTATACATGGTAAATAATACTAATAAAAAAAGAAAAAAAATTAAAATCCCCTAAAACACCTAAAATCAAACTGTTTCTCCCCATTTCCCGATATTTTCAAGAAAAATTGATAAAAGTTGTCTTTTTTGGTAAAATGGGATAATTTTTTGTTATTTTGGTTATTTTAAAGAAAATTTTTCTACTTTTTTTATGAAAATTGTTCAAATTTTCCACGAACATTATAATTAGCTAGGTATTTAAAAATTCTTATTTTAGAGTAATTTTTATTATTTTTGAAATAAAGTTTTCTAGGAAAAAAAAGAGAAATTATTTTTGAAAATAGTAAAAATCATTATTCTATAAATAAAATTTTTTAATATTAAATTTGACTATTTTTGAAGGAAATTTTTTCTAGTCCCAAACTAATTTTACTAATTTTGTCTCGAATTTTTTTTTCTAATTTACTTCGTATTTAGTAAAATTCTTGGAATTTTAAAACAAAAATAGCGTTGTAATAAAAATATATTGATTAAAAAATTTTTAAAAATTATTAGACTATGAAAAAATAATATCAACAGAAAAAGTTGATGAAAAAATAAAAATAATTGGATAGTGATGACAAAAGGTTAGAAAATATCATCCAAAATAAATTGTATGCGCTATGATACAGTAATTTTTATTTAATTTGAAAATTCCTCATTTTTTAAACTGAATTTCGTATTTGAAAAATAAAATCTCCTTTTTTTTACCTAATATTCCATTAAAAAACCACTGTTATCCTTGTATAAATATTTTGATGATATTTGAGCATAAATTTTTTAAATTATAAGCAAATTTAAAGTGTTTTTAGTTTACAGGTCAAATAGTTAGTTTAAAAAAATTCTAGTTTTCTAAATAGTGTAAAAAACATAAATAATATTTATTTTTCGACTACATTGTTAATTATATTAAAAATGGTTCAAATCTTATATAAAATTATTTTTACAGTAATTTATTAAGAATAAATCATTCAGAAAATATTCTGAACCTTTTTGGAATTTTATTTTTCATAGAAATTAATATAGATTTCAAAATCCATCTGTAATTTTGGAGAAAATATGTTTTTATGTCTACGAAAAGATTTACGAATAAAAAAATTTATTTTTACAATTATTGAAGGATTTTTTTTTAAATATATTATTTTCGGTTGAAAATGATAAAAAATTCCATTGTCATTAACTTTTGAGTAACTTCAGATTCAAACTTTGAAAAAGTTCAATAATTAACTGATTTTCTAATTAATTATTCGGTTTTACTAATTTTAAGATTTTTAAAAAAATTCTTCGCAAAAATTCAATTATTTTTATGAATAATTTTACATTCATCGTAAGAATTTAATTATCTTTATAAATAGTAAAATTTTTGCAAAAATTGAATAATTTTTAAACAAAATTTGAATAGCATTTCACGAACAAATATACAATTATTTTCTAAAATTTTAATAAATCCTTGGAAACAATTAAATTGTTTTTTAAATAGTAAAATCTTTAAGAAAATTTAATTACTTTAAACAAATTCCACTAAAGAATTCAATTGTTTTCTTAATTCGTTATAAAATATTTCGAAAAAATTTAATTTATTTTTGAAATATTAATAAAATTCAATAATTAAATGTTTAGTTTTTAATTATTAACAAACACGATTATTTTAATAACTTGAATAAAATTGTTCATAAAATTCAACTATTTTCAAATTTTTAATTAAAATTATTATAGAAAACTCTATTATTTAAAAAAATAAAAAAATACTTCAAAAAGAATATAATTAGAATTTTCAAATATTTTAACAAAATTTTTTGAAGGAATTGAATAATTATAAAATTTTTTTAATAACATTCTTTGTAATAATTCGACAATTTTTTTAATACATTAATTTTAGAATTGAAAATATTTAAAGATGAAAATTATTAAAAAAGTTAAGAAACAAAGAAGTAAACAACAACTAACTTCAAACTGCGAACAAATTACCAAAATACAACGACTATTAATACAGAAGAATATAGATAGATTGTGATTTGAAATTAATTAGAAAAATAAAAGCCGGCTGAAGCTAGCAGTCCAAATTTTCTATTTAGTGATTATTGATTCTTAAATAACAATATTCGATGTTTTTTTAATCATTAAGTATTATTAAATTTAATGAAGATACATATTAGTAGTTGACGCTTAAATATAGGTGCTGAGTGCGACTGCTAGCTTCAGCCGGCTAAAAATAAATGAATGAATTTCCATTTAAAAAATTGAATAAAAATGGTATTTTTTTTAACATTATCAACCTAAACCCATAAAAAAGAAAATTAATGCAAAAAGCATTAATTCAAAAAGTATAAGTCAAAGTGACGATTTTCTTTTAATTTCTTATGTTGCTTAAATTGTTTCAAAAGTTTAATTAAAATTTTCACATAAAAAATTATAATAATATTAACGATGAAAATGCATTTTACAGAAATGAAAAATTTATAACAAACACAATTAATATGATATAAGAGGGAATTAATAATGTTTGTCTACGTAGTTTTTATTGTCATGCTATTCAGTGGTCACGTGTTTCAATAGTGAAGCAACGACGAAACATGTCAGTGTTAGATTGTGGAAAAATTCCGATCCCATTTTTCCACCTTTAGTGTAGACACTATACAAATGGAGGAGGAAAAGTGGGATCGGAATTCCTTCACGATATCTAGTAACGTTTTTCGTGCCGTTGATAATAGAATTCACAATATTGTCTACTATTCGCTGAATATTGACTTAGTTGCCCCACAGTCAACCTTGCTTCTGAATTTCCAAGGTCCATTAACCTATATAAAAACTGATTTTTTAAATTATTTTTGTCGCTCTATTATTAATCATTAAAAATTATTTTTTTTATTATCAATTTATTTCTTCTTATTATTATATTACTTATCATATTTAAAAGAAATAATTTTAAATTTTTCTCACTTATATTTTTGATTTAATTTCATTTGATTTATTGCAATATTTATAATCGTGATATAATCTAAAAAAAAGTTGCAGAGAAAATCTGATATGACCTATAATTATAAATTTCAATTATTAAAGCCTATAAAACTTAAAAAAAATATTGAGTGGTTTCCAAGATAAAATTTAAAATGTGTCAATACCTCAGACAACGAGACCACGAGAAGTGTCGACTTAATTGACTGATGACGTTTGAGGAAAAATATACCTCGAACATTTTTCTTTTTTGTCATATATATATATATATATATCTGGAGAATCACTGAATTTTATTTTTTAATTTTATAAGTTCAAATTAAAAATGTATTTAATAGAAATTTTACATTCTTTTTTGTTGAAATTATTTCCCAGTTAAATTATTTCATAATTAATAAATTGTGAATTATTATTACATTTAACGTCAATCTTATACTGTAACTGAAATTGACTAGAATTCCCTCCGTGATCGATTTTTCAGAGCCACTTCTCATAACCCAATCAAAGTGATTTGCAATTGTAATTGGTTTACGGCACATTTGGTTGAATTGTTCTGGTAACAAAGTCAGGAAAAAATAGGAAACAATTTTGTAGTTTGGTTTTATGTCCGTTATAGTGAATTGTATGGAAAAAGTCCTAAATTTCTTTAGTAGTAATAATAAATTAGTAATTACTTTTAAGTAAACGTAGGGAAAAAAAATATTTCCTTAAAATATACGACTAATTGTCTATTATCAAATAAATATTATAAATAAGTAAATAAATAAATAAAAAAAAAAACGTTTTCAAAAATTACTGCGCCTTATAAGAAGCAAAAACGAAATTAAATAGTTAAAATTGTTAAAATTAATTTTTCTAATACTAGACGCAATATTATTGTAATAAAAATTTAAATTTAAAGAAGAATTAAATAAATTTCGTTTATTTGAATTTTCAAAACTTTATGGACATCAAGTAAATATTTAATAGATAATAAAAAAGTATTCGGTTATTTAAATCAAATAAAATATTATTGGATCAGAATTCGTGAAATTTTCAAGAAAAACAAAAAGTATTTTTTTGAAATCGAAATTTTGTGAAAACATTTCTATTTGGCCTTAAGGAATGTGACTACCAAAAAAAAATTTGTTTATAAAAGTTATTGCAAAATGAATTTTTCCTGCAACTTTTTAAATAAAACTTTATTTCTCCTGAATGAATGAACCGATTTAAATGAACCAATTGAAAATATAACAGGGATAAAATTTACTTCTGTTTAAAAGTAGAAAAATTAAAAAAAATTTATTTTTCAATTATTATTTAATAAATTTTTTATAAACAATTTTTTTAATGCTCTGCACATTTTAAAAATTGGAAAAATATTTCAACATAGAGCTAAAACTATAAGAAAATAAAATCCGTTGACAAAATTTAGGAGTGACAATTATTTTAAAAGTTATAATAAAAAAAATATATATGTCGCTTTTAAAGTTTCTTAACGGATTTCGATTCTTTATAGTTATAATTGTACGTTGAAATTATTTTTAAACTTTGTTAAAGGCACATAACATTAAAAAAAAATTGATTATAAAAAAAGAAAATAAATAATTATTAAAAAATAGACTTTTTAAAAATTTTCTAATTTTAATCGGAAGTATATTTTATCCCCTTTATATTTTCACTTGATTCATTTAAATCGGTTTATTTATTTATTTTTTGTAAAAATTTTACGAATTTTGACCCTGTTAAAATAAGATTTATTTGTCATTTGAATAAAGGAAAAATATAAAAACAAATAATGTATTTTGCTAAAATCGTAAAGTAAAACTACTTTACCCCACCAGGTGGGGTAAAAAAGATGTGGCTAAAGTTTCGAACGTTCAAATGAACGAAATTCTTTTTCACCTTAAATATTTTTGAAAATTACTATCCAAAAAAGAAAAATAATTGAAATTAAACAATATTTAGTTTAGAATTAATTTGTTTTAGTCTAAAAATAATTTTTTTTGTAAATAAATACAAATTAGAAGATGTAAAAAAATATTGTCGTTCATTTGAACGTTCAAAAGTTTACGAAAATTAAAAGAGACATTTGCAGTGATTTCGTAAAAATCTTATAACTTGATACATGTGGAAATTTAAAATAAAAATTAAAAATTCTGATTTTTAAAGCGTAAAAGGAGAAAATTTGTTTTTTTTACCCCAACCCAACTCAATTTACAAAAATATTTTTCATTACTGTGGAAAGCAAACAAATTTTAATTAATTCTAGAAAAGTATTTAAAAATTTAAAAATGAAAATGCGGCAATGGGAAATTTTGATATAAAAAATAGTAAAATAAAAAAAACTTATTTGTAATTTAGTATATACCGTCGACAAAGGTGTTTATAGAACATCATATAGAGGTACATATATAACAAGCTATGTTCTTGATATTTATTTATTTATTTGAAATTACAAAGCCCAACAGTATATTTGATATATAAAACTACCTTAAATTTCTCATAATTTTTGCATTTCAAATATTTTGTAAATCAAAATTTCGCTTTGACAATTTTGAAAATTATCATGCAAGAGAAGAATGTTTTGATTGCATTATATCTCGGTGTTGTGTGTATGATAATTATTAAACAAAAAAAATTGGTTTACGTGTACGTGGCAAAATTTGAATATCAAGTAAAACACATTTTTCAAAAAAAAAATACAATTTTTCGTAATGGTCCTTTTCACTGGATTTCTTTTATGGTTGCACTCGTGTCACGTCACGCTTACTAACTTTTTCTAACTCATGTCAATAGAAGAAGATATTGCTAAAGACGTGACAAGAATACTGTGAGAAAATTGTTCCAATGGAAAATATCATTAGACACTCGAGAATTATTCAATAATGTTAGACAAAATATGGAAAAAAAAATTGCTGGAATATTTTTATTATATTTGGAAGATTCTTTTGTTATAATTATTATTTAGAAGATTTCAAAGAAGATTCTTCTATATTCTAAACAATATTTTGATGTTTCCTCTTTTGTGAATGTTATTTGGAAAAAATTGTCTTATCCGGTAGATAATACGATTGAGTCTTTAATTCTTGCTATAAATATAGATAAATATACTTAATCTTTTCAACTGTCAATAAATCAATCAGAAAGTTATCAGTGTTTCTAATGCATTAACCACTTGACGATATTTCATCTCAGTCAGCTAATGTGCCCTAAATTAGCTCCTTTGAATTAAATACTAAGCCTCGAGTCCATTAGCGATCACTAGGTAATTAAGCCAGTCTGGGTATAAATTACTTTTCGCGAGACGATAAACTTACTTGCCACACTAAGGCCACAGGAGTACGTAGCATTTGAGGAAATTCTCCTTCCTTTTCAACTGTCACACCAACGTTCCCTAAAATGCTTCCGAAATCCTGATTTGTGGCGGTAAAAACGCATGCATACATAACTCACAAATTATTTAGGTATATAAAGAGCAAATTATTAAATACATCATGAAGCTGAAACTTGCACCCAGTTAATTTTTCCAAAATTTTATGTTGGTTTTAAATTTTCAACAAAGGAAATTTAATTTCCAAAATTAAGAGGATGCTAGTTTTAGAATATTAATAGGATAACTTTAAGATTTTCATGGGTCAGAAAAATCAGGGAAAAAGTCTGGGAGAGTAGAATTGGTCAGGAAAATTAAAGAAAAGTCGGAATTTTTAATAAAAGTACTGAAAAAAATTTATATTTCAGAATTTGTAGAAAAATTCTAAATTTCCGTATCCTTTCTGTTTACCTTATAAAATATGGAACTACCCCGAACTCTAATATAAAACCTACAATTTTTTCTAATTTCGAAAATAATTCATTTTTAAAAAACTAAATTCTTCAAGATCTATCATAAAATTATTATTTCTTTATTCAAAGAATAATTTCACTTAAATGTATTAAAGTTAATTGAATTTTAAAAGAGTTATGTTTACAATTTTCATAAGTAGATGAGTTTTAAAACTTTTCAATTTGAAATTTTGTAAATTTTCAATTTTGAATGAATTTGATTAGAAATTGAGAAGAACTTAGATTTCTGAACAATTTTAATAATTCTTATTCTTCTGAAATTAGGTAAATTATTTTAATACATAATTAATTAATAAACATAATGCACTTATGGAGGAACTCTAAAAAAATTTAAACTTGCAGAAAAAAATAATTGCAAACATTCAATTATTTATAATTTTTTTTAAATTTTCATCAATATTTCAATTTTCTTTATAAATTAGAAAATTCTTCTCCAAAATTCAATTATTTTCAAATTAATAAAATTTAGTACAATAATAAATTTTTTTCAAAAATTGGAATCAAAATCTTTGTAGGAATAAAAATATTTGCATAAAAATATAAACAGACTTTACTTTAGCAATTCGATTATTTTAATAAATAATAAAATTCTGCGCAGGAATTCAATTATTTTTAGAAAGTGTAGATAATTAAAATCCTTTATAAAATTTTAATTACATATTTCCATAAATAATAAAATTCTGCAAAGAAAAATTTATTATTTTACAAGGTTGTACTAAAATTTTTCGCTTCAATTCAATTATTTGAAAAATAATATTCTGCTCAGGAATTTAAATATTTTCAAAAAATACTAATGCAATTCTTCTCAGAAATTTACCTATTTTCAAAAAATTATAAAGAAATACTTCCCGAAGATTTAATTGCTTTCTTTAAATAGTAAAGTTATTCGGATAAATTCAATTACTTTCTTTAAGGGTAGTTAAATAATAAAATATTTTTCATTTTTCAAAAATTCTTTTCAAGATTTCAATTACCTTTGTTTTTAACCAAATTCTCCTCCAAAATTGAATTATTTTCACATACTTTAAAAAAGTAATTGGCAACATTTCAATTATTTAAAAACTTTTATAAACTTTAATAAAATTCTTTTCTAAAATATTAATGCAAATTTTTAATAGAAATCCAATTATTTTCAAAATTTTTAATAAAATCCTATAAAAGAATTGAATAATTTTCAATTTCAATTAAATTATATTTAAATTCATCGAAAAAACTTGAAAGAAAATCCATTATTCTCATAAGTAATAAAATTATTGTTCTTAACAATTTTATTAAAATTCTTCGAATTTAATTATTATTTAAAAAACTTATTCATAAATTCTTTATGAGAATTCATTTTTAAAAAACACAGAATTACTGAATAAATTATTTTCTTTTTGAATTTAAATAATTGAATTCTCGTAAAATTTTCAAATAAAAATTGATTCAAAATTGGATTTCGGTTAAAATTTTAGATAATATTTGAATATTAGAAGCATTATAATGATAAATTTTTATAAATAATTGAATTTTGAAAAAATTTGAATTTTTTTTTTTTGTATTTATTTAAAGTTTCTTTTCTTATATTTAATTGAAGAATTAACGAATTATCGAAATTTGTGTTAAATTACATTGTAATCAAATAGATTTGAAAATTGTCAAAGAATATTTGTCAAAAATTATTAAAAATAATTGATTTAAAGAATAATTTTATTTAATAATTGAAGAAAATAATAACTGTATTGAAATGATGAAAATCATTTTGAAAAAGTTGCAGTAACAATATTGTTGTTATATATAACAATGATTAAACTCAACATTTTCTGGGTAAACAATTGGTTTATTCTTTGTAAAAAAATTTTTTTTTGTTACACAAAAAATCTCGCTTTGACGTCCTGCGTATTAGAAAAAAAAAATTACAGGTTAGTGTCTATAACTAATTCTTATTCTGAAGAAAATGACCTTTAAAATAAACTTAAGATGATTAAAAAACGTTGAGTATTTACGTCGGTGAAGTTTGCAACGTTTATGATCAACGATTGAAAGAAAAAAAATTATTTTCTACCAAAAAGAATAAAAATTTCTGTTCACAAATATTTTTTTTTGTAAATCATTATTAAAAATATTAAACGCACTATTTTCTGTACAAAAATTAATAAAAATTTGCTTAAAAAAGTATTTTCTTTCAGAAATCGTTGATTATAAACGTTGTGAACTTCACCAACGTGAGTATTTTAGAAGTTATTCAAATTTTTGTAAAACATTAAAAATGCCAATTGTTATAAATTTCTAAATAAAATATTGGCCAAACCACTTGTAGAACTAGGTCTTATTCTTTTTAAAATTTTATCCTCTTACAAAACTTGTACCGAAAAAAATGTTAGTTTTCATAAATTTTATGTTAAAAAATGCTTTTAATTTCCTTAAAAATGGGTAGACTGACAATCTTAGCCGGTACTGTAAGTTGTTCGTATTTTAAAAACGTTTGAATTAAATTTTTTTTGAAAATTTTGATTCCTGTGGCAAAATAGTAATGATTAAATATTTATTTAAAAAAGGAGTTATTGCAGAAACCGTATAAGTCCATTTTTTATGAAAATCACTTTTTTATTGAAAATTTAGCTTTAAATGCAACTTTACAATCTGGTAAAATATTAAATAAGTGACTAAACTCTAAATCCTTTTAAAAAAAGGTTAAATTATCATTTTGTGCAAAAACTTGTGATATTCTTTAATAAATTAAATTTTCTTGTGATATTCTTGACGTGTATTAGTAATTTATATAAAACAGTTTATATTATAACTGAAATTCACTTAAAAAAAGCAAAAAGTGATATTCGTGACTGAATTAATTTAAAATTAGAAAATATTGAAAATTGGTTAAATTTATTCTAACAACAATTTTATTATTTATAAAACGTTACTAAAAATTATCCAAATTCAATGTTTTAAATAAATGGTATTCAATATTTAATGAAACTTTGATACTTTACTCGATTCAATAAATTGTCTGTGTTTTTCATTTCATTTTGTGCAGAAACAGCATATAAATGTTAATTTATTTGTTTATTTCTTATATTAAGTAGATAAAAAATTAATCACATTGGATTTTTTAACTTATAAGTTACTAGAATATAATGCAGAAAGCAGAATTAGAAAAAATCTCAACATTTACAAGTAAAACAGTTTTTATTGATTCCTGAACAATTTCGATTTATGGATTTATGCTGTTTCTGCACAAAACGCTTCATTTATAATATAAAAATTTGATTGCCTTTATTGAAGAATTGGAGGCAAAATATATGTGAAATGAATATTACATAATATATATCTGATACATCATTTACGCACAGGTAATTAATATATTTTATGTTTTTATTGGGTTATTCACTATTTGGTGAAAATTCACTGGTATTTTTTATACTCATACTGAATATGATTGGTCTCATTATGAGTAACTTTTATGTAAGCTCAAAATGAGACATTTTGCATTTTTCTTGCAACTCCTTTTTAGTATCGTACGCTACTCATTTTGAGACCAAGTTTTTTCTGTGTCAGGGAAGAAGAAAATTAAATTTTTTTGGCCACCCTGGTTTGACTAATTTAGGAAATATTTTAGAAGAGAAATGATACATGTGTGGAACGGGGATATATATATATATATATATATATATAATATAAGATACAAAAATTGCAGAAAGTTTTTTACTGTTTGAGGACAATATAAAGAGAGACAAAAAGAAGTATAAAGGATAGTAGGAGGAGGAGGAGGAGGGTCTCGAGTACTGAAAGAAGCAAAACGTAAGATGAGATTAATGTCTCCATTCGATGTTCCTGAAGTTTTCATCTTCGAGCAGTATCATCCTCAAACCCTTTCGCTCTCCCCTCGTAAATAACGCTGGTACGTTTCAATTTTTCACAAAGACTCACATCATCAATCTCCTGGCTTGTGATCCATGGTGCTAAGTTTCAGGACCTCCGTAATGCGATCCAGGTGCGTGAATTTGCACGTGGCACACGTTAGAACTGTTCTTCATTAGATAACTTGATTTGTAGTATTAAACTGCTTTCTCAAGAACCTTGGGCGACAAGTTTATCCTGATGTAATCTTTACTCCATGGCAAGTGTAATTCTCTGCGAGATATATCACTTAGGCACCCAGGGGATGCTGAACATGACAGCTCTAGAATTGCTTTTTATTATTTTCTATATATTTATATGGTCCGACGCGACGTGATGTATGTGTATGCAATAGACATTCAGTTTGTCATCCTTTTTCAAAAATTTTTGAATCATTTATTTTCAAGGAAATACTCTCTTTTCGTTGTAGGTATACGTATACTGAACATGTCTTATTAGTTCAGATTTTCTTATTTTGGGAATTTATTTATTCATTTAGGTTACTATTCCATTTTTAATCAATTGCTTCCTCATACTGAGGAAGTATTGTAATACCAACATTTTTCAGGTTCGATTTTTTAACATATCTTTATGTTATTTGACCTCAGGAGTTCAAAAATGACATTTTTAGAAAATGTCATTTCGTGAGTGTGTGTAAACTTCATATTTCCATAAATATCTCCAAATTATAAAGAGCTTTTGGGCTGAATTTTTTTTTTTAAATTGTAGGTCCCATCTGTGGACATAAAATGAGAGTACTTTGAGATAGATTAATAAAGTTTAACTATTTATTTTTTTTATTTTTAATTTTTCAACAAAACGTTTTTTGCCCATAACTTTAAAAAAGTGTTAGGACACCTATAAATGTTTTCTCTAATTTTTTTTAGTTTTTTTAGACGCATCTTTTGAGCCCAGAATGAACATTTTTCGTTCATATTCACCGGAGATATTAAACTTTTAAAAATCAAAAATTTTGGAAAATAAGACTTTTTTGAGAATTTTGTTGAAAAATGTAGAAATAACATTAAAACCATAGTTACCAACTTGAAGAGCATTAAAAAACGCTTCGACTGACCTATTTTTGAAGCTATTTCGATTAGAAATAAAGAAGTTATTGATATTTTAAAAAATAGAAATTGTAAAAAAAAAATTTTTTTATGTGAAAGTATTAAATAAAGAGAAAAAAATATTACAGCACTTAAGAATAATTGTTCAAAATTTATACTTTGATGTAAACATTCAAAAATTTTAGCCGAAAAAGTGGATCTAGTTTTACAAATTTTAATTTTTTTAACGCTAATATTTTTTTATGCCTTTCATCCAATTTTAAACAACTTCTCAAATGGATTTGAAAAAATATTTAAATTTTGAAAAAGAAATTTTAAACTGCTTAAAAATAAATTTTTTTTTACTACACTATGTGTTTTTAGGTGAAAAATGATGCAAAAAATAATATAAACTTTTTTATGATTTAAATTTAACGGGGTCAAAATAAAACTAGTGCCTCTCCTTAACTTGTTTGCGTGAAGTAATTAAATTTCTTTTTTTGTTCATAACCTGCTTTGCACTTACCTACTAAAATCTACTATTTAATTTTTTTTCTTACGATTTGCCACTATCTGGATACTTTTTTTATATTTGAAACACTAAAAGCTATTTTTTTAGAATTTGCTTTACTTCAAATTTATTAACAGTTAAATTAAGATACATTATTTTCAAAAACGTAAACAAAATTCTTTCAAATGATTCAATATTACTTTCAATATCTACTACATTATAATAAAAAATTAGCCAAAGGAAAACAATTATTTAAAATTTTTTTTTATAAATTCTTTGCAAATATTCAATTATTTTTATAAATAATAAAATTTTCACAGGTAATCAATTATTTAAAAAGATTTCATAACATTTTTTGAAAGTATTCAATTATTTTTATATACAACGAAATTATTCTCAGGAATTCAAATATTTTTAAAAATATTAATAAAATTTGTTCCAAGAATTCAAATATTTTCATAAACGATAAAACTCATTGATAGATTTTTAATTATTTTTAATACAATAATTACAATACAATTTTTAATTAATTTCATTAAATAATTAGATTTTTATCAAAACCATTAATAAAATTGTTTAGAAATATTCAATTATATGCAATTTTTCAAACTTTGTCCAAAAATTCAATCATTTTAATTAATAATAAAATTCTTTGCTGAAATTCAATTATTGTCAGAAATAAAAAAAAAATTCATGGAAATTCAATACTTATACAAATTATTTTCAATATTTTTAAGAAAGTTCTTCACAAAAATTAAAATATTTTTAAAACTAATAGTATTATTTACAATTATTTACCGCAATCTAATTATTTTTTATTTCTATAAATAATAAAATTTTTCTCAGGAATTAAAATATTTTTTCAGAATATTAATAAAATTATTTGTAAAATTCTTCTTGAAAATTTAATTATTTTCAATATTTTAAAGAAAATTCTTTACAAAGATTTCATTATTTTCAAAAGTAATAGAATTTTTTACTGGAATTCAATTATTTTTAAAAATAATAAAATTTTTACGAAACATAATTATTTTAAAAAATGTAAGGAAATTCGTCGCAAGAAATCAATTATTTTCAAAATTAAATTGAAATCTTTTAAAATTGTAATTGTTGTAAAACTGCAATAATATTTAAATCTGCATTTTTTGGTTTTCTTTTAAATTTTATTGGTTTCTCAAAAAATGCTTCAACTTTGAATAATTCAATTTTGGCCTAAACTTCAAAACAAAAATTTGAATAATTTTATTTCAAAATTTTAACAAAGAAATGAGTGAATTTTTGAATGAATTACAGTTGTAATTTTTAGAAATAGTTAAATTTCGAAAATGTTTAACTTTGAAATCATTTAAAATGTTTTAATTCTTGTGAAAAAATAAATAGTTATTTATTTAAATATTTATTTAACAAAAATCATTATTTAAGTTTTGAATGTAATTTAATGCAATTAAATTTTATATTTTAAAGAATTTTATTTTTATTTTTACTGTTGAAAATTATTTTTAAATATAATCATATTTTTGAAGAATTCTAACAAAACATTTGAACAATTCAGAACTCATGTTATTAGCAGGATGAGAAAAAAAGTAAATATATTGTTGATTAGGAAAAAGTCAGGGTAATGAAATATAGAATCAAAATTTTCAAAGTCAGCAACGAGTTTTTTTTAGTTGTCAAATTTTTCAATAGCTACTTTTTCATAATCTTTAATCTACTTTTATAAAATTAATTATCCTGTGCGAAATCTGACATAATTATTTCTCCCTTTGACAATAATTTCCACTCTATGTTATTTTTGCAATAAAAATTTTTTTTTTTTGGTGCATTAAAAATTTTGGATTCCACTTCTTTACTGTGTAGAGTAATTAACGCGTCATTTTGCAAGAAAATGAAGATATTAAATTTGTTTGAAAAACGTACTCGGTGCAAGTGAGTTTAAATTTTTGCTTTTGAATAAAAGTCAAAGAACTCTTGGATTTTCATTACGGGTGCTTTTCAAACAAGATTTGACCTCCACTGAAACTGCATCGAAAAGAGAATGGTGGTTGATAGAAAGAAGGAAAAAGAAAAAGAAATGTCTGCATTTGTATGTGTTTGTGTTGTTGTTGTTGTTGTCGTCGTTGTGTATATGGCTTTCGTTGGTGGAGTTATTTTCAAGATAATAAAAGAAAGAACAGTAGTTCCTTTTCGACCTTATATAAAACACATTCCTCCCTTATTTTCTGCAATAAACTTTGATCACCTAGATTTTTAGAATGGCTTCAAAACAATTTCGAAACTATTGCTAATAAATTTTTTTCTCAATTTATAATTTTAACTTTTTTTTATAATGGCTTAGGCATTATTTTCTTTTTTTTCTTGCGAGAGTTTAAAATTTTGTCAATGAAATAAAAAAAATGTCTTCACATTATCTTTTATGTTTATACTGTTTCTGGAAAAGCAGATAGTCATTGTAATAATCCTTTTGTTAATATGAGAATATAATTTCGAACATTGTGGTTTATTTAGAACAAAGGGATAACCACAGAATAAATGAGAAGGTTTCAGAAATTTGCAGAAATAATGAGGTCGAAACTGAGAAAAGGAAAGAAAATTTACATCAAAGGGAATATGAGTATATGAAGTGATAAAAAGAAGAGGAAAAAATAGATTTATTTTACCTATGATATATCTCAAGTTTAGTGTCAAATTCGCAAAGAAAAAAATATTGAATTTTCACCATTATAGAGCAATTAGAAACTTTTAAAAGACTTTTTTTATTTTCTAATTACAAAACGAAAGTAAAAAAAAATATTAACTGAATTTTATTATTTTCGTTTGTATTAAAAGCAAAGGGTTTTCAAATTAATTCGCAAATATAATACAAATTATGTGTGTGAATTAATTTTTCTTTAATATACTTCTGATTTTAATGGTCATTAAATAAAAAATGAATTGTTTTGTTGAATTATACGATTTCAAAATGCATTCTAAAAAAAGTAATTATATTTAAATTTTAAATAAAGTTACTCATCAGTGTAGTTGCATTGTTTTGCTCTGAATTCAACAATAATTTAAATAAAATGAAATTCAATTATTCATTCAACTAGTTTAATTTATAATACGTAAATATATACTGATTAATTTACTTTGTTTCCTTTGAAACAGAAAATTCATTCAAAATGTATTTGAACAGAGAAACTTTATTAAATTTATTAAATTTATAAACGAAAATTTCTACTAATTTGATATTAAACTTATAACGTTATACAGAAAATTAAACTTTATAATCTCTAAAGTTATTTATGATTTCTACATTTTAGACAACAAATGTTCCGTAATGTTTATATGTTCAATTTAATCACGTAAAGTTTCTTTACTTCATTTTATCAACACTTCATTCTTATTTTGGATTTTAGAATTTTTCAAAAATAATATCTTTATATTCTTTCTAGTAATGATAATAAATATCTACTTATTTATTTAAATACAAATGAACGGGATATAATAATAATAATAATAATAAGTTCTTTGTTGATTATGGTTCATTTCTAACATTGTTGTCATTTTTTTCTTGCTTTTATTTTTTGCCTCTCATATAAATTTTACTAGCTCTAAAATTTGTTTTTTTGCATTTTGTCGTCGCTGACTGAATTGTTTAAAAGTTGGCTCATAGAAAAAGTAGGGCACGTTGCCAGAGTTTCCTGACCGACAATAATGAGGAAATGGATGGAAGACCGATATAAAGGACATTGTGGTTTTTCTGGAGATTGTGGATTATTGATCCATACTCGAGCGTATGCAACTTTTAGTGACATATTTAAAAATTTTAAACATTCAAAAAAGCTTGCACTAAAATAAACTTGCAATGCTTTCTATCATGTTCAGAAATCATAGACTATAAGCAGTTTCACCTTTGTTTAAAGTTGATAAACATTAAACTATTTGACACTTATATTTTACCTATATTATGTTAATTTTCACCTTTTATTTTTTTTTACCTATTTCGCTAATTTTAATTTATCTCAGCTATTTTGTAAATTTCTCACATAATAAAAAAATCACTATGTTCCCTGAAAATAATTACAGGCATCGGACTGAATTTAGGAATAAAGAAAAGTATTAAAAAGTTTTATAAAATGTTCCGAATATAAAAAAAATGTTAATGGTTATAAAAATTCCAAATTGTCGCACATAATATTTATTTATAAATAACGAGAATTGTGTTTCAATTATAAGCGTTATAAATGTGGACTAAAAAGTCAATTTAAATTATTGTCACAGTTAAATTTTTTGCGTTTTATTGATTCTAAAAGTATAAAAAAGTTTTTGAGAAATAAAATGCTGGTTTAATTTCTCCACTTGAGAACGCCAAGGTCACCACCAGATGTCAGGAAAAATTCCAGGAAGGAACTGAACTGTCAAGTGGTGACCTTGATGTTTGCAGATGAAGAGCAGCATCTCCATATTTCATCTCAATTTGTTCGTAATTTTATAATATTACTTACAAACACAATCTAAAGAAGTTTTATAATTATTATAAATAAATTTCAATTTTTTTATTCATAGAATTAATTTTTTCACTTATTAAATTTATGTTTAAAATCCCGGTATAAGGAACAGTACAATTAGTGGCTTTTTTGACGAAATAAGTGTCATTAGTTGGAATGAAAAATTTATTTTTAAATTTTTATTAAAATTAAAATTGTAATAAAAGGAAAAATAAAATAATACAATTAAAAAAAATTTTAATACAATTTTTTCAAACGATTCAATTACTTTCAAAACTTTTTCGAAATTCAATTATTTTCAATATCTACTACTTTATTAGTTTCTCAAAAGAATTAAATTATTTAAACAAATTTTTTATAAAATTCTTTGCAAACATTTAATTATTTTCATAAATATAATTAAAATTGCAAAGGAATTCAATTATTTTGAATAAAAATTAGTAAAGTTCTCCGCAAGAATTTAATTATTTTTATAAATATTTAATAAAATTCTTCTCAGAAATACAGAATGCAATATTTAATATTTGCTGAAATTCAATTATTTTTAACAAATAATAAAATTTGTATGTAAATTCAATTATTTTCAAAAATTTTAATAAATTGTTCGCAAGAATTCAATTATTGGTTTTTATAATAAAACCTATTGCAGGATTTCAATTTGTTTTCATACAATTTCAAATGAATTAAATTTTGTTCCAAAATTTTAATAAAATCCTTGAAAATCCATTCAATTGTTATCAATACAATTTGCATAAAAATTCTTGAAAATATTTAATTATTTTTAGAAAGTTTAAAATTTGTTAACAAAATTGACCTACTTTTAAAAACTGTTATTAACTGTTCAGAAATTTCAATTATTTTCTGTTCAATTTTAATAAAATTTCTTGTAAGAACTTAAATTTACCTCGAAACAATTGGATTTGCTTTTTTGCAAATTTTATTATTTTAAAATTATTTTTGTCCATTATTTTCATAAATTATATTTGTGAATTTTCTATCCACAAGAATTCAATTAATTATTTATTTAATTTCATTTAATTTCAATTTTTTTTTTACATTTTTAATTAAACTCTTCGAAAAATGAAATTATTCTTGAAAGTTTTATTAAATTTTGTCTGAATTCAATTTTAAGAAATATTGAGTTGATCAATAAATTATTTATTTTCAGTATTTAAATAATTGAATTTTCGTCGAACTTTGTAATAAGATTCATGATTTAAATATGCTTTTCAATTAAAATTTTAGGTATCAGTTGAATATTAAAATCATTGTAATACACTAAAAAATTTTTTTTTTTACAAATTTTCAGAAATACTTAAAATTTTTAATAAATTTTAAAATAGAAATCTTTGAAAATTTTAATTGTTGTAAAACTGTAATACTAATTGCACTTTCAGTTCAAAATATTAAGGGATTAAAGTTTTGAATAATTTTATCTAAAAATGTCAAGTTCAAAATATAAATGGATTAAAGTTTTGAATAATTTTATCTAAAAATGTCAAGTTCAAAATATAAAGGGATTAAAGTTTTGAAAAATTTTATATAAAAATGTCAAGTTCAAAATATAAATAGATTAAAGTTTTGAACAATTTTATCTAAAAATGTCAAGTTCAAAATATAAAGGGATTAAAGTTTTGAATAACTTTATTTAAAAATGTCAGGAAAAAAATGATTCAACTTTTGGAGGATTTACATTTTGCAATTTTTTACAAACAGCAAATTTCAAAAAAGCTTTACATTGAAATAATTTAAAATATTTTAGTGTCTGTGCGGAAATATATATATATAGGTAGGTATTTAAATATTTATATAAAAATGTTCTTCTATTTTTAAATGTATGTAATTAAATTTGGAAATTATGCAAAAATTGAGTCGTCTTTAATTTTCCGATAATGACTTTTTTGCTAATTGCTGCTTCTTGAAAAATTAATTATCGATTACGAAGCTTGCGAAGAAAAAAAGTTTCTGTGATCCTTGATAAATATAATTGATCATATATAATTCTCGAATTTTCAGTTGTCGAATATATATTTTAAATAGAAAACTCATGCGTATAGGTATAGAGTGTAGTGTATATAGAGAACAGAGTAGAATAGTGAATATCCGTTAAATATTGAAAAATAAATTTACTATTTCGTGATCAGTTAAAGTGTACCTAAACAGAGGAAAATTCAATCCAGAATCATGAATGTTTAAATACATCGTTTGGAAATTGTATTAAACATTAATGTTGAAAAGTAATTAGAACAATAAACCTCTCGTTTTCAATTATCCAAATTGCGACTGCTAGTCATTGAATAATTATTACAGAAAATCAGTTGCTGCATGCTATCGTTAAATTTCAAAATCAAAATCACTTAGCATGTTTAGAGAAAAACATCTGTTGTGAAATTTTTGCTTTTTTTATTTCTCTCTCTCTGTCTCTTTTTTTTTTTTTTTTTTTTTTGCTGTATAGTTTGTGTGTATTTTATATTTCTTATAAACATTCCCGAGTGAAGACGATGCTTTTCGATGGAGAGTTCAATTGCACAATTCCCGGTTTGATGCATCACAAGTCTAGCTTTTGTATTAAAGGCTATCCGCAGAGTCCGTATCCTTCTTCTTTTCTCATATTTATCTCTCCCTTACCTTCACTCCTCTGTACCTTCTTTGCCCTCCCTCGTCGTCTCACACATCTCTGGCATCCAACATCTTCCCATTCCAGCGTGTATGCTATGCGGAGACTGTCGGACCTGTTTGTCGGATTTGGAACTCAGTTAGCGCTCAAACGTCGTCAAGCGCGCTTTCTCCGAACGTTAAATCAATTTTTAATCGTTCTGTGATTTATTATTGTGCATATATCGCGTTTATTATTTGCTTTTCATCGGAATTTTTCATATTTACACAACGAAAAAAAAGTTCAGTGCATTTCTTTTGAAATTTAATATCGGAAGACTTTGGTTTCGATAAAAGGAGTTAATGTGGATTTATTTCGAATGATACTTTATTTATTGGATTATTATTAAACCTCAGAGCTGAATTCAGCACTCTCCGGTTTGAAGGTAGATTTCATTTTATTTCATTGTTGATATTTTTTACTTTAAGGTATATTTTAAGAAAAAGCAGTTTAAGAAAAGCTGCAATTCATTGCTCGCAGGAATTAACATACAGGAAAAAATTTTTTGCTCTGAACGTTTAAAGTAAACAAAATTTTTTACGCGGAGAAGAAATTTTGTTTGGAACAGCTAAAAATTTTACGATATCAATTTGTTTCAACTAAAACATTTACCATATTTTCGGGAAACTTATCGCTGGTCCAGGTGAAGTTTTTTTTCTTCAAATATTTTTAAATAATTTTTTTTTAATAATGTAATTTGAAGAATGTTTACATTATTAATTTAAACATTGTTTCACTTTATCATTCTTTTTTTTATTATAGAACTAAAAATTACATTGAATTAAGGAAATTTTAATTTTATTCAATTAATTTAATTGCATGTGATTGCATTTATCTTGTTAATTAAACAATTATTTACTTGTTTCAAATAAATTTTTTCCCGAGTTTATTTTCTATTTACAAAATTAAGCTACGAAGGAGAAAAATATTTTCAAACAGCAAATACAAAAAATAAGCTGACATTCCCATATCAGGGAAAATTTCTCTAGAAAATGTCTTTTCTTTCAACGACTATTGTGTTTTTATTTAAATTTCTTTTCTTTCCTTCAAGTTTTTCTTTCTCCATTCCCATATCATTTATCTACTGCAAAAAAAGTGAACTTTATTCCTTGGAAAATTGACAAAACAAAAAACATTCTGAATTTTAGTGAGTGAAATTGTCGGATTTTCTAATTATTGATTAAATTCATTAGAAAATTTAATGAAATGGTGGTTCATATTTTTTATTTTATTTCTTTAAAAAAGTCACTAAGTACTATTTCTTAAACGGAGATTTTGAATATAAATTTATTTAAAGAAGAAATTAGTTTTAAGGTTATAAAACTTGGAAAACGTAAAAATGCCACAAATTAAAGTAAATTAAAAATTAAAATGCGTTTGTATTAATTGACAAACTTTCTAAATTTGATTATAAATAATTATTGAATTACAAAGATTGACGAATGTCTTAAGATTGAATATGCAGAGATGCCACTCTCCACTTGTGAACGCCAAGGTCACCGCTAGATGGCAATTCAGTTCCTTCTTGGAATTTTCACTGACATCTTGTGGTGACCTTGGCGTTCTAAAGTGGAGAAATTAAACCACCATTTCTATAAATAACGAAATGCAAAATTTTAGTAATAAAAATTAATAACGAAATATTAGTTTAAAAATAATTTAAATTATGTTTTTAATGTAATAACGCTTTTTCAAACACAAAACATAATTGTAAATAAATAATATGCCACTATTTGCAACTATTTCGATCATTTTATGACACTATCGATCCTATTTTTTTATTTTTAAACTCAGTCCGAGCTCTATAATCAATAAATACTTGTATTGCAAACAAATTTCATTCACTTGAACGTTAAATAAATAATATAGAAGTAAGTAAATAGAATAATAAATGATATAAAAATAAATAAATATATATAAATAGAATAGCAAATAATAAAGAACTAATAATAGACAGTAATTTTCAGAAATATTTACACATAGTAAATAAAATTCAATTCACGTGAGCGCTGAGAGAACATTATTGATCACGAACTGACATAGAAAATCTTAATTGACCGTATTAAAATTGAAGGCTATTGATTTGTTTGCAACTATTAATTATTGAGCATATAATTATAGAAGGACTATTGATTATTTAATTTGCAAATTTTCTTTCTTGGAAGAAGACATGCGCGCTTATGGTTGCACAATTCTAATTCTGTGACACGAGTTCCCATTTTATTCTTCTTCTTCTTGTCTTGTGAATAAAATCTCTGAAATGCAACACAAATTTTGATTGTCTAACTGCTTTATAAATTATGCCCGTAGCTTATTATTATGTGACCATAATTGTATGTTTAATCGGCTTTACACTTGGTGCTCATGATTATACTTTAGAGCTGATGTTTACATTGCACAAAAATAATTACATGTAATTTTTATCACACAATTATATAAACTTTCTAACATTAAATGTCATTTAATTGCCATATAACATTGTGCCTCTTTAGCATTTTATATAAAATCGTCGCTGAAAATTTAGTAATAGTTCAAATTTCTTAATATTGAATTTTATGTCTATATTTAGAAAATAATTAGTTTATCACTTAGGAGGATTTGATTTTTAAAGTGTTTTATTAATGCTTTTAGTTTTTATAAAATTTTCTATAAACTCGAGAATTTTTTGTTTTTAGCAGAACTTTTTATCAAGAGGTTTTCAAATTTTTATTATAGATATTTTTTTAATTTTCCTGGAAAATAATATTTATGTAAAACAGTGTTTTCTTTATCCTCTTAAATTTAAAATTCTTGAATAAAAATTATTAAAATTTTCCTTGAACATTACAATTAGCTAGATACTAATAATTCTTATTTTTAGAGAAAATTGTATTATTTTTGATGAAGTGAATTTTCTATTTTTTATAAAAAAAACATTATCTTTGAAAATAGTAAAAGTTATT
The DNA here is from genome assembly GCA_032872475.1 of Leptopilina myrica (nomen nudum). Lineage (NCBI taxonomy): Eukaryota > Metazoa > Arthropoda > Insecta > Hymenoptera > Figitidae > Leptopilina > Leptopilina myrica (nomen nudum). The sequence continues at coordinate 8,384,648 of CM065460.1, forward strand.
CTATAAAATTAAAATCTTTACTATTATTAAAGGTAATTTTTCTTAGTCTGAAATTAATTAATCTGAAATTTTTTTTGTATGTAGTAGAATCAAATAAAAAGCAAATTAAAAAATTTATTAATGCCGTAAAGGTAATAAAATCGAATAATCTTTACAGACTATTAAAAAGATTTGCTTTCTCTCAAACATTATTTTATTTATTTTTTTATTCATTAAGAATTTGGTAATTTTCGCTAGACTCGAGTTCACATGTCATTAAAATACGCCAGAAAATGCTGGCAATTTTCGTTGTGTTTTAAATCTAAAAATGCTATTTCTGTATGCAAATTTAACATAAATGAGACTTGTTAACTTGATAATATAAATAGTAAGTAAAATCAGACTAAAAATTTGAATAAAAATATGTAAATCCATATGAATATAAAAACTCCAATTTCGAATAACAAAATAGTCTGGAAAGTATTAAAATAATATTTTTACACAAATTTATTGATGAAAATTGGAAAACAAAACAAAAACAAATTTAGTTTTGGAGATGAAGTTTTAAATGGAATAAATAAAAACTCGATTAAAATAGTAGGCTTTGTGTAAAAAAAAGCGTATAAAAACTTTATTTCTGTGTAGAAAATCGAGGAATAAAAATAATATTTCTAATTAAAAAATTTGAAAATTTAAAAAAATTGTGATTAACATAATTTGTTTGTCAAAATTGTTTTTATATGATTGAATTCTTTTGAGAAATTTTATTAAAATAATAAATATACAAATTATTGGAAATAAGAAAAATTTTTGAAACTAATCAAAATTTTGCAATAAACTTTATTAAAATTATTGAAATTGTTGAATTTTATTACTTTTGAAAATAATTGAATTCTTGTGATGAATATTGTTAGTTATGAAAATAGTTGACTTCCTTCGAATGATTTTATTATTTAATTGCTATAATAAAAAAAATTAAATACTTGAAAAGAATTGGTAAATTTATGAAATACATATTAAAATTAGTGCGAATGCTTTAATGTCAAATTTTAAAACATTTGATTTTTTCGAAGAAAATGATGCAAATTCTATGTTAAATAATTGAATTGTTGTAAAATTTATATATTTTTTTGAAAATTATTGTAATTCGTGTCGAACTTTGTCAAAATTGTTTTCAAATAATTGAATTCTCTTGGAAAATTTTATTAAAATAATAAAATATTAAAAATCATAGAATTAAGAGAAATTTTTGAAAATAATTGAAGTTTTGCAATTAATTTTATAAAAATTCTTTTTTAAGAAGAATTTTATTACATTCAAAAATAATTAATTTTCTGTAATCATTTACAGTAACTTCTCCAGACTTAAATTTTAAAAATTGTTTTAAACTAATTTTTTTCTATAAATTCATCATTAGTTTTAATAATTATTTAAATTTATATTGACAAATTTAAATAATTTCAAGAAGAATTTGAATTATCAACATTGTGCAAAAAACTGTTTTTTTTAAATTTCTAATAAAATTCATTGAAAAGAAAAATTTTCAAAAATTTTTAAATTGAATCCTTTGATGTTCATATATTTATTTATAAAATTTTCAAACGTAATTCTCAAAAAAGGAATTCATTTTGAAATATTTAATTAAAATTAGTCATTAAATTATTTATAGGTAATATTTTTATGATAGTTCTTTAAGAATTAAGTTATTTAAAATTAAATAAATTATTGTCAGAATGAAAATCGTGAGGGTTTTGTTATTTTGTATTAGAATTCATGGTGATTTCATAAGTTTATCAGGTTAACAAAAAAGACACTAAAATCCAGAATTTCTTGTGGATAATAAAATTTTTATTTTTTCCACCTAATATCTTTAATTTAAATAAATATGATTACAATTTCACTGCACGGTACTGTCGCAGTTGTATCAACTCAACATCTCAACCATTTTTAATATTTCATTAGACAGCATTATGCTTCTAATTCTAAATGATGAATCATTATATTTTAACATATATTTTCTTAGATTAATACAGAAATTATTCTTTTAAAAAAGTTTAATTCAATAGCATTGGCGCTATTGAGGCAATATTTTTTTATTGATGTAGGGAACAATTTGTAAGAAAATCGCCTCTTAGTGAAGAATCATCAGAATATTTATTTAATAGTAACGCAATTTTTCAAAGGATATAAAATTTAAATCGAGTATAAAAACGCCTTAATTTCGAAGAAATTGTTTTGAAAAATTGATGTAAAATTTATATAATCGATATTATATTGACATGTATTACACATTGTGTCTATAATATCTATCTAATGATGACATAATATCAGTCGAAAATGCACCTTACTAGAATGATAGTCTACTTTTGAAGTTACTTTTGTTTACGATCTTACTTTAACGACTTCTGACTGTGGAGTGACGCTGGATTATTTGATATGTCACTCTGAGACTATCTCTACTTTAAGCAGTCATTATTCTTATGTTGTATATCTGATTCGCCCGCTTCTCTATTTCATGGAAGAACACAAAAAAAACCCAATGCAGGAGAATCAGCAACAATGATAAATTGCATAAAAAAAGAACAAGAGAAATATAAATTGGGATTTGTTTTCGTATTATGTTTAATAGTATATAATAAATAATGTTTATAGATACTGCTTATAAAAACTGTTTGTAGAGACTGTTTACAAATTTACAGTTTTTCCAAGAATATCAAAATTAAGACCAAGAAAAATTGTTGCAATGAAACAATTTTTATTTTTTGTTTGTCTCAATTTTGATTTTTCTGAAAAAAAAAACTGTGATAATAATGTCTCAGAGTTGCCACGCAACCTGGAAATCTGGAAAACTTGGAAATGTCAGGAATTTTATAAAAATTGAAAAAACCTGGAAAAGTCAGGAATTTTTTATCGAAAACCTGGAAATTTTTTGTTTTCTAATTGTATTTATTCTTGAAATATAATTTTACTTAAATATTTCAAAATTAATTCAATTTTACCAAGTTGAAGTCCACAACAATGAAAGAAAATTGTTCAACTAAGTAAATTAATTAAATACATCAACATTGACACAAAAATATTTAAACAAAAAAATTGATGTTTATTTTTTAATGATAATTGTTGTGTAATTAAATAATTAAAAATAATATTTTATTGCACTAAACAAATTTTTTTCGTTGATAAACGTTGTGAACTTCATCATCATCATCTTAATTTAAAAAAAATTGCGTTTACGATTTTCATAATTAAATGAACTTGAAAAGATTTTCATTTGAAATTTCGAAAAATTTCAATCTTAAAAGAATTTGATTGGAAATTTTAAAAACCTAGATTTTTAATAAAATTAGTTTAGCAAAAATTCAATTATTTTTAAAAGTAATTTACAAAGATTTTAGTCAGAATTCCAATTATCTTTATAAATAATACAATTTTTCTCAGAAATTCAATTATTCACAAAAATTTAAAAAAAAATTCTTGGCACAATTTTAATTATTTTGAAATGTTTTATAATATTTGTTTCAACAAATTTCTCGAAAACTGAATTTATTCTTAAAAATGTTATTATAAAATGTGTTAGGAAAATTCAATTTTTATTTAAATCATGAGAAATAATTAAATTTTCCTAAAGTTTTAAATTAAAATCTTTGAAAAGTTGAATTTTTTATACTTTTAACGAACAAAACTGTAGATTTGATTTTTTTAAAAAAGTTTACTTGCTACTTTTTTACTGTAACTTCTTCAAAAAATATTTCCATCTTTACGATTATTATTTTTAGAATTTTTAACTAAAATTCTTCTTTAAATCAATTAATTTTAAGAATTTTCGAAAAAAAGATATTTGACAATTATAAAATGTGTTAGGAAAATTCAATTTTTATTTAAATCATGAGAAATAATTAAATTTTCCTAAAGTTTTAAATTAAAATCTTTGAAAAGTTGAATTTTTTATACTTTTAACGAACAAAACTGTAGATTTGATTTTTTTTAAAAAGTTTACTTGCTACTTTTTTACTGTAACTTCTTCAAAAAATATTTCCATCTTTACGATTATTATTTTTAGAATTTTTAACTAAAATTCTTCTTTAAATCAATTAATTTTAAGAATTTTCGAAAAAAAGATATTTGACAATTTTTAAATCCCTTTGTTTACAATATTCAATTTTAGGCAATTTCAATTATTCGTAAATTCTTCAATTCAATACATGTAAGGAAATAAAAACTTGAAATTTTTTTTGGAAATTTTAAATGAGGTTCATTTTAAAAATCAATTATTATCAGAAAATTCTACGGTAATTCAATTATTTAAATACATTTATTGAATAATTCAATTTTTTTAAAATTCAATTCTGGTGAAGAATTTTATCAACAAATTTTTTAAATATTAGAATTCTTTCGAGGAATTTTAATAAAATTCTGAAAAATAATTACATTTTTTTGAAAAATTCGATTAATATTATTTTAAAAATAATTTAAATTTTGCAATGAGTTTCTGAAATTTGAAATTTTCAGATAAATAATTAAATGTTCGTGTAGAATATTACCTAATTAAATTTGTTGACTATAAAAATAAATATTTTATTAAAGAATTGAATTTTTCTTAAAATTGAATTTTCATAAAGAATTTTTATCAACAAATTTTTAAATAATTGAAATTCTGCCAAAAATTTTATTATAATTTTGCTGAAATGCTTGAATGTCGGAAAAAAAATTTTATTATTTATAAAAGTATTTGAAAATGGACGAGAATATTTGTAAATTTTTGGATTTTTGTAAAGAACAATATTACTTTTAAAAATAATTGAATTCTTTTTGTTAAGACTTTTTGAAATATTAGACATTGAAAACAATTGAAGTTTGACAAATTATTTTTAAAAACATTTTTAATTTGTTTATGATTAATGTTTATAAATAATATTTACAAACACGTTTATAAATAATATTTACGAATATGTTTATAAATAATACTTATGAATATGTTGATAAATAATATTTACAATCATGTTTATTCATAATACTTATGAATATGTTGATAAATAATATTTACGAACATGTTTATAAATAATATTTATGAATATGTTTATAAATAATATTTACGTGTTAATAAACTCGAAGTATTTGAATAAATTGATAATAAGAAAAAGGTTGATAAAAATTAATATCCGATCAGATATGTGCAGTGATAAATTCCTCCTCTACATACACACTAAGTTGCCAACTACACAATTTGAATTCTGTTCAGCCTTCAATCCAAGTAAAATCCGTGATAAATAATCCGCTTATGCGAACCAAGTGGTATCTTGATACAAATCTTGGCATTTCTCTCTGGGCGGACGATGGAGTTTCATCCGCATGAGATAATAGGAAATGGAGGGGATGATAAGCTACTGTAATCGACTTGTCGCTGACTCGGCGCGACATTATATCCTAAAGATGATGGGAATATAAGATTAGACAAATATAATTAAATTTATTCCATTTTTGGTGAAAATTTATATTTCCCTCCAAACTTTTTTTGGGCGGGTTTTTTAAATTGATGTTCTTTTTGGTTTTTTAATTTATATTATAAATAATATGTTTTACGTTTTGTCTTTTTTTGTTGGGGAATTTAACTACTTAACTACTTTTATCTAGTATTTTTTAAAAGTATTTTAGGATTTTGAATAGTTTCTTTTTTTTGTTCATATTATATATACATGTAGTGGAGTTGAAAAACTTCTACATTAGCCCTCGCGCTTTAGTAAAATAAGTAATTAGTTTAAGTAAATTTATCTCTGAATGTTTTAATCTGTTGAACAAATGAAATGTTTTACGAGGAAATGAATTTCTCTCTTAGATTTGCATTCTGAATTGCCGGTATTCTCTTTTGGAATCGTTTTGATCCACTTGAGAAATTCTTAATCTCCTTTTGCTCCTTAACTCCTCTTGTATATATATAGGAAAATCACTAACTCGTTTTATTGTTTTTGTCAAATTTATTCATTAATTGTAAGTTTATAGTGAAATAATGATCCTAATTGCCCAAAAGTAGTCAACAAGTTTGGAAAAAGTTAAAAGAATCTATTTAACAATAATTAATTATTAAATATTATATTATATATTAATATTATATTAAAACGAGTTTCTCTTTATTTTTTTAAGTAAAAAATTTGTTTTTAAGAATAGTATGGAAAGAAGTAAATAAACATTTTTTGGTTCGACATTGTAAAAATTCAATTAAATTTAAAAACTACTACTGAAACCTACTATTGAATCATTATTTACTCAACGAAGGATTTCAATTATTTTTAATAGAATTTGAGATGAATTTTAAAAAAATGCAATGATTCTTCAAAATCTTATTAAAATTTTATAAAAGAATTCAATTATTTTAAACAATTTTAATAAGAATATTTCTTTGTTTATAAGAATTCAATTCAAGTCAATTGACAATATGTTATTTCCTCTTAGAAAAAATGTACTGTAGTAATAATATAACAAAAATTATTTAAATTTTGATTTAATTTACTCATAAATATTTAAATTATTTAATTATTAAAACAAATTTTGATAAAATCGTAGACAAAAATTAATTTATTTTCATAATAAGCAATGAAATATTCAAAGCAGTTTAGTTATTTAAATTACAACAATTTTCATAACAGTTTTCGAAAAAATCCAATATTAAAAAAAAATCTTAATAATGAATTGCGAAAAATTAAATTATTTTTATAAACAATAAAACTACTTACAGGATTTTAATTAATTTTCATATAATTTTGGATAAATTCATTTTAAATAATTAAATTTTTTTGTAAATATTAATAAATTTCTTTGAAAATAATCAATTATTTACAATTTTTTTAAAATTTTTTTTAGAAATTCAATTATTTTCAAAAGTTTTATGAAAATTCTTCGCAAAATAAATTATTTTAAAAATTTTTTCCAAATTATTTACAATCTTTACTATTTTAATATAAAATTTTCCAACATAATTCAACCATATAAAACAAAAGTTTTATAAAGTTTAAGAAACATAAACTTTTAAAAAATATTTTTCTGAAATTCTTTAAAATAATTTAATTATTTAAAAAAATGTAAAAAGGTTTTACTCGAAAGAATTCAATTACTTTTATAAATAAGAAAACGCTATTTTGGAAATCAAATATTTTTAAAAAATTTTAAATAAAATTCGCTGAGAGAATTCAATTATTTTCATAAATAATAAAACTCTTTTCAGAACTTCAATTATTTCGAATACAATTTTGAATAAATTCTTTGATGAAAACAGATATTTTAAAAAATTTTGTTAAAAATTAAAAGAATTATTCTATTATTATAAAAAAATTTTGATAAAGTTTATTCACAACAGTTTAATTATTAAAAAATTTGTTTTTAAATTCTTTATAAGGATTTAATTTCAAGAAGCATTTAATTACCTATTTAATAAATAATTTATTTTTTGTTCTTGAATAATTTAATCTCCATCGATTGAAACGATTTTTAAATTGAAATGTTTGAAAATTGTAATTATTGCAAAGCTGTGATAAAATAATTTAAATTTTATTTCTGAGTGAAAGGATTAAAGTTTTGTATAACTTTATTCAAAAATTTCAAGAGAAAAAATAATTAAATTTCGAAAGAATTCCAGTTGTAATTTTTAAAGAAATATTTAAATTTCAAAAAGGTTTAATTTTTTTATTTTTATTTTCAACAAAAATTCATTGGCGGTAAAATAAAAATTTTTTGTTCGGAACTTTTAATGACACAAGTTCTTTAAAATTTTTTCCCAACTGTTATTTGTTATTTCTTATTTTAAATAAAATTCTTTGATTTTTTCTCATTTTTCATTGACTTGTTATATTTTTCCGCCAATTATATTTTAACAATTTATCAGCGTATATATATAATTTTATGAAAGAAAAAATCCTGTTCTATGAAAAGATTATATTTTTTTATTATTATTTTTTCCGGCGAAGAAATAACAATGAGAAAAGATTACAACTTTTATGGAAAGAAAAAAAAAAGATGTCAAGGTTTTTTTTAAAAAAGAACCATTAACAGGATTGAATTATTGAGATTATCTGTATATCAGAAAAGAAAACTCTTTGTGGTAATTTAATTACCATCCCGGATATATATATATATATATATATATATATATATATATATAAAAGTAAAACAGCTTTGAAATAATATTAAATTGAATTAAATTTTTTGTCCCTTTGAAAGTATCTTTTGTTGGGAAGAAATATAATATGGGAATTAATGGAATAATAATAATTTTGTAAAGTGAATTTAAAAAGTAATTAAATTTAATAATATTCAAACAAAAGATAAATTTTTTGAGAGCATATGACAAAACTCGCTTTTTAGTAATAACTAGGAGAACGTTTCTTTTAGGAGAGACTAAAACAATTAGGTATTCATTCAATTTCGTATTCTAATAGGATTTAATTAGGCATTCTCTTTCTATTCTGTAAATTTAATCTTGGACTTTCTTTTTTTGATTTTCTCATTTCTTGCTTCATACTATCATGTGAAGAGAGAGAACATTGATAAAAGTTGCACATTTTCTGTTGGCATATTTCCAAAAAAAAAAAAAAATACTACTACTACTACTACTACCACCACTACGGTTTTTTGTAGCTTTAAATGAATCACTGTACAGATTTGTAGCACTGTTAGTTCCCTGGAATTTCAATACATCTCTTGATTGCCATGTCAATACTGGTAAATGCAGTATGGGTTTGGCCACTGTCTTATCGGGAAGCCTAGAGTTGAATTGGTTTATCTCGTTTCTAGATTTTGCGCTATTGTTTCTTTATGCAATAAATTAACTTTATTTGCCCAGTGAAAAATGAATGAAACAAGAGTTGAGAACAAATAATAGAAAAATTTTATTTATCGAAATAAAAAAAAAATGAACAAAAAAAATAAATAAAAGTAAAATGGTAAATAGATTTAGAAAATAAAATTGTAAATAGATTTGAAAAAAATAAAATCATTTAGTTGCTTGCAATAAAGTCGCGCTGAATAATTCCTGTATTATTTTCACTGCACATGAAAACAGTTAACTTTGTTTTATTCAATTCGAAGCAAATATAATTCTTTTTATTTATAGAAATAAATACATTTTTTGTAATTGGTAATATTTATAAAAATTATTGATAATTTATTATTTACCATTTATGATTTATTTATTATTTATTATTTACAATTTATTATTTACAATTTATTATTTATTTTTTATTTATTATTTACAATTTATTCTTTACCATTTATTATTTATTTGTTATTTTTTATTATCTATTGTATTAACTTTGTTATGTATTAACAAATCGAAAGAACAAGTGTTTACTTTACGTTTTAATTTTATTTCAGTAATCTGAAAAATTATATAAAATGAATTCAATAATATCAGTTTATTGAAATATTTATTTTATTAACATTCTTTATAATTTTATTTAATAATTTTATATTTTATTTAAAGTTATGAATGAACTAAATTCTTAAATTAATTATCCAAAAATTTAATTAATTAATTTTGCAATTGCTTTTTCTACTAGCACCTATTTTGTTTGTTTTCTATTTTCCATTTCTTTTAAATTTTCATTTTTTTTTAAGTATTATAATATTAATATGTCAGAATAATATTATCTCATCAATTTTTCATTTTTCTCGGTTTAAAAAAGTGCAAATCGAATGAAAAGTTCACAGAAACGTAAAATGCTTGAATATATTATTAGAAGCAAATGAAAATTATTATTTATTTCTCGTTTTCAAAAGATAAATATAATTTTATACAAATTATAAAAATGATTTCATTACTTGGTGGTTTTAATAAATAAAATGTTTATTCATATTGCCTCGGAATAATCTTTCAACTCGATATTGTTACTTTAATAATTTTTGTTATTTTTAGGGAAAATCAATTTTGTAGAATTGTACTTTTTATTCGTAAGATTGAAATAATTTTAATTAAAAAAAATATATATTCATTTTTTATTTATTTATTTTTAAAAAAATATGAATATTACAAGTTTCTTTCTTATTTTGTTTATTCCCTCAATTTAAAATATTTTTTGCCTGCTTTATTTGTCTTTTAAATTTAAATTATTTGTTTCTTTTTTTTTGTCTTATTATTTACTTCTTTTTTCCTTTTTACAAAAATTACGTTGGTGAAGTTTGCAACGTTTATGATCAACGATTGAAAGAAAAAAAAATTATTTTCTACCAAAAAGAATAAAAAATTTTGTTCACAAATATTTTTTTTTGTAAATCATTATTAAAAATATTAAACGCACTATTTTCTGTACAAAAATTAATAAAAATTTGCTTAAAAAAATATTTTCCTTCAGAAATCGTTGATTATAAACGTTATGAACTTCACCAACGTCAAAAATTTTAATTAATTTTATTCACATCTTTTTTTATTTACATTTTAATAAAAAATTGTATTAAACTAATTTGCTTTTATGGATTGAAGTTTAAAAATTCATGTGATTTAAAGTGCTCCAAAAATTTGAAACAGTTTAAATTGATGAAATATTTTTTCAATATAGCTACTTTGGAAAATTACTGACTAATAAAATTAAAAAATTTAAGTTAAGAAGTTCTGGGGAGAGGGCATCACTATTTTTAATTATATATCAAGAAAATAATTTTAGTTCTCTACAAAATTATTTTTAATAGTAATTTTTGGTGAGAAATTCAATGGTCCAAAAATGAAATCAATCAGATTATATTATCACAGTTTTTGAATTTTTTTTTGTTTTTAAATTAGTAGATTATGAAATCCATGCGTAATTTTGCAAAAAGTATATTTTTAAATCAACGAGAAATTTGTAAAATGAAAAAATTTCAGTAGTTGTAATTTTAAAAGCATTTTTTAAAATCTAATATCAAATCATAAATTTATCATTATTTATACTTTTAGTTTTTACAAAAAAAAATGTTGAGCTAAAATTATTTAAAATAAAGAAATGAATTTTTTATATAAAAATTGAATAATAACTGCAATATTTAACCATTTTTAGCTTAAAAGCGAAGATTTTTAATTTTTTATTGAACAAAAAAACTTTAAAAATTCTGAAAATAAATTTCTTTGCTTGTCAATTTTTCTGGATTTAAAAACAGTTTCTACAAAATAACGCATGCATTTTACAAACCACCAGTTTTTAAGTGAAATAAACATTCAAAAATAGTCAAAATATTTTCTAACCTATTTTATTTTACATAACCATTGAATTTCTTAGAACAAATTACTTTACTAATAAATTTGTGGAATATATAAATTATTTTCTTGCTATAGTTAAAAAGATTGATCTAATTTCCTCTTAAAAAAGACTTGAAAATTAAAACTAAAAAAATTTTAAAAACAAATTAATTGTTCTAAACAAATTTTTGCCAATTTTTCTATTTCTAATGAAGTGAAAATTGTAAGTCAAATTTTTTTAATAAAATTCAATTTCTGAATGGTGCTTTTTTAATTATCTGTTTTCTAGTTTTTCTTTTTCTACTTGTTTCGTTTTTGTGCGACATTTTTTTTTAAATAAAATAACTTCAGGTACATAAAATATAAAAATGATTTCATTACTTAAATGTTTTAATACTTGAAAATATTTATTTATTAACTCGGAATGATCGTTCAATTTAAGATCTTCATTTAATTATTTATATTTTAAACTCAATTTTACATATTTCTATTTATACGTGAGGCAAATTGGTTGAAGTAAATTATTTATTATTTTTCTTTTCTTCCTTTTTATTTATTTTATCGTGAAAATTTGATTAAAGCAAATTGCTTTTATGGATTGACTTTAAAAAATTCATGCTGTTTAAGGAAAAATTTCGATACTTTGAAATGAATTATTTTTTCATCATAAATGTTTTGTCGAAAATTATTATATTGACTGCGTAATAAAATTGGATAGAGAAATGTAAATTGAGAAATGAAAAGCGCAATTAAAAAGTAAATTAAAAAATGTATAAAATTGATAAATTAGTCTTTACAAATAATATTTCGCCATATTTTTATTTACTTATTTTTAATGTTTTTAAAAATGCACCAAAAATAAGCATCACTTTTCAAGTGTCTCTTGTTATATATAGAAAGGATAGTAATTCTAAAGTTCGTTTATTATGATCCAAATTACAACTTGATTTTGCAAACTAAGCGTTGATTTCAGGGAATTAGATTAATTAATTAATTTATTAGTATTATTCTTGTTTGCTGTCAGTTGCGAAAAATAAATTGCTGAGTCACTCGCACTTAACAATCAGTGTACTTACATTGATGCACAATCATTGCGCGAGTGTTTAATGAAATTAAACCTATTCCTTGGGTTCATTACAAACAATTGGAGAAACTTTGCTGTATATACATATACAAGTATGTAGTGAAAGTTTTCATATTTTGTTTCAAAATACTTTTTTTACGCCATTATCTTTTTTACGTTGTTCCGTTTTTATTAATAGTTTTAAAACCTAGATGTACGCTCACTATCTACATGTAGTGCCCACATATTTCATATTTTCATTTCTCTTTTAAATTTAATAAAATTTTTAATTATTTTTTTTTATTCGTTATTATAAATTTAATTAATAAATTAATATAAAGTAACAAATTTCTTAGAAGGATATCAAATTAAGAAAAAAAATGAATAAAAATTCTTGCGATGCAACAATTTTTTTACTTTTTTATCTCAATTTTGATATTCTTCGAAAAACTATAAAATAAATACTAAAGAATATTATATTAATAAATGTAAATTAATAAATTGAAAAATAAATGGCAAATTTTTGCTAAACAATAAATTAATTGAGTAAGAGAAAAGAAGTAGTGCCTACAGAATTTATTTCTCCATCGCATACATTCCGAAGAGGACGTTTTTATAATTTTCCTTTCCCCTTCATTTACAATCTAAATTTAAAAAAAAAAAAATAAATTAAGACTAATTAAACAAATAATATAATTTGTATAAAATGAAGAAACTCCACGTTCTTATAAATAGTCATTTAAAAATGTTAAAGAAAATATAAATTTTAAATACATTTTTGAAAATAAACATGACACTGTTTATGTAAATTTATAATTATTCAGTGTTTTGAAGTGTTAGAAACTAATTGCGAATAGAATCTGAATGTTTATAAACTGGAAATATTGTATAAAGAAGACAATTGTACATATTGTTTTACTTCCTGGATATGATTCGTTTATTTTGTACATTCAATCACGAATGGGCAGGATTTGACTTTCGTAAACAGAGCTCATCTTCATCAAAAAAATGCGAGACTTTCACAATTGGAAATCACGCGTCTGAAGATCGAAACCGGTTATGTGTAAAGACAGATCAAAGAACTTAAGACATTTTCAAGAATATTTCTGCCCATTATAATTCAAAAAATATATGTATATTGTTATTATATTATTGTCTTTTTAATTCTGTAAATGTTAGATGTCTTCATTCTGTTTTTTTTTGAAAGATAAAAATAGGATACATATTTTATGGATTGAAAAAATATATATTGAAACTGAAGATTATCTATTATTTACTGAATATGCATATATAACTAAAGTTAGAAACGGTTTAATGGTTATTTATTCGCCAGTTGTAGTTAATTATTTTCATGAAAAGAATTTGAATAGAGTGATTCGTTCCTTTTTGGATGCATCCATTAACATTTAAAAGATGTTTTATGATTTTATTTATGTCAACTCATCGTTTCACGTTGGTAGGTGTTTCTGGCGAAGGTTTTTTTTTCAGGGGAATGTCTTTGAAGTTGCAATGCACTTCAGGTTCTTGGTGTTGTAGGCTGTACTATGTGGTCGGCTTGTGCCTCCGTAAGAGAGGTCGATGCTTGTCAGCATCGGGAAAGTGTGTCAACGAAAGGTCAACGTTTAATCGTCTCCTCTAAGGATTCTTGGGGGCAAATATTCAGAATCAAAAAATTTTCATTTTTCTCCTTTAATAATGTTTTCTTTAAGAGAAATTCGTGGCGATGTCTCCTTTTAGAATGCACTTCGAATATTGCATTAAAATAAAAAATTTTTTTTCAACCAATATTTAGTACTTGTTTTTTATTTGTAATTTATATTTATAATATCATTTTATAATTTATACAACCGTATTTTTGAAAATCAATTTATTTACCCGAAAAATTAATTCCAAAATTCTAATTAATTGATGACCCAAAAAATATTGCATATTAAGGTAAATTAAAGATTGAAATCCGATGGTATTAATTGTCAAACTTTCTAGATACAATTTACTTATTCATTTATTTAATGTCTGATTATAAATAATTATAAAATTGCGAACAAATTGAAATTAAATATGGATCTGCTATTCTCCACCTGAGAACGTCAAGGTCACCGCTAGATGGCAGTTCAATTCCTTCTTGGAATTTTCACTGCCATCTGGTGGTGACCTTAACGTTCTTAAATGGAGAAATCAAACCACCATTTTATCCCTCAAAAACTATTTTATAATTAAAAAATATTGTGAGAACAATTTTGCTACAAAATATTAATAAAAGCAATTTAATATAATTATTTAAGTACTATTCTTTGTCTTTTCATTGTTTATTTTCTTTATAATAATTCTAATTCTAATATAAGGAATTTCTTTCCGTTTGTTTCAGGTGAGTTAAAAACAACATACTGTCAATTTTATTTCGTAAGTGAACACATAATAAAACATATATACTTACATATTATAAGTAAAATATAATAGACAAATAAATATTTATTTCCGTCAAATAATTTTTAATTAAGTAAAAATGAATTTCATTTTCAATTTTGAACCAATAATTTCAGTATTTGAACCAATTGTTTCAGTTTTCAAAACAGTAATTTTAGTATTTGAATCAAATATCATTTAATTCATCTAATAAAAATTATTTGATACAAATTGAATATTTATTCGATAATAAACGAATATAATCGTTCATTTGAATCAAATAAATTTTGTTTTCTTTTTGTAATTATTTTTGCCAAGAAAAATATTTTTTTCCTCTCAATCGTTGATAATAAACGTTTGTGAACTTCGCCAACGCGAAATATTGATTTCCGAGTTTAGACGATAATAGAATCTGCAGAATTTAGAACTGATTGAAGTGATGCTGATGACTTATTGAAGTATTTTAGAATTGGTAGATTTTCTCGAAGTGTTGATTTTTATTTTCTGGATTTCGAAAATTCTTACAATATTTGTAAATATTTTCCGTAAATATCAATTGTCTTCTTAAAGCATTGATTTTAAGTTTTCGGGATTTCGAACACAGTTTTTCCGAAGATATCAATTTTTTTTTTGGTCTCAATTCGATATCATTGGAAAAACTGTGAAGTTCTGTAAACTATTTTCCACAGTAAATTTATTTAAGAGAAAGTTCTTTTCCAAAAGTTCGGAATACTTCTAGACACTATTATAAAGAGATATTACGTACTTTCTTTACGGACATTGCTGGAAAAATTTGCAGTAAATTTCTAATTATTATTTTTAATAATGTAGAAATAAGGGGTTTTTTTTTGAAAATTTTGAAGAAGGTCATGTCTTATCGCTCTTTCAGAATCTTTCTATTCTTCCATAAATAAATAACTCCTGTAAAGATAGTGAATTTCACGCGAAGTAGCACAGTGAGATAATGCAATCCTAGAAATTAATTAATGCTGATTTATCAGAGAACATATAGCATACGTAACACTCTGCCGCAGGAACGATCTTGAAACAAGGAAGCTTTATCATTTTCTTATCTGACAAAAACTACTAATACAGTCACTAGAGTCAAATTAAATTCTCCGATGCGGGGGAAAATAATTACTAAGTAACCTAAGGAATAATTTTAGTGATCTAGGGAATAATTTTAGTAACCTAAGAAATAATTTTAGTAACTTAAAGAATAACTTAAAGTGACTTAAAGCTAGAACAAATATCTAGCACAGTTTATAAGACACATTAAAATTCTAGATCTCGTATAATTTTTCAAAACATTCAAAATTTTTGACACAAATTTTCCGTTTTTAGTTATTTGTTTCTTGTTATATTGTGCAGGCTTCGCACTTTTCTACTAAAAGCCACTATTTGCTACTTTTTGGCTACTTTTTTCAGCCTAATGCTACTAAAAGCTACTTTTCTGAACAAATAGTCAAATTTAGATTTTTAGTTTACACATTTCCATTTAAAAACTAAAACTAAAATCGTTAATGAAAAACGACCGCCAATAAGATAATAGGAAATAATTTTACCCACATTTACTCTATCAATAGTGACTGATTATAAATTGTGTTTATATTTTCTTGCAAATGATAACCTAGGCTGAAGTCCTAATTTTTCGCGATTTTATTTTCTCATCAAATTTTAATTTATTTCATTTCGAACATAAATCTACAATTTGGAAAATAATTTAATTAAACAAAAGAATTTTTTCAATTAAAAAAAAAATCTAGCCTGTTCATAATTATAATTGAAAATTTGATTAATTCAATTTCATTAAAATTTATTGATACTAATTGAATTTCCGCAAAGAATTTTACTATTTATAAAAGTAATTGAATATCCTTCCATAGAATGTTATTACATATTTATGAAAATAATTAAATGTTTGCGTAGAATTTTATTAAAATTTTTGAAAATATTCCAATTGTAGAGAATAATTTAATTATTTATAAAGATAAATGAAATTTCGGAGAATTTCAAATAAATTTCAAACATAATTGAATTTCTGTGGAGAATTTCATTACTTTTGAAAATAATTGAATTGCTTTTTTTTAATTTTATGGAAATTTATGAAAATAATTGAATTCTTGTGAAGAATATATTTAAAAAATAATTGAAATAGTTGAATACTTTAGACAAACATTAATCAAATTTTTAAAAATAATTGCATTTTTCGACGAATGTGATTAAAATTGTATTAAACATAATTCCATTTCTGCAATGAGTTTTATTATTTATGAAAATAATTGAATTATTGCGATGATTTTATAAAAAAAAAGTTTCAAATAATTGATCTAAAAAAAAATTCAGATAAATTCTATTTTTAATCATTCAATTCCTATGAAAGTTTCATTCTTTTAGAAAATAATTGAATATTCGTGTAGAATTTTGTCAAAATTGTTTTTAAATAATTGAATACTTTTTGGAAATTTTATTAAAATAGTACACATACAAATTATTGAAATAAGAACAATTTTTGAAAATAATTGAATTCTTGTGGTGAATATAAATTAATTTTTCTTATTTATAGAAATAATTGAACTTTTACAATGAATTTTAATAAAATTCCTAGAAGTAATTTAATTTTGTCGAAGTTTCACTATTTAAGAAAATAATTGAATATATTGCGAATAAATTTTTAAAAATAAAATTATGATTTTACGGTGACCAACTTCCCTTGATTATTTAGAAAAATTTAAATAAAATTCTTTAAGAGAAATAAATTATTTTCTCTAGAATGTAAAGAAATATCAATTACATAAAAAATGTTCAATTATTTGTTTACAAAAATTCAATTATCTTGAAATAACAGAATAAAAAAATCTTATTTTTCAAAATTTTCAAAGAAAACTGCGAAAATTTAATTTTATTCAAAAATTTGAAGTGTGTATTTTTTTTAAATTAACTAATAAAAATTTTAATTATTAATCTTCGCGCTAAGAAACGTGAATACATTAGAATGTGACTCCTTATAAAATTTAATTATTTATCAATTATTAAATTAAAATACTTTGAAAATTCGATTTTTTAACAAATTTTTAATGAAATTCTTTAATTCTTTTTTTTGTCACCGAGGCTACTATTTCCTACTTTTTTTGTGGTAAATTGTGAGTTTAGGTCAAGTTGTAAGTTTTTGTCTCATATCACGTATGTTGTGTGTTAGACCACTAAAAAAATGTATAGCTTAAAATAGGTATTAAAGAGCATATGTTTTTTTCTTAAAACAGTTTTCTTTTATAAAAGCAACAGTTTCGATAATTGAAACTATAGCATCATGCTATGAATTAATGTACTCTGAAATTGATTGAAAATAAAATAGAAATTAAATCACTGGTACATGCTGTTGAATTTATAACAGATTTAATTATTACCTACGAACTGCAATTTTGGATATTATTGCATTTTCTGTTAACAACAGTATTTGTATTCGAAAGATATTGAATATGCTGTTTATTGCGACAGACAAATATGTCATTGATTCGATAGCAA
This sequence comes from Leptopilina myrica (nomen nudum), assembly GCA_032872475.1. Classification (NCBI taxonomy): domain Eukaryota; kingdom Metazoa; phylum Arthropoda; class Insecta; order Hymenoptera; family Figitidae; genus Leptopilina; species Leptopilina myrica (nomen nudum). The sequence continues at coordinate 8,402,812 of CM065460.1, forward strand.
TTTTTTTTCTCATCCTAAGGAATGAAATGAAAAAAAAATTCAAAGAAGCGAGTTAAGAAAAATGAAAAATGCACGTTTGTTTGTTTCTTATGTTACTAAATAACTTTTTTCCTTCTGCATACATTTAATAAAATCTCTTTGAAACGCGCCACGTGTTTGTTGCAAAGGGACTATTGCGCATTTAAAATGAGACTAGTTTTCCTGTTCTACGTATAAGACTAAACTAAGTTTGGGTGTTGCAGTAGAAGATTTCCATTTTTAATGAAACCTGTCGCGTAGAGCGCGAAACTTTCGACTGGAATTTTCGTTTTCTTCTTCTTTTTTTATTACTTCTCTCTCTCTCTCCTCTCTCTTTTTTTTATATATCGTGTGCTGTACGAATTCCATATCAGTGCAGCACCAAAGTAAACTTCGCAAGAGTAAAGTTCTCCTGCAATTACTGATGGCTTCCGTCGTCGCTTCTGAAAATCATCTGCTCAAGGAAACTGGTCACGTTCTGGGACAGCCAATCGCTGCCAACGTCTCGTCGCCTTCTTTCGTTCTTTCTAAGGTTGCTTGGATTGAGGACGGATTAGAGACAGAGTCCATTAAGAGACGTTTTTTCGAATCGTTCTCCTTCGATCGACTTCTCCATGTACCAAAGACAAGTCTTTGCACTTTTTCCTGCTTTGAGAATCGATTATATTGATGATAGGGACATTAGGATTCGAATTGTGCTTTTAAACGTTTCACATGATATTTGTGGAAAAGTTGACAACCAACAATTGTATTAAGTAGCAAAAACAATAGCAGGTTTTTTTGAACATCAACTAAAACCCATTATTTACTTTCTTTACGATTTGATACTATTTGTATTTTTTTTCTACTAAAACCAACTATTACTATTTTTACAATTTTTTTCTACTATTTAGATACTTTTTGTTTTAAATTTGTGACACTAAAAACTACTTTTTTCTATGTTTAAGAATTTACACTACTTTAAATTCAAGGGAAAAAAATCTTTATTTAGTATGACTACAAACTTGACAGAGAAACTTACAATTACTTCAATCAATACTTTTGCTGTTTTAGAGAAATTTGTTGATGTTCCAAGTAATACATTTTTTTCCATGTTCGCTAATAGTTGACATAAAAAAATTATTTTCAAATTTTCATAAATAGAAACAGTTGAACAAATTTTAATCAAATTCTTTCAAACTATAGGTACAATTACTTTCAAAAATTTTACCACATTCAATTATTTTTAATATTTATTATTTTAATAAAACATTCCCCAAAATAACTCAATATTATTTCAAATTTTTTTTTTATAAAATGCTTTGTAAACAGTCATTTTTTCCATAAATAATAACATTTTCACAGGAATTCAAATATTTAAAACACAATTTCCATACAATTTTGAGAAAAAAATCAATTTTTAAAAAATATTTTTATAAAATTCGTCACGAAATTCTATTATTTAAAAAAAATGTAATCAAATTCGATGAAGCTGAAGACCACAACGGTTTTAAAAACGAAAACAAAAAAATTATGATCTTAATATTATTTTTGATTCTACGTCATGTTATTTTTTGATAAGTGTATCTTTATTGACAATTAATTTCTTAAAAATTAATGCAAATGAAAAATAGAGATGAATTTTATTTTTAAAAAATTCTGTTTTGATTTTTCGTTTTTTAAAAATGTTTGCTGACTTCAGCTTCGTTCAAATTCGTCACAAAGAATTCAATTATTTTCATAAGTAACGAAACTTATTGCAGAATTTAAATTATTTTTAATACAATTTTAAATGAACTTTTCGAAAAATGCAATTATTCTTAAACATTTTATTAAAACTCGACGAAAGAATTCCATTGTTTTAAACAGTTTTAGTAAACTTTTTTGTAATAGAATACAATTTGTACAATATTGAATCAATTAAAAAAATTAAATTTCTATTGTAAAAAAAGTGTTTCAATATTTATTTAACAGAAATTATTCAAATTTTAATTGAATTTATTCATAAATATTCATTTATTCAAATTATTCAATGACTAAAGAAAAGTTGATAACTCTTGGAAAAAATTCATTCAAAACAATTCAATTATTTTAAAATACAATTTTTATAAGATTTTTCGAAAAGAATCTATTATTTTACAAAAATTTAATGAAATTCTTCACAAGCATTTAATTATTTTCCTAAATAATAAAACTCATTAGAGAATATAAATTATTTTTTACAGAATTTTAAACAAATTACTCTAAACAATAAAATTCTTTTACAAAATATTATTAAAGTTCTTTGTAAAGATTAAATTGTTTACAATTTAATTTTCATACAATTTATAGAAATTTCAGTTATTTTCACAGATAATAAAATTTTGATGAAAATTCAATTATTTTCCATAATTTTAATAATATATTTTGTGTATTATTTAAAATTTTAATTTTATTTAAAAATTTAAAAAGAAGTGATTCAATTTTGGTAGAAATACAGTTGTTATTTTTAGAAATATTTAAATTTCAAAAAGATTTTACATTGAAATCATTAGAAATATTTGAATTTCTGTATCAAATTATAGGTTTTTAAATATTTATTTTTAAAAAATTCTATTTTTTAATGTAATTGAATCAAGAAATTTTGCTAAAATTTTGTCGTCTAATTAAATTTTTCGATAACAACTTTTTTTTACAACTTTTTGCTACTTATTTAAAATTATTTATCGAGTACTAAACTTGCAATCGATTAGTGTGCGTATACATTTTCTATCTAGGGCGGCCAAAAAATGTTTTTCGCTTTTATAGTTTAGATAATTTGGCGAAAAAAAAACGTTTCAAATATTTTTTTATCATAACTTTAAAATTATGAATAAGTTATGATGCTTTTTCTCACAGAATAGAGTTATTATTCAGGAGTAAATTACTTGCGGTAATATAACAAACAACCGCAAAATAACCGAAAAGTTACTTTTTAAATATGTTACTCAAAGAAGACTTAAAAAAAATTGACTTGTGGTTTCGTCATCATCTTCAAGTCGCACAACACACTTTTCAAAACAAAAAAATAAATTCTTTCTAAAATTATAATACTCCTCGTAATTATTCAACGAAACTTTAATAATTTTTTTTTAATCTTCTAAAACTTTCCATTTTTTTTCGCATGGAAAAAAAATGTCAGCAATTTACGAAATCGGTAGTAGAGAGAAAAAAAATTCAACTTCATTATAATGGTACATTCATTATTACGGAGGAGTGCAATATTAAGTGTTATATCTTGAATTAAAAATTACGTAATTTATAATTTTAGATTTTTACCTTAATTATCTTAATTTTACCCTAGAATATTGTGAAATACAATCTTAAATCACTATATTTTCTAAATGATAGTAAAAATGAAACGTCTTCAAGTTATAATTTTTAACGATCACTTTCCATAAAAAGTCTCCGCTTCGCTTCACTTTCATCTTCCGACCTTAAGAATCATTCAGAAGAATGCAATCGCGCACGCCTCGAGATATGACCTCTATACTTGACCCATCTAGAAAGTAAAGACTTTAAGAATTTATTCAAAAAAAAAAAAAAAATTGATAATTTCTATTTGTCAGGGAAAGTAAATTTCAGAATTGACTCAAATTTTCGATTGGAAAGAAAAAATTCTTTATGTACTTTTCCTTTTTTTGTTTCCTTGAAAAAATTTCCTCCATTATCTGAAACGGATATATATTAAAACCGGATATTTATAACTTTTTGCACGATTTTTGCGTGAGCATTTGAGGAAATATTTTTCCATACATTTAGCACGTTTCTTTAGAGAATTACTGTAATAATTGACTTAATGATGTCATAATAAGTTAGAAAATTGAAAATTTAGCTTTCTCCGTAAATATTCGAAGCAAGAGAGGAGCTCGTGTTCGCTTCCAACGTTAAGAGCGAGGTGAAATAGCCCTGGGAAATGTTGCACGTCTTGATATTATTGTAACACACAACATATGGAGGGTGAAGGGATCACTAACTACATTCTGACCATCCGCAATATGCACGCCGGAAACCTTCGTATAGAGCATGTAATCTAATATTAGGGCCGTGATAAGAAAATTAATTTAATATTTAATATAGTGTGTTTCCATAAAAGCAGAAAATAGAGACACACATTTATGTATAATGTAAAATTAAAACTGTGTTTAATTGAAACTATATCAAATGAATTATAAAATACAATATTTTCATAGGCTGAAAATATAATTACTCTTCTTTTGATTGCTATTTCTTGCGCATGTCTTTTTAGATTCATTTAAATCTCCGTGAAATTGGATTATAATTAAGAATTGTTTTCAAATCCCGGCTTCGTATTCATTTACTATTTTTGATACTCAAAAGAATCTAAATTGTAGAATTTCGCATTTGCATACAGATAACAAATTTTATTTACAGATTTATAAACCATAATTTATTTGAATTACATAAAAAATTTGTTTCAGAGTCAACTAGGTTATTTATTTGCTTTAAATAAAATGCTTATTCAAATTTAATAAAATTTATAACTAAGCTTAATATTTAAATACCTATATCTAATTTTCTACAGGAATTAAAATATTTAAAATGATTTCAATGTAAACCTTTTTCAAAATTAAATTTTTCTAAAAAATTGCAAACTGTAATTCTTTCAAAAATTCAATTTGATTATTATATTATTATTATATATTATTTGCAATAATTCAATTTGTTTGTTGAAATTTTTAATTAAAATTATTTAAAATTTTAATGATTTCATTTCAAAATAACAAATTTTAATAGTATTATACAGTTTTACAACAATTAAAATTTTCAAATAATTCAATTTAAAAATCTTTTGAAAGTTAATTATTTCATAAAATTCACACTATAAGGCTATTAATATTTTAATTATTATTTAAAATTTTAACTAAAACTCAATTTTAAATAAATTTTTATTAACAACATGTGATCGTTAATGGTATTTTATTCTATCATTTTTCACTTTAAATATTTAATAAATTAAGCTGAAATTTTGTACGTAAGTCAAAAATACAAGGACAGTGATATGCAAAAGTTTTAATATTTTTAAAATTCATTTTAATAAATTCTGCTCAATTTATTAAATATTTAAAGAGAAAAGTGGTCGCTCAAATTAACCTTTAGAATTTCTAACAGTCACATGCTGTCAAAAAGTTCTAGGGATTTAAATATTTATTAAAAAATGAATTGTTATGAAGAATTCTAACAAAATTTTTATGTGTAATTCAATTCTTTTGATAATAATATTTAATAAAATTTTCAAGAATAATGAAGTTTTTTGAAGAATTCATTAAAAAACAATTGAATTGACTACATTGTTTCATGAAAAATTCTGGAAAATTCAAATGAAAAATTATATTAAAAGTAATTGTAATTAAATTAAATTAATTAACTATTTGAATTCCTGTGAAAATATTATTTATAAAAATTTTTGAATTTTTGCGAAAAATTTTCTTGAAACTTTTGAAAATAATTGAAAAATCCAAGAAAAATTTGAAAAAAGTAGAATTGTATGAAAATTGTAGATAATTGGAATTTTTTACAAAGAATTCTAATAGTATTGTAGACAAAATTTAATTATTTAGAGCGAATCGTTTAGAATTATGTTAGAACTTTAAAAGTAATTGAATTTTTTTGTTGAGTTTTATTATTTATAAAAATAATTTAATTCTTGCGAAGTATTTTATTAAATGTTCTTAAAATAATAGTTTTTTTTTAATTTTGTAAAAATTGTTCTATTTTAGATAATTTAATTGCTTTGAACTTTTTTATTATTTATAAAAAGTAAATCAATTTTTACCTAGAATTTTATAAATTTTTTTATTAATTGAATAATTTTAATAATTAAATATTTATTAATGAATACAAGAAAATTTGAATAATTTTTGTTAAAAAAAGAAATACCTACTAGTTTTTTCACCAGAAATTAAAATATTTTAATTGGGTACGATTAAATTCTTACAAAGAATTTCATTAAAATTGTTTAAACTAATTAAATACTTTTAAAGGTTTAAAAAAAATTATTAGAAGTTCATTTTTAAAAAATTTTAAGACCTTACCCCCCCTCCTTAAAATAATTGAAATCTTGCAATGAGTTTTATTATTTATGAAAATTATTAAGTTCTTTTGACGAATTTTGTTAAAATTTCTTTTAAATAATCGATTTTTTGGGAAAATTTTATTCGAATAGTGTAGATATTAAAAAAATTGATTTCCTAAAAATTTTTGAAATTAATAAATTTTCTATGAAGAATTTTATTGAAATTTTTTGAAAATAATTAATTTGTAACGAAAATCTAATTAAAATTATTTAAAATAAGCAAATTCTTTTAAGAAACTTAATTAAAAATGTATCGCAAATAATTGAAACATTGTAATTTACAAATTAAATCAAAATTCTTTAATCTTTTTCAAAGAATTTTAATAAAATTCTATTAAAAATAATATTGAACTTTAGACAAAGTGTTAATGCCAATCATTAAAACAATAGGGAAAAGTTATATCTACATAATTTTTGTTAATAATACATAATTTTTTAAATTCAATTATTTGTAAAAAATAGAATTGAATTTTTATAATTGAATAATTGAAATTTTTATGAAGCTGAAGTCCACAACGTTTTTAAAAACGAAAAATCGAAAAAGAATTTTCTAAAAATTAAATTCATCTCTAATTTTTATGTGCCTTAATTTTTAAGAAATTAATTTTCACTAAGGATACAATTATTAAAAAAGAACATGATTTAGAATCAAAAATAAAAATACCGTACCATTATTTTTTTGTTTTCGTTTTTAAAAATGTTGTGAACTTTAGCCTCATGAAATTTTTCGAAATACTTTAAATTTTCTGAAATTCAAAGAAACATGAACTAAATTTTAAACAGAGTTTTATTGCAATTATGGACAATAATCGATAGAAAAGTGAAGCGCATTAATTTAAAAAAAAAATTCACGTATTCAAACAATTAATTATTGCTTTCTACATTTCAAATAGTTCATTTATTTGACTTAACTGATTTATATTTTTCACGCAAATAGAGAAAAAGTGGGTTTAATTATGTAATACGGTAAAATAAAATACATATGTCTAGTAAATATTAATTTATATAGTTGGAATAAATATTTAATAGGCAATAGACAATTAAAATCATTTTTAAGTCATGTAGATAATTTTTGTTTGACTTAAATAATTTTTTTTAGTTTATTAATTTGATAGAAATACGTCATTGAATTATTAACGCATATTTCCCTCAAAAGTCCGCGAGAATTATTGAATGAAAAGCATATTGCTATAGAATTTATACACACGAATATATAATATTCCAAAAGTTTCATATCAATTTCCAACATGATTTTTATTTCATTCCGCTTATATAAATTCATTTAAAATTTATAACTTTCCATTTTATCCATTTTCAAAGAGAAATAGAGAAAGAGAGAACGAGAGAGAGAGAGAGAGAGAGAAAGAGCAAAGCACTTTAATGTCTAAAATAATTAGTGTCAGTTTCTGCTAATGTTTCGGTTGCATATAAAATGAATACGATAAAAATAGAATATCAATAGAATAATGGTGCGCAAAGATCTTTAATTGACGGTAATTATCGTGCTTAATAAAATGCACGTTAAATTGACATAATAAAGTGTCTTTCAACTTTTATTCAAATACTTATCATTGAGTTCCGCACATATAATTTTCTACATTATTTTCCACAGTTCAAATTTAAAACAAGAAATAAAGTAACATTTAAAATTTTCCATTTGGCAACGAATAATTTCTGAAGAAAAAAAAAAGTACATAAACGAAAGATTTTTTTAAAAAAGTAGTGAAAGAGAAAATAAAAAAAAATTGCGAAGAAAAGAAAATCTTTTAGAAAATCTGCTAGGTACGAACGAATTCAGACTTGACATATATCGTAGTATATATTTCCAAAGTTTCTTTGTCGATTTTCATGATAACTGGCGAATGGAGAAGAAAGGAAAAAAAATATTTTCTTCTCTTAGGAAAAATATTTGTGAGGTACAAATTGACACAGTATACGGTTAGATTTGCGACAATTATATCTACTTTTTAGTAAATGATGGTAAATTTACTTGAAAAACTTTTTGACTAAAATTAAAAATGTTACCATTTTTCATGCTTATTAAAATAAACCTTTTACGTGGTTTTTTCCATGTTTTTTTGTTGCGATATTATATAAACATATTTTAGTAAAGCCATTGAATGTCAAAGTATAAACTTTCTCATCAATAATAACAAAAATAATTTCCGCACGTCTTATACTGGAGAGAGAAATATTGTTTTTGTGTTCTAAAACTGAAAGTCAGTGGTATAGATCAACGGTTCGTCAGACGCAGAAACGCCGAAGGCTCAAAAATAATACTTGTCAACGAAAATTAAAATAACGTTAATCCTTTCATGCGAGTCCTTTGAAGTGGTCTCTCGGAACAATGTCGACAAAAGGAATTTTATACGATTGTGCTGCACCTCACTATCAGTTCCATAATACATATATCTGAAGAGCTAATGTTGCAATAATATTTATTTACTATTATAAATTCTATTCATGATATTTGTTTATACAATTCGAGCGAGAAATATTCGATTTCGTCAATAATAATAATAATAATCGCGAAATATATATAATATTATAATTTTTTTTCTATGGCTCCTAATAATTAGTTTTCCTAATTCCCGACTAAATTATTAGTAAAATTTTACTAATTATTTTTAGTAAAATTTCATTAACTAATTTGCTAAATTAATTAGTAAATCTATTTATTTTATTTGATATTTTACTTTTGCAGGGTTGTCACAAAAATTTAACTTTGTTTTTTCCTGACTTTTCTCTTATTTTTTTCAGACAGAATTTTGATTTTTTCCTCATTCTTTAAAGAATATTCTTATTCACTCTAAAAATGATTGGATGCACAAAAAAAGTTCCATTACATTCATTCAGAATTGTTCATTAAAAGTACGAATATTTTAAATTTTCAAAGATTTTAATCTGAAACTTTTTCAAAATTATTATCTACAATTTTAACCGAAAATAATTTTTAAGTGAAGTTGAAGTCCACAACGTTGATCAACGAAAAAATTTATTTAATACATTCAAATATTGTTTATAATTTAATATTTAATTGTTAAACCATTATCATAAAACATAAACATCAATATATTTTTCTAAATATTTTTGTGGAAATATTGCTGCGTTATCTATGTATTATTAATTCACTTAGTTATAATTTTTTTTCGTATATATCATCGTTTCAAACTTCAACTTGGTTTAAAAAAAAATTGTTAGAAAATTTTATACGAGAGTTCAATTATTTAAATACAAAAATAAATAATTGAATATTTCACGATGGTGAAGTTCACAACGTTTATAATCAACGATTTCTGAAGAAAAATATTTTTTTAAGCAAATTTTTATACATTTTTGTACAGAAAATAGTACGTTTAATTTTTTGAATAATGATTTACAAAAAAAAAATATTTGTGACCAAAAATTTTTATTCTTTTTGATAGGAAAATAATTTCTTTTTCAATCGTTGATAATATAAACTTTGCGAACTTCACCGTCGTTATTTCATAACATTTAATTTTTACGATCAATTTGATTAACAACTTTCGAAAAGAATTAATTTCTTTTGGAGTTAATTTCATTAAAATTTTACTGAAATTTATTATTTCAAAGAACTTTATAAGAATTAAGTTTTAAAAATAATTAAAAACAGTTTGGAGAATTTTATTATTATTTTTTTTTTAAAAGTTGAATTCTTGAGAAGAATTTAAATAATAATTTATAAAAACAATTGAACTCATGCGAAGGATTTTATTAAATTTCGTTTAAATAATTGAAATTTCGCCAAGAACTTTATTAAAATTTTATTACTTTTCAAAAACATTGAATTCCTGTGATAAATTTTGATATTTATCAAAATAATTGAATTTTGGAAAAGAATTTTATTAAAATTCTTTAAAAGAATTGATTTTATGGGAAGCATTTTGTTGTTTAACAAGATAATTGATTTCTTTTGCAGAATTACATAAAATTTTTTTATTTCTTGCGACAAATTAAAAGTTTTTTTTCGATAATAATTGAATTATTACAACGAATTTTCTTATTTTATTGAATAATTATGAATGTGTTTTAAAATTCAATTCTTTCGTCAAGTTTTAATGGAATTTTTAAGAATAATTGCATTTGCCGAGGAATTTATTTTAAATTGTATTACAAAATTTATGAAATTCTGCGATGAAATTAATTGTATTTCTAAATGAAATTTTATTATTTATGAAAATAATTCAATGTTTTGATAGAATTGTATCAAAAATTTATTTCAATAATAAAATCATTTGATGCATTTTATGAAAATTTGTAAATATTAAAAGTCATTGAATTACGAAAAACTTTTGAAAATAATTGAATTCTTTTGAAGAATATTGTTATTAATAAAAATAATTGGATTTTGCAAAGGATTTTATTAAAATTCCTTAAAAAAAATTGAATTTCCGTGAGAAATGTTGTTATTCATCAAGATGATTGGGTTAAAACGTTCGAAATAATTAAATAATATTAAAAACTTCATTTTGGTTCTGTGGAAACCCTGTATTAAAAATTAGTACTATTTAATTGTCTAAGGAATAAAAATTAATTAAATCATTTCAGTCTACTATATTAATCTAGTATTTCACTACTAAAAGTTAAGTAAAAATCTATATTAATAAAAGTTAGTACTGTATAATTGACAAGGGAATTAAAATTAACAAATTTAAACATTAATTATAGCGATAGTAAAATATCTGTTAATTAAAAGAGTTAACTCTTTTAATTAACAGATATCAAATTACTACTATCAAATAGTAAAATTATACTTTCAAATTAGTAATTTTCTACTATTAAATCAATAGTTTTCTATACTTAAAAATTAGTAAAATATTTTCTATTTAATTGGCAAACGAATAAAAATATCAATTTAATTAAAACGTTAACATTTTTTATCGATATTATTACTAGGTGTAAATAATAATAGAATTATTCACTGTAAAAACGAGATAAAAGTTTTATTTTTGTAAATTATTTATGAACGAATCCTATCTTCTAGAAAAATATACACCTAGGCATCCTTCGAGTCGTGGAAGACTTCTCTTGGTTCTTTTATAGTGACCCTTGCGAATGACCCTGATCTGATGAACATCCTCCTGCATGTATAACTATATAAACCTCCTCTAACCGGTTTGCATTACCCATATATATGTTTACAGAGAACATTCAAGAAGAAATATATATTATTATTATTATTATTATTAGTTTATACAAATTTATTTATTTATATAATTGCAATTGGATGTAAATTAAAATAAATTTTACCAAGCTTTCTACAGTATATGTGAATTTAAAAAAAAATTATTACTTATAGAAATAAATCACCTGTGAAAGTTTAATGGAAGGATATTCTTTTCTATTAATAAAATAATTATTATTTTCCACATCCAATTCTATTACACTTTATTTTTGCAAGTTTTCATTAAAAACACCAATATTGTAATTTAACAATCGATGGAGAAAATTAATAATCAAAAAGAAAGTTTGTGTAAATATTTTATAAGAAATCTTCTATTTCAAGATATTCGGTATTTATCAGGTCTCTACTAAAAGTTATTTGCGGAAATATATTTTTTCCTTTCAGCCAAAATTTTAATGATCCACAAGTTTTGAACTTTAGAAGAGAACAAAATTATTTTTATTAAAAATATATTTTCATAAGTTAAACATAATAGAAAACTTGAAAACTTAAATTATCCATTTGAAAAATTTATATTTAAAAAGTGATATTCTTTACTATATACTTTAGTCGGAATATAGAATTAAAAAATAGTATCAAAAGTTTCATAAAATGTTGGTATTGATTATTATTCTCATAATACTTTTTTGATTCTAGAAACATTTTTGAGGGATAAAAATAATGGTGTTTTAATTTCTCCACTTGAGAACGTCAAGGTCACCACCAGATGTCTTGAAATCAAAATTCTAAGAAGGAACTGAACTGACACCTAGCAGCGACCTTGGCGTTCGCAGGTGGAGAGTAGGATTTTCATATTGAATCTGAATTTGTTCGTAATTTTATAATTATTTACGATTAGAATTTAGAGGAGTGTGATAATTAATATAAACGGAATTCGATTTTTGATTTACTTTCTTTTTTGATATTTTTATCCTCTTCAATTTTTTAGGATCTTGAAATTAATTTTTTCAGTAAATAAATTGTATTTCAAAAGTTCGGTAACATTACTGTGTGGCATTTTTCAACAAAATAAGTGTTATTATAGTAATTTATTTAGAAAAATTGGAGCAAAATATTGCATGTAGTAAAAAAAATCCATTGTCAGAATTAAAAATGTTACTCACTTAATTAACCTTTTTTTGATAGTAACTCAAAATTATTGTTCTAAAAAGCGAATTTTTTTAGAAGAAGTAAATAATTTTCGTCTATATGAATATTCTGAATTTTTCAGAATCATAAATATCGATTAAAAAGAAAGGATAACATCCACTATTTAAAACGTAATGCCTCTAAATAAATAAGGACTTTATATTTCCTCGCATTTTATCTAGAAAGTCATAAGAATAAAAAAGTATGAAGAAGAATAGTATGAAGTGCTTTTAGGAAATGAAAGATGTGAGGATGAATTAAGAATGTCACCTGTTAGACTTGTTAGATATATAACCCTCTGGAGGGACAGTGAAAAAATTGAATGAGGCTATGGGTGAAAAGCTACAAATGAAGTGTCTTCTTAGTTCCATTCTTTGCCCTTAAAGCTCAGCCGTAATCGTTCTATTCCTGGCAACTATCTCGATGTTGGCGTGTCGACAATGTAAATTCGGCATTGTGCCTTTTGAAAAATGTCTCCTCTCTGAACGGAGAGCCGTTTTCATCTGTGTTCACACACTGCTCTCCACTTTCAACGTGAACGATCGTGTCCGCCAAACGACAGATCGGAAGTCAACCTTTGTCCACGTTCCGGCGGTTAAAACAGGAACTCTTTTATCAACCGCGCAGGTGGAAAACAGGGTGAAAATAATGGGTCCTCTAAAAATTTTCCACAACAAAACTACATTCGCTTTCTTTCTTAATCTATTGTTCGTTTATACCGAAACGCGCTGCTTTCTACACTGTTTTATTAAAATAGTAGACAAAAACTTTTAAATAATAGAAAGAGAAAGGGGCAACAAAAAAAATCGTATATCATATATCTCGACCCTATTTTTCCTTTGGTCCAAGTAGTTATCAATTGGACCTTTTAAATCTTAAAGTAAATTGGAGGCAAAATGAGAATGTGAAACTAGGATACAATAAAGAGAGAGGGATGCAGGCTTCACACTCATCTACTACAACCCACTATTTACTAATTTTTTTACGTTATGCTACTATTTGTGTACTTTTTTTAAGACTGTAGTCACTAAGAGCTACTAATTCTGTCTTTTAGAATTTCCACTACGTTAAATTCCCTAATACTAGAAAACAAAAAACTATTCTCCAAAATTGGAATCAATTTCTTTAAAATGATTCAATTATTTTCAAAAAATATTTAAAATTCTTTTATTTTCAACATCCATAGTATTTTTATAGAATTTCGTAAAGGAATTTAATTATTTTTAAAAAATTCATAAAATTCATCAAAAACAATAATTTTCATTAATAATAAAATTTCAACAGGAATTCAATTAATTTAGAATAGAATTTTCGAAAAATCAATTATTTACCAAACTTTTTATACAATTCTTCTCAATAATTCAAATACTTCCATGAATAATAACATTTTTCATTTGATTCAATTTTTAAACAATTTTTGATAAAATTTAAATCAAAAATTAAATTCTTTTCATAAATAATTAAACTCGACGAAGAATTTCAATTATTTTTTTTTAATACTTACTATTTTAAATCAATTAATCGAAAAATTCAATTATTTCAACAAATAAATTTGTTTATCAAGAATTCAATTATTTAAAATAAAATTTTTCATAATATTTATTATTACATTTCGAAAAAATTAATTATTTTCAACAATGTTTATAGCATTCTTATAAAGAATTCAATTATTTTCAAAAATAACAAAATTTTTCGTATTAATTGAAGTATTTGCATAAGTAATAAAACTTATTGAAGAATTTCAATGATTTTTAAAATACAATTTGAAATTAATTAATCGAAAAATTCAATTATTTTCACAAATAAAGTTTTCTACAAGAATTGAATGATTTAAAATAATATTTATTATCTTTCGGAAAAATTAATTATTAAAAACAATGGTTGAAAAATTCATATAATGAATTCAAATATTTTTTAAATTAACAAAATTTTTCATAGAAATACAATTCTTTTTAAGAATTTGAATAAAATTTTTTTCAACTGTAAATATTCTCGTAAATAAAAAAAAATTTTTTGGAAATTTTAATAAAACTTTTAACAACTATTCAATTATTTTCATAAATAGTATAATTAGCTGTAGGTTTTCAATTATTTGTAATAAAATCATTTATAAAAATGTTAGAATTTTTCATAAAAATTCAATTCTTTCAATGTTAATTTTTCGACTATTTTTCTCTTAAAATATTAAATAAATGAAGCTAGTTTTTTGCAAATAACTTTAAAATATAATGAACAAATCCACTTTGTTGTATAATTTTTAATAATTGAAAAATTAATTATTATAAATCACTTTAAAATTGTCTTTTCTACCACTCATTATTAACCTCAGATTTTTAAAAAATTAAAAAGTGTTTTACAATAAGAAATTTTTTGTTTTTTAAAACTTTAGCACCACAGGCATTTAAATAATTTTTTTTGCAAAATTCAATTCTTTTCATAAATAACAATATTCATTACAAGAATTCAATTATTCGTTTATAGATTTTAATAAAATTCTTCCAAAGAATTCAATTATTTACATAAATAATTCTTGGAAGGAATTCAATTATGTCGATAAATAATAAAATTATTCCCGAAAATTCAATTATTTTCATAAATAACAATATTCATCACAAGAATTTATTCATTTTTAAAAATAGTAAATTTCTTCTTGGACATTCAATTTTTTAACAAAATTCTAATAAAACAGATCGCAAAAATTCATCTATATTTATAAAAAAGTAAATCTCTTATTAGTAATTATTTTCATAAAAAAGTAAATCAATAAAACACCACACAGGCATTTAATTATTGTCAAAAATTTTAATAGAATTCTTTGTAAAATTTAATTATTTTTAAACACTTTTTGCAATTCAATAATTTTCCTTATTTACTGCTTTCAAAAAATTAAGTTTGAATTTGCATAAAATTAGTCTACAGAAATGCATTATTTAAAATTTTTTATAAAATTCTTAAAAAGAATTAAATTATTTTCACAACTATTTAAATTCTTTGGTAAATAATAATATTCGTTGCAGGAATTCAATTTATTAGCAAGATAAGGAAAAAGTAAATATTTTTGATGAAAATTAAGAAAATGTCAGGAAACTAAAAAAAAAGAATGTAATTTTAGTCAGTTTTGTGAAGCGTCTAAAATGAATTTTTTTGGTCTTCGTGTTTAATTTTTCAATATCTACTTTTTTACAACTTTTTTTCAGTTCGAAAGCTCCCTTTTGCCACTTTCTTAAAATTAACTATTGAGTGCGAACTCAGATGATGATAATTTTAATGTTATTGCGCTTATTAATTTTCTCCCCTAGATATAACGATCTAAATTATATATAAATGAAATTTTAAGAATGTCCTGCGAGAGTAAAAAGACATTTGCGATTCAATGAACTCGGTTAGTCGAGTAGATTGAAGAAATAAACGCGCGGTCTTGGCTACGCGAGACGCGATATGCAGCGAGAGTGTATAATAAAGGCCACCAAAATATTACGTGATAAAAGTCTTCCAAGAGAATCTCGAGACTTTCCTAGGTGCGTGCCAAAAGGCGCCAATCATAATTAACTCGGTACACCGGCTTTAGCCACCCTTTTCCTTTTATCCAAGCACCATCACCCTTCTTACTTTCATCTAAATCCTTCTTATATCCCAGTACTTTTTTTCACTCACTTTCCCCGAGACCCGCTTTGCGGCCAAGATCCATCCGCTAAAGCTAAGATTTAGCCTCTTACACTTTAACAATAAAAATCTGTTGAAAAGATCGTGTCGCAGTTTTACTTTAAAACCAAACCCATTAAATAGTGGTGCAAAAGAAAAATGCCGTAAATCAACGGAATTAGTATGTAGTAAGAAGAAAAAAAAACTAGTTTGTGATGAAAGATTAATAAACAATTTTTGTAGAAGACTATAGATAAATTGCGCTCTACTAAAAAGAGTTTATTTTCAGTTTTTCACTAAAGATTCGCACTAAAAAGTGATTAATGTATAAGAAACTTTTCATTTAATTTTAAGGAAGATAGGTAGATAGAGGCGGTCAAAAGGTTTGGTATCATACATTGGGGGTCGTGTTTTACGAGCTTTATCGCCACCCACCAGCATCAGCACCAGGGCATCTCCCTTCACGCCATAACTTTGCTGTCCACGTATGAGTACTGTGGATGACCCCGAGACTCGAACGATTCATACAAGGCTTGGTTATCTTCCACTTGCACATTACCCTGTACTCGTGAAAAGCGGGTTAACGGTTTTCACCAAGGGAAACTTAATCGAACAACGATTTTTATGAAACCACACACCGTTATACATACATGCGACATATTGAACATTTTACACTATAAGCGAGAAATTTCATATTCCGTGAACATTCAATTTTAATTTTTCCACCCAAAAAGAAAGGAAAAAAAAATTAAATTAGTATTTTTAAAAAGCATTTTACTTCACATCAATACGTTGCCAGAATTATAAACGAGAGCTTCAATTTATATGAAAATTCTTTTCCTCAACAATCGGTAATTTATTCCTCCCATTATTTGTAGATATATAGGACAATATTGCTTGCAACATTATTCGAAATATGAATGACTTCTTAGTGCGTACAAAGAAAGGGTTGCCACAAAAAATTTAAGCTTGTTTTTTCCTGATTTACAGATAAAATTCCCAATTTTTTTCCCTATAACCCTGCAGAGTATTCTGATTCACTATAAAAAATATTAGATGCAGAATGTTTTATTACATTTATTTCAGAATTTCTTTAATTGTAAAATTATTCCAGAACATTAGGTAATATCTTCATTTTGAAACAAATATTGAATCAATATTATTTTTTCATAAGCTAATTAAGATTTTCAATAATTTCAAATTCAAACCTTTTTGAAATTAACAACGTATTAGAACTAATTAATTTAAATAATTAATTAGGAAATTAATAAATTAATAATTATCGTTTTTATTGTCACTATCATTGTCAAAATTAAAATTAATAGCCCAAGGAACCTGAAGAGGACAGTATTTTTGTCGAAACATGTTGTGCTTATAAAATAAAGTTTTTTGAAACTTAAAATCCGTTTAAAGGCCTTGTAAAGTTAACCTGACAACATAAAAGAATGCGAAATGTTCAACTTGTGTTTTACAGTAATAATTAAAGAAAATTATTTTCACCATTCCAATTCAATTATAATTTTCCAAAATTACTAAAATTACTAAAATAACTAAAATTCTTATTTAAATTAATAAAATTCCTCGAAACAATTCAGTTATGATACAAATTTCAAATAACTATTGTTATAATTTCAATTATCTTTAAAAATATTAAAATTTTTATCCGTAATATATTTTCAAAAATTCTAATAAATTTCCTGGCAAAATTTCAAGAATTTTTCTCAATTCAATGAATTTTAATATCTAATATAATTTAACAAAATTTTACAAAAGAATTCATTAATTTAAAAAAAATTTATATTAAATTCTACGTAAAGATTTAATTATTCTTTTAAGATAAAATTTTTTTACGAATATTTAACTATTTACAAAACTAATTATGTGTTGAAGTTAACGATCACTTCGAGTGATAGTTAACTTCAACACATAATTAATTTGCAAACCGAGTGATAGAATCATTATTATATTATTTACAAAGCTTTTTATGAATTTCTTCTCAATAATTTAATTTTGTTCATAAATAATAAAATTTTTCACAGGAATCTAATAAATTTAAAACACATAATTTTCTTAAATTTTTGATTGGTAAACAATTATTTAAAATAATTATTATAAAATTTTTCGCTTGAATTAAATTATATTTAAAAAAAAGTAATAATGTTCATCGTAAGAATTCAATTATTTTTAAAAAATGTTCTTATCAATTCAAATATTTTTAAAAATTTTGATAAAACTCTTGGCAAAATATCAATTTTTAAAACACTTTTGTTTCATTCAATAATTTTCAATAACTATTATTTTAATAAAAATTGTTCAGAAGAATTTAATAAGTTTAAAAAAGTTTTAATGAAATTCTACGCAATCATTTAATTATTTTCATAAATAATAAAAATGTCACAGAAATTTAATTATTCTCATAAATATTAAAATTCTTTTTAAGAATTGATTTATCTTTATAAATAATAAAAGTAAGTAAGAATTTTTATTATTTTTAATAACAATTTTAATCGAATTCCTTGATAAATGTAATTATTCTTTAAAATTTTATTAAAATAGTCGTCAATAGAATTCAATTATTTAAAAATTTTCTGAAAAATTCTTTATGGGAATTTTGTTATAAGAAATATTCAGTTATTCAACAAATAATTTTTGTATTTAAATTATTAAAATGTTGAAGATTTTTTAAATAAAAATTGATTGAAAAGTAAATTTTAGTTAAAATATTAAATAACAATTGAATATAAAAATCATTCTAGCATGAATTTTAAGAAATAATTGGCTTTTAAAAATGTTTCAAATTGAAATGTTTCGAAAGTTGATTTTTTTATTTTTTTAACTAACAATTTTGTAAAATTAATTTGTTTTAAAGTTTAATTGAATTTTTTGAAATTATTTCAAATTTGTATTTTCTAGTATATTTTTTAAATTGATGAATTCGCGAATAATCAAAAGTTTGTAAAATTTAATTGTAATTAAATACATATTGAAATTCTCAAAAAACTTTTGTAAAAAGTAAAAAATAATTGACTTAAAGAAGAATTATCTCAAAACCAAATCGTTTGTATAGCAGTTTTGTAAAAATAATTTTAATCTTTGATGAATTAACAACATGTGACTGTTAGAAATTCAATGATAAATTTTTCAATCACTTTTTTCTTTTAATATTTAATAAATTAAGCTGAAGTTTTGCACAAAGGTCTCAAATAACAATAACGAAGGGCTATGATGTTGAAAAGTTTTAATATTTTCAAAATTAATTATTACAAATTACTTTGAAGTTGTCAGTTGTTACGGTTAATTTTCATAAATTTCTTGTCTTTACCGATTTCAAAGTATTTTAACGTTGGTGAAGTTTACAACGTTTATAGTCAACGATTTCTGAAAAACTGTATTTTTTAAGCAAATTTTTATAAATTTTTTGTAGAGAAAATAGTAAGTTTAATTTTTTAAATATAATAATTTATAAAAAAATATTTGTCAACATAATTTTTTATTCTTTTTGGTAGGAAAATAATTTTTTTTCTTTCTATAAAAATTCACTCCAACGTTTCGAAATCAACACGATTTTCTCATCAGGGAGCCTATAAAATAATACAGAAAAACAAAAATACAAAATAAATTACAAAACAAAAAACACGAAGACATTAAATAATAATTTCGAAACAACATTGAATTAATAAAATTAGTACAAAAACACAAAGACATTAAATAATAATTTATAAAAAACATTCAATAATGAATAAAATTAATATAAATGAAATAATAGTTAAAATAAAATTCAAATAGAACAAAATACAAAAATAATAAATAAATCAAAATAATATAGTATATAAGAACAGAAATATCATTGATAAAAAATTTTTTTTAGAAAAAATAAAATAAATAGAAAAATAATGAAAATCAGCATAAGAATATCTCACCAATAAATAAAATGTTTTACATTACATGACGAAGAAATTAAAAGTTTTTTATACAAAATTGGAATGTATCATTTGGAGTTAGTAACTGGAAATTATAAAAATATTTTTTAACATAAAATCCTTTATACCCCAAATGTGTTGATTTCAAAACGTTGGAGTGAATTTTTATATTAAATAACTATTGGTCCGAATGTATTCGTGTAAAAAGTTTATTATTTTTTACCTATTAATTGAAAAAGAATTTATTTTCCTAAAGTTTCGAACGTTCAAATGAACGACAATGTATTTTTACTTCTTTAATTTGTATTTCTTTAGAAAAAAAATATTTTTAAATTTAAACAAATTAATTCTAAACTAAATATTGTTTAATTTCAATTGTTTTTGCTTTTTTAGATTGGAATTTTTAAAAAAGATTTAAGGTGACAAAAAATTTCGTTCATTTGAACGTTCGAAACTTCAGCCACATAAGAATTTTCTAAAAATTAAATTCATCTCTAATTTTCATGTGCCTTAATTTTTAAGAAATTAATTGTCACTAAGCATACAATTATTAAAACAGAACATGATTGAGAATCAAAAATAAAAATACCGTACCATTCTTTTTTTGTTTTCGTTTTTAAAAACTTTGTGGACTTCAGCCACATAAAAAATTAACATCGAATTTCTAACAGGTCACATGCTGTTAAACTTTTCAGGTTATTTTAATTAATTTTTACTTGAATTTAATAAAATGCAATTGATTAATATTTTTGTATTTCAAATTAGGCATGTTGTCTCTACTCTTTTGCTCTCTCTCTCTCTCCCTCTGCGTAGACTTAATATTTTTAATGCATGGAAATTTATGTTGTAACAGAAATAAAAGATTTTAAAAGAGTAGCCAAGTTTTCTTTATGCAAGAGGGGTAATAATTTTTAGTTTAGAAAATTCTCCTTTTTTTCCCTCAACCTTCCAACAAGAGTCTTACAAGAAAAGTTTTAAAAATTCAGTAAAATTAGAATTAAACTGAATGTCAGAAAGTTACGCTCGGCTACTCTATGTCCCTTTTAATCTTCCTTTATCAAGCTCGTGCCAAAGTTTTGACATTTCCTCACACCAGTCTTACCAGTTCGTCGTGGAAGATAAAAAAATTGGTCATAATGGCGTTCGTAACACTTTAATCCTGGTTTTAAGTACCAGAGGGAAAAGACGCGAGTCGCGGCTACGTCGCAGTCATAACCAACCTGATCCTCTTAAATGTGAAAAATGGCGCGAATTCAAGCTCTTCTTCCTTGGTTCTTTGCGCCCTCTTTTTCTCACTCTCTCTCTCTCTCTCTCTTTCGTTGAGGACATTGCATCGAGTCGTGCCACTATCGAACGCGCTGACTCGCCGACGTTGAAAAAGCTCTCTTATCCAAGACATGCTAAGCTGCCACTGTAGTGAGATTATCTCGATGGTGAGCTCACACTTGCAAATCACCTCTGTCAGCAAGCTCGATGACCCTACGCGCATAAAGCTACCAGCTAATCCAATAAAAAGTACAGCTTCTTTCCTCAGAATGTTAAGAAACGACTTTTTAACATGCCCTCGCCTCGCATAAATTATCCCCCAGACGAACTTTTTCTAATGCATACATATTTCGCCCGGTCAAATACTTGCGGCTAATGGGCGTGTGGATTTAAATCCATTATGTCAATGAATTCACACTGCGCGCTATTGGAACAGTTGTTTACTCTCTATATACACACTCAATGCACAATTCATGTTGATTCTACTTTGTTTTCGCACTTTCCAACAAGAATTTATATAATACAAATAACTCAATTCAAACATTCTTCATATAACATTTTTTTGTTGTTTTATTAAAAATATGATTTTTAAATCAGATTATGTCACTTGTTATTGGTACTCGCTGTATACATTTTATTGAAGGTAACTTTTTATTGTCAATTTATTGAATAATGGAATGTGGCTGTCGGCAAAAATAAATGTAATACGATTTTCTAAGGGCGACTAATAGTAAGAGAGTATTTTTAAAAATAAATCACTTTAATTTAATTCAATAAGTACATGGGTGATTCTTCTGAAAGTGACATTTTTTGTGTCTCGACTAATTTTAAAAAATTTACTCTTTAATAATTATTATCAATTATAGTGAATGTTGTAGACCTTATTGTTAAAATTCAGAATAATATTTTTGTGGCCTTTTATCTATTAAATAAGAACGGTGTTTTTGTTCACAAAAGAATTTTCATATATGAGCGATTCCACGTCAAGTGATCAAGGGGTCTTTTTGTGTAATGTTTATTTCAATAATTTTTTACTCTTAAACAATTAAACATACAAATTTGACAAATTACATTTTGGAAAGGTTTTTTCATGCTCTTTCAATTGGAAATAAGCATTTTGAAAAAAAAAAATTTTGACCCAAAAAAATCAAAATTAAAAATAAATTTCAATTTTTGAGGGAGATGGATACGATTTTTTTTTAAACGAAAGCTGAGGTTTTTTCCTAAAAGGACATATAAATGATAAAGTGGGACTAGAATGTTTAAACATTGAAAAAAAGAGTTTTCTACTCGCCGGAGCGCTCAAAACCCGGTTTTTAGCTCCGTTTTGGAGAAAATTCTTTTTTTCAATATTTAAACATTCTAGTCCCACTTTATCATTTATATGTCCTTTTAGGAAAAAACCTCAGCTTTCGTTTAAAAAAAAAAAAATCGTATCCATCTCCCTCAAAAATTGAAATTTATTTTTAATTTTGATTTTTTTGGGTCAAAAATTTTTTTTTTCAAAATGCTTATTTCCAATTGAAAGAGCATGAAAAAACCTTTCCAAAATGTACTTTGTTAAATTTGTATGTTTAATTGTTTAAGAG
Organism: Leptopilina myrica (nomen nudum); assembly: GCA_032872475.1. NCBI lineage: Eukaryota > Metazoa > Arthropoda > Insecta > Hymenoptera > Figitidae > Leptopilina > Leptopilina myrica (nomen nudum). Next base: position 8,425,675 of record CM065460.1, read on the forward strand.
TAAAAAATTATTGAAATAAGCATTGTACTGAAAAACACAATAATTTAACCCCCTCCCCCTCGGAAAATATTGGACTAGGTAAATAAATGTTTTGCTACAATTTCCACATGGGATCCTATATACTTTATTTGTTCTTTCAAATTATTATTAATTTCTATGTTAAAAATATAGCACTTACTTATCATTTAAAAAAAACTTAAATAATTTTATTCAACTGAATTTATACGATAACTAAAATAGTTTTATTTTCGAAGTCTTTTTAATATATGTCTCCAATAGGACTTCTGAAGAAAACTAACTTTTTACGATTTATTTCAAACTCTTAGAAATTTTTTATAAACCGTGTCAGAAAGTAGAATGTTTTTTCCATCATTGTGTGCAATTTAAAAATGTTTACACCTCACTTTTATTTTTAATAAAAGTCGTCAAATTTTGTGTTCGGTAGGGGGACACTTTTCCCCAAAAAAGTTTCCCAACTATTCTTCTTTCCGAAAATTTTATTTCCCAAAAAACATATATGATGGTCCCAAAATCTTTGTCCAAACATAAAAAAAATTATCTCATAGGAATTATTCATATTCGAAATCGAGAAATTCAAATTTTGTTTCGCTATTTGATTTGCAACTACTTCGTTAGTCAGTTCCGCAGTTAAAATAATCTCTTTTTAGAAGATTGTCAAAATTCGTAATTTCGTAGTAATTTATAAATTAAAATTTCGTATTAAATTTGTACAAAGTAAAATTAATTAAATCTATTTTATTTAAAAAATGTCAAAAATATTTTTGATTTTGAAAAAATTATGATAAATATTGAATTAAAAAAAAAAATTTTGCACTGTTCGAAAGAGGAGGAATAATCCTTCCAAAAACATGCTTGTCAAAATTTTATTCACCCTACTGTATTTTAGCTGCAGCAGTTAACAAACTCCACTGTTCACACTTAATCAAAAACTTAAATCCCCTTACACACTACAGTTTTTAATAAAAGTTATTAAGGGGAGAGTACACTTATACTTTCAACTATGTGAAGAAAATATTTTAAATATTCAATAAAATTATTTTTACAGTAATTTTATGAGAAGAATTCAATGGTCATAAAAAATTGATCAGAAAATATTTTGACCCTTTTTGAATTTTTATTTTTTCTAAAAATTGATAGATTTTGAAATCCATAAGTAATTTTGTATAAAAAATGTTTTTGTATCTATAAAAAAAATTGCCGAATGGAAAAATTAATATTTACAAAAGTTTTAGTATTTAAAAAAAAATTAGTTGTCAGGTTAAGAATTTAAAAAAAATATGATTATTATTAAATTTTATTGTACGAAAACTCATTTTTTTCAAACTAATTGTAGAACATTTTTTTTAAAAGTTTATGTTCTAAAATTAGTTTGAAAAAAAATGAGTTTTCGTACAATAAAATTTAATAATAATCCTATTTTTTAAAATCCTTAACCAGAAAACTATTTTTATGCTTAAAATTTTGTAAATATTAATTTTTTTATGGATACAAAAACTTATTTTCTACAAAATTACGTCTGGATTTCAAAATCTATCAATTTTTAGAGAAAATAAAAATTCAAAAAGGGTCAAAATTGAATTCTTTTTATAAAATTACTGTGAAAATAATTTTATTAAATATTTAAAATATTTTCTTCACATAGTTGAAAACATAGGTGTACTCTCCGCTTAAAAAATAAGTAAATAAATTATTCAAATTATTTGGAAAAATTATCTTTATGAAAATTTGTTTGCAAAAAAAAAATTTTGCGAGAAATTCACAATAATTACTGATATTTTATACATTAAATACATTCTAAGCGAAATTTTAATCCGTATTAAAATAAAGCTGAGAATCAGATGTTAACTTTTTCTATATTTCATTTATAAAAAGGAGGGAAAGTATTGCAGTTGAAAATAATCGAAATTTACATTTTGGTCGGAGTAAGAATTTAATTTCGTCTCCGAAGCCATGCTTTTTATTAAATATTAAAATGTAGAAGTAAGTTTAACAGAATATTTCGATGATAATATAAAATTACAGTGTCAAATTTGTATATTATATTAAAAAATATATTTTATTGAAACGTGTATTTTAATTGTACCCTAATTTGAATAAATGTGAAAAAAAATTATTTTTCATCTCCGAAGCTTTTTTCCTCGAAAAAGGCGAGTTTTTTATTTTAGTATTTACCTGCATTGCTTTGAAAAAAATAACCCAAATAACCATCAAATCAAATACTTCAGCTATAGATTTATATTTTTATCGAACTGAATATATTTGATATTAAAATATACATATTAATTTTTAAGCAGTGTAATTATATTTTGGATTACGGATGAACGATATTAGCGTGAATTTTCAATAGAAAAACTCGCGTATAAAATATAATTAATGTAATGGAGCAACAAAGTTAATATTCTTTAAAGAAGAAAAATTTTAACATGCGTTTAAGAATTAATTCTGCGTAATCTAAAAATCTGACTCTTGAGTGTAAAATAAATAAGGTTTCAATAGAAAAAACCATATAATTTCGAAAAAAAATTCAAGCTCAAAAGTGTCACTTTCAGAAAAATCATCCATATGTCCAACAATGCTAGAAAAAAGAAATTTTTTATAAAAATTTGTGTAAAGAAAATAGTACGATTAATTTTTTAAATAATGATTTACAAAAAAAGTATTTGTGAACAGAAAATATTATTTTTTTAGTAGGAAAATAATGTTTTTCTTTCAATCAATGACCATTAACGTTACGAAATCATCCATATGTCCAACAATGCTAGAAAATTTTTTTTTTTTTGGGGAATTTCTGTAAAGAAAATACTACGATTAATTTTTTAAATAATGATTTACAAAAAAAAGTATTTGTGAAAAGAAAATATTATTTTTTTTAGTAGGAAAATAATGTTTTCCTTTCAATCGCTGACCATAAACGTTACGAACTTCACTGACGTAAAATAACAATAAACTGATCTAAAAATTCTTTTGCTTTTAGATCAGTCAAAATTTCCTGATTCTGCAAACAGATTTTTGCTTTTAAATCAGTTATAATTTACTGATCCCTCGAAAAGACTTTTTTGAAGGGAAAATTGAAACTATAACTAAAAATTTGAATAAAAGTAATGAAAATTCATGAACTATAAACACCATTTCCGAATAAGAAAATAATGGGAAAAGTATTTAAAAATCACCTGTGTGTGTAGTTCAGAGGACATTTTTAGTTGTTAAAATACACTCATGTATATACGCAAAAAAAAGTTTCGCAAACCGTTTACATCTTAAAACTAAAATGAATAAAAATTTGCTTATTTTTAACCTTGAAATTAAATTATTCATGTATGTAAAATCTTACTCCCAAGGCTAAAGTTCAATAAAAAATAGTTCCAATACAAATGGTTTTAGTCAAAAATGTACTGAAAGTATGGTTTTGTTCATATAAATTTGTCGAAAGTAAAAAAAAAGCATGAGTGAAATTTTCTTCCCAATGCATACATGTTGCATTAATACACATACACTCATATGTTGGCATGATAGTATCACGTGAGTCAAGCAACGAAGGTCACTTCACGTGGGTGTCTTGTGAAAGTTTAAATTCCATAGACTCGTTCTTTTACTCCTTTTGTAATTTTCAAGGTCATACGTCGTTATATCCTTATATCTATTTTTTTTCATATACACTGCCCTCTCGTCCACATTGAGAGTCGAAAAAGACATTTTTTACTTTCTTTTCCTTCTGGAAGCTATAAAATAAAATCGAAAGGATTTTATTGGGAACATACTTTTAATGTCAATATACCTATATACACTCCTAAATGGATTACATTTTTGGGGAGTGGTAGTGAGCTTTTCTGAATTAATGAAAAAAAGAAGAAAAAGAAGTAGAAGGAGAAGAAAAAGTAGAAGCCTAAAGAAACTTCGTAAATGCTATATTCCTTAGTTCTTACTTTTGTCGACGACTCTCTTCACATTTTCTTTCTCTTTAAAGACAACTTTTTTCATCTTCTTTCCGCATTTTGCTCCCAACTTTTGAAGCATTCGGAAAACGTTGGATGGATTATGTAATGGGCTCTGCAGATTGTTAGCGAAAAGTCGACTTCCCATTTCACATAAGCCTCTGTAATCATGAACATTTCTGGTTTAATGTTTGAAAGATAAGAAGTAACTCGATAAAAATGTTAATTTTACAAGTTTCAGTTCAAAGTGTAAAAATGTTGTAGAAAATGTAAAAGAGGTAATTGGTACATAAGTACAGGGGAAAAAAAAATATTTTGTCCATTCTTTTAGTGTTATTAATTGTACTTACAGTAATTATAATTACTTAGGTATGATATTATACATTATAGTATAGAACTATAGTTTCTAATTGTTGTTTTACTTACTATTAATTATTTGTAATATTTTTTTTGTTTTTACGTATAGTATAACTTACTGATGATCACTAATTTGTGAAATGAACAATTTGCAATACATCACAAGAATTTTTTTTTATTTTTAATGATCATTTTGTACTCTCTTTTCCAGTAACATATAACACCGATTTTGAAAATTCATTGCCAGATGTCAAGCGCCTAGATTTGCATAATTCATTATCAACTGGAGCGCGAAACAGCATATGAGATTTACAGCATTTGTACCAAAACAATTCAGTTCACTTGAAATCAAAAATGAATAGTGGAATATTTACATAAACTTTTCCATCTTTTATTGAAAATTGCCATATTCCTCTTTTATAATTTATGTGAGATTAAATTCTCGTTTTTTTTAGTCCCTGAAAATTTAAATCTTGATATTACAAAAAAATTAATAAAAAAAGGTTAAAATAAACGTTTATTATTTCCATGGATAACAAATAAAAAATAAATTAATAATGAATACAAAAAATAAAAGATTTTAAATAATGGATAATTAAAGTATTTCAAATTTCAGATAGTTATATTAAAAAGTATATAAATGAAAAGTAAAAAATAAAATAAACTTTTATAATCCTTTAAATTCTACATAGAGTTTGTATATATATATCGAAAGAGAGAAAATTCCCTTCAATTATCTTTCATTCCACACAGAATAAAATTGAAAATATTTCCGCTTGGAAATAATTTTAATATCGAAAAAAACTATATATGTAGAAAATAGATTTAATTTATTCCACAATATTTTCAATTAGAGAATCTTCTGTAAAAATAGTTTTTGTTTGTTTTTTCATCTTTTTGAAAATCAATATTTATGATGCAGAATGAACTATGAAATATAAAGTGATGAACAAAAAAAAAAGCCGAGTAGAATATCGAATGGAGAATTGAGTGGGCAGACCAAAAATAGAATTTTGATGCAATGAAAAATAAAAACCAAGTTGATTGTGCGAGAGTGTGGCAAAAAGGAAATGGTATCATTTGCCATATGAATTTGGAACGGTCAGTGAATTTAAATTACATTTTATGTAGAATATTTCATGGGAAATAATAAAAATGTTGTCTATTGTGTTATAGTTTAGAGTTAAACTGACTAAACCTAAAAAAAATTATTGTTTCGAGTTTTGACCTCATATCTTTTTTTAGAAAACATCTCGTTTTTCATAGAGAGAAAAAAATACTTTCAGTTATGCACTATTAAAAAAAAATTCGTTTGAAAAAATAATAATCGCTTCTCTTTTGTATTTAGATACTGCATTGTAAAATATTTCATTTATGGAACAAAAAGGAGGAAATATTTTTGTCTTTCAATCGTTGTATCCATAAACGTTGTAAACATCCACCGAAATAATTTTTCACACAAATCTTGAAAAATTATTTCAAATTTCCCTTCAGATGAAGTTTGTAACATTTGTGAGAAGTAATTAAAACAAGTTCTTCTTTTTTCTTCTTTTTTCTGTTTCTCTACAAGTCGTGAGTTGTTTTTCTCGTGAAATGGAAACTTTTGTCGAATTACAGTAATAACCCCATTAAATTCTTTTCTCGACTTGCAGCATTGCGGGAATGAAGGCCACGTTCCAGATCTTGGCCTTTACAAAACCAGTTCGTGGGGCCACAGCAACACACTAAGGTCTATTGACCTTAGTTCGAATAAAGCTGGTGATCGACACACTTGTCACATTAGCGATATCGATGTTAGTGTGTTGTCAGTGTGACACGCTACTAACAATCAATTGTTATCCCATCAACAACGGAAATCGGATTAAATTTCCCCCTTTGCATTGACAGTATCACTATGTACATTGGTAGTAGTTGTGCACGATAGCATATGCTTAATGCTGATAAAGTTCAACGTAAGAGTGACGTTCTATCAAATTGCTGATTCGTTATTCATTAAAATTGAAAAGTTTATTGTGTTCTTTTTTTGTGCGACGAAAAAGCTACTTTTCTTTTTGCTCTCTCAACAAAAAATTGTTATCGAAACTCTAAAGATTCGATAGCACATTGTTCGTACTTTTTTTACTATCTAATAAATGCGAAGTTTGCCCCTAATTTACATTCATTTTATTATTATAACAGGGTTGCCACAGATCGGAGAATTCAGGGAAAAGTTAGAGATTTTTATTATAAGTACTAAAAATATTCAATTTTTAGAATTCATAAGAAAATTCTGAATTTTTTTTGTCTTTTTTGTTTGCCTTATAAACTATGAAACTACCACGAATTCCAATACGAAACTTTCAAAAAATTTTTCTATTTCTATCAGGAATGAATTATTTAATATATATTTAATTTTTTCCAAAGTTTTGACGCAACTATCTTAATGAGTCAACTTCTTCACAATTTTTATTAGGAATTTTAATAAAATTCTTCGCAAAATTTCGATTATTTTCAAAAGTTTTTCGCAATTTAATGATTTTTAAAATTTACTGTTTTTGTAAAATTTACCAAAAAATTTAATTATCGATAACATTTTTTGATACAATTTTACGAAAACGTTAAATTATTTTCATAAATAATAAAATTTTACTCTATAGGAATTCAATTATTTTGTTAAATTTGCAAATTTCCAAATTTCCAAATTCATCACAAGAATTGAAATCTTTCGTATTACTTTAATTATTTAAAACAATGTAATTCAAATTCTCAATTCAAATACAATCATTTTAAAATTCTTTTTTTAAATTCTTCAAAAAGTTTGCAATTATTTTTAAAAGTTGATATTATAATAATTATTATTCATACAACTCAAATTTTTTGAGAAACTTTCGAGTATTAAAAAAATTATTTATTTTTGTACGTAAATAATTGTATTCTCATAGAATTTACAGAAAATTGATTTAAAATTGAATTTTAGTTAAAATTTTATATAATAATTTATTATTAATAGCATTATAGCATGGATTTTTAGAAATAATTGAATTTTTAACATTTTTCTAATTCAAATCTTTGAAAATTTGAATTTTTCGTACTTGTAACTAATAAGTCTGTACAATTAATTTTTTTTAAATTTAATTGAATTCAAATCTCTTCAAAAGTAATAAAATACTTTGCAGAAAATGAATTATTTAAAACATTTTTTAAAAATTCTCTTCAAGAATTAAGTTATTTTTATAAATAGCGAAATTATTGTAAATAATTAAATTATTATTAAAAATGTTAATAAAGTTCTTGGTAAAATTTAAATTATTTAAACGAAATTTCACAAAATTCACGGAATAATTTAATTATTTTAATAAGTAATTATTTGAATTCTTTTCATGAATTTAATTATTTTTATAAATTTTAAGAAAATTCTATGTGGCTAAAATGTCGAACGTTCAAATGAACGAAATTTTTTTCCACTTTAAGTGTTTATGAAAATTACTATCCAAAAAAGAAAAATAATTAAAATTATACGATATTTAGTTTAGAATTAATTTGTTTTAATTAAAAAGATTATTTTTTGTAAAAGAAATACAAATTAGAAGAAGTAAAAAAATATTTTTGTTTATTTGAACTTTCAGAACTTTAGGAACATTAAATTCTTTAAAAAGTTTCCAATTTTTTTAAAATTGTTATAAAATTCTTTAATATTATAAATTTCAGTAAAATTTTAGTTTAAGTCTTAAAAAGAAATTAATTATTTTCAAAAGTTGATATTATCATCCCTTGTTAAACGTAAATTTTAAGAAACATTTTAAGTATTGAATAAATTATTTATTTTTGTATTTAAATAATTGAATTCTCCAAGACTTTTCAAAAATAAAAATTGATTTAAAGTTGAATTTCGGTTAAGATTTTACATAATAATTTAATATCAAAACCTACGTAGCATGTATTTTTAGAAATAATTGAATTTTGGAAAGGTTTCAAATTTTAATCTTTGAAAATCTGAATTTTTCATACTAATTCTGTTGAATTAATTTTCTTGCAAAAGTTTAATTGAATTTCTTTCTTTAAAATATTTCAAGTTTTTATTTTCTAATATATATTTATCTAAAGAGTTTTCAAAACATCGAAATTTCATAAAATTGAATTGTGAACAAGTGGATTTGAAAATTCTCAAAGAACTTTTTCGAAAATTATTAAAACTAATTGACTTAAAGAATAGTTTTAGTTAAAACTTCTAGAAAATAATAATAATTGAATTTAAATGATGAGAATAGTTTCGACGAAATTAGAGTAAGAATATTCTTATATAAAATAATAATTTTATGTTATGTTATATTTGATTCGAATATATATTGTTTTCTCAGTGCAAATTTTTTTAAGAATATAAAATTGTGACAAAAAGCGTAATCAAAATTATGCATTCCAACAATTTTAATCCTTTTTTTTGTCGCAATTTGATATCCTTAGAAAATCCGGTTTAAAAGAATGAAAGGGCATCGCAGACTATAGAATAATCAGAGAATAGTAGACAAATTCAAGCTGCATTCAAAATTGTATACTTTGGAAAAAATTACAATGGAACTGACAAAATGATAATAAAGAAAAAATAAAATTTATCATATATATGCCTTGAGAATATAAATTACATAATTATAAGTGTTATTTACACATAACTCTTTGTTTACATTATGCATGCAGAAGAATGTTCAGTGGGGAAGTGGATTCTATAATATATTCCTATATCTACGTCTAGAGTATTTAATAAGCTTCTTCATATCATACAGTTTACGAATCTACAGACAGTGTATGACTTTTACCTACTTAAATAATATTTATTATTTATTACTAGCATTCATTTTATTATTTATTATTAGCTTACATTTTATTATTTATTTAGCCACTGTTTTTATAAATAACTTACTAATTATACTTATTTTGTTAAAAATAGCCACTAATGATACCGAACCTTTGGAATATAATTTATTTACCAGAAAATTAATTGTAAAATTCTAACAAAAATTAAAGAGGATTGAAATATATAAAAGGAAAGTTAATTAAAAATTGAAAGTCGTTTATATTAATTGTCAAAGTCTCTAGATTCTTATCGTAAATAATTATCAAATTACTAACGAATTGAGATGTAATATGAAGACGCTACTCTCCACCTGCGAACGCCAAGGTCGCCGCTAGGTGTCAGTTCAGCTCCTTCTTAGAATTTTGATTTCAAGACATCTGGTGGTGACCTTGGCGTTCTCAAGTGGAGAAATTAAACCACCATATTAACGCTCAAAAACTATTTTATAACAAAAAAATATTTTGAGAAAAGTATTGATTGATGAAAACAATGACTAATATTTGTTTTCATCAATTATTTTCTTTATAATAAATTTAATAATTCTAATATAAGAAATTTTCTTTGTTTGTTTTAGGTGAGTTAAAAACAACATACTGTCGATTTTATTTCGTAAGTGAATATATATTAAAATATTTACATATTATAAGTTTTAATTATCAAAGAATTTGTAATTTAAAAATTCTAATTTGTGTATTTATGAAAAAAAGTTTGAGGCATGTTATTTTTAATAATATTAATAATATTATTTATAGCGTTGTCATGGTTAGGAATTTTTTTTTATTTTAACACTCTTGAATTTTTCAAAATTGATTAAGAAAAAAGTTTAAATTCCCTGTTAATTAGTAACTGAATTCTAGGCTTTACAGAGGAATGCAACTAGCAAGTGAAAAAGGAACATCTTCCTTCTGTTGGATAATAAAGTGAAACCACTATTGATGATCTCACCTTATGAACCGATAGCAAAGCAATATTTAAAAATCATTAACTCACTAGAAAGCTATATATATACACACAGAGAGCTTCTAACCTTACATAAAACCTGAGGCTTTCCTTTCTTAAAATCATTATATAATCAAATATTTACTTTCAGTAGTTTGAAGCGATTCAATAAATTTAATAAATTAATACTTTAACAGCAATTTATCACAATGAATAATCAAGGATTCGAAAGATATTGTAAATTCAATTAAGCGTACACTTAATATAGACGAGGCTAAAGAATAGGTATAGACATGTTTGTAAGTAATAATATATTTATTTCGAAAGGTAAATCTTGAACTAAATTTACAACACTTTCAGTGTTTCGGTTTACCTTAAGGTTTCTAGAGTATAAAGACACATTATATCCATTATGTAATTATCTAGCATTGCCATGGTCGGCCATTCACATGGCAACGCTATATAAGACTCGGCAGCATGAATGTACAAGTAAATAACTCGGATTATATTCGAAGCTATATGCACACGAGACTTGAATTTATCTCACAATTCATATAAATACTTGAGAGAAACTGTAATGCATCACAAAGATGTTCCCTTCCAATGGAACTATATTATTGAAATAATTAAATATGACAATTCACTTTGGAGACTTGCACGCTGAGCCCGAAAATTATTCACGCTAATAATGTTCGAATTATGAAGCTATTAATTTTTTGTACTTTCAGTTTTCTTAATGAATTTTTGCCCTACAGAAATTCCTGTAGGGATAATAAATGTTTACGTTGCAATTTTTTTCCTGATTCCATTTTTGGTAGTAAAATATTAATTGTCAACATTTTGAGATTCAAAATGGAAATTATACTCTCCACCTGCGAACGCCAAGGTCGCCGCTAGATGGCAGTTCAGTTGACAAAACCAGATCAGTTATTTTTAGTAATTTTCGAGAAAGTTCTGTAAGAATTTTCAAATCCATTTGTTTATAATTAAGTTTTACGAAATTTCGATTATACGGAAATTTTTCAATTAAATATATTAAAAAAATAAAAACTTGAAACCATTAAAAAAAATTCAATTGAACTTTTTCAAAATTTCAATGTCATTTTTTACAAATCTTAAATTATTTAAAAAAAATTGTAGATATAACAATTTTTTATAAAAATTAAATTATTTTCATAATTAATAACATTTTTTGCAGGAATTCATTTATCTTTATGAATAATAAAATTCTTTTCGAGAATTTAATAAATTTTAATAATATTTGTTATGAAAATTGTTAGTTAAAAAAACTTGAAAGTATGAAAGATTCAAATTTTTGTAAAGATTTTAATTTGAAACTTTTCAAAAATTCAATTATTTCTAAATTTCTAATAATTCACGCTGTAATGCTTTTAATATTCAAATTATTATTATTTAACATTTTAACTCAAATTCATTTTTAAATTACTATTTATTATAAAACTCTACAAGAATTTAATTATTTAAATACAAAAGATAAATAATTAATTAAATATTAAAATTTTTCTGAAAATTAAATTTTTATAAAGAATTTTATCAACAAATTTTTAAATAATTGAATTCTTTGAATGAATTTTAATTAAAAAATTTAAAATAATTATATTTTCGAGAAAGATGATAAAAATATTTTTAAATTAATTGAAAATTTGTGATAAGTTTAATTATTTTTTAAAATAACATAACAAATATTAAATTCTCGAAAAGATTTTTATTTTTTATAAAAATAATTGAATTCCTGCAAGAATGTTATAAATTATGAAAATAATTTAATTCTGATGAAAAAATCGTTATACTTCAATTTTTGAAATAATAGAAGGTTTGTAAAAAAATATATTACAACTTTTAAAAATGATTGAATTTCTAGTTAGAATTTTATTGATTTTCTGAAAGTAATTGAATTCCTGCAATAATTTTTATTATTTATGAAAGTAATTAAATTTTTACAAAGGATATAAATATCTAGGTACAATTTTTAAAAATAATTGAATTCTTGCAAAGAATTTTTTTATTTGGGAAAATAATTAAATTCCTGTTGAGAAATTTATTATTTTTTATAATAAATAAATTCCTTCAAAGTATTTTATTACAATTTTTGAAAATAACTAATTTTCTCAAAAAATTTTATCAAATTATTTAATTTTATTGAATTCTTTAGAAAGATTTTGTGGCAATTTTGGAAAAAATGAATTTCTATACAGAATATTATGATTTTAAAAAATATTTAAATTCCTCAGGATAATGTGTTATTGCAATAATTTAGGAAAATAATTAATTCCTGCTCAGAATATTATTGTTTTAAAAAATAATTTAATGGTGACAGAAAAGTTTATTATTTTTTGAAAATAACAAAGTTTTTGCAAAGAATTTTATAATTTTTAAAAATAATTGAATTTCTGCATTCATTTGTAACTTCCTGAAAATTTAATTTTTTTAGTGGTTTTAACTCTCCACAAAGACAAAAATAAATGAAGAAAAGAAATATTTTTTAAAGCAATTTAATGTATTACTGCATGCTAACATGCTAGCACTCGACAGTTACAAAATATTTATTTAGGTGCTACTAAGTTTAAAAATTTTAATTTTTCGGGAAAATCGATTCGGGAAATTGAGATTTTTGGAAGTTCATCTATTTATAAAAATTGTAGAAACAACTCTCTTGAAATTGAATTTATTTTGAAATATTTAAGAAAAATTATTAATTTATTAAATAATTTCAAATAAATAATTTGATGGTAGTTCATGAAGAATAAAGTTATTTAAGGGGAGGCACCACCCCTAACTTTGAGCCCTTTAAATTTAAATTATTAAACTAGGTTATATTTTTTTTCTTGCACCATTTTTAACCCTAAAATTACAAAATTACAAAATTACAAAAATTTATTCGCTAAATGCAAAAACCATGTCGAATAACTTATTTACTAGATTAAAATTTTAAAGTTTGTCAAAATTATTTTATTTTCTAGGTTAAAAATTTGACAGACGTTAAAATTTTAATCTAGTAAATAAGTTATTCGACATGGTTTTTGCATTTAGGCAATAAATTTTTCTAAACACTGATATTTTCAAAAAGATTATTGGTCTAGGATTTTGGAAAAAATGTCAAAATTTGTAAAATTTGAATATTCAAAATAAATCTTCTCTTACAATTTTCAATATTTTTTAACGCAAATTTTTTTCTAAGCTTATTTTATAGTTTTAAACAACCTCTCGCATGGATTTGCAAAAGTATGCAATTAGTGAAAAGATAAAAATTCTAACCTCTTCAAAAAATTAAAATTTTAAATTTTTGACCATCTTATATATTTTAGGGTTAAAAATGGTGCAAGAAAAAAAATATAACCTAGTTTAATAATTTAAATTTTAAGGGCTCAAAGTTAGGGGTGGTGCCTTCCCTTAAAAAGAAATTATTGTCAAAAATAGAACATGTTGAAGGTTTTTGTCTTAGAATTTGTGGTAATTTCAAACAAAAATGGATCAAAAGTCCGAATTTTGTTATGAATTCTAAAAATTTCCCTGAATTCCCTGTCCTTTGGCAATCTTGTATTCGTTCTCAATTGGAGAAATGAGAACACCTCAAAATCTCTTTTGTTAATAAAAAAAATGTTGTTTTGAGAATAATTAAAATTAGCTTCTGAAAGGGTTAATTTCTGAATAACGACCAAGTTGAAGTTCACAACGTTCATCAACGAAAAAAAATTTGTAAGAAGTGTTAATTAATAGAATGAAAAGGATAAAAGATCAATACTGACACGAAAATTTATTAAAAAGGGAGATTTTTATTTAAAATTTAGTAATAATTGTTGTATATTTTACAAAAATATAATATTGGAATAAATTAAAAAACCGTTTTTCGTTTTCAACGTTGTGGACTTCAACTTTGTGAATAACGAATAAAAAAAATTGCCAAACTGCGTAAATGAAAGACACAAATTGTGTGATGATAACGATAATAAACCAAAAGGAGAAAAAAAGTTGGTAGTATCAGTTTTTTTCCCTCATTGCAAGAGATTAACATAAATTGCAGTGTACGACAAATTCTTTCAAAGTCATGAATAAATCCCCGGAAGCAGGAGAATCGTTTTCGAGCGGAAAAGGAAATCGTGAAAACGCGTTGCTCCGTGAAGAGAAACGTTTACGTTGCAGCATCGAACTTGGCACCCTTCTGTGAGACTGTATCCTTGAAAATAAGATGGAAGTCTTCGCCGACGGAAGTAGAGGCTAAAGAGCTGAACAAAGAGAGGCAAAAGTATCTGGCAAAACTCCGCGGGGAAACACGTCAGCTGTGGTGCCAGGTGGATAGCATTTCGCAATTTATTGGACGAAATGGTAATGGAATTCTAGTTAGCAATATCGACTCACTCATTCTCTCTCTCTCTCTCTCTCTCACCCCTTTTTTCCATTTTACCTCTCGACAGAATTTTCTCTACCCTCTTGGCTTATCCCCTCCTCGAATCGAGCAAATAAATCGCCCAGCATCCTCTTTCTCCAACTTGGGAGTCCGATAATTTGAACATAAATTTTGGATCAATTGAAATAAAAACGAAAACTATAATCGAGAAACTTTTAAACAATCTTTTTTTTTCAATCCTAAAAGGGGCATTCATTATGAATTTCCTTTTGCATACGCGGAGAAAATTTATTCCTCAAATTTTACTGACTTCAGTTCGGTAAAACTGTGATGAACTGTCAAAACAGTGAGTTTTCAAGAACTAGACTGTGAAAGCAATTGCATTAAATAATAACGTAAAAAGCATAAACTTACAGTTCGGTAAAACGTAAGAAAAATGTTCTTTATTCTTAGTTTTACTGAATAGTTTGGTAAAACGTAAGATAAGTGTCTCCTATGCTTATTTTTACTGAATAGTTTGGTAAAACGTAAGATAAGTGTCTCCTATGCTTATTTTTACTGAATAGTTTGGTAAAACGTAAGAAAAGTGTTCTTTAAAATTGATCAGTTGCAATTTACTAAATAGTTCGGGAAAACTTGAAAAACAGAAATAAAACACAATGTTAATTCAGTAGATCTATATTAATACCGCTGTAAATTTCAATTTACCTACTTCAATCACTCTCTAAACCCCCTACAAATGTTTGCGAACAAATACAGTACATTCTAAACGCATACACTAATAAATACATCGCACGCTTTACATTATTGCTTTAGAAACTTTCAACTGTCCTTATATATGAATCTGAATTTTATTTCACCGCTTGTGAGAAAGATTCAAATTAATAAACTATTGTTGCAAACATTAAAAAATTATCCCTATTAATGAATCATTTCTAACTATATTTAGGATCAATTTATAAAATATTTTTAAATGATGTTTTTATTATTATAAAGAAAAATGTTTAAATTTCAATTTAATAAAAAAATAATTTATTCAAATTCCTAATATTATCAAATTGTTAAAATTTTAAAATATACACACTACTGTCGGGAGTTATCGGTTCGACTGCCCAAGCACGGCTCAAAAAACAAATCAATCTTTAAATTGCAATTTTTTTTATAATTAAAAATCGCGTAAAATTAACAAATGTACCTTTCAAAACATTATTAAATTCTACGATTAATGATGTATAACTGAAAATTTTAATAATTTATACAAAGATTACAGCACTCGGCAAATTTGACAAAAAAAATCTAGCATATACAATTTTTTTTTGAAATTTTTTCAACTTCAGCATAGTTTTTTAAAAATTGCAGAAAAAATTTGAAACTTTCATAATTGTGATCATTCAAGTCTCATCTTTAATTCCAGATCAAAAGAGTTAAGAAATCTTATTCGGTTCGCGGGATATCATTATAAACGGCCGAGTATTTTCAGCCAAAAATCGTTCAAAATCGACTAATTCAATGCATTTGTCAAGAAATATACTTGGACGTTTATAATGGTATTTCACAAATCGAATAAACTTCTACAACCCTTTTCGAATAAAATTTTGTCTTAAATTAAAGATGAGACTTAAATAATCACACCTACGTAAGTTTCAATTTTTTTCTGCAATTTTTAAAAAATGTGCAAGAGTTGAAACAATTTTAAAAAAATTAGTTTTTCAATCATTATTTTTAATTATTTAATTTAATTTAATTAATTATTTATTTAATAATCTTTTTAATAGTATGTTCATGTTTTTTGTATAATTTAAAAACATTTATTACACTTAACGAAAATGTATATAAAATTTTGTAAAAGTATTTTACAATTTGGAGAAAAAATGCAACAAACCGAAATATTTTAATATAAAAAATACGAAACTTTAAGAAAACTTATGTGGAATTTAGTAAAGTTATATTAAAATTGAATTCAAATTTTTTATATTTGATATAATTATACTAAATTTCACATAATCATTTTTGAAGTTTAGAATTTTTTATATTAAAATTTCGGTTCAATGAACTTTTTCCCCAAATTGTAAAATACTTTTACAAAGTTTAATATACATTTTCTTTCAGTGAACATATTTGACAACTAATAAGTGTTTAAAATAATTAATTAATTGAGTTTTAATTTATTAATAATAAAATAATGATTATTTAAGTATAAATAAGTTGAAAAAAATCAACTATTAAGGTTAAAGTTTTTCATTAAACTACAGAGCACTTAAATAAGTATTTAAATCCTGAAAACTAACACTTTAGTGTTAGTAACTTTCTTGAATAACAACTCAAGAAAGTTTTACTAAACTATTCCTAAAACATTAGTGTACAATTAGTATTCAAAATAAACGTTACACATTTTGAGTAATGATTTTACTATTAATAAGAAAGAGGACATTTGTTTTCTGAATAAAACTTATTTCCCCCTTATTAGGAGATTAAATTCAAAATAGATGCCACGAGTTTATCGGACGTGTTTACCTGTAAGTTCATTGACTCCATATTTTAGCAGAGATGGCTTTTTCTAATATTTAATTTCAGTTTGACTTGATCGTTGTATCGAAATAACAGCATTCGTCGTATGCTTGTCCCTTTTTCGTTAACATTTACGTGTTATTTATTTATTTAATTTTTATGTTTATAATTATTTTTTTATTCTTGACTAGTTGCAATGCATTCTAAATTGTAATATTCAGGTATTATAATTTTTATATAATTATGTTATTTATTATTTATTGTAATTTATTAATTTTTGTGTTTTATTAAATAAATTAGTCTGAAGAGGATGGTAAACCACACCATCGAAACGTCACAACTTTAAATATGACATAACCCGAGTCAAAATTTAAGCCCTACTTTAACCCTGAATTTTCAGGGTTTGTTGAGAGTTAGGAGTAGTAAAGGAGGTTCTAACTTTAATGAAATTTAGACCCTACTTTGACTCCCAAAACCGGCGGAAAATTCCAAATCTTCCATTTGGAGAAGTAAAGGAGGGCCTATTTCGAATTCAGTAAACCCTACATTCATTCTCCTACACCCTACATTGTAAAACCTTTTATACCCTACTTTCATACTCCTAGACCCTACAAAGCCGTAATAATAATAATAATTAGGGTTGATGCGCATAAATTTATATCTAATTTAATTTTGACCAATTTTTAATTAAAAAAATACCTTTTTAGGAAAGGGTAATTTCATGTTTTAATTATTATTTATTTTATAAACAAGACTTTAATAAACTAATTTTTTCAAACAAAAAATTTATTTATTAAAATCTTAATTAAGTGTTGAAGTTAACGATCACTCCGAGTCAAGTCAATGGAAAAAATTAAAACAATTCCTTTAACGTTTTTAATAGCTAATCTGTCCTCTTCAGGAACTATAATTTTATTAAATAAATTTAGACAATATGTTGATTGCAATATTAAAATTATAGTTTCTGAAAAGTACAGCTTTGCTTTGGAAAACGTTAAAAGAATTGTTTTAATTTCTTAAATTGTATTGACTCGGAGTGATCGTAAACTTCAACACTTAATTAATTTGGAAACCCAGTGATAGAATCATTATTTTTATTATTATTATTATTATTAAAATCTTGTTTATTAAGTATATATAATAATTGAAACATGAAATTGCCCTTTCCTAAAAAGGTATTCGTTTATTTAAAAATTGGTTAAAATTAAATTAGATAGAATTTTATGCATCATCCCTGATTATTATTATTTTTATTTCTATTAATGACAAAGAGCTTGAATAAAGTTTCTGAAAAATATTCGAAAATTCTTTTTTACATGATTAAATAATTACTAAAAATATTCACTAAGTGGATTATAATTTTTTTAATCGTTCACTCAAAGTATAATGAACTTATGTTTGAAAACCATTTTGGAAGTTACCTATCTTCCACGTTTGTTTTAGAAATCACGTAAGTTAGCGGATTGTTTTGGAAACTGCGTATTCTTCTGTTCCGTGTAGAAACTACGTAACTCTGACAGTCGCTTTAGAGGCTCTACTTTGTATTATTATTACTATTATTTTAAAGTTAATATTTTGTCGTTAAGTGAATTTTTTTAAAGTTGATGCATTGAAATTTATATGTTTCATAATAATTCTGTACGGAACAGAAAGATACGTAGTTTCCAAAACAATCCGCTAACTTACGTGATTTCTAAAACAAACGTGGAAGATATTAGGTAACTTCCAAAATGGTTTTTAAACATACGTTCATTGTACTTGGAGTGAACGAAATATTTTTTCAATTATAGTAATTTATAAATGTAGGGTGAGCAGATTGAAAGTAGGGCCTTATAGACTAAATAAATAAATGTAGGCTGAGAGGATTGAAAGTAGGGTTTTACAGGTTGAATAAATGAATGTAGGGTGAACGGATTGAAAGTAGGGTTTTAGAGGTTTAATAAATGTAGGGTGAACATATTAAAAAGAGGGTCTAATAGGTTAAAAGAGCGTCAAAGTAGGTTCTGGATTATAAGTTTCTTGAAACATGATAGACATGTAGGTTCAAAAATCAGTAAAATAGATGCTAAAGGCGTTAATAGCAGTAAAGGAGACTCTATTCAGTGTTTAAATCCTCAAAGTAGGGTTTAAATTTCGACTCGGGAAGCCTTTTTTATGTTTGATACCTTCCTATTGATCAAATTTATCTTCACATAATTACACATTCGGAAGAGAATTTTATTTTCAATTAAATTTTAAACATTATTACTGAAAAAAATAATTCACGATTATGTTACTATATCCCAACTTTGCTGAAAAATTCGTTAAAATATAAGGAACAAATTTTCGTCGTCTATAGTAAGAAAAATAGGGGAAATTTAAATTTTTCGATATAATTGTTATTTATTTGGTTTCAATTTTTTACAATATAAATATACGTATATTTGGAATGAAAAAAGCTCGTAAAACAAAGGTCTTTCTTTTTTTTAACTGAAATATATTTGAAAAAGATATTTTCTATGTTGACAACGTTATGAATTTTGTGTTCGGTCATCGTTTTTCGTAGCCGAACTATGAATTACAGACTACATGCTAGTTGCCGATAACATGTGCCAACACATTTCGAAAAAAATTCATGGCCTTCATATTTCATCTCGTCGCGTTGCCTACATTCATCACCTATTAGAACAAATGGGCCAAGTTTTCAAATACCGCAAATCAACACGGTTCAGCATATCATGAAAGGCTTTCAGTCACAAGCTATATAACAATATCCTAACAAAGTATAACAAATATTAGAGAAAACATTATTTCCTTCTCGCAAGGAAAAGAGAAAAATGTTTAAACCAAACATCAACTACTAAAATCGAGTACCTATTTAATATTTTTTTGCGATTTGATAATACTTTTTTGACTTGTGACAACTTTTTCCCCTGTTCTAAAATTTGCACTACTTTGAATTCGCTATTAATTGGAATAAAAAAATTATTCTTAAATTTTAATAACAAATTCATAGAAACAATAGAAAATTTTTTAATAAAAGTCTTTCAAACGATTCGATTAAATTTTCAAAACAAAAATTTGTCATTTATTTGAACATTTATTGAAAGTTTAGCAACATTAAATTCTTTTCCATATTTTAGTATTGGTAAAAAATTAATAACCGTTTAAAAAAAAATACTTTTATCTCACAGTTATATTAAATTTAAGACACCTATTTTTTTTATTCCAGTTTTGTCAATTTTTCCGATTCATTGGATTACATATAAAAGTTTTGCTCAGAGATTCACTTAATCTTGGTCCATATGGTAAAACTTTTTTCACGTTTCTTTGATTATACAAAAAGTTTATCTGAATCTTCAGAATGACTTATGATTTATTAAAACATCTTATACTTGAACTATTATTGCTTTATACAACTTTTAAATTATCGTATAAAGAACCAAAAACATTCCGAGTTAGTATGTTAGAAAAAGTCGAAAAAAAAGTTAAAGTATAAAAAAGGAATTATTTTTTAGTGATTTTTGGTGTAAATTAAGCTGCAAAATTTTTAAAAACCTCGGAATTTATTGTATAATTAAATTAAATATTTAGTGATCTTAGAAAAATAAAAATTTTCGTTTCAAAAATTCAAAAAAAATAAACTGGAAAAAATGTTTTTGATACAAATAACCGATTACTTAACTATTGTCAATTAAATGTTTATTTGAATCATATAATTATTATTTGAGTCAATTAAATGGTTCAATTCATAGTTGCTTCAAATATTGAAATTATTGTTTTAAATATTATTTAATTGGTTTAAATAAAAATTACCTGTTTTAAGTAAAAATTTAATTGATAATAGTCAATTAATCGGTTGAAGCGCATGCTTATTCCCGAAAACTTTTTTGACAAAATAGTTATTTGATATAAAACCACTTAACTAAAAATTCACATAAAATAAACAATGTTTGTAATAAATTTCATTGCACACAAAAAACCATTTACCATAAATATCAATTGTCATAAAATTCATTTAAAACAAATTTCATGTCACATAAAACTCATTTGACATAAAAATCATGTCATTAATTTTTGTTGACATAAATTTCTTTTGACATGAAAATGATTTAAATAAATTTCTTTTGACATAAAAATCATTTAACATAGATTTCTTTTAACAAAAAATTCATTTAACGTAAATTTTAATTGTTATAAAATTTATTTCACATAAAATTCATTTGACAACAATTTCATTTGGCATGGAAGTAATTTAACGTAATTCTCATTTGACACATAATCCATTTGACATAAATATCATTTTACATAAAATTCAGCTGATACAAATTTCATTTGACGTAAATATAATTCAACATAATATTTAACATAAAAATCCACTTTATACAAATTTCATTTGGCATAAATTCCATTTAACATAATTATCATATTTGACATAAAATTGACTTTGCCTAAATTTCATTTAGTATAAATCCCATTTAAAGTAATTCTCATTTGGCATAAAATTCACTTGACATTATTTCGTTTAACGGATAAGCCATTAAATATAATTCTCATTTTACATAAAATTCAGTTGACATAGATTACATTTTATAAAAATATGATTTGATATGAAAATATAGGCGCGAATTTAAAAATTGTCGAATCACAAATTTGTTTATAATATCTAATCTGTTACTTTTAAAATTCGCGTAAATATTTTTATGTAAAATGTAATTATGTGTAAAATGAATTTTATGTCAAATGAGAATTTCGTTGAATTACTTTTATGTCAAATAAAGATTATGTCAAATATCATTTATGACAAATGAAAACTATGTTAAATGAACTTTATGTCAATTGAAATTTGTGTCAAATGATAATTGTATTAAATGACATTTATACCAAACATTTATGTCAAATGAAATTTATAACATGAATTTTAAAACAAAATAAAATTGATATGAAATGTATATTATGTCAAATGAAATATTTTAAACAAATTTTCCATTAAATACAACTTATGTCAAATATATATCAAGTGATTTTCATGTGAAATAAAAGTCAAATCAATTATATTTTTACTTTAAATGGAAATTATACTAAATGATTTTTATATCAAGGAAAATATATGTTGCATTAATTAATTCTGTATCAAATGACGTATATATTATATAAATTTGATGTTTAATGAAATATATGTCAAATGGATATCATATGAAATACAATTTATGCAATAAAAATTGTATGTTTAATGAAATGTATGTGAAATAAATTTCAAATTAAATGTTTTTTTACAAAATAGATTTTATGTCAAATGATATTTATGTTAAATGGTTTTATGCCAAATGAATATTATGTCAAATAAGTTTTCAAGATATTAGTCATGCGCCTCAATCGGTTGTTTGATTCAAATAAATTTGTTCTCAGTTCAAAGACATCGACTTGTAAAAAATAAAGTCGCATTCATCGAGTTGACGACTTTTGGGATTAGAAAAAAAAATTTATTTTAATGCGTGAATGTGTGCTATTCTTATTAGACTTTTTTTGTGACTTGCTCCACTTTGGAAATAAAAGGATCTATGGCCATTTGTAACTGTGTCTCGTACGACTTAATGGGTATCGCCATAGAGGTCTGAGAAGATGGACACAATAGACATATACGTGAAGATCCTTTGCTCGGAGAGTTAAAAATTACGGTTGTTTACACAGTGACTACTTTTTTGTGGCCTTGTATAGTGGCCGTATAACGCCTTTGCAGCTTATGCCAAGCTAAGCCGCTATCTTCAAGGAGGCTGCGAGGATTAACTCTCAAGTATTGTGCGCAGCTTGCACTCCTCCAGAGCTTGCTCAATTCAGGGTCGTAACGTTTTAACTATACAACTGAACCTGTTTATAATTTATTCAATGTAAAATAAAGATTAATGTTTCCGACTAAAAAGGAGCACCACTGGATTTTTAATTTATACTTTATGGAAATTTGCATTTTCTTTTATAAATTCACGCTTCATAAGGAAAATTTGCGAGAGGAGATTTTGTAAAAAAAAGTACTAAACTATACGTTAACTGTACGTTAATTATACATATAAATGAGGCATTATTTATCAATTGTGCGCAGGTCAAAAAAAATGTACTGTCTCGAAACTTGGCCGAAATGTTACGATTTTTAGTAGGAGTGTAAGTATAAATTTGTTCTGAACATATTTTTTGAGTTACAAAATTTCTAAATTTTGACTTTTTTAAAAATATCTTTTTATTGATTTAATATTTTATATGTTGATAAATGATAACTATAATTAATCAAATCCTAAATGTGAATAGTGATTTTTAAAGTGTTTTTCACGAGCTACAAACTGGTGATAAGAAATTGTTTCCTTCCAATTTGACCTTGAAATTCAAGGTCAAATTCTTAATTTCAATATATCCAAAAATCGAATTTTTTTCTAACCTACCCCAATGGAAACCTTATTTTTTCCTATGAGCCATGTAAAAATCAGAAAAGGATATTGAAAATTTTTTAAGAAAATAATTATTATAAATCTTTTTATAAAGAAAATAATGATTTATAATTATTTTCCTACTCTGATTTTTACATAACTCATAACAAAAAAGATAAACTTTCCTCTGGGATATGTTATAAAAAAATTCGATTTTGAAATACATTAATATTAAGAATTTGACCCTGAATATCAAGGTCAAGTTGGAAGAACACAATTTTTTTATCATCAGATTGTAGCTCGTGATAAAATTCATTAAAAATCACTATTCAAATTTTGAATTTGATTAATTTTACATAATATTAATTTATAATTATTACTTTTATTATTAATTGTTATTATTAAATTGTTATTCAAATTCTTATTATAATTATTTTTATTACGTTTTAAATCATTCATTTATTATTAAATAAAAAGAAAATTTTTTTCAAAAAAGTGAAATTTTGAAACTCCGTAACGTAAAAAATATTTTATGAAATTCAAAAAAAAATTTATATCTTCACTTCTAATTTTTATTAAAAATAAATTCAATTGTTTTCCAAAAAAGTAAAATTTTGCACAGAAATTCAATTATTTGAAAAAATTGTAATAACATTCTTTACAAGAATTAAATTATTTCCCAGAATAGAAATATTCTTCGCATAAATTCAATTATTTTCAAAAAATGAAAAAAAAAATTTCTAAGAAATTTAATTATTTTCAAAAATAGTAATATTCTGCACAGCGATCCTATTATTTTCAAAAATACTAAAAGACTTAGCAGGATTTTAGTTTTTTTAAATAAAAAAGTTTCTTGTCTCAAATCAATTTGCTTTCAATAATAATAATATTCTGAGCGGGAAGTCTTTTCAGAAATTCATGAATTTAATAATATTTTTGGTAAAATTCGTCCCAAGAATTCAATTTATTTTAAAAACAAGAAAATTCTTTACAAGAATTCAATTATTTTTAAAAATCTTACTAAAATTCTTAGCAGGAATTCAGCTTAAGAAAAAAAAAATTTTCTTCCCAATTTAATTGTTTACAAAATTAATAATATTCTGAACAAGAATGCAATTACTCTCTAAAATCACAATAAAATTTTACTAAAAAATTTAGTTATTTACAAAAATTGTATTCAAATTTTACTTCTCAATAAAATTATTCTTGAAAATAGTAGATATCTTTACAGGAATTGATGTTCTTAAAAAACAGTAGGTAAAAAATTATTTACAAGAATTCAATATTAACAAGTTTTTGCGCCTGAAATCCAATTATTTTTAAAAGTAGCACTAAAATTTTTCGTCTCAGTTCAACTATTTAAAAGAAAATAATAATCGGGCCTGGAATTACATTGTTTTAAAAAATTGTAATAAACCTTTTGTCGAACTTCAATTACTTTCAATAATAGTAAAATTGTACCAAGAAATTAAATTCATTTTAAAAACTGTAATAAAATTGTTAGCAAGGATTTAATTATTTTTAAAAATTTTATTACAATTGAACTAAATTCCTTGACAGATTTTTATTATTTTTTTAAATTTCAAAAAATAAAATTCATGCTAAAATTCTATTACAATTTTTGAAACTAATTAAATTTCTGCGAATAATTCCATTAGTTGCAGAAATTAATTTAATTCTTGAATAGAATTTTGGTATATTTAAAATAATAGATTTATTTAAAAAAAACTTTCTTGCAATTTTTGAAAATAATTGAATTCTTGCATAGAATTTTACTATTTTTCTTGCAAAGAATTTTATTCTTTTTTAAAATAATTGAATTTCAGCCAAAAATTTTCGTAGTTAATAAAATTTATTGAATTTTTGCAATATTTGAAAAAGTTTTAATTTAGTATAAATAAGTTTTCTGAAAATTATTAAATTTTCACGTTTCTTAAATGTTTATTAGTCGCAAAAATAGGAAAAAAACAAGCAATTAAGTGATTGAAGTTGACAAATAAAAATGACAAATTAAATTTCGAGAGAAGAACAAATTTAGTAAATTGATTCTTTTAATATATTTTACTTGAATTATAAAAATGTCGTTTAGTTACTAAATTAAATATTAAGAATTTAATGGTTGATTAACAAGTAACTATTTATTTGAAATTATTCAATTTTTCAAATATTTGTTTCATATAAAGTCAATAAAATCAAATAAATTTCATTTACAGAAGCAAAAAAAGGTTGTGGTAAAATAAAAAATTTATTTGGCTCTGAGTCAAATCTACTATTTTTATGGGTGTAAAACCAGGTGAATAGATGATCCAGGAATTTATGATTGTTGTGAAGAATACAAATATTAGTTTAGACTTCAAAGCGGTTTTAAACTAGAGTCGAATTTTTTTTAAACGTATAGCCTTTTAACTACAAAAAATGAAAAAAATATCCAAATAGAGTACCAAATGGTAAAAACTAGAAATAAAGTAAACAGTAAATTTAGTGGCCAAATACGAAGCCAAGAAGTTTTACAAATAAAATATAAAGTGGTTAAATTTGCTTAGTGAGGAATACATTGAATATTTAAAAATATTACTGATTTCGTCCTTGTGAAATCGACTTATATTGCTGTTTGGCAGAGAAAACTTGTACAAAAAGTGGTTGGGTATAAGAGAAATTAACTGCAATCAAACAACCTGTTCGCTAAACCTGCAATGTCGTCCATATGGAGTCTTTCCAAGTAAAGGACGAAGTACCGTTTTCACCATACTTTACGAACACTCGTTCACGCAACCTCTATATATAAAATATATACGTTTATATAAATTATACAATATGTGTACATATAATACATAAAATGCAAATTGTTTTAATGAGTTAGCGCCAATTATTTATGCTAATCTTCCTCTATTCCTTTTCTTCAACACATTTACAATCAATAATTACAATTTTATTCAATTGTTATTCACGTTATCCCATCTGTTACACCAAAAATGGTTATAGGCAAAAAACTGTTAAAAGAAAAGTGTAATTAATGTATAGTTAAGTTATCGTTAATTTATAGTTGGTACAGAGTGAGTAGAATTAAAAAGCCACTATTTTACTTATAATTATGCTACAAAATCGGAATTTTTAAATTTTTCTACAATTTCCAACTGGTACAGAAAGTTTAGTCATTAAGCTTCAAAATCCATGTCGGAAAATTTATGTAATCCATATAAAAGTAAAAAGTTATAAGAGTTTTACGAAAGCACTGCAAGTGGTTTTTTTGCCCCACCTAAAAACCATTTTACAATTTTGAAAAAATATATTACAAATTTTTGTGGTTCTATACTTTTTCTATATTTACATGAGAAATAATCTTATTTATTTGATTCAGATTTTCTTTTGTGTTAAATACAATTTGTATTTAAATTGCAAAATTTAGTAGACTCTCTAAAACAAATGATTAAAAAATTGCATAATTAAAAGTAAAACAAATAATTACTCGTTAATCAACCATTAAATTTTTAATATTTAATTTAATAACTAAACGATATTTTTTATAATTCAAGTAAAATATTAAAGAAATTCAAAAATTGTAAGACATTTCTCCTCCTAAATATAAATTTTTCTTAAAGAATAAATAAATTATTTTGATAGGGAATCCAATTAAATTCTATGCATGAATTTATTGTTTTTCAAAAACTGCAATAAATTTCGTCTAAAAAACAATTATTAAAAAAAATAATTAACTTCTTAACAAGAGATCAATTATTTTCTTAAACTAGTAGAATCTTTGCAATATTCAATTATTTAAAAAAATTGTAATACAATTTTTCGTCTCAATGCAGTAATTGTTTAAAAAAAATATCCTTCACAAGAATTCAATTATTTTCTAAACTTGCAATAAAATACTTTACGAAAATTTAATTATTTTCTTTGACCCGAAATTCATTTATTTTCAAAAGGAAGAAACTTCTTTGAAAGTGTTCAATTATTCTCAAAATTAGTATTAGAAATCCTTGTTAAAAATCAATTATTTTCAAAAATCGTAATAAAATGTTTCGTCTCAATGCAATTGTTTTTAAAAATATTAATATTCTGAGCAGCAACTCTTTAAATTTCAAAATTTGCAAGGAAATTTTTCTAAAAAAAAATTTTTGTCAAAAAAAATAGTCTTTGCAAGAATAGTCAAACTCTATGCAGGAATTAAATTATTCTTAAAAATTAGAATAAAATTCTTCTGAAAAATTCAATCATTTTTTTCAGAAATTCAATTATATTCTAAAATTTCAATAAAATTCTTTTTAATAATTGAATTATCTTTGCTAAAATTCAATTATTTTCATTAACTACTAAAATTCTTCCTAAGAATTTAATAATTTTCTTTAAATCCTAAAATTCTTTGCAGAAATTTAATTATTATTAAAATTTGTAATGAAATTTTTTGTAGGAATCCAATTATTTTTTTTAAAATAATAATGTTCCAAAAGTTTCCAACGTTCAAAAGAACGACAATATTTTTTTTACTTTTTCTTATTTGTATTTATTTACAAAAAAAATTATTTTTAGATTGAAACAAATTAATTCTAAACTAAATATTGTTTAATTTCAATTATTTTTCTTTTTAGATAGTAATTTTCAAAAAGATTTAAGGTGAAATTAAATTTCTTTCATTTGAACGTTCAAAACTTTAGCCACATAAATAATAGAATTCTTTCGCAGGTTTTCAATTATTTTTAAAAATTATAAAAGAATACTTCTAAGGAATTCAAATAGTTTCTATAATAATATATGTTTGATCCAGAATTTAAGGTCCCTAAAATTGCCATCGATGCTCAGCATCGAAAAATATTTTTGTACAAAACCAAAAAAAAAATCACTTTTTACTAAAAATAGGGAAACTACTTTTCGATGCTGAGCATCGATGTCAACTTCAGGGACCTGGAATTTAATTATTTTCTAAAGAAATAAATTTTTTTGCTGATATTGAATTATTTTTAAAAATAATATTAGTTATCTTGGATTCAAAATTCAATTATTTTCATCAACTAATAAAATTTTTCGTTGAAATTTAATAGTTTCAAAAATAATAAAATTCTTTGCAAGATTTCAATTGTTTTCAAAAAATAGTAAAATTCTGTGCAGGAATTCAATTATTTTCAAAAATTGCATAAAATTTCTTCTAAAGAATTAAATTAATTATTTTTAAAAATGAAAAAATTCTACCCAGGAATACACAAATATTTTTATAAACAAACAAACTTCTTCAGAAGAATTCAATAATTTTGATAAATAATAAAATTCGTTGAACACAAAACTCGTTAATTAAATATTGCAAATATTTGATAATATATTGTAAATTCTATTCTATGCATGTAGGTTAAAAATGCAATAAATATTCCCAATGAAATTTTATTTTATCCTGGATAAATATTTGTGGTTTGATTTTTATTTGCCATTAATAATGATTTTAATCTAGAATGAAGACGATTAACCACTATTGCGATTGCCGGGAGAATAGCGGATTAGCTTAATGGTGAATTCGTGTTAACCCAAGTGACGGAGCTGATGGGATTCGATTGTTTGAACATACAATTTACGTCTGGAATGCATCTAATCCAGAATATTTGAATTTTATTACTTTTTTTTCTCTCTAGATTCTTTCCAATTATTTTCTGTTTCTCTTCTCTTTTTCTAATATTTCATTTTCACGTTATTATATATGCGAAGTTTATGCAATTTTACTACAAGTTAAGTAATGTATTTTTTTCGTAAATTCTGTATATTAAATATAAGTAATCTCAATGTTCCTTATATATATGTATATGCGGCTTAGTAAAAAGTTCTTTATGGAGCACTTGAGTACTTAACTTCTTCTACGATTAATTAAATTTTCCATGGATGAATTTTTCATAGAGGCTTTATTGACTTCTTAAATTGCCACGAGGACCAGAAGTCTTTTCATCTAAGAAAAAATTTTCCGCGTCACTTCACTTTGAGATGAGAATTTTAATTGAATATATATATATATATATATATATATATATATATTGAAAAACGAAAAATTTATTTCAAAAAAAAGATTTTATTTATTAAAAAAAGAATTTTTAATAACCACTTGGTATTTACAGCTTTTTCTAAGGGATTTGCGAAAAAAAATTTTTATAGAAATGCTTATTTATTATATATATATATATAAAC
The DNA here is from genome assembly GCA_032872475.1 of Leptopilina myrica (nomen nudum). Taxonomy (NCBI): domain Eukaryota; kingdom Metazoa; phylum Arthropoda; class Insecta; order Hymenoptera; family Figitidae; genus Leptopilina; species Leptopilina myrica (nomen nudum). Next base: position 8,455,186 of record CM065460.1, read on the forward strand.
AAAAACTAATTAAAAGTTGGTCCTTTTCAAAAATTGACCTTTATAATTAATAAATTACCCAAAAGAAAGAGTCAAATCTTTTTTTTTACGAAAGTTTATTTTCATTTAACTCTTTACGTAAAATAAATGCTGGTTAATTATGTAATAAAAGGTTTGTTCTTTTGGGTCTTTCTCAGCAATCTTTTTTAACCTCATTATCAAAATAAGTATTTATCACCTGAGCTATTTAAAATATTATATGTTATAGGTGGATTCTTATTATAGGGAGATAGATTTTTATACACGTTTCTTGATCATTTTCTTATTGACAAGAAATAAAAAATTCTTTCTACTCCTCGTTCCGTTATTATTGTAAAACCGGTTGGTCCAACCAGATGGTATCCATAATTATAATCGTTTCCTATAAAATTGGCAGCAATTACTAGTTTATAACCTTCGTGACTATACACATCTTGAGTAATTTCCCTTGGACTATAGTAATTCTTTCTTCTTTTTTCTTCATTTAATATGTGATTCTACACATTTTTCATCTCCAAAGGGATAATATTTAGTATTTTATTAATGATAGTTGAAAAATTTATATTGCATAAGTGTTAATTTCAGATAATTTTAATGGCCGTGATTTTTTATTTAATTTTTTAATACGTACTTACACTGAAACAAAATTTATTTGATTCAAATAACCGTTTACTTGTCTATTATCAATGAAATATTTACTTTAATCAAGTAATTTATATTAAAATCAATTAATTGGTACTTATTTCAAGTACTGAATTATTTTATCTCATTTTTTTTACTGCTGTAGTCTATTTTTCGATTTTTATTTAATTTTATCACCTAAGCATATTTATTTTTAAGCTTCTATTTAAAAATATTTGTCTCAAGAAAACAAGATTTACAATTAATTCAATTTTAGACTTTCTTGTTTTTTTCTCGATTTTTTTTATTTTGTTCTTCATAATTTTATTTCTACTTTTTCCCTCTCTATTTTAAAAAATTTTTTGGTAATATTCGTTACAAGAATCCATTTATTTTCGAAAATAATAAAATTCTCTGCAGGATTCAAAAAATTTTAATAAAATTCGTTTTAACATTTCAATTATTTTTAGAACTGATAAAATTCTTTGGAGTATTTAAGTTATTTGTAGAAATTGAAAAAGTTTTTCGTAAGAAATATATTGTTATTACAAAGAGTAAATTCTTGATAGCAATTTAATTTTTTCAGGAAATTTTAATAAAATTCGTTGTATGAATTTAATTATTTTCTGAAATCATAAAATTTTTGGCAGGATTTCAATTTTTTCTGGAAATTGTAATAAAATTTTCTACAAGAATTAAATTATTATTAGGAATAGTAAAATTCTTCCTGGGAATTGAATAATTTCAAAATATTTTATTAAAATCTCTTACAAGAATTCAATTATTTTTATGAATGATAAAATTCTTTGCATGCTTTCAATTTTTTTTTTAAATTGTAATAAAATTATTCGAAAAAATATATTTATTGTTAGTATTAGAATTTTTTTCTCAGGAATATAATTCTTTCAAATATTTTCAAAGGTAGTAAATTTAAGACCCGAAATTCAATTATTTTTGAAAATTGTTGACATAAAAATTTTTTTGCAGGAATTCAGTTATATTTAAAAACTGAGATGGAATTATTTGCAAAAACTTCATTATTTTTTTAATTATTATATTTCTTCTGGAAAATTCTATTATTTTCATAAATAACAAAAATCAATTATTTATTTTTGACTTTGAATAATTGAATTCACATTGAACTTTCGAACAAGAATATTGAATAAAATATAAATTTCAGTTAAAAATTTAGAGAAGAATTGAATATTAGAAGTTTTATAGTACATGAATTTTTAAAAATAATTATTTGACTATTATTAATTAAATATTTACTTGAATCAAATCGTTTTCATTGTAATTAATTAAATTATCTTCACCTGAAATACTGAAACTAGTGGTTCAAATACTATTTAATTTATTTGAATACAAATGATTTGTTTCCAGTAAATATTGATTTAATAATAATAGACAAGTGAATGAAGTGAATTTTTTTCAGTGTATGTTTTTAATTTACATTATTTATTTTACTTTTTATTTATTATTTTAATTTTTTAAATCTACTTTTCTAATTCATTTTATGATTTTTTATTTAATTCTATCACCTAAGACCTGGATATTAATTGAAAAATCTTTACCTTGAGAAAACAAGATTTAATTTTCGACTTTTTTGTTTAATTTTATAGGGCTAAAGTTTTGAACGTTCAAATGAATGAAATTTTTTTTCAACTTAAATTTTTTTGAAACTTACTGCTGAAAAATAAAAGATAATTGAAATTAAACAATTTTTAGTTAAAAATTAATTTGTTTTAATCTCAAAAATAATTTTTCTGTAAATAAAATACAATTTAAAAAAAGTATAAAAGTTATTGTCGTTCAATTGAACGTTCGAAACATTAGGAACATTTCATTTTTCATTTTTCATATTTAATTGTTGAATATTGTTTTATTAAATTATTTATGAAATTAAAGTACAATTTGCTCTAAGTGCAGAAATGTATAAATCTCTCATTGGTTGCGTGACTCGTAATCTGGAGTGTGCTCCTAAATCAGAAACTTCTTTCTTATTTCTTGTAAATTGTACGATGTACCAGAATTTTTCTTTCCTCCTTCGATTTCTTCTAGCTCGAAACCTATCCTTATTCTGTTGACAAATTAAATTACCAACCTGTGCAATCTTACTCCTTTACTTTCATTCCAATGTTACCTACTCCCAAGTAAACATCAAGTTATTTGAGAAAAATATTTGCCTCGAGAAAACAAGGTTTACCATTTTATTTAATTATATATCGAAAACTTAAACAATCCTCCAGAAAATAAAATGTATATCTTCCTTTTCTCAAATTTGTATCAAAAGGGAATTTTCTAATTTTTAGCTCTTAAAGGAACCTTTAATTTTCATTTTCTTTGTTCTTATTTTTTTTCATTTTTTTTTAATTCTTTTTATTCAAGATATTAATTAATATCGAACATTGTTTTTGAGTATGAAATTAGGAGAGACGGAAACGTATATGAATTCTTAAATCCATAATTTTAATTAAGTTAGTCAGGTAAGCGTGATATTCTAATTATTAATTATTAAGCACCCTGGACAACCTGTGCGTATAATGGAGTATCCTTTGAATTGAAAGCCAATACTTTAAACTCATTTAAACTCAACGCATCAGTAATTCATTCATCCTGCTTTTTTTGTTCCAGATTGGACTGTTGGCAGTCAGTCAGAAATTTAATAACTAGGAGATATTTTTACCTTAACGAGAGAGGATGGTTTTGCAATTTTAATGGCTTCTTGAAAATCAAGAGTAAGTTGAATCTTTTTTTTTACTATTTTAAGAAAAAAGAATTTCAATAATTTTCTAAAAAAAAATGAGAGAAAGAGAAATTCATAAAGAAACTAGAAACTATTTTTAAAGAATATTCCATTAAATTTACAATAATATAATTTTCTATATTGAAGGAAATTTATGTATTTCTTTAAAGAATTCGAAGTTATAATAATATTAAAACAAATAATATAATGTAATACCTATTATTTACTACTGTTTTACGATTTCCTATTATTTACATACATTTTTTGTTAAATTTGTGACACTAAAAACTACTTTTTTAGACTTTAAACTTTACAATCGCTAAGAATAAAAAAATTCTTCTAACAAATATTAATAAAGTTTTTTGCAAAAGATTAAATTATTTTAAAAAATGTAAAGAATATTTTTCATCAGAATTTATTTGTTTTCCCACATAATGTAATTTTTCGCAGAAATTCAATTATTTTCGATATCAATTTTAATAAAATTTCTCAAAAGAATTAAATGGTTTAAAAATTTTTTAAATTAAAATTCTTCTCAATAATTTAAACAGTTCTGTAAATTATAAAATTGATAGAGAAAGTCAATAATGTTAAAAATAATTTTCAAACAAATTTTTGAAAGAAATTAATTATTTAAACATTTTTAATTTAATTCTCCAATAGAAGTAAATTATTTTTAATAATTTTTATAAAATATGTTTATATGAATTCAACTATTTTCAAAACAAGTGAAATTAATTTTTTGAAAAAAATTCAATTATTTTTAACATTCTTATTAATGAATTCTTTTAAAAAATTCAATTATTTTCAAAATTTTCAATACAATTTTTTATATAAATTCAATTACTCTTCAAATCATAAAATTTTTCCCGAAAATTCAATTATATTTCAAAACATTTTAATCAAATTCGTTACAAGAATGCAATTATTTTCATTAATAATAAAATTCTTTGCAAGATTTCAATTTTTTTTGCTTTTCAAAATTTAAATTATTTTCAAAAATAATCAAATTTTCTGCAAGAATTCAACTGTGTTCAAGAATAGTAAAATTCTATACAGGAATTCAATTATTATTATAAATTTTATTACTTTAAGAAATACTGTCAAAATAAATCAGTATTTAAATATTTATTTAACAAAAATATTTCAGTTTTGAAAAAATTAATGTAGAAATTATTAACAATAATTAGTAATTTGAGAAATCATAATTGAGATATTGTTGAAGATTTTTAAAATTCTGTGAATAATTTAAAAAGATAAAACAAAAATTCCAGTTAATTGGTAATTTTACCAAATTTAATTGAAATAGTTTCTATATTTTTATAAATTTTCTAGTTTTTTAATTCTGAAAATTATTTTTAAATATAATTGTTTTTTGAAGAATTGTAACCAAATATTTGGAAAATAATTGTATTTTAAGAAAACTTTGAATAAATGATATTATTAGAGTAAAAAAAATCAAGTTCACAATGTTGATCAATGAAAAAAAAATTGTTCACTAAATAAATTAATTGTAAATAACGTAGCAATATTGATTCAACTTCACAAAAAAGTTGAATATTGTTTAAGAAAATAAGGAAAAAGTCTGAAAAATATTAAATCAAATTTGTTTAATCGCCTAAATTTGAATATTTCGGTTATTAATTTTTATTTTTCGATAGCTAATTTTTAATACATTTTTCAGTCTTAAAGCTACTTTCTAGCTGTTGTTTATTTATTGAGTGTGAATCTTGCAATAAAAAATAATTTTAAACAAGAAAAACAAAAAATAGTAAATAGTGGTCGAAAAAATTACCATGGAATTTTTAACAGTTACATGTTGTTAATTACATTTGAAGCGTTTTGTGCAGAAACCGCATAAGTCCATAAATCGAAATATTGTTCAGGAATCAACAAAAATTGTTTTATTTGTAAATATTGAGATGTTTTTTAATTCGGCTTTTTTACATTATATTCTACTTAAGCTATAAGTTTAAAAGTCCAAAGTGATTGATTTATTTTTTAATTAATATAAAGAATAAAAAAAATAAACTTTTGGACTTATGCGGTTTTTGCACAAAATGAAATAAAAAAACTCAGAAAAGTGATTGAATCAAGTGAAGTATCGCAGTTTTATTAAATACTTAATAAAATTTATTACACCGAAAAAAATAAAATCTCAAAGTGAGAAGAAAATTCCGCTTATTAATTATTTTTACATTTTATTTTTAATGTACGAATATTCATTTACAAAAAAGAGGAATTTTCGTTTATGTTTGAAAGTTTTTTAACCAAACGATGAATTTTAACCTTTCTTCTTTGATTAAAATTATTCCTCTCAAATTGAAACAAATTTATACTAGAAAGAAGATTTTTAAGTTGTTTTTTGTTTTTCTGAAAATAGCTTCAAACTGTTTCAAAAGTGACATTTAAAGGAAAATTTAAAAGAGGAAAATCTTCTCAATTAGAAATGAAAACTTTAGTGCCCATATATAAGAGGAAAAAATGCTGCAAAAGAAGAGGAATAGTCTAAAATTGAAATTATTTTTTTTTCTGTGTAAAGTTATTGAATTTTGATAATTTTTAGTAACATTTTATAAATAATAAAATTGTTTTAAGAATAAATTTAACCAATTTTCAATATTTTCTAAGTTTTAATAAATTCGGTCACCACCATCATTTTTTGCTTCTCTTAAATGCATTTAATTTATAATATAAACTGTTAAATTTAAATTACTAAAACACGTCAAGAATATCAGAAAAATTAAATTAATTAAAGTAAATTAAATTTATTAAAGAATATCAGAAGTTTCTGCATGAAATGATAATTTAATTATTTTTTAAAGGGTTTAGAGTTTTGTCACTTACGTAATATTTTACCAGATTGTAGAGCTTTATTTAAACATGAATTTTCACTAAAAAGTGATTTTCGAAAAAAATCGGTTTATGCAGTTTTTGCACAAAACGCTTCATTTAGAGTGACAGTAGAAAAAAAATTATTCAATGTCTTAGAAACTGTAAATTTAATTTTTTTTCGGAAAATACCGAAAAATTAGTCATATTTCCATTGCCAAAGAACATTGTATGGATATTATAATTCCATGAGTTTAAGGTGCATAAACTTTAAACGATTTAAGTAAGAAAAAAAAGAACATCAGTCTTGTGTTGCTAAAGGTAAAAAAGCCCAAGATTCTCGACAACAAAACCTCCCGTCATGCGATATTAATGTCACTGTGAAGGATGCTTTAATAAGTCCACGACGTAATGAAACCCATTTATATAAAAGTTTTCCACGGGTGGTGACGGTTTAATTGAACACGACTCCCAAGTTGAGATGGTCGGTTTGGGGGTCTTCTCCTTTCTTCTTGACCCGACAAGCACTTCTTTTGACATGATCTTTTCTATCTCTGATCAATTAATAATTTACATATTTCTCTCTCTCTCTCTCTCTCGTAGATTTCTGTTCAATACATAAATATTTAATTGTCTTGCTATAAATGTTCAATGGGATCCAAGAAATGACACCTCATTCAAATATATATATATATGAGCGATTCCATGTCAAGTGATCAAGGTGGAGAAAAATTTTTCTCCAATCGTAGCAAAACTTGGGGCTTTTGTAGTACTCATACATAGTAATTTTTCGTGAAAATATTTTTTTACCCAGTCCATTATTTTCCGAGGGGGAGGGGGTTAAATTTTTGTGTTTTTCAGTGCAATGCTTATTTCAATAATTTTTTACTCTTAAACAAATAAACATACAAATTTGACAAAGTACATTTTGGAAAGGTTTTTTCATGCTCTTTCGATTGGAAATAAGCATTTTGAAAAAAAAAAATTTTTTGACCCAAAAAAATCAAAATTAAAAATAAATTTCAATTTTTGGGGGAGAAAGGTACGATTTTTTTTTTTTTTTTTTTTTTAAACGAAAGCTGAGGTTTTTTCCTAAAAGGACATATAAATGATAAAGTGGGACTAGAATGTTTAAATATTGAAAAAAAGAATTTTCTCCAAAACGGAGCTAAAAACCGGGTTTTGAGCGCTCCGGCGAGTAGAAAACTCTTTTTTTCAATGTTTAAACATTCTAGTCCCACTTTACCATTTATATGTCCTTTTAGGAAAAAACCTCAGCTTTCGTTTAAAAAAAAAAAAAAAAAAAAATCGTACCTTTCTCCCCCAAAAATTGAAATTTATTTTTAATTTTGATTTTTTTGGGTCAAAAAAATTTTTTTTTTCAAAATGCTTATTTCCAATCGAAAGAGCATGAAAAAACCTTTCCAAAATGTACTTTGTCAAATTTGTATGTTTATTTGTTTAAGAGTAAAAAATTATTGAAATAAACATTACACCAAAAGACCCCTTGATCACTTGACGTGGAATCGCTCATATATATATATATATATGTCTATATATATGTTAAATATTGAATTTAACAGTCTGAATTGATTAATAAAGTTAATGTTCAATAATTAATTTTTTCCACTTCGAATATGATATCTGGAAATATATTATATCTCGAAATTATACAAAACACATTAGATTATAATTATATTAAATTTTTTGATAATTACAATTCGATATTAACTGCTAATGATTTTAATTATTTATTATCTCTTCGTGGAATATTTAATTGTTTTCAACATATGTATGTCAAATTTTATATACTTAAAGTTTAATAATTGTCATTTATTCTTATATTAAATTCAATATTACTTCAACATAATCTCTTAAATGTTAATTTAATAAATCTTTTAAATATTCGTTAAATAAATCTTAAAACTTTTTATATAGTAAATTTTTAAAAGATTTATTCTCGTTCAGTTAGTAAAACGTCTATTGCAAGCCATTTGTAAATAAATTGCTTAAATTTTTATAAATTTTCTCTTTAGACTCGATAGAATGTTCCTGACAGTTGAAAAAAAATAAATTTCGGTCTCGAATCGTTACTTTATTTATTTAGCCTGAAAACTGTCACGACAATTTAATATTTAAACAACTGACGAGTTCGATTAGATATATGTATGTGTGTGTGTATAAAAAAAAAGAATACAAAAAGTCAAGTGGTTGCGGATTTTTCCTCGAATTTTCGTCGAGAATCGTCGTTTTTTCGGAGCAAACTGACCGTAGAAAGTACACATACATAGAAAACGCTCGTCTATCAAACCGGGTGTCCGTTCCAGCTGGCCATCTCATTAATTTTTCATCGATCGTCGGTCGGTCGCTCAATTAATTCCAGTTGGTACTGCGACTAAGCTATATATGAAAATAAAAGAGATAGGGATATTTTGGTCCTTCATTTACGATAGTCAATATTTTATTTTATTTTTTTTTCTTTTTTTATAAAGATAAATATATACGAGTCTAAATCTCATATTTCATGAAATTTCCCATATATAAATATACACGTACATATCAATATTTTAAAAAGAATTGGAGAATTCAATTATCTCTTTTTATTCGGCGATATTTCTATATATGCATATATACACTAACAAAACTCTTGGTTTTTTTGTCACTTTTTATCAAACGACAACGTATGAAAGTATTTCTCTTATATACTGAAAATTCAACTGTTTTAATAAATTTCCAATTGGTGCAGCCAAACAAAAATTTATCTTGTATTTTATGTTTTTATTATCGTAGAGTTTATAAAGTTCGAACGAACGATTATTGTAGGTATTTTTTATTATTGTTTTATTCTTAAAAACGGATCAAATATTCGTAATTTCTGCTGAAATGCTGTTGTTGAATAAAATATTTATTTCTACTTTACCTCCCATTCTATAGTGGGGTGAAAGAGACATTTTTTTTTTACTTTTTAAGCTTTGAAATTGGAACTTGCAAATTTTCGACTGATATTGAGAAATTAGCACAATTTTTTTTAAACAATTAAATTACTTATCAAAAAAAAAAAAAATATTCACAAAAATTTAATTATTTTTCAAACTTTTAATAACAGTTTTTCAAAAAAATTCAATTACTTATTTAAATTTTAATAAAATTCATTGCAAGCATTCAATTATTTTTACAAATAATAGGGTCTTTTCAAAAATTCAATTCTTTAAAAAAAAGTAAAATTCTTTGCGAGAATAGTAAAATAGTAAAATTCCATGCGTAGGAATTCAAATATTTTGTAAAATTGCAATAAAATTTTTCTTACGAATTCAATTAGATTCATTAACTAGTACAATTCTTAGCATTAATTCAATTATTTTCAAAAATTGTATTAGAATTCTTCGCAGGAATTTAATTATTAAAAAAAAATAATAAAATGCTTTTTAAAAAATCAATTGTTTTCAAAAATAGTAGAATTATTCGTAGGAATTCAACTATTTCCAAAAATTGAAGGAAAATATTTGTCAAGATTCTATTATTTTCAATAATAATAAATTTCTGACCCAGAATTCAATTCTTTTCAAAAATTGTAGAAAAATACTTCTCAAGATTCAATTATTTTTAATAATAATAAATTTCTGACCCAGAATTTAATTCTTTTTAAAACGTTTTATAAAATTCTTCGCACGAATTCATTTAATAAAAAAAATAATAAAATGCTTCTTAAAAATGCAATTATTTTTATAACTTGTAATAAAATTCTTCACAGGAATTAAATTAGTAAAAAAATAAAATGTTTTTCAAAAATCCAATATTTTTCATAAATTGTAAAATTATTCGCAAGAATTCAATTATTTTGAAACATTGAAATAGATTTTGTGTAGAAATTTAATTACTTTTAAAATTGATAGTAAAACTTTGGCACTTTTTAAACTATATTAAAAAATTGTAAGAAAATACTTTTCTCAAGAATTCAATTAATTTCTTATACTAGTCAAATTCTTCAATTATTTTTTTTAAATACAGTAAAATGTTTTACAGGTTTTCAATTTTCAAAAATTTTAAGCTAATAATTCTCAATAATTCATATATTTTGAATAATAATAAATGCTTGACCCGCAATTCAATAATTTTAAAAAATAATCCAATTTTTTGCAGGATTTAAATCATTTTCAAAAATTGTAATAACATTTTTTGAATGAATTTAATTTTTCTAGAATTAATAAAATTCTTTGCAGAAATTCAATTATTCAAAATTTTTTTTAAATTCGTTGTAAAAATTCATTTATTTCCATGAATAATAATATTCTTGGCAAGATTTCAAATTTTTTCGGAAATTGTAATAAAATTCTTAATATAGGAATAGTAAAATTCTTAGCAGGAATCAAATTATTTTAAAAAGTTTTAATAAAATTCGTAGTAATAATTCAGTTATTTTCATGGATAATGAAATTCTTTGGAGCATTTGAAATGTTTTAAAAATAATTAAATTATTCTCAAGAATTCATTTATGTAAAATATTTTAATATAATTAATTGAAAGAATTCAATTATTTTTAGAAATTATTGAATTACAATTATTTTTTTTAATACAATAAATTTTTAAAATATTCTTGAAGAAATGCTATTAGATACCTATTATTAAAAGATTTTAATAAATTCTTAAAAATAATGTGATTTAATTGTATAATTTTTGACAAAATTCTTTATAAGAATTTAATTTTGAGAAATAATTATTATTTGAATAGAAATGTTGTAGTTAAAATTTTAGACAATAATCGAATACATATTTTATAAAAATTTAAAGTTTTGAATCAAATTTTTGTTAATCGATTCGATTGACATAGACTGAGAAAATATACTTGAATCAAACATTCTTATCCTTATTATTATACAGTCAACTAAAAGTTATTTTTAAACTAACATAATAATATTAATTCCCTACGTAATTACGTTTATGAAAATTTTTTTCAGTGTATATTATGATGTACCTGGTGGATAGGGAAAAACATAATTATGTTAGTACAACTTTATACCAATTTTTAAGAAGTAAAGAACAATGTAGCTTTACTGTCATTTACGGGCACTTGTGGATTTACTTCTACAGTTGATTTTTTATTTACTGATAGTTCTGGCTTCACTTCTAGGTGTTAAAAGTGTACATAAAACGTTTGCTATGCCTGTTCCATTGTTCTAGGATTCTGCATCAAATATTAAAAGTCAATCTAAGAAAGCTGCATTTTTAAAAGAGATTTTGGCTGAGTTTAGGCAATTATTACCTGTTTAAGTAAATGTGAGTATAGGAGCGAATTAGTAAATCTGTTAAATTCAGCACACTACGGACATATGTAAAAAAAATTTCATTAACGCAGAAAACATCAATATTTTATTTATTAAAGAAGAATACACGAAATGTGTTATGTCTGCTAAAAATCGGACGTGAAATTGACAATTATAATTTATTATCATTGTTGTATATCGACTGGAGTAAAATGCATTGAAATTATTGATTGCAGTTCATAATATTTATAAATTTTGTTTATTGTACTACGCTAAATTTTGACACAGTACTTAAAATATAAATTGAAAAATATTTAAGAATCATCTTGTATAAATTTTATGTGGCTGAAGTCCACAACGTTTTTAAAAACGAAAACAAAAGAATAATGGTACGGTATTTTTATTTTTGATTCTAAATCATGTTCTTTTTAAAAAATTGTATCCTTAGTGACAATTAATTTCTTAAAAATTAAGGCACATGAAAATTAGAGATGAATTTAATTTTTAGAAAATTCTTTTTCGATTTTTCGTTTTTAAAAACGTTGTGGACTTCAGCTTCATTAATTTTTTGTGTTCACTTCATATTACAGTCTGTTTTTAAAATAGAATTCAATTGAAATAAAGAAATACTTGGAATCTATTAATTATTATTAGTACTATTTTTATTATTGTTATTATTATTATTATTATTTATTAATTATTAATTAAAACTAAGAGTAAATTGTATTTTCATGTAGAAATATTTGTATTATTAATGATATCTTATGTAATGGCACTCGATTACAAATATATATTGCAAACAATCTCTTACTTTGTTGTATTTTGCAGGTGATAATCCTGCGGAGATATCGAATTTATTCATCGCATATTACGTTATATTGTGAAGTCATTTTTATCCTTTCCTTTTCAAAAGACAACGGTTTTCTGTAAAATTAGCATTTACAATGACAATAAATGACAAGCATCTGACAAGATAGCTGTAGATTGTCGTAATGGTGTATTTAGTACTGAACAATTGTATCTTGCTTACTCTCGAGTTCGATCTCGGCAATCGTTAATTATATATTTAGGTAAACAAAGGCGAAATTTATTGATTTCTTCTTTCTTTCTCTCTTTCTTTTGTTTTTAATGGACAATTGTATATACAAATAGCCAGTACTAAAATTTATTGATTAAAAATTACGTAATTACAGTTTTGGCAAACATTTAACATTAGTTAAAAATTATTAGAACACAATAAAATTGTACCTTTAATCAGGGTTTGAACCAGGTTCATAAATCCCGTAAAGGTCCGTAAATTTGCTTGAAGTTTGTAAAAAATAGTTTGTTTAAAAAAAACCTTCTTAAAGTTTATAAATTGTTTGAAACAATACGATTCGATTATTTTCAAAAGTAATAACATTCTTCAGAAAAAATCAAATATGTTTCAAAATTCTGCTTAAATTCTAGTCAAAATTTCAATTATCTTTATAAATAATATAATTCTTCTACGAAATTCAATTATTTTCGTAAATAATACGAGCCTTGAAAAAATTAAAATAATTAAAATAAAATTAATTAAATTGTTAAAAAATTGTAATAAAATTCTTTACAAGAATTCAATTATTATCACAAGTAATAGTTTCTTCACTGTAATCCAATTCATTTCAAAATTTTTAAAAACCAATTATTGAAAAATTTAAAAAAATGTGTATTAAATTCTCAACAAAAATTATTTATTTTAAACAATTCCAATTATAAGAAATTTAAATTTAAATTATAACAATTATTAACATTTTAAATTATAATTTAAAATATAAGAATATTTTAAATATAATTCTAATTAAATTTTTTGAAGAAATTTTAATATTTTTAACATTTTTATAAAAAAATTATCCAAGCATACAATTAATTCTACAAATAATAAATTATTATTCGCAGGAATTCAATTATTTAAAAACATCTTTTTTTTAGAAAAATCGTTACGAGATTTCAATTACTTTTATAAATAATAAAATTTTTTGCAGAATTATAACTATTTTCAAAAATTTTAATATAAGTCGTTCAAAGATTTCAATTGTTTTTAAAAATTTTCCTTAATTCAATAACTTGCAATACCGACTATTTTTAAATAATTTTCCAAGAGAATTAATTTATTTAAATTACATTTTATAAATTTTTTCTCACTAATTCAATTATTTTCATAAACAATAAAATGTGATACATGAATTCAATTATATTCATAAATAATAAAATTATTTTTAGGAATTCAATTATTATTAATAATTATTGTCATTAACTACTAAAAATCTTCTCGAGATTTTAATTATTATCAAAAATATTGTAATAATATTTGTACAAGAATTCAATATTATTTAATAAAATTCTGCTAAAGAAATCAATTACTTTCAAAATGTTTAATTGAATTCTTTGCAGGATTTTAATTTATTTTTTAAATATTAAAATTCTTCTCAAGTTTTCAATTATTTTCAGAAATTGTAAGAAAATATTTCTCATAAATTCAACTATTTTGTAATAATAATAAATTTCTGACCAGGAATTCAATTATTTAAAAAAATTGAAATACATTTCTTTGCAGGAATGCAATTATTTAAAAAAAATGTAATAGAATTCTTTCGAAAAATGCAATTATTTTCATTAACTGCTAAAATTTTTAAGGAATTCAATTTTTTCAAAAATAATTAAATTCCTTGAAAGAATTCAAATGTCATAAAAAATAGTAAAATTCTAAGCAGAAATGATTTTATCACTCAAAGTTGTCAATACCTTCATGTTTTATATTAAATATATGATATACATTTAATAACAATAATACCTAAATATTTATTTAAAGAAGAAGTTATTGACGACTTGAAATAATTTAATAATTAAATAAATTTGGAATTAAATATAGTAGAAATTTTTTCAAGTATCTAATAATTTTTAGAGTGAATCAAAATATTTTTTTTGGTTTGAGGAAAAAATCGAAATTTTTTCTGGAAATCAGGAAATGATCAGGAAAAACTAAAATTAAATTTTTGTTACAACTCTGAAATTAGTTCTTGAAAAAAACCTAAATTAATTTCAGAATTCTTGCTTTATTAAATTAAATGTTTAAATTAAGCTGAATGTTTACTATTAAAACATAATTATTAAAATGAATTAATTGTAAATATAATTTTTGTTATATAAAAAATAAGACAAACATACGCGTGGTTGGTCTCGTATACTAAAAAGTAGAACGTCATAAATTTTTTCCCCTACAGCATTAAATTGGCAAAATTAACAGTAAATTTAGAATTAATTTTGAAATATCGCGTGTCCTTTATTTTTTTCAAAGAACATTATTGAAGTCAACCCAACACTAAACGTGTAAACTTGCCCGATGGGATTAACAGCGCCAAGGACGACACGAGGTCACTAATCAAATTCAAGCCCAAGGGTACAATTCATGCTCGGTTTCCCACGAGTTCGTCTATGTCAAGAGGTGACACTGTTTAAGTGTTACTACCGTTGTTAATTAATTTTGCCGAATTACCAGCCGAGAACTGACCACCTTAAATTTCCCAACTATTTGGATCACTCTTCAAACACAACAATTACAAAGTTTCTCTATTTATGTTGGAAAAGACAATTTGTAATTTATCTCAAAAAAAAACAATGTAGACAAAACTTGTCCTCCATTGTTCGGCTACTTTTCTTCCGCAATTTTTATAAAGAAGAAAAATCTCGTTCCATTCAAGATTGATAATAATTTAAAAATATTTTAATAAAATTTATACAAAGTTGAAATTCCATACAAAGTTTGATAATAATTCGAATGCAAGAGTGGAATAATTTTATTTGTGCGTTAAATACTTTAATTGTTTCTATTTGCATATTTAGTTGGTAAATTTACATTTTAAAAGACCATTGTCTTTTTTTTACTACTACTACTACTACTACGGTGATCTTGACAAAGAGCCTGAAAAGTAAATTACATAAACTAAATTGAAGAGTAACAGTAGTGAGCTTTTCTTTTTAAAGGACTTTTAAAGAGTATACATCAGAGATGCGAAATAGCAAATGAATAAAACTCTCTTCTTCCCGATTCTCGTTTTGTCATTTTTATTTTCTCATTTAACACATTTCTTTTATGTGACTACGTACTCTGCTGGTTTCATTGTACTGATTCGCTTGCGTTGCTGTAGCTTTCAAGTTTTGAAAAAGGTGTGAACCCCTCGACCTGAAAAGCTTTACCTCCGCACAGTGGAAAACATTTTTGTGAATGCAATGCAAATGTTGGCTCGCCAAGTTATCACAAGACTTTCTCACCCGACTTATGAAAAAATTTTGACGCCACAAGGATCGAGCGCACATCATGTATGCACAAGGGGAAAAAATTTACTGACATACCTTTTTTCATTTTTTGACGTCGTCGTCGACGACGACCCTGAACTTGTATTATTTATTTTGTAACATTTTCAAGTTGCCTTTTTAATATCTTTTTGACTGTCAGTTTTCGTTTCTTATCCAGTTAATTAAAAAAAATATTAATATTAATTTCGTTCTCACAGATTCGTTACTTTGAATAGATTTATCATTATAGAACAACAACAAATCTGAATTGTTGTAACAAAATTTTGTCAACTCTATCCAATTGTGAGAGGAACAATCCCTGTGTATAAATTAAAGAGAACAACTTTTACCGTAGAGAGAATTTTCTATAGAATTGTGTGTAACAAATAAAAAGACTTCCAACGCAAACTAAGGACAACAATTGACAAGAAACGATAACAAATTACGGAATTCTTTTACATCGACAATTGTTGTCCTGCTTTTGATCGAATTTTTTTTTCTAATTTACCATTACTTCCCTTCACAATAAAATTAATGATACTTGCAGGTCATTTACTTACAACCGCATTGACACGGATGAACTCTTATTATAGTTGAACCATCAATTATCCAACAAAACCGAGAGCAATTTTTTTTGTCCCCTATTTGTTGACTATGTCTGGACTTGAGACGCAGTTTGCGCAACTTTGGAAAATCTTAATCAGGGTTGTCATAAAAATTTAACTTTTTTTTTTCCTGACTTTTTCCTGTTTTTCAGACAGAATTTTAATTTTTTTACTGACTTTAAAGAATATTCTGATTAACTCTAAAATAATTAGATACAGAGAAAACTGTTCTAATACATTTATTTACGAATTTCTTTAATTGTAAAATTATTCGAAAACATCAATAACTTATTTCTTAAACAAATAGGAATATTGTTTCATTAACGACATCAAAATTATTTCCATAATTTAAATTCAATTATTATTTTCTAGAAGTTTTAACTTAAATTTATTAATTACATTTTTTTAATATTTTTTGAAAAAGTTCTTTCACAATTTTTAATCCATTTGCTTACAATTAAATATTTAGAAATTTTGATTATTAATAAAATCCAACAATTATATATACAATAGGAAATAAAAACATTAAATAATTTTTAAAAAAATTGAATACTTGTTCAAAAAAATTAATTCTTCAAAATTGTTAGTTGAAACTTATGAAAGATTTTTAATGTAAATAATTTTTATAAATAATAATTGTTTTCTTAGACAGAATATTATTAGTTATAAAACCAGTTTCATTCTTGACAGTTTCATTGCAGTTTTTGAAAATAATTGAATTTTTGGTGCAGAATTTTATTATTTCTAAAAACAATGGAATTTTTGTAAAGAACTTTTTTACCAATTTTTTTGAAGTCATTGAATTTTCCGTAAGAATTTTACTGATTTTCTGAAAATAATTATTGAATTCTTGCAATTAACTTTATTATTTATGAGAATAATAATTATATTGCTACAATGCTTTTAATATAATTTAATATTTAATTGTAAAACAATTATTATCAAAACATAAACATTAATTTATTTTTCTAAATATTTTTTTGACAATTCTGCTGCGTTATTTATAATTAATTTACTTGGTGCATGTTCTTAACAACTTTTAAAAATAATTAATATCTTTTATGAAATTTAATTAAAATTTGACGAAAATGTATTAAATTAAAGAATTTTATAACAATTTTTGAAAATAATAGAAAACTTTTTGAAGAATTTTATTAAAATTTTTTTAAATAATAGAATTCCTAAGAAATTAAATAATAATTTATGAAAACAATTGAATTCATGTGATGAATTTTAATAAATTTGGTTTAAATAATTGAAATTTTGACAACAATTTTTTTTAAATTGTTGACAATAATTTAATTTTTAAGGAGCACTTTTTTAAAAAGTTTAAATATTATTTAATTTTTCGAAGTATTGTATTACTTTTCAAAGGAATTGAATTATTTTGATTTATTATATTAAAATTATTTTTTTAAAATTACTTAAAATAATTGATTTAATGGAAGGAATTTGGATTTTTTTCAAGACAAATGAATTCTTTTTCAGAATTGCTTACAAATTTTTGAAAATAATTGATTTTCTGCAACGAATAAAAAGTTATTTATGAAAATAGTTGAATTATATAAACGAATTTTATTATTTTATTGAATAATTGAATGAATGTTTCTTAAATTTGAATTCTTTCGTCAATTTGTAATAGAATTTTTTAGAATAATTGCATTTTTTGTGGAATTTATTTAAAATTGTATTTAAAATATGTGAAATTCTGCGATGAAAATAGTTGAATTTTTAAATAAAATTTTATATTTTATCAAAATAATTGAATGTTTTCATAGAATTGTTTCAAAAATTTTTTTTATTTAAAATTTTTTTAAAATAGTTAATATTGAAAATCATTGATTAAGAAAAACTTTTGGAAAGAATTGAAATATTACATAGAATTTTATTTAAATTTTTGAAAGTAATTAGATTTTTGGCGAAAATTTTGCTACTAATGTTTAGCTACTTAATATTTATAATGATAATAATTAAATAAATGGCGAGATATTCGTTTAATTTTTTAAAAATAATTGAATTTCTACGAAAATTTTTATTACTTTTAAAAATAATTGAATTTTTGTGTTTAATATTGATATTGATGAAAATAATTGAATTTTCCAATGTATTTCAATAAAATTTCTAAAAAATAATTTAATATCTGAGAAAAATTGTGTTATTTATTTAGATAATTCGGTTAAAAATTTTTTAAATAATTTAAAATAATTAATTCTTATCAGAAATAGAAACAAATTTTGAAGGTTTTGCAGCAGAATTTGATGTACAACTTTTGAGAGGAAACAATATTTTCCATCTTCATAAAGTTTCATTCGAATGAGCTATTAATAAATTTTCAAAGTACGAGATTTTCGACAGAATGGTCGAAATCGTCCAGCAGTGTAATGGCCATTATAATGCTCCTTTAAGAAATCTCATATAAAACATTGAACTGAAACTGATTTCTGCCACCGAAGGTTCTTACTATTAAAGTTATCGCGCTATTATAAAACGATTAAAGTCAACACTGCTCACACAGCTGTTGCCAAATGGCAGAGAAAGCAATGGTCTACAAACTGAAATACAGGAAAATTTTATCTTATCAAAACTACAACAACAATTTCCGGCAACTATTATCTACAATCTTTTTTTTCTATATATATATAAATTAATTTCATATATACCTAATACAAAGTATACATTACATTGAAATATTTTTTTACATCTAACAGAAAATAACATTAGTGAGGCATCTTTTACCAAATAGAAAATTTCCAATAAAGGAGACAGAGAGAGTTACCTATAAATTATTCTAGTTTCTATTTTCAAGTTATCAAGGAATTAGTTTCATGGGTACTTATATATTTATATATATATATATATAAAATAAGAAAGTTTTCGAGATGACACCGTAGCGATTTTGCAATCATGACTTTAATCTAAATCAAGTACCTAATAATCCTCGCGCGGGGAAATATTTATTATTAGGTTGTAATCCAAAAGAACTGTATTACTTCTTCGACTTTTATTGAGGAAAATAAACGAGAAAGTGAAAAGTGTGATCCAATCTAGAGTCATCTAAGTGATGTATTAAATCATTCAGTTGGATTTTCCTACTTTCGAACTAACTAATTCATTACGAGGTGTTCAGCAGAACATTGTATAGAAAACGATTTTATTTTTTCTATAATAGCAGAATGTCAACGGGTCGGGAACGTACATTAGTCTCTATTATACGCTGAAAAAATTATATACTACTTTTAAGTATGTTAAAAAATTCTACAATATGTTCTATTCTTAAACTTAATAACTAAACTATTCACTATTAGTTGGAAATTTGAAGAAAAGTTTTAAAAAATTCTAATTTATAGGGTAAAAATAAAAAAAGTGTCTTTTTCACCCAACCCAAAAATAAATAATTAAATAACTATAATACAAACTCGTAAAAAAGAGCAAGTATATGACTAACTTTACGAAACTTATTTATTGACAACTTTGAAAAAATAAATAAATAACAATTTTGACAGTAGAGATTCGACTGTAAAAGTAAAATTTTTATCAATTTTTACTTTATTTGTGAATGTCGAAACAATTCAATTATTCTTTTAGATTTTAATAAAATTCTTCCGAAAAAATTAATTATTCACATTAATAATTCTTCGAAAGAATTCAATTATACCAGTAAAAAACAAAATTATTCCCGAAAATTCAAAATTATTTTGAGGCATTATAATAAAATTCTTTATAAAATTCAATTATTTTGATGTATTCTAATGATAATCTTTACGAAATTCAATTATTTTCATAAATAACAATATTCATCAGAAGAATTCAATGATTGTAATTTTATTAATTGAATTCTTTCTAAAATTTAATTATTTTTAAAAACTTTTTGCAATTTAATGATTTTCATTATTAAATTAGAATTTAAAATAAATTTAGTCGAATGAAATCAATTAAATAAAATTTTTTAAAAAACCCTTTGCAAGATGAATTAAATTTTTGTTTAAATATTTAAATTCTTTCATGAATAATAAAATTCGTTACAGATATTCATTGTATTAGCAGGATAAGAAAGAAGTTTATATTTTTGATGAAAATTCGAAAAAAATGCGGATAATAAAATAAAGAAGAAAATTTTTTCAGTTTTGTGAAGTTTAATATTTTTTTATAGCTACTTTTTTTTACTACTTTTTTTTTAGTTTGAAAGATACATTTTAAAAATTTATTATTAAGTGCGAAATCTGAAAATATTGAAAATTATTTTTAATAAATCACGTTGAAATCATGGAACATTAGGAGAAAATTTTTTTTCTACAAGTTCATAGCGTCCTCTGAAATTACTATTTCCCATTTCAAAAAAAAAACATTTTTAAATTTAAAAAAAACTTTGTTTAGCTCTGAGATATCGTCCTTTGAAGTTTTTAAATCTGGTGAATTTGTCAATATTTACATAAACAGAGTAGTATCAGAAACAGCTCAAAAATAAATAAGAAAATAACTACAAACTCGAAATATTTAGGTGAGATTTTAGTTCCTTTTGTCCACTATTTCGCATTTCAAGACAAATGTTCAAAATTCAAAATGGCGGAACCAATATGGCGGTCGAATTTATAAAAACTCAGCGGATTCGCTTGAAACTTGTTATTCGGGAGTTTTTCGGGTCACTGATTACGAATCTGATATCGGATTTTCAAAATTAAAATGGCGGATATAATTTGTGGAGTAAAATATTTAAAAATTGACCAAATACAATTCAATTGTATTTCAATGCACTTTGCCGAAACGAAAAACGATTTTTTCAATTTTCTAAATGTTTTTTAAAGCAGAAGAATACTACTATCAAATATAACGTGCAACAATTTTCCTCTTGATGTTACATATGTTGAAAACTTTCCATAAAACAAATTTTTACATTTTAAGTTTAAATATATTAAATTAAATATATTAAGAATTCATTCTTAAAATAAGAAAATGCTATTGTTATTTTTGTCCAATATTGTTATTTTTTGACAATTGTCTTTTAAGTTACAATTAATTTCTTATAAATTTACAACCATCAAAGTTAGAAATTAATATATAACTTAAAATGACACAAAAATGATGACTTTTGAGTTTAAAAATGAATGAAATTTTTGATACTCCTTTTAATTTTATAAAAATATTTTCAGAAAGGAATAGAAAAAAGATATTGTTTTTTAGATAAAAAAAAATTCTGTAATATTTTCAACGCTCTTAACGGAACTTTTTTCTATTTAAATATTTTCAAGAAATACTACATTACTAGCAAAAATTCGCGCTGCTAATTTCTTATATACTTTTTCAAATAAAATTAACAATTTAAAAAAAATTGTTAATACAAAATATTTTTTCGTTATATGAATTTTATAATTATAATAATCATATATTTAAGGATCAGTCAGACAAAGTACTGGAAAATATTAAGTTTTTAGAATTCATAAGAAAATTTTTAACTTTTGTGCCTTTTTTGTTAGCTTTATAAACTATAAAAGTACCACGAATTCTAATACAAAACCATTGATTTTTTCTATTCCTGACGATAATTTCATTTTAAATAACTAATTCTTGAACAACTATTATAAAATAATGACTTAAAAATTATTTAATGAAAATTTTACTTAAATATTTCAAAATTAATTCAATTTTAAAAAGAGTTGCGTTTACAATTTTCATAAATAAATCTACTTCAAAAGGTTGTAATTTAAAATTTTATAAAATTTTAATTTTTAATGGATTTAATTAGAAATTGTATATAAAACTAGATTTTTGAAAAATGTTAATAATTCAAATTATTTTTGAATTTAGTTAAATTTGTCAATATATATTTAATTAATTATTAAAAATAATGAATTTATAGAGAAATCTTAGTTAAAAAGTTTTTAACAAATTTAATTTTAGATAAGTTAGAAACCTTGCAGAAATTCAATTGTTTTTAATAGTAATGAAATTCTTCTTACACAAGTTTTTTTGTCATTTTTTAGTTAAAATTTTTAGAAAATAATAATTAAAATACATATTTAAAATGAAAGTCAGGTATAATGATGTTTTTGAAAAATTTTACAATTAAAGAAATTCGTAAATAAATGTAGCAGAACATTTTTTTCAATAAAATGTTTTTCTTTATTTTCCAAAAATTTAAAAATTTTCAATTTTATTTCCTAAAAATTTTAAAATTTTCAATTT
The DNA here is from genome assembly GCA_032872475.1 of Leptopilina myrica (nomen nudum). Taxonomy (NCBI): domain Eukaryota; kingdom Metazoa; phylum Arthropoda; class Insecta; order Hymenoptera; family Figitidae; genus Leptopilina; species Leptopilina myrica (nomen nudum). The sequence continues at coordinate 8,477,766 of CM065460.1, forward strand.
TATTTTCAATTAAAATTTGCAATTGAAAAATAAAATTTATAAACATTTTTTATTTTCAAAAAACTTTGTATTTTATTAAAGCAATTGTAATTAAGAAATAGAAATGATGCAAATTACCTATTTTCTTATGAAAATTGAGAATTTTTCTACAAAATTTTTTTTTTAAATTTCCACATTTTTTAATATCAAATATTTTATTACAATATCATAAAAAATTCGTTGCATATTTTCGATTTGTCAAGCAATATTATTTTCTATAAAGAAAAAAAAACTGACTTCAAAGTGTGGACGACTGAATGAATGAATTGAATACGAAGATATAGTCAATAATAATAATAATAATAATAATAATAATAATAATAATAATAATAATAATATTGTGAAAAATATTCTCAAAGTTTGTATATATTTTGTCAGTCTATACACTGAAAAAAAAATTTATTTGCTTCCAATAACCGATTATTTGACTATAATCAAATAAATATTTACTTAAATCAAATAATTTTTATTTGATGAATATTATATGATAGATTGATAATATTTCATCTTTCAATTAATTTTTATTTGAATCAAATATTTCAGTATTTGAAGAAAATATTATTTAATTGATTCAAATAAAAATGATTTGATTTAAGTAAATATTTATTTGATAATAGTCAAATAATCGGTTATTTGAATCAAATAAATTTTTTTTCAGTGTATAAATACTGACTGTTATTGTTCATCAGTAGGTACGATGAGATGAAAATAAAAAAAAATAAAAAAAATGTATAATAATACATTGTATAATTTGTACAATTTTATATATACATATATACAAAGATATATGTATTATATGTATAACTTTTTATATTTATTCCTTTTTATTTCGATCCTACATAAAACTTTTGCTTTCAGCTCACGTAGAATTTTTTTTGATAAAGATCTCTTCGTTCTGGTACTTTCTGACAAGCGTAATCATCGAAAACTTTTTGCCAGGAAAAATGGAGTTTTCTTTGAAGAGAACTTATTTTGCCAACGAATTTTATATATATGTATAGATATAATAGGAGTTTGAACATGAAAGAAAAGGAGAGAATTTTTATTGTAGATTTTGTACTTATTTGGCCAAGATCCAGAATATATGTGTGTGTGTGTATGTGTGTGTATTTTCGATCAGAATGTCCATTGGCTCCATTAGCGGTTAACTCTCGTGAACTCTTTATTACTTCATTGTGTGAAGAAGCACCTTTCATTTTCAGAACTTTAATGCTCTCATTAAGTTGAAAATTCCAGTGCAACTCGATGCTAAATATTGTCTTTAGCAGGAGTTTAATTTTCCTCTGCTTTTCACAATTCATATGTACATGTGCATATGATTTATTTGCAACTCCTGTCTCGAAATGGATTTTATCAATTCAATGTATATACGTGAAATATAGACAGTAATGTATTTTTATTTTATTAACTTTCATATTCGATATAATATATAAATGGACTTGAAACATTTTTTTATATTTATCGTCATATATGCACAACATTTATTCTCCTCTCTTTCATAAATTTCTTCTCTTTAAAAAGGAGAATCAATGTAAACAAAGGTTTTCTTTTTTTTTCTTTTTTTTTTTAAAAAGAGCCCTGCTTTTAATCTTGAATTGAAAGTTTATCGATGCTACTTTCGTTTCGTTTACCGCAAGCAAAAGAGCAGAAAACGTCGAATGGTTGGAATATGCGTTGGCAGAAATAATATTGTCTTTCGTTTCCTAGACGGCGCGTTTCGAATACAAAAAATACATTGAGAATAAAAAAAAGGAATAAGAAAAATGCTATGAAAACGGAAGGAGAAACTATTTCAAAAGAACTTGACTTGGGTTTTCTTCTAAAAATTTCAAATCTATTAGTTTTATTTCTATTCATACGTATTATGCAAATAGACTTTATTTAGATTTAAAAATTAAAAATAGTTTTTCCCAGTACTCATTTGTTAATATCCAATTTGTCCGTTTCTATTTTATTTTAAATTTATATAATCACTTCTGCTTCTCTCGCTCTATCCATTATATGCTCTTTTTAATATTTTGGTAGGATTTGGTAAGTTGAATCTTTCGCTAATGCAAAATTTTAAATCTTCTTGAAGGATTATTTTTAAAACCCTCTTTATGAATATGCCTTTTGAAAACTCGAGAAGAAAAATTCTATTTTTAATGAAATATTTAAAATTTGCCACTTTATTACCTGTTGAGTTTATTAAATTTTTATGAGCGTTATTAAGTTTTAAAATTATTGTAGTCATTCTATTACTGTAGTTGTATATTTTGTTATTAGCAAAATACGCTAGTAAAATAATAATAATTATTATTGTAAATTTACAGGCTTGTCACAGTTCAAGGAATTAAGTAAAAAGTCAGGAAAAAAATTAAATTTTTGACTTTATAAGAAAATTCTGAATTTTAGTATCTTTTTCTTTTTGATTTTCTCATGAAATATAAAATTACGACGAACATTAAAAACAAATAAATTTATAACAAGTTACAAATGATTCAGAAGTTTAATTATTTTCAAAAGAAATAAATTTTTATCCAGAAATTCAATTTTTTAAAAAATTCAATATTTAAAAATATTTTTAAATTGTTTTCAAAATTCCAATTCTCTTTAGTATCTTTGAAAAAAATAAAAATTTTCTCTGAAATTCAAATTCAAAATTTCATTAAAATTCTCATCAAAATTTCAATTCTTTTTAAATAAAAAAATATTCTTAACTGAAATTCAATTTTTAAATTTTTGATAAAATTCTTGACAAAATTACAATTATTTTCAAAAAATTTTTTCAATTCAGTGATTTTAAATATCTAATATATAAATAAATTTTTTCAAGAAAATTCAATTTGTTTAAAACACAATTTTCATAAAAGTTTCGGAAAAAATTCATTTCTTATAAAAATTTGTATAAAATTCGCCGAAAGAAATTAATTATTTTAAATGATTTTGATAAAAATTATTCATTAAAATAAATTTTAAATACCTACAATTTAAATACAATTGTATTTGAAATAATGTTTTCTCGAGAAATTTTAATATTTTAATAATTTTTAATTAAAAATTTTTTAAATAAGTAATAAATATTTTTTATAAATATTTAATAAAATTCTCTGCAACTATTCAATTATTTCTACAAATAATAAATTATTCATAGGAATGAAATTTTTTATCAATATTTTCAAAAAATCTGTTGCAAAAATTCAATTACTTTCGTAAATATTAAAATTCTTTGCAGGATTTCAATTATTTTTAAAACGCGTAATAAAATTATTTGCTAGAATTCATTTATTGGAGGGAATTTTAATTAAATTCGTTGCAAAAATTTAATTACTTTCATAAATAATAAAAATTATTTGCAGGATTTTAGTCATTTCTAAAAATTCTATTAAAGTTCTTCCAAAAAATTCAAATATTTTTAGAAACAGTAAAATTATTCTCAAGAATTCAAAAATAATTTTCAAAAATAACATTTTTCACAAGATTTCAATTATTTTTAATACAGTTATAAAAAAATTCTTTGAAAAATGCAATTATTCTTAAAAATTGTAATAGAATTTTTGGAAATAATTTAATTATTTAAAACTTTATTGATAAAATTTTCTGTGAGAATTAAATTCTAAGAAACATTCAATTATTCAATAAAGTATTTATTTTTGTTTTTAAATAATTGAATTCTCGTAGAATTTTCTTATAAAAATTGATTTAAAAATGAATTTCACTTTAAATTTTAGAAAATTGAAAAATAAAAGCATTTTGAAGAAGGTTTCAATTTTAAAGAAAATCAGAATTGAAACGATATTTTGAAGCAGTTACAGTAACGATAAATTTATTAAATTAAATTTATTGAATTAAAAATTTTTGAAAATCTTAATGCCCATGGAAAAATAATAATATTGAAAATAATTATTAAATATTTATTTAAAAATAAAGTTATTGATGTTTTCGAATACTTTAACATTGAAAGAAGTTTGTAAATAAATGTAATAGAACAATTTTTTGAGAATCTAATAATTTTTTGGAGTGAATCAAAATATTCCTTAAGTTTAGGAAAAAAGAGAAAATGTTACGTCTGAAAATTTGAAAAATTGTCAAAAAAAAAACAAAATTAATTTTTTTTGGCAAACCTGAGTTTAGTAAAAAAAAGTTATATTATTTACTGTTTAGTTTTATCAAAAGAAAAATAGAAAAAAAAGAAAGCAGTCTCCTTTAGAAAAGATGCGAGAAGTTTTCTTCAACTTTCTTGTGTATATATATTTTGCGTGTCGATAATTTTGTTTCTCGTGTTTGACTCGTTATCAATTTTTTCCTTTATCAAAACCAAGATCCGCGATGTTAACTCTATTTGAAGAGAGCCAACGACAAGAAAGTAAACTATACTCTGGTAAAAATGACTTGCTGTTATAATAGTAAGCAAGCAAGCAATGAAACTGGAAGCTAACCTAAATAAACAGTGACACGCAACTAAGATTTTATCCACGGTAACAATGACTTCGGAAACACGTATTGCAAAGAAAGTCAGATTGACCGGAAGGGGTCAAAATCGCTAAAAAAAATTGATAAAAATTTCTACTACTTAAATGCAAATTATGATAATTAAATTGTTAAACGTTGGAAAATTTTTTCTTTATAAATCATTTTATATAAATTTTGCCCTGTAAATATGTGATTTAGTTAAAAATAATAAGTAAAATAACTGTGGCTGACTTTTTTACTTGAGAAATAATAGTTGAAAATAGTTAATGGTAAAACTATTATGAAAACTTCGTAAACATTAATTACCAGCTAGTAACTAGTTATTAATTAATAAATAATAACTAAAAAATATAGAATATGTATAAAAATTGATTTCTTTAATATTATCGTTTCAGTAAATTAGAAAATATTTTTAGAACTTTTTCTTTTTGATTTGAACAATATATCAAAATTTTCAACTTTTGTTTCGTAAAAAAAGTAAATTAATTACAATTCTTGAGACTAATTTGTCTTCTTGTTGACACATATGTATATCCGCCTATATGTACTCTTTGTAAGGGAGAAAAAAAAGAGAGAGGGAGAGAGAGAAAAAGCAACTATAAAAAAAGAATACTTGAGACAATACTGGTATGGCTTCAACCTATCCGGAAAATGGAAGCCCTTCCGACATTCCAGGCAATAGAAAAAGGAGAAAGAAAAAGCACTCCACGAGTTACGAACACTCATTGCCAACCTGACTTTAATGCTCTATTCGAGGACTGGAGAGTGTTGCAAGTGTTGGATTCCTCCTCTGATGTGAGCAAGAAAGTAATTTATAAAAGTTTAAAGGCACATTACAATATAATGTTACCTCTACCATTAGTTTGCAAAAAAAAAAAAAATAAATATACTTCAACAAAAAGTATAGGTTTAACAAAAAGTTTACCAGAAACTATAGGTACAATTACTAAAAATTGTAAACATTTTCAGAATATAGATTTTAAATAAAAATTTTTTTAGCAGATCTTTAAACAGATAGACGAGAAGAATAGATGAGAAGATCTCGGATGTATGTGTATTTGTAACATGATTTCTTTAAGAACGTTGCCTCGACCCAAAGGGTCTCTTGACACCTTTAAGATGAACCTTTTAACTACTCGAGAACTTGACACAAGTTTAAAGAAAAATATGAGAACAGAAAGTCAACTTAATTAAATTAGTTTCTCTCCAACCATACACAGTCAATGCGACATAAAAGTTTATAAAAAGGATTCTGCGCATTAAAAGAAGAAGAAGAAGAAAAAAAATATGCAATAAGAAAATATTTGATCAACGAAAATTCATGCTTTAGAAGATGTAAATATGTATATCTAAATAAAATATGTACCTGCGAATTCAAAGAATTTATTTACAATGCTGGTAAAAAAATTACTATTACTTTAAAGTGAATTCCTACTTTCGCGAATAAAAGATAGTATTCAATATTTTGAATAAAAGACTTATGAGTCGTTTTAATTAAATTATTAAACAAAAGTGTCGATGTTTTATAAATTGTTTATTAAATTAATTGAAACGACAGATGAGCCTTTTATTTAAAATGTTTAACTAATAAACGGTCACTAACTTCAAGAATATAAAAGATGGTATTATTATTCATTTACTTTAAAAAACATTTAGTAAATTAAAAAAAAATTTAGCCTGTTCCGTAAAGTACATTGAAATACAATCTATTTAAAGAATTTGCCACAGTTTTAAGCGAATCTGGTCAATTTTAAAATATTTTACTCTATAAATTATATCCACCATTTTGAATTTTGAAAATCCGATATCAGACTCGTAATCAGTGAGCCAAAAAACCCCTGAGTAACAACTTTCAAGCGAATCCGCTGAAACTTTCTATAAATTCGACCGCCATATTGGTTCCGCCATTTTGGATTTTGAACATTTGTCTTGAAATGCGAACTCGTGGACAAAAAGAACTAAAATCTCACTTAAATATTTCAAGTTTGTATAGTTATTTTCTTATTTATTTTTGAAGCTGTTTCTGATACTACTCAGTTTATGTAAACATTGACAAATTCACCAGATTTAAAAACTTCAAAGGACGATATCTCAGGGCTAAACAAAGTTTTTTTGAAATTTAAAAATGTTTTTTTCATGAGGGAAAATAGTATTTTCAGAGTACGCTATGAACTTGCAGAAAAAAAAAATTTCTCCTGATGTTCCATGACTTTTTCCGAATTTTCATCAAAAATATTAACTTCTTTCTTATCCTGCTAATAAATTAAATTTCTGTAACGAATTTTATTATTCATGAAAGAATTTAAATATTTATAAAAAAAAATTAATTCATCTTGCAAAGGGTTTTATAAAAAATTTTATTTAATTGATTTCATTCGACTAAATTTATTTTAAATTCTAATTTAATAATAAAAATCATTAAATTGCAAAAAGTTTTTAAAAATAATTAAATTTTAGAAAGAATTCAATTAAAAAAATTACAATAATTGAATTCTTCCGATGAATATTGTTATTTATGAAAATAATTGAATTTTGTAAAGATTATTATTAGAATACCTCAAAATAATTTAATTTTTGAGAATAATTTTGTTTTTTACTGGCATAATGGAATTCTTTAGAAGAATTATTTATGTAAATAATTGAGAAGAATTTTATTGGAATCTAAATGATAATAATGGAATTGTTTCCAAAATTTTATTTAAAAAAATTGATTTCTTTCGAACAATTTTATTAAATTATTTGAAAATAATTGAATTCCTGTGAAACATTTCAAATATTTTTGAAAGCAATAAAATTCTTCAAAAATATTTTTAAAAACTTTGATTAAATAATTAATTTTTTAAAGATTAATTAATCCTAAGATTAATTTCATTATTTATGAAAATAAGTGAATAGTTTGAAAGAATTTTATTAAATTTTTTTAAAATAATTGTATTCTTGAGCAGAATTTCATTTTTTAAGAAAATAATTGAATCATTGAGCAAAATTTCTATAAAAATGTTAAAAAAGAATTGAATTTCTGTGAAAATAATTGATTTTTTCGAATAATTGATTTAAAATAGTTTTAAAAATATTGGAAATTCTTTAATGAATTTTATTATTTATAAAAATAATTAAATTCTTGTTTGAATTTTATTAAAAATATTTTTAAAAACATTGAATTTTTAAACAAAATGTTATTTTTTGTGAAAGGAAATGAATTATTGAGAAGAATTGTGTAAAACTTTTGTTAAATAACTAATTTTTCGAAATTTTTTTGAAAATGCTATTCTCAATTAATTGAATTCCTGCGGAAATTTTATTATTTATGAAAATAATTAAATTTTTACTTAGAATTTTAACAAAAATATTTTTAAAAACATTGAATTTTTATACAAAATGTTATTGTTTGTGAAAGGAAATGCATTGTAGAGAAGAATTGTGTAAAAATTTTGTTAAATAACTGTTTTTTCGAAATTTATTTGAAAATGTTATTCTAAATTAATTAAATTCCTAGGGATTTTTTATTATTATTATTATTATTATTATTATTATTATTATTATTATTGAATTCTTTAGGGAAATTTTATAAAAATATTAAAAATAATTGAATTTTGAATATTTTTTGAAAATAATTGAATCTTTGTAAAAAATTTGTTTACAATTTTTAAAAAAAGGTTTTTGATTTCTAGTATTAGCGAATTTAAAATAGTGGAAATTCTAAAAAGAAGAAAAAGCAGAAATTATCTTTTAGTGGCTGAAATGTAAGAAAAGTACTCAAATAGTAGCGTAACGTAAAAGAAGTTGTAAATAATAAAGGTTTTTAGTGGATGAGTTCAAAGCCAGTATTTTAATTTATTGGAATTATTAAATTTTATAAATATTTGTACAAATAATTTTTGACGTTTACAAATACGGCAAAAAATGAAAATAATTTTTCTCTTACAGTCAACATTTTTTATTAATTTTTTAAAAAGTTTTCAATAAATTATTTTTGGGATCTTTTTTTTGTAAAATTAGTCATAAACTTGTTGTTTATTTCAACCCAACTCGTGCTGAACAGTTTGGTTGCTAAGCTTAAAAATAGAATACATTTCCAATTTCTTTTTTCTCAAGAAGACAGCATATATACTTAAAAGTAGAATATCATTTCTTCAACGATAAGAAATTGGGGAAAAGTGTTAAAAATTCTTTTTAGATATTATTTAAATATGCACGCTACCATTTCTCGGGCGATGAAAATTTTTCACACAAAAATGGGTGATGATTCGAAAAGTATCCCATTTGAATAAACTGATATCAACGAGACATTCGCTGAAATATTGAATCATTTCAACGAGACACGGTGAAGCACCAAACGCGCTTAAACTCAAGGGAATATGTGCTTTGGTGAGAAAAGAATAAAGGAATCGTAGACATGGTATTTTTACTAAAAGTATTCTTCTCATACATTCTTATCTGTCAGCCATAGAGAGTTACAGCTTGACAGAGACGCTGGTCTCGCGCTATATCTTACACTATGCAATGCTCAATTTTATGAGATTGTATTACAACAAATAGAAAATACTTTTGCCTACAGAGATAGAAATAATATACTAAAAGACATTTACAGAGGAATTATACTATTTGTGTTTAAAGTTATTTTTCAACAATTTTTCAATTTCTATTTTTCTTTTCTTTAGAAAGCAGAATGCAAAATGTTATTATGCATACACAGACCTTCGATATTTCCCCTATTTTTCCCACTATTTTCAAATAATGCAACTCTTTTTGACTTCTTTCATAAAAATGCGACATTTCCCAGTTTTCTTCCACAGATTGCAAGAAAATACCACACGATTTTCTGCTACTTATTTCAATTTTCATAGCGGAAAAAATAACTATAGTCATTTTTTTTCCAATTTTTTGTATATATGACAATTGAAGTCTTAAAAAGAACTTGGAAGAATTTTATATTAAAATCTTTATTTATTTAAAATTTTCTCAAATTCTACTTTCCCATTTAATATTATAAAGAATGGTATTGCATTTTTTTTAATAATCGTACATTTTAATTAAGCAGAAACGAGACCTTTATTTTATTTTTTAAATTAATTTTCAATTTAAAGTATGTTTGATTAAGTTAAAGGAAAAAATATTTAGCTTTAAAATTTAATTTCCAAAATTAAGTGGGTGCAAGTGGAAAAAGTCAGGGATTTCTATATTAAAAGTATTGGAAAAAAATTAATTTTTAGAATTCATAAGAAAATTCTCAATTTTGTTGTCTTTCCTGTTTGGCTTAAAAACTATGAAATTATTACGAATTCTACTACAAAACATTCAATTTTTTTATTTCTAGCAATAATATTTTTTTCAATAACTTAATTCTTGAAGAACAATCAGAAAATTATTACTAAACTTATAAATTATTTAATAAATAATTTTACTTTAATATTTAAAAATTAATTAAATTTTTAAAAAATTACGTTTATAATTTTCATAACTTGATATAAACTTAAAAAAACTGTTAACTTGAAATTTTATAAAATTTTAATGTTGAATCAATTTCATTAGAAACTATAAAAAAAACTTTTATTTTTGAAAAATTTTAATAATTCAAAGTCTTCTAAAATTAGTTAATATAAATTTGTCAAAATATATTTAATTCATTATTAAAAAGAATGGATTTATATAAAAATTTTAGTTATATAACTCTTAAAAAAAATTAAATTTTGAATTTACAAATTATTGCGAAAATTCAATTATTATTTTAAAAAGTTTTAAAAAAATTTACTATAATTCTTAGCAAAATTTCAATTATTTTCAAAAATAATAAACATTTCAGAAGAATTCAATTATTTAAAAAATTACTGTCATACATTTTTTACTATAAAAATCAATTATTTAATCATTTTTTTGCAATAACTGAATTACTTTTTAAATAATAAAATTTTTTACAAGAATTCAATTATTTTTATATCCACAATGTTCAATACTCACTATTTTAATAAAATTTCTCAAAAGATTCAATTATTTAAAAATTTTTTTAGTTTCTTCGCAATAATTCAATTATGTACATAAATAATAAAAAAATTTTATGGATGATTCATATATCGTTATAAATAATAAATAATTTTGCAAGGATTTAATTATATTCATAAATAATAAAATTCTTCTTAGAAATTCAATTATTTTCAAAGATTTAAAAAAATATATTTTGCAACTATTCGATTATTTTCATAAATAATAAAATATATCGTAGGATTATTAGAAATTGTTTTTTTCGAACAATTTTAGTATAAAATTTGAAAATAATTAAATTCTTTCAATAAATTGTAGAAAAACATTTTTTAAATAATTGATTTTTTCGAGATTTGAAATAATTCATTTCTTCTTTTAGATTTTCAGAAAATTCATTCAAAAATTAAATTATTTTTAAAAATAATAAAACTCATTGTGGAGTTTCAATTATTTTTAAATTACAATTTTAATTAAATTTCCTTGAAAAAATGCAATTATTCTTGCAAAATTTTATTAAAATTCGTCGACAAAATTGAATTATCTACAAATTTCTTGATAAAATACTTTATGACAATTCAATTTTAAGAAACATTGAAGTATTTAATAAACTTTTTTTGTATTTAAATAATTGAATTCTTTTACAAGTTTAAAGTAAAAATTTTTAGTTAAAGTTTTAGAGTACTGAATATTATAAGCATTATAGAATGCATTTTGGCAAATTATTTGATTTTTTAACGATTTAATTTTTCATACTATTAATTAACAATTCTGTAAAATAGTTTTTTTTCTGAAAAAGTTTAATAGAAATTTTTGTTGTTGAAATTATTAAAAATTTTTATTTAATAATATATTGCAAACTTTCCGAATAATCGAAATTTCGTAAAATTGAATTTTAAGCGCATGGATCCTAGAATTTTTAAAGAAGTTTGTCGAATATTATTCAAAATAATTGATTTAAAGATGAATTTTCACAGGAATTCAATTAATTAAAATAAAATTTGCATAAATATTATCGAAATGATCAATTATTTTCAAAATTTTTCATAAATTTCTTCACAGCAATTTCATTATTTTCTTAAATATTAAAATTCCTTTAAGGGTTTCAATTATATTTTCGTAGACAATAAGTCTTTTTGGGAATTCTATTGTTTTCAAAGGTGAAAATATAATCGCAGAATTTCATGTATTTTTAACAAAATTTTAATTGAATTCTCCGAAGAATGCAATTACTTATTCTTAAAATTTTTATTAAAATTCGACAAAAGAATTCAATTATTTAAAGATTTTGTTAATAAAATAGTAGAATTCATATTTATGAAACATTCAATTACTTTACTTTGTTAAAAATTATTAAAATTAAAATTTATAATTAAAATTATTAAAAATAATTGATAATTGATTTAAAGAAGAATTTTAGTTAAAACATCTTTGAAAATAATAATTTAATTTCAAAAGGTTCGAATTTGAAATTTTTTTTAATCCAAATTCCTATGGAAAAATAATAATGATTAAATAGGTATTTTTTCAAAAATAAAGTTATTTATGTTATCGAATAAATTTACAATTATAGAAATTGACAAAAAATATAATACAACATTTTTTTAATGTCTAATCATTTTTAGAGTGATTCAGATTATTCGTTAGGGTCAGAGAATCACAGTTTTTTCAAGGATATAAAATTGAGACAAAAAACGTATGAAAATAATTGCGTGGCAACGTTTTGATACATTTTTTATCTCAAACTTGACATTCTCAGCAAGAAGGGAGAAAAAAATAAAAAATTTTGTGACAACCCTGCGATTTATCAAAATTATTTCTTTTGAGCAGAACAAATCACCTTTGCTCTGATCGAAAGAAATAATTTTCGAAGATACTAGATTTTTTCACTGCTACAAATATCGAGGTCAATGATAATATTTTTTTTTTCGAAACATAATTGCCAAGAGAAATAAGATGCAATAAAATAATTGCCTTTTTATCAACATGAAGAACATCATGCGCATGTTCTTCCTTTGCATCATATCCAGGAAACTTGATCTTATAAAACATCCTGCAAGGGAATTCGCTTTTTTTCATTTTTTTGCAACAGATTAACATGGCGTTAAAATTTTATATTTCGACAATCTTGTCGTGAGATTGCAAACGTTGATTGCATTTTTTTATCTCCTTTCCTTTTTTCCCCTCATCCTATATTCATAATCGATGTGAATTTACGTAACATAAACGACGAAGTACTTTACTCGACGTTTAGCGTGAACATGCAATTGCACTTTTCTCTCATTAGCTCTCTCTCTCTCTTTCTCTCGTCCCAGTGTCAGTGACACATTATCTCTGGAAATCTGTGCATGATGCAGTAATACACGCACATTTTACATTGCGCACATGCTGTACTGTCCGAACATCATCAGGAAATCGCGATACATGCTGGTATTGTCTACATCCTCTATATAATCTATAACTCTCTACTTTCTATATAACTCGTATATATATACACAATATAGAAACGAATTCGAATGCACACGTGTGTCTCGCTCTCTCACTCGCTGGCTGGCTGGCTCGATCCTCATGCGCGAGAATTTATTTGCTTTGACAAAATTCCTGAATAATACTGATCGGTACCGTTATATTCTTTGGAATTTTCACCAGTAAAAGGTTACTCGAGTGGAATTTGATCTTTTGAAAGAATACGTGACGGAAAATTCAACATTGAAAGGAGCGAGCATTGAAAAATATCTAAATAAATTATTTAAAATTGAAAAGGTCATAGTGCGAAAATGGAAAAGAAAAATAAAATACATATACGAAAATAAAATATTCTTTAATGTTCAAAACTAGAAGAAATTGGTTCACTAATTGATAGGTAAAAATTTATGCTTCTCCTTTTATTAATACATCACAATTATTTTATTTTTTATGAAAAGAAAATTTTCCAGAAGAAAGTTCCAATTTTTGATTATTATTTTATGGGTCAAAGTTTCTACTTCATTGTTTACCAAGGAAGAATTTTCTTCTCTAAAAAAGAAAAAAAGCTAAGTTTCATTTTCATTTTTTACTTAAAAAAAGAAAACGGTGAAAGTTTCTACTTTGTTTTTCGATAAAAAAGTCATTTCCAAACCAAAAAAAAAATTTCTATTTTATTTTTTATTAAAAAAGAATTTTCTTTTCTAAAAAGAGAAAATTTTTAAGGTACAAAATTAAGCTCCAATTTTTTTCTGTGCCCAGAAGAAAAAATTTATTTGACTCAGATCCAAGTAGAAATTTTATTAGATTTTAATAAGTTTCATTTGATTTAAATAAGTTACTTTTTCATGTTGAATAATATTTTTGTTTAAATCAACTAAATAACTTGTTTGGCCCTGAGATAAATATACTTATATCTTTTATTTTCTATTTAATTTTATTTGGTTTAAATAAAAATGTAATTTATGTAAAATAAAATTTTTATTTAAAACAAATAAATAACATAGTTGGGTTTGAGGCAAATATACTTTTACCTAACTCAAATAAATTATATTTGTTTTAAATAAATTTTTTCTCTGTGAGTGAAAAAAGAAGACTTTTTTAAAAAGATCAAAATTATAATGTAAAAAATAATTGTAGTCAAAGTCTTTATTTATGAAAGAAATTGTTTAAAAATTTGATATTAATTATTTTTCAAAAATGATTTTTAGGTTTGACTTTTTATTAAACTTTTTTAAATTAATCGATAGAAACATAGTTGCAACAAAAATCAGGGCATTTAATTCAAAAATAGTGGAAAAATATCAAATTTCCAAAAATAAGACAGAAATTAGTTTAGATTTTATAGTTTTCTTGTAAAATAATTAAAGTACTTACATTTTTCTCAAATAATTTTTTTTACTTTAAAGACTATTAAAAATATAATGACGAGTTACGTTTGCAATTTGCAATTTCAGAAATTATTTTGGTTTTTATAGTGTTCTTGTAAAATAATTAAAGTACTTGAATTTTTTTCAAAAAAATTTTTTTTCTATAAAACTTTTAAAAATATCATTGAGTCACAATTTCAATTTTCAAAAATAATTGAATTTTCCTTTTTAAAGAATTGAAATCTCGATGAAATTTTCTCAAAAATTATTAAAAATTTTAGAAAGAAGATTTTTTTAATTTAAAGAAGGATTTTAGTTAATCGCTCGAAAAAAGTAATTAAATATTGCAAAATATATGGAAAAAATTTTTATAAATGAATGTTTCTCAAAAGGTTTCAAATTGAAATTTTTGAAAATTAAAATTTTCAATGATTCTATATTTAAAAAATTGTACGTGGAATTTAGTTTTTGTAAAATTTTAATTCTAATTTAAAAAATGGATTTGTTACAGAACTTTTTTCAAATTTTTAAAAATTATTTATGTAGAAATGAATTTTAGTATTAAAGTTTAAAAAATAATTTAATTTTGGAGAAGGAACAGAGAAGCAATTTTTAGAAATAATTTAATTTTGAAGTTTTAAAAACTAAAATTTTCGAAATATTTTAATGAAGAATTTTCTAAAACTATTCTGTTTTAATTTTAATTTTAATAATAAATTTTAATTGAAATAATAATCAATAAATAAGTCTTCTCGACATTATTTTAGAAATTCATTTAGAGAAAAATATTCTACTTAAATATTTGAATTAATATTTCGAATTTTTAGAATTTACAGAAAAACTGTTTAAAAATAATTAAATTTCAGTAAAAAATTAATTTCTTTATGTGAATAAATAATGGAATAAGCTTAAATACTTATTTAGGTTTTTGAAAAATTCTAACTGAATTTTCAATACTAATTAACTAAAAACATTTTCAAACAATTTGAAATTTAGTTAAATTTAGCTGTAATAAGAGTCCTGAATAAAATAAACGACTTTTTTTTGTTTTGTAATTTGAATCGACTAAAATGGACCTTTCTTGAAATTTTAATTTGGTCCGAGAGAGCTGTTTATTTTTTTCAAATAAAATGTTCAATTAAAAATAACAAATACTTTTATTAAACTCAAATTAATTATATTTGGTTTAAAATTAAGCATTTCTCTTGTTTGTGGTAATTTTATTTTTCTAATTAACGAGATGAATGTGTGAAATACGGATATTCTGGGAATCGGAAGGAATTACCTATAACGAGTGAAATCTGATTATCATTTAATTTTACTTGTTCCCTTTGTGACATTGGCAGTAATTGAAAGATCATTTTACATGTCAATTCAAACGGGCTTTAATCTGCACCATATATTCACGTTTTATTTATCTATTATTAGTCACTCACTGAAGAAAGAGCAGAAAACAGGAAAAATTGTCTATAATTATTATAGTTGAATGTAGTTATTTTTTTTTTGCTATAGAAAATATTATAGAATATGGAATAGAAATAGAGAATATATTAATATAGTAATATACATTAAAAATATGCACTATAAAAGTACAATTTTAATTATATTCACACGGAAAAAAATTTCCTGTAAAATTTACAAGATTTCCTGCGCCATCTATGATCCGCGGTTGTAATATCCACAAACGGCTGAGTTTGGGAAATACACAAACTGTAGCAGACGAACTGCAGGATTTTTTGGTGCTATTACAGATTGGTTTGTGCTATACCCAAACCAGCTTGTTGGAAACACTAAACTCGCCTGTATAAAGCACAACTTAACCTATTCGTATATTCTACAAAAGACTTTGTGTGTTTCACAAGAAATTTTTTTCCGTGCAGAATAATATTCGTTCAATTATAAAAAATTTTTGAGGAAGAATCTGGTGGTTTAATTTCTCCACTTGCGAACGCCAAGGTCACCACTAGATGTCAGGAAAAATTCCAAGAAGGAACTGAATTTCCACCTAGCGGTGACCTTGTCGTTCGCAGGTGGAGAATAGCGACTCCATATTGAATCTCTAGATATTCGTCAATATTCGTAATTCTACAATTATTTTTAATCAAATTTAGAGAGTTAGACAATTAATAAAATCGGATTTCACTTTTTAGTTTACTTTCCTTTTAGATATTTTTATCCTCTTCAACTTTTTAATCATGGAATTAATTTTCCCAGTGAAGAAATTGATATATTCAAAAGTTTGGTTTAAGAAGTAGTACTTTTTATTATACTAATTAAATTACTATTTATTATTAACTAATTCATAAAAATACGAGCTAAATATTTGTATGAGGTGAAAAAAGTGACAAAAATTATCAATCGTCGCTTGAGTCCGAGGCATGAAAAATAGAAAGGGATATTTAATCAACGTAAACATTCGAATAAGCATGACCTATCTTTTTCTTCCACTAAGGACATTAGTGCGCGTCACATTTATTAATTTGACTTCAATTACTATTTATATATTCTAAACATGGGAGAAAATATTTTGTAATAAAAAAAATGTGTATATTTCTGATGAGTATATTATTTATGAGTTATTTATTATACCCATTACTTATTCATTAAACATTTGTTTAATTTTAAGTTGTTAAACCTATTTTTCTCCTGCGTAAAAGTCTATTTGTATTTTGAATATATACTACATGTTAATAATTTTTTGTTCCAGAATTCATAATGAGAAGAATGCGGTGACGTTGCGGAAATATGTAAACTCGTTCCAGTAAGTACTATCGAGGACAACAGTCATTTATCAAAAATACTGATAATATCATTATAGAAACTATTCATATCAGAAAAATGTTAAAACTGTAAAAAAAAGTGAATCTAAAAGTAGAGGACTTTTATTCAAAAGAGAGAGAGAAAATATATATATATATATTCACATACGAACTCTAATGAAAATTAATGAAAAAATTTGCCAAAAAAACACTGTGATAATAAATCATTACAAGTGTCAAAAAAAAAGTCTAGCAACAATTGTGTGCGAATAGACATAAATCGATTAACGTTACATATCTAGTTATAACATATATAAAGTGTAGAGGGAGAGAGAAAGAGAGAAATCCTTGAGAATGTTTTACGAGTGCTCAATTCAAAGTCGGCTTTTATCGCAAGATCGATGGGATGCTATCGGTGATCCTTCGAGTGCTAAAGATCTCTCTTAACGAATCGAAGATAACTATCAATGATTCGGCCTACCAGAAAGTTGAATGCAATTTTCAGTGAAAAGGATTTCAAAGAGAATTGAATAGAAATCTCTGATTTAAGTTTAATTAGCATTCTGAGTATTGAGGTAGAAGAAACTTGGGTAAAAGACTACTAACGAGATAAGAGCGGTCGTTGAGTAAACAAGATCAACCAAGAGAGCGAGAGAGAGAGAGAGTGAGTGAGAGAGAGAGAGAAAGAAGGTCAGAAGATGCTGCTGAGATAGCGGAACGTTAAAAAGTGAAGGTGAAAATCGAAAAGAGCGCATCATTTAGAAGGAAATAAGAAGAGATTGATAGTCATGGTGTTTCCACGGAGAAGATCGTTGTGGTTGAAAATAGCGGTATTAGGCGGTGCAGTGTGGATAACAATTTGTTTTCTTCTTTACACGGAGGATCGTTCCGCGGTTGCCGTTCAAGATCTTGGACCCTCTGCACTTGGAGTGCCTCAAGTTGCCAATGGCTTCGTTCCGCCAGCTCAACCCTTCAAGAGAGAGACACCTGGAAATGGACAGAGTAAGCCGAAAATCAACCACGCTGGTCCAGAACAAGGTATGTTTGTTTTTGTTTTTATTTTTATTGAAAAAATATTGATTCCTGTATACAATAATTGCTTTTGCTATCCATTTTTCCCCGACGCTAGTTTCTCCAATTTTTTCAAATCAGTATATTGGTGATTTTCCGCAAACTGTGATATTTATGTTCCCAACGAGTTTTAACTGTATATTAATGAATTAACGATCTACTTCATATAAAGTATATTTGGGACTCACTATTCTAAGTGAACCCACAAAAAAGTTGTTTATTTTGACCCATATTGATGTAATGACTTGTAACACTCCTAAAATGTCACTACCGTGGCGTGGCATGTCCCCTACCCAGTTTTTATAACTTTCCATCTGTTTTTAGAAAACAATTTTTAAAATACTAGAAATCTGCTAGTTTAATCATAAATATGACTAGACTCACTGTATTTATACGTATTATTTTATATTATATTGTTTATTCTTTGTTTACAAAACGTCTTCAAACTTTGTCTCCAAATTTTTGAGATTTTTATACAATTACGATCTTTTTGACTCTGCATATTCACAATATTGAAAATAATAGGGAAACAACTAATTTTGCATAAAAAGAACATAAAAAATAAATACATGGAGAAAAATGGATTATATGTAATATAATCCAGATTATACTTCTTATGATATTTTACATTAATCATAAATTTTACAAACAAATAAATTCTTACTAAACACAAAACTTATACTTTGTAAGTCAATAAAAATACTTTGAAGAAAAGGTTAAAAATAATATTCCTCTTGTAATATTTAAACTAAAAATGGTTATAATCAATAATAAGCTAATGATAAATAAATGCATAATGCTATAATTGTTTATAGATTTATAAAAATGAAATTATCAGAAATTTACAAACCTGGAAAATTAAAATAGCAGCACATGTAAAAAAGTTCGATCACAACAAATTTTCAAAACAACTTTAACCTCATAATATGACAATTTGAAAAAAACATGTTGACCATATGATTATAGATAACGAGTAAAAATTGAATTATTATTTTTAAAATTTTTAGACAAATTAATAACTTGTTTATAAATTGCAAAATGTAATCATATAAGTTTTAGTAAATTTCAAAATTAGGAAAATATTGCAACTTTCGCTGGGTGCATTCTGTAAAAAGTTGGTAAATAACAACAATAATTTGTTTTAAAATTGTTTAAATAATGATTCAATTTTTACTCTTTATCTATTATCATATAAGGTTTAGTAAATTGCAAAATTAGAAAAAAACTGCAACTTTCTATTTGCATTGTGTAAAAAGTTGATAAATAACAAACTGTCTGTGATTTAAATAAAAATAATTATTAATTATAAATAAATATTATTATTTCTGACAAATATACTTTTTTAAAAATTTTTTTATGCAAAATCCGTAACAGTGGAACATTTTCTACTTCATAAGTGCAAAATGTTATCCAAAGTTTCTCTATAAACATTGTGTTGTCACTACCGTGGCAGCACTAATCGACTATTTCTAGAATATCTGTGAAAATTTTACATTTGTAGTAGAATCACTTTTACTACTTATTCTACTAAGAAATACAAGTAGAATACAGTTATTACCAATTTTTTATTCGGAACTTTGAAAAAAAATTAGCATCTAAAATATCACAGTTTGCGTAAAATCACCCATATACACTGAGGAAAAAATGCTATTGAATCCGTTATTTGTCGCAATAAGCAGCATATTTAATATCATCACAGTATTTTAAGGATTGATTGATACGTTTTTTGTCTCAATTTGCGATATCCTTAGAAAAACTGTGGTTCAAATACAAATACTCTCTTGTATTAACTGCTTGTGATTGTTGGGTTCCCAATGGTCATTTTTTTTACCACTTTTCGCTTAAAATGTTTAATAAATTGAGTTGAAACTTTGTTAGAAGTCTAAAATATGATAAAGAATGTCGGTGATGTGCAAAAGTTTAAATAATTCAAAAATAAAGTAAATTAAAACACTTTAAAATCGGTAATGACGAAAAATTGATAAGAAGTCAACACGACTGATAATTTCAAACTAATATTGTAACAATTTTTTAATTATTAAAACTTTTGCACACCATTGACATTCTTTATTGTATTTTAAACTTTCGTACAAAATTTCAGCTCCATTTATTAAATATTTCAAGAGAAAAGTAATGGAAAAAATTACCATTGAGAACCTCACAATCACATGCTGTTAAAAACTTGTGCTATTGATTATTGCACTGTAAATTTAAATTCATTTTGTTTTATATTATTAAAGAAGTTGTAGTGTTAACGGAAATTACTATAATTTCAAAAAATTATTTTCATCATTTCAATTCAATAAAATTAATATTTTCTAGAATTTTTAACTAAAATTTCTTCTTTGAATAAATTATTTTAAATAATTTTTAGGAAAGTTCATTGAGAATATTTAATAAATAAAAATAAAATACTTAATTTTTAAATCCATTTATTTACAATTCAATTTTATGAAATTTCGATTATTCGAAATGCGAGAAGTATAAAAATAAATAATTTATTGAATTTTTAATTTAAAATGATTTATTTAGAGAATAATTGAATAGTCATAAAAAATTTCATCAACTACTTTTTAACAGCATGTGACTTTTTTAATTTTTTAACAGCACGTTAGCACATCAATGTTAATTTTTCGACCACTTTTCTCTTAAAATATTAAATAAATTAAGCTAATTTTTGGTGCATAACTCTAAAATACAATGAAGAAAGACGCTGTGGGGCTAAAGTTTTGATAATTAAAAAATTTATTATTATTATTTTTATAATAATGAATTTTATAATTTGTAAATTTTTAATTTTTTTGAAAATGTGAGGTGGTGAATTGACCGGTACAGTTGATAATTTCAAAGTGATTTCTAATAATAATTTTTTTAATTATATGTTTAGTACCACAATGACTTTCTTAATTGTGTTTTAGAGTTATTCACTAAGAATTAGTTTAATTTCTTTAATATTATTTTCACAGAACAATGGTAGAAAAATTAACATTGAAATTCCAAGGCACAAGCTGTTTAATAATAAATTAAATGCTTTTGACGAATTTTAATAAAATTTTCAAGAATAATTAAATTTTTGGAGGAATTTTAATACAATTATATTAAAAATAATTAAATTTTTAAAAAGAATTTTATTATTCACGAAAATAATTGAATGTCTTTTAAAAAATTTATTATTTTTTGAAAATATAATTGAATTATTGTGAAGAAATTTATAAAAAATTTGTAAATAATTAAATTCCTGTTGAATTTTTATTACTTTTGAGAATTATTATATATATTTGTGTAGGATTTTATTTAAAAAATTTTAAATAACTTAATTATTGGAAATAAATTTATAAATAATTTGTAAATATTTGAATTCCTGTAAAATTTTTCATATTTATGACAATATTTAAATTTTTTCGTAGAATATTATTAAATTTTTTTCTAAATAATTGAATTTTTAAAAAAATTTTATTATGTAAGAAAATAATTAAATTATTGCGAAAACATTTATAAATTACTTGTAAATAATTAAATTTCTGTTACATATTTATTATTTATAGAAATAGAAAAAATTAAATTCTTGTAACGAATTTGATCAAAATGTCCTGAAATAATTGAATTCCAAAAGAAAATTTTATTATTTATGAAAATAATTGAATCTGAGTAAAAAAATGTATTATTTATAAAAACAATTAAATTATTGCAAACAAATTTATAAAAAATTTGTAAATAATTTAATTCCTCAGCAGAATTTTATTATTTTCGAAATATGATTGAATTCTTGAGAAGAATTTTATTACAATTTTTGAAGATAATTGAATTTTGGTGAAGAATTTTATTCTTTTGAAATATAATTCAAATTTTGACCAGGATTTTTTCAAACTTTTGATCATAATTGAATTTCAGCAAAGAACTTTATTAATTTTGAAAATAATTGAATATAATGTAATTGTTTGTAAGAAATCGGAAATTCAATTTTTTACTTTTTTTAACTAAAACATCGTATTAAATCTTTCTTAATAACCAGAAATTCTTTTTCAGTGCAAAATTTCAAAATCTCGAGCTAAACGCAAATATTTAGTTTTATGCTTGTCAAACTTGTTAATATTTTCTTGCACCCCATCAAATTTTTTAAGAAAGTGAAGATGCAAAAGAATTCTGCCATTTTTAGCGTTAAACGAAAAAAACTTACACTTTTGGTGAAAAATCGATATTCCGTTTACATTTACTCCAAACGACCCTAAAATAGTTTCTTTTGTTTCTTTTAATTTTTCTAAAATTCACAGTCTGCGATGCGTGAAAAAAATCAGCATCTTTATTTTTAAGATCCGAAATGGCTCTTGCCATATTGCGCTGGCCATGTTTCGACGAAACATTCGTTGAGAACTGAGCCCGACCACTACACTAAAGCAATTTGTCGTTTCCCTTTATTGCAACTGCACGCTAGAGTCCAACTTTGGTCCAATGGGATAAAATTATTTTCAGAAGCACTATAGCAGACGTGCCATTCCAGTATATGTCTAGTACTTAGAAAATATATACAGGATAATATTCTAGTAAAAGATAGTATAGGCAAACGCAAGAAAGCTTTTACGGTCTCATACATATGTGCAGTCATACATTCATACACACAAACGTACAAACATATAAACATACACACATGATGGTGATTTTGATGACGATAGTCATCTCAATGATTATCTCCTACAGGGTTAATCACTTCATTTCACCTTGTACACATTAGTTTCTTGTGTAGATAGCATTTTCAAAGATTTGCCTTATCCTAAATTCGAATAAGTTCAAATAACTAATTATTAGGAAGAAATAACTATTTTTAATTTTTTATCGTAAAAATAACTCAAGGTTGCCACATGTCAGGGAATTTAGAGAAAAGTCAGGGAAAATTGAATTGGTTAAGGAAATCAGACTAAAGTCAGGGATTTTTATTAAAAGTGCTGTAAAAAATTAAATTTTTAGATTTCATAAGAAAATTCTGAATTGTTTGTATTTTTTTTCTTTGCCACATAAACTATGATATTACCACGAATTCTAATATAAAAACCAGAAAATATTTTTCTATTTCTGCAACAAAAAATAATTTTTTACTTATTATTTCACCTTCAAAAGTTTTAAGGCAATTATCTTTATAAATAACAAAATTCCTTAGAGAAATTCAATTATCTTTAGGAATTTCAATAAAATTCTTTGTAAAATTCAAATATTTCCATAAATAACAATATTCATCACAAAAAAACAATTATTTACAAAAGTAATAAAATTTATCGTAGAAATTCAATTATTTTGAAAAATTGAAATAAAATTCTTTGCAAAATTTCAATTATATTCAAAAGTTTTTATTTTAAATATTTACTATTTTCCAAAAATTTATCAAATAATTTAATTATTTAAGAGCATTTTTATACAACTCTATAAAAACATTCCAGAATTTTTAGATAATAAAATTTCATTTCAGGATTCAATTATTTTCGTCGAATTTCAAATATTTTAAATACAATTTTAAATAAATTCTTCGACAAAATTTAAAATTATTCTCAAAAATTTTATTAAAACTTGACGAAAGAATTCAATTTTAAAAAACATTAACTCACTCAATAAAATAATAAAATTCGTTGCAATTATTCAATTATTTTCATAAATACTTATTAATTCGTCGCAGAAAATCAATTATTTTTAGAAAATTTTAAGTAATTCTGCACAAGAATTCAATTATCTTGATGAACAGCAAAATTCTTCCTATAAAAAAAATTAAAATTTTAAGGAATTTTGATAAAATTCTTTTCTAAAATTCATTTACTTTGTTGAAATATCGAAATTCGTTACAAAATTCAATTCATTTTGAAAAGTAATAAAATACTTTGCGGAAATTAAATTATTTTCAAATTTTTTTTTAATTCTCGTGAAGAATTAAATTATCTTTATAAATAATCAGCGAAATTCATCTCAAGAATTCAGTTCAATTCTTTGCATGAATTCAATTATTTTCAGAAAATATTATTTAAATTCTTCTCAGGAATTCAATTATATTTAAAAATTTTAATAAAATTCTTTAATATAATAAATTTTAGTAAAATTTTAATTAACTTTCTTAAAAAACTTAATTATTTTCAAAAATCATTTAAATTTTTCATAAAAATTGATTAAAAAATGAATTTTAGTTAAAATTTTAGGTATTTGAATTTGGAAAAAATTCCATATTAAAATCAATAAAAATTGTAATTTTTCATACTTTTAACTAACAGTTGTGTAGAATTAATTTTTTCGAAAAAATGTAATTGAATTGTTTTTTAATTATTTAAAATTGTAATTTTGTTATTTGTAGAGTTCCCCAACAATTATTTTCATAAATAATAAAATTAAATTTGGAAAATCAATTATTTTCATGACGGAATTTAAAATATTTTTAATTTAATTTTTAATAAAATTTTTTGAAAAATGAAAATATTTTAAAAATGTTCTATTACAGCATGACGAAAGAATTCAATTTTAACTAAGAAACATTTAATTATTCAATAAAATAAGAGAAGTCGTTAAAAATATTCAATTGTTTTCATAAATATTAATTATTAATTCGTCACAAAATATTAATTATTTTCAAAAATTGTTAAATAATTCTAAAAAGAATCCAATTATTTTGATAAGCAACAAAATTCTTTTCATAAAATCATTTATTTTATGGAATTTTCTTTTTTTTAATTAAATTATTTTGATAAAAATCAAAATTTATCACTAGAATTCAATTCCTTTGCAATGTAATAAAATACTTTGCAGAAATTAAATTATTTTCAAGATTTCTTAATATTTCTCGTCGAGAATTACATTATCTTTATAAATAAGTAGTGAAACTCTTCTCAAGATTTGAATTATTTACAATAATTTTAATAAAATTCTATTAAAATTGTTTTCAAAATTTCAATGATTTAAACAAAATTGAATAAAATTCTTCTTATAAATTCAATTATTTTCATAAATTATTATTTAAATTCTTTTCAGGTGTTCAATTATATTGGAAATTTTAATAACATTCTTCAATATAACTTTTTTAATAAAATTTTTCAATCAGGATTAAGAATAATTGACGTAAAGAAGAATTGTTGTTAAAATCGCTAGAAAATAGTAATTGATTAAAATGATGAAAATAATTTTAAAGAAGTTACACTAATAATATTGTGTTATAATATAAAATAATGATTTTATCACTTGGCCATCTTTAATTATTACAAAATATGATGATATCGATCATTTCGAGTCGAAGCCTCGGAGTATTCAATATCTTCAATTTTAGAATGAATCAGAATATTCTTTAGCATCAGGGAAAAATCAGAGAAAGACAAAGTTAAATTTTTGTCACAACTCTGAAACTAATTATTCAAAGAAGTTTTGAATTCTTCCACCCTCTACATTTTGAAACAGAAACAAATTTTGCAAAATACCGACAAAGTGGTTCCTTTTCATTTTGTTTGTCTAAGAACGAAATAAAATACTTAAAGTATCAAAAAATTAATGAAAAATGCATGAGTCGACTTGTGAGACCCTGTAGATGAAGAAAAAAGAATAAAAAAAAGATTCGATACTTTATTGCAAAATTAGTGAATTGCGACTATTTCGGATTTTAGAACCGACAAAGTGTCCCTTTTCCTGCGAGACCTCCACATAATTATATAGATGAACGAAATTTAAAGAAACTGAAAAATGATTTTACAGGTGGTGGAGTTCTCTCAGCTCCAAGAGACATAGATCCTGCAGCACCTGGTGAGAATGGTAGACCAGTTATTTTGCCAGCCAATCTTACTGCTGAGATGAAAAAACTAGTGGACGATGGATGGCTGAATAACGCCTTCAATCAATACGTCAGTGATCTCATCTCAGTTCACAGGACACTGCCCGATCCTCGTGACCCATGGTGAGTCATTATCGTAATTGAAAAATTTAGTTTACCTAGATATTTATAAATAATCACAAGAAACTCTTCTTTATAATTCCATTTCTTTATATTTACTAAAAAACGCGAGACTTAATTTTAATTATTCCGGGAGCATATTTACTTGGAATATCGTGTACAGATGAGTGACAACCTATATATACAATACATAAATAACGGACTTGAATTTTTAATACGTTTGGTAAAATTTCATCTCATATAAAGTTGGTTATTTCGAGATATGATTGAATTTTATGATTTATGTAATTTTATAATGCAATTTAGTAGGGTATTTATAGTTAGAATCGTCTGGATCTTTATTTGATAAGCATTGTAGATGTTTCATGTACATAAAAGTAGAACGTTAAAATTTTACATTTCAATGACAAAGATTGTTAATTTTAATTCACTTTTTCGTTTTTACTTGTTTTCAATTTTAAAGAATCATTTTCAAAACACTCGATAAGGATTTCTATTTTTAGGATTTTTTCTGTGGCTTTATTGCGAGTTTTTTCTAATTATCATTGAGAGAAAAAAATGTAATGCGAAAAAAAGGTATTGTTCACGAATTTTTGAAACGGGGTACGAAACACTTGGCTTTGCGACAGTGGTTACGGTTATATCGTGGTAAAACCGAGTGGAATCGAGAACAAGAGGTCTTTTCGTTTTACTACTATTGGCGTAGCTCACTAGGCAGTTTTCACGGGACTCAGTTGTGGATTTATCTTTAGAACGACAATTTTGTCTTTCCCTCTTTTTTTTATTCTCATAATTGCAATGTTTCCCTCAACATTTCTGTTTTTCGCACAATATTGTCTTGACAGTTTCGACTTTATCTTCGGTACCTACTACTGTGATAGTTTTTTTTACAGGAGGTAGAAATGGTAGAAAAAAAGATGGAATTGGAGAAAAAATTTATTTCACTCATATAACTGATTACTTGTATTTTACTAAATATAAAGAATAAAAATAATATTTACTTGATTCAAATACTTTTTATTTAATTAAAATTGTAGTTGAATCAATAATTTTAGCAGACTTCATACTCGTTAATTAATTTTTAAAAAAGTGGCTTTAAGCCTGAAAACAGTAGTTAAAAGTAATTAACAAAAAATTAAAATTAACCTCTCTTGGGGTGTATTCACTATTTATTTCATTTAAAAAATTTAATTCGAGAATCATAAAATTTAAATAAAATTCCCAGTTATTATTATTATTATTATTTCCATTAAAAATATTGACTTTTTTCATATCATAAAAGAAATAAATTTAATAACTTGCTTATAACTTAAATTGTAAATTTTTATAAAATTCAATCATCCAAATTTTTTATTAAGATTCTTCAAAAATACGATTGCATTAAAAATAATTTTTTAAAGTAAAAGCATAAAATTAATTAAAATATAAAAGTTATTTTAATTGATTTTGAAATTATTTACGGAAATTTGATATTATTCTGAAAATTTTAATAACATTTTTTACAAGACTAATTTTCTTTATATATAAGTTCTAAATAAAATTATTCAAAACTTGAATAACAATATTTGTTTAATAAATATTTCAATACTAATTTATTATTCCACACGTATTAATATTTATAATATTTTCAATCTGAAACAATTTTGAAATTTAATTACTTCTAAAATTTACACGTATAATTCTTCCAAAATTCAATTATTTTTTATTACTTTTAAAATAAAATTATTCAGAATATTAATAATTTTTTTGAAACATGACATAAATAATTATTTTTTTTAAGTGTTTAAATATTATTAGTTTTTCAAGAATTAAAATTTTCAAAAACGAGTAATTTAACCAAAATTATAATAACCCTGCTTCTAATATTCAATTATTAACTACAATTTTATCTGGAATTAATGTCTAAATAAATTCTTTGAAGAAAGTTTTAATACAATTCAATTATTTTAGTACAAGAATAAGTCATTTTTTGTTTGATAGATTATTTCTTGAAATTGAATTTCTCATTAAGTATTATGTCAAGATTTTTCAGAAATAATTGAATATTTTCAAAGATTTTTGAATAAACTTTTAAGAATTAGTTGAATTTTTTGAGGAGAACATTTAAAGTTATAAGAAAATAATGGGATTCTTTAAAAAAAATTTTTCGAAAAATTTATTTTAAATTATTGAATTTCTGTAAAAATGTGATTATTTATGAAAATAACTGCATTAGTGCAAAGAATTTTATTACTTACGATAATCATTCAATACGTGCTCAGAATAATTATTACTTAAAAAATAATTGAATTAAATGAACAAGTTTATTTTAATTTCTGAAAATAATTGAATTCTTGCAAAAAATTTTATAATTTTGGAAAATAATTTAATTCCTGTACAGAATTGTATTATTTTTGAAAATAATTTAATACACGCGACATATTTTCTTAAAAGTTTTAAGAATAATAATTGAATTTCTGCACAAGAATTGTTTTTATTTTAAAACATAATTAAATTGAGACAAAACATTTTCTTACTGTTTTTTAACAGAATTTTATGATTTTTTAAAATAATTAAATTCTAATACAGACTTATTTTTTTACAAATATTTGAATTTCTGTGGAAAATTTAATTGAAAAGAGACGAAAAATTGTATTAAAATTACTAAAAATAATTGAATTCTTATAAAAAAAGGTTTTATCTACTAGTTGTTTATAATAATTGAATTCTGGGGTAAAATTTTATGTTTTTTCTTACAATTTTTTTAAATAATTGTGAAGAATTCTTGTGAAGAATTTTACAAATTAGAGAATATAATTGAATTAATGTAATAAATTTTATTATTTTTGAATGTAATTGAATACCTAAATGCAAAATATTTTCTTTTATCAATTTTAATAATAATTAATTTGCTGCAATAATTTTATTATTTTAAAACATAATTGAATTAGGATGAAAATTTTTATCACAAATTTTAACAGATTTTTTTTTAATTTTTAAAATAATTAAATTTTAATACAGATTTTTTTGAAAATAATTGAATTCTTGCAAAGAATTTTATTGAATTCCTTCGAAGTATTTTTTTTAATTTTCTAAAATAATTGAATTTCTGCGAAGAGTTTGATTATCTATGAAAAAATTGAATTCTTGTAAAGAATTTTATTACAATTTTTAAAAGTAATTGAATTCCTTTGCAAAATTTTACTTTTTTAAAAATATAATTGAATTTTTTCGAAGAAATGTTTTGTGCAAAGCCACACTTTTTAATAAAAATTGCAATAAAAACTATTAAAGTAAGATTTTTTTAATCTTTTATATATCAAGAGATAACTTGAAGTACGTCACTAGCAATTGTCATAATTAAATTTTGGAAATAGTTAGAAACCCTTAAAGATAAGGAGAAGTTAAAATATTGTCGTCCTTCTTAATTTTAAATCTTTAAATTAATCTCAAACATCGACTGTTTACATTTGCCCCCATGTTTACATTTACCTCAAAAGACCCTGTTTCATAGAAACAAATATTTATTTGATATACACACTTGAATCAAATAAATCCCTTTCGCCTTTTATTTTTTTTCTTATCATTAAATATATTTGAAAGTTGAGTTGAAATAAATGAACTTGGAATGTTCGTGAAACGTGTATTTGTATTATTTCTCTAAAATATATCCGGAATATGTTGCGAACGTTAGTTCAAAAGTTTAAGAGTCCCTCGTGCTTTATTCTGCTTTAAAATGTGGGAAGTCTTACATTTTTTACATGGCTTTTCCAACGAGTTGAAACGAGACTTTACGTTTGAGAAATTGCCTCTGCAGCGTGTCCAACAGCAAAGAAAATTATTATCATTATTCTGGCACCGTCGAGTAGAAGCAGAAGCTGCACACTTTGTGCTGGTGCAGCAGTTCGTACGATTCCGCTGGAAATATGTTTTGCGGCCGATCGTAAATTTCGGGCGGAAACTTTCCCAGCAGAGTTGCAAGGGGAATTAGTTCCATGAATATTAATTTACATTTACATGATATTAAGCGACATTATCAGGACAGGTGGGTAAACTTCCTAAGAGCGCCTGTTGTCGCTGACATCGCACCACAACTCAAGTATCTATATCATATTAACAAAAAACTGCCAATATTTGCCGAGAATTTTTCAATTTTACTCCTAAAATGAGAAATTTAACGCGTTTTTGGTTAAATCAAAAAAATTATTTTTTTATTTACATGGAAAATATTCAATAATATCTAGTTTTGTTTTTTCCTAATTTCCAGACAGTATTTTGCTTTTTCCCTGACGCTAAAGAATTTTTCATCCATTCTAAAAATTATTAGATACTAAAAAATGGGCTGTTACATTTATTTACATGAAGCTGAAGTCCACAACGTTTTTAAAAACGAAAACAAAAAAATAATGGTACAGTATTTCTATTTTTGATTGTACATTATGTTATTTTTTAATAATTGTATCCTTAGTGACAATTAATTTCTTAACAATTAAGGCACATAAAAATTAGAAATGAATTTAATTTGAAAAAAATTATTTTTTGATTTTTCGTTTTTAAAAACGTTGCGGACTTCAGCTTCGTTTATTTACAAATTTCTTTAAAATTAAAATTATTCGAAAACATCAATAATTCCTTTTATTAATAAATATTTATATTGTTATTAATTTTCCACAAGAATTAAGATTTTCAAAAATTTCAAATTCAAACCTTTTTAAAATTAATCATGAATTGTAAAAATATGATCTATATCTCGATATTTTATAACAATTAAAGATGACCGAGCGATAAAATCATTAAAACATTAAATCATTTCAAATCTATCTATTCATAATTCTATATTACAAAGTTTCGTTTATTTGAAAATTTTTCAGTTAAATATATGTATTAGAAAATAAAATCTTCGAATAATTTTAAAAAAATTTAATTAAACGTTTTTAAAAAAAATTAATTCTACTGAATTGTTAGTCAAAAGCTTGAAAAATTCTGATTTTTAATTATTTTAATTTTAAACATTTTCAAAATTTAATTTATTTCTAAAAAAATTCACGCAATAATTCTTTTAATAAAATACTTTTTAGAAATTCAATCATTTTTAACATATTTTTAATCAAATTTCTCAAAAAATGTATTAAAAAATTGCAAAAATAAAAAATTTTCTTCAAAATCGTCAAAAATTCAATTACTTGAAAATTTGTTGATAAATTTGTTAAATAAATAATATTTTTCAATAAAATTATTATCTAACATTTGAAGTGCATTTTATTTTTAAAAAAATTTTTATTTAAAAATTCGATGAAAATTCAATTATTTCAATTCCAAAATAAATAATTTATTCAGCAATTCATTTTATCTTAAAATTGAATTCTCATAAGCAATTTCATCAATAAATTTTCAAATAATTTAATTTTTTTACGAATTTAAAGAAAATTTTCAACTTCTTTAATTTTTTTTAAACATGTTTTGAGGAATTTGATTAAAAATGTATTAAAAATAATTGACTTTCTAGAAAGAATTTTATTATTTAATAAAAAATTCTTGTGAAGAAATTTATAAAAATTTGTAATTAATAGAATTCTTGTAAAAAGTTTATTATTTTTGTAGAAATAATTAAATTCTTGCAACGATTTTTTTTAAATTCCCAGTAATAATTGAATTCCAAAAAAAGAGTTTTACTGAAAATAATTGAATTCTTTCGAACAATCTTATTACATTTCTTTAAAATAAGTAAATTTCTATAAAAAATGTTAGATTTATGAAAACAATTGCATTAGTGCGAAGAATTTGATTTCTTATAATAATAATTGAATCCCTGCTCAGAATATTATTTTAAAAAATAATTGAATTGAAACGAAAAAATTTATTATAATTTTTGAAAATAATTGAATTCTTGTAAAGAATTTTAGTATTTTTGAAAATAATTTAATTCCTGTGCAGAATATTATTATTTATAAACGTAATTTAACATTTTAACCAATTTTATTACAATTTTTGTAAAGTAAATGCATGTTTCTTGTAATTGAATCCTCATGAAGAATTTTATCAACAAATTGTTAAGTAATTCAATTTTCCCGACGAATTGTTATGAAATTTGTGAGAATAATCACAGCTTTCAAGAAATTTGATTAAAACTGTAGATATTGTGAAACTGTAAACATTCTATTATTTATGACAATATTGGAATTAATGTTAAGAAATTTATAAAACATTTATAAATAATTGAATTTTTCAGCAGAAGTTTCTAATTTTCGAAAATAATTAAATTCATTAGAAGAATTTTATTACAATAATTTTCGAATATACTTGTATTTTTGGTGAAGAGTTTATATTTTTTTAAAGATAATTGAAATTTTCACAACGATTTTAGTATTTTTGAAAGTAATTGAATTTCTTCAAAAATTTTATTATTTATAAAAATAATTATAAATGTTTGCGTAGAATGTTATCAAAAATTGCTTTAAATAATTTAATTCTTCTAGAAATTTTCAATAAAATAGCCTAGACATTGAAAATCATTGAATTCAGAGAAACTTTTGAAAATAATGGAATTACTGATAAAATTTTTTATTACAAAATTTATTTAATTATACAAAATTTTAAAAATACTTGAATTCCTGAAGCACAAGTTTTCACTTTGGAAAATAATTATAATTGAAGATTCTCGAAAAGAATTTTATTAGAATTTTCGAAAATAATTGGATTTTGGTAAAGAATTTTAGTTTTTTTAATGATAATTGACATTTCGACAAGGAATTCAGTAAAATTTTTGAAAATTTAATTTCGATAAAGAATGTATCCAAATGACCTTAAATCTGTTCAATAACGTATTGCTTAAAGAAAGTAAAAACTTTAAAAGGGCAATGAAAATTCAAATAGGTAATAATTTAGATATTAATATGGATAACATTGTAAATAACAATATGGATAACAATATTGATGTTAATATGAATAATAATGTGAATAATTTGAATGATAATAATAATAATAATTATAATATTAATGGATTTTCTAATACGTTAATAATTAGATTTGAAGTCAGTCTTTATGCATAAATATAATGAATTGCAGATGTCACAGTTTACGAGATATTGCAAGGTAAACTTGAATATTATCTATATGGAACATTGTGGAGATAACCAGGTATGAACACATCTGCATTCGAGTTAGTGCGTTTGTTTCATCCCCCCAGCCGCCCCAACCTATCCACACCAATGGTGGAATTGTACACCATTTACACCCAACCCCTTCTTGCTAATTTCACGTCAGAAAATACCCTAACACAATAATTGTCTCTGTTGCAAATGTCGTGAAAGACGTTTCTTATTAAACTAAAAGAAAAATCTTCTCTCTCTCTCTCTCTCTCTCTCTCTCTCTCTCGACGAAAGGTGAAGTTAAAAATTTCCTCTCCTAAAATCCACATGGCGGAGAAAAGTAGAATTTAATAGTTAACACTTTTTGCCTGTCTTCATTTTTTTCCACGTCTTATTGTATGAAATAAAGAAAAAAAATCCCCTTCAAAGAACCGTACACTCAAGTTCAAAATTAAGAAAAAAAATGCTTTTTTTCTATATTGTAAGAAATTTGATAAATAACTTGTTTTTATAACAATGTTTAATGACACATAAAAAATTACATTAACTATCTAGTCTTCGTAATATTACGTTTTCATTTAATTAATGTTGAGGGACGAATTTTTCAATTTGCCAAAAAGGAGTCAGTATTTTCTGCTGCAGTATTTTTATTTTCTTCACATGTGTCCTCAATTTTAACAAAATTATAAAATACATAACTTTCAATAATTTTGAACTTGAGTGTACTGAGACTGCAAACTGAAACTTCTTAAACTCGAATGAGAAGTGTATTACATTTACTTCATCTGCATAGTTGAATAGATATAGAGAATATTCTGAGAAAATTTCAGCAGAAAATTCTGATAAACACGATGCGAAGACTAAAATTTTCAAAAAAAAGTCAAGTAAAGACGAAAAATATGTGAGCAAGAACGAAAAGAATATTTCGAAAAGTTAAAAAAAGAAATAGAGAAAAACGGTTTACAATTTTATTAACAAATTGTAAATTGCTTTCGTGGTTCGTCGAAATTTTCAATTATTAATTATACTGTTAATTAATAGAAAAAATAAAATGATATAATTATTATTATTTTTTTTCACAGAAAGTAAGATTTTCAAAAATTTCCAAATTTTCATCATTTCAATTCAATTATTATTTTCTAGAACTTCTAACTAAAATTCTTCTCTAAATCAACAATTTTTAAGAATTTTGTGGAAAAGTTCTTTGATAATTTATATTTACTTTTAGAAAATATATTTACATTTGTTTAAAATTCAATTTTACAAAATTTCGATTATTTGAAATTCGTCAATACACTGTAAAAAAATTTTAGGAAATTGTCTCAAAAAAAATTTTGGAAGCAAATTCCACTAATTATTTAGAAAAATTTACTAATAAAAATCAGAGAATTTTTCTAAAAAATTATCTAAAACTTCTTATATGAATTCAGAAACATTCTCATGAAATAAAGTGTAGAAAAAATCTGAAAAATTTGGAAAACTTGTTTTAAACGTTTACGAAAATTTAGAAAAATTACCATAATTGAAAAAAATTTTCATGTAACTTCCATGTGACTTCAAGTTATTTTTAAAAAATTAAGTTAAACTTTTTAAAATAAATCATTCTTTCAAATTGACAGTTAAAAGTATAAAAAATTTAAATTTTAAAATATTTTAATTTGAAACCTTTTCAAAATTATTCAATTAATTAAATACAAAAATAAATAATGTATTGAATTTACAATTGAATGTTTTTTTTAAATTTAATTTTTATCAAGAATTTTATCAACAAATTTTTAAATAATTTAATTCTTAAGACGAATTTTAAACAAATTTATGATAAATAATTACATTTTTTTAGGAATTCGGTCAAAATTGTACTAAAAATAATAAAAAATTCTGGGATGGCCTTCATTATTTACGAAAAAAATTGGATTCTTAAAACAAATTTATTATTTACAAAAATAAATGAATTTATGAAAAAATGTATTATTTATGAAATTAATTGAATTATTACAAACAAATTTATAAACATTTGTTTAATAATTGAATTTATGTGCAATTTTTATTATATATGAAAATAATTATACGTTTGAGTACAATTATATTAGAATTTTTTTTTAAATTGAATTCTTTTGGGAAATTTATTAAAATAGTAGATATTGAAAATCATTGAAATGAGGAAATTGGTTGAAAATAATAAGATTTTGTAGAAGAATTTATTTTATTTTGTTTTTTATTTTTTTATTTGTAAAGATAATTGTGATTTTGATGACAATTTTTCTTTAAATTTTAAACATAATTGAACTTTTGTAAGAAGAATTTTATTACTTTTGACAATAATATTGAATTCCTGCAATCATTTGTAACTTATCCAAAATTCAATTTTTAAAAGTGTTTTGAACTAAATTTTTTCTACACTTCCATTACTTTTAATAATAAATTTAATATTTATTAACAAATTCCTCTAATTTCAAGAAAAATTTGTATTTATTAATGGTCATTTAATAATGATTAAATATTTTATTTGAATTAAAACTATTTATGCTTTCAAATAATTACACAATTAAAAAAATTATTAAATGAATGTATTCGAACATTTTTTTGAATATCTTATAATTTTGAAAATGAATCAGGATATTTTTTATGGTCAGAGTACAAGTTAAAATTTCGTCTGAAATTCAGGACAAAGTCAGGAAAAAAAGAAGATTTATTTTTTTAACTACCCTGTAATGCATAAAAGATTGATAATTAAAGTTTCATGCAGTTTTAGTATTTGAATGAATAAAATTAATTTGAATTTTTTTCAGTATTTTTCAAGTAAATTTGCACCAAACTTGAGTGCTTTGATGGTAGAATAGCTTAGGTTTCACCACCTCCCCAGGTTGGGGTGGTGATCTAGAGGGTGGTGAACATAAACTAGAAGGGACAAAAAGTGATAATAAACGCTGTCACTCCGAAGTATGAAACCCTAACAACTTGTTGATTTAAACATGAATATTTATTGATTTATTTTCGAACTTTAAATCCTTTTTTTAACAACATAAAATGCGGAAGATTTTCTCTTAAAATAAGTTTCTCAACTTCTGAAGTTTTAAATGAAGAAAATTTATTTATTACTTTTTTTTAAGTTGAAATTTTATTATTAAAACAATTTTAGTTCGCTTATAAAAAAAGGATGAAAATTATAAAGTGGATACAATAAATTAAGAATACAGACATTAATTATTTTTTAAGTTAGTTTATTTTATTTATCAATTTTAAGCACCTTTTTTGAAAAATAGTTGATCCTTTCATTTCTTATAACGAGAGTTTCGAATTCGATTTTCGAAAACTAATTTAACATGTCTCTATACGTTAAAAACTATAAATAAATTGGTCTAGTCTTTGGAGTCGAACAAAAATGTGAATTTCGAAAAGCGGAAAAAGAAATTTTAATCAATTATCGACAGAAAGTAATGAAAATTGTAGAAAAAGTTGAATTTCAAAGAAAAGTAACAGAAAAAATGTAATTTAATTAAATTGTGTAATTAATTAATTTTTCGATAGCAACTTTTTTGTTAGTTTTTTTCAACTTTGAAGCTTCTTTTTATTTTTTTTACATACGAGCAAAAACAAATTGAAATGAAAAACTTTTTTGATTTAAATAACCGATTATCTGTCTATTATCAAATAATTTATATCTGAATAAAAAAATTGTATTTGAACCTTTAATTTTAGTATTTGAAGCAAATAAAATTTAATGAATTTAAATAAAAATCATTGAACTCACAAGTAAAAATTTTTTCCGATAATAAACGAGTAATCGGTTATTTGAATCAAAATAAAATTTTCACTTCAGTGAAATATAATTTTTTTTTCTGCGAAACCTAATTTCTTGAAAATTATATATTTTATTTAGAATTTAAATTTTCTTTAGTAAAGTGTATACAGTACACTGATTTTCATGTAAAAAAAGCTTTTAAATTGTGAGTAAGTTACTACAGAAAAATTCGCACAATTTCGTACCAGTGAACAATAATCGTTGAAAATAACCTTTCATGCATTTTTTGCGAGACAATGAAATATAAATGTTTCGTTGAAAAAAAATGTATAAAATTGTACCTCACTTAACACGGCTTTTTCTTCGTAACAATTTTATTATGACCTTTATAGTAAATATATTTAAATTCACAAAATTTAAAAAAAAGAACGAAAAACATTGCAGTAGCACTCAATAATTTAATATTTAATTCATGCGTTCAGTTTTGATAATTTATTCAAGGAATTTATTTACACATTTTGAGATATTCATTATATTCAGGAAGCGCACATAGTTGTTGGCAAATTTTTATTGGAAGGGAAAATTATTTATATTCGAGATGTTGAGAATTAAAATATTGAAAATATTAAATTTTTATTTCTTTTTATATAACGATAATTTAATTTAATTAAAAATTAAATTGTAAAGATAAATTTAAAAGTCAAATTTTGATGCATATAATTATAATTTAATTTCTTTTTAAATAAAACGATTGTATAAATTTAAAACGTAGCAGACGAATCAAATATTTATATGAAAAATAATCTCATTTTAAAAGTATTTTTTAAAAATTTTACAATTGAAAATATTTAAATTTCTAAATTTTAGAATTTTATTATTTTCGGAAACAATTAAATCTTTATAAAGAATATAAAAGTCTTTATCAACTACAATGCTTAAAAATAGTTGAATTTCTGAACCTAATACTATTATTTTTAAGAATAATTGAATTAAAACCAACGATTGTGTTACAATTATTGAGAAAATTTTTATTTCTGAAATGAATTTAATTATTTATAAGAATAATTGTATACGTTCAAAGAATATTAATATTATTATTATTATTATTCTAGAAAATATTTAATTCTTTAGAATTTTTTTACAACTTTTGAAAATAATTGAATTCCTTAGCGGAATTTTATTATTTTTTTAAGAATAATTAATTGAATAATTGTATTCGTTCAAAGAATATTATTATTATTATTATTCTTGAAAATAATTGAATTCCTTAGCGGAATTTTATTATTTTTTTCAGAAAAATTAATTTTTAAGAATAATCAATTCTTGCGAAGAATTTTCTTACAAGTTTTAAAAAAAACTTAAAAAACTTAAAAATAATTGAATTCTTGCAAAATACTTCTTACTGTTTAGAGAAGATAATTGAATTCTTACGAAGTATTTTTTTATAATTTTTTAAAGTAATTGATTTGCTGCAAGAATTTTATTAGTTTTAAACATAATTAAATTTTTGCGAAGAATTTTTTTGCATTTTTCCAAAATAGTAGAATTCCTGTTTAGAAATGTATTATTTATTAATATAATTTAAATTTTAAATGTTGTAACGAATTTTATTGTAAGTTGGCAAAATAATTGAATTTTTGCAACTATTTTAATTGCAATTTAAAGAAAGATAGCTTCTTTTTTATTTAATATTTTAATTGCAGTTTTTAAGTAAATGGAAATTCTGCGAAACATTTTATTATTTATAAAAATAACTACATTATTTCAAAGAATTTTATTAAAATATTTAAAAAAAATAAAGAATTAAATCTGAAGTTATCAAAAAATTGAAGTTGATAATTGAAAATAAAACATTTTCTAATAATTTGCATAAGAAAAATAAAATAATTGATAAATTTTCAATTAGTTTATAATCATTTACAAATTACTAGTATTGTTTTATTTGTTATTAATTACTGAACTATTAATTAATATTATTAATTAAGAAATACTTATTAATACTATCAATAAATCTGTATTTATCAATATTATTAATTAATAATTTAAACGAATAATAAAAATTATTTTTGATGCTAATATTTTTGTTGTTTTTGGAGAAAATATCAGTTTTCTATTCAAGTGTGTTGGCAGTGGTCAACCTTTATTAACTAATAACTGTAATTAAATAAACTTCAGTATCCGGTTATATACTGTAATTTAACTTTAGTGTCACTTGGTGGACAAGCTCAGCTTTCTCATCTTCTCTGCACAATCTACACCTTGATGTTTAAACTTGATTCATGAATATAAACATAGGAAAATATTTCTCATTTCCTCAAATCTTAATAATTTACTCAAAGACTATTTTTTCTGTGGTTCAATTCTTCCGCAATTCGTTTCTAATTAAAGTTCTTTTTTATCTTTATTTGAAAAAGAAAAAAATTGTAAAAATTTAGTGTATTGATTGTCGTATAGTTATCGTCAAAGGCGATAAGGTGCTTTAGGTTATAAGAGGTTTAATCTTACTTCAAGTGTAAAGTAGAAGTGATTGCATTTTTCGAAAGAGCCCAAAGTGTTATTACATTGAAAAACGATTTAAAGATGTGGTAGTATTACTCCCTTGAGGGTTGCTAAAAAAGTTATTTTGCTATTATGTCATTTAAAATGTGTTTTACTTGTAATTTTTTTTTCTCACAGAAAGTGAGAATTTTTTTTCTCCCTAAATAAAACTGAAAAACGATGATTTCAATTTTATTTTAAAAATGAAAAAGTATTATTTTGTTTTTTAAAAATAGAATACAAATTTAACCTGCATTTTAAAAAACTAATATATTTAAAATTAGAATTCTATTAAGTATTCAGTATTATAGAATATTCAACGAATGTATATGGTATTAATAAATCAGTAATATATTAATATTTCAATATGTTTCAAATTTTAATTTAATAAAATTTATAAGTTTAAATGAAATGGTTATTTTTACGGCAGATTACAGAAGATTTAAATAATATTTAACTCATTTAGATTTATTGACGCTTCTATATATATAAGATTGTTATCCGTAATTGTGTCAGTCTTGACAAAGTTTCTTAGGTTCTTCACTAGAGTTAAAAACTTAATGCTAAAATCTTCTTTGCATTTCGTTAAACAAGATTCCTTTGTCATTTTGAACAATGAAAATTAAGCACCTCTCTGTAATTAAATATAATTTCAAATTTACTATTTACTACGTTAGTACTGAAAAAATTATTTATACATAATTATATACAATTATTTACTTATTTATATATTTCAGTTTTACTCTATTTTACAATTTTTTAAATAATTTAATTGTTCCAATGTAATGTATTATTTATGAAATAATTTGAATTCTTAATAGAATTTTTAAACCTACTATTGGTTGAAAATAATTAAACTGAAACGAAGAAGGTTATTCAATTTTTAATTAAAATTGAATCCAAACAGTTTATTACAATTTTTTAAAATAATTCCTGCGCAAATATTTTTATTTTTAAAAGAAATTGAATTATTAAACATACTCTTAATATATGTAATTTTTAAAAATAATTAAATTTTTGCAAAGAATTTTATTATATTGTAAAATAATTTTATTCATATTCATAACAAAATTATTTTTAACAATAATTGAATTTATTTATTCAACAAAGAATTTTACTATAAAGAGAATATAATTAAAATTCTTGCGAATATTTGCTTAAAAGTTTCGAAAATAATTGAATTCCTGTGCAGAATTTAAAAATTTTTAAATATAAATGAATTTCCTTCGAAAAATTTTAATATTAATTTATTTATTTATTAAGAGTCTTTTCTTAGAACTTTTGAAAATAATTGAATTCATTCAAGAATTTTATTACTTTTAATCATAATTGAGTGCAGGTGAAAAATTTTATTAGAATTATTAAAAATAATTAAATGTATTGGTAGATTTTTATTATTTTTAAAAATAAATGAATTTTTTCGAAGAATTATCTTACAGTTTTTTTAAATAATTCAATTTCTAAGAAGTTTTTTTTCTATTTAGAGAATATAATTGAATTGTTGGTAAGAATTTTATTAATTTTTAAAATAATTAAATGCGTACAAAATATTTTCTTATAAACTTTCAAAATGATTGAATTCCTTCAAGAATTTTATTATTTTTAAAGAAAATTGAATAGAGGAGAGAAAATTTATTACAATTTTTTAGCAGAATTTGTTGAAAATTATTAAATTTCTAGACAGAATTTTTTTATTTTTGAAAATAATTGAATTTTTGTAACGATTTATTATAATTTTTAAAAATAATTTGAATTTTTTGCCATATACTTTATTACGTTTGACAATAATAGAATTTTCATAAAGAATTTTTTTATCTACTATTTTTTGTTAATAATTGAATTCTTAGACAGAATTTTATTATTTTTAAATGTAATTGAATTCTTAGACAGAATTTTATTATTTTTAAATGTAATTGATTTTATTATTCTAAAAAATAATTGAGTTGTTGCGAAGTTCTTTCTTACAATTTTTTAAAACAATTGTAGGTATGTATTTTTTATTAAAGTCCTGCAAAGAATTTTATTACAGATTTTTTAAATATAATTAAATTTCTGTGAAGCAGTTTCATATTAATAGAAAATGAATGGAATTTTTAAGAATTATTTTTTTCAATTTTTTAATATAATTTAATCCTTGCGCTAAATTTTATTATTTCTGAAAATAATTGTAGTTTTTCGAAGAATTTTTTTTACATTTTTTTGTAATTGGTAATTTAATTCCTAGGCAAAATTTTATTATTTTTAAGAATAATAAAAGTAAATGAATTCTTATAAAGAATTTTATTACCTGCAATGTTTGTAAGTTATTGAATTCTTGCGCAGAATTTTTTTTAAAGATTGAAATCGCGCTAAGAATTTTATTAAAATTTTTTAAAATAATTAAAAGATTGAGAGAATTTTATTATAATTTTCGAAAATAATTGAATTTTCGCGCAGAATTTATT
Source organism: Leptopilina myrica (nomen nudum) (assembly GCA_032872475.1). Taxonomy (NCBI): domain Eukaryota; kingdom Metazoa; phylum Arthropoda; class Insecta; order Hymenoptera; family Figitidae; genus Leptopilina; species Leptopilina myrica (nomen nudum). Next base: position 8,519,590 of record CM065460.1, read on the forward strand.
ACTTATGAATATAATTGAAATGGTGCAAAGAATTTTATTGTAGTTCTTGTAAATAATTGAATTATTGTGAAGTATTTTATTATTTACAAAAATATTTGAATTCTAATAAAGAATTTTTTTATCTACTATTTTTTTGAAAAATAATTAAATCCCTGTGAAGAATTTAATTTTTTTCTATTAATTATAATTGTTGCGAAGTATTGTATTACAATTTTTGTAAATAATTCAGAATAATCAAGAACCTATCATCGCAGTAGTTAAATAAAATTTCAAGCAAGTTTGTAGTGAAAAAATTATTTATCTACACTTGTTTACTTATTTATAAATATACAATTTGACATTATTTATTCGTGTTACATAAACAAACAAAGTAGTTGAACTATTTTCTAATACTACACTTATTGACACGAACCTCATTCCATTACTCTTGGAAACAGACTAAAATTGTCTCGTTTTCTTGACTGTCGATTTGGTACAATGCGACATTGAATAGAATATATCAGAATAGAGGCTCTAGGTAATTGGATTCCAGAGTACCCAGCATCCTTGTTTCTTGAGAAATCGATCTTGCCCAGTTGGAATTGTATGATCTGACCCAACAATCGTGCGAGTCGACTTACCTGAATAAGTAGGATCGGGAATACAAAACGAATTGCATGACAGAACCAGGAAAAACTTTTTCCTATCTCGAAAGTCAGAATGGGTATGATTTAAAATGCTATTCTTGCATTTTTCCATTACATTTCATTTTTCATCATATTGTATTCCCCCCTCTCCATTCCCCCCCCCCCAAAAAAAAGAAACAATTATTCGTTGTGAATAATTCAATATACGAAAAACAAGTTTCTTATTTAGAAGCAGAGATATTTTCAAGTTTTTTTTTAGTTTTTTCTTTTTTTTTATTAAAACTTTTAGACACCATCTTAGCTGTATTAAAAAGTTTTTCTTTCAACAAAAGTTGCAATATTTCAATAAACTTAAAAAATAGATGAGCATAAGGCGAAACAAAGTGGTGTAGATATGAAAAAGATTAGTGAGTAGGGATATATGAGAAATGGTGAAGAAAAATAGAAGACTAGAAAAGAGTGAGAGTTGAGGCAGAGGATGGGAAATGAGGGTGGGTTTGCAAAACTTCTCAGAAACTTTAAAGTCTCTCGTTTTCTAATTATGAAAGTACACTATGCAACTCAATTTACTCAAGCAAATGCATCGACTATTTTTTTAAACTCTGCATTTTTTCCTATGCATACGGAAGAAAGAATTTGAATTTTTCTCAAACGGAAAAGATTTTTTCTTTTAAAGATTTTTTAAATAAGTATTTTAAAAAATTTAAAGTTTTTTTAAAGAGTAAAGGAAAAAGAAAACTAATAGAACAAACAAATGTGGAGAGAATTAAAATTTCACGTAATATTTGAATAAAAATACAACTTTCTATCTTTGTAAAATAATTATTTCGACAATTATCAGTTTATTGAGGAATTGTCTTTTCTTCTTCAGATTATTGAGGAACTAATTATCGTCAGTTATTATCAATAAAAGTTAATAACCAAATGGATATTATTAAAATTGTTTAATTGCTACACTTTTTCATTATAGTGACAGTGAAATTTTGCGATAATTTGTTTTCCTAATTTTCTTTTTGTTTCTTTTCATTACAAATCAAGTACTAAATTTAATAATGAATTTTATTAAAATAATTTTTAAATACTTAAATTCTTTTCACGAATTTTAATAAAATTTCTAATAATTATTACATTTTTTGAGAAATTTGATTAAAATTGAATTAAAAATAATTTCAATTTTGCAATGAGTATTATTATTTACGAAAATAACTGAATTCTTATAAAGAATTTTATTACCTTCGATGTTTCAAAATAATTGAATTCCTATAAATTTTTTTATTATCTAATATTTTTTATAGTAATTGAATTCCTGGTCAGAGTTTTATTATTTTAAAAAATAATTAAATACTTGCAAAGTATTTTTTTAAAAGTTTTCGAAATAATTAAGTTCCTGCGAAGAATTTTACTAATTTATAGAATTTAATTGAATTTTTGAGAGGATTTTTATTATTTTTGAACATAATTCAAATTCTTGAGCAATATTTTTTTACACTTTTTAAAATTATTATTGTGAAAAAGTTTTTGAAGAAATTGTTAATAATTGAGTTTCTATGAAATTTTTACAAATTTTTAAAAATAATAGTCGAACTCTATAGCGAAGAATTTAATTATAATTATGAAAAGTAATTGAATTTTTTTTGTAGATTTTTATTATTTTTAAAAATATGTAAATGAATACAAGCGAAATGTTTTCTTTTAAATTTTAAAAATAATTGGAATTCGACATGAATTTTATTATTTTCAAAATATAATTGAATTGAGATGGAAAACTTTATTACAATTTTTTTAACAGAATTTTATGACTTTTTAAAATATAAGTGAATTCTTATACAGAATTTTTGTTAAAAATAATTTAATGTCTGTACAGAATTTTATTTTTTAAACAATTGAATTCTTGTAAACACTTGTTATAATATCTGAAAATAAAAGAATTCTGGCCAAAAAATTGGTTATTTTTGACAATAAATAAATTTTTATAAAATTTTTTATCTACTTTTTTAATAATTATTGAATTCCCGGGCACAATTTTATTATTTTTAGTAATAATTTAATTCTTGCACAGATTTTCCTTTCAATGTTAGTAATTGACATTCTTTGCAGAATTTTATTATTTTTAAAAATAATTGAATTCTGATTTTTTGAAAATAATTGAATTGGTTCAAAGAATTCTATAATATTTTTTTGGAAATAATTAAATTTCTTTGGCGGAATATTCTAATTTTTAAAAACAATTGCATAGAGGCGAAAAATTTTATAACAATTTTTGAAAATAATTAAATTTTACAATTTTATCATTATTATTTATGAAAACAATTGAATTCTTACGAAAAAGTTTATAAAAAGTTGTTAATAATTTAATTCCTGTGAAATTTTTATTATTTATGTAAATAATTAAATGTTTTCGTAGAAATTTATTAAATCTTTTTTTTAAATAATTGAATTTTTTTGGACAACTTATTACAATAATAGATATAGAAAATAATTAAAATTTTAACAAGAATATATAGATTAGTTTTAATCAGATTTTTTTAAATGTTTGAACAGAATCCATAGTTTTTAGTAATTAATTAAATGTATATTCAATAATTTAATTAATTTTTCAGAAGAATTTGAATTCTTAGAATTTTTTAAGAATCTAATTTTAAAATCTTAAAGTGATTAAGTTATTCATTAAATAATTGAGTAGTAATAATTCTATGATATAGTTCTTCATATATATGAAGTTATTTAAAAAGAAATTATATTGTCAGAAATAGAAAAAATCGAAGGATTCGTATTAGAATTCATGCTGTAAATTTAAACTTTACTAAATATAAATTTTAATCTACACTAAAATTATATTTTAGTAAATTAGTATCGCACGATCATTAATACTGGTAAGGTATTCCTATTTTTTTTTCTTTTTTGCAAATTTTGTTTTTATTTTCAAGGAAGCTTTTCCGGACCTTGTCGATTAAATTTTACGAAGCGAAGCTAACACGTAACACGGAATATATATTCGCTGAGATAACTACTGCCACGCTCCAAAGAATATAATTGCCTCGTAAAAACAAATCGAAAGGAAGATTTTTTACTATAATAAAAAGAATAGAAGAATAAAAATTATATTCAAATTCAACCAGTGAGAAATATATTCGCAATATATTATGAGCACGAATATGTATCACTTTTTATAATCCAAAGAAATTTCGAGAAATTCGCAATTGAGAACTTGAAAGAATAATCAATTTGAATATTTTTAACAAAAAAAAAAGAATATATTTTATTTCGTAAAATGTTTCTATTCGCGAGAAATTTAAAATTTCTTTCCGTAGTGTCTATTATTTCTTTCGTTTCCTAATTTTATTATGGAAACGGACTTTTCTTTTCTTTTCTTGAAAATGTGAGAATGCTCGCAAGGTGTTCTTTGAAACACCTACAATTCCATCCCCTTTTTGCACGATTCACCTGGACTGCCAACAAGCATTTACGCTTCCATTATTCAAGAATGCGCATAGGTGTTAGCACATACACGCAAACGTAATTCCACGTTCGACAGTAGTAGAGGGGCAAAAGAAGGGGGGCCAAAGGGGGGGGGGGGGGTTCGCAAGAAGAGAGAAAAGTACTTTGTCAGTAAGAAGTTCAAGAAGCATTTGTCGGCTATACGAATTTCCAATTCTGAAGCTATTTTCCTCGCGAGTAAGCCCAACGCCGAATTGTCTAAACTTAATGGATGCCAATTTTCCAGGAAATTTCGCGCCAAGAAAATAATTAAGACGAATGACGCTCAATTAGCAATTATATTCATTATTTTGTTTTTCTGTGAGAAACACTTGAAAAGATTTTTAATTATACTCTCAGGATTTGAACTCACGCGACTATTGATACTTTTTGGCACTTTTTTCACCACGTAGAAATTATATTTAGTCAGTAGTTTTATAAAGAAGTTGCTAATGATACTTATTTCGTTGAAAAAAACAACTAATGGTGTTATTTCTGAAATCGAGGTTGTAGATATTAATTTATTTAGTGAAGAAGTTAATTCTAACATTCTCCACCTGCGAACGCCAAGGTCACCGTTAGATGGCAATACACTTGACTGAACCAGAATCGTTAAAATTCTAATAAAAAAATCAATTATTTTCTTTAAAAAGTAAATTTCTTCGCAGGAATTCAATAATTTTCAAAAAATCTAAGAAAATACATTGCAAAAATTAAATTATAATATTATATTTTTATAAATTATAAAATTCTGCGCAGGAATTCAATTATTTAAAAAAATTTTAAGAAAATACTTTGAAAAAGTTAACTTACTTTCATAAACGATAAAATTTTGTGCAAGAATTCAATGATTTTTAAAAATTATAAAATTCTGCCAAGGAATTTAATTATTTTAAAAAATAGTAAATTTTGCTGTGAAATTCAAATATTTTCAGAAATTACAAAAAAATATTTCGCAAAAATTCCATTACTTTCATTAAATAGTTCATTTCTTCAGAGAAATTTAATAATTTTAAAAATTGTAAAAAAATATTAGAAAAAATTTCTTTATTTTTATAAATTATTTATAAAATTCTGCTCAGTAATTCAATTGTTTTAGAAACATTTTCTAAAATTTTCCCCAAAAATTCAAACATTTTATAAAATTATAAAATTCTGCGCAAGAACTAAATTTATTTTTAAAAATTGTAATAAAATTCTTTGAATCCTTTTATTATTATAAAAATAAATTCTGCATAAGAATTTCATTATTTACAAATATTGAAGGTAATAAAATTTTTTATAGCAATTTAATTTTCTTTTAAATGATATAACTGCCTAGGAATTCAATTATTTTCAGAAATTATAAACATTTTCACAACAATTCAATTATTTTCAAAGGTTTATTTATTTTCTTTAAATTGTACAATTCTACGCAGAAATTTAGTTATTATCAAAAACTGTAATAAAATTGTTTGCAGCAATTTAATTATACTAGGAAATTTTTGTATTTTCATAAATTGTATGAAAATTCTTCACAATAATTCCATTATTTTTAAAAATAATAAAATTCTGCTGAGGAATGAAATTATTTTCAAAAAGTAATTAAATTCTGTGCAGATATTCAATTGTTTTCTAAAAAAAGGTGGTGAGAAAATTCGTTATGAGGATTTAATTATTTTAATAAATAATAGTCCTGCGCATGAATTTAATTATTTCCAAAAATTGAAAGAAAATGTTTTGTAAAAATTCATTTATTTTCAAAAATTATAAAATTTTAACCAGGAATTCAATTATTTTTTATAATAGAAAAAATTCTTATCAAGAATTCAATTATTTTCTGTAATAAAATTCTTTGCAAAAATTCAATTATACTAGGAATTTTATTAATTTTTAAAAATTGTAAGAATATTTTTCGCAAGAATTCCATTATTCTTAAAAATAATAAAATTCTGCAAAGGAATTCGATTGTTTTCTAAAAACGTTAGGTGCAAAAATTCTTATGAGAATTCAATTATTTAAAAAATTGTTTCGCAAAAATTCAATTATTTTTAGAGATTATATAATTCTGTCCAGGAATTCAAAATTATTTTAGAAATTTTTTTTCCTATTTTTAGAAATTATTTTTTATTTTTTTTAATTTTTCAAAAATATATTGTTTCTCATAAAAATTAAGAAAAAATATAAAAACTCTAAAGTTGCGATTTTATTTCAAAAGAAGTAAAAAAAGTTTGGTTTTTACCCCACACTGATACAAATTTTTATTTAAACCAAACATAAGCAGTCAATGAAAGAAATATGTTTAATTTAAGCATATTTTATTATTGAATTAAACGTTAATTTTATTGAACCAATCTTACTATGTATTGAATCAAAATTATTATATTTAAATCAAACATAATGTTTGGTTGACTGTATAACAACGATAATTATGTTTGATTCAAATATATTATTTTCTCAGTGGACTCTACTCTATTGTAAAGACTTATAATTATTTTTGTAAACACTTGTAGTTATTGTTACAAACATTTGTGGTTATTACTGCAATAAGCACTAGCAATTATTATCAAAAACACATCTAGTTTAAAAGTTGTATAAGAAAATTACTTGATGTTAGCACGTACAAGATGCTGGAACTAGTATGAGAGCAGAGATGATTCTCCCCTTTCCCTCTCTGTGTGTGAAGTACAATCGACGACAGAATTCCACCCAAAGTTTCCGCAGACAGGAAAACTTTAGTGGTATTGTTTATCTCTGCACGTGATTGTCTGTCGAAACAAGAGGAGCGCCCATTGACAATGATTAAAATGCTCTGTTTCCCCCTATCTTGATATTCAAGGAAATCATGAATAATTCTATATATTAAAATAGTAGGTATTATTTGAGTGAAGAGAAATTTTTCAATTTACGTTTCAAAAAAAAATTTTCAATTCACACCAGAGACTAAATTAATGTCACGTGTAATTTTATTTTTTTTCTTTTTTCATCTCCAAAGTTTTAATCAACTTTTCAATTCATGAAAGAAGAGGAAAAAAAAATTCATACAAAGTTTTAAGTGACAAGAGAAAAGAAGAGTAGAATTAACAATGTCTTATAAATATGTTTGAATATAAATGTAGAATTAAATCTTAAAAGTAAAGTTAATTTAAATTCACTGATAATGGAGCTTTTTGTTGTAGTCACTCGTGCATATAACCACAGCATCTCTAACGAAGATGTATCTATTTGTATGTAAGCGTTCAGCTGTGAAGTCGTTATACACGTTTTAGCAATGAATCGCTCTTTATAGGAATAAAGTTTCGCTTTCGAAAGCTTCATTTCAATTGACATATTAAAGTATTTATTTCTGCAAACTAAAATTCTATTTGGACGTTGAAAGTTTTGTTGTTAAATAATAAAAATGTTTCAAAAAATGTTCGATAATTTTCAATTTCCATTAAAATAATTTAATTCATGAAGAACTATTGTAAAATTATTACATTCAAAAAATTTAATGAATAATTCTACTTAAACGATTTAATATTAATAGTATTTTAAAAGAGTTGCGTTTACAATTTTTTATACTCAGATGAACTTCCAAAAGTTTTAATTTGAAATTTTTTAAAATTTCAATTTTGAATTAATGTAATAACAAATTTTAAAGAACTTAGATTTTTGAAAAATTTTAATAAAATAAAATTCTTCTGAAATTACTTAATTTTTTAAGTTCTTTAATTATTAAAAATAATAGATTTTTGGAAGAACTTTAATTTTAAAAAAATACAAAAAAGAATTGAATTTCGGATAAGATACAAACGATGGCAAAAATTCAATTATTTTCAAATGTAATAAAATTCTTCACAGAAATTCAGTTATTTAAAAAAAACGGTAGGTGTTAAAATTCTTTTCATTGTTACAATTATTTCCATAATTAATAAAATTCTGTTCAGTAGAAAATTCCATTATTTTCGAAAATTATAATAAAAAGTTTGCTTTCCATTCATTTATTTAGAAAACAACAATATTCTGCCAGCCGGCTGAAGCTAGCAGTCGTACTCAGCACCTATCTTTAAGCGTCAACTACTAATATGTATCTTCATCAAATTTAATAATACTTAATGATTAAAAAAACATCGAATATTGTTATTTATGAATCAATAATCACTAAATAGCAAATTTGGTAAGTTTTTAGTCATTAATTTCATTAATTAGTGCTTGACGCTTAAAGATAGGTGCTGAGTGCGACTGCTAGCTTCAGCCGGCTTATTCTGCCTAGGAATTAAATTATTTTGAAAAATTTGTTAGAAAATACTTCACGAGAATTCTAATATTTTCAAAAGTAATTACATTTCGACGAGAAATTTAATTATTACAAAAAAAAATTAGGTAAAAAATTATTTTTAAGAATTCAACTATTTTCAAGCATTGGAGGTAATAAAATTCTTTATGAGAATTCAATGATTTCCAAAAACTATGAAATTCTGAGCAGAGATTCAATTATATATTTAAAAATTTTTTTTTAAAATTCTCTTCAAACTATCAATTATCTTGATCAATAATAAAATTTTTCGCCGAAATTCATTTACAAAATGTTCTCTAAATTTTTTTTTGCAATAATTTAATTATTTTTATAAATAATAAAACTTATCTCCGAACTTAAATTATTTTTAATACAATTTTAATTGAATTATATTAAAATAAAATCTTTGACAATATTAATTTTTATACTTTTAATTAACAATTTTGTTAAACTATAATTGTTTTGAAAAATTTGATTACAATTTTTTTAAAAATTATTTTATGCTTTTATTTTATAAAATATATTTAATTGAAAAGTCTCCAAATATTTAAATTTTTGTAAAATTAAATTTAAAAAAATGGACTTGCATATTTTTCAAAAGGTTTTTAAAAAAATTACATATGTAAAATAATTGATTTGGAGAATAATTTTAGTTCAAAATTCTAGAAAACAATAATTGAATTGAAATGATGGAAATATTTTGAACAATTCACAGTAACAATATTCTTTCAGTATAAAATTCTGATTTTGTCTGGAAATCAGGGAAAAACATAATTTAATTTTTGTGGCAACCCAGAATTAGAAATAATTTTGGTCTGATTTTTTCAGTTTATTTTTATGCAAATTTGAGTAAAAATATTAAAACTAAGAGAGTTTGAATTTAAATCTTTTATGTATTAAGAGATTACTTAGAGTACAACATTGACAATTGTCAAAATAAAATATTGGCAATACTCAGAAAGTTTTACAAGTGAGTTAATGTTAAAATATTGTCAACTTACTTTAAATCTTTAAATTAATTTCTAACATCAATTATTTTAAATTTGTACTCTGAAATTATTAAAAAATCTCGACATTGATATCAGAGTCCAAAAATTCGTTGTAATTTGCATAGTAATTAATAAATTGTATACGGCGTAAAATTCTACTAATGTGAAAATTTCCACTAATTTGAATTTACAGACTTTTCTCTCTAGTGAGTCAGATTTTGAGAGTGGAAACTTTTTGATATTTTGAAATACTAGTTAATTAAAAATTTTTTTTTTTCATTGAAAATGAATGTATGTATATGAACATGCAAAATATAAAAACATAACGCACAGTGTAGAGAAAAAACACAAAATGGGATGAAATTTGAATAGAGGAAAATAAAATTTTGTTTCTATACGCGTATTCCGTATGCTCTCGAGTTTCTATCATTCAGATTGAACTTTCTGAGGTTCAAGAACTTTGATTTGTCGAAGAGCTGTGCAAACGTGAATATAACGAGCGTACGTGCCAGCGATCAATTTTCACTGATTATCCGACTATGAGATTCAAAGCTTTGCCGCTTTTTAACCCTTTTCTGACCCTTTCGCGAATAACTCACGCGAGATAGAAATATTTTTTACCTTTTCATCTTTATAACACGATACTCTAGATGGTGCATCTTTCCTACTCTATCTTATTTAGAAAAATGTTTCTTTTCTTTTAGTAAAACATTTTTGCTTTTTGAAAAATAACACTGCTAGAGCTGGAAACTCAGGAAAAATTTCCTGGAAAATTCTCGGAGAATTAAAATATTTTTTTCTAATTTCGATAAACTGATAAATAATAAGGGCGTGTGAATTATTTTTCTCAAGTTTTCAACGAATTATTTTTTCGAATTTCTTTAATTGTAAAATTCTTCTCTAAATCAACTATTTTTGATAATTTTTGGAAAAGATCTTTGAGAATTGGCAAATACATTTGTTTAAAATTAAAAATAAAATTTAATTTTACGAAGTTTTGATTATGCGGAAATTTCTCAAATTAAATACACCGGAAGGAAAATTTTGTAAATTTAAAAAAAAGTTTAGTTAGCAAATATTACTAATTATATTTCGAAAAAATAATGACATAAATAATAGAATTTTCTACAAAATTATGTAAAACTTTCTATGAATTGAGGAACATTCCCATCATGTAATGGAGAAAAATCCCAAAAGTTTGAATAATTTTTTTAAACGTTTGTGAAAGTTTCCTTATGAAAATACAGGTAAATTTCTGAGAATTTAGAAAAAGTTCCATCCAATTTCCATGTAACTTCAAATTATTTTTAAAAAATTTATTAAATTAAAACTTTTTCAAAAAAAATAATTCTTGAAAATTTCCAGTTAGAAAAGCATAGAATATTTAAATTTTCAAATATTTTAATTTCAAATCTTTTCAAAATTATCTAATTATTTAAATCCAAAAATAAATAATCTATTGAAAAATTGAATGTTTTTTAAATTTAATTTTTATAAAACATTTTATCAACAAATTTGTAAATAATTAAATTCTTTTGACGACTTTTATCCAAATTTTAAAAGATAATTAATTTTATTGAGGAATTAAAATTAAAAAAGGAAACAATTAAAATTTTGCCATAGGCTTTATTATTTACGAAAAGCATTGAATTCCTAAAACACGTTTATTACTCATAAAAATAATTCAATTCATAAACAAATTTTATTATTTATCAAAATAATTGAATTATTGAAAAGAAATTTACATAAAATTTGTTAATAAATAAATTCTTGTGTCATTTTTACTATTTATGAAAACAATTAAATGTTTTTAATTATATATTATAGTAACGAGGAACCTTTAGCTGGTCATCCCAAGACAAACCAGATTTTATTCTACATTTAAAATAATTTTATATTATATAAAAAAATCCCTATTTATAGTAATTGACAAGTAATTTTTGGTTATTTGAATTTAATAAAATAATTCCCAGTTTTTTATAAATATTTTTCGAAAATCCAATAATTTCTTACTTTTAATGAGAATCTGATTAAAAATTTTATTAAATATTTAAATTGAAACATAAAATTTTTCTAATTATAAAAAAAATACCAATATCTTTGAAAAAATTCTTAAAAATAAGAAAAAGTACCAATTCTATTAAGAAAAATGTTATTCGCAACAAAATTTAGAAAAATTTCAATTCGTGTCTAAAAATTTCCAAACGCTCAGGAAAATAACCATTTTTTTGGAAAAAAATTTTTTCTAAACACGTTTTAGGAAAATTCCCATGCAAAAGTTTGGAAAAATTCCCAAAATTTTTAACAGTGTAGATATTAAAAATCATTGAAATGAGGAAAAATTTTTTTAATGATTTTAACTGAAATGTTTTTATAAATCCATTATTTTTAATAATTAATTAAATATACATATATATTGACAAATTTAACTGATTTCGAAAAGAATTTGAATTATTAAGATTTTTCCAAAATCTAAGTTTTTTAAAATTTCTTATTAATTTCATTAGAAATTAAAATTTTATAAGAATTTAAATTAAATCTTTTGAAGTTAATTTATTTATGAATATTATAATCGCAACTCTTTTAAAATTGAATTAATTTTAAAATGTTTAAGTAAAATTTTCATTAAATAATTTCTAAGTCATAATTTTATGATGGTTGTTCAAGAATTGGTTATTCGGAATGAAAATTATTTAAATTAAAGTTGTTTAAAATTAAATTATTGTTAGAAATAGAAAAAATTTATGGTTTTGTTTTAGAATTAATATGAAAGAAACAAAAAAGACACAAAAATTTACAATTTTTTAATGAATAAAAAAAAAATTGGTAATTTTGTTTAAAAAAGTATGTAAGAAGTTTGCCGCGCGAATTATTGATATTTGATAATAATAACTTATCACACATGTAGTTTATAATTGTTTGTATGTTCTGTTTTATTTCAGAATCGAAACGATATGATTTATAAGTTCCGTTTATATTAAAAATGAAAAATAACAATTCTGTATTTGTTTTCTTCTCTAGATATAGAAAATGGAATTTTATTTTGGTTGAAAATGAAGAAAGGAATTATAAATTTGTGTGTGCCATATTTGCCACCTCAAAAGTAATCGTTGACAAATCGTTGGGTAGGTTGGCTTCTTTTGTGCTAAAGCATAACTTCCATTTTTCTAAATCCCTTTTAAATTTTTATCCAACTCAACGTTTTCACTTTATATTCTTTTGCATTGCTAGGAATTTTGCGCTGAATTGGAAAAATGCAAAATGTTTCTGGCACGTATATCAATATAAAGAGAAGGGAGAGAATCGAAAGTAGACTCGTCGCGAAAATAAATACCAACGCTTTCGCATCGCTGTCCACCGATCCGTCCTGAATTCAATAGTAAAAATAGATATAACTTTTTTTTTGTATATGAAACGATGAATGCTTTTTCAATTGAGCCTCGAGAAAAAAAGCCATTTGGAATGCACGCATTGGAATTGAACTGAGAAAATTTGTGCAAATCTGGCTATTATTTCTTACACAATGCAAGTCGTCAATCATTCCACAATATATATGTAAGAAAAACTATATTTATGCAAACCTCGGATTGTATTTGACTTTCACGACTTTTTTTATATTTTCTTTTTTTTACAAAGAGAGTGCGAGTTGTTTCTAATTATTTTCAGTATTTTTTCAGAAAAGTGACACTTCTTTTGACTCATTTTCAAAGTATATTATTTATTTTTGTTGTTGTTTCGATTTCACGAGATGAGATAATTTGGGAAAAAAAGTAAATTTTAATTTTCTAATATAATTAAGAAAAGAATTGATGGAAGAAAGTGTATAAATTTTGAAAAGGATTTTGATTGAATAAGTGAAATTTTCGGTATAGAGATCTTTTTCATAAGTTAGCTCCTCTGATCTGTTTGGAATCGATACCTTTGGGCAAAAGTTCAAGAGCTCATCTGCACGTAACCGCCGCACTATCGTAAAGAGAAGTTCAGCCGCCTTTGATAGAGAATCGGGATACAATTCGAGGCACGCACGAAATTACTTGATACACAGGCAGCAGCAGCAGCTCACCCTTAGGAGCAAAGTGAACTTTATCTATGTCTGTATGGGATACATAGTGAGATAAGAACTTCTTGAGCTTCTTATAGAAAGTATTTTATTCCAATAAAATTTACAAAGAAACTTTTCTGAATAGATAGCTGGACCTAGCTAGTTTACAAACTATCCGCAAGATGATAAGTTTCGAGAGTATTATACTCAACTTATTCCATACCTCAGGAGGAAATTTTTTTACAAATATACAATTTTATATTTATCATCATCGCTATAGAGGGTAAACCAGTTGATGTTTGTGATATTAATTTTATCATTTTAAATAAAGAAAGAAGGTAATACTTTAACTTGTCTGCACGGAGAAAATTTGTTTCTTATGCTTTACCGAATTTTTCAGTAAAGACGAAGTTGAAGTCCACAACGTTTATCAACGAAAAAAATTTATTTAATCCATACAAATATTATTTTTATTTTAATATTTAATTGTGAAATAACTATTATCAAAACATAAATATTGTTTTTATAAATATTTTTGTGTCAATATTGTCGTTATTAATTAATTTACTAAGTGGAATAATTTTTTTTCGTTGATAAACGTTGAGGACTTCAACTTGGTCAGTAAAGTTGGCATATGGCAATATAATATGAAGCTGAAGTCCACAACGTTTTTAAAAACGAAAACAAAAAAATAATGGTACAGTATTTTTATTTTTGATTGTACATTATGTTATTTTTTAATAATTGTATCCTTAGTGGCAATTAATTTCTTAAAAATTAAGGCACATGAAAATTAGAAATGAATTTAATTTGAAAAAAATTATTTTTTTATTTTTCGTTTTTAAAAACGTTGCGGACTTCAGCTTCGTAACATAATAATGTTCAAAATTCAATGTGATTGTAACATAACAATTTGAAAATATTTAGGATTTAAATAAATTGTTGTTTTATTCCAATAAATAGAAAATCAAACATTTTTTTTCTAATTCAGTAAAGTTTCAGGAATAAATTTTTTCTGTGTACAAGAGTTTCTGAGTAGTACCAATATTTTATTTTGACAATTTCCAATGCCGTACTCCAAGTTATCTATCTTTATAAGTACATAAAAGATTAAAAATCAGAGTTTCAGTATATTGACTCGCATTTTCACAAAAATAAACAAAAATCCAAGCTAAAATTTATTCCTAATTAATGCTATAACAAAAATTGACTAATTTTTTACTTTTGTTAATTTAGATAATATATAATAAACTTTCTTCATTTACCCTGAGAATTTAAAAACGTGGGGTAAATGTCAATTTTAAGAATTCTATCTAACTTTCAATTATCTTTATAAATAAAAAAATTCTTCTCCAAAATTCAATTATTTTCAAAAATTTTCCTCAATTCAATGATTTTCAATATCTACTATTTTATTAAAATTTTCCAAAAGAATTTAATTATTTAAAAAAAAATTTCAATAGAATTCTACGCAAACTTCGTAATAATTACATTCTATTCATAAACAATAATATTTTTACAGGAATTTCAATAACGTTTAAAATATATGTAATAATTTTTTTTGGTTCAATTCAATTATTTTAGAAAATAATAATATTCTGCTCAGGAATTCAATTATTTTCAAAATTTGTAACACAATTCTGTGATATAATTCAATTACTTTTATGAAAAATAAAATTCTTTTTAGGTATTTGATTATTTTTATAAATAATCAAATTATTATCAGAAATTGTAATGAAATTCATAGCGAAATTTCAGTTATGTTTAAAAATTTCTCCCAGTTCAACAATTTTCAATATCTAAGATTTTAATAAAATTTTACAAAAGAATTCAATTGTTTAAAAAAAATTAATGAAATTTTTTTTGCGTACAATATTGTATGCAAAAATATTTAATAACTTTTATAAATAATATATATTTCGGAGGAATTCAATTATTTAAAAAAGGATTGACATTAATTTCACGAAAAAAATTATGTTTGAAAATTCTTTATAAATTTCTTCGCAATATTTCAATTATTTTCATAAATAACAAAAATTATTACAGAATGTCAATTCTTTTTAATACAATTTTAGATGAATTCTCTGATAAATGCAATTATTTAAAAAAAAATGGTAAGAAATCAATTATTCTTATAAATATTATTTATCGCTTAAAATTCAATTATTTTCATAAATAATAAAAATAATAGCAGAATTTCAATTTTTTTTAATTCCTTGAAAAATGTTATAATTCTTAAACATTTTATTAATATTCATCAGAAGAAATCGCAAATCTTTTAAAAATTGTTGCCAAAATTCCCCATAAGAATTCAATAAATTTTAGGAAACATTCAATTATTCAATAAATTATTTATTCTTGCATTTGAATGATGTGATTTCTTGCAGAATTTTCTAATAAAAATTTATTTTATAATTAATTTTATTCAATAAACTTTTTCGCTTAAATTCAGTTACTTACAAAATTTTCTTTAATTTTTTTTTGCAATAATTCAATTAATTGTATTAATAATGAAATCTATCTCAGAATTTCAATTATTAATTATAAAATTTTATAAGAATTCTTCGAAATATGTCATTTTTCTTAAAAATTTTATTAAGAGTAGTCAAAAGGAATTCAATTATTTAAAAAATTTTGATAAAATTCGTTCTGAGAATTTAATTTTGGGGAACAATTAATTATTCTACTAATTATTTATTTTTGTATTTAAATAATTGAATTATCGTTGAAATTTGTTGTAAAAATTGATTTATAAATGAATTTTAGTTAAAATCTAAAACAATAATTGAATATTAAAAGCATTTTAATATCAAGCATAGATTTTTAGAAATAATAAAATTTTGAAAAGGCTTCAAATCAAAATCTTTGTTGTTTTGAATTTTTCATTCTATTAACTAATAATTCTGTAGAATTAATTTTTTCGATAAAGTTAGAAAAAAAATACCGACAGTTTTACTGTTAAAAAAATTTTATTTCTGGTGACCCCCCATAGCTAGTCATACGTTAATTTAAAAATTTTTTACTGCTCATTTTTAATGAGACAACCTGAAAAAGTCAGAAACTCAAGAGCATTTGAATCAAAAATAAAGGAAAATAAAATAAATATAAAACAATATTTAAAAACTTCCATTTCTTTCTTAGTTACTCTTGAAATTTACTCTTTTGTTTGTTTCAAGTGAGTTTCTATAATTGAAGGGCTTTAAAACACTAGAATGGTTAAGGAGCGACAAGTAATTCCGAAACACTTTATGAAGCTATTCTCTAAGGATTAACGAAACTGTTCAGAATTACGAAACTACTCCTTAAACTCTTTCGCCAAGTAAACTTCATTTTTTTTTAATTTTTCTTTTTAATTATAACAATAAATTATAAAAAAAAATTGCGGTAAAAAGTATTTTAAAAAACTCATTTCGATTCAATGAAACTGAAAATTTCAATTTACGAAACATTAAAAGAAAGCGAACAATAAAAAAGGACATTACTTTCGATTTAAAAAATTAAATTAACTCGAATTATTGTTATTTTTCATAAGGAAATTATTGTCAAAAGCAAAGTCATTATAAAAGTTCTGGGATTTTAATATAATTTTCAAAGTTCACCAAAAAAAGGATGATTTACTTTCTGAGTTAATTAGAAGTTAAATTATTCTCTTCTTTGAATTTTGCATAAATTGTTTGATGGAAAATTTGACTTCTTAAGTTTCCAAAGAATCCTGTGGGAATTAGTTGCACAAAGGAAAATTGAAAATATGATAGACTATATCCGTAGAGTTTATTTTTTTCATTTATTTCAATTAACTTGATAAACGTTAATGATCGACGCACTGAAAGCGAATATTTAAATTTCAAAAATTGCTTTATTTATTGCTAAAATATATATATATATTTTTTTTTAAATTGAGGAAAAAGGAAAAAAGTTTGATTAGGTAAAAAAAAGAGAACTAATTGTAATCCCAGACAAATGTTTAAATTGGAATCTAAAAGAATGTAGAATATTTTTCGTTTCACTGCGAACGAATATATACTACTGAAAGCAAAAATTATAAATTATTAATGAAATTTTAAATATTTCAACTTTTTGCCAACGCTGGAAAAACAACAGTTTCAGTCGAGATTTCAAGCTGAATAATTAAAATTATTTACGTCCGACGCAACGAACAATCCAAGGTAATTACGCACGCACCGGCTAATTAATTAATAACTCACCCTTAATCCTTTCCTGAAAATGCAAAATCTTCTGAAAATTTAATTAACTTGTTTTTGGGGTTCATGTTACATATTTTTAAATTAAAATTTACATTATTTTCAATGAAAAAGAATTTTTTCCCTTGAAACTTTAATTTTTAAAAATCATTTTTGAATCATTTTTTTTATTTTCATAAAAATGTATTATATTTCAACATTTGGCTAAAAAAAAGTTCTGAAAACGGGAAAATTAAATTTTTTTCTCACATTTTTATAAAAATTACCTGTTTTATATTAAATATTATTTATAACTACGAGTGTCATATGCATTGAATGCAGTATGATCAATATGATCATCGGAGCGAGAAACAAGTTCTCATATTCTAACTGGTATTTTTTTTCTTTTTATGATTATTATTATTATTATTATTATTGACGATTCAATAAATCACTATAAATTTCAAGAAAAATACTATATATAGAGAGACGAAGAATAAATGTGAGGGGCCACATTTGATGGAGAGTCAATTATAGGAAATAGATTGAATTGAAAAAAAATAAACTAAAAATCATTGCACAGACATTGAACAGGAGAATCATTGTGAATAGAAATTCATTTGAAGCTTCGAAGTTAACTGCACTGCAAAATATTTACATTCAATTTAAAGAATAAACCCACAAATCGATAACTAATATTAAAAACATATTGTTGAATTCCCAATTCACCTTATTGGAAATATTAAAGTGTGGAATTTTAATTGAAACTTTTTTTTTAATGGAGAAAATTAATTTTGAAAGTAAAGTAAATTAATTATTCTGTGAGAAATATTTTATATATAATAAAAAATTTATTAGTATTGGCACTTTTAAATCAGGAAAAAGTCGATGGTTTTTAGTAAAACTACTGGGAAGATTAAATTTTTAGAATTTATTAGAAAATTCTAAATTTTTGTGTCTTTTTTATTTTTCTCATAAACTACGAAATTACCACGAAATCAAATACGAAATCTTCAATTTTTTCTGCTTCTGAGAATAATTTCTTTATAAATAATTTAATTCTTGAAGAACTATAACAACATTTTTATTTATGAATTATTATTTAATGCATAATTTTACTTAAAAGTTTTTAAATTAATTCAATTTTAAAGAGTTGCGTTTACAAATTTCATAAATAAATGAACTATAACAGATTCTAATTTAAAATTATTGAAAGTGTCAAGTTCTAAAAAATTTAATTAGAAATTTCAATTACATTTACAAATAAAATAATTATTTTTATAAAGAAAATATTTATTTTTATAAATTCAATTACTTTAAAAAAATTCAGTAACATTTCTAGCAAGCATTTAATTATTTTTTTATAACTAATAAAATTCTACGCAGGAATTCAATTATTTAAAAAAAAATAAAGCCGCAATAAAATTCTTCCCAAGGTTTCAATTATTTCTACAAATAAATAAATTCTGCGCAGGAAATTCAATTATTTTTCAAATTTGTAATAAAATTTTTCATCTGAATTCAATTGCTTACAAAATAATAATATTCTTCGCAGAAATTTAATTATTTTTAAAAATTGTAAAGAAATACTTATCAAGAATTTTAATTATTATCAAAATTTTTAATAAAATTCTGCCCAATATTTAAATTATTTTCATAAATAATAAAATTCTTCGTTATTCGATTATTTTCATGACTAATACAATTTTTTTTTGAAAATCCAATTATGAGAAAAAATTGCAATAAATTTCATAGCAAAATTTCAATTATGTTTAAAAATTTCTCTCAATTCAATGATTTACAAAATAATTATCCACTAAATTAACACAATTTTCTAAAAGAATTTAATTATTTTTCAAAAAAATTGAATAAAATTCTACGCAAACATTTAATTACTTTCATAAATAATAAAAATTTCATAGGAATTCAATTGTTTACAAATTTTATTTATAAATTTTTCCACAATAATTCAATTATTGACTAATGTCGTAAATAATACAACTAATTACAGATTTTTTTTATTTTTAATACAATTTTAATCGAATTCCTCGAAACATGTATTTATTTTTAATAATTTTATTGACATTCGTTAAAAGAATTCAATTAAAAACTTGTTGATGAAATTTTTCGTAAGAATTAAGTTTTAAAAAAACATTCAATTTTTCAAAAAATTATTTATTTTTATAATTTAAATCATTGAGCTCTTGTAGAATTTTATAATAAAAATTTATTTAGAAATTTTTTTTATTTTATAAAAATCTTCTCCAGAATTAATTTACTTTCAAAAAATTTAATAAAATTGTTGGCAAAATTTCAATTATTTTAAATATCTACTATTTCAATAAAATTTTCCTAAAAGATCTGATTGTTTAAAATTATTTACAATTTATTATAAATTGTTTTGCAGTAATTAAATTATTCTTTTAAAAAAATTTTTTACGGGGTTTAAATTACACTCAGAAATAATACATAAATATAAAAAAATTTTTAGGAAAATGGAATTATGTATTCTTCAAAATTTTATTAAAATTTGTCAAACGAAGCCAATATTTTAAGAAACATTCAATTATTATTCAATAAATTGTTTATTTTGTTATTATTGTTTTGGATTTAAATAATTGAATTCTCACGAAATTTTATATTTAAAGTTAATAGCAATTACATTGATTTGAACATTCTTAAAGAACTTTTTGAAAAAATATTAAAAATAATTGTTTTAAAGAAGAATTTTAGAAAAAATTCTAGAAAACAATAATTGAATTGAAAAGATGAAAATAACTTTGAATAATAAATAAATATAATAGAAAAATATCTAATCATTTTTAGAGTGAATCGGAATATTCTTTAGGGTCAGGAAGTAAGTGAAAATTTTGTCTTCAAATGAGGGACGACAATTTAGGAAAAAACGAAATTAAATTTTTGTGGCAGCTTTAGTATAATTAGATAATGTATGTAGAGTGAGAATAAGCACCCACTTAGTTTATATATACATAATGGTTTTGACTGTTCGCTTGAGCGGGTGTGAATTGAATAATTTAAAAATGCAATAAGTAGGGAGAGAGAGAGAGAGAGAGAGAGAGAAACTATTGGGATAAATGGAAATTTGCGATAAGCCAGATATGCAGTAGACGTTAGTGGTTCCATAGGGAAAACCAACTGGCAAGCATTTCTTCTTCACTCTGTATATGTATATATTTCATCAATTCGAATTTTTTTTTGGCTCTTTTATATTATTTTTCTCGACAGATTGGATTTCGTCGAATACCTTCTCTCCAATTTGCGATGAGCACACCGACTGTGCAAACGGGTGTCAGCAAAATTGGGACCTGACATGCACGAATGATTCGAACCAACGGCATAATGCGGGTAATGAGAAAAAGAGAGAGGAAAAAATAGAAACCAAAAAGCTTAGGAAACGGTTGAAATAAAAAAAGATTTCACAAAGTTCCGATAGAAAATAATCTACGAAAGTAACGAATTAGATTTTATGGATGAACGAATGCTTTTGCAAAAATGAGCCGGTTTTTTTTTTTTTTTTTTTTTTGCTGCTACGTAATTGTCAAGAATTATTTAAACTCATTGAATCTTTGTTTCATTCTCCTTTTTATCATTTCCTCTTTCTATCCTCTAAAACTAATAATATACTAAAAAAATAATAGTGAACCCAGGGTTTGCACTCATTTACTAAAACCTACTATTTACTACTTTTTTTTAAGTTACGCAACTGTTTGGGTAGAAAAAATTGATAGAATTCATGCAAAACTCAATTATTTTCATAAATAATCAATTTTTCACTGGAATTCAAAATTCATTAAGAATATCATTTTCAAAAAAATTTCGAACAAATCAATTATTCAACAAAAGTTTTATACAATTATTCTCAATAATTCAATTACTCCCACTAACAATAACATTTTTCATGAAAATTCAATTTTAAAAAAAATTTGTTTATAAAATTCTAAGCAAGAATTTAATTTTTTCGTAAGCAATAAAAAACACTTTCTAAGAATTTAAATTGTTTTTTATACTATTTTAAATCAATTAATAAAAAAAGTCAATTATTTTCACAAATAAAGTTTTCCACCAGAATTCAATTATTTAAATTTAGGTATATTTTCATGATATTTATTATATTTCATAAAAATTGATTATTTAAAACAATATTTATAAAATTCTAATAAAGAAATAATTTAATAATAATTTTTTTAATTTAATAATTTTCAGAAATAACAACATTTTTTCACAGAAATTTAATTCTTTTGAAACAATTGATAATACTTTTCTCATTAATTCAATTAATGTTGTAAACAATAAAAATTCTCCTCTGGAATTTAATTATTTTTAAAACAATTTTACATGAATTGTTAAAAAATGTATTTTAAGAATAATAATTCTTGAAAATTTAATTTTAATTCTTCGAAAAAAATAATTTAAAAGAATATTTTTTTAAATTCTTTGGAAGAATTCAATTATATCTACGAAAATTTTAGAATTTTCCACAGAAATTAAATTATTTTCAAATTTAATAAAATTGTTCTAAAAAAATCAATTATTTGAAATACAACTATTAATTACATTTTTTTTAAATAACTCAATTATTCTTTTAGATTTTATTAAAATTCTTCCCAGGAATTTAATTATTTAAATATTTCTTTGAAAGAATTCAATTATTATGTTAGAAAATAACAAAATTATTTCCGAAAATTTAATTATTTTTATGCATTTTGATAAAATTCTTTGCAAAATTCAATTATTTTTATAACTAACAAAATTCATCACAATAATTCAATTATTTTTAAAAATAATAAATTTCTTCTTTTAAATTCAATTAGTTTTTAAAATTCAAATAAAATTGTTCGAAAGAATTCAATTATATTCATAAATATTAAAATGCTTTTTAGAAATTCAATTATTATTTTAAAAAAAAAGTTAATAAATATTATACACAAACATTTAATTATTGTCAAAAAATTTAGTTGAATTCTTTTTAAAAGTAATGTATTTTATGTTCTTAAAGTTTCGAACATTCAAATGAACGATAATATTTTTTATACTTCTTCTAATTTGTATTTCTTTACAAAAAAAATTATTTTCAGATTGAAATAAATTAATTCTAAAATAAGTTGTTTAATTTCAATTATTTTTCATTCTCGGACAGTAATTTTAAAAAAGACTTCAGGTGAAAGAAAATTCCATTCATTTGAACGTTTGCAACTTTAGCCACATTTTATTTGAATAAAGTCTTTGCAATGCAATGATTTTTAATGTTTACTATTTGCATAAAATTTACAAACATAATTAAATTATTTAAACAATTTTTTGTAAAAAACTTCATAAGAATTCAATTGTTTTCACGAATAATATCAATTGTTTTAGGAATTCTTTTATTTTAATTACGATTTGCATAACATTAGTCGATAGAAATCAATTATTTAAAAAGTTTTATAAAATTCTTCGCAACAATTAAAGTGTATATCCATAAATATTTTAATTCTTTTATGAATAATAAAATTACTTGTATAGAAATTCAATTTATTAGCAGAATAATAAAGAAGCGTAAAAAAGTAAATATTTTTGATGAAAATTAGGAAAATGTTAGGAGAATAAAATATAGAATGGAATTTTTGTCAGTTTTGTGAAGTGTCTAAAACGAGTTTTTTTTTGTCGTCAAGTTTAATTTTTCGATAGTTACTTTTTACTATTGTTTTTAGTTTGAAAGCTACTTTTGCTACTTTTTAAAAAATTAATTATCGAGTGCAAAGTCTGGAAATCCTAAAACATTTAAAATCAAACACAATTTCCCCTTTTTTGAAAAAAATACAAGTAATACAGCTCTATTATCTAATTTTCAAAAAAAACTTCATTATTTTTAAAATAATAATTTGGAATCTCCCAATATAATTAATATTTATAATTATACAAGAAATTGGCAATCTTTTTGGGAGTATAATAAGACATTAACAACATCTTAATGTTTCAAGATCATTTCAAGATCTCAACGCTTCAGATGAGGAGATCGTACCGATCCCCTACAGTTATGGAATTAACTTGAAAAGCGAAATTATACACAAAATTTAGCTAATTATTTTGTTAACATTTTTTTTAATTAACAAATGGTTTTTAACAATATTTGTACGTATTTTTAATTTATTAATCTATAAAAATTTTTTTTACATTATATACATATATAAAAAAAATTAATTTAATGGTTCTAAATAACAAAGAGAGAAAAGACTCACCAATTCATTATTTTTGTACCAACTAATTAGCAAAAATAGATCAAAATCAAAATCATTCTCTTCTGGGTTTCTTTAAAATAACTTTTGGTTTGGGTGAAAAAAAACAAACTCTTAATGAAGTACGAACGGTTTCATTTCAATGTTGAATGTATATAAATTTTCGGTGAATAATAATTTTCGAATTTAATAGAGTATTATTGGAAATTTGTAATCTCTGTGAGGACAGGCAGGAAATTAGAAGTTTCATGCCTTCATTAATATATTTGTTGAAAGCTGATGACAGTGGTAAAGGGTTTTAGGAGAAACTCCGGACAGCAGAATTTCGAGTTGCTGCACAATATCTCGCGCAAAGACAAACTATCGCCGTGGCTTTAAAATTTTCCTTTCCAGTTTCCTCTTGTCTACCATTTCTGGTATTAATCTTCAGTGAGAAAGTTGGCAATGCCGAGACATTAATCATTGTGCTTCAAGCATCGCGGTAATTCCCAGAGATGTACTAATAACGGTACTAAACCAATTAATTTCTTTCTATATGAAAAATTCCTTCAATTTATTCGCCTGAAAAAATTGTCTCACTTAATTTATTGATAATTAGTAATTAGTGTATGAGACATTTTTTTTTCTCTGTTGCGGCAAATAAATTATTACACCTCTTGTTAATCGGAACTCATTTTTCGAGAATTTCTTTTTTTATTTAACCTGCTCTATAGTTGTGGAATTAACTTTAAAAGCTAAATTATACACAAAATTTAGTTAATTATTTTGTCAATATTTTATCTTACTAATAAAATTTACCAAGAATTCGCAGAAGTTTCTGACAGTTTAGATTTTACTATGAAAGAAATTTAAGTTATTTTATATTTTCCACTGTGTGAATACTTTCAAGTATTTAAGTAAAATTGTTTAAAAAATTTAATTATTTTCTAAAAGTTCATAGAAAATATCAATTATTTATTTTAAAAAATTTCAATTTCATCTTTAAAACTAAAAACAAAGATATTTAAAAAAATTGATGTGTCCATTATTCCTAGATTATTTTCAATAATTTAAATAAAATTCTTTTAAAAAATCAGTTATTTGCAATAGAATTTCAGGAAATTTCAATTATTTGTTTATAAGAATTTATTTATTTTAAAAAAATACAATTTTATTTTAATAATAAAAATAATAAAAATATTTAAAAATAGAATAAAAATGTTTGTAAAAATTAATGTGTCGAAATGTTGGCGATTATTTTCAATAATTTTAATAAAACTCTTTAAAGATTTAATTATTTTTAATACAATTTCAATTGTTTGTTTATAAAAAGTCAATTGTCTTTTAAAAAAATGTAGTATTTAAAGAAAATGAAGACATTGAACATCCGTTGAATACTTTTCAATTATTAAACAAATTTTTCATTATTTTTCAAAAAAAGAACAGAAATATTTTTAAAAATTAATTTATCGAACTTTCCTTGATTATTTTCATTAATTTTTATAAAACATTTCGAAAAATTCAATTATTTTTAATAGAATTTTATAGGAAATTAAAATTATTTTAAAAAAATTCAAATTCTTTGTTCATATGAATATAAATTTAATTATCTTTAAAAAAATAGAAGTAAAATATTTACAAAAAATATTGTAGCGAACTTCCTTTTATTTTTCCAAGAAGTTCAATGAAATTCTTTAAACATTCAATTACTTTTTACAGAATTTTAAGAAATTTCAATGATCTTTCAAAAACATAGAACTGAATTATTTTTAAATTATATTATGTTGAACTTTCTTCCATTTTTTCAAGAATTTCAATAATATTCTTAAAAAAATTTAAATTAAAAAAATTTCGAATTTTTTTAATACGATTTCACAAAATTTGTATGAATTTGATAATTCTTTTCTACAAATATTTTATTGTTTTATAAATATTCACGAATATATTGTTAAAATAAAAAAAAATGTTTTAATCATTTTGAAAATTATATATTTTTTGAAAAAATTAAAATTTTTTAAATTCCCATATTATTGATAATTTAGAATCGTAAAAGAAGTTAAAAAAAACAATTTGTCAATAAAAAATAATGAGAAATGTGGAAGTATTTAAATTTTTTCTAGCAGTGAAATTTGAACCAATCAAAATTTACCGTCTTTGGGGGTATCAAAATTTGGTACACTTTTTCACTAATAAACTAGTCATAACATAATAAACTATACATTATATTTACGCTAGATAGAATTAATAAAAGTCATTTTTGACTAATTTATAATTTTTTATTTTTCGAAAAATGCGATTTTTTGAAAATCCAAACGATAGATTGTTCAAAATTAGGAAATAAGTGTAAATGAAAAAATTGGCAACGAAAAATAATGAAAAATACAAACTAATTCAAATTTTTAAAAATTTTAATATTTATTTAAAAAGTTATTATCGAATTACATTTTTTCAAATTGTTGGAAGCGTTTTATATTTTTAAATATCAAAATGTGTCAGAAATAAAATTGACAATCCATAAACAACAAACATTTAGATGATTTGAATTTTCACCTGTCCCTCCTTTTAATTTCTTAATAGATTGAAATTAAAAAAAAATTGTTTTAAACCTTCTGAAATTTAATTATTTTAAAAAATTACTATCGTTGTTGGATTTAATTACCCCAAATATATGTAATTATTTACAGAAATAACAAAAAATTTAGGAATTTTTTTAAAGAGTTATTGTGTTTATGAAAAAGAAATTCAAAAGATCATTTAAGGTTTTTTAGTTTTTTAAAAATATTTTTATACACCAGAAATTTGATTTTCAATAATAATTCTATACATGGAAAAAATGTTTTTAATCTGTGAAGAACGTTAACTTTAAAATCAGGTTTAATTTTAGTCTCGCAGAAATAAATAATTTCTAATAATACTCTCTAAATCTGAATTAGTGCGGATTCCTTTACCAATTTGAATTAGTAACATTTTTTATTAATTTTTAGTAGTTTTTTACTAATTGCTAGTAGAAAATCACTAATTCAATTAGTAGACCGTATTTTTTACTATTTCAAATTAGTAAATTTTCTACTAATAATTAGTTAAAAATTAGTAAAAACAGTTACTAATTCAATTGGTAAACGAATCCGCACTATTTCATTAGTAGAAAACTTCTAATTCAGATTTAGAGAGTAATGAAATAATAATTTTAATTTTTAATAATTTGTTTTTTATACTTTTCCAGTAATTTTGATAAAATTCTCTGACATTTCCCTGACCTGAGTCAACTCTAATATTCTCGAAGGTTTATCACAAAAGTGTGAAATTTGCATTTTCATTTTATATATATATTTGATAAGAAAATTGACAACTTGACATGAAGAAGGAAGAATTGAAATTTTGTTCCGCAACGAAAGTAAAAATTGACGTGTAAGACAAAGGAGAGATGGGATATATGTTCTCTTTTAAAGTCTATTAGTTGAAAATCCGCTGTGGTTTTGTAAAAAAGAGTGCAATATCGTGGGTTTCAGTAAAAGGACAAGGAATAAAAGATTGTGAGGAGGTAGCTTTAAAGTCGTGGCAGTTGATTGGTTGGGCTTTAGACATCTTTGAAAAAGATTTTACCAGAGAAAAGTCGTGAATTTGAGGGAAGAGAGCGAGAGAGAGAAAGAGAAAGAGAGACAGTCCCCCAATAAGAAGCCAGTAAGTTGGCTTGAGTCCAAACAGGGAGTAATACCGACTCTTCTGTAAACCGACTTCGAGATGCAGCAGTTTCGCAGTGTTTAACGAGCCCCATTGTCTCGAGATGTCGATAATTATGTTGGTTTTCTCAGTACCCTTCGCACTATTGGCTTGAGTCTTAATTCAGAATACAGGAAACGATCTTCTTGTCACTTGCGGTCAGAAAGTGCGTGCATTAGAATTCTGTGTTTCTTTCTTTCGTCCAATCGATTTTGAAATTTTCGTTTTCAGTTTATGACCACTTTTCTTAATTAGAAAACTTTCATTATATAAACAATTTCAATTGTATAATTCATAGTTTTTCTGTAAGGATATCAAATTGAAACAAAATGTGTACAGTATATAAAAACGTTGCAAAATAACAATTTTGATTTTAGAGTAGATTTGAAAAATTTGTGAGAATTTTCAGTATACATATGCGATTTTTATTTGCAAGTGAAGAAGAGCGTTAAAATCATTATTATATCTAAGAAATGAGAGGATCTATACATGTCGAAAAGTCTCACGAGGACTTGGCAAACGAGGAACATGCTGTCGGCTGGGTTGGACAGAAATTCCATATGCATCACATAAATTCCCAAGAGGAATAGGCAATAGCACCCCTGCTTTGTATATACCCATAACGATCTTCAACACCAACACCAAACACCTAGCTGCTAGAGCGAAACGTTGCAATCTCATTCATATTCGACCTCCTTTATTGACTTTGCTGACGTCACACATATCTTTGAACCATAAAATTTTCGAAACTCGCCTTCGACTATCTGACTTGTTTTCATTCAACAAAAAAAAAAAGTATAATATTATTTTGCTAGTATTTTCCTAGTGACACTTTTTTCATTAAAAAATTATACATTTATTTATTTATTTATCTCTATAAGTAATAAAAAATATTCAACACAACATTCTTTATTAGTACTATTTTAAATAATTTACTATTTTAACCGACATTTTTTAACACTTATTTATTTATTTATTGAAGATAAGTCCCTAGGACTTAAAGCCCTTCAAAGGAACAATGTACAATAATCTAATTACAGAAGTAACTTAAAAGTATACAAAACTACATAACAAAATGATAGAACTACAAAAATCTAAAAAAAATAATAATCGAAACACTTATATTGTTCAGTAAAAAATAAATTCTAAGACTGAATAGAAAATTATTGTCTAATTCTTTTAGAATTAGACAATAAAAGTAGCAAAATATATAGTACCTTGATTAAAAATTGAAATTTGTTTATATTAATTGTCAAACTCTCTAAATTTGATTTTAAATACTAATAGAATTATGAATACTGACAAATTGAAATTCAAAATGAAACGTTACTCTCCACCTTCGAACGCCAAGGTCATCGCTAGATGGCACTTCGCTTAAAAAACCAGATTCCATGCCACCTGGTGATGACCTTGGCGTTCTCAAGTGGAGAATTATTTTTATAGAATTTTTTTATAAATATTTATAATAATATTATATCATAAACAATAATAAATTATTTCCTTTTCCTTTAGAATTTCCAATACTTTAAATAACCTACGCCCATATTAAAAATCAAAAAACTATTCTCAAAAATTATAGTCAAATTTTTTAAAACGATTAAATTATTTTCGAAAAATATTGTAAATTCAATTATTTTCAATAACTAGTATTTTTATAAAATTTTGCAAAAGTATTCCATTATTTTTAAAAATTGATAAAATTCATCTAAACCCGTGCAGAAATTTTGACCTGGCCCTGGCCAGGGCCAGACCGGGCAAGACCGGGGCCACTTCGGGAAATCTGAACAGCCCCCGGCCTGGATGAAACAATAAAACCGACCGGGGCCATGCCACGGGCCAGATCTGGTTCCCTGCTGGGGACCCAACCGGGGCCATGGAATTTTTCCCGCTTTGACTGCTATTGAAATTTTTGTGGTATAGGGTAAACCATATAGTCGGCCACCTAACAGTAGTCATCCGCCTAATAATTTAGAGTGGATCTTGGTAAAATTTTTGAACAATATATAGGCAATTCCACGTGAGATTTAAGTCGACATCTTAAAATCGTCCAAAAAAATTTTTTTTTCTATTCTGTATCGGAAAAAAACAGATACGTATTTTTTTATTTTTGTTTAATTGTCCAAATTTTCGAGTTATGAATTTTGGAAGTTTTTGACTTTTATAATTGTAGACCTATATTCAGTAGATTATAAGTCCGAAAATATTAAGTTTAGGAAAAAGTTGTCAAAAAATTAAAGTTTTACTTTTCTTTCGACTTTTAAGAAACGTAAATAAAAAAATTTTTATTTAATTTTGAGACGGATTTTTTATTATTTTTTTAAAATTTATTTATACCTTATAATATAGAGAAAATTTTCCAAAAAGTCCCGAAATGGGCCTGATGTGTTAAATAAGTTTTAAAACATTTTCTAAAATCCCTTGCAAGCATCACAGTGGGATTTTTGAAAGTGTTTTAAAACTCATTTAACACGTCAGGCCCATTTGGGGTCTTTTTGAAAACTCTTGTCTATATTATAAGGTATAACTAAAAAAATCTGACCCAAAGTTAAAAAAAATTAATTTATTCATAGGAAATTTTTTTTAATAAAAAATTGAAAAAAATTTTTTTTGTTTACATTTCTTAAAAGTCGAAAGAAAACTAAAACTTTCATTCTGTGATAACTTTTTCCTCAACTCAATATTTTCGGACTTATAAGCTACTGAATATAGGTATACAATTATAAAAGTCAAAAACTTCCAAAATTCATAACTCGAAAATTTAGACAATTAAACAAAAATAAAAAAATACGTATCTGTTTTTTTTAATACAGAATAGAAAAAAAATATTTTTGACCGATTTTAAAAGGTCGACTTAAATTTCACGTGAAATTGTCCATATTTTGAATAAAAATTATTATTTTTCTTCAACAAAAAATTATTTGGATGACATAACCTCCAATCTGACAACCGTTTTTATCAATAGGAGGATTCCATTATTATTATTTTAATTGTTTAAAATATATTAAAAATTGGAATGTTTTGAATAATTTATTTAACAATAATAACAACCCAGTGGTCACAAAACATAAAACGTTCTTTAAACGTCTGTAGAACGTTTAATGTCTGCCATTTTACGTTCTAAGAACGTCTGATCGTTCCAAAAATGTTTCGGAACGTTCGGACATTCTTAGAACGTAAATTGGCAGACATTAAACGTTCTACAGACGTTCAAAGAACGTTTTTTGTCTTTGTGCCCGCTGGGAATAAATTCAATTTTTTTGCAAATAACCTTTTTACAACGTTTAAAATGTCAAAAATTTAAATGCGTTTAGTAATTAATTTAGTAGTGTTGATAATAAACAAAGTTTATTTTTACTTCTCTTTTTCTTGGGGCAACCCGGCCTGGCCACGACCGGGGCCATTAAAATTTACTGCCCCTGGGCCAGACCAGAAAATCCGACCGGGGCCAGGTCGGAAATCTGGAGCAAGGGTGGAAATTTCTGCACGGGAAATTCAATTCATTTATTTTCTTATATAATACAATTTACACAGAAATTCAATTAATTTAGAATAGCATTTTCAAAAAAATTTCGAAAAAATCAATTATTTAAACAAATTTTTCACAATAATTCAATTAATTTCACTAATAATAACATTATTTATGAAAATACATTAAAAAAATTTGATAATCGAAAAATTTAATTATTTTCACCTATAAAGTTTTCCACAAGAATTCCATTATTTAAAATAAAATTTTTATAATATTTATTATATTTCGAAATAATTAATTATTGAAAACAATATTTATGAAATTCTTATGAAAAATTAAATTATCTTTAAATATTTTAATAAAAGTGTTCAAAAGAATTCAATTATTTTAAATACAAATTTTAATTACACTTTTGAAATAATTCAATTATTCTTTTACGTTTTAATAAAATTCTTTCCAGGAATTCAATTATTTGTATAAATAATTGAGGGGCTGGATGCTATAATGTGTTACGCGCCATTCACTTAACATGGCGCGTAACACATTATAGCATCCAGCCCCTCAATTCTTCGAAAGAATTCAATAAATTATTATGTCAGGAAATAACAAAATTTTTCCCGAAAATTTAATAATTTTGAGTCATTTTAATAAAGTTCTTTGCAAAATTCAATTATTTTCATAAATAACAATATTCATAATATGAATTCAATTATTTTTAAAGGTAATACATTTTTATTGGAAATTCAATTGTTTAAAAAAATTCTAAAGTCGTTTGCAAGAATTCAACTTTATATTGATAAATAAAAATAATAAAATGCTTTTTAGAAATTAAATTTTTTTCTATAAAAATTTAGTAAAACATAACACAGACATTAAATTATTGGCAAAAATTTTAATAGAATTCTTTGTAAAATTTAATTGTTTTAAAAAACTTTTTGCAATTCAATGCTTTTTAATATCTACTATTTTCATAAGGCTTCCAAACAGAATTCAATTATTTAAACAATTTTTGTAAAACTCATCGCAAGAATGAAATTATTTATTTAAATATTTAAATTCTTCCATGAATAATAAAAGTCCCTGAAGGAATTGAATTTATTAGCAGAATAAAAAAGAAGTAAATATTTTTGATGAAAATTAGGTAAATCTTAAGAAAATAAACTATAGAATGTAATTTTCATTAGTTTTATAAAGTATCT
Source organism: Leptopilina myrica (nomen nudum) (assembly GCA_032872475.1). Lineage (NCBI taxonomy): Eukaryota > Metazoa > Arthropoda > Insecta > Hymenoptera > Figitidae > Leptopilina > Leptopilina myrica (nomen nudum). The sequence goes on from CM065460.1 coordinate 8,551,766, forward strand.
AAAACTACTTTTTTTGATAGTCAAATTCAATTTTTTGATAGCTACTATTTTACTACTTTTTTTAGCTTTTTTAGTTTGAAAGCTACTTTTTGCTACACTTTTTTAGTTGATTATCGAGTAGAAAGTACAAAATCATACAATTTTTAATATTTTTAGAAATTTTATTTCTCTTTTGACACAGAAAAAATTGGTACTTTATGAATAATCAATTTTCACAATAAATGTTTCAAGACTTCTAAATAATGTATCTAAGGAAATTTAAAAGAATCGAGATAGATATAACTTTACAGAATGAATTTAATTGAAAACCGATTAACGATATTAAGAAAATTGCTGCAATGGAAGAGATATAAATAAATAAAATATCAATAAAATCAATTTTACTAACCGGATTACCAATTTCAAAAGAATTGGAACAAAGAGTATTCGTATATTCTCTTTATACTTTTTCTATTTTAATAAGTATAGTTTTTATTGAACGTCTTATTTATTAACTATTTTTAGTAAGTTTTTTAAACTTTTTCTTTAAGAATTTTTGTTAACTATTTTCGATAACTATTTTTATTAACTATGTTCCATAACTATTTCTATTAACTATGTTCGATAACTATTTTTATTAACTATTTTCATTGACTATTTTTATTAACTATGTTCGATAACTATTTTTATTAACTATTTTCATTGACTATTTTTATTAATTATTTTCATTTACTACTTTGATTAAATATTTTTATTAGAAAAAAGAATGATTAACTTTCCAAATCTCGAAACATTCGGTATGAATTTTTTCATCTAACTTTTAAGGGAATTAAGTAAATTTTTTTTAATCAAAGTCGCTCTGCTGCTATATCATCATATCTTAACGTTCGTCGCTACAAGGAGTGTTTCATTACGAAGTTAATTCAAAGTTTAATCACAACTTTGATACGAATTTCCACTATATCAACATTTCTACAAATATGTATGTTCCATCGATCAATTTACTTTGAAAAAAAAGAAAAAAAAAGAAACGAATGTAGAACAAATAATACAGAGATTAAAACACACCGAAAGAAATGCTTTTCAAATAACAGCTATAAACTTCTGTTTGAACTGTCACTGAAATGCAATGTTTTTCGATCTATAAACATACAAGGAAAATGGAATAGGAGTAACTTTTACCACTTTTATAGTACGATCTAAACTTTAAGAAATTTCTCCGCATTTTCAGAGTAAATATTACTTTTTCCAAAGTAAATTTTTGTTTTTTTTAGGTAAATTGTTAGTAATTATTTGATATTAATAGTTGTAGTAATGATTATTATTAATAGTAATAATTTACCTAATATAGAAATTTACTATGTTCCTGAAGTTTCGAACGTTCTAATAAACGACAATATTTTTTTTACTTTTTCTAATTTGTATCTTGTTTACAAAAAAAATATTTTTTAGATTAAAACGAATTCTGAACTAAATATTGTTTTATTTCAATTATTTTTCGTTTTTCGGTAGTAATTTTCAAAAATACTTACATTGAGAAAAAATTTCGTTCATACTTTTAAAACTTTAGCCCCATAATTTACTTCTGAAAGAATAAAATTGGAAATGTGGAAAAATTTCTTAAAGTTTAGATTTTACTATATAGAAGTGGTGAAAATTATTCTTTATTTCTTTTCCCTAACTATTTGTTTGTAAGTAATATTATAAGAATTTAGTAATATTATCACTTGATAGTAATAATAGAACCATTATTTACTATCAAGTAAATTAGTAAAATGTACTTCGAACTTTGCCAAATAATAAAGGAACTAAAAGTTGTTCCCTTGTAATTAAAGCTGAAGTAAACATTAGTAAAAGTAAAGTATTATTACATTGATGATAAAGTATGCGTAAAACTAAAAAATACTTGGCAATGAAACTCGTCGTCTTATTAGTAGGCTAGAAGCACCTAGTAGCGCTAGAATTGATATTATGTCGACACGGTTTCGCTAACAAGCTCCTTCCTTACAATATTAACTCTAATGCGTGTTTACAATTTCAGGTTTCATAGCTATATATTTACCGTGCACAAACAATCCCAACACCCCTCATCTAATCTTTACTATCAATAAACTTTCTCTGCAAACGCTTTTTGCCAGAAATTGTCAAATAACGCTATTTAAAAAATCAACAAACAATCTTTTGCGCTTTCTACTTGATGACATAAATTCTTATAATTAACATTTATCTGACTATTAAAAATTGTCTAATTAAATTTTTCTCTACCATATAATAACCACATCATTAAAATGTGCTGATAAGAATTATTAATACAGAACTAATTAAAATTTCGTTTGTTGTTACCACAATACTTAATGTTACAGATTTATTACTTGTACAGATTATGTTCTATTAACATAACCAATCAAAATTGTAAGAGTAACAAAAAAAATGCTCACAGTTTTTCTAAGCATATCAAATTGTGACAAAAAAAACACCAAGTTGAAGTCCACAACGTTGATCAACAAAAAAAAATTGTTCACAAAGTAAATTATTTAAAAATAATGCATCAATTTTGACAGAAAAATATTTAAACAAAGAGATTGATATTTATGTTTTAATGATAATTATTGTATAATTAAATATTCAATTAAAAATAATATTTTATTGACATTAAAGAAATTTTTTTCTATGATAAAAGTTGTGGATTTCAACTTCGTAAGAAAACGAAAATGTTGCTTTGCAGCACTTTCGATTTGTTTTTTTTTGTCTCAGTTTGATATCCTTAGAAAAACTGTGACTAGAATAACAAAAAAATAACAAAAATTTCCCTATAAAAATATTATGGTATAAATATATTTTTCACACGCCTTCGCGTAGAATTTTTTCCCGATTTTGAACACTTTTGAATCACAATGAATTCTAAAACTATACCTCGATGTTTCTTATGTCCGTAAATAATTTATACTTTAAGTACTTAAATTCTATAATCTATAATCTCATTGAGTTATTATTGTTATAATTAAATTAAAAAAGCTTTTAGTAAAAAACATTTAAATTTTTTAAAAATAACTGCAACTCAAGAGGTTTTATAAACTAAAATTTTCGAAAATTTAAATTTCTTGGAAGTAATCTTCAATATAAATAATAATCGTTCTATTCTGAATGTGTATATTCCGGTGCACATATAGATTAAGGAAAATAACTTTTACTGTCAAGAGAATTTTCTACAGAATAGAAGTAACAGATAAGAAGAAGAAAAAAAAATTGATCACATTATTAAAAATTAAATTTTATTTACAAAAATTAAATTTTTTTTAAAATTTTTATTAAGAAATACGCGTGAAAATAAAAAATTTCCATGCAAGAGCGTCAAATTTGATAAATTTTTGGCCGAGTTATAAGCATTTAAAATAAAATATTACATAAAAAACGCCAATTTTTCAAAAATCTGTACCTCTTAAATTGCTTTATAATAAAATTTGAAAAAATCATGGTAGCTTATTTCAACGAGCACTGAAAGAAATAAATATTTTAAAAAATTTTGAGATGCAAAAGCAAAATGATGGCCGATTTATGGTGGAATGCCCCATATGTTTCAACTTCAGACAGTTTGTGCGACTTAGAAAAAAAATTTGATACTTAACTGTTACAAACAAACAAAAATTCACTTTATTCAATTAATTTAATTATTATCAAAATTCAAATACCCTGTAAAAAATTTAGGGAGTTGACTGTCACGAGAGTTGGAAGTAAAATTTTGCGAGTTAAAAATCGACACCGAAAGGGAGTTAATTTAAAAACTTGTTTTTTTTACTGCGTAAATTTTAACTCCTTTCGTTTTAACTCTCAAATGAATGCTACTTTTTTATAAAATCCGTTGAGAAGATAAAATTTATCTCCCTTTTCTTACAGTGTAGTTATTAAAAAAAGTTAAATTTTTTAGTTTGCAGTATTGAAAATTTTATAAAATCGTGGTATTATATTTAAATTTAGTATAGAATTTTATTAAAATTTCCGTTGACATACTGGGTCATTTTTATTCGGATAAAGAATTCATTCAAGTAAATAAAATTTAATGAATACATTTTTTTAAATAAAAAGTTTATTACTGACTGAAATTCTTCTTTCTATTAAGATGAATTATTTCTTTCATTTCATTGAAAATTAAATTTAGATTTCTTCTTTTCAATGTAGTTTATTCTAAAAATTTCTGCAAACATCACCAATTATTTAAAAACTGATGTTTTTTTCAATTAAATTAAATATTCTTTTTACTAAATATCAAAAAAAGTAAACAAAAAACATAAGGAAAAAATATATGTATTTCGCTCAGAGTCTATACTATAGGACTTTTTATTTAAAACAAATTAATTTTATTTGATTCGAATAAAATTTTATTTAGATAAAAAAATAATAACTTGGTATGTTCTGAGACAAATATACTTTTATTTACTCTTATAAATTTTTCAAATAAACTCAAATAAAAATTTGATTCAAATAATTTGAAGTATTTGAAAAGTATTATCTTGGTTCAACTAATTTTTATTTGGATCTATAAAATTTATATTTGATTCAAATAATTATTGATTCAACTAAACTAAATTATTTGATTTAGTTATAATTAATTTATTAATTTATAAAAACAATTTAAAAAATATTTTGATTAGGTAAATAATTTATTAAAACCAAAATAGAATTATTTGAAACTGTATTTATTTATCTATTTATTTCGCTTAAATATTTAGTTTTCTGATATGTAATTACAAATTATTTTATGTATTAACTTAATTTTGTTGATTCTTAATTTTAAGAAAATTTTTTTTAACATCTTAATTAATAAACAGTCACTAATGAAATGATTGCAAGTCGTCCATTAAATGATTTATTATTTTACTAAAAACTAGTGACATTTTACTAATTTAGTAAAATTTTACTAAACATTAGTAGAAGTTAGTTTTATTAAAAGTCAATAATATAGATTAAAATTTTACTAACAATTAGTAAATTACAGGAATTAATGACTAAATAGTCATCCATAAAAATTACTAACAATCAGTAAAATTTTACAATTTTTTTACTAGAATTCCACTAATTCAGATTTAGAAAGTATGATTTCTTTACTAGCTTAATATTTTTTTGAAACAAATAAGAAAATTAACTCACATAAATATATATATTTATTTTTGAAAACAATTTTTTATTTAAAATCGAAACTTAGATTTATTTTCATCTACCAATGTTTTTTTAATGCAAATAAATTTTTCAGTGTTCTGTAAATTAGTTTTGAAAACAATTTAACTAAATATTAATTTTCTTTAATTGATTAAATATTGTTGAATGCAAATAAATTTTGTATTTTAACTAAATAATTGATTATTTAAGTCAATTATAGAAATATAAGGATGCATTAAATGAATAATGAATAATCAAATACTTATTACAAAGCAATTTTAGTTCTATCGAAGAAAAACAACATCTCATTCATGCGATTAAAAATTTATTTAAATTCAATAACACACATTATTAATAAAGAAATTGTTTTCGATTTTTGGAACATGATGGAAAAATTAAAAAAGAAAAATCCTCATCAGGCCACGTTAATCAAAAAAATTCACGTCTTATTTAAAGATAATCGTATTTCTTTTTTATATTTTCCATCATCTTCCAAAAATCGAAAAAATGTTCTTTATAAATATTATAATGGAAGGAAAAACTATTTTAAATAATATACATTATTGAATTTAATACTTTTCATAACTTATTTAATTCCTTATTTATTATTTTATCAGTTACTCAGTTCCAAAAAAAATTTCATCTATTTGATTTAAATATTTTATATTTAACCCAAATAGCTGTTCATTTAATACAACAACTAATGCTTAGGTTATTATTGAAATTAATAGTTGAGGAAAAAATACGGTTAGTTTTTATGAATAAAAAGATTTTTTTATTTTTATGATGAATAAAAGGGTTTTTTCCTAGAATTTCCAAGAGATCGAAAACTAAAAGATCCGAGTTTACAAATCTTAGAATTTGCACGACATAAAAAATCTGAAACCTCGATTCTCCAAAAGTCGTAGAATGTTGAAATTATCGAAAATCGAATCGAAAATTTAAAAGCTCGAATCTTTAAATCGTATAATATTGCATTTGAGTAAAATCACTTAAAATAATATATATATATATATATATATATATTTGTGAACAGTAGTGTGTGAGAGAGGTAAATTTTGATTTATTTTGAATGCGGGAAGGCATTGTAATGGCCTGCATTTTATGGACATTTTGGTGTCGTTTAAAAGCCTATATGCTGGTGGTCAATTTTCTCTCAATATCTCATACCATTCGTCGTCGTCGGCAATCGTTTGAAATTCTCCTGCTTTTGTATATAAATAGTTGGTTATCGATATAGAATTCTCTTTTAAATTCGTTTACTCACACACTTTTCCTATATAGGTAGGTAGGTATATATGCGTTTCCTCATAAATTCTGCTTCTAAGTATTCCCACAATAAAATTTTGATATATCGCAAATATTATCGTATGAAAAGAAAAGGCCAAGTCGAATATATCTGAAAACGAGAAAATACGATGCGATAATGCTGTATATGAGCGTCTGGAATTTAAAAATCGGCAAGGAAAATTTTTTGGCTGTATTCCACACGTGGACTTGCATTTATAAAATTATTTACATAATTTACAAATTTCTTAGTATAATTTACAGTTTTTTTTTGGCAAAGGATTGTAAAAAATTTGGGTGTCAAAATATTTACGTAATTCTTTTTTGAATTTTTTTTTAGCATTTAAATTAATCGATTTTTTATTTTATCATTTTGTTCATTTTTGGTATCAATTCGTTGTAACTTGATACTTTTATGTTAACAGTGTTATTGATTATAAATTGATTGATTTTTTTCTCCTTTTGGATTTGGAGTTAATGGAATATTTAATTTTGTGTTTTAGGTGCAAAGAGCCTGGTAGATACAGAAAGGAACTTCCATCAACAGCTGTTGTCATATGCTTTCACAACGAAGCTTGGTCAGTTTTGTTGAGAACTGTACATTCTGTTTTAGACCGATCACCCGATCATCTTATAAAAGAAATCATTTTAGTTGATGATTTCTCGGATATGCGTAAGTAACATTTTTCTTATTTCGTTCTATTTTTTACAGTGAAGAAAAATTAATTTCATTCCACTAATCGATTACTTGACAATTGTTGATAATTAAAAGTTTACTTTAATCGAATAATTTTTATTTGAGTCCATTAAATGGTTCAATTCAATTAATTTTAAACGCTAAAATTATTTGTTCAAATTGATTATTGATTTAAAGTAAAATTATTTGATTCAAGTACAAATACTTATTTAATAATAGACAAATAATCGGTTATTTGTATAAATTCTTTTCAGTGTATTTATTTTTATAGTTTATATTATTTTATATATTCTACAATGTAAATAATTTCTAGTTCTAGGTAACGATTTTTTTAATTTACATTTACTGAAAAACAATTTTTATCTAAATATTCGATTATCAAATAACTTGAACCAATTAATTTTTATTTGACTTAAATAAACTTAAAGATAAGCCATTCTTCTATTACCAAGTAAAACGTCTGAATTACAAAATTTTTCTATTAAACTTCTAAATAAAACAATTTTTAATTAATCAAAAAAACTTTCGAGCAATTTAATTTTTCATAGAAATTTAGTAATAAAATAATAACCTATAATAAAATTACAATTCAAGAAAATATCATTTAAATGACTCGAAGAAAAATTGTTTAATCCAGATATTTTTTCACTAATATTGTAATAAAAATTTTATTTAAAGATAAAGTAAATACCTAAATTTCGTTGCTTTGGAGGTTCATAAATTTAGAATGTTGATAACATAATTAATACTTAGTATTAATTATTATTTATTATTATTAAAAATTCTAGAAAATAATTGAATTGAACTGCTTGAATTCTTATTAATTATTATTACAATTTTCGACGAAATTTATATTTAAAAAAAAAATAATTGAATTCGAAGAGAATTTTAGTTAAAAATTCTAAACAATAATTAAATTGAATTCTTAAAAATAAAAATTTTATTACAATTTTTTAAGACAATTTATTTCTTTCGAAGCATTTTATATTTTTTATGAAAATATTTGAATTATATAAAAATTTTCCCAAAAATTATTTAAAATAATTGAATTCAAGAAGAATTTTATTTTTTTATGAAAACCATTTAATTCTTTAAAAACTTTCTCAAAAAATATTAAAAATAATTGAATTAGACAAGAATTTTAGTTAAAAATTCTCGAAAATAATTAAATTGAATTTTTGTAAATAAGAATTTTATTGCAATTTTAGAGGATAATTTATTTCTATCCTAAAATTTTATATTTTTTATGAAAATATTTGAATGAGACAAGAATTTTATTCAAAAATTCTCGAAAATAATTAAATTTAATTTTTGAATGTGAGAATTTTATTGCAATTTTTTAGTATAATTTATTTCGATCCTAAAATTTTTTATTTGTTATGAAAATAATTGAATTAGACAAAAATTTAATTTTTTTTTGTGAAAATAATTGAATTCTTAAAAAACTTTCTTAAAAAAATTGCTTTAAATAATTGAAGTAGACAAGAGTTTTAGTTAAAAGTTGTAGAAAATAAATGAATTCTTGAAAATAAGAATTTTATTACAATTACAATTAGATTTATTATTTTTTATTTTATGAAAATAATTGAATTCTCAGTTTTTTTCGCAATATAAAAAAATTAAAAATAACATAATTAGAGACGAATTTTAGTTAAAAATTCTATAAAATATTTAAATTGAATTCTTTAAAATAATATTGAAGAAGTTGAATTAGCAATTTGAATAAATTTTTACATTTTAAATGGTTTGAATTTTGAAATTTCTGAAACTTTTAATTCCTTTCGAAAAATAATAATAATAAATAAATAAATAATTACTTATTTGAAATTGTTATCTAAAAAAATATTCATTTTTTCGAATAAATGTACAATTATTATTAAAAAATATTCACAAATATCTGCATAAACATATTTTTTGTGTATATAATTATTTTTAAAGTGAATCAGAATACTCTTTTTAGCGTCAGAGTAAAAGTAAAAAGTATGTCTGTGGAAATCAGGGAAAATCAAAATAAAATTATTATGTTAAGACTGCGCAAAAAAACATTTATTTGATTCATTTTCATTTAAATATTTAATTTTTTACAGCCAATTGACTATTATCAATTAATCGGTTATTTGAATTAAATAATTTTTTTCAGAATGATAAAATTATTGTTCTCTAATATATTAATTACTATTTTAAATAATCGAAGCAAAAGAAAAACTAAACTTGAAATATTTCTGACAGTTGCATTAATTACCCTCTTTTAATATATACGAAATTCTGTGAGCTTTTTTTAGGCATTTAAAAATTTAATTCCACCTTTGATTGCATGCAAATTAATCTCTTTCCATTCATTTTGTTCTGTCATCTTTTTCACTACTTTAAATATTACTCACTTCCTCGATGTAAAATATATATATGTATTTCCTTACCATTAGGAATATGTATGCCCCTATATTATTGTGCGCTTGAAAGTGTATGAAGAACAAAATGGAATTAATTAGGTGAGCGTAATTGGATGGACGTGAGAATGGTCTATATGCTTTTTAATTAAATCCCAGAGACTCAGCCGAATCTGAAATAAAAGGGACAGATTTTAATGGCCGAATAGCATTCTTCTATTTAAATCCGCCTATCTATATTATAAAACTTCTCCAGATATTCAATTTACAGTGTCGAGTTTTTCTTATCCTTTTTTTATTTCATTTATTTATGGAGGAAATATTTAATATTGATTTTGCAGGAAATTTCTACACTCGACCAAAGATTTTATTTGTCGTATTAATGTATAATTAGATTGTGCCATATCGATTTTTCCTCAGTGTGTTATTTTTGATTGAATTTAAATAAATAAGTGCACGGAATAAATTTTTAATTCTTTTGCGGAATTTATTTGTACAATAAAAAATTGTAAAAAAATGAAATAAAGAATTCAATCTAGATAATATAAAATGTAGTAAAATATGTAAGAGTAATGATTTTCTATGTTGAAGAAAGTGAAATTCAATTTGAATTTGACTTTTCTAATTTGAAGAATAAATAGACGAATGAGCTAAGCTATCCTTTGTGCAGTCCATCGTTTCCTAAACCTTTAACGGCGACTCAGGATTAGAGTTCGGTCTATACATAAACCTGTCTCCTATACAAGCAATTTATGTTGATCTGCTAATTGCCATTTGAATTATTGTCAGTTGGTCAATTCGCAATTTTATTGCCCTTATCTTCCTTTTATTGTAGAGGAAAATAAAAGAATACTTTATTGAGAAAATTCGATATTTTTTTCATTTCAAACTTTTAATTCAATTTAGATCTTCATATAAATTCCAAGTACAATGAAAAAACATTTATTTCATTCAAATATGATTACAAATTTGATTACTTGTCTATTTTATAAATAAATATTTACTTGAATCAAAGAAACTTTATTATTTTCAAATAAATTGTATGTATAAATATATAAAATATCAGACTAAATTTTACTAGAAAAAATTTAATAATTTTTGTAGTCAGTTACAAAAAGAAAAGATTATATTTCTCAGACCTAAATTTAATATACGTAATATTATCAAGTCAAGTAAGACATTTGTTATTTGAAATATTTCTATAATAATTTATACATAAATTATAATTTTGTTCAATTTGAGTTAATAAAAATGTTCAATTTTATATTAAAAAATTATTTTAATTAATAAAATTCCTTCTAATTAATTCTTATTATAAGTTTTACAAATATTACAATTAAATTTATTGTAACATTTTAGTTTTCAATTATCCGGGAAAATTTTTTACATACCGGGAAAAAACCGGGAATTTTATATTGCTAAAATACTAAACACCCTGATAGAGAAATTGCACTTACGGAAAAAATTTACCTGAATCAAATATAACATATTTGAGTTAAATAAAAATATGTTTGTCTCAGAGCCTATGAAATTATTTACTTAACTAAATAAAATTTTATTTAACCTTAATTAAATTTATTTTAAACAAATAAAAAGTTCAATAGGCTCTGAGTCAAAAATATGTCTTTTTTTTGTGTTTTTTATTTATTTTAAATATATTTATAAATTGTATATTTAATATTAATTATATTCAGTTTTTAACAATATTTCATTAAATTGTTTAAAAAATTAATTTTCAAATAATTGGCTATATACACAGAAATTTACTGAACTTTGAAAAATTTATTTGAATGAAGAAAATCATTAAAAAATTTTAATTTACTTGATTCAATTAAATGGTATTTGCCTTAAATATTATTTATCTGACTCAAATAAAAAATATTTAAATCAAGTAAATATTTATATTTTATTTGATAATAGGCAAATAATCGGTTACTTTAATCAAATAATTTTTTTTTTCATTGTACTTATTATGAAATTTTTTTTATTTGTTCTAATATGGAAAATTTTGTATTTCTAGGTAAAGATAATAATCTTAAATTATTTAAAATATTTTTTTATATATAATATATTTAATATTATAATATTTTTTATTTGAGTGAGATAATTATAAATCTTAATCTATTTTTTCTATTAAAGAACAGTTTTTATTTAAATAGTCGATTACCAAATAAATATTTATTTAAACCAATTAATTTCTATTTGAATCAAACAAACTGAAGGAATAACAATTTTTATCTAACCAACTAAATTTCTGAATAACAAAATTTTTAATTAAATTAGATAAATTTCTAAATACAATTTTTATTTTATCCAATAAACTTCCGAGTAGAATAATTTTTATTTAAAATTATAAATCAAATAAACTAAATTGAACCAATAAAATCTACCATTCAGACAAATATCATTTAAATGACTCGGAGAAAAATAGTTTAATCTAAATATTTCTTTAATAACCTATATGAAAATAATTTTTTTAAAATTTAATTCTTGATGAACTGTCATGAAATTATAGCTTTTAAAAAATTTCTTAGCTACTATTAATTTTACTATAAAAGTTCAAAAATAATTAAATTTTAGAAGTATTGCATTTAAAATTTTTTTAAATAATTGTATTTCAAAACATTTAAAACTAAAATGTTAGAAAACTAGTATTTTAATTTATTTTAAAAAAGTAGTCTGAAGGCGTTAGTTTTTTAAAAAATTTCAATTAAAATCTTGAAATTTGCTGGACTTTTTAGAATAAATATTTAATTAACAAATTTTTAATAACCATATTTTTTCATAATTAAATTGAAAAAAAAATTGTATATATATTTTAAGTCGACTTTCACTTCTATACATTTAATATTTTTACAATTATTGATAATATTCCTAAGAATTGCTGTGCAGAATTTTACTATTTTTAAAGTAATTGAATTCTTATGTGAAGAATTTTAATATTTTTCAAATTAATTGAATTCTTCTGAAGCATTTTATTGCAATTATTTTTAAAGATAATTTTTATTTTTTATGAAAATAATTGAATCATCCTTGGAACTTTCTGATATATTGTAAAAAAAATAATTGAATTAGACAAGAATTTTAGTTAAAAGTTGTAGAAAATAATTTAATGTGTTAAAAATAATTGAATTTCAAATAACTTTCTCAAAAATGATTAAAAGCTATTGAATTAGAGAAGAATTCTAGATAAAAATTCTAGAAAATAATTTAATTAAATTCTTAAAAATAAGAATTTTATTTTATAACAATTTTCGAAATTTTTTTTTTCTTTCAAAGAATTTTATTTTTTATGTTAATAATTGATTTATCAAAGAATTTTACTAATTTGAGGATTGCTAGTCATTTAATTCACTAAATGAATTATATTACAACTTTTTTATTGACTTTAAATAAAATAGTAATTCTACTCATTGAACATAATTTGTAATTACTAAATTAAATGTAATTAAACTCAATTTTTGAGCGAAATAAACAAATAAATGCAGTTTCAAATAATTCTATTTTCGTTTTAATAAATTATTATTTACTTAAACAACATTTTTTCAAACTTGTTTTGATCAAATAATATATTAAAATTAAACAATACATTATTATTATTGTACCAATTAAGTTAATTAAGTTTGTTTCAAATGTATTAATAAATAGATATTTATTCTGAATGTTTCTTATTCATTTTTTTTGTATTAAGTGTAAACAATATTTAAATAAAATGTTCAGAAAAATCAGTTATTAAATAATTGGCGATGTACGCACAGAAATTTACAAAATATGCTACAATAAAAAAAATTTTTAATTTAATTTTCAATGAAACGAAAGAAATAATTCATTTTAATGGAAAAAAAAATTTAGTCAGTAATAAAATTTAATTGAAAAAATGTTGTATTCATTAAATTTTAATTACTTGAAATAATTCTTAATCCGGATCAAAATGATCCAGTATGTCAACGGAAATGTTAATAAAATTCTCTATTACTACATTTAAATATAATACCGCGATTTTATAAAATTTTCTATACTGCAAATTATGTGAAAAGGAACTAAAAAATTTAACCATTTTAATAACTATTTGAATTCAGATAATATTTCTTTACATAAGCCGATTTTGTGAAAGAGTGTAAGTAGTTCAGGTAGAGCGATAGTCAAATTTATATGTAACTCTGAATTATCTTTTATTACTTTTATTACAGTTACAGAGAGGTCTTGAATTCTTTTTTTCATTTTTATATTCATTATATTTTTAATATTTTTATTATATTTCAGATATTTAAAAAAGGAAGAATGTTTGTGAAATTCCGCACTTTTTTTTAATGAAGAAATTAAAGTGAATTTTATTGGATTCTTTCAAGGTAGATTCATATAAATTTTACGATTTTCGAGATTTAATGGACACTTTAATTCTACATAAAACTGTGGTTTTTGTTTAAAAAATACTATTATTTAAATCTAATATAAATTGAAATCAATAATTATAAAAATAGTAAATGATATAAAAAAATTATATGACTCCGTCTGACAGAAGCTTTATCTTTACTACTTGCGTTTCGAGCAATCAACTTATATTTAAAATGAATATTATTTAATTAGAGAAAATTAAAATTAAAACAAGTCTATAATTATGAGTTCATTAAATATTATGCATTACACTAACTATATATAGTTATTATCCATTTTGATTATTATTAATTTATTAATCATTGTTGAACAAACACATAGCTATATAATTATCAGTTCATTAATTACTGTTTAATTGACGACCTATTTATTATTATAATTCCTATTATTTATTTAAATTATTTTGTTAATAATTATTAATTTACTTATTAATTATTGATTATCAATTATTTATTTAATTATTAAAAATGATTAAATTGACAATAATTAAAATTCAAACAAAACATGAATCTATTAATTACTCGTGAGTAAATGAGAAGAAAAGGAAGATGAATAATTGGTTTATTGAATTTTATTATTTATTACATAGAGGGAGAGGAGTTTTATTAAACAAATTGGTTACATGGGGAAAAATTTTACAAAGAGAATGAGCGATATTGTGAATGTAATTTAAAATTAAAAAAAATTCTGAAAATATAATTCTGTGAATAAGCTCGTCCACAGAATAATAATAAATAACAACAAAATTTTGTAAAAATAATTTTAAAAAAAAGTTTACAAAAATTAGCTTAAGAAAAATATTATTTTTTCTTCTAAATTGTTTGTCACAGGTTTCAATAAACAAAAGTTATAATTAATTCCAATTTAGATACAAAAAAATTATATTCGTTTCACAACTCAATAGAAATTTATTTGCAATAAATAAGTTTCTTTGGTTCAAATCATTTTGTATTTTATTTTATTTCTTATAATTAAATTTCTATGATTTAATTTTCTTAGTTCAAATAAATTTTTCTGACTGAAATAAATTTAAAAAAAATATTTGTTACAAAAATATTTCTCTGGTTAAAATAAACTTTATTTGTTACAAATAAATTTTTTTAGTTCGAATTCACTTTATTTTGTACATATAGAAATAAATTGTATTTGCTTCAAATAAACTTTTATTTATCATGAAAATTTATTTGAACTAAGAAAATAATGACAAAGAAAATTTATTGAAACCGAGAAAATTTACTTACAACAAATAGAATTATCCTTTGAGCAAAAATAACTTTTTTCTTTGAATCAAGAAATTTTTTTCAACAAATATTTTATTTAAACCAAGAAAGTTATAGCAAAGAAAATTTATTGAAACCAAGAATATTTGTTATAAATAAATATTCTTGGTTTCAATAAATTTTCTTTGTTAATTTATTTAAACCAAGAAAGTTATAACAAAGAAAATTTATTGAAACCAAGAATATTTATTTATAACAAATATTCTTGGTTTCAATTTCTTGATTCAAAGAAAAAAGTTATTTTTGCTCAAAGGATAATTTCATTTGTTATAAGTAAATTTTCTCGGTTCCAATAAATTTTCTTTGTCATTATTTTCTAAGTTCAAATAAATATTTGTAAACAAAGTTTGTAATGGTTCAAATAAAAATGTTATTTTCGCTCAACGAAAAATTTTATTTGCTATAAATAAATATTCTTGGTTCCAATAAATTTTTCTGGTTCAAATAAATATTTGTAAAAAAAATTTAATTGTCTCGAATAAAAAGCGTTTTTTTGCACAAAGAAAAATTTAATTATAAATAAATTTTCTTGGTTCCAATAAATTGTTCTTCTTACAATTTTCTTGGTTGAAACAAATTTTTCTGATTCAGAGAAATATTTGTTTAAAAAAATTGTCTTTCGTTCGAATAAATTGTATTTAATTCGAATAAATAAAGAAAATTTTTACTTGAAGTAAATAATAAAGTGAAAAGCTCTGTAGAATAAAAAAAAAGTAAAAAAATTCAAATAACAATTTTCAATGTCAATTTTAAATTTACAGCACATCTTAAAACACAGCTCGAAGATTACATGATGAATTATCCGAAAGTGAAGATTGTCAGAGCCGAGAAGCGTGAGGGTTTAATTAGAGCACGACTTTTGGGTGCTAAAAAGGCGAATGCTTCGGTTTTGACGTACTTGGACAGTCACTGTGAATGTACAGAAGGTTGGCTGGAACCGCTTTTGGATAGAATTGCACGTGATCCTACAACTGTGGTTTGTCCAGTTATTGACGTTATTGATGATACCACTTTGGAGTACCACTGGAGAGATTCCGGTGGTGTTAATGTTGGTGGATTTGATTGGAATCTTCAGGTAAATTAATTTAACTAAATCAATTTTGCATTCAAAACAATGTTTCAAGTTTCATTTTTTTTTCAATATTGTTTTCCAATTTTTCACGCTATTTCATTGTTATATTATCTTTGCGGGAAATATAACACATACTTTGAGTATTTAATTTTATACGTAGATTTAATGATTTTTATCCCAAGTACTTTTTATTGGAAATAATATTAATATAAGTGAGAAATTAATTTTTCAAATTATTTTTTAATTGTTTGTTAATTATCTTTCCATTATTTATTTTTCATATTTTTTAAATTTATTTATTATTATTTAAATTTATTTTAAAAATTTTCTTTTAATTATTTTTCTATTCATTTTCTAACATTTATGGAAAGGAATTAATTTTCTAACTTAACGAAACAAATATTTTTTAATGAAGTTCAAATTTTAACGAATTATAAAAAAAATGGTCGTTTATTAGAACGTTCACCTCTTTAGGGACTTTAGCTAATAGGAATTAATGAATATTTTTTTGAAACAACTTAAATTGATTAATAAATTTTTTAAAAAGCTTCTTGAAAAAATTTATTAGTAGAGATTTTTATTTATTCAAATATAGATAGTAAATTAATAAATGATGTGATAGGCGATTTTTTTGAAAATTAAATTATACTTGTATAAATAAATACTTTGCTCCTAGAAAATATTATTATTTGCAAATAAAATAAATATTAAATTTTCACTTGATTATTAAGTTTAGTGTATTAATAAATTTGAAAAAAATCACACTCAAATATTAAATTTTTTTGCAAAATTTACGTCAGTTGAGTTCACAGAATTTATAATCAACGATTTAGAAAATAACATATTTTTTTATTTAAATTTAAAAAGAAATTTGCATAAACAATAATTCCTATAGTTTTTTATCAATAATTTACAAAAATTTTATTGTTTATGGCGAAAAAAATGTTTATTTTTCTTTCAATCGTTTATCATAAATACGTTGTGAATTCAACGGACGGAATAAATTATTATTAATGTAATTTATTTATTTATTTACACTGAAAAAAATCTATTTTCATAGTTTAGAGTTTTAAATAAAGTTTACAAATTAACAAAGACAATTAAATAATTAACGCAAAAATATAAAATGCAATAAAAATAATTATTTTTAATTGAGAACAATTTTGATTAATATTTGTTACTATAAAAAATGAAGAAAGAAAAGCAGGTTTCTATTTTATTTATTTTTAGTATTACAGTATTTGTAACAAAAAAAAATTGAAAAAATAACTTTGTTTCCTGTTTTTTGCAGTTTAATTGGCACGCAATACCGGAGCGAGAGAAAAAAAGACACAAAAATTCAGCGGAGCCTGTTTGGTCACCAACAATGGCTGGTGGCTTATTCGCAATAGACAAGGAATTTTTTGTAAAGTTAGGCACATATGATAGCGGATTTGATATTTGGGGAGGCGAGAATTTAGAATTGTCATTCAAAACTTGGATGTGCGGAGGTAATTAATTCTTCACTGTACAAAATACATTTTTGAAATCGTTTTTTTTTCTCTTTTTTGTTTATTTCTTTTTTTTCCTCTTTTTATTTTTTTTCTCAATTTATTTTTCTAATTTTGATTTTAGGTATTTCAATTTATTTTTTCTCATTTCGTTTTTTACATTTGGCTTTTTTTCACCTTTTGTTTCTTTTTTTCATTTCCTTTTTTAATTCTCTCTTTTTGTTTTTTTTCTTTTTTTGTTTTTCTCTTTGATTTATTTTTAATTTCGTTTTCTATTCTATATTTCTTTATTATCTCGATTTGCTTTTATTATCTTTTTGTATGTTTTTTCTTTTTTGTTTATTTCTCTTTTTTTACTGTTTTTATTTTTTCTCAATTTATTTTTCTAATTTTGATTTTATCTCAATTTATTTTTTGTCATTTCGTTGTTTAACATTTGGCTTTTTTCTTTTTGTTTTTTCTTATTTCGTTTTTTCCCTTTTTTTATTCTGTCATTTTGCTTCTTTTCTTTTTTTTCTTTTTCTCACTTTGTTTTTTTAAATTTCGTTTTCTATTCTAAATTTCTTTATTTTCTCATCTTGCTTTTATTCTTTTTTGTATATTTTTTTTGTTTATTTTTCTGATTTTGTTTTTTAAACTTTTTTTTGTTTATTTTTCTTATTTCATTGTTTCCTTTTTTGTTTATTTTTCACATTTAGTTTTTTTTTATTTCCTTTTCTTTATTCTCTTATTTTGCTTTTTTTGTTTCTCTCACTTTTTTTAAATTTCGTTTTCTTTTCCCCATTTCTTTATTTTCTCATTTTACTTTTATTCTCTTTTTGTTTGTTTTTCTCATTTCGTTTATGTTTCACGATTTCTTTTTTTCTCTTTTGGTTTAGTTTTCTGATTTTTTTTTAATTTTGTTCTCTTTTTGTTTATTTTCCTGATTTTAGTTTCTTAAGCAAGAGAAAAAAAATAAACAAAAAAAGAACAAATTCTTTTTTTATTTATTTTTCTTACTTCGTTTTTTTCTCTTTTTGTTTAGTCTTTCCTTTTTGTATTTTCCTCTTATTGTTTATTTTTTCTTATATATTTTTTCACTTTGTTTTTTTCTCCTTTCAATTTTTTTCTCATTTTGTGTTTTTTACTTTTCGTTTATTTTTACCGTTTTGTATTTTTTTCTCTTCTTCTTGATTGTTCCCTTTTTGTTTATTTTTCTCATTTTATTTTTTTTCTCATTTTACTTTTTTCTCATTTTATTTCTTATCTTATTTTGTTTATTTTTCATTCACTTTCGTTTCAATTGGAAGAAAGTTTCTTTTTATCTAATTGGACGTGTTGACTTATATAAAAGAAGATTTTACGATCTTGTGTTCTTGTGGATTTTAGGTACTCTAGAGATCTTGCCTTGCTCGCACGTAGGTCACATCTTCAGAAAGCGTTCACCGTACAAGTGGCGTAGTGGCGTGAACGTGCTCAAGAGGAACAGTATAAGACTGAGTGAAGTGTGGCTGGACGAGTATGCCAAATACTACTATCAGAGGATAGGTCACGACAAAGTGAGTACCTCAAATGATACTCATCGCTTTCAACCTACTTTTTATCCTTACTGCAAGAAAAAAAATCACACCCTTATCTGTATATAGTTAAAACGGAATCTCTAAAAAGAAACTTTTATTTAGAAAAAAAAAATTTTGTCACGAAAAATATAATGTGGAAAAAATATTCTCAAAAAGAAGATTTAATTACTTTTTATAAATAATAATAAAAGTAAAGGAAATAAATAATTGCTCTCGAAAAAAGAATAATTATTCTCATAAAGAGAAAAATAGAAATATAATTTTTTTGTGAAAGAAAAAAAAGGAAGAAAATAGGAGAATAAATTGCAGTGAAGAAGACATTAATTTTGCAATTATTCTGAGAATAGCTTTTTATTCAAATGGATAATAAATCGAAGATAAAAATGTTTAAATTTTCGAAAAGTAACAAAGAGAACGATATCGTGAAGGCGCACCGTAAAAACCTCATAAATGAGGCGACGTGTGCTCTGTATGCTGAATTTTCCCAAGGTAGTCCTCCAGTCATCGAGTTTAATAGGGACATAATTCCGATTTCAATTCCATATCTAAAGTTGGAGGATGTCTCAGCTATTCGCTCTGATTTCCCTCTGAAAAGTTCTTTCTTCGTGCATTCGATATTTACTTATATAATGACATCCACTTTTTTCTCTCATATCGTACAAACTTTTGCCAAAAATATATTTCCCATGCTGATTTTCAATATTTTACTAAAGAATACTTTAGAAATACTTACTTTATATACTAGAATACTAGAATTATTTCTAGATTTCAAATACAAGTGCACTTATCCTCTTAGTTTATTTTACAAAAAAATTTATATTTCTATATTATTTTTTTACGTCGGTTTCAACGAAATATTTTTCACACCACAAGCAAAAAAATATTTTGTATAGAAATTTTTCTATCATTAATTATTTATCGAAAAACTGTGGGAAAACATTTTTTTATAAAAAAATAAAGATAAAAATGTAAAACGTTAAAAAGAATGTTAAGTGACAAAAAATCCAAATATTTAAAAAATTCTAACGTTCAAATGAACGAAATATTTTTTGGTATTAAAATATTTGCGAAAATTATTCATTAAAATAAAAATGAAAAACAGATTAAATTTTTTTAAAACCATTTAAACGATTTTTGAGTAGATGATTCAATTTTATTATAATTTTTTAATTTGAATCAAATGGTAATTTTTTGTTACTTTTTCTAATTTGTGATTTGATCTATAAAAAACATACTGATTAAATTTTCAGCTAAGAAAAAATGTTTCTTTTTAATTTTTTTACTGGGAAAAAAAAATTATTTGGTTCAAATGACCAATTAGTTTTCTACTAGAAAATAAATATTAACTTGAATTGAATAATTTTGATTTAAGTCAATTAAATCGTATTGTATTGTGCTGTTGAAACATTATTTTCCTTCTCTCAGAAAATAAAAAATTTTAATTCATAATTTTTTGAAATACATTTTTGTAATATTTAATACAAATTACAAATACGAAATACGCACAGGAAATAAAAATTCTCATTCTATTTTATATGTAAAAAATATAAATATATTTTTCTAGTGTTTAACTTTGATGCGTACAATAAAGATCTCTTTTGCTTATCTACCACAACATATTGTTCAATATTTTTAAAATTCCATGTATATACTTGCATTATAATCGACAAAAATTTGACTTTCCTTTGAAGATTTACTTTGATATTTATATTAAATTATGGGTAAGACTGCAAAATTTCAACAGTATCATCAGACCATTATGCAAACAGATATTTGAGAATTTCCATATTTTATAGAATATATTGAGAAATTTTGAAAGTAATCTCAAATATAAATGAATATTCATTTTTTATTATTTTAAATAAATTGTACTTTAGGGAAATCAAATTATAATAAATACCAATTATTAATATTTATTATATTTACTATGATTTTAAATTAATTTATTATTTATTATGAATATGCATCATTTCCGGATACTATAACTAATTATTTATAATGAGACATGGCAAACTATTTCTTGTTCAAAATTGACACAAATAATTGTTGTTCTTTCTGTATTTTCTGCAACGAATTTAATTTTATATAAAAATAATAATAATTGAATTTTTGAAAGAATTTTTTTTTATTTTTAAAAAGTAATTGAATTTTTTGCGACAATTTAATTTATTAAATTTTAAAGATATTTATTTTACTATAATCTTTGATAAAAATGAATTTTATCTGTAAATAAATGAAAAAAAATTCTATTTTCACTAATAATTTTAACATTTAATTTGTTTTTTTAAAGGGTAATTATGGTGATGTCTCCGAACGAAAAGCTTTAAGAAGAAAACTGGGCTGCAAACCGTTTAAATGGTATTTGGACAATGTCTACCCGGAATTGTTCATTCCAGGGGAAGCAGTAGCATCGGGCGAGGTAAGAACAAAGCTAATTGTATATTTTCTTTTAACGATATTCCAGATTGCCGCCCAACTGGTATTTCTTCGCTTTTGTAATCAGCACCGAGAGAAAATTTTTTTTTCCAGAAGATTTCAGAAATGTCACACTCTGCAACTATTTAATTTAAATATTTATTTCCCTCCCTCCATTAATTGAAAGACTCTTTCATAAATACGTAGTATTTTTTTTATTTCGATTTTGTATTTGAATAAATAAATTATATTTGATTTAAATACAATTTTTCTCTGGGTGTACATCTATCTAAAGTGCAACTGCAAATACTTCTATCCAAGAGTGGGAAAAAATATTGCCCAAGAATATTTCAGTCATCTCACTGAGATGAAATAAAATTTCTTCACTCACTAATGAATGTTTATTAAGAATTTAATTTCTAGAACTCCTCGAAGCTTTATAAAATAGCATTAAAATTAAATAAATCCTTTCAAGAGGTGAGTGACTTCAAAAGACATTTTGAAAAATGTTAAATATTTACTGCGACGAAGAATTTATGTCAATTAAAGAGTTGTTTTTTTTAATTTCAAATGATTTAAATTTGAATAGACACACAACACTGAAAGTGGCAAGCAAAAATCTTAGTTACCGCTAACAATCACAGTTTGAAAGCCTAACTGCCTCATACCTTGAATTGCGATGCTTGTATCTATTGTATTCACGTGTCACAGTCGATTGTTAGAAGCAGAGACGATGATTAGTGGCGACGAGTTTGCCGAGGAAACAATGCCTTTGACTGGGAAACAATACTCAACCACTGCCGGAGGAAATTCATCTCGATCAGTTCAATCGTTTGGCTTCCGATGGAAAATCTATTCCTTTATGTTCTTCTGCTTTTATTTTTTCACCTCGCAATTTTCAACTCTTTACCAAAAATATTTCTTTTCATTTTCCTTTTAATTTCATTTTTCTTTACACTTTGCTGAAATTGTCTTTTTTTCCTACGGCAAAAATTGTTTTCAAATTGAATTTTTTTTAAGATGAATATATTTATTTATTTAGAATTATCTATTCAATATTTCTGAGTTAACCCACAGTTCAGGAAAATTAGGGAAATTTTATAAAAGTACTGAAAAAATATCAATTTTCTAGAATATCTGCAATAAATAAATTCTTGTCATGAATTTTCTTACAATTTCTTTAAAAAAAGGAATTAAAATCTTGCGCTGAATTTTAATACTTTTTCTTTTAAATAATTCATTTCCTGAGAATAATTTTACTATATTTACGAAAATAATTGAATTCTACTAAAGAATTTTATTACTATTTTTTTAGAAGAATTTTTATACAATTCTTGAAAATCATTGAAATCCTGCGAAAAATGTTTTTATTTTTAAAAGTGATTGAACTCTTGCAAGAAAAATTATTGTAATTTTTGAAAACAGGTAAAAATTTACTCAGTAACTTTATTTTTATAAATTATAAAATTCCGGAGAAAATTGATTTATGAAAATAATTTAACTCTTCTGAACAATTTTATTACTTCTAAACTGAATTTCTAACAAGAATTTTATTAGTGTGACAAATAAAAGTAATGCTTTTAAAGAATTTTTATAATTCAATTTTATAATTGAATTCGTACAAAAATTTAATTATAAAAATAAAGAAATTCTTATAACGAATTTTATTACTTTTATTTATTTTATTACGAATAATTTTATTATTATTTTTGAAAATAATTTAATTTTTTCCAGAAATTTTATTACTTATGAAAGTAATGAAATATTTGGGAATAATTCCATTTGAATTTTTTAAATATAATAATTAAATTCTTGTAAATCATTTTATTAAAATCTTTTAAAATAATTGTAATCATACGCAGAGTATAATTTTTTATAAAAATAATTGAATTTTTGGGAATAATAAACAGTATTAACTGTTTATGAGAATAATAATTTAATTTTTGGAAAAAATTTTATTGTTTTTTGAAGTAATTGAACTTTATAAAAGAATTTTATTTTTTTCTTAGTAATTGAATTTTTGCCACAAAAATATTCAATTTTTTTTAATATTTAAATTTTTAAGACGGATTTTTTTGCAATTCCTAAAAATAATTAAATTTCTACGAAGAATTTTATTATTTATAAAATACTGAAAATAATTGAATTTCTGGAAATAATGTTTTTGATTTTAAGAAATAATTGAATTGTTACGAAAAATTCATTAAAGCTTTTGAAACTAATTGAAATTTAGCGAAGAATAATATTAAAATTTTTAAAAATAACTGACTTCTTATAAAGAATTTTATTACAATTTTCTAAAATAATTGAAAACTTACTCAGAATTTTATTATATTTGAAAATTATGGAATTCTTACGAAAATTTTTTTACGAAAATAATTGAATTCTACTGAAGAGTTTTATTATTTTAAAACATAATTCTTGAAAAGGTTTTTATTATCTTTGAAAATTCGTGAATTCCTTCAAAGAATTTTTGTTATTGTTAAATATAATTGAATTTTTGCTAAGACTTCTGTTGCTATTCTGTTTAGAATTTAATTGTTTTTGAGATTAATTAAATTTATACAAAGAATTTTTTAATTTATAAAAATAATCTAATTGTTGAGATAAGAATTTAATTAAAATGTCTTGTAAATAAAACTTTCGAATCTGAAATTAGTCAAAGATTAAAGTTGATATTTAATAGAACAAAATTTTGTATTTTCTTTATAATATTAAATTGAAGACTGCGTAAGTTTTGCTTGTTAATAGTAATTAAATATTTGAAAAATTATTGAAGTTTTAAAGAATGTTATTTGAAATTCGAAAAGAATTAAATTTTTGCTCTCTGCGTATACTTTCGAAAAAATGGAAAAAATTATTCCTAATTATTTTGTGGATTGGAGGAAATTATATATAAGTTTAAGGAGATAAATCTCAAGCATCGGTTGTTTATTGAAAACATGACTTTGTCCTTATCGGCAGATAAAGACGATGATGGCTCAGTTATTTGAGGAAATAAAACCTTTTCGGTCATCCGGAAATCGTATTTGTCGAGTTCTCGACGGCACGTAGTTGCAATATGTACTGCTCGAATTATTCACGGCAGTGTACGGTTTCCGAGCTGGTAGCAGGGTTTTGTGCGACCTATAAATTTCCAACAGTGTGGGGGAGGTTTTTACGTGATTTAGCCAATGGCGTGAAAAAAAAAATCAACACACTGGTCGTCCAAAGGTATATGTGCGTGTGCGAAAAGAAGAGAGAAAAAAAGCATGACTGCACGTAGGTGAAAGTGATGAAGACGTGTAGAGAAAAGTTTTCAGAGAAGGAGCGCGCGCAAAATAAACCGACAACATAGAGAAATGGAAGGTGGAAATAACGTGAAAATATAAGTTTACAATGCCTGCTAGTGCGCAGACTGAAATTGTTATTTTACATGTGGCACGGTTGTGTTTTAAAGTGAGCGGCGTAAAATGCTCTCCTTCTCGGCAAAAATGCCTGCTCATTCGTCAGAGAATTCTCTCTCCTTCACCTAGCAGCAGACGGTGAAACGATTTTTATTTACTTATTTCTTTTTTCCTCCCCCAACAGCAGCTTGCGCTTCAAAGAATTTATCACTGAATCTTTACGTTTGCTTCAGTTCATGAAACAAACTCAATTCAAGAACAAAATTTCTAGAAGAAGATATATATATTCACTGAAATTCATCAAGAAACATTGATCCGTTTCCTTTTTTGAAAATATACATTATTTTCCATCTGGGAATTAGAGAAAAGTCGTTAAATAACTATAATATCATTAATAATTATTAACTATAACAATAGACAAATTTCTTCATTCATTCTTTTTGTTCACATCTAAAGTTTTACTTTCGTGTATGCTTTTGTTTTTTTCCTCAGAAAATACAGTTTGACAAATCAAAAATATGCAGGTGTTTTTCATGATTTATATCATAAAATAATATTTGGAATTGGAAACTTAGTAAATTTAAAAAAAATTAATATTAACAAATAAATATTTTTTGCATGCGCTTTTTTTATAATAAATTTCGTCTGACTGATCTAAATTATAATATTTTTTCTTTATTTCTATAACTATAAAAAATATTAGAAAGTTGTTAATTGTTAAAAAATTACAATGAATCGGAAATATGTCCATTTTAAAAACAAAATTTTTATTTATGAATAAGAATATTGTTCACAAATTCATTCTTTTCTTTTGGGGAAAAAATTACATATTCCCGTTTCTTAATATTTTTGTCGAAAATTCTTAATTTTCAAAAGAAAATAATCTGCATCATTTCTATTTCTCAATTATAATCATTGCTTTCATAAAATTAAAAGTTTTTGAAAAATAAAGCAAAAAATATGTTTATAAATTCTATTTGTCAAATGTAAATTTGTCAATTGCAAATTTTAATTAAAAATGAAATTAATTACGAATTTCTTTAATCGTAAAATTATTGGAAAACATGAATAAAAAATATCAAATTCAAACCTTTTTAAAATTAAACGATTTATAAAAGTATTATCATTATTTTATATTATGAACATTGTGATAGTCACTTCACAATAATAAAAAAATATTAAAATATTAAAATTATTTTCATCATTTCAATTCAATTATTATTTTCTAGAATCATTACCTAAAATTCTTCTCTAAATCAACTGTTTGTAATAGTTTTTGAGAATGTTCTTTGAGAATTTTCAAATAATTGATAAGGAAATTTTTCTAAGAAATTATCAAAAACTTCTTACGGATTTAGAAAAATTACCATATTTGGAAGAATTTACACATAATTTAAAATTATTTTTAAAAAAATTAAATAAAACTTTAAAAAAAAATTCTTCACAATTGCTAGTTGAAAGTAAAGAAAATTTAAATTTTTAAATATTTTAATTTGAAACATTTTTTAATTTGTATTATATTTAACTATGAAAATAATTTTTTAAATGTTTGAGTACAATTTTATTAAAACGTTCAATTTTTTTGGGAAATTTATTAAAATAGTAGATATTGAAAATCATTGAAGTACAAAAAAATTTTGAGAATAATTGAATTTTTGAGAAGTATTTTATTATTTATAAAGATAATTGTGATTTTGATGAGAATTTTTCATCAAATTTGGAACATAATTTAACTTTTGGAATAAGAATTTTATTACTTTTGAAAATAATTTAATTTCTGCAATCATTTGTAACTTTTCAAAAATTAAATTTTTTTAAATGTTTTCAACTAAAATTTTTCTATAAATCCATTATTTTCTATTAATTAATTAAATACGTAATGACAAATTTAACTTATTTCAAGAAGAATTTGAATTATTAACATTTTGCAAAAAATCTAAGTTTTAAAAATTTCTAAGTAAATTGAATTAAAAATTGAAATTTTATAAAATTTCAAATTAAAACCTTTTCAAACTTACTTATTTATGAATATTATAATCGCAATTCTTTTAAAATTGAATTAATTTTGAAATATTTATGTAAAATATTCATAAAATAATTTCTAAGTCATTATTTTATGATAGTTGTTCGAGAATTAGTTATTTATAGTGAAAGTTATTTAAAATGACATTATTGTCAGAAATAGAAAAATTGGTGTTTTTGTATTAGAATTTTCATGATGATTTCATAGTTTATGAGTCAATCAAAAAAGACCAAAATTCAGAATTTTTTCGTATGAATTATAAATATTAAATTTTTTCTAGTACTTTGTAATTTTTGTAGTTATTAATCCATATTCCGAATCATATTTTATATTTATGAAAAAAATGATAACAAATTTTTAAATTGGTAATTTTATTTAAAAAAGTATGTAAGATGTTAGCCGCGCGAATTGTTGCTGGTTCTGATTTAAGCAAAATAAACTTGTTAGTTTGTCAATAATGATCATTATATTTACCAACAAATACATCTGTCATTTTTATGGATTCCAGGGAGAAACAAGAACGATCTCGATGTTCTCGCGTTATTCCGGAAATCTCATGAAATTCAAAAATATTCAACAGATTTGATTCAAGTCCCTAGACGAGGGTACGACGATAAATGGGGTTTGACAATAAACGTTCGTACACGTCAACTGCTACCAGCCTCGGCACTCTCACGGCAAATTGACTAACACCAATGCTTTTATTTTTTAACCAAAACAAAGAGCGCTGAGAAGAGTACCTGTCATAGAGGGGAAAAAAGTATAAATGCAAAGGGGAAAAATGAAGAAGAATTAAAATTGATTGCCAAAAATTCCAGAGACGAAATTATATTTTAGATCAATTTTCATTTTAATACAATTCTTCGCAATAATTTCATTACTTTTATAAAGAATAGAATTCATCAGTTTTATAAAAAATGAAATTCCTCGTAGGAATTCAATTATTTTCGAAACAATAATTTTATGTCCAGGATTTCAATTATTTTCAAGAATAGCAATAGAATTCGTCACAAAAATTAAATTATTTTCAAGAATGTAATAATTTTTCGCAAGAATTCAATTATTTTGAGAAATAACAAAAATTCTACGAAGGCATTCAATTATTTCAAAAAATGAAAAAAATTCTATTCACAAATTCAATATTATCGGCAGATAAATAATTTCATTATTTGTAGGAATTGAAATATAAAATAATAAAATTTTTCACAAGAATTAAATTTTTTTTAAATAGTAAAATTCTTTGCAGAAAGAATGTTGATCAGCTTTAAATTATTTTCCATATTTGTAAAAATATTCTCCTGAATTTAATTATTTTTATGAATAATATAAAATTTTCACAGGAATTTAATTATATTAATGAATTGCAAAAATATAAAATTTTCAAGAATTCAATTATTTTTAATTGTATTGAGATCTGACTGTTTGTTCAAAAATTGCAATAGAATTCTTCACAAAAAATCAATTATTTTCATAATTAATAGAATTCTTGAGAGGAATTCAATTTTTTATAATTTTACAATTATTTTAAATAATTGCAGAAGTATTTTACTCCTGAGTTCAATTATTTCAATGAATAATAAAATTCTTCTCAAGAATTAAATTATTTTCATAATTGTAATTTAAATATCTAATAAATAAGTTATTAGAATTTTATATAATTTTATTTCAAATTCTAAAAAATTTGTCTTCTGAAAAACTTTAATTCAATTCTTTAAAGTCACTTAAATTAATAAATCATATTAAAGGGAACAATTTAATTTCAATTTTTAAAAATAATTGAATTTACTTGCAGAATTTTGTAGTTCTAATGTAATTAACTCTCTAAATTTGAATTAGTGAAAATGTTTACTAATTTAAATTAGCCACTACATTTTTTAAAAATAATAATAACAAATTATAACAAATTTGTTTTCTCAAATAATTGAAACTTGTCATGAATTTTATTAAAATTCCTTGAAATAAAGGAAG
Source organism: Leptopilina myrica (nomen nudum) (assembly GCA_032872475.1). Classification (NCBI taxonomy): domain Eukaryota; kingdom Metazoa; phylum Arthropoda; class Insecta; order Hymenoptera; family Figitidae; genus Leptopilina; species Leptopilina myrica (nomen nudum). Next base: position 8,580,858 of record CM065460.1, read on the forward strand.
GTCTGGGAAGAATTTTGATACTTATCAAGATAAAATAAGATGCGAAATTTAATTATTTTCAAAATTCAAAAAAATTAATTATTCAAATAATATTCGAATTTTTAAAAATATTTTCATGAATAGTAAAATTTTATACTAGATTCAATTATTTTCTAAAAGAATAAAATTTTTAGGTATAATAATTATAATTAAATTCACAGAAATTCAATTATTTTTATAAATCATGAAATTATTGACAGAAATTCAATTATAAAATAACAAAATTCTTCATGAGATTTCAATTATTTTTATATATAGTAAAATTCTTGTCTAGGATTTAGTTATTCTCAAATGTATTAAAATTTGACTGGAATTAAATTATTCTTAAAAATTGCAATAGAATTCTGAATAAAAATCAATTCTTTTCATAATTAATAATTCTTTGCAGAAATTTAATTATTTTTAATAAATGCAGCATTAACATTCTACTCTAGAATTCAATTGGATTTTTAATAATCAAATTTTTTAGAAGAATTTGAAAGGAAAATCAATTATTTTTAAAAATTATAATAGAATTCTTTTAAAAAATTCAATTATTTTAATGAATATAATATAATTTTTCATTGGAATTCGATTATTTTCCAAAGCTGCTATCAAATGTTTCGTTGAAATTTAATTATTTTTAAAAGTAATAAATTTCAGGCAGCAATTTATTTAAGTTTGAATTCTTAAATAGAAGTGTTTAAAATTTTTTAAATATTTGTTTTCTGGTAAATATTAATTTAATTATTAAAAGTCACTCAACTATTAATAAAAAATTCAGACGAATAACTTTATTTCGATTCTTGAAAATAATTGAATTTCCATGCAGAATATTATTATTTTTTAAAGTTATTGAATTCTAGCGAAGAATTTTAATGGAATTTTTAAAGTAATTGAAATTCTGCGATTATATTTATTATATTTAGGGAAATAATTTAGCTTTTTAAAAAGGACTTTTATTATTTACGAAAATCAGAATGATTAAAATTTTTGAAATGTCGGAGTTCTTAAAAAAAGTCAATTTCAAATGAATTTATTAAAAAGTGAAGTTCTCTAAAAATTCAAATTGAAACTATTTGTAATTAATTTATTTATTAATATTGACAACGTTATTCTTGTAAGCTTTAATTATGGTGATTCAAAAGTTTTTATTGAGAAAAATATTGTGTAAAAGAATTGAATGTTAGGAAAATGTTTCTGGACACCAAAAACCAGATATTTTGCAGCAATTCTCGAAATTTGATATTTTTCCAGTACATTTGATAAAATCCTCCCAATTTTCCTGATTTCTCCTAACCGATTTAATTTTCCCATGACTTCTCCCCTCCTCGCACCTGTGGCCACCCTATGTATGTACTATATAGTCATTGGCTTTAAGCTACGTATATATTCAGAAAGAGTCTTTTAAATGTAAACTTTTCACCCAGTTTTCAGTTCTGCAATTAAAAAATTAATTTACAGAAAGAAAAAGTAACTTTTTAAACTTTTGCATGATACCAAATTCAAAAGTTTGTTTCAGCATCAAAGGCTTCCACGTTCCTCTGCCATCAAGTTTTTTCACAGCAATCTACATCCATTGGAATTCTCATATGTCCTAAAAGCCCTGGAGTGTCATTTGGTTTTAATCAATTTTTTTTCTCTACCCTAGCAACATCACTCGACCATTTGGAATTTTAAGGGGAAAACGTTGGATGATTTTTTTAGCACTTTCAATGGACTTTTATGTATAATAGAACGCGCATATTTGGATTAGACTCACAGACTGTAAACTTTTATGTTATTTTGCATGTGCGCTATAGCCTTAAACCGCAGATACAGCGTTCGCATTGGGTAAAATCAAAACTTTTCCAAGAGAGCAGTCGTCAGCCGAAACATCGTTATCTCACACAAGCATAAACTATGCTCTCTCTCCCTTCCTCTCTCTGTGTATATATTTGTGAAAATGTAACAGTGTGCGGGTGGTTCGTCAGAAACAACCACAATGTCCGTTTTCGATTTTTTACTGCTCATTTGAAAAATGGAAAGTGCACTGTCGATGGTTTACCCCCGAAAAAAGGAAAAAAGAATGAGAGGAGAGGAGAAAAAGAGAAAATGAAAAGAGCGTATGGAGAGATATGGAGGAGTCACGTTTTGGAGTTTGCTCGTTAATATTGCTTTTGACTCAACTTAAAATTGCGCTCGTTACATATCATAAATTTTGTTTGAAAAATTAAAAGTATTACATTTTTTTGATTTTCTCATAATAATCTATTCTAAAATGTCATTTAAAATCTTCTATAAAATCTCTACAAAATTTCAATTATTTTTATAAATAATAAAATACTTCCGAAGAATTATCTTTTATAATAATAATTCGTTATGTTCCCCAAATCTGTTCGCAGTTTGAAATTAGTTGATGTTTGCTTTTTTGATTCCCAACTTTTTTTTATAAATAGTTCTTCTCATTTTTTTCAATTTTATACAATTAATGGCATAAAAATTATTCAAATTCTTGCAAAGAATATATTACAATTTATAATTGTGACGCGCTCCGAAGAAAGGTACCTAAGAAGCAAACGATTTGTAGGTTAGGGTCGTGTTAGATTTCTCTTGATTAAAAGTTTATTTTTAATTATTTTAATTTGAAACCAATTTTTATTAAATATTTTGAATATAATGAAAACTTGAAGATAAATTAATTTTTATTAATATTTGATTTCCTTTCTGTATTTTTACTTGAAAAATTAAAAACATAACCTCAAATTTTTTGCTTCTTAGTTACCTTTCTTCGGAGCGTGACACAATTAATTATTAGAAGTTTGGAAAATAAATGAATTTTTTCGAAAAATGTCATTAAAAATTGGAAAAAATATTACTGAATCATTTAATGAAATTTTATTTAAAAAGTTGTCATAATAACATTTTTATAAACACATTGTGTCATTTTTTAATTTTTAAAGAAAATAATTTAATATTTTACAAGAATTTTCCTAAAAGTTTGAAAGATAATTGAATTTTTAAAATATATTTTACAGACAATATTTTAAAAAAATTGAATTTTTTAGATTAAATGACCATTAGAATATTATTTTTAAGAGAATTGAATTTTTGAAAAAACAATAATTGACATAATCTGTCTTCGACTAAAGTTAGTGTTATTTTATTCCAATCTTTTGTTTTATACTTTAAATTGTCATGTGACAAGTTTGACAAGTAATTTGTAAATACTAAAATAAGTGAAATAAGAAAATTTAACCACAATTTAAAAAACCCAATTAAATGGTACAGTTGCAATTTTTTAAAATAATCAATTATTCAATGAATTTATTTTTGTATTAAAATATTTAAATTTTGATAAGAATTGATTGAAAAAAAATTTTAGTTCAAATTTTAGAAAATAATTAAAAGTGTTAAAGTTGGAATTCTTTAGAAATAATTAAATTTCAATAAATTTTTTAAATTCAATCATTAAAATTCTAATTGCTGTAAAAGTATCTTAATATTCAAATATAAAAGATTATTAATTTGTTAGCTTCCTTTAAAATTAAAAGTTTTGGAATAATATTATTCAAAAGTTCTAAAAAAATAATTGAATTTTGGAAGACTTGCAGTTCAAAATGTTTACAAAAATGTTACCAATGGTTTCACATTGTAAGTATTTCAAAATTTTAAGCAAAAAAAGAACAAAATAAGTATTTAAATATTTATTTTACAAAAATAATTGATATTTGAAAGATTTAATTCGGAAATTCTGCAAAAGTTTTAACTTAAATTTCTTGAAAATTTAAGGGAAGCAAAAATTTTAAAAATATTTTAATTTTTATTTCGCAGCAATTTAAGTATTTTCAATAATAGTAAACTTTTGTCAGAAATTTAGATAATAATTGAATATTAGAAGCACTATATCGTATGCATTTTTAGAAATAATTAAATTGTGAAAAGGTTCCGATTTAAAATCTTTAAAAATTTGATTTTTTCAAACTTATAACTAACAAGTCTGCGTCGAATTATTTTTTTCTGTAATTTTAAATGATTTTTTGTAATCTTTGAAGTTTTTATTTCCTAATAATATATTTTTATTAAAGACTTTCGAAATAATCAACATTTTTGCAAATCTTTAATTCCTATTGAAAAATAATAATGATAAAATATTTATTTTAAATAAAACTATAGATGTTTTGAAATAATTTTGCAATCAAAAGAAATATAGAACAACATAAAAACCATCATGAAAATCAATATATAAAATTTGAAGTTAAATTTAATTTTTTAGTTTCAATTAATTTTATCAATCTCAATTTCAATCATTTCAAACTTCAATTTAGATATTTTATTATTTATTTTTGTTGTAGGATCTATTAACAAAATATCGGAAAAACTGTTTTTCTTACTTTTGTTAAAAATAGTTTTTGTAAAATAGATATACGTTTTAGATTAAAAAATCATATTAAAAAATATATTTTAATGATAATTGACAAATTATTTATTTGAATCAAATGGAGTTTTTCAGTTTATCTGAAAATTATAATTATAAATTATAAATTATAATTAATCGAATTCTTATTTACTCCGTAATTGTTAATTTTTATTAATACGAAATTGAAGGACCCATCAATTTATTTTGTACTTTTTAATTAACAGTTATGAAGAAAAAAATTAAACTAATCAAAATCTAAATAAATACAAATTACTTATTTTGTATATAAGTTTAGTTTATATATTTTTTTTGTCACACCTTTTTGTCACCTATTTTTAGAGAAAAAAATAATTCACTTTTTCACCTATTTCAAAGAAAAAAGGTACTGCAATCTCTGAGATTAAATATTTGTGACACTCCTATACTTTTACGCTCTTTTCATTAAAAATTTTTTGTAAATATAAAAAAAACTAGTATTAAGTATTTTATATCCAGTGGATGATCAATAAGCGGAGAAATTAAAAAAAAAATGTTCAAGGAATATATTCTTACGGAAATATTAAACTTAATTTTAAACATAGGAATAATTTAATTTGTAATATTTAATAATTTAATTTTATCAAATATGAGTCGTCGATATCTTAAAATATCACAAAATTTCTGCATTATAAATTTTATTTCCAAGAGAGAGAAAAATTACTGTCTGGCTTCAAATTTACTGCAACTGCTGATTTTCACATTACAATTGAATAAAGAACATGTGTCTGACTAAAGTGCACTTGAACTGAGATTCTAGAATTAAAAATAATCTAAAAAAGTTATGAAAGAAAAGTTTATTTCAATATCAGTAGTGGAAGTAAATTATAGGTCAGACACAAGTTTATTAAAACTTCTGCAGAGTGGAAGTTGGTAGTACTTGTGTTAGTTACAACACAAATAAGTAGTTAAAAAAATTATAGTCAGACAAAATATTTCTAAACTCCTGAAATATGAGAATTAGTAGTTTAAATAAAGTTTTTATTAGACCTTTGACTTTATTTTTATTTTTTATTCAAAGTTGACCAAGTTTAAAGTCATTTAGAAAGAAGCAGAAAAAGATTTAGTTTAAAAACTTTATAAAACCGTTTGCAATTCTTAAAAAAAGATTAGAAATTGATAAAAATGATTCCCGTTTTAGTAAAATAAGTCTTAAAAATTGCATTCTTTTAAAAATGTCTATAAAATGTATTGGCTGACTAAAATGTACTTGAACTACTGATTTTCAAATTGTAGGAGTATAAGGAAATTGTGGCTAACTTAAAATTTACTTTTACTACTGACTTTCAAATTCCAAGACTTTGTTTGCGATTCTTATAAAAATTTGATTTTTACATTTTAAAAAATGATTTTTTGAAGCAGTTTACAAAAATTATTAACAATATTAATTAATTCCTTAACAGTTCATGGTCTATATATGTCCACAAAAAGTCGTCACACCTTTATGTTTGTGGCCATATATGGGGCATTTCATGTCAAGTGATCAAGGTGGAGAAAAATTTTTCTCCAATCGTAGCAAAACTTGGGGCTTTTGTAGTACTTATAGATAGTAATTTTTCGTAAAAATATTTTTTTACCTAGTCCAATATTTTCCGAGGGGGAGGGGGTTAAATTTTTGTGTTTTTCAGAACAATGCTTATTTCAATAATCTTTAACTGTTAGCAATTAAACATAAAAATTTAACAAAGTAGAAAACTCTTTTTTTCAATGTTTAAACATTCTAGTCCCACTTTACCATTTATATGTCCTTTTAGGAAAAAACCTCAGCTTTCGTTAACAAAAAAAAAAAAAATTGGGTCTTTCTCCTCCAAAAATTGAAATTTATTTCTAATTTTGATTTTTTTGGGTCAAAAAATTTTTTTTTAAATGCTTATTTCCAATCGAAAGAGCATGAAAAAATCTTCCCAAAATGTACTTTGTTAAATTTTTATGTTTAATTGCTAACAGTTAAAGATTATTGAGATAAGCATTGTTCTGAAAAACACAAAAATTTAACCCCCTCCCCCTCGGAAAATATTGGACTAGGTAAAAAAATATTTTTACGAAAAATTACTATCTATAAGTACTACAAAAGCCCCAAGTTTTGCTACGATTGGAGAAAAATTTTTCTCTACCTTGATCACTTGATCAAGAATTTAATTTATAATTTCTGAAAAAATTACCTTCTATGTAAAATTTTAATTAAACTTTTTTTTGACCTCTACTCTGTAAATTTAATTTAGTAAAAATGTTTATTAATTTGAATTAGTTACTGACTATTTGCTTTTGAACTAGTAAATCTCACACTGAAAGAAAACGTATATTAAATTTTGTAAAGTACTTTATAATTTGGGAAAAAGTGCAACAAACCGAACTTTTGATATAAAAAATACTAAACTTAAAAAAAATTTATGTGGAATAAATCTGGAATTTAGTAAAGTTTTATTACAATTTAATTAAAATTATTGATATTTGATATACCTAATTATTTTAAATGCCATATACATTTTTCAAATTAAAAAAGACTTTTACAAAATTTAATATACATTTTCTTTTAGGGTGGAATTTTTTTTAATAAAACTTTACTAAATTCCACATAAATTTTTTTAATGTTTAGTATTTTTTATATCAAAATCTCGGTTTGTTGCACTTTTTCCCAAAATTGTAAAATACTTTTACAAAATTTAATATACATTTTATTTCAGTGCACTAATAAATTAATAGAAATTACTATTTATTTAGTAAACTTTACTAATTCAAAAGCAAAAAGTCAGTCAGTAATTCAATCTAGAAAATATTTACTAATTCAGATTTAAAGAGTAAAATTTTACAAAAATTATGATCAATGATGGGAAAAAATTTTTTTAAGGTCAAAAAACAATTTTTTTTGTTCACAATTTGTTAATTTCTAAATCATTGATCAATAGGAATAATCAATAGGAGAAAACGACGACCTTCTAAGTCTTTAATTATTATAAACGTTGCGAACTACAAGAACGTGTATAATGAAAAAGAAACAAAATTTCACAGATGTGGAAATTTTATGTGTAATTTTAAAAATCGATGACTTTTACCACAGAGAGTCGCATTTACTCTTTGCTAAAATTTTTTATTATTCCTGTGTTAATTTAATCGGAAATAATTATTTATTTACAAATAAATAATTATTTATTAGCCTTTAGAAATTAAATAATTAACAAATAATATTAATAAATAATACTAATAATTAATTATTGTATTGTTTTTCGAATGACAGATTTTCAGGGTATATAGAAAAAATAATGATTTTTAATAAAATTCTATGTAAATAAATACAGATTCGTAATTTGGGTGAAGGAGGCAACACCTGTTTGGATTCGCCAGCTCGTAAGGCCGATTTACACAAACCGGCTGGACTGTATCCCTGCCACCGACAAGGCGGCAACCAGGTACAATAAAAAAAAAAAAAAAAAATATTCCCCAGAGCAATTGGTTGCCGATTAAACCCATCCCCAATGGCAGCAATGCTGTCGGCGGCTACTTATCGATCCTTGGAAAGCCGTGAATCGGTTGGAATTCAAATGGTGCTCGCGATAAAAGAGAGAATGACTAGTTTATTTAAATTGACGTGCTGATGCCAAAATGGGTGTTGCGAAAGATATTGCCTTTGATCGATATATCAGTTTATTATTTTCATTTTTGTTGCCCCGTTATTTCTTTGTCATGTATTCTCTTGTAAATTGATTGAAAGCTAATAGCTGTAATTAATCGCCCCCGACATATATTTCAATTGTTCTCAAATTACGAGATAATATTAAAAATGAATCAACGGGCATTTATTAAAACTATTATTCGTTTTCAATTGAAAATGTATTTTGCTTTCGTTTTTCTTCTTTTCTCTCCAATACACGATGGGGAAAATGAATTTCAAATGCGTCTTTAATTCCAAACGATTTACGACTTTTCAATAAGTAATCTTTATTTATGTGTAACTTAATATTTTTGTGTTTTTGCATGTGCAAATTGCTTTATTTGTGCGTTGTCTGTTTGTGTGTTTGTGTTTCGTAGTGCATAGTAAATTTGAAATGCAATTTTTGTGATGTGCCCTGTTTTTCTTTGTGAATGCATATAAACGAGAAAATAATATCATCAGCTCCTTGCTATGTGTACACTTTATAATCGGTGCGTCTCTGCTGAATTTTAATGCAGATAAGACAACTTACTAGTGGCGTGTGCATAGATTCGCCAGGAAAGCCAGAAGACCTACACCAACCGGTAGGCCTTTGGCCCTGTCACGGCCAGGGTGGCAATCAGGTACACGTTTTATAGTCTTCCGTTAAAAACAAAAAGTAACCTTGGTAGCATGCCTATTTAAATACGGTGATGGTATATTAGCAAAATGGAAGAAAATTCTCGTAATATAATGAAAAGTAAAAAAAAAGACCAGTTCTTTGGTTTCATGTTCCCTTATAGCAGGGTTGCCGCAGGTCAGTAAAATCAGGAAAAGTTAAATTTGTCAGGAAAAAGTCAGGGAATTTTATTATACTGAAAAAAATTAAATTTTTTAAATTCTCATAGAAAAATTCTAGTGTCTGTTTTATTTGACTCATAAATTATAAAGTTACCATGAATTCTATAACAAAACCTTCAGTTTCTTCTATTTCTGACAATAATTTCTTTTTGAATAATTTAATTCAACTAATCCAAACAACAAATCAAAAACTATATCAAAAAAATTAATTTAATGAAATAATTCATTATATAATAAATATAAAAATAGTTCATTAAAGAATTTTTTTGATATAGTACTTGAAAGAAAAACTTGAAATTTTTGAAAACTTCAGTTTTTAGTAAATTCATTCAATATTGAAATTTTTTTAAGAACTTAGTTTTTTCAAAAATTTTAATAATTCTGGTTTTTTTTAAATAATAAAAGTCTTTTTTTTAATTCAGTTATCATTTCCATAAATAATGAATATCATCGCAGAATTTCAAATTTCTTTCACAAATTCCATTAAAATTCTTCGCTAGAATTCAATAACTTTAAAAAATAATAATATTATGCACGGAAATTCAAATATTGTCAAAAAGTGAAATAAAATTACTCGCCTGAATAATTTACTGAAGTGAGTTTAAAAGAATTGAATTAAAATTTCTCAGAAACGGAATATTTTAAAAATTTTAAATAAAATTATTTAAAAGTTCAATAAATTCCAGCCTACAATTTATTACTTTTAAAAGTATTTAAATTTCAAAGAAAAAAATTATAGCAGGTTTAGAATCATCAAAATCAAACGAAAAATTGTGTTATTTATGAAGTAATGGAATTTTTTTTAAGAATACTATTGCAATTTTTAAAAATAATTAATTTCCTCTTCCAAATTTTATAATTTTTTAATATAATTAAAATTTACCAAACATTATTATTATTTGTATTTTTTTATGGTTTTAAAATAATTTTTCAATTAATATATTTGAAAATATAATTGAATTCTGGAGTAAAATGTTTTTACAATTTTTGAAAATAATTGAATTCCTACAAAAATTTTACTATTTATATTTATACAGAAAAATTGAAGTCTTCTGAAGAATTTTATTGGAACTTTTTTCAGAAAATAATTAAATTCTTGACAAAAATTATATTATTTAGAAGCGAAAGTAATAAAAATCTTATGAAATGTTTTGTTATTTTATAATTGAATTCTTGTATATAATAATTTCATGATTTATGAAAATAATTGAATTTCTGTAAATTCAATTACAATTATTGTAATAATTTCATTTGTTTGAAAATAATTGAATTTCTAAGGAGTATTGTACTATTTAATGAAAATAATTGAATTTTTTACGAATTTGACTGATTCCTTATTTTGATAAATATCAAAATTTTTTCCAGACCTTAAATTATTTTTAGAAATTTAATTAAAACCCTACCTAAAACATCAATTATTTTAAAAAAATTCTCAATTCACTGATTTTTAAAATCTATTATTTTAATAAAATTTCCCAAAAGAATTCAATTATTTAACAAAATTTTGATAAAATTCTACGCAAATATTTAATTATTTTCATAAAATAATAAAAATTTCATGAGAATGAAATTATTTATAAAAAATTGTCATAAACTTTTTCTAAATTTCTTTACAATATTTCCATTATTCCAAAATTTTATACAAGGATTTAATTATTTCCATAAATAATAAAACTCATGGCAAAATATTAATTATTTTTAATTCCATTAGAACTAAATTCCTAGAAAATTGTATAATAATTTAAATTTCTTCATAAAATTGTTTATACAAGAAATTTTAAAAAACATTCAATTACTTATTTAATAAATGACAATATTTGCATATAAGGAAGAATTTTTAAAAAATAATTTAATTTTGAAAAGGTTACAAATTTAAATCTTTAACATCTGAATTTTCCAATCTTTTAATTAACAATTCTTTGTAAAATTCATTTTTTTGTGAAGATTTGATTGTATTTTTAAAAATTATTTGATGTTGTCAATTTCTAATATTTATGTCGCTGAAGAATTTCTGAATAATTGAAATTTTTGGTAAAATTGAATTGCAAACAAAAATTATCAAAAATAATTGATTTAAAGAAGAAATAATGATAATAATAATAATAATAATAATTGAATTTAACATGATAAAAATAATTTTTAGGATGTTACAGTTTGTTTCTAGTTATTGAATTTTAAAAAGATTTAAATTTAAAATTTTCTGGAAATCTTAATTCCCATGGAAAAATGATGATTAAATATTAATTTTTAAAAAATGTAATTATTGATGTTTTTGAATAATTTTACAATTAAAGAAATTTGCAAATAAATGTATTGGAATATTTTTTTGATTATCTAATTATGTTTAGAGTGAATTAGAATATCTTTTAAAATCTTTTTAAATTAAAAATTTTTAAAATCAAAATTTTATTTGGAAATGAGGGAAAAAATAAATTTTTTGTGGCAACCCTGCGTTAAAAATAATTATTATACTTGCCGCCAACGTAGTTCATCTTGAGACAGCTAATTATTCACTCTCTCTCTCTTTTTTTCTTTCTCTCTATAGAAAGTTACAGAATCTTATACATTTGCAGAGAATATCCAATTAAATTCGAAATTTCCTTATAATTTTCTTCCTCCTTTTTTCTTTTTCTTCGCAATCTATAACAGTATAAGATTTTGTCCAATTAAAAGAATCCACAAAAATAATAATTAAACCGAGGTGAAGGCTTTTTTTTCCTTGTGGGGTAAAAAAACAAACTATATAATTTTTCACTCTATTCTGCTGTTGAAATGAGAAACTAAAAATTCACAGAGTCTAGAATCTAAATTGCGATTAAGTGATGTCACGCAAGCCTTGAAGTAGTTTGTAGAACACATCATTGGTTGCGTTAATCTCTACCCATTTTGTTAGTAATCAGTAACACCTCTAATCTGGTGCAGGTGCTCATCAATCGTTTAGGAATCTCGTGACTTGTTAATGCAAATGCCACTCTTCATCACCATTTTTATTTGTCAACGAGAATAAAAATGAGATTCAGATAATATGCATCTGATAAGAAAATTATCATTATTATATTAGTTATTGCATTATTAAAATGAATAAATGACGAAATAAATATTAGGGCAGTTAAGTAATAATTTTATTACATCACTGCTCAATTGCTCAATTGCAAAAAAATATTTTTACAGTATATTTTTATTTGTTAATTTTATTCAAAAATTATATTTTTTAATAAAAATATTTATTTATATTAATTTTATTTATACACATTTCCCAGCGGTCGAAATGTTTGACCATAATTTAAAATAAAATTAACAATTTCAATGAAAAAAGTTAGGTGGTCGCTTTTTGCAAAAAATATTTTCTAATTCTTCTTTTAAAAAGAAGGATTTCGAAAAGAGAATGATTTCTAATGAAATCTGTTTTCTAAAAAAAGTTTTTCTAACAAGCTTTGGTATATAAAAAAATTTTTCTAAAAAGTTATGATTTCTTATATTTTTTTCCCTAAAATTTTTGAACTTCCATAATTTTTATAAAAGTTAGAAAATTGTTTAAAAATTACGTTTAAGAAATAGAATCTATTTGGCATATTATCTCTGTCTCAATCCAATTTATTCTATTTACAAAATTGTAAGTTTCTTTTTGAAAAGGAAGAAAAATTTTTATAAAATTATTATTTCTTATCACAATTTGTTAAAAAAATTCTGTTCTTATTTAAGAAAAAAAAATTTGCATCATTTTTATACCAAAATTTCACAAAATTTATTTATAAAATTCTTTTTTTTTAGTATTTTCTAAATATCTTTCGGAAACAAATTCTTATAATTTCTATTTGTTGATTACAATTTTTAACTAGATTATTTAAAAATTGTTGTTAAATATTTAATTTCTAGTGTTTATTACAATTTTGAACTAAATTTCAAGTATTTTTTTTTAAGAAATAACAAATTTTAGTAAATTTTATTTTTTGATCATATATCTATTGATCGTCATTAAAAACATTGAATATTGTTAGAACTAAAATTTTTTGAAATTTACATTATTAGAAAAAGAAATTTTTAAAAAATTCTTTTCATCATTAGAAAAAAAATTAACAAACCATTTTCATTATAAAAAAGTTTTTTAGAAATTCACCTTTATTAGAAAATAAAAAATTAGAAATACACGGGAAAAAATATTTACCTAGAACAGCTATAAATTTGACTGTATCAGCGAAAATTTTAGTTGTTTCAATAATTACTTTCGCTATTTTAGTGATTCCTATCGCTGTTCCAGGTGAAAATTATTTTCCGTGTATAATTTATTTGATTTAAATAAAATTAGGTTGATTAGGTACTGTAATGTATATTTTTATTATTCGTTTTATTATTTGATAGTGTATTTATTTTATTTACTTTTACTTATTACTTATTATAGTACATTTACTTTATTTATTATTTATTATAGTATATTTATAGAGAAACATGGTTTCTCAAGATTTTTTTTTAGTTATTGATTACAACTCAATTGCAAAAATACCAAAATGTCGAATCTAATATGACAAGTGATTTTTTCAAAAAGAATTGAATTGTCAGGAAATTTATTTCTGGATATTTTGAATTATTGAATATAATTGATTTCATACTTCACACTCGTTACTAAAGAAAGCATCGAAAAATATCTCTAAGGCTGAAAAAAATGAGACAAAAATGTAACTATCGAATAATTAACGTTGACGAATAAAAATCTTGTTAAAATGTAAAAAAAAAAGATTTACAGGAAAAATTGAATCTAAAAACAGTAATTTTATCAATATTTTACTTAAACAATAAAAAATATCTTATTTTTATTGATTCCTTAAAATTAAAATTGCAAGGATCACAGATTGATCACAGATCACTTTTTTTTAAATGAGTTAATTTTTTAAAAAGAAGACAAATTTTATAAATTTTCTATTTCTTATCACAATTTCTTAAACAAAATTTCGTCCTTCTATAAAAAAAGAAATATTAACCTTTTTAACAAAATCTAAAGTATATTTAGAAATTCACGTTTATTAAAAAAAAGTTTTTTTTTTAAAAGAAAATTAAATAATTTTTTTCAACTGAATTTATACAATAACTAAAATAGTTTAATTTTCGAAGCCTTTTTTAAAAATTGTGCCAGAAAGTACAATGTTTTTTCTATCATTATGTGCATTTTAAAAAGTTTTAGACTTTACTTTTATTTTTCATAAAAATGTTTAAACTTTGTTTTTGGTAGGGGAAATTTTTCCAAAACAAGTTTTCCAACTATTCTTTTTTCCGAAAATTCTTTTTTCCCAAAAACATAATAATGTTCCTAAAATCTTATCCCAAACATATTAAAATTTTCTCTTAGGAATTATTCATGTTCGAAATCGAGAAATTCAAATTTTGTTTCGCTATTTGTTTTTGCAGTTATCTTTATTCGTTTGTAAGTTCTGCACACTTTTTGGAAGATTGTCAAAATTCGTAGTTATTTATAAATTGAAATTTTTATTAAATATTAACAAAGTAGAAATAATTAAAACTAGTTTTTTTTAAAGTCAAAAATTATCTTTAATTTTGAAAAAATTATGTTAAATTTTGAATTTAAAAGAAAATTGCACTATTGGAAAGAGGAGGAAAATCCTTCCAAAAACATATAGGTCAAAATTTTATTCACCCTGCTGTATTTTAGCTACAGCAGGTAACAAAAACTTTAACCCCCTCCTATCCTACAATTTTTAATAAAACTTATTAAAAAATAAGTAAATAAATTATTCAAACTTTTTGGAAGAAATGTCTTTGTGAAAATTTTTATTCAGAAAAAAAAATTTTGTGAAAAAAATTTGGGTAAACTTGTTTTGGAAAAAGTGTCCTACAATCGTTGTCTTCAATTTAAGGTTAAAATTTGTTCACAGAAATCACTGATATTTTATACATTAAGAATATCATAAACAAAATTTTAATTTACATTTTGGTCAGATTAAGAATTCAATTTCGTCTCCGAAGTCATGCTTTTTATTCAATATTAAAATGTCGAAGTAAGTTTAACGAAATATTTCGATGATAGTATAAAATTACGGTGTGAAATTTATATAATTTATGAAAAAAATATATTTTAATTGTACCCAAATTTGAATAATTAAATAAGCAATAATAAATAACCATCAAATCAGACACTTCAACTGGATTTATATTTTTATCGCACTGAATATATTTGATATTAAAATATGCAAATTAATTTTTTTTAAGCAGTGCAATTTTATTTTGGATTACATGTGAACTATATTAGAGTGAATTTTTAATAGAAAAACTCGCGAATCAAATAAAATTAATCAAATAGCGTAATAAAATCAATCTTTTTCAGAGAAGAAAACATTTTATATTTTTAAGAATTAATTTTGCGCAACACAAGAATCTTACTTTTGAGTATGAAATAAAGTAGGAGTTTCAATAGAAAAAACCCTATAATTTAAAAAAATGTAAATTGGGTCAAACCATTTTATTTCGCCTAATGTATTTTTGACCTTTATTAAAAATTTCAATACTTTGGAAAAATATTCTTATCTATTTTGGGGTGACAAAAGTATTATAACTAACTTGAAGTTTGTTTGTTAATTACGAAAAATGTCAAATTTAAAATAAAACGATTTTTTAAAAGTCAGTTTTTCAAACAGAGCAACGTCAAGTTAGTTATAATACTTAACGGTAACGTTCAAAATAAACACTTATTTTGAATCAATTTTTTTCTGAATTTAGTGCTAAATCCAACGCAAAATTTTAGCAGCAAAAAGATATTGCTTCAAAAATTTGGCATTAATCGGTTTTTCTGTAACAAAATTACAAGACATTCAAAACCATGATAAAATGAAGAATGTTTAATTTTTAAGGTACATTTTATTATATTTCTCAGTTTATAATCAGAAAAGTATTTAAATAATATTGAAGTACACTGCCGGTCAAAATTAAGAGACAACCTATTTTTAGGTGATTGAAAAACATTTTAAAACAAAATGTATTGAAACTAAACATTTTTTCTGTTCATTTTTTGAAAAGTGATAAAATTTTGAAAAGAACAAGATATTTCAGAAGTCGTTTGGCCAATAATTTATTTAGATATTTTTAAAAATTTATCAATTTTAATGTTTTCGAAAAATTTAAATAATTTCTAAAATAATAAACACTCTTTAGTCATCTTAATCTTATTTTAAAGGTAATTTGCTACACGATAAGAATTACATAAAAGAATTAACGTAAAATTTTTTTCTTAGAAATTGCAGATCGTCAAACTTGGACCAAAAAAATTTAAAATATTTGCATCAATCTAATTTACAGAAAAATAATTTTTAAAATTCAAACGAATTTTTTTATTAAATTTTCTTGAAAAATCTACACCAGATGATGTTTTATATATTTTATAGAATAGTTTTTAGTTCAGAAAAATTGTTTGAAATTTTTTTAATTTTTTTATTCAAGTTTGACGTCCTGCATTTTTTGAGAAAAAAATTTACTCGTTAATATATGTATAAATAATTCTTATAGTGTAGCAAAATACCTTTAAAAGGAGCCTAAGATCATTAAAAAACATTTATTATTTTAGAATATGTTATTTAATTTTTTGTAAAACATTGAAAATGGCGCTTTTTTAAAAATATCTAAATAAATCGTGAAATAAATTCGTGAAAAATTCTGGGAAAATTTAAATGTAAATAAATATTTTTTTCTTTTCAAAATTTTATTACTTTAAAAAAAATGGAAAGAGAAAAATTTTAGTTCCATACATTTTATGTTTTAAAATGTTTTTCAATTACCTGAAAATGGGCTAAAAATTTAAAATACTTATTATTTAAATCGAGTTTTTTTGAGAAAATTAGTGTTAAAAAGTGAAAAAAGCATGTTTTTGGCTATATTTGATTATGATTAAAAGAAAAATAAGAGGTGCTAGAATTTTGTTTCTGGTTTCAAATGAATGCTTGAATCACAACCAACAATTTCCTTGAGGAAGAATTCAAAGGCATTTCCGATAAGGCAAATAAAAATGATGTTTTCTTTTGCATTAAATTTTGTTATTAATCAAATTTTATTAGCACCATGTATAACATCAGCATTGTGAAACAAGTGAGAAACAAATAAATTCTTTAGCATTTAAATTCATAACATTTTATATTATTTTCAGGTTACTTATATTTTATTCCAAAAAAATGTTTAGCAATCTTGACGTATATACTCAACAAAATAAATATTTTGAACATATAATTGATGTCTTTGAAATAAAGCATTCCTGTGAATTTAAGGCGGTGTCAAAGTCGTTGCGATTTTTCCATTGAAGCTCAAAATAAAAATCCAATCGACTATGGGACCCCCTTAAGGTTTTGTTTTTCCAAAATTAAAACACTGCTTTCAGTCATTATTTTTATCCATTAGAATAAATGCAGACAATATTAAAAATTAAAATAAATTTCAACATCTAACAATGAGAAAATAATGTTTATAATAAAAAATTAAATTATAATTAATTTTATGAATTAATTAAGTGTTTAAATGTAACAAAAAATTTAATTTGTATGATTACTGAATATCTAATTTAAATTTAATATCCTTTTTTTCCACTACTAGTTAGGCATTTAATTTCTATTAGAAGAATTGATTAATTTAATTTATTTAAAATTAAGATATAAAAACTGTAAAATACAATGAACGCTTAAATAAAATTTTAATTAAAATCTTTTGTAGGGATTTATAAAAATTAGATTGCTAAACATTTTTTTGGAATAAAATATAAGTAACCTGAAAATAATAAAAAATGTTATGAATTTAAATGCTAAAGAATTCATTTGTTTATCACTTGTTTTACAATGCTGAGGTTATACATGGTGCTAATAAAATTTGATTAATAACCAAATTTAATGCAAAAAAAAAAAATTTTTTTATTTGCCTTATTGGAAATGCCTTCGAATTCTTCCTCAAGGAAATTGTTGGTTGTGATTCAAGCATTCATTTGATATCAGAAACAAAATTCTAGCAACTATTATTTTTCTTTTAATCATAATCAAATATAGCCAAAAACATTCTTTTTTCACTTTTTAACACTAATTTTTTCAAAACGTCGACGTACTGGGTATTGTTTTTTTCAGATTCGTAATCAGAGTGAAAAAAATCTATCAAATGTGACTAAAATTATTGAAGGGGCAAAATTAGTGTCGGAATGTTATTAATTATTTGATACTTTTATCAAGTAAAAAATACAAATTCAACCTTTAAAATTAAATATCAATCGCTTCTTTTGTATTTCTTAAAGAGTTTTCTCTTTTTTTTAAATACTTTGTTTCGTCTTCCAAAAACAGATAAGAATATTTTCCCAAAGAATTAGAATTTTTCATTAAGGTCTTTAAATACATGAGGCGAAATAAAATGTTTTGACCCAATTGAAAAATGGAAGTTCAAAAGTGTCAGTTTCGAAAAAATGAGCCGGAAATAAATGAAAACTTTGTGAATAATCGGAATATAATATCCGAATGACTACTCTATTCTTGTTTTCGCTTGTTTTAATGAATTCTTTCTATCACTTTGTTAGTTGGAAAGTCGAATGAGAATGTGGTGTAGTCCCCATTAAACGAATCCATTTTTATTCTTCTTCCTCTATTTTCTTCATGGTTCGTACACGTTCCTGGCGGTCTGTCGTTAAGGCTACGAATACACGCGAGCAAGGATTTTCTCTACTAGACTACAGTCGCGTAAAAGTATTGGTGTGTGCGTAAAACGGTAATTAAGGTAACTGGTTACAACCAAAAACACAATCAGTCGGCGCCAGTACGAGCGTGTCTTGTGCTGCCTCGTCGTATAAGCACCCGCTTTAATTTAGCTATTTTATTCTCGCAATTAAGTCACAGTTCACGGTAATTACGCTTTTGGACGAAGCTCCAAATGATGTCTATTTAAAGTTACGCTTTACTGCTTTTTTTCGCCCTATCGAGAACTTCTCCACTTTTTCTTATCAGTGAAGCAATATAATTTGTCTGTCCTAGTCTTTCTCTTCCACTTTTTTTTTAATGTATATTCTCAACAAAATTGTCGAGGGAAATATTAAAAAAAAAAATTGCCGTATTTTTCTTAGAAAGAAACTAGACTACTTTTTTTTACAGGAAAAAAACAACATTTTTTTGTTTTAGAGGAAAATGCAGAAAAAAGGTGAAAGAATATAGAAACGAATAGTTATAAAGTGATAGGTACATTTAATATTAAGTTGAGATTGCATGAAATTGTTTTGATGATCCTGCTTGTTAATGTAATTAGAGTCGATCAGAAGCATTATGTAAGGTATAGACTACACGCTGGAGAATGCTTATCCTGTTTGTAGCATGCTTGCACGAATTCCTAGTTAGCTTCTCATTATCCTTAATCTTCTTATGTTTGGTTATGCATCTAATGAGATTTACACATCACGTTGTTATTACCCAGTATGCGATGGTTCCAATGATTCAGATTGATGTACCAATTCATTATGTTAAACTTAAAATTTAACGTGCGACGAAAATTATTATTCATCGTCAGTAGACAAATGCATTTCATTCATCAAACTAAATTATTTTTTTAAAAAGGCAATTATAATTATTATAACTTTAAAATAAGTTTTATTCTTATAATGTTAATTATAATTAAAAATAATGGAATTACAGAAGAATTTTAGTTAAACATTCACTAAAAACATGTAATTTGAAAAAAGTTACAAATTACAAGTTACAAAAACAATGGAATTATAGAAGAGTTTTAGTTAAACATTCACTAAAAACATTCAATTTTAAAAAAGTTACAAATAATTGCGGAAATTCAGTTATTTTCAAAAGTATGATAAATCATGAAATTATTCACAGGAATTCAATTATGAAATAACAAAATTCTTCATAAGATATGAATTATTTTTATACATAATAAAATTTGAAGCAGGAATTTAGTTATTTTGAAAAATTGCAACAAAATTCTTCACGAGATATCAATTATTTTCATAATAAGAAATAAATATTATTTTTCTTATTATTTAATTATTTAATTTTTTATTTAATTCTTCTTAAAAATTTAATTATTTTAGAAAATTTCAACAACAAAAATTCACGAAATTTAATTTATTTTTATAAATATTAAAATTCTATTCCAAAATACAATTTTTTGAAAATTTAAATAAAATTCTCATCAAAATTTCAATCATCTTTATAAATATAATAAAATTCTACGAAATTCAATTATTTTCAAAATTTTTAAATTCTTGTTCAAATTACGAATAATATAAAAAAAAATTCTTCAAACATTTATGAAACTAATGAAATGAAGGCGATAAACTTTATTAAAGTTCTTACTAACAATTGATTTTCTGTCTACAATTATAGTACTTTTAAATATTATTAAATTTCAACTAAAATTTTGAAGAATTTTTGAAAAATAATTGAAATCTATAGAAGAATTATATTATTTATTTAAAAAATTGAATATTTTTGAAGAATTCTACTGCAATTTACAAAAAAAAATTGATTTCCCGACCAAAATTTTACTATTTTTGAACATAATTAAATTATTGCGAAGAATTTTATTATTTAAAAAAATAATTGTTCAAAAAAAAATTTCTCAATTCACTGATTTCTAAAATCTACTATTTTAATAAAATTTCCCAAAAGAATTCAATTATTTTTTAAAAAAATTGATAAAATTTTACTCAAATATTTAATTATTTTCATTAAATTAATTAAAATTTCACAGGAATTAAATTATTTATAATGGCATAAACTTTTCCTAAATTTCTTTGCAATATTTCTATTATTTTCCAATATAAATAAATAAATAATTCAATTCCTTGTCTTGATAATTTATAAAATTGTTTCAAGACATTGAATTATTTGCAAGAATTTTTTTATAATTGTTAGAAAATTTCAATTATTTTTAAAAATTGCAATAAAAACTTCTTAACAATTTAATTATTTTTAAATAAAATAAAATTGAGGACGATAATTGAATTTTTTAATTGTTATAGAAATCCACAAGAAAAATAAAATATTTTTATACAATTAATAACATTCTTTGCTGAAATTAAATTTTTTTTGAGTTTAAATAAAATTCTTTAGAAGAACTCAATTATTTCTGTAAATAGTAAAATTTTTCGAAGGAATTATTTACTTATTTATTTATTTTCAAATAAAAAAAAATATGCGCAGGAATTTAATTATTTTTAATAATTGGGATAAAATTCTTTAGAAAAATTTAACTATTTTAAAAAAAAGAAAGTTTGGTCGGAATATTCAATTATTTCAAAAAATAATAAAAAAAATTCCAACTATTTTCAAAATTTTTCCTTATTGTAATAATTTTCAATATCTGCCATTTCATTAAAATTTTCCTAAAGAATTAAATTATTTCCTAGAATAAAATTTAATCATAAAAAATTAATTATTTTCATAAATAAGAAAAATTTCTCAAGAAATAAATTATTTACTTATAAATATATATTAGCAATATCACAATTATTTTTATAAATAATGAAATTCCTTTTAAGAATTCAATTATTTCCTTAAATAAAATTTTTTTTCAGAATTTAAATTATTTTGAATGCAATTTTAATTAAATTCCTCCAAAATGTATTTATTCATAAAAATTTTATTAATTTCGCCAAAAGAATTTAATTGTTTAAAAATTTGTTAATACGATTCATTGAAGAAATTAAATTTTATGAAACATCTTATTATTATTATTCAATAAACTATTTATTTTTGCATTTAAATAATTGAATTCTCGTAGCAATTTTATATAAAAATTAATTTAAAAGAGAATTTTAGTTAAACTTAGTTAAAATTTTTTCAGTATATCTTCATGTTTTATAATAATATATTCTTACATGTTGTTGAATTTAAAATAGTTGAAAATCTTAATTCCAGTGGAAAAAATTAATAATATTATTTAATTCTATTATGATTCGACTATAATATACATAGTGAAGATTAATCGTTCGAAAATTTGAAGCAGATTTGAAAAAAAAAATTTTAAGTGTTATTAAAAGGGAACAGTGGGAAAGCAATTAGTAGCCACTGTGTGGAGAATCAAATAATAATTCTAATAATTATAATGATAAATTTATAATAATTATAATATGCCTTTTTTGTACAGAAAAATTAATAATAAGAGTAAAAAATCTGGTTCAGAATAAAAAAAAGTTTTAAAAAAGTTAAAAAATTTGCCAAAAAAAGAAGAAAAAAAGAAAAAAAATAGCAAAGAAAATAAGGCAGTTTTGAAAAAGTTGGAATTTGAACAGTAGTATATGATGCGAAGTCTAGTGTGAATTCATCAAGTAACTGCACCGGTTAGCATAAACTGACTGAAATTGAACAAACACCCAGAACGGTCAGTAGAATCAACGCAATTTCGAGGGTCACTGGACTCAATTATTGACCCTCAATGCTCATTACTATTGCGATAGGTTCGCTTTGACGCTTCATCGTTTTAAACGTGCCATTCAATGTCACATGATGATCATCGCCTACGGAAAATAATGATCGATTTTATAAGCATTCTGTGTGTTGCGTTGCATTAGTCGTTATAAACAGAGATTTTAAGCTCGAAAATTTCCAAAAGTTACTATACCCAATATCAGTTAAAATCAAACAATTCCCTTTCATTCAAGTTCATTTTATGTTTATCACATCGTAATCATTCATTGTCGCTTTGGCATATATTATATTCAATTAATCACTGGAGCCATCGATTATTATTTTGCATTTCATATTTTATTCAAATGAAATATCTATTTATTGAATAATTATATTTTTATAGTATTGGATGTTGAGCAAGACTGGTGAAATTCGAAGGGACGAATCGTGTTTGGATTACAGTGGTACTGACGTAATTCTCTATCCTTGTCATGGTAGCAAAGGCAATCAACAATGGATTTATAATCAACAGGTGATGATCTAATATATTTAACCTAGAATTATTATTAGCATTCATTTTATTTCCATTATTTTCAGTATTATTATTATTAATATTATTATTATTATATCATTGTCAATTTTATTATTATTTTTACTGCCCTTAGTAGATGTTATTATCATTATTTTATTATTATTTAGCCATCCGATCTCTCTGCAATTTCATTACCTCTAACAATTATTAGCAATTGTTAAAAAATCCAATAATTTTTTTGGAATTTCTTAAATTTATTTCAAAACTATTTTTCTTTGATTAATTTTAGTTCAAGTAGATTTTTGTCAGATGAAAATTTTTTAAACACTTATAATGTGGAAATAAGTAGTAGAAGTAATTTTTAAGCCAGCTACAACTTTTTAATACAACTTGTAATTTAAAAATTAGTAGTTGAAGTAAATTTCAAATTTTTAAGTCAGCCTTATTTATTCTAAACAATCTCTAATATTAAAATCAAGTCAAATTGTAGTCAAACAACACATTTCTACGCTTTTGTAATTTTGCAGCTGGTAAATGAAATAAATTTTACGCCAGCAGCAATTATTTTTAAACTTTCGCACACTGAGAAAATAATATATTTGAATCAAACATAATTATCTTTGTTGTACAGTCAACCAAAAATTATCTTTGAATTAAACATAATAGTTTTGATTTCATACATAATGAATTTGATTCACTAAAAATTATGTTTAATTAATGAATAAAATTTCTTTAATTTAAACATATTTTTTTGGTTGACTACTTATTTTTGAGTTAAAACAAAATTTTTATCAGTGCAATGTAAAAAAATTAAAATAAGTAGTTCAAGTCAGTTTTAATGAGATACAATTTTCCTAAACTACTGTAATTTTAAAGTTCAGTAATTTACGTCAATTTTTGTTAGAAAAAACACTTTCTATGCTCTTGGAATTTAAAAATTATTAGTTAAAGTAAATTTAAAGTCTGACGTATTTTGGCTATAACAACTGATTTTAATATTTCAGGAACCAAAAAACTCAAAAAAGTAGTTGCCAAAACTGACTTAAACTACTTATTTTCATAATACAGAAGTTTAAAGAAATTGTGACCGACTGAAATTTATATTCACTACTGATTTTTAAATTGAAAAAGTCTAAGGAAAGTAGGCGTGACTTAAAATTTACTTCTACTACTGACTCTAAAATTACATAACGATTAAAATGTTTTGTCTGACTACAATTGATTTTAACGACAGATTTTCACATAAAGGTCATGATATTCAGATTTAAATTTTTCCATAGTAAAGTAAATGGGGCACGTGACCACTGAATAACGGGGCGTTCCATAGCTGGAAGAACTTTTGAATCTCAGATTTTGTTTATACTTGGTTAATTTGTTGTGTTTAGGGTGCTTTTAAAGTACACTCAAGGATTTTGCAAAATTTTAATTATTTTGCAAGATATTGTTAATTAAACTTTTTGGTCACTTTTATTCAGAAATTTTTATCTTGTAAACTATTGGTCCTAGAAAAAAATGTTTTAAACAAAAATTGAAGAGAATGTATAGAATTTTAATAATATTTTATTAAAAAATATTTTTTTTAATTTTTCGACTAATTTGTTTAAACAATTATTTTTTAAAGTTGTTTTTTTTCATGAAGGGAATAACCAATTTTTATAAAAAAATATTTTTATTAAACCTTGGAATGTCCTTAAAAAGTACCCCAATATGTAAAGATGTGTTTTTTGATATTTTCGAGAAATTAATTTTTGAATTTTTTATTGCTGTTTGCGACCGCTGCCGGGCAAGCCGTATGGCCCGAACCGAGCAATAAAAAATTCAAAAATTAATTTCTCGAAAATATCAAAAAACACATCTTTACAAATTGGGGTACTTTTTAAGGACATTCCAAGGTTTAATAAAAATATTTTTTTATAAAAATTGGTTATTCCCTTCATGAAAAAAAAACAACTTTAAAAAATAATTGTTTAAACAAATTAGTCGAAAAATTAAAAAAATTATTTTTAAATAAAATATTATTAAAATTCAATACATTCTCTTCAATTTTTGTCTAAAACATTTTTTTCTAGGACCAATAGTTTACAAGATAAAAATTTCTGAAAAAAGTGACCAAAAAGTTTAATTAACAATATCTTGCAAAATAATTAAAATTTTGCAAAATCCTTGAGTGTACTTTAAAAGCACCCTAAACACAACAAATTAACCAAGTATAAACAAAATCTGAGATTCAAAAGTTCTTCCAGCTATGGAACGCCCCTATAACATAACCTTTAAGGAGTTACAAACATAGGCTGACTTGCAATTTACTTATACCACTAATTTCAAAATCAAAAGACGCAAGAAATGTTATGTCTGACCAAAATTTACTCTAACTACTGATTTTTAAATTACAAGTGTATAAATAAATTAGATTTTATTTCAAATTTACTTTAACTACTGATTTCTAAATCTTATGCCTGACTAAAAAGTACTTAAACTACTGACTCCAAAATTGAAAGTACCTAGAAGTAGTAGTGATGTTTTTTAAATAAGTGATTGAAATCAATTTTAGGTCAGACACATATTTGTTTAAACGCCAGTATTGAGGAAAATATTTTCTAAACTCTTACAGTAAGAACATTAGTTGTTTGTGTAAATTTCAAGTTAGACAGAACAAAATTGTGTTGCTTGATGAAACTTTACCTCAACTACTGATTTTTAAGTAACAAGAGTATAAGGAAATTTTTTCTGACCTAAAATTAACTTGAACTACTAATTTTTACAGTGCAAGAGCATAGAAAACTTGTGTCTTACTAAAATGTACTTACACTACTGAGTTGAAAATTAAAAAAACACCTATAAATCTTAAAACGCAAACTATTTTTCAATGACTAGTGAATGTAAATTTTAGATTAGACACAATTTTATTAAAACTTTTGCAGTATTAAAATTTAGTAGTTTTAGTTTTAGTCAGATAAATAATTAGTAGTTACAAAAAACAGTCAAAAATTTTTTTTCTAATCTTCTGAAATATTAAAATTAGTATTTTAAGTAAATTTTACGTCAGACCATTGCATTTTTTTCAATTCTGTTTAAAAATTGAAACTGTTAAAAAAATGTTTAATAACTGAAAATTATGGAATAATGTCTGACTAGAACTTACTTGAACTACTGATTTTTAAATTGCAAGAGTAAAAGAAAATTGGGCCTGCCTTCAAGTTTACTTCAACTATTGACTTCCACCTTACAATCGAATAAAGAACAAGTGTCAACTGTAAAATTAAAAATATTTTTAAAAAGTTAAGAAAAAAAAGTTTATTTCAATATCAGTTGTGGAAGTAAATTATAGGTCAGACACAACCAGTTTTAGTTACAACACAAATCAGTAGTGAAACAAAATTATAGTCAGACATAAATACATAATTTTTCTGAACTCCCGAAATATGAGATTTAGTAGTATCAATAAATTTTTTAAATTAATAAATTTAGTCAATTAAGGAGAAGCAGAAGAAAATTCAGTTACAAAATTTAAAAAAACACTTTGAAAATCTTAAAAATGATTAAAAATTGATAAAAATGATTCTCGCTTTAGTGAAATAAGTCGAAAAAATTGCAATTTTTGAAAAATGTCGAAAAAATGTGACTATCTAAAAAAAATCCGATTTTAAAGTCGAATTTAAAAAAATTAAAATAATTAATTTTGAGATGAACTTTAATTAAAAAATTCTAAAAAATTATTGAATTTTGGAAGGTCGGTCGTTATTTCAAAAATTTTAATCCTTGCGCAAGAGTATTAAATAAGTATTTAAATATTTATACAAAAATTATTACAAAGTTTCATAATTTAATTTATAATTTCCGAAAAAAATGACGTTTATGAAAACTTTTATTAATTATTTTGTTGGCCTCTAAAGTTTTCCAAAAATTATAATCCATGAAATTTACTTTAACTACTGATCATTATTTTCTTGAAAGTATCAAATTGATACTAAATTTTTTTATTAATTTTTGATTGGATCCACAAGTTTGGTATTACACTGAGAAAACGATTTTTTTGCTTCAAACATATTTTTTTTAAATCAAACTTAAAATATCTTTGCTATACAGTCAAACAAATTTAAGTTTAATTCAAACATATTTTTTTGTTCTTTTATAGAAATAAGATATTTAATTCAAACATAATTTATAATTGATGAAAATATTGGCGGACGAACATTTTGTCTGACTAAAATTGACTTGAACTACTGAATTTAAGATTACAGGAAATTGGAACATTTATGTTTGATTAAAAATGCATCAACTACTTACAACAAATTGAAAAAAGGAATAAAAATGTATTGTCTGACTAAAATTTGATTTCAACTACTGATTTTCTCATTAGACGAATTTAGAAAAAATACGTCCGACTTACAATTTACTTGTACCACTGACTTAAAAATTTTTATTAACGAGAAATTGCGACTACATTTTTAACTATATTTAAAAAATTATTTAAATCTTCCATAAAATTATTTTTATTGTTATTTTTTGAGAGGAAATCAATGGTTAGAAATTAAAATCGGTTTGAATATATTCCGACCCACTTTTGATTTTTATTTTTCTTAAAAATGAATAAATTTTAATATCTATCTGTAATTTTGTAGAAAATACCTGTTTTTATATTTACAAAAAAAAATGCTGAATGAAAAAATAATTTATATTATTTGTTTTTAAATATTGTTTTAAAGCTGAAAATTCTAAAAAATATCATTGTTATTCAATTCTTTTATATGGAAATTCATTTATTCAATTTTTTATTTAACTAATTTTAAATCACAATTTTATCAGAACTTTTTCTATTTTTAATTTTTTTTATTTAAAAAATTATTATTTGAAATCAGTTAAAAAATAAGGAAATGAATTTTCATGTAAAAATTTAATTGCAAGTGTTTTTTTTAGAATTTTCAACCTAAAAACATGTTTTTCTAAATACATTAAAAATAATAAAAATATTTTGTTTTCAGTTCATAATTTTTTTGTGAATACAAAAACATATTTTCTACAAAATTACGGATGGACTGTAAAATCTGTCGACTTTTTAAAAAAATAATAATCCAAAAAGGATAAGAATATTTTCTGACTATTTCATAAAAATTTATCAACCCTAAAAAGAGGATTTCAAAGTCGAATCGATTTTTCCATTGAAGCTCGATGTAAAAATGGCAACGACTTTGACATATCCTTAAAAAAACAAATTTTATTCTTTTAAAAATATTAGAAATTTACAAAAGTGTAAAAAAAGTGAAAACCCTTATTATCATTATATAATTTTATTTTCTATATTTTATTATTAAAATTATTAAAAGAAGTAAAAAAAATTTGCTTTTTTAAAAAAAAATATTCACGAAAAAATGTGTAAAAATTCGTAAAAAAAAGTCGTGAGCCCTCTTATTCTTGAAAATGAATGTTTTTTAATATAATTTAAAATTTCTTTCAGACCAAGCAAATCAAGCATGGCAGCAGTGATAAATGTCTGGCAATTACGGAAAGTAAACAGCGTCTTTTAATGGAGGAATGCACGCCGTCTTCAGCGAGGCAGAGGTGGTCATTTGAAAATTACGATCCTCTAAAGTTGTGATATCGAGTATTTTCTCGCCACAAATCAAGATCTGGTCACGGTTCAGAATCTGCTGGATTTTTTATATCTGGACATCGTTATTCGGTCGCTAGGACACGTTTTGGCAGATAGACCGCAGCTACCAAAATTGTAGAAATTTTGCTTCTAGACGACAATGAGACATTATAGATTTTAGAATATATATAGGGAAATCCTCATTATTTAATTATAAATAATGACAAAAAAATGGCAAATTAGACGGTTATTTATATAATTGTAGAGTGATAAAATAGCGTTGAAATGTCGTCTTAAAGCCTTGTTTCTCAATGTGTTTTCCTTTATTATTTTATTAATTTTATTTTTAAATTATTAAGACTTTCAATAAAGAAAAGTGGCTATTGTCCATTGTAAATTAGTGATAGTGTGTTTGTGTAAATGGAGAAATTGGACAAAACAAACTTTCTTCCGTTGATCAATTTTTACCCCCCAGCGGGTGAAATAGATCAAATTTTTTTTTATTTCAAACGAATCTCGTTTCTTCAATAATTACAGTCTTTCCTTCAATATTTCCTTTTCAATTTAAAATATTTAAATATTCAAAATTTAAACGTTCAAAGAGGTTATTTGAAGGATAAAGACTGATATATTTATATATATACATAGAAAATTAAAAATTGTACATTTCTACACTGACTGTAACATCAAATTGAGAATATTTCTCTTTAACTTGTTAATACTGGTGATTTTTTCCCTAAGACTTTAATTTCCTAGATTTGAAAATTTTTCTTTTGAAAAAAGAAGGACTTCCAGCTGGAAAATATTGCATGTCATTAAGCCAGTGCCATGCGACGTTTTTCATTTTGTTAAAAATTATTTTAATTTTATATTTTTTCAAACTTTTCATTTGTGGATTTTAAGTCCGAAAAAGGTTTTGAATTTTATAATCAATTTTTGTTATTATATAATAGAACTCTAACATTCCGAGATAATCTTGTATTTCTTATATTATTGTTAGAAATTTGCTTCCATTATAATGTAATTTCTTCGATTAAAATAAGATTTATTTTCTAAGACGTTTTTTTAATTTCAAAACAAAAAAAATATTTATGTTCGTACTCTGATGTCAGACTTTGTACATTCATGTAAAATATAAGATACGAATTATGCCAGTTCATGTAAATGTTGCTAATCAATTATAAAATAGGAGGGAAAAAGAGTAAATTAGTAAAAAAAAATATGTAAATCTACGAGAGGAACAATTTTAATTAAAAAATTTTTAGTACTGAATTAGATTCAGTTGAAATCGCATGATTGTAAAAGAAAAAACGTAAAATATTTATAAATGCTGTTGTTGTGATATTAACATTTTCTATAATCAAATTAGATAGTAATTCGCATTCTTTTCTCTGTCTAATTTAATTTTTAAGTAATTAGGAATTTTTATACTGTTTTATCCTCGTCTTTTGTTAGTTTTTCAAGTATCCTGTTCTTTGAAATACTTTTTAAAAAGTTGGAAAAACATTCGGTATACTTTTACTAACTGTCAAGCTGTCTCGTACTTTTTTCCCTTTAAAAATAAAACTTTCGTCATTAACTCACTTTTTTTCTCTACTTTGCACTGTGTTAATTTTTACATATAACGTTTTCTTCTATTCTATCACTTCTTCTTCTTCTTCTTCTTCTTTTTTTCAATTTTTTTTCTTTTTCTACTTTTGCTCCTCTTCTTTAATAAATAAAACGGAATTTCTAATTATATTTTTTTATAAATAAGCAAATAAAATAAAATTTATCGTTTAATCGAGAAAAAGAGTTTAAAAAAAATTGACAAAAAAAAATTCTTACAGTGACAGCATTTAGAATAAATATATTTGATTTCTCGTGATAATTCCTGTAAAATTTTCTTACGAAAGAAAAAAAATTCGCCTAAAACGTTTTTATATGCTGCCAAATCAAATAAATCGTATTTAATGATTGGAATTGTATGCAACGTTCGCGTAAATCTTGTAAATGTACCAATTATTCTACGCAATGAATATGGCAAAAATTATTTGTTAAAATACCTTGTCTGAAAATAAATTTGAATTAGTTTTTTTCATTTCTTTCTATAGACAAATGAAATTAAGAAATTCTGAAAAAATAAGATAGAATAAAAATGAAGAAATAAGACGAAAAAATATAAAAAATGAATTTAATAAAAAATAAGATAAAAAGTGATGGAAAAAATAAAATAAAATAAAGAAAAAAGAAGAAAGAAATAAAATAAAAAATGATGAAAAAAATATAAAAGAAAATAAGATACAGAAAGATTAATATTATACAAAGAAATGTATGATTACAAAAGAAAAATCAAAAATTGCAAGTGAATATTGTATTGAAATGAAAGTGTCATTTGTAGATATATCTTATTTCGTTTAAAGAAAATTAGAATAAAAGAGAGAATTCGTTTCTTGTGAAGAATAGCTCAAAGTAAATAGCTAAGTATTACGAATAAAAAAAGTGTGTGTTATAAAATCGAGAAATGAAGATAAAGTGATATTATGGAATTACTCCAGAAGGATTTGTATTGAATGTTGCTTCAAAGAAAACTATTTTTTTCCAAGTAGAAAAATTGTTTTCCCCTGGGAAATTTTTGTTAAAGTTAAAAAATGTTTTTCCTTTAGAAAAATTTTGAAAGAAAACTATTTTTTACAAACTACAAAAATTTTTTTGCAGTGGAAAATTGTTTATTGAAGTCACAAAAAAAGTTTGTTCAATTAGAAATATTTTGAAAGAAAATTATTTTACTAGTAGAAAAATGTTTTTCAATTAAAAATATTTTACAAGAACATTGTTTTACGAGTAAAAAAATGTTGTCGTATTTAAATGAAAAAGAGTGTTCAAATTATATATCCCTTTCTTTTTTTCTCGTTTCAATTCGTTCAGCGATCAGTCATTAAAATTATTTTTTACATATTTATATTTAATTCTTGTTCAATTGTAAGATATAAATACATGTATACATGTAATGACTGCAACCAACTTTTGAATACGTGCCAGTGTAACATGTTTCTGCCTATGTAATGCAGAACATGTGAAAATATATCATATTAAATCTATTTAAAACGATTTATAGCGTGAATGAAATGAAAAAAAGGAAAATAAGAAACTGCGAAGAATGTTTTAATAGGTGCGTTTTAATAATAGTGATTTTTTTATTCAAGTTGTTGATTATTATATTATTTATAATAACACATAATTATAAAATAAATAATTGTACAATATTTAATTCTACATTTCATAATTGTACAATTATATAATTATATAATAAATAATTATATAATACGTATAAAAATATATATTATAATAATATTATCCTTATAATATTATTAGAATAATATATTTTATGATATTTTAAATACTAAAATTTGTGAAATTTTTTTTTTCGTGAAAAAGTGGTGAACAGTCTGAATGATACTTATTTGTAATTAACAATTGATTGCTAATTGAATAGTGTTTCAATTTTTTTTTGTTTTATGACAAAATTGATATTTCTTGAAGCTACAAATAAGCATTTATCATATAAGGGGGACTAATGGAGAGAGAGATTTATATACTTAGACGTATTATTTCTAGTGATGCGAAACATTTTCTAAAAGAAAAAAAAATGTAGCATATCTTAAGACAGCGCAACGAGAATAGCGTCGCGTTTTGATTATTAATGTAATATCAAATGTGCCTTATTTTATGTACATATATACATATACATAAGTATAATTATCATTATTATAATTACTACAAACTTCTATGATAACGTGCAAGCATTTGTGTTTAATAAATCGATGTTGTTTTATGTTATGACTTGATATTTCGTATTTTCTTCTTCCATTTAAATTTAAGTACACTTCTTGAGTTAAAAGTTTTTCCGAAATTCGCATTTCTATTTGTTTCGACAAGAATTTCAAAATTTTATCAAAGGAGGAAATAAAAATAAAGAATGATATTTTGTTACTGTTTACTTTGTCTTCCTTGTAAAATGTTTGTTTTACATTTTATTTTCTGAATCGAAGAAAAAAATAAAACGTATTTGTTGCTGTTCACTTTGCTAACATTTGTTTCGAAAATTATTTTCAAATTTCCATTGAAGAAAAAAATTGGAAAAATAAATAACTTTTTTTTACATTGTCAGCATTTCTTTTCGAAATAATTTCAAGATTTTATTAAAGGAGAAAATTAAAAATAGAAAATAAAATGAAATAAATAAAATACCTAGTTTGTTAATATTTGTTTGAAAATAATTTGAAAATTTTCTCAGAGGAGAAAATTAAAAAGTGTAATTTTTTACTCATTACTTTGTTGACAATTGCCTTGAAAATAATATCAAAAATTTATCTCAAACAAAAAAACTAGAAATGGAAAATAAAATAAATAAATAAATAAAAGACTGTCAACATTTGTTTCGAAAATAATTTCAAAATTTCGTTAAAGGAAAAAAAGAAAATAGAAAACAGAAAGTAGAATTTGTTACTGTTTTTCTCTGTTTACTTTGTTAAGATTTCTTTTAAAAATAATTTTAAAAGTCCATCAAATGAAAAAAATAACAAAAATAAATCTTAATTACAATTATTGATATATTGAAATTGCAAAATGAAATGATAAATATAGTAAAATTGTAAAAATATTACAAAAATGTAAGCATTTCAGCAGCGAATATTTCATCTTAGAAAATGGGAAGATACTGTAAAAACGAAATTCGTTATTCTCGCGCACGCGTTCAATTTCAACCCTACAAGTGTTTTCTACGATAAAAAGATATGAGGTTTTACTTCACAAATCACAATAAAATTTTCGGGTGAAAATTTTCCTTCGGATATATTTTTTGCTCTCAAGTATTTTAATTTAATTTTCCCTTTTTCTGAACAAATGAGAAAATAAGAAAAAAAAATGGCCACCTAATAAGAAAAATAAATTTCTCCCTAGTTGCTTTCGTAGAAAATATTTTTGTGAATAAAGAAATTTCATTTACCCCGAATCAATATTTTTTCTCATAAAATAATCAAGAGGTATTTTATTTTGGAGACGTGTTATTTTTTTGACAGAATAAACAAAAGACAAACAAAAATGTGTGTATAATTTTCTATATTTATTTATTTGACTCGAAATTTTCGAAAATAGTTTACACAAAATTAGAAAAATATCTAAAAAATTCTAATTAACAGAGTAGTTTGTAGTTTGTAAACTTTACGTTTTTTTATTTATCTACATATTTAATCTTTATAATAACAAATATGTAGATAAATAGATAATTAAATAAGTGAATAAATAAATTAATTGGTAAATAAATAAAAAATATGTAAATAATAAAATTTCTAAGTAAACAGAAATAAAAGTAAATAATTTGATAAGTAAATAAACAATTTAATAGAATATAATTCAGTAAATTAAAAAAATAAATAATGAAATAAATACGTATTTCCGAAATCCTCGTTAATTGTTTCTCGAAAAAGAAAACCTTCGAAGGTAATTTAAGTAATTTAAGACCAAAAAAATCTTACATAATTAACAAACTACAGATTTCTTCTAATCGTTTACCTTGAAAAAGTTTCGATTAAAATACCCCGGGTTTTGGACAAGCGCAATGAAACGGGTGTATCCTAACGCAAGCGCATTTTTCACCATTCCAGTAAGGGTTGGAAGCTCTATCGAACCCAAGTGCTCTGAGTGAAAGCATCCCATTTCTATCATTGTTTTAATCTTGATTAAAAAAAAGGAATATAAATAAAACTACTATTTTCTCTTTCATTTAAAAATGATAGTCATAAAAAAAATATCTTGGAGTGCAGTGATACGAAACAATCAATAATTCACTTTTAAACCAAATAGAAAAGAATAACAAAAATCGTTTCCCTTTTATCAATGAAATTTTACTGAAAGAAAAATAAAATTTTCTATATCAAAAATCAAAAAAATTCACCGTTCGTAAATAAGTAAAAATTTACTATATAATATCTATTTACAAAAAAAGTAAGAAATCAAAGAATTATAAATTTTTCGTTTTTTTTGAAGACGAATATTTTTATATATACATAAATATAAAAAATAGTACACTGTTTATATCAAAAAGAGAAGAATAAAAATATAGCGTTGATTCTTGAATTGTCCGTCCTATATGTAACGCAAATGTGCATTGTTTGTTAAAAAAATCGATGCCGTGTTATTATGTGTATTAAAAGTCGATTAGAAGTAAGGTAAAAGTGTTTTTTCGGGGTAAAAACAGCCCGACGAGCGAGGGGGCTCCGGGATCTGAGCAACAGGTAATTGGTTACTTATACTTTCTATTTACTTTTTACAATATTGTGTATTACTGTTATCATTATTATTACTAGTATTACTATTGCTATTGTTACCTTTATTTACTAGTAATACCATTATTATTTTTACTGTTATTACTATTCATACTCTTTTTTTCTAATACTTCTACTTTTATTACTTTTTATCATTATTTTTATTACTGCTATCAGCATTGTATTATTATTATTATTATTATTACTACCACTACTATTAGTATTACCACTATTTCTACTACTACTGCTAGTACTTATTTTATTTTTATTACTACTACTATTCTTATTATTATACTAACTACTACTACATTTATTAATATTTTTCCTATATTTATTAATATCGACAGACCTAAAAAGAGAAAGAAATTACGAGTAATAAAATTTAATAAATAATCAAATTATTATAAACTATTATTATTATTTTTTTTTCATGCATTGAAAAATTTATTTAAAGAAAATTCATATACAGAAATTTGATTACATTTTGAAAATTTTTATGATTATTACATTATTGTCATTATTGATAAAAGTAGTGCTCTTAAAAAGTTTCTAATTGAAACAGTATTTTATAAAAAAAATTCTCAATTTTCTTCTAAAAAAAAGACAAGTAATTATTAAACTTAATGAAATTTTCAAAAAAAAATGTTCTTTAGATTTATTTTAAGCGCTAATTTTACAAAATAATTCATTTGATAAACACTTTATAATTGACAATTAGCTCTTATTGATTTCCAGTGCAGTATATTGCGTTAAATAACAAACCACATTTTTTTAGTTATTTCTTTTTCAATAAAAAAATTATTTAATAATAAAAAACTACACCATAGGGGAAATTACTGAAAATTAAAACTTTTTGTCTTCAATTTTTAAATTAATTACTTTAATTTAAATTCTCCTTTTTATCAGGGTGTGGTATAAAGGACAAACAGGTAGAGCAAAAAAAAGTGTAATAAATTTTTGCCTAGTTCGAGTATATTAAAATTGAATTAATATAAAGTAATGGAAAATTTTTATTTACATTGCAAGTGAGAATTAATAAAAAAAACTTTCTGTCAATGTGTAAAGAAATTAGAAAAAGAAAATAAAATTAATGGTATTTACTCTTTAATGAATTTATCGGTTCAAATACGATTTATTGGAATCTAGTAAAAATTAATTAATTCGAGGAAATATTTATTGGATAATAAACAAGTTATCGATTAGTTTATAAAGCAAATAACATTTTTTAGCGTAGTATTAAACAGTAGATAATTAAAAAAAACATACTAAACAGTACTTGAAATATAAAAACAAATTTTATCTGAAAAATAAATATTGAATTGAACTAGCAAAATTAAAAGTAAATAGTAACAGTAAAATAAGTAGCTACTATAAATAGTATTAAATTGTATTGATTATAACTAGTCAAATCAATACTGAACATAACTAAAAAAAGTAATTCTAAAAAATTATAAATAATACGAACTAGTTATAGTGAAATTGGTACAAAATATGACCATAAAAGTACTGAAAGTACTTGCAAAATTAATAATAGTACTAATTACTATTTTAAATAATACTGCATAGTACTGTTAGTCGAACGAAATAGAATGCTAAAAAGTACTGAACAAAATCCTAAATAATTCTAAAGAGTAATGTTAATAGTACTTAATAGTATTTTAAATAGTACTAAATGGTATTTAAAATATAACTAAATAGTTTTATAATTAAAAATAAAAATTATGCTAAATAGTACTAAATAGTAGTTTAAATAGTATACAAAATAATATTTAAGAGAATACTAAATAGTAAATAGTAAATTAATAAGCACATATGTAGGACTTTTTCGTAAAAAAATGCGACATACAGAAATTAATAAGAAATATTAAAATTAAAACAAACAAAATTGAATTTTGAAAATCAGTATTTAGTACTATTCAAATTACTAATTAATACTATTTATTATTCTGTTTACTTCTATGTAAAAGTCTATTTAATACTATTAAACTACTAATTTATAATATTCAACATACTATTTAATAGTGTTAAATAGCATACTATTAAAATAGGTAAATAGTATGCTAAATAGCACTAAATAGTTTTTTAATCAGTATACTAAATAATATTTAAGAAACTACACTGAGAAAATTTTTTTTTAAAACCAAACATAGGCAATCAATAAAGAAAATAAGTTTAGTTTAAACATATTTTATTTTTGAATTAAACGTAATTTTTATTGAACCAAACTTACTATGTATTGGATCAAAATTATTATGTTTAAATCAAACATAATTTTTGGTTGAGTTTATAACAAAGATAATAACATAACATAATTATGTTTGATTCAAATATATTGTTTTCTCACACTGAGAAAACATTATACTTAAATGAAACACAAAAATAATATGTTAGACGATTTTGTTTAATTGAAATTAATTTGTAAGTTTAATCTCAATATATAGAAAGTATCTACTGCATTGATTGAAAAGTATTATTTGTTTGAATAATTATATTTAATTCAAACATATTTTCTGTTACGGTTGAAACAAAAATTATGTTTAAAAATATACTTAAATTAAGTATATTACTTCTTTTAATGAGCCAAAAAATATGTTTGAATTAAACTTAAAAAAGTTTGACTGTATAGCAAAGATATTTTAAGTTTGATTTAAACAAAATTTGTTTGAATCAAATAATTTTTTTTCTCATTGCAGTGTACCAAATAGTAGATACTAGATACCTACACCCAGAGAAATGGTATATTTGTCTCAGAACCAACTAGACTTTTTATTTGTTTCAAATAAATTTTATTTGGTTTAAATATATGTTTTATTTATATCAAATAAAAATTTTATTTAAAACAAATAAAAAGTCTAGTTGGTTGTGAGACAAATATACGTTTATTTATGTCAATTAAAATATATTTGGTTTAAATAATATTTTTCTCTAGGTGTAATAGTTTTTTGAACTTTGATTAGTACTAAATGGAATTTTAAGAGATATCAATAAATAGTACTAAATAGCACTTTAATTATGTACTTAATTTAGTACTTGAAAAAGTACTTTAATATTTTTTGTCCATTTTTTAAATTTTTCATTATGGAAATAAATATTTGAGAAATACCAATAAATTCTAAATAGTACAATTGTGAATTAAGCGCGAATAGTGCCGTCTTCAGGAAAATATGCGCCACACAGAAATGAATATAAAATTGAAATTAAAAGAAACGAAATTGAATTTCAGGAAACAGCAAGCTCGATGCCGGAGGCTTCGGGGTCGGGTGTAGCCGACGAGGCGGATTACTCGACTTTTGAGAATAAGAGCGGTCTCGCTGATGACATGAAGTTCCTGGCAAGTATGCCTGAACTTTGTGACGTAACATTTCTCGTCGGTGACACTCGAGAGCCAGTTTGCGCTGTAAAAGCAGTCTTGGCCGCTAGAAGCAGGTTATTTTCATCAATATATACGTATCGTACATAAACATAATACACACAACTTTCCTTACATTTTTTATTATTATCATTATTTTCGTTCTTTTTTTTAAACATTATATAGAAATTTTTTTCGCTCTACTTATACATAGACATATTTATGCACATACTCACCTTCTAAGCGATTAATATTTGTCTTTTTTTCTTTAATTGAAAATAATTTTTACTCTTCGCAGAGTCTTTCACAAAATGCTGTATCAAGCGCCAAGTCCACAACGGAAAAAAGATCCACCGGCGCGTGAAAACAAACTTAGACTCTTTTTGAAAAGAAGTTCGGAACCATTATTAAATTTACAGAATGCTGCGCAACAGGTAATTGAGCATGTCAACTTAGTAGTCATTTAATTAACATTGTATATTTATTTTTTAACTTATTCTTTTTTAATTGATATTTAAGAATTAATTTATATATATTGTATTTATTATATTAAATGAAAATCAAGATATGAAATTTGTCAAGTTTTTTACACTCAGAAAAAAATTTCTTTCAAAGAACCAAATGTATTCATGTACCTACATTTAAATACACTTTTTATTTAATTCACCTAATTTTTTTGTAATTGGGTATTTATTATTTTTACCTTATTGCAGTATCCAGTTATTCGAAGTAATTGGTTTCAAATACTTTAGTATAGTTGAATTCAAATACTAATTAATAATAATCAGAAAAACATTAATAAATTTCAAATAATTCCTATTAGAATTTGTTTCTATTTGTTTTCTATTTTAATTACAATAATTAGTATTTAATTACTATCAGTATTTGGCTTGAACCACTAAAGTATTTTTGTAAAACCATGTAAATACTTAAAATACTAAAGTATTTGAATGCAAATATTAAATCATGCACTAAATAAGTATTTGATTTCTAATACTACAGTATTTGTGTAAAGAAAGTGTAAATACTAAAAAATACTCAAGTATTGGAGTACAAATATTAATTTATACTCTGTATTAATATTTGGTTTCAAACACTTAATTATTTTATAAAAAGAAGTGTAAAAATGTAAAATGCAATACAACTTGAAACAAATACTAATCCTAATTAAATACTAGGAAAATACTAAAATATTTGAATCCAAGTATTATTTTATAATAATATGTAAATACTGTTTCAAAAAAGTTAATTAGTATTTTGTAAATACACTAGTATTTTGTGAATACATTAGTATTTTGTAAATACATTAGTATTAAAGTAAATAATGAAGTATTATTTAAATTAATTGATGTACTATTTGAAAGGGTTAATTAATCTAAAGACAAATGTTAATAAAACCAAATAGTTCAAAAATAATACTAAAGTATTTGGTTTCAGTAATAATACCAAACGAAAATACTTTTTAATATTATTCTTAAACTATTTGTTTTTATAAAGATTTTGTATTAAATTAATTAGCCGTTTCAAATAGTATTTTAATAACATAAATGCAATTAAAATATATTTAGTTCAATCATGAAAATTGTTTTCGTAAAACAATAAAATATATAAATAAAAAAATATATATAAAATGAAAATAAACCAAAAATTTTAATAATACTAAAGATTTGGTTTTAGTCAATTTTTGTATTCCATGAAATTTTTTTGTCTTAAAAAATATTTTATTCATTTAATAATTACATTTATATTATGAGATTAATATAAAACAAATTATTATTTGATTAAAAAAACTATTTTTCTAAAACCATAAAACAAGTAAATATAAATAAAAACTAAATAAAATAAAATAAATTAGAGAACATAAATAAACGAATATACAAATAGAAGAAATGAAATAATTATTATAAATGTTTTACAATAATATTGTAATAATTTTTTCTAATGTTAATATTAAAATCAGTAGATTGAATAAAGCTGAATTAAATTCTTTTTCTGAGTGTATGTGCTTTTTGAAGAAAACCCTTTTATTTTTACTATTGTAAATATATTAATTATGTTTTTAAATATATAATTACTGTTGATATTTTATATTATAATTTAAATTTGCACGTTTTGAAAATATTTTTTAAAAAAATTGTATAGCGCGTCCTATTCTGCCTAGCTGAAATCGAAATTTCAGTGTTCTAAAAATATACATATAATACCAATTTTCTATTCCTTATAATAATAAATTTAATCCTGTAATTTTATATAATTTGGTTTTTATTCAATATCGTTTCTTATGTTTTTCAAATTGTATTTTACTTGAATACTTCAAATTTTACCATAAATGTCTTTATAAGGTCACTTCGAAAAGTATTTTTAATTGAATTACTTTTTTTCAATTTTCACCAAAAGAAAGTATTTCTAATAGAATTACTTTTTTTCCATTTGCACCTAAAGAAAGTATTTTTTAATTGAATTACTTTTTTTCCTATTTGCACACCCAAAAAAGTATTTTTAATTGAATTACTTTTCTTTAATTTGCACTCAAAAAAGTATTTCTAATTAAATTCGCTTTTTAATTTATACTCCAAAAAAGTATTTTTAATTGAAATACTTTTTAAAAAAATTTTTAATTTTCTTCAGAAAAAAGTATTTCTAATTGAAGTCTCTTGATTAATTTATCCTGTAAAAAAAGTATTTTTATTAGTAGAATTACTTCATTTTCCTCCAAAAAATGTATTTCTAGTTGAAATACTTTTCTCAATTTGGGGTGTATTTAAAAAATATGTAACGCTATTTTAAAACTTTTAACCCTCAACACCCCTCACCCTGTTACGCACCATTGCAAATATTAGCGCAAGTTTTTTCTGCTGATAGTAAAAAAAAAGCTTGACCCCCTTTTATCCGTCCCCAAAAGAGTGTTATGTATTTTTTGAATCGCCCCTTTGCTCAAAAAAAGAAGATTTCTAATTAAATTACTTTTTCTTCATTTGCTCTAGAGAAAAAAAAGAAAGTATTTTCTTATTGAAGTTAATTTTTAATTTACTTTAAAGAAAAAGTATTTTCTAACTATATTATTTTTTTTTTAATTTGTTCCAAAGAAAAACTGTTTGCTAAAGAAAGATACTTCTTTTTGCTCCAAGAAAAGTATTTTTTAATTCAATTACTTTTCTTTTTGGAATGTGTTTTTTTGTAAATAAAAATTAATTAAAATAAATTTTAATCTAATTTTTTTCAAAGAGTTTTTAATAATTGATAAGTAATTATTGAATTACTTTTTTTGTAAATTTGCTTCTAAGAAAGCAAAAGCAAAAAAATTTAAGCAAAAGAAGAAAGTATTTGCTAAAGGAACACTTTTTTTTGCTAAAAAAAATATTCTTTGATTAAATTACGTTTTGTTTTGAAGTATGAAGGTGGAAAATTTAAACAAAACTCCCATGTTAAATAATTAATTAATGTTTAGGATATTGTAATGATAGAAATAGTAAGTGTGTATCTCTGTTATGTGTCGTGTATAGCGATCAGGCTTCACGCAGCAGTTGGCTCCCATTCAAGAGGTATTTTCTATGTATGTGATTTCTGTGTAATGAAGATGGAAGTTTTTTTTCCAAAAAAATTAAAAAAAGAAAAAGAAAAAAAACGAATTTGTCCGCTTTTGCACTGCACTGCATTGCACTGCATTATCTATATATAGACCAACAATTATATGTTGCACAATAATTTTGTAAATATTTGGTATCTAGCAAGTAGCGAGATAAATAAAAACGGTAATTATAAATAGCATACCAAAATTCTTCTCATTAAAAGTTTTATTACTTTACCAAAAAAAAAGAGTTAGATTTTTATAACAAAACGTTTGGTTGGGAAAATTAAACATTCAGTTCATGAAAATTTTTAACTTTCAGATATACGAGCAGATTATTCTTTCGATATATTTTCATTACTAAAAAAGTCAAAAATCAATTAAAACAATTAAAAAAAAATTTTTTTCAATTTTAATTTAAAATAAAAATCAATTTTTAAGTTATAATATTTATAATATAAATACCCGATTATACTCGATTATAATAGGATTTGAATTTTTAAAATATAAACAAATATATTTCGTTCTATGGAAAGTTCAAAATATCAGTGATCACAGTCCCCTTTTTTATCCCCTTAAATCTTTCGAATCCCCTAAAATCATACATTTTCTCCCCTTTTTCCCCCTTATTTTTTTAAGAAAAACTTGTAAAAATTGTCACTTTTTGTAAGTTGGGGTTTTTTTCTTGTTTTTCGCTTCAAGAAAAAATTTTTTTCTTTTCACAAGCTTTGGATAAATTTTAGTTTTATGAAACTTAAGAATTTTTCTATATTATTTCTCAGAGATTTTAAACTTAGAAATTTTTCCATAAAAGGTAACAAATATAAAATAACTTTTACTTATAAGAAAAAAAAATATTTCCAAAATAAATTTTACTTAACTTATAGTGAATTTTACTAATTTTAAGTAAACTTTTACGACTGTAATTAGAAAATTATTTCCAGAATAAATTTTACTTAACTAAAAGTATAGTTTACCAAGTTTTAATAAAATTTACAACAGAAATGATAAAATTTACTGTGTGGAAATATCGAGTTTTAATATGATAATGTCTTATTTTCAATGTCAATTTTTTTAAATAAAAATTATTCAAACTTTCCTCGAACATTACAATTAGCTTTAAAAATTAGTTTTGAATAAGTTTTAGGTACAATTTTTAAAGTAAATTTTTCTAATTTTTCTAAAAGAAAATTGCCTTTAAAAATAGTGAAAGTATTAATTAATTATTTATTATTTATTATTATTCTATCCAGAACGAGAAAAAATATGTTTATCCGATTTTAAATTTCATAGAAAAATTTCACGTTGAAATGCCCATATATTAAAAAAATTAATGAAATTTTAAAACAAAAATACTGTTGTAATAAAAACTTTGATTAAAAACTTTTAAAAAATTGATTTTAAACAGCTATAAAGTTAAGAGAAAAAGAAACAAAAAGTTATTTAAGAAAATTTTATGCAATATTCTACTACAATAATTTTTCCTTTTATTTTGGAAATCTCCTGTTTTAATATTTCTTGAAAAAATCACTGTGATCCTTAAAATGTCAAAAAGATAAAATTTTACTGACACAATTTTCTTTGTGTCTTGAATACCAACCAAATTTTTCGTCATCAAAATAATGGCAAACTCTTTTATCACCATTGCTGTAGAAAAAAAAATGTAATTAAAAAAAAATAATTAGTAAGCTAAGTAATATATTTCAAATTCTTTACCCCATAAAAGTAGATGTCTTCTCTATTTTAGGAGTTTTTTGGTCTGACAATAACACTCTTTTACTATTTAGACGTAATCTTTGCATATAATCTACACCTCACCTTCTGCTGACGAATTTTTTCCATAATTTTTTGCTATTTATGTATTTAACTCAAATTTTATATGCACCTTTTTGGCCGAAGTTATATAACATAGAGCAAACAATATTATATATTCACAAAATCTGCTTTGTATTAAAAAGAATTTTATCACAACTATAATTTTTGTAAAATAATAAGCAACTTTTTGTGAAAATGAATACGCACATTAATTTTCAAAAATTCTAACGAATGAATATTCATGGCTTATTCATTTTTTATTTATATAATACTGAAAAACACATTTTCAAAGCTTTTTCGAAGTATATTAAAATTCTGCTCTGTAGCATTTTTGGGATTAATTTTACTTCATTACAGTTCGGTGTATATTCTCGAATGAAATCACATGCAA
This sequence comes from Leptopilina myrica (nomen nudum), assembly GCA_032872475.1. NCBI lineage: Eukaryota > Metazoa > Arthropoda > Insecta > Hymenoptera > Figitidae > Leptopilina > Leptopilina myrica (nomen nudum). The sequence continues at coordinate 8,624,723 of CM065460.1, forward strand.
TCAAAATTTCAAACACGTTTTCAAAATGAACGAACAAAAATAATTCATTTCGCAATTTCTTTGTCAATGTAAATATTGCATTAAAAATTACAGACTGAAACAAAAATCGAAACACGTAATTTACGCTTTTGACTTTTATCCATGAAGCTTCTAAACTGTTAATTTATTAGTTTGAAACTCTGTATATTATTTCTTACCTCGTAACGCAATATTATTTATTAATAATATTAATAATATTTATTATTTCTTAATACTATTTGTTATTTAATAATGTTAATAAAATGCATTATTTTTTAATAAGATTTCGGAATTCTCGAAAAGAATTGAATTTTGTTCAATTCAGTTTTCAAAATTTTACAGGGATATTATGAAAATAGTGAAATGGGAACATACAATTTATTAATTGTACAGTTTATGATATTTAGTATTAAAAAAATATTGTTCTGAATAAAAATAATCCTAATCTATAGCACTTTCATGAAACATTTATAATAATAATCAATGTCACTTTCATTTTTAATGACTATTAATAATTTTTTTTCATTTCTCATTTATTCGCAGCCTCAAACATTTCAGCATCAAACTCTGATCATTGAAGAATTTGAACCTGATGTTTTTCGCCAACTGATTGAATATATTCACACTGGTTGTGTTACACTCCAACCTAGAACTTTGCTTGGTAAACACATGTATATATTAAAATTGTAAATGATAATGAAAAATGCCCATTTCTTAGCAAATATTATATTAATATTATCTTATTATTATTATTCATAATTAATATTTTGTCAGAATTTGTGAAATTTTCACAGAAGACAAAAAGTTTTTTTTTATCACAATGATGAAAAAACATTTCTATTTGATCATAGGAATGTGTCCACCAAAGAACAGAACAAAAATATTATTTTTTATAAAAGTTATTGTAAAATTAATTTTTTTGCAACTTTTTAAAGAAAATGTTATTTTCTAATTCTGAACGAAAGTATTTTTTATTCCCTTTATATTCCCGTTTGGTTCATTTAAATCGGTTCATTCATTTAGGAGAAATAACATTTTCTTTAAAAAGTTCCAAAAAAATTAAAGTTACAATAACTTTTATAAAAAATAATTTTTTTTCTGTTCTTTTGTGGACACATTCTTAAGACCAAATAGAAATGTTTTTTCATCATTTTGATTTAAAAAAAAAAGTTTTTGTTTTCTGTGAAAATTTCACGAATTCTGACCCTATTATTTCATATATATATTTTAGTAGAGTGTAGGGTCATAGAGACACTTTTTTACTTTTTATGCTATACAATCCAATAATTTTATTTTATTTTCAAATTTCCAACTGGAGCAGCAAAAGTTTACACGGAGAAAATTTATTTCTGAAATTTTACTGAATTTAGTTCGGTAAAACAGGGATGAATTGTCAAAACAGTAATTTTTCAACTAACTTGACTTTAGAAGCAATTTAGGATCAATCTATAAAATATTTTTAAATTTTGTTTTTATCATTATAAGGAAAGAAGATTAAATTTCTATTTCATGAAATAAAACAATAATTTATTCAAATCTTTAACATTCTCAAATTTATATGTTAAAATTTCAAAATATACATATTTTAAATAAAAGTGCAAGTTTATAGAAAATTAATCTTTCTGAAATAGTTTTATGCCATACTACATCCCAACATTACTGAAAAATTCGATAAAATATAAAAAACAAATTTTCTCCGTGTAGTTATTGAGCTATAAAAAAGTTACAAGTGACATTTCTCAAAATGTAATAAAAGTTATTTTATATTCCTTAAAGGGGTAATGAATGCTGCTGATTACTATGGACTTGATGAACTTAGACGAGCTTGTGCAGGTTTTGTACAATGCTGCATTACTGTTGATACAGTTTGTGCACTTTTAGCATCCGCTGAACGTTACATTCAATACAAGTGTACCAAATCCCTTGTGCAGAAGGTAAGAATTTCTTCTTCTTCTTCTTCTTTCTCCTTTAAAAAAATTAAGCTTGATTTTAAATAAATGCCCACAATATAAAAGTTGATTTATATGCAATTTTTTTTTTTGAAGAAAATATATTCCTTTTTTTTAGGTCTTGGAATTTGTTGACGAACATGGCAATGATGTTCTTAATTTAGGATCATTTACGTTATTACCTCAACATGTGGTGCGATTAATCTTAGCCAGAGAAGACCTAAGAGCTGACGAATTCACAAAATTTCAGGTAATTTGTTATTTTTATTTTGTAAAACAAGATTTGTAATTATGATTTATTTTTATAACGATTAATTAATGTTTTTGCCCGATTTGAACTGTATAATATAAATGTTTGTTCACTTAGTGAAAACTTTTAATTCCGTTTCCTACATTTAATGACTTTAAAGTTTAAACATAAACATTATTTTCAAATCTGCTTCAAACTTTTGTACAATATTTTTAATTTAATTATTTTATTTTTTACAAGAATTAAATTATTTAAATACTTGATATTTTATAAGAATTAAAGACGATCAAGTGGTAAAATTAATATTTTATATCATAAAACTTTTTAAATTCTTGATAAAAGTTTCAAAAAAAATTGAAACACAAATAATAATTTTCTCGCTTTATAAAAAAGATTTATATAATAAAGTACATTCCGAAAAAAATTGATTTAATTTTTATAAAAGTTACCACTTCGTGGTGAATAAGTAGCCCATATGTAATGCAGATATGTAAAATTGATTATCTAACTCGGAATTATTTTCTATTTCTATTTTCTATTTTTAATTTTTCTTATCTTATCGCAGGCAGCGCTAATGTGGAGCAAGAAGTACTGCGATGGTAATCATAACACACCTCTCAAGGACGTTATTGGAAACTTTCTTGATTATATCCAGTTCCACAAGATTCCAGCAAATGTTTTAATGAGAGAAGTTCATCCTCTTTCACTAGTGCCCTACAGTATTATCATGAATGCACTGGCGTATCAGGTGCGTGTTTCAAGTCTTTACTTTTAAATGCCGCCAAATCGTGAATGTTTATCAACAAAATATTTATTACCACCCTACTTACAAATGACAATCATCATCATCATCATATGATGCATTTTTTCATCCATTAAATATTCTTCTGCCACTGTAACTAAATTTAATGTTAATACATTCACAGTAAAACGTGAGGTGTTAAAATTACACCAGAATGAATTAAAATAATCTGCAACAGTTTAATCCCTCTAGGATTAAATTAACACTAAAAAGAATTAAAATAATCTATTTTTGTGTTATTTTCAACTATGAATGAAATTTTATTTTAACCCTTTAAAGTCCAGCAGTTTCAATCGAAACCACTTTTGACTTTTAATCTTCATAACTTCAACAAAAATAAATATATTTTTAATTTCCAAACAACCAACACCCACCAATTTATTCTACTTTGTGAAAAAAAATTATATTGCAATAAAGAATTAACAATTTTTTAAATACAACAATAATAAAAAAAATAATGTTTATTTCACGATTTACAAAAAAACTAGAAAATCGAAAATTAAATAAAGCTTAGCTAATGAAAATGACTTCTTGGGGGTTTTTAAGATCGTATATTACAAATCCGATGTTAGTTTTTCAAAATTAAAAATCCCGAACTCTTAAATGATGACAAAAATTGCATTTTTATAAAAAAGTTGGGCGTTAAAGGGTTAAATAAAACACCAAAGTCAACGATTTGGAAAAATTCAACGAATTTAGCTTCTCCAGGGAGAATAGTAAGCTAGTTACTAACTTAGTTACCAATTTACTAATAACTTAGTAACATAGTTACTAAATTTAATTGTGTTCAAAAATTTAGAAAAAATCTCGTCAAAATTTCAATTCTCTTTATAAATAATAAAATTCTTCTCTGGTATTCAATTATTTTGCAAAATTTTAATCAAATTTCTGTCAAACTTTAAATTAATTTCAAAAGTATTATAAAATTCCATCATTTTCAATATCTACTATTTCAATACAATTTTCCAAAAGAATTCCATTATTAAAAAAAAATTGGAATACAATCCTACCCAAACATTCAATTATTTTCATAAATAATACAAATTTTTACTGGAATTCAATTATTTACAAATTTCTTTATAAATTTCTTCGCAATAATTCAATTATTTTCATAGTTAATAACATTTCTACAGGGATTCAATTATTTTTATAAATAATAAAATTCTTTCAGGAATTAAATTATTTTCATAAATAATAAAACTCTTTGCAGAATTTCAATTATTTTCAATGCAATTTTAATCAAATTCCTTGAAAAATGTAATTATTCTTAAAAATCTTATTAAAATTCGTCCAAAGAATTTAATGATTTAAATAAAATGGTTGATAATATTTTTAATGAGAATTTAATTTCAAGAAACATGAAATTAATAAATTATTCATTTTTGTATTTAAATAATTGAATTCTCGTAGAATTTACTAATAAAAATAGTTTTAAAAATGAATTTCAGTTAAAATGTTAGATTATACTTAAGTGTTAAAACCATTATAATGTGGATTTTTAGAAATAATTAAATTTTGACAAAGTTACAAACTGAAATCATTAAAATTCTTAATTTTTCATATATTTTTGACAAAAAATTCTGTAGAATTAATTCTTTTTAAAAGTTTAATAGGATTTTTATTGAAATTATTTCAAGATTTTATTTTTCAATATATATACCTATTTAAATGCAGAATTTCCGAATAATTGAAATTTTGTAAAATTGAATTGTAAACGAACAAATTTGAAAATTCTCATAAAACTCATCGCAACGTTTCAATTATTTTTCATACAATTATAATTGAATTCCTTTAAAAAAGTAATTATGTTCATGCAAGTTTTAATAAAATTCGACAAAAGAATTGAATTATTAAAAAATTTGTTACTAAAATTCTTCATGAGAATTGAATTTTGAGAATCATTCAATTATTCAATAAATTATTTACTTTTGCATTTAAATAATTAAATTCTTGTAGAATTTTCTGATAAAAGTTGATTTTCATTTCATAAAAATGAATTTCAGTTAAAATTTTAGATTATAATGGAATATTAAAAAAATATAGAGTGGATTTTTTGGAAATAATAATTGAATTTTGTAATTAATATTTTTGAAAAAGTTTAATTGAATTTTTAAAATAATATTTGAAGTTTTTATTTTCTAATATGCATTTAATGAAAGAATTTAGGCATAATTGAAATTTCGTGAAATTGATTATTATTATTATTTAATCTGCAACACTTTTTAATACCTCACGATTTACTTTGTTAACATGTCAATTTCCTATTTTTATATGCAAATGTTATCATTGTCATTTTCAATGTTTGGTCCACTATTGAACATTCTTCTTCCATTGTATTAACAGAAACAAAATTAAATATTAAAATTAATGGTTATTAACATTAACATCAATTTTTAATTTATAATATGTGACGCGCTCCGAAGAAATGGTACCTAAGAAGCAAACGAATTATAGGTTAGGGTCGTGTTAGATTTCTCTTGATTAAAAGTTTATTTTTAATTGTTTGAATTTGAAAAGAGTTTTTATTAAATATTTTGGATGCAATGAAGACCGGAAGATCAACAATTTAAAATTAATAATTGATTTTCTTTCTGCATTTTTACTTGAAAAATTAAAAATATAATCTCCAATTTTTTGCTTCTTAGGTAGTACCTTTCTTCAGAGCGCGTCACATATGCTAATGTTATCAATAACATGTTAAGAATTAACCGCACTGAGAAAAAAAACTATTGGCCCAATAGTCATATATAATGCATAATTTAGAACTAGAAGCATAATGTTGTCTGCGATGATATATGTAAAATGGTTCAGATGTATGGTTGATATAATTTTACTAAAAAATTATTACCGTTAACTGGGGGCTATTTTGTGCATCAAACAGCTTTTTTTGACTCAATGATTTTATTAAAATTCTTGAAAGAAAAAAGAATATAAAGTTTTGATATATGTTGTTGACATCCATCTGCAGGTTTCCTATGAGTTGGGTATTGAAAAAAAAATGTTGTCTGAGTTGAAGACTATTAAAAGTCGAGCACAAAATATCCGCCGAAATGGGGCTGTTTTGTAGGTACATCAAACTTTGTTTTTCGAACGATATTGTAAATGCCGTTTCTTGTGAAAAACAAACAAACAAACAAACAAACATGTCATTGATTCGATAGCATTTTGTTCTCAGTGCAGTACTATCATTAGCATATTATAAACATTATTTACAATTCAGAAAAAGATTATTTTTGTGGTTTTCTTTTTTTGTTTTTCTGCGGAAATGACTTGACCACCAGATTGTTGCAGGCAGACCCAACCAGTGTCGACCCTGGAAAACTCTCCCCCCACAGAGTGAGACGACAAGGACGAAGTATGTCGGTGCAATCGTCCTTAGATCCGTATGGTAGCAATACGACCTTGAGCTCGAGCGGAAGTGACGCCGGCTCTGACCAAAAACAACATTCTGGCAGCAACTAACCGAAGGCCCCGACCGCTAATGGAGCGGTCGCCGCCGTGGATCAATCACAATATCATGCTACACAAAAATTAGAAAATCATCATCATCATCATCATCATCATCATCATGAAGAGTCGTCATCATCGTCATCACCACTACCACCAACTGCGCCGCCCTCTAATCGTGACAGCAATACGATTCAACATTCGCCTAAAATTTTTAAACAAGAGAAAGTCGAAGTACTAGTTGTAGACATTGAGTCAATAAAGCACGTTGAGACAAAAGGTCAGGAGAATATTTCAATGAAGGAAGAATTTGAGGCGGAAATTGGGCGCAAGGATATGGGCGAGGAAACCAAAATGGAGAAGGAAATGACGGAAATGGAAAAGCAAATCGAGAACGGAGAAAATGTTATTCAGGAAGGAGATATTGAGAATGAGATATTACAGCCGGAGGAAGTCGATACTACAAGCGGATTTTATATTCGTTTTGTGTTGAGAAGAGAAGGTCGTCGTGATTTAGTTTGGTTGTACAAAACGCACAGATTCTAAGTTCGATGAATTTTACCATTTTTACTTTTTTCAAAAATCTCTCTATAATTTTTATTCGTAAAAGACAAATGCAGAATAACAAAACTTTCACAAATTAAGGTAATTTTTATGAACCACAAGTTGTCAACATTCAAATCAACGAAATATATATGTTATACTACAGATAGTTTCAAAATATTTTATATTAAAAATACTTTTATTAAAAATATTAAAAACAGCTCGTACTAAAAATACATATTTTATCAAAAATATTTTTAATATATTTTACAAACAATATTTTTTATAAAAACTATTTATCTAAATTCTCGTCATAAATATTTTGTATAAAAAATATAATTACCAATATTTTTAATATTCCCCGTAGAAACATTTTTTATAACAAACATTAACATAAATTACCACCTGCAATAAAAATTAATAAAAACTTCAATTTTGATTAAGAAATTTTACTTTGTGACAAAAAATATTGCAATGAAAATTTTATTTGAAGAAGATATAAATAAATTTCGTTCATTCGAAGGTTGAGAACTTTAGGGTCATTAATATTTATTTATTTTGTTAATAAATCGAAACAGTATTTTATTGAAGCCACAAACTTAATTAAAAATTAATTTTGAAAGCACAAATTTAATTTGACCTAAAACCACTGCGTTGAAATGAAATTAGTTTCATTTAATAATTTAAATAAACTTTAAGTACTAATATAAAAAACTTTAAATAATTTAACATTAAAGTTTTTAGCCTTAATTGAATTTTTTTTATTATTTCATAAATTTTTAATCATTTACATAAATTTTTTAATAATTTACATTAGATTTAAATAATTTACACAAAATTCAAGTAATTTACATAAAATTTGAATATTTTGGATAAAATACATTTTTCCTTTTAATTAAAAAACTTTTAAAGTACCTTCTCATTATCTATAAAAGATGATATTTTATAGTAATGTCAGTGATTAATGTCGTGATGATATATCAGATTAAAGTACAATATTACACGAATAGTGAATTTCATTTGTCCTGAAGTGAACAATTTTCCAAACAGAGAAACTGATTTACTTTTTAATTATAAGTAGCGAATTGTTTATAAATCAATTATTTACAATAAGTATTATGAAAATAAGTATTATTTATTTATTGTAATAGAACTGACTAATAGTTAAATATTTTACCATTTTCCACACTTATTTTAATTGCTCAATTTTTTAATATATTATCTTTATCGTTTTTCTTTCAAGAAGAAAAAATTATTCCCTTTATAAATGGAACAATTTTTCCGAAAAGATAAAATATTGTTTATAAAAGGAAAAATTATTCTTTTTCGAAAAGAAAACGTTTTTATTTATTTTTTGAAAGGAAAGTATTCTTCCTTAATAGGCAAAAATTTATGCTTTTTTATAAAATAACAATTTGGTTTGAAACATTTAATTGTGTATAAATTTTAAATAGACATTTTAATAATAAGTTTGAATGTTTGAATGTAAGTACAAGAAATTAAGGGGAAAAACAAATGTTTGTATTAAGAGTGATGTTATTGTTGTTAAAAGTTTTAAAATTACCATACAACATATCCATCGAAATGAATGATATCAGATTCATAAAATATATTTGATACTATGCCAGAGCCGGCACAAAAATACTGCTTTTAAAATGAAAGAAAGAGGTTCGTTATCTGCCGGTTAATATCGATCGAATGACTGATTTTGTTTTTCAAATTTTATGTCACTGTCGAATTATTCACGCAGTGACACTAAAAAGCAAACAAAAAATCATCGTGCTTCTCGATTTATTGTTTACACGAATATTAATGAACCAAAAATTTGCCACATTTCTTCTCTTCCATTCTTTATTCTATTCTCTTCCATATTCTACGAAATATTTATTAAATAATATTTTTGTAATTATAAATATTTATTAACGCCGCTATTGTTGCTTTTACTCTCTAAATTTAAATTAGTTACGATTTCAACTGATTTAAATCAATTTTTCTTTTCGAATCAGTTAAATTTTTCTTTAGTCCTAGCAGTTAATTTCAGCTAAAAAATTTTCCTTCCACAGATAAATCAGTTCATTTTAACTGAAAAAAAATTGTTTCTACTGATAAATCAGTAAATTTTAACTGATTCCAAATAAAAAAAATCGCAACTGATTGAAATCAGTCACAAATTTTTTAACTACATTAAATCCAGAGAGTAAATAATTTAAATTTCAAGACTTATTTTATGCACAAAGACAACAGTCGAAAAAATATTTTAAAAATTTCTTCCTTCATCTCTGGAATTTTATAATGTCAAAAAAAAAAAAAATTTTTTATTTTTGATTACAGTATCTATTAGATGTATATCATAAATTAGTGTTATCAAGATAATTGTTAGCTGGATCGTGGGACGCAGATAATTAGCCCCTATTATGTATACATTAAGGGAATAATAGGCAATCATTAAATATTGCATTGGAGAATTCGAGAGGTAAAAGTTGCCCTCTCCATCTCTCCCTCTCTTTCTTACTTTTTCTCTCTATTCATTAATCATCAGTTTTTATCTCGAGATTTATTTCAAGAAATAAAAACTGTCAACTAAACAGTAGTACAATTATAAAAAAAAGGAAAATAAATAGATAATAAAAAAACATAAATAAAAACAAATATTAATTATACATGGTACAAAATACAAAATTAAAACGTAAAATGAATTTTTGGTAGCAAAAAAAAATCGGCCCCAAATGAAAAATAAAAATTTACTTTTTGGGAATATAAACATTTATTTATTATTTTGATAAATTATTATACATGACATAAATTGGTAAATTCAGGATATATAAAATGATTTTTATGAATTAATTTACAAAATTTGTATAATTTGATTGATTGTTGAATGTGAAGAAGCTAAATATGTACTCTTACACTATTTATTACAAAAAAAATGAAAAAACTGATAAAAATGTGTAATGCCTTTGAGAGAGATAATATATACTTTCGATGTTATCGATTATAAAATTAATAGAAATTATAGAAGCGCGTTAAAAATAATAGCAAAGACATGAAAAGATTTATCAATGTTTCTTCTGCTGATACATTTAAAATATTAAATTGCATTAATTTTTTGTATTTCTTTGATTATTTTTTTTTATTTAATTATTTCCTTTTTAGGTTTTCAATTTTTTATATACTTTTTATTTATATTTTACACAAAAAAATAATTACATGGAACTATAAATGTTTTACAATAAATTTCGAAACATACCGTTGTTTCAGTTAAAACTTTTGTTATTCTATAGAAAAAGTTATCGCTATTCCAGATAAATATTTTTTTCGCGATTTATTTTTTTTATTTAGTTATTACCTATTATTTTATTATTATTCATTTTTTTATAAACTTTATATTACATTCTCATAAAAAATGTGAAAGTCTTGTTTTGTTATTAGGTTTACATTATATTTATTTAAGTTATCAAGAAAATAAATTAAAATAACTGAATATAAATTTTTTGGTTAATAAACAAAATTTGTATTCTTGTCGTTATAAAAACTATTTTTTATTTTTAAAAACATGGTTGTTAATTATTATTAATTTTAATGTTATTATATATTTATTTTACTTGTTTCTTTCATTTCAGTTTTTTATTGATTTATTATTGGTTAATAATTATCATTATTATTAACGATTATTTCGGTGTGTATGTCAAAAAATGACTACACGAATTTTTTTAAAGAATATCTTTTCAAATTATTTATATACTCTATAAAATATATATAAATATATATATTTACAGAAAGCGAAATATAAAAAAGTGTTTCATTAAAAAAAATATGTATTTACATGTACGAATGCATAAATGTTGAGAATGAAAGTAAAAATAATATTAATATTAATATAATAAATATAATAAGTGTAATCGTATATCGTCTATGTGTAAAACAGTTTGTTTGCGTGAGCATCGATATTTTTATTATTTTATACACCTTGCATATAGGTACACATAAAAGAAATCATGTTTACAACATTTCAACGTAAATTGTCATATCGTCAAAAAAAAAAAAAAAAAAAATGAAATGCCATCACATGGAAATGGATCGATTTACACTATAACGATATAAGCAGTTTTTTGTCAATAAATATAAAAATTTCTCAGACATTATTCTCTTTCTAATATACGCCTATATTTCTACACATAGTTTTTATAATATTTGATTGATATAATTTTTATTTTTACGTTTAATATTTTCTATAATAACATATTTATTTTTTAATATTATATTTTCAAGTTATAAAAGCTTTATACCTGGAAAAACTACAAATTTCACTAATTTTAGCGAAATATTTACAGTGGAACCTTTCAGATTTTAAATTTATCTTCAGTAGGAAGATCTTTCAAAAAGTTTTTTATAATTTAATCTTTGTAAAATATTTTTTACAATATTTTGGAAATAAGAGTCAAAAATTCTTGTTTGACATTGTTTGAATGAAATACAATTTTTTAAATAAAGTTGCAGTTTGACAGGTTCGACTGTAATTCCTATAGGGAATATTTTTGCTATAATTCTAGAAAAATTGATTTGTTTTAAAAAATAATTTTTTTGTTCATTTTAATATAGAACATCAATTTTAGAAATAAATTTTTTTTTGTAGCTTAGAAATAATTTTTATATTTTATATTTTCAATACTTTCAACATTTGATTATTTTTAATATCTTCATAAAATCTTTAATATCTCCGAATATTTTTTTTTTAATATTTATAATTTTTTAAAAATAGTTTTTTCTGTTTTATTTAAAATTTTTGTGCAGACTTTTTTTTGTCGATAATCTTTTAATAATATTTATATTTATTTATCATTTTTTTAAAATAGTTTTTCCTATTTTATTTAATATTTTTCTATAAACGTTTCTTTGTTCTTAAAAATAAATATTAAAAAAAAAAATTAATATTTAATTATTTACTTATTCCAGATCTTTCAAAAAATAATTGTCTATACCAAATAACAATTAGTAGTAACGATGTTTTAAGTTATCGAGTTCCTCATTGACAATTAATAACAATAAAACGACGAGTAATAACAATAATACAATAGAGGAAGCAGCTATTATCAAATACATGTTTGATACAATTCTTTGTAACAAATTCAAGATTAATTACACGATTGCAGTGAAGTTCGAGTGTGAATAGGTAATCACTTCTGATTAGATATCAAATAATATGAAAGTCATTTAACGTGAAACGATGAATAAACCTTGAAATTATTTTCCTTGATATTCTGAAAATTTTGATTGTTGATTTTTTCTTTTTTTTATTGAAAAATCAGGTCAACAACAATTTGGTATATAAATTACGTTGGAAATAAAAATCTATTTCATAAGCTCAACAATGTTGTTCGTGTCAATATTGATGTTTGTGAGATTGGTAGTCGCGTATCATAATCCTCATTATGTGCCGGGCCATGACACAATGGTCCATCTCTTCGAGTGGAAATGGAAAGATATTGCTGATGAGTGTGAAAAATTTTTGGGACCAGTCGGTTACGGTGGTGTACAGGTACCTAATTATTAATTTATTCATTTTACTTCATTTTTGTCGTTAACAAAAATTAAAATATATAAAAATATTTCTATGTCTTATTATATTTATTTATTATTATTTTATTTTTATTATTATTTATATGTTTTATTGTATTACTAAAAGTTCAGAAATGCTTCATACCTTATTTTTAATTTAATTTAATTTTCTGTGATTACAGATTAAAATAAAAAAATCATTTTACTATTAATTAGAGTAGAGTGGGGTAAAAAAACACTTTTTTGACTTCTTATGCTATAAAATCGGGATTTTAAAACTTTTTTTCAAATTTTCAACAGGTACTGAAAGTTTAGTTATTAGTCCTGCAACTATAGGAAATGTTTGTTATAAACCATGAAAGTGTTAAATTATAAGAATTATACGAAAGTTTTGGAAGTGTATTTTTTGCCCCAATTGGTGGAATGAAAAAAGGCACTTTGTTATTTTGGTAAAAATATGTTATAAATAAATATTCTTCTTTTAACAATAGTTTAATAAATTTGAAGAAGTTTTTAACATGAAAAATTGTATTTTTTGCAAATTTTATTTGCTTTACATTCTCTTTTTTTCTTCTTTTTTTATGATAATGCTTATTTTCAAAAGAAGTTTATTAGAATTTTTAAAAATTATTAAATTCCATTAACAAATTTTATATTACTTACAAAAATAATTCAATTCCTGCTGAAAAGAATTTTATAATATCTAAAAATAACTGAACTGTTCCACAGAATTTTATTGAATGTTTTGAACATTATTGAATTTTTTAGAAGAATTTTAATACAACTTTTAAAATAATTTAAATCCTAAAAAAAATATTATTGTAATTTTTGAAAATAATTGAATTTGTAAGCAGATTTTTATTATTTTAAAGAATAATTGAATTCTTATGAAGTATTTTATTGCAAATTATGAAAATAATTGAATTCCTGTTAAGAATTTTATTAGATTTAAAAATAATTGAATTGTTTCACAGAATTTTATTAAAATTTTTGAACCAAAAAAAAAATTTTTTTTTAATTTTTTTGAATTTTTTAAAAGAATTTTATTACAATTTTTAAAATAATTGAAATCCTGAGAGATGAATTTTAGTATTTACAAGAATAATTAAAATATTGCAAATAATTTTATTGCAATTTTTGAAATAAATTGAATTCATGCGATGAATTTTAATATTTCTGTAAATAATTTAATTCTTGAGAAGAATTTTATTATTTACAAAAATAGTTAAAATATTGCAATGAATTTTATAAAATTTTGAAAAAAATAAAATTTTCAAGCTGACATTATTCAAAATTTGAAATTTATAACTATGAAAATAAAAAATTTCATAATATTTGCCTATGAATAAAAATAATCTGATTTTTTAAATTAGTTGAATTTCTGAATATAAAATTAATTAAAAATATTTTATAAATTCAAAATTTCTTAAAATAAAATTGAAAAAAATTAAATTGAAAATTATACTTTAAGAAAATGTATGTTTAAATTTTTTAAGAATTTAATCACTTTTGAAAAAAATTGTTTTTTTCTTTAAATAATTTATTTCTCAAGAATATTAAAAAAAAGATTTACAGTAATTGATTTAAATGGGGAATTTTAGTTCAATATTCCAGAAAAATAATTCAATATTCGAGAAGTTAGAGAAAAAAATTCTTATAAATAAAAGCAAAAGTATTTTTAATTTTAAATTAAATTTTGCTTTAAATGAAAATATTTAATAATTTAAATTTGCAATAAATTTAATTAATGATTCTAAAGAAAACTAGTTTTTTAAAAATTCTAATGGGAATTATTTTTAAATTAGTTGAATTTTTTAATTTTAATTGAAAAATATTTATGAATAGATAATAATCAAAATGTTGTACAAACTTGAATTAAAAACAATTGAATTTTAAAAATATTTAAAGTAAATTTTCTTTGCTTTCGAATAATTGAATTCTCGCAGAAATTTCCCATAATGATTAGGTAAAGATAATTTATTTTAAAGAAAAATTTTAGTTCAAAATTCTAGAAAATAATTGAATTTTGGAGAAATTGCAGTAGCAATTTTGAGGTATAATAAAATTTCCAAAGACGAAACGTCATAAATTTTTTAAATAAATTTTATATTTTAAAGAACCTTATTATTGTGACTTTTTAAAAATAATCGTGTTTTTTAAAGATATAAACGCGTTAAAGTTTCAAAAGTAGTTGAATTGTGCAAGAAAATTAGAATTGAAGTCATTATCGGAATAAGGAAAAAAGTAAGAAAAATAAATTTGTTGTGTAAATCCAAAATAAAGAAAACGTCATTTTTTTCGTGGTAAACTCGATCTAATGTTATGACTTGATAATTAAGTTCAATATTTTTAATCATAAAAACCAAATGTCATTTATCCCCACAACTTTTTCACACTACTCTACTCTACTAAAAGTTTAGAAAAGTTTTAAGTAATTACTAATCGATTAATTTAATTTTTATCTTTAAAAATTTAAATGAATAAGTTTATTTTGAAACAGAAAATAAAAATAATATTAATTTTATTTTTATTTAGTAAAATGTTAGAAAAATGATTTTAAATTGAATGGTCATTTTGGAAATAGATAATTTTTAGAGAAATTATTACCTGTTTTTGTTACTCGTTCTGCTATCAATTTTCAATTTTCTGCTGAAAAGTGTCTTCTTCTTCTTCTTCTTTTTGATTTTATTTTTTTTTGTTTTCTAAATTCAGGTTTCGCCCATTCAAGAAAATGTTATCGTCGCAAATAGACCGTGGTGGGAGCGTTATCAGCCGATAAGTTACAAGTGGAAAACAAGATCTGGAGATGAGAATGATTTCAAAATAATGGTTCACAGGTGTAATCGTGCAGGAGTGAGAGTTTACGTTGATATTATTTTGAATCACATGACTGGTGATCAGCCAATTAATTTAGGAACAGGCGGTTCAACAGCTGATACGAAAAATTTGAATTATCCAGCTGTACCTTATGGGCCTAATAATTTCCATTCAAAGTGCGAGGTTAATAACTACACAGATGCTGATAATGTCAGGAATTGTCAGCTTGTAGGTTTACATGACCTAGATCAGTCTCAGGAATATGTTAGAAATAAAATGATAGATTTTATGAATGCTGCCATTGACGTTGGCGTTGCTGGATTCCGGTTTGTATTTTTTTTATTAAATAAAGATTTTTGCACAGCAAAAATATAAAGAAATATTGTGTGATACATATATACAAAGATTATAACAAACTGGAAGATTATTGATATTGACTGTATAGCAAATGCTACGCACGAAACGCTGTGTTCAATTTTTTATTATTCTAGGCTGAGAATTACAAAAATTTTGTTTCTAAATTCAAATTTTTATCAACTTTAAAATTCAAAACATTTAGAAAGGAAAATTTCAAAAAAATTAGAAAAAGAAAACGATTAACAATATATATGAGCGATTCCACGTCAAGTGATCAAGGGGTCTTTTGGTGTAATGTTTATTTCAATAATTTTTTACTCTTAAACAAATAAACATACAAATTTGACAAAGTACATTTTGGAAAGGTTTTTTCATGCTCTTTCGATTGGAAATAAGCATTTTGAAAAAAAAAATTTTTTTGACCCAAAAAAATCAAAATTAAAAATAAATTTCAATTTTTGGGGGAGAAAGGTACGATTTTTTTTTTTTTTTTTTTTTTTAAACGAAAGCTGAGGTTTTTTCCTAAAAGGACATATAAATGGTAAAGTGGGACTAGAATGTTTAAACATTGAAAAAAAGAGTTTTCTACTCGCCGGAGCGCTCAAAACCCGGTTTTTAGCTCCGTTTTGGAGAAAATTCTTTTTTTCAATATTTAAACATTCTAGTCCCACTTTATCATTTATATGTCCTTTTAGGAAAAAACCTCAGCTTTCGTTTAAAAAAAAAAAAAAAAAAAAATCGTACCTTTCTCCCCCAAAAATTGAAATTTATTTTTAATTTTGATTTTTTTGGGTCAAAAAATTTTTTTTTTTCAAAATGCTTATTTCCAATCGAAAGAGCATGAAAAAACCTTTCCAAAATGTACTTTGTCAAATTTGTATGTTTATTTGTTTAAGAGTAAAAAATTATTGAAATAAGCATTGCACTGAAAAACACAAAAATTTAACCCCCTCCCCCTCGGAAAATAATGGACTGGGTAAAAAAATATTTTCACGAAAAATTACTATCTATGAGTACTACAAAAGCCCCAAGTTTTGCTACGATTGGAGAAAAATTTTTCTCCACCTTGATCACTTGACATGGAATCGCTCATATAGGTCATAACTAAAGAACCTGACGTTTTGAAGTTGATATAAAGGACAATTTTGTTTTACTTCTTTTAATATTTATTTTATTAAATAAAACTAGCATAACTGCTAAATTTTCGGAACTATTACTGTTAGTCATGAAAACTTTATTTAGATTAAAAAAATGATATTTTATAATAATTCATAAATACTATTATATTTTAAAGCAGTTTCTAAAAGTAAAAAAATGAATTCTTTCTGAATTTACATTAAACGAAAAGAATTTATTTTAATTTTTTTGTCAAAACTTTCAAATGTTTCAATTTTCTAAAAATTATTTTCGGGAATTCATTTAATTATTTCTAAAAATTACAACAACTTTTAAATAAATTTAGTCTTTAACAGTGATTAGAATGTTAAACAGATTTTAATTTAGAGCAATTCCACGTGAAGTGATCTGATGATGATCAAAAATACTTTCTGAATGTATTCCTTTATATAACATGATTAAAAATTTTTTTTTTTAATTTTCAAAATTGTTTGGGTTACCTTTTACTCAAAATTTTGGTCGGTTTTTTAAAAAAGGCACATAACTTTTTTTCTTGTTAATCGATTAGGATAATTTTTTTAAAATACTCATAATAAGAAGTACTTTAAAGAAAAAATTTTTTTTTTTAAATTTTTTAATTCAAATTTGAAAAAATATATTCTGTTCTTTATCTTTTTTTCTGAATCTTCGTAATTAAATTCTCTATCGATTTTTCAAGCCCTATTTTAAAATTTTTGTTTTTAAAAATTTCTTAAATAACAATAAGTATTAAAGAATATTTTTAGCTTTATTGATCAAGGAAATTAATCAAAACACCTAATAAAATAATGTTTGATTGAAAAAACTACAAATTAATTAATTAAACATTTTTTTGTATTGTGCATTTTTTGAAAATTAACAAAATGAATTTTTTAATCATTGTTTAAACAATTAATTTTGTTAATTTTTCAATTTACTATAGTTAAAACTATAACATAATAGTATAATAGAAAAACTAAAAATGTATTATTTAACAATTTTTAGTTTTTAATTTTTCAATTAATTGTATTTAGAAAAATTAGGACAAAAAACAGTTTTTCTTCTTTAAGCATTCTTCTTATTATGAGTATTTAAAAGAAAATTATCCTAATCGGTTAACAAGAAAAAAGTTATGTTTCTTCTTTGAAAAATCAACCAAAACTTTGAAGAAGAAGTAACTCAAAAAATGTTCAAAATTTTAAAAAACTTTAATACATTTTTATTCTATGTATAGGAAAGGAACAAATTCAAAAATCATCGAAAATACTTCCGAATACTTTGCGTGGAATTGCACTTTAAAAACCTTTTAAAATTTAATTATTTCTCAAAATTTCTGTTATAATGATTTTAATATGGAATTATTTATTTATATTTCAAAATTTTAACTAAATTCCTTTTTTTAATAAATTGTTAGAACTGAATGATAATAATTGAATTATTTAAATATACAATTTTTTGTAAAATTGAATTATTCTCCAAATTTTTAGTATAACAAAATTCTTCAAAAAATCCAATAATATAATATTTAAAAACAATTTTTTAATTTGGAAAAATAAAATTTTTGGAAATATAAAATTTATTTTAATTTAGTAATTCAGAGAAAATTTCCTTTTTTATTTCTACATTAAATTATTCAAAACTTCAATAACTTTCGTTAAACAAATATTAAGAAACTTATTGCTATTAATTTTAATTGAAATTTTAAATAATTTCAATGGAAAACCTTTTGAAACTTAATTATTTCTAAAAATTACAACTGCAATCTTTCTAAAATGTAAATAATTTTTTAATCTATTTTTGTTTAAAAAATTCAAATTATTCAAAAGTTAAATAATTTTTAAAGGAAAAAATAAATAAATCAGTCTTGGAATGAACAATTATTAGAATTTACAATAAATGAATTATTGAAATAAAGCATTTTTAAAGAATTTAAGCATTTCAAATTTTTAGTAACAATTCTTCTTAAGGACATTTGAATTATTATGACGTCACAATTTATGCAAATGTGTGACTTCGTAATGGTTTACATTCCCTTAAAATACAATAATATTTTAAAATAGTTTTCTAAAGTGAGAAATTAACCTTCTTTGAATATAAGATTTATTTTAATGAAATTTGAGAATATTTCTTATTTTATCAATTTAAAAATTTTTTTTTTCGGGAACTCATCTACTTACAAAAAATTTTTATTACGAATTTTTAAACAGCAATGATTTTTCTTAGAATATCGAAATTATTAATTGAAACGATTAAAAATGAACTTACTAAACTTACAATTTGAAAGAAATATTCATTCCTTCAAACGTTCAAAGCTGTATAGGAAAATTTTTAGTTATATGATTGATTAGAATTTAAGTAAATTATAATTATTTTGTTTTTATTACAATTATGATAATTTTTATATGAATTGAAAATCTACAAAGTGAAATTATTTCTGTCTTACAGTATTGATGCTGCAAAGCACATGTCCCCGAAGGATTTGAAGCATATTTTCTCGAAATTGAAAAATTTACCTAAAGATCAGGGATTTTCTGAAGGTTCTCGACCATTTATCTTTCAAGAAGTGATAGATTATGGTGGTGAAAAAATTTCCACAAAGGAATATAATGAATTGGGAGTTGTTACTGAATTTAAATACGGCTCTGAATTGAGTAATGTAGTTAGAGGAAATAATGCCTTAAAATGGTTAGTCAACTGGGGCGAAGCATGGGCACTATTACCATCGAAGGATGCTCTCGTCTTCATTGATAATCACGACACTCAACGTAACAGAAATTCTATTTTAACATACAAAGACTCCAAATTGTACAAGGTTTTTATATTTTTCTTAATTTATTAATGATTATTTTTCTTACCATATTCATAATTTTTTAACTTTCTTTACGAAAGACACAAAAATCTTTTTATCAATCTATTATTTTTTTATTTTTATTTATTTTTTGAAAAATCTTCAAGATAAAAAGCTCAATGATTATTTTTCTTTCTTAATTTAATTTTTTCATTACATTTTGGAATAATGTTGAATCTATTTTTGCTAACGATTTCTTTCTACAAATGCGCGTTACAAAATAGAAAAAAAAGTAAAAAACAATAAATTTATCAAAAACAGGGCACGAATTTTGCGATTTTTAAAATTTTTTTGTGAAAAAATGCGGCTAATCTACTTTTTCAGATTTTCTTAAGTAAAATTCGACTAATTTCTTTTTTTTTCTTTTTGAAAATATTTCTTGCCAAATATAAAATATGAAGGTGATTTTTCATAATTTATAATAAGATTTGAAATTAGAAAGTTTTAAAAAAATTTTGATTAACAAATACATTTTGTTTATAAGATGCTTTTTCAATAACATAAATTTCTTTTGACTGATCTGAATTTTGAAAATTTTTCTCCTTTTTATTTATAAAAAATATTAGAAAATTTTGAATTATTAAAAAATTAGTATTAAGAAATAGAAAATAAATCCATTTTAAGCATAATTTTTATTTCTTAATTACAATTGGTTTAATAGAATTCAATGTTTTTTAAAAATGAAGAAAAAAATATTTATAATTTCTATTTGACAATTCCAAATTTTAATTTAAAATATCGAAGTAAAACTTTTAAAATTGTTAGAAATTAAAGGAAAAAAGTTTACTCAAAAAAAATGTTTTGTTACATTTATTTACTAATTTCTTTGATTGGAAAATTATTCGAAAACATCAATAACTTCTTTTTTAAATAAATATTTAATTATTATTACTTTTCCATAAGAATAAAGATTTTCAAAATTTCCAAATTCAAAACATTTTGTAAATTTAAAAAATTGTTATAAAAATGACCGAGTGATAAAATCATTATTTTCTCATTATCATTATAAAAAAATTGTTAAAGTTACTACTTAAAAATTATTTTTATCATTTCTATTCAATTATGAATTATTTTTTAGGAAAATAATTAAATTCTTTGAAAAAATTGTATTATTCATAAAAATAATGGACTTATTGCGAAGAAATTTATTAAAAATTTTTTTTTATAATTAAACTCCTGTAAAATGTTTGCGAACAATTTTATTAATTTTTTTTTTAAATAATAAAGAAAATAATTTAAAAAAATAAATGTTTAAAGAAACAATAATAATCAAACCGATTATTGTATTCAGTTAAATATTTTTTGCGTTAAAAAATAATTATTACGTTAAAAATTATTTTTGTCTCTCATTGTAAATATAAATTACAAATGAAATAATTTTCATAAAAATATTTTGTTACATTAAACACTCAACTTCTAATTAAATTTTCTCCATTAAAATTTTGTAATTTTCTTTACAATTCTTACAATTTCATGACCCTTTTTGACGTTTTTTTTAATAATAAAGCGACTTTTTACGAGTCTTCAAGTCGATCCGAGCCCTGATAAAGAAACTATAAAAGAAACAAATAAAAAATAGAAAGTAGAGAAAATAGAAAATATAAAAAAATTCAAAACAGAAAATTGAAAATAGAAAAAATAGAAAAAAATAAAAAATAGAGAAAATGGAAAATAGGAAAATAAAAAAATACAAAAACTAAAAAGTAGGAAAAAATAGGAAAGTAAAGAATATAAAATAAAAAAAAACAAATTCACAGGTGGCCGTTGCATTCATGTTGGCTCACACCTACGGCATTCCTCGCGTAATGAGCTCCTTCAGTTTCACGGAGTTTAATACTGGACCGCCGGCTGATAAGAATGAGAATATTATATCACCTGATATAAGAGCAGACAACACGTGTGGCAATGGTTGGATTTGCGAGCATCGATGGCGTGAAATTTATAATATGGTCAAATTCCGCAATGCAGTAAAAGGCACAAACATTGAATCGTGGTGGGACAACGGAAACTATCAGATTAGCTTCTGTCGCGGGAATATTGGTTTTTTCGCCATTAATCTGGAAAAACACGATTTAAATCGAGTACTTCGTGTTTGTCTTCCAGCTGGCGTTTATTGTGACGTTATTTCCGGCGATTTAAATAATGGTCACTGCACTGGCAAAAAAGTCCACGTCAATCAAAACGGTGAAGCGCACATTGAAATAAAACATGACGAATTCGACGGTATTCTTGCAATTCAGCGAAATGTAAGTAAACATTTATTTTTATTATCTTTTTTTTAAATTATCAAAAAAATATTCTCCTTATTTTCCTTGTTAAATTAATGATAATATAATAAATAAAAAATATAAAATAAAAATAACTTATAATAATTAAAGTATTAATTAATTAATAATTGATTGATAAATTGTTAAATGATTAAATTAATTGTTAATTTAATCCCCTCGAACGTTAAAGTTTTCATCAATATTAAAACAATGCTTTTTCTTATTTTACAGGTAAGAGAATAAAATTCGAAACACACTGCAATTTATATAAAAATACTCAAGAGAACAAATATAGTATTTTTTAACAAGTTTATTTTAACAGAAACAAAGTGTATGTATATTGTGTTTTTCTCTTTTCACCATTAATTTCTACTATACATAATATGATCCGTTAATCATAAAAATTATACACGACAAATTTGTGAAGACAAATCGATTTTACAAAAAAAAAGAGATACGACAAAAAATGCAACAAAAAAAAGGAAAAAATAGAAAAGACAAGAAAATTACAAAAAAAAAGAGTGAAAGACAAAAGAAGACATGGAGCGGAAATTATAATATATAGGAAAATTATAGAGAAAGAATTATCACAAAATAGCCGCAACACTTTTCATTCTAGCATCCATTCCATCTTTTCTATACGTTTCTTTTTTTTAAACAAATTTTTCTTTACAGTTTCAATATAACAAATTCGTTTCAAGTTAATTTTAAAAATTAACTTTTTATAAATTAATTTGAGAAGTTAAATTTTTATAATTAATTGAAAAATAAATTTAAAAAGTCAACTTTTTAAAATTAATTTAAAGAATTAACTTTTTAAAATAGTTGAAAAAAATTAACATCTCAAAATAAAGTTGAAAAATTAACTTCCTAAAATTAATTACAAAAATTAATCATTTAAAATTAACTTTTCAGAATTTTTCGATTTACAATTATCCTTTATCTATTTAGCCTAATGATTCTAAATAAAATACTAAAATCTCGTCTCTTTAGAAGCGCAATATAAATATTTATATGTACAGTAATATGTATATATATGTTAAGTAAAAGCCGCTGGGATCTTTCGCACAATTTTTTTCCCCATTATTTTTTCACAAATTGACATTTTATACACAATAGTTTAAAGAAGATTATTTTTTTTAATTATATTTTGTTTTCTTTATCTATATTACTATTATTTATTATATATTCTACAGTTTTAAAAAAATATTTCTTGTTAAATTATACAGACAATTATTGTAGCTTGTATTTATGCGTTTTCACCTCAGAATTTTTTTATTTCGTTTATCAATATTTTTTTTTAACAAGACATTTTCTCCTGACTTTGTAAATTGTGCGCATTTGTGTTTTTTTTATTTTATATAATAAGTAAAAATTGCAGTTAATGTACATAATCTAAAAATACTGCTCGATTGAAACTTTTTTGCAAATTGATATTTGTCACTCTCTATTTCTCTCACTTGAACGCACGATTTTTGTACTTTTTTTTTAACTCAGTACAAATAACACTTTTTCTATTATGTCTATAATTAAGTTTTAATTCTGTTAAGAATAAAGCAACTTTTAACATTTTGTAAATAAATAAGAATTTGTTACAGTTGTGGAAATATATAGTAAAATGTAAATTAGAAAAAATTAACTAATATTGTATGTTTGCAAAATTTTAAAAAGAAAAAAAGAAAAAATAAAATGTATCATTAATCTATATTTTTTGCTTAATTATTTAATAACTGTATTTTACTTTTGAATTTTATCTGAAGAGAATTATAATTTAATTCTTTTTTTATAATTGTTGTATTATAATTTATATAAAACTTGGTTAAAATATGTAAAGGAAACAACGACTTGAGCAAATTGTATGAATTATGTTACTTTACGAACTAAAACAGTACTCCAGTGATTAATTATTGCACATGGATTATTTTCTTTTCTTTTTTTTTAATTTAGTTAATATTTTAACATTCTTAATTTACAAACAGACATTCTTACTTTGCACGCATTCTTAAATTTCTTATAATTGTCAACGACTCATTTCTTTTTTCTTTTGTCTCTAAAATTTGTCAACGTTCAAATAAATGAAATTTTTTTATTAGATAATTTTTTTCTAAATTAAAAAATTTACTTTCTAAAAATAAAGTAAAGTTTTTCTATATCATTTTTCATGAATTATTATAATTTAGTTTACAAAATAATGTAAATTGAACATTTCTTTAGTTAGGAATTCATTTTTCTTGCTAGAATATATTTTTTAAAGAAAATAATATAAATTGATACTTTGATAGTGATGACAAAAATATTGTCGTTCATTTGAAAGTTGAAAACTTTAGGCGAAATGAAATCGGAGACAAAAATTTCACTTTTAGGTAGATAACTAACAAATTATTCTACCTCTCCGCGTAACGTACGTGAGTATTTTTTCTGCTATTAAAATATCTGATATGCTTTGAGTATTCAAAAGTAATGATGCGAATATTTTTAATGATCAGTCAGAAATATGATAATAAATTAAAAATATTATACAGCGAAAATAATAGGCGACAATGAATTATTTTTATGCGCACAGATGAATTTACAATCATTTAAATGTATAGTAAGTAAATATGAATATTATATTTGAAAAAATATTTTTAAATATTAGTCAAATAAATTTGTTACTAAATAAAATTTTCTTTACTTTAAATACGTATTTATAATAAATCACATTGCTTTAGAACTCTTTTTATCGTCTATTATGTTTATTGTAATTTTTAACCCCAGACTTCATAACTGGATTTTTTTATCCTAGTTAAAATTTTAAGTATTTTTTAAAAATTTTTGTTAAGATAATAAAAAATAAAAACTGTCATCATTTTCTTAACATTAAACTAAATTTAAGAATAAATCATGGCAATTTAAAAGACAATATTTAAAATAATAAAAAAAACTTTAATTTTAATAACTTTTGTAACTCTTAATCTAAATTAATTTCATGCTTGTATGGAATATCGTTACAATTTTTAAAAATAATTCAATTGTTTCAAAAAAAATTAATTAAAATATTTTTAAAATAATAAAATTCTCGCGAAAATCAAAATTTAAAACTGTATAGAAAGGAAATAAATTATAGTGAAAAATTTTAATCCAACTTTTAAATAATTGAAAAACTTTTTAATAATTGAATTTTTGCTAAGAATTGTATTAAAAATTTTGTTTAATGACAGAATTCTTTTGATGAATTTTATTTTAATTTTGTAAATAATTGAACTTTTGCAAAGAATTTTATTGCAATTTTTCAAAATAATTGTACTCCTATAAAGAATTATTTTAGTCTGGAAAAATAATTTAATTCTTCTGAAGAATTTTATTGCAATCTTATAAATAATTGAATTTCTTTAGAGAAAATTATTTTTCATGAAAATAATTGAATTATCGTAAATAATTTTATTACAAATTTTAAAAATAATTGAACCTTTGCAAAGAATTTTATTGCAATTTTTCAAAATAATTGTATTCATATAAAAATATGAATAATTGAAAATAATTAAATTTTCACACAGAATTTTATTATTTTTGAAAACAATAAATAACAATGACTATTTAGTTAACTACGGAGCATTAAAAAATCTTATATCTTAAATTATTCAAAATTAAATTTGAAGTATTTGAAAATAATTATTCTACGTTGGTAGTCAAGATTTATTCTCAAATTATGAACATAATTGTGTCATTTTGAATAACAAAAAAATGCGTTAAACATATTTTTTAATAAACAAACGTTCCAGGAACAAAAAAATTTTTGCGACAGTTATAAGTATTCCCTATTTAGGGAGTAATTTACAAACAAAAAGTCTAGGATTAATTTTACTTTTAGTTTACAATTTTTTCTTTATCAATCATTAAATCCGGGATGAAACTAAAAAGAATAATATAAATATTATGAAAAAAAATCACAGAAATTAGAAACAGATATTCTATTAGTACGTGCGTCACGCGGCAAATATATAGTATTCGAAAAATTGGTCCAAAGGACCTACCATTCGTTAAGTACGGTAAATATATATCTATATATATTTTTGTTTTTTTTTATATAAATATACGAAATTTATGAAATTTATTAAAAAGAAAGAATGAGGCACAAATCTTAAACGATTGCGGAAACACTTAGAAAATAATAATTTTAGGTACTGACGGTTACAAAGGCGGAGTCTCCTATTCGGACAGAATAACAATATATATAATAATAATTGCTGGAGATGTTTAATTTCTTTTTCTGCTCAGGATAATGACAAAGGTCACTGCTTTATTGGCTTTTTGAAGACGACTTCCGGTTTGCGAACCGGTCGTGGAAAACGTCGTTCTATCCTAAGAGCGCGATTTGGGTCTTGCAATTCGGACCCAACTGGAGTCTCCGCCATTGTTTGTCAGTTTCCGGTACTGTTGGGCCGCCTGCCAGGCGTTTGCGTTGCGGTCGCCGCTGCGGCTGCCGCGGCAGCGACGCTGAGCGCCGGAAGTGGCGTTTGATGGCAGTGAGCACAGTGCAGGCAGACTGTGCACGCTCCCAACTTCCTGGCCAGTAACGCCCTCAACTTCAGCGCTGGACCCAATTTCATTCCCATTGGGCCCGTCAAGTGCTCCTCCGACAATAAAGGCAGCGACGCTCCGTCAATTCGATTTTCTCGAAAATTCTGAAACAGAAAACAATTTTTTGTTTTTAATTCTGTATGTTTTATTTCTTTTCTTCTTTATATTCTTCAAAAAGCAGAGTTCACACTGTAGAAAAAGCAAAGCAGATAGAAAGCAGCGGAAATTAAAAATGTGACAGGAAAAGAAGAAAATTTTATTGAAACTACTGGAAAAATATCCAAATTTCTACAATTGCTATAAGAAGTCTGATTTTTGCTATTTTCCATGTTTAAAAACTTAAAAATGATTGAATTATTTCAACAAACTTTATTATAATTTTTGAAAAAAATTTAATTTTCGCAAAGAATTTATTGTAATTATTAAATTGTAATTTAATTCATATAAAGAATTTTTTTATCAGTAAAATAATTAAATTCTTGTAAAGAATTTTATAGTACATTTTAAAATAATTGAATTTCTGTAAAGAATTTTATTATTTATGAACATAATTGCATTATTGTAAAGAATTTTATGATTTTTAAAAAATAATTCAATTCTTGTGAATAATTTTATTATAAATTTTAAAAATAATTCAATTCTTGTGAATAATTTTATTATAAATTTTAAAAATAATTCAATTCTTATGAATAATTTTATTATAAATTTTAAAAATAATTGAATTTTTGTACAGAATTTTATATTCATTTTTGAAAACAATTGAATTGTTTCAAAGAATTTTTTTAGTTTTGAAAATAATTGAATTCCTGTAAAGAATTTTATTGCAATTTGTAAATTTTGAAAATAATTGAATTTTTACAAAGGATTTTATTGAAATTTTTCTAAATAATTGTATTCCTGTGGAGAATTTTATTATTCTTGAAAATAATTGAATTTTTGTGAAAAATTTTATTATAAATTTTAAAAATAATTGAAATTTTGTACAGAATTTTATAGTAATTTTTGAAAACAATTGAATTGTTTCAAAGAATTTTTTTAGTTTTGAAAAAATTTATGTAAAGAATTTTATTGTAAATTTTGAAAATAATTGAATTTTTGAAAAGCAGTTTATTATTAAACTCAAGTTACTATAATTTTTAAAACGAATCTTTACTTTTTTCCTGTTCCTAATAATAATTAAATTTAAAATAATATTTTCAAAACTGTAACCAATTAAATTTAAATGAATTTAAATTGTTTTTTCAAAGACATTTCAATTATTAAACATTTCAATTATTTAAAAAAATATTTACAAAATTGAATGTTTAAAAGATTAAAAAATTTGAAAACAATTGCAATTCCGCGTTAATTACTAAAAAAAATTAAATTTTTGAAGGATTTTAATTCTGGTTTTTATAAAAAATTACAATTTCGTATAATTAATTAAAAAAAAAAATAAATTTTTTAATGATTTTAATTGTAAGTTTTTAAATAATTGAACTATCTAAGAATTTATTAAATACAATTGAAGTTTTGAAGGTTTTTAATTGAAAACTGTTAAATAATTGAAATTTCAAATAATTTAGTAAAAATTAATTGAGTTTTCGAAGGATTTTATTTGAAAATTTCGAAATTATTAGAATTTTACAATTTAATTTTTACACATTGAAGTTAGCGAGAAATAACTATTTTTTTAAAAGTATTTTCCGGGCATCTAAATTATTTTTAGAGTGAAACAAAATTTCTGCAGAGTTCTGAAAGCAATATTTTTTCAAAATTATCAACAAAAAAATTCAAGTTTTCAAGTCTAAAAACTAAAAAAAATATTAGCAAAAAATGAACTTGAAAACTGAAGAAAGTAGCAATATAACTAAAATAAAGCAGCAAAAAAGTATCTTTAAAGCTGGAAAAAAATGCAAAGCAAAATTCTAAATAAGCGTCAAAATATTGTCAATTTTCTTATATTTAAAAAATTATTCTTTTCATTAAAGACATGGAAATAAAATCATTTGTTTTTAAATTAAATAAAGGACAGCAATTGTCAATAATTATTATAATTCCATATATGAATGTGATAAAGTGCAGTAAGAATTAAATCATTTGTCCCGATTTTATTTAAACAAATGATAATTTTGTCAATAATTATTATATTTTCGTAAACAGTTTTTCCAAGGATATCAAATTGAGACAAAGAATAAATCAAAAGTGTTTATCTGAATCCTTAGAAAAACTGTGTATATAGTTATTGTACAAGCGAAAAAAAATTATTCTCACAAGCAGTAAGAAAAAAATAATTTATTTTGAATTTTGTTTTAACAAAAAAAAAAAAAAAAACAATGTAACTGCGTCAATATAATTATTACAATTGTGCAAAAATTGATGTTATATGTGCAGTAAGATTAAAATCATTGGCTCTAAAATTTATTTATAAACAATTGACAATAATTGCCATCAATTATAATAAG
Organism: Leptopilina myrica (nomen nudum); assembly: GCA_032872475.1. NCBI lineage: Eukaryota > Metazoa > Arthropoda > Insecta > Hymenoptera > Figitidae > Leptopilina > Leptopilina myrica (nomen nudum). Next base: position 8,653,715 of record CM065460.1, read on the forward strand.
TGGAAAAAATTGATGATGTACGGAGTGTATAGCAGTTTGTATAATTTGGAAGAAAAAGGGGGATGTTGCCCGTAACGGAATAACGATTCATTCACAGCTTGAAAGTTGTATGGAGAGGTAGAAGGTAATTGTGAGTGTACTCAAGGTTCAGCACCATTTTATGAATGAAATATTCAGACTGTAATGCGAATTCAACACGCAACAACAACGAGTGCTAGGCTAACCGGTCTCTCTTCAGCACGCGTTTCTCCATCCTCTTGATACTGATCGTCAATCTTTAAGATCGAACCATCGCCGATCGTCTTGAACTTGTTCATTTTTTTTTCTCCCTGCTAAATCTCGTTTCTCTTCTATATGTACATATATACTCTTACATATATTATAACTTTGCTCAACTCTTTCCTTCCACTTCGATTTGTTAGAAATTTACATGTACACACTGTCAGCGATTTTGCATTTCATTATTTCAACGGAATGCAAAACAGTAATTTACATATTTTTGGTCATTTCAGTACACTGAAATTAAATATATATTTTCAATATTTGTTCAGTATTTTTTATTATGACAAATAAACAATTTTTTTAGGAACATTTGCGAAACCTTTTTTTAGAAACAAAAAATTTCAAGCAATTTTTCGAGAGAAATTGCTGAAAGCTGATTAATTTGTTTACTTTCTTAAGTTGCTTCTTTTATTTTTCATAACAAAAATTTCATTAAATATAATTTCTGTAAACCATTTTGGCCATTAGGGAAAGAATTTGATCACCTACAGCAAATTTTTTACTTGAACCAATAACAATTATTTGGACGTGAGTGAATTTTACAACACTTATCCAAATATGGGAAAGGAAAAATATTTTTAACGCAGAAATATTTTTTGTTCACTATTATTTAGTTTTAATTTTAATTTTTTGTATTTGTTAATGGAAAAATATTGTGACAAAATGAAATGTTGTTATACTTGGTCAAATTTAAGCAAACAAAAATATTTTTCTATGAAGTTGATTTGAAAAGGAAAGAAAAAAACTTTTTTCTCAATACACAGTTAACTTAAAAGTATCAAATTCCAACGAATTGATACCAAAAATTTGGATCAAATAAAAAACCAAATTTAACCCAAATTTGACACAATTTTAAGAAAACTGTAGAAAATATAAAGAGATTATCAAACAAAAAAGTTCAACTTTTAATTGGTGAATGAAATTTCACTCTTCGAAACTAATCCAAAAGAGCCTGAAGGATATGTAGAGAAACACTCCAACAATGTTAGTATATAATTCACATATATATTAATGACTTTAAATTACATGGTAAAAATGCTGCTTCGGGGCTGTTTCGCAATAATATTTCAGAGTTTAAATTTCCTTGAAGCGATTTTTTTCAGTTTTTAATTTTCCATTTTTAGTCAAGAGACATACCGATTAGAAATATATTTGATAATAATTTACGATCAAAGTACCGCCCGCTGGTGTAAAAATGTAGATAATTTTTACTCTTCGAAACTATATAATCATTTTTAGAAAAAAGTTAAAGGTGTCAATAAAAATAAATAAATAAAAATAAACTTAAATAAATAAAAATTAATAAAAATAAATAAAAATAAAGCAAAATAAATAAAAATAGTTTAAATGATTTATTCTCTTATATAAACAATTTTAAGTTTTTAGTTTAGAGGCAAAATTATAAGTTTAAAAAGATTTGTCCGTTAATAATATAAATAGTGTAAAGAATTCATCTGCGTAGTTTTAAATTTAGAAATTAAATTTTATTTTTCAAATTTAACATAAATGCAACTTGTTAGCTTGATAATCTAATATTAGAAGAAAGTAAAATCGCATTTAAAATTTAAATAAAAATCTATGAAAATGTAAAACTCGATTTCAAAAATCAAAATAAATGGAAAAAGTGTTAAAAACTATTTTTTAAAATTAAATTGTAATTGAATCTTATAAAAGAATTTAATTATTTTTATGATAAAAATTTTAATTACAATGTTTTAAATGTGTAATTTTTTTTTTCACAAAATCTTAATTTAACTTACTCAAAATTTTATTAATGTTTGCTAAGTAAATATTACAATAATTTTTCTTAACGATTCTTTTTCCACAGAAAAATTATTTTACATTAAACTTTTCAGTTAACTTTTAAAAATCTAAAACTTTAACTGAATTTCATTTCTAAATCGAATTTTATTAGAAATTTCTACGAGAATTCACTTATTTGAAAACAAAACTTAATAATTGATAGAATAATTGATTCTTTCTTAAAATTGAATTTTTATATGAAAAAATTTAAAGGAAATTTTTGATAAAAAATTTTGGAAAGAATTTGAACAAAAATAAATGATTATTAAGAAGAAAAACATTTTTGTAAAAAAATCCCATTAAAATTGTATTAAAAGTAATTGATATTCTGCGAAGAATTTTATTATTTATGAAAATAATTTAATTCTTGGATTGAATTTTATTAAAAACTTTCATTAATAATTATATTTCAGTGAAAAAATTAAATTATTTGTGGATATAATATAATTCTTGTGAAGAATATTATGCAAATTTTTCAAAGTAATTGTTTTTTTTCAAAAAATTTCTTATTCTGAACTTTGAAAATAATTTAACATTTCGGAAGAATTTAATTACAATTGTTTTGAGTGTAATTGAATTCACAAGAAGAATTCTATTAATTTTGAAAATATTTGAATTTTTGGACAGAATCATAATATTACTTTTGAAAGTACATTAATTCTTGTGATAAATATTGTTATTTATGACAATAATTAAATTTTGCAAAGAATGTTATTGAAACTTTCATAAATAATTGACTTTTGTTAAAAGTCCTAAAAATAAATTGAAGTCTGCGAAGAATTTTATTAAAATTCCTGAAAATAACTGAGTATCTGGAAAGAATTTTATTAAAACTTTTGAAAATAATTGACTTTTGTTAAAGGTCCTAAAAACATTTGTAGTTTGCGAAGAATTTTATTAAAATTCCTGAAAATAACTGAATTTCTGGAAAGAATTTTATTAAAACTTTTGAAAATAATTGACTTTTGTTAAAAGTTCTAAAAACATTTGTAGTTTGCGAAGAATTTTATTAAAATTCCTGAAAATAACTGAAATTCTGGAAAGAGTTTTATTAAAACCTTTGAACGTAATTAAATTCTTGTAATGAATATTATTTTTAGGAAAATAATTGAATTTTGTTAAAAGTCTTAAAAATAATTGAATTTCTGGAAATACATTTGTAAAAAAAATTTTTAAATAATTGATTTCTCTTTGGAAATTTTTGCTGTTTATACAGATAATCGAAATCTTGATAAAGATTTTAAAAAATATTTTTTAAATAATTGAATTCTTGTAAAAAAATTCTATTCAGATTTTGCGAAAATAATTCAATTCTTTCGAAGAATTTTATTAAAATTTAAAAAAATAATTAAATTATTGCGAATTATTTAATTATAATTGCATTGAAAATAATGAATACTGAATTACATTTTTATTTTTATCTTCATTCGATCTAAATTAATTTTGAGTAAAAATTAATTTCAATTTGATAAAAATGACAGAAAAAGAAGTAGAAAGTATACAGAAAACGGTGTTTTTTCAAATTGAATGTATTTTTTTCAGCTTATAAAACTTATTTCCAACGGTACAATATTTTCTCCTCGTCACGTCGAATTTGTTAATTCGAAGCGACAAAAAAAAATACACGAATTTATCGATACAGAGAACTTGGGAGTAATATTCATTTTCTTTTTTAATTTCGTTTTCTTTTTTTTTTAACAAATCGTTTTTCAGATCCACTTGGACCATTGCGGGAATAGCTGTGTGCGCGAATCTTCAACTGGTGTCGAGAGCAGCTGCAGCTGCTGCATTTGCGAGGAATATATCTTTTCTACGTGTTGCGCCGCAGGCGACCATGCTCGCAATGGTCGACCCACCAGAAGACAACCTATATTTTCTCCACCCAGTTCCAAACTCTAAGGGCAATGCAATTCAGACTCTGTATCAATTATATCTTTCTCAAACACATGTCTGGCACGTACCGCGAGCATAAACGCAAGTAGAAAATGTAATTCAATACAATTTACCATGGTATTCGCTTTTTCAATATATATAAGTTCCCCCTGTTTTCTGTTTTCTCTTCTTTTATTTATTTTTTCTTTTTTCAAAACTAAGAAATGTAATTATAATCAAATGTAAATTTACCCTAAAGGTTAAGAGTGTTCTATTTACAGTCACTTTTTTTAGACACTAAAAAACATAGTTACAATTACAATCAAATTGTAAATGTACCTTAAAGGCAAGGTTCTATTTAGATTCACATTTTTTATTTGCAAACTAAAAAATATTGTTACAATAAAATTGTAATTGTAAATGTACCCTAAAGGTAAGGTTCTATCTAGATTTGCGTTTTTTATTCAGAAGCTAAAAAATACAGTTACAATCAGATTGTAAATGTACCTTAACTGAAAAGTTTTATTCAGATTCACACTGTTTACATATTCACAATTTTTTCAGTCTAAAAAGCATAATTTTTATCAACAAATGTAAATTTGTTAATAAATAAATAAATAAATAAATGTATCTTGAAGAAAAAAAATATTCTATTTACATTCACTTTTTCTGAACTTAAAAAATAAAATTACAGTCAAATGTAAACGTACCTCAAAAGTAAGAAAAGATCCATTTACATTCTCATTTTTTGAAAAACACAAAAAGGAGCTAACACAATTTTCTAAAAATATCAATTTGAAACAAAAAAACGTAGCAAAATTGTTACAATTTTGAAACTTTTATCTCAATCTGATATCCTTAGAAAAATTCTGTTAGCTAAATACAAAAATATAAACCCAAATCGCAAAAAAGTTTCGTAAGTGGTGAAAAATGAATAATTAAATAAATAAATTTTTGATATATAAATAACAGTTAGACGATCGGCGTTTCTTGTTGTATTGGCAATCTTATTGCAAACTTCTTCGTCTTTTATATCTTTTCACGAGACTTCAATTCTAAAATCTTCTCACGCAGAATCGATTGAAATTCAAGACATAAATCCATAATAGAATCCTGAGAAAGTTCTGGTTGGCAAAGTTTTCGGGTTAGCGACCATTAAAGATCGCCTCTAAAAACATGGTCGACCTTCTTCGAAAATAAGAAAACTGTTGGAGCACATCTCTCGAGATATTTGATTCTCTAAAAAGCAACTGGTTCTTACGGCTCGAAAATTTCTGACCTCTATTCCCCATTCTCGTCACAACTTTACTGAGAGTCAGAGGAGAATCATAATACGCGTTAGTTGGGTAGACATTTTTTTTTTATTATTTTTTTTTGTCATTTCAACGAAGAATATTGTCTGATCGAATATATATATAGTATTGAATACCTTGCGCTCGATAGAATGAAAATAAAATTTTATATATTTTTATATATTACTATTTTTATGCGCTCAGCACTCGATAATCGATTTTAAAAAAGAATACTTTTTTATAAGAATCGACTCTAATAACTATTGCTCTGGCAAAAATTATTAGAGTCGATTTAGATTTAGTCGATTCTTGAAATTCCTAAAAATTTAATTCTGCATTTTTTTTTAATTTTTCCCGATTTTCGTCAAAAATATTCACTTAAGTTTTCTATCATGAAAATAACATCAATTCTAATTATGTCTAAAATTTACTTATTCTCTAAATTTTCAATAAGAATTCTTAAAAAGTACGGTTATATTTAAAAATATATTTTACATATTTTAAAAGCGTGAAAAGATGAAATTCTTCTAAATAAAAAATTTATTCCAATTAAACTTGACAAAATTTCCACTTAATTGAAAATTTAATGACTTTTTTCATTCTTATGAGGGAATTTAATTATTTTCTTCAAAAAATTTTAATTATAATTTTTTAAACGAGTAGTTTTTTCTCACGAAATTCTAACTAAAATTATTCAAAACATGAATAATTTTTGTTAAATAAATAGATTTCAACACTTCTTATTATTTATTTTTCCAGGTGAAAATTGTTTTATAACAATTAAACTTTTCAAAAACTGTAAAATTTTGACTAAAGTTTCATTTTCAAATCAATTCTTATTGGAAAGTTCGAAGAGAATTGAATTATTTAAATATAAAAATAAATAATTGATAGAATAATTGATTATTTAGTAAAATTAAATTTCTATAAACTGTATTTATCAAAATTTATGAAAATAAATGAATTCTTAAAACGAATTTTATGAAAAAATTTTTTAATAATTGAATTTCTGTGAAAAATTTTCTACTTTGTGCAAATAATATAATTTTTGTGAAGAATATTATCAAAATTTTTAAAAGACATTTGAATTATTGGGAAAAAATTTTTTTTCTAAATTTTGAAAATAATTAAACTCTTTTCGAATAATTTAATTACAATTGCATTATTAATTACAATTCTATTAATTACCAAAATAATTCAAATTTGCAAAAAAGTTTATTAAAATTTTCGAAAATAATTCAATTGTTTTCGAATTTTATTAAAACTAAGAAAAAAAAATTGATTTTTTGCGAATAATATAATTATAATGGTATTCAAAAAATCGAATTCTTCAAATGATTTTTATTATTTTGAAAAAATTGACTTTTTTAGAGAATTTTATAAAAAATTGCATTGAACAAAATTAAATTCATATAAACAAATTTTAATAAAATTTTTGAGAATATTTGATTTTTTTAAATAAAATTTTATTAAAATATAGTAAATAATTGATTTTTTAAAATTTTTGTTTGAAAATTTGATTAAAAATAATTAAATTTTTACAAAGTTTTATTTATTTAAGTCCTGTGAGAAATAATTTATGTCTCGGGAAGAATATTGTCAATAGTTTTGAAAATCCTTGACAAATTTTTTTAGAAGAATTTATTATAGATAGGTATTTGTAAAAATGTAATATTTTCTGTTGAAGAAGAAAATATTGCAAAAGTATTTTAAGGAAAATATTGTTAAAATTAAATATTTTCTATGGAGGAAGAATAAAATAACATAAATAAAGAGCGTTATAAATGTGGAGTGTAAAATTTAAATTATTCTCACAATAAAATTTTTTGTATTATTATTATTAAAAAAGTTTTGAGGGAAAAATGGTGGTTTAATTTCTCCACTTGAGAACGCCAAGGTCGCCACCAGATGGCAGAAAAAATTCCAAGAATGAACCGAACTGACACCTAGTGGTGACCTTGTCGTTCGTAGGTGGAGAGAAGCGTCTCCTTATTGAATCTTCAGATATTCGTCAATATTCCTAATTCTACAATTATTTTTAATCAAATTTAGAGAGTTTGACAATAGAACAAGCATAGTTCAATTCTTAAATTACTTTTCTTGTCGATATTTTTATCCTCCTTCAATTTTTCAGAAACTTGGAATTAGTTTTTCGACTAAAAAATGGATGTTTAAAAACTTAGTTTATGAATAGTGTGATTAGTGGTTTTTGTTATGGTGTAAGTCTTATTAGTGACTTTTTTTAATTAAGTTTCATCAGTAACTTTCTCCAAAAATAGTAGCTAAATGTATGTGGTAATTGGTAAAAAAAATGTCTCCTGAATTCTCGAGGTTTTCTATTTGGAAAACTAATATTTTTCGTAAAAGAAAACAATCGTTGGAAAAGTTGTATTTTCCGTAGAGGAAGAAGAAAATATATTGGAAGATAGTAACTTTTTGTGTCAGATGAGAAAAAATATTATTAAAAATATTGGGAAAGTAATTTTCTTTGGTGGGTAGGAAAAATATTATTTCGAGAATAAATATTTTCCGTTCGAAAGGCAGAAAATACTATATTAGAAAAGCAACATTTTCCATAGAACGAGAAAATATTATTGAGAAAGGAAGTGCTGAAGAATCTGGTGGCAAGGAGAGTGTGTGTGTGCGTGTATACGTGCGTTTCTAGTGTAGAGTGACCTGCCACGCCCTGGCTGTCGAGGTCGTCGTGCGCCTCTCTCACCTTTACGACCGGTCGCGTCGACTGGAGAACGAAGCAAAGCCACCTAACCAGATCAACATCCCACCGCGTTCAGCTCTTTCTACCACCATGGCATGCCACGCCATGCGTTCCATTTGCTTCGCTCCGATTCGATCCTCCAGTCGTTTCTCTTTTTCTTTCCCCTTTTTTCTTCTTCTTCTTCTTCTTCTTCTTTTTCTTCTCTCTCTCTCTTTCTTTTTTTCTTTTTGCTTTCTTTCAGAAAGATATACACGGAATCTGCACCGAAATAAAGCACCGGTTGCACGGAGGCACGACTTCTGCTGTATAATAGGCTCATCGCTCATTTCCGACACGAAGAGTAGCATTCAACGTTTCGTCGTCATGCCACGCAACTGTTTTAACATCAATTTACGTTATTTATGGATTGCAATTTCATTATGTATATCTGCATACGTAAATGTTTCTCCCATCCTTCTTTTTTTTTTGCTCTGCGTTCATCTCGTATTTTACGATCTTCCTCTTTTCTGTCTTTTGCCTTCTATTTCTTTTATTTACTAATTTCTTTAAATTATAATTGCAACCGGAAAATCAAATCAGAAAAAGATTTATGTCTAGCAAAACAGTTTAATTCATTCATTTCTTTTTCATTAATTATTATTCAATTAATTTATCATCATTTTAGTGAGCAATTTTTGGAAAATTAAACATCATTCCGATTAATTTCTATACTTTTTAACAAAATAATTAGTGCGTGTAACTTAATTAGAACTTAATGTTTTTTTTAAATAAAAGTCAACAGCGTATAAATTTCCGGGATTAATGGATAATTAGCAATTAAATGATTTTATCCATTGTTGAACTAGTTTTTTTCTATTCATCTCGAGAGACAGATGATATACGTAAACGTGACACTTTTTCTTCGCACTAACTGCACAACTCTCGATCATTAACACAATTAAGTAATAATGTAGTTTCAAACTAATGCAATTCTAGAGAAATTTCTCCTAGCAAATAAGCAAAAAAATAAAAAGCTGTCATACGAATACAAAAGTAACACTGCTTTTGTATTATAAGTTTTATTTTACGATTCACTATTATAAATTTTACGATTATAAAGAACCGGAAATAATGTAGATATATACATTTTGCACCTACTTTCAGTTATAATTTCAAATTATCCCCCCCCCCTTATGTGGGTAACGACACAAAACACGCATTCAGATTACGATAGTTGAGAATTCTTCTTTTTCACAGTTCGCAGAAGCCGCAAAAAAAAGTAACGATCTCGATCTAGGAAATCGCGGTTAACCGCGATCCCGTCATGTGCACGCTAGAGGAAAAAGAAAATTCAGATTTTACAGAACAAGAGAGACTAACCAAAGAAAATGAATACATAAGTACAGCAAATATCCAATCTGATTTTTTTGATTTATTTTTTTTTTTTGGACAAGTACCTGCAAGTGGTATAACAAATATCGTGTTATATCAGAACGGTATATTTAATATAGCAAATAGGATTTTAACAATCTGCAAATTTTTTGAATAAATATATTAATCATAATGCAATATGATAATTATTATAATTATATATATATTTTCTATATTATACATTAAATTTTTCTTTATTTGAATTTCGCGCCATTGCGACTCCTTAAATTCCCGTCCAGATGGCATAAATGTTCTCTCGCAAACAATGTTTGATAAAATTTTTTTCAACTGGATTTCAATCTTTTTTTATCTTCCCAAAAAGCAAATTCTTAATGAGCATCATTCATATTGTTCTTGAAAAATTTTAATAATGGATTAATAAAAGAATTTTTGTTAAAAACACTGAAAAAAATTAAATTCCAGAAAAGTTACAAATGATTACATAAATTAAATTATTTGCAAAAGTAATAAAATTCTTCATAGAAATTTAATTATGTTTAAAAATTTTTAATAAAATTCTAGGCAAACATTAAATTATTTTCATAAATAATAAAAATTTTACAGGAATTTAATATATTCACAAATTTTTTATAAGTTTCTTTGTAGTAATTAAATTATTATTTTTAATCTTAATAAAATTCTTCAAAAAATTCAATTATTTGAAAAAAATATATTGTAGGCAAAAGAGATAATAATTAAATTATTTTTAAAAATTGTAATATAATTTGTCGCAGGAATTTCATTATTTTTAATAATCTGGGCAAAAAAATCTATTGCTTTCAAAAATAATCAAAACTTTGGAATAAAAATTCTATTACTTTAAAAAAAAATCAACAAAATCCAAGGCAAACATTTAATTTTCTTTCATAAATAGAAAAAAATACCACAGCAATAAATAAATTACTTAAAAAGCATTTAAATAAAATCCAACACAAACATTAACATTTTTTTCATAAATAATAAAAATTCGACAGCAACAATCCAATTATTATGATAGATAATAATTTTTCTTTATAGGGATTCAATTATTTTCATAAATAAGAAAACTCTTTTTAGGAATTCAATTATTTTCTCAAATAATAAAAATCAACGCAGAATTTCAATTATTTTCAATACAATTCTAGTTGAATTTCTCGAAAAATGTTATTATTCTTCAAAAGTGTATTACAACTTGTCAAAAATATTTAAATATTTAGAAATTTATTGAAGAAATTATCTATAAGAATTCAATTTTAAGAAACATTCAATTATTAAATTAATTTTTTTTTATTTTGAATAATTGGATTTTTGGAAAATTTTCTTATAAAAATTGATTTAAAAATAAGTTTCACTTAAAATTTTAAAAGATAATTTAATATTATAAGCAGTATGACGTAAATTTTTAGAAATAATTTAATTTTGAAATGGTTTCAAATTAAAAATCTTTGAAAATTTGAAATTTCTATACTTTTAAATAACAATTCTGTACAACTAATTCTTTTTGAAAAAGTTTAATTGAAATTTTTTCGGAAATTATTTGAAATTTTTATTTTTTAATTCATATAAATTTAGTAATAATTGAAAAATATTCGTCCTATAATAAATGTTAAATTCAGTTCCGGATTCACTGAAAATATGGAACAAAATGTCGTTCTTGAATTATAAAACAAAACTTTCTTTTTTTTCAAATTGCCATCAGTGAAAACTTATATTTACTTTCCAAGAAAAAAAAGAGAAAAAAGAGAATAGAAAAGGAAATTAAAGTTCCAAATTGTCGCTATTTGTAATCTTTGTATAATTATTAATTGAACTTGTCTCATTAATTATATGGGAATGATTTATTGCATGGTATAATAGAGTCAAATATCTAATCTGCATTGAGAAAAGTTTAATAATCATTACAGTTGACTCAATCAGTATTATAGCGCTAATGATGTAAAGGTACTTGAGTAAATTTAATTAGTTATTGAATTAATAAGCTTGTTAACAGTTAATAATCACCAACCGATACAGCTTTACGATGTGAATCTTATTATAAATCTAATAATAGATAATTTCCATCTCCTTTATTTCTATCCTCCTCATGTAAATAAATCAATAAAAATAAAGAAATCAAGATTATAAATATATACTCTCTTAAAAAAGAATTATCTTAATCAATAAATCACGATTTTTAAGGTTAATTATAGTTTAATCCTGATTTCGAATTGTACTTTAAAATCATCTTTTTTTTACTTTTCATCATGATTTATTGTTTGGAGAATATGTTTTAAAATTAGTTTTTAATTTTCTAAATTTAGAGTCTTTTGAGTGTACATACAAGAAGAAAATTTATTCCTGGAATTTTACTGAATTTAGTGCAAGTTTATTGGAAGTTTTATCGAACTGTTTCCGAAACATTATAGTGCCCATCAAGGAGGTGTTCAAAATATGCCTTAAAATTTTATTTTATTTACATTAAACGTAAGGTTTAAATTTAATTGTTTATCAACTTTTACAGTACAAGCTTCTAAGAAAGAAAGATATCACATTAAATTGTAAACATTCTTACAGAAGAAATAATTTAAATATTTTTAAAAAAATTACGATTACGCCACTATATTCCAAGTTTACTGAAAAATTCCGTAAAATATAAGGAACAAATTTTCTCCTTGTATAAAATAACAGAATTCACGATAGAGATCTGGCAAAAGAAATTTGTTAAAGAGTTGTGTATAAGTAAACATTGAATTCATATGAAAACTGTCCACAAAATGCTTTCATCAGATCTGAAAAACGAGGTCGTGTATGTAAATGCACTCCACACGTAAATTTATTATATGGCATCGGAGACGCATTGCTTGCATTCAGTTGAAATAAAGATCAGAGGGCCTTTAGAAGGGTCATGGGACTCGGTACTTTTCTCAGCGACCTTATCGGTACATCAACTTCGGGTAAATACCAGGAAAGCTCCAAGAAATTGTACGTGCATTCGGTCATTCGTACGTTCCCCAACTTATTCTCAACTATTCCCCAACTGTTCTGAGTAAATTCTACAAAATTCAAGTTTCACTGACTTTTGGACTCAATATGCTTCTCTTGATTTAAAAAAAAAAGCTTAATGCACATTTTTGTAATGAGAAAACAAAAAAAGAACCAGGATGCTCTCCTAAAAAGAAGAGTGCTTCGTTAGTTAAAAGTCGTAAGCCATTTATAGTAAATGAAGTCGAAAAATAAAAATTGTTAAAAGAGACTCTCTCCTTTCCTATGATCACGTATAATATCGAATATATGTAGATGAAAGTGGAGAAACGACAGAGATCGAAAGATGTAAAAGTACCATATGTGTACTCACTGGCAGTAGGAGAGCGTGCCTTCATTGCTGGGAAACCTGTTAGTTATGCTAATGTCGACTTATAAACCCTTCATTACCGCTGATGAGCAATTAATACGCTCTGTTGATCCTAGTCCGACGGTGCTAATGCACCCCGATGTCTCTTAATTACATGGTGACAGTGAATCTTTTCAGTCGCCCAGAGTAAAAATCACGCTGTAGGTATACCTAACCTACAGCATATAACTTGAAATCTTCCAGTCTTTTCCAAGTTAATTTAACACGATTTTTAATTCAACTTCGCTTTAATTTGCTCTAATCGTTCGAAACTCAATTTTTCGATTTAAATATTACAGTTAATGTTGCCGCACAAAATTTAATCTTCATTTTTGGTTAGCTTTTTGCATCAATTTATTGCACTGAAAAAGTTCTGGTTAGGGTATATTTAACACGATATTCTAGTTAAAACAACCAGAATTCTGGTTAAGCTAACCATAAATGTTCTGGTTAGGGTATATTTAACACGAAATTCTAGTTAAAACTGGGATTTCTGGTAATTCCAACCAGAACTTTTTTTTCAGTGTGATATATCTTTAGAGAAACTGTGATTTAGTGAAATTAGTAATTACAGTATTAGTATTTGTTAATTTAGGAAATATTGAATTGTCACGGTTTCATCCACAACATCTGAGTGAGAATTGACGCCTTGTAGTCGCGCGAGCGTCTCACGAATGTTATAGATTTGCGAGCGAATCGAATCGCGTGAATTTATCGGGACTTGTTTATCGCGACTCGCTACGCTAATGGGAAATTATTGCGAGATCTTGTGGACCCTCATGGACGAACATTTATTAAGGACTTATTGAATAATCGATTAAAGCACCACACGGGGTCATGGATTTTATAGCAGTAGCAATTAAAATGCCTCGCCAAAAATTTATTTATACATAACTATAACAATTTCTTTTCTAATTATTCAATTTTTACCAAATAATAATAACTTATGATAAACAATTTACTATTTCTCTGTAAATCTTAATTAGTAAAAGAAGAAAAATTAAAATTTTAACTGATATTAATTGAAGTGACTGATTTTTCAGGATTGTCAAAAAACAATTAACTCTGTTTTGCCCTGATTTTCATACTAAATTTTGACTTTTCCATGACCCTAAAGAATATTCTGATTCACTTTAAAAATGATTAGTTACTAACAAAAATTGTCTAATATATTTATTTATGAATTTCTTCAAAAGTAAAATTATTCGAAAACATCACTAACTTCTTTTCTAAATAAGTATTAAATGATTATTATTACTTTTCCATAGGAATTAAGAATATCAAAATTTTTAAAGTCAAATATCTTTTGAAATTCAATAATTTATAAGAATATTTTTATAAATATAAAGAAGTTTATATGTTTTTATAGTAATTAAAGATAAATAATTTTTAATGGTTTTTGAAAATGTTCCTTAAAAATTTTCATAAGTCAATTTTACGAAATTTCGATTATTTGAAAATTCCTCAATTATATTATTATATAAGAAAATAAAAACATCAAATAATTTTTAAAAAAATTCAATTTAACTTTACAAAAAAAATTAATTTCTTTAGAATTCTTTGTTACATGTATTCAACATTCAAATTTCAAAAATTTCAACTTGAAACCTGTTCTAAATTCAATTAGTCCTAAAAAAATCTTACAATAATGCTTTTAACATTAAATTATTATCTAAGGTTGTAACCGTTTAATTAATTCAATTTAAAAATAAAATTCTACGTGAATTCAATTATTCAAATATAAAAGTAAAGAGAAACTTTTATTATTTACTATATGAATTTTATTAACAATTATTAAGAATAATTAATTTATTTTATGGAATTGAATTAAAATTTTACTGAAATTTATTAAATTAAATAATTTTATAACAATTTTTTAAAGTAAATGATTTTTGAAGAATTATATTAAGATTTTAAAAATAATAATTTTTGAAAATAATTAGATTTATGAAAAGAATTTTATTAAAACTTTTGAAAATCATTGAATATACATGAGAAGAATTTGACTACCTATTTATATAGATAATTTTCAAGATAATTTAAAAAAAAGCTGAAAATAATTTAATTTTTGCAAAGTATTTGATCACTTTTTAAAAGAAATGAATTCTTGTGATGAATTTCGATATTTATCAAAATAAATGAATTTTGGAGAAGAATTTAAAGAAAATTCCTTATGATAATTAATTTTATTGGGAGAATTTTGTTGTTTTGTTTTAAAATTTGTAGTTTATCAAGACAATTGAATTATTTTGCAGAATTATTTAAAAGAAATATATAAATATTTTAATATTCAATAATTAAATTATTTTAAAAATTTTATAAACATAGTAAATTGAAAATCATTAGATTGCGATAAACTTGAAAATAATTGAAATTTTGCAAAGAAATTTTATTTAATCTTTGAAAGTAATTGATTTTTTTGGTGAAAAATTTTGCTATTTACAAAGATTACTGAATTTTTAAGAGATATTCGTGAAATTTTTTAAAATAATTAAATTTCTTCAAAAAATCTTATTACTTTTAAAAATAAATGAATTCTTGTGACGAATATTGTTATGTTTATAAAAATAATTGAATTTTCTAAAGAATTTTATCAAAATTCTTAAAAATAATTGATTTTCTGTAAAGAATCTTTGTTATTTATCAAGACAATTGCGTTAAAACTTTTGAAATAATTAAATAATATTAAAAAATTAATTCTTGTCAGAAATAAAACAATGAACTGAAGATTTAAAATACAGAAAATTTTATAAGGAACTAAATTCAATTTATTGAAAATTCGAAAGGTTAATTATTGTATAGAAAGTTTATTGAATAAAAAAAATATCCCAGAGTATCAAGATAGAGCGATAAATGCAAAATTATGGAGATAAAAAAAGGGCGGGATCATTGTTCTTAATCGGACAGTAAGTAAAACAAAGAAAAAATTAACAGGGACAACGACAATGACGACGCGGCTGGGCGATAGGCCTGCCGTCGATCTCGCTGATAAACGTGATTGACTCTTGAAAAGAGTTTAACTTTGCGAAGGGACGATCGGTCGGTCGATCCTTAGGAACTGTAAGTTACGAGCAAAGAAGTCGCCCAGTAGTTCCTCGTTTTTTTTCGGTTACTGTTCACCTCCCTCTTCAATTAGCTTTACAGTGCCGCTCGTTAAATCTATATGTTTCACTCAGCAGTTTATTACATTTGCTCTATGAAAGTTCGAAATGAACTTTGAGGTCGGCGCAGATCTGGCACGATATATATGCAGGAGACTTCGATGCCTACCAAGACCTGACGCTTTATTTCGGGTTCTAAATATTTTTTTTATCAACTCACGAAAAATTTTAACTAAATTAAAATTTCCCTAACGAAACATTTCGTAAAAAATTACTAAAGATTTAGTTGGAAGCTTCAGAGTTGTTACTTGCGAAGGTTGGTGACAATTGTGTATAAAGATTTAAGTGCCCTACTTCAATAAATGTTCAGCGTGAAAGTTTCTTAAAGATTTTTGCTACTTCATATGTTTACTCCGTAAAATATTACTTTTCATTAATTTGAAAAAATTTAATGTCCTTTTACTTAAAAATATATTTATTAATTAAAGTAAAAGTTTTCTTTTTTGTTAATGCTATTAGGATCGTGGTTAATAAACATAATTTCTAATAATAAACGTTTTTTCCAATCATGTTCAACGTCGACAATTTTTGTGTTTTTAAAGTCGAATTCATAATTATTTGTTTAAATAAGTTGTTCGTGCTAAAACTAATTATTTATATATAACCAACTTGTTTATAGTCTGAAGAGGTCAATGAAGAATTGACGAAACGTTGTGAAAATAAAGTCTTTTAATTCATGTGTTTAGTGTTTTTTTGTTTATACGAAAAACCTACACAACCTTTGCTCCAAAACGGATCGACATAATAATTTTATACTTAATTAAAGTAAGTTAAATGTAACAGGATGAATAAATTTTGAATTTTAGCGCCATATTATATCCACTTGACAGTGGCGCTATTAATTGCAATAAG
Source organism: Leptopilina myrica (nomen nudum) (assembly GCA_032872475.1). Classification (NCBI taxonomy): domain Eukaryota; kingdom Metazoa; phylum Arthropoda; class Insecta; order Hymenoptera; family Figitidae; genus Leptopilina; species Leptopilina myrica (nomen nudum). Next base: position 8,670,452 of record CM065460.1, read on the forward strand.
TTGTGTGAAATCAGTTTGGCACTACTGCTATGTTAACAAACATTTATAACCTAAAAATTTGATTGCCTTTATTGAAGAATTGTAAGCAAAATATATGTGAAATGAATATTACATAATATCTGATATGTCATTTACGTACAGGTAATTAATATATTTTATGTTTATATTGAGTTATTCATCATTTGATAAAAATTTACATGTATCTTTTATACTCATAGTGAATAAGATTGGTCTCATTTTGAGTAAGTTTTATGTAAGCTCAAAATGAGACAAGGAGTCCCATTTTTGTTGCAACTCATTTTGAGTATCATACGCTACTCATTTGGAGACTAAGTGTTTTCTGTGATACTCTGAAATTCTTTTAGTGGTATAGCCCGAAAAAAAGCCTTGGATCAAAATTCTGCCCGCCCTTAATTACTGAACTGATTTCGAGCCATCTTATTCTTTATCCGCTTCAACCCGTTCCTTTTTCTTTCTTGGGTTTGCAAAAGTGAAATTGCCCATTTTGGCCGCGCACAGATGAAAGTAACGAGGGATATAGATGAGGAATCTGGCAGTATAGTGCTGTACGATGGCCTCTCTTGGAAAGGCAACCTTGCAATGACCTGTTATGAACCCGGGAACGGCTGCCATCGCCTTTACCGCACAGCACCAGCACCAGCACCACCACTAGCAAGATATAACTACAATATACGGGGAGATAGATACCATACCAATGCGGCGTGTCTCGGTGGCTGCCCTGAGGTATCGCGGTGCGGAGACCTCCATGGCGATGGAGTTTTATCGAGAGAAAATCTACTCTCGGTGCGGGTATGCCCGGCAGAATGGAAGGCAGACCGGACGGTGCCGCGCCAAAGTCGCAACAACTCGCAAATGGTACATTGGCAACGCGCACAGAGAATGAGAATACCATATGTGTTACCGTCGACCTGATACAAGATACTGCCACGTGTTACACGCTGTTCGCCACCAGAAGAAACGTATGCCGCCATTCTTCTGGGATACTCCACTCCGGACAACGAGTATTCGAAAAAACAAAAGCATTGCGCTTCTTTTTTATACATTTTTCACTCTAGAGCTGCTGAAAAGTAGTCCTTCTTCTCTAAACATTTTTTCTATATTTCAAGAACAGTAGTTCTCTACATTTTTCCTGTATATCAAGTACAGGTGTTTTGTACACTTTTTCTAGCTGAAGTACTGTTTATTAGTTCAGTTATCTTCTCTACACAAGGAGAAAATTTATTCCTTAAATTTTACTGTACTTAGTTTGGTAAAACTGAGATGAAGTGTCAAAACAGTAACTTTTCAGTTTTTTTCAAGAACTAGACTCTTAAAGCAATTGCATTTAATAATAACGTGAAAAGCATCAACTTTACGATACATGTATATTAGCGTTTCAGTTACAGTTCAGTAAAAAGTAAGAAAAGTATTCTTTATTTTTACTGAATAGTTCGGTAAAGCTTAAGACAAGTGTTCCCTTAACTTATTTTTATTTTTACTCAACAGTTCGTAAAATGTAAAATAAAGTGGTCGGTAAAATTCATCAGTTGCAATTTAGTGAATAGTTCAGTAAAACTATGTTTTCCAAAAATTTATCATTAAAAATTAAAAAGTGCCGCTATTGAAATATTTTTTGGTTTTTTATTAGGGTACAACAATTTTTTCTATAAAATTTTTATGATATGCGTACAAAAGCTCATGTCCTAATCAATAATTTTCAATTTTTTTATTCAAATTTAATTACTTTCTTGGACATAAATTGTTTATAACAGTTTTAATAACAAAATACGACAATTTTTTTTAAAGAATCGCTGTTAAACAATTGGAAATAATAAACAAAAACCTGAAAATGTCAGGAAATTTTATAAAAATTGAAAAAACCTGAACTAGTCAGTGAATTTTGATAGAAATCCTGGAAAATTGTTATTTTCCAATTGTATTTATTTTTAAAATCTAATTTTACTCAAATATTTTCAAATTAATTCAATTTTAAAAGAGTTGTGTTTACGATTTTCATAAATAAATGAACTTGAAAAGACTTTCATTTGAAATTTTGTAAAATTTCAATTTTAAATGAATTTGATTAGAACTTTTAAAAACATAAATTTTTATGAATGATACAATTTTTCTCCGAAATTCAATTTAGAAAAATTTTAATAAAATTCTTGGCAAAATTTAAATATTATTTTTAATTTTTTAATATATTTTATAAAATTCGTTTCAGCAAATTTCTCGAAAACTGCAATTATTCTTAAAAATTTTATTAAAATAAGTTAGGAAAATTCCATTTTTATTTAAATTTTTTTACTATAACTTTTTCAAAAATTATTTTTATCATTACGATTATTATTTTTAGAATTTTTAACTAAAATTCTTCTTTAAATCAATTATCAATTAATTTTAAGATTTTTCGAAAAAGCTCTTTGACAATTTTAAAATACATTGGTTTACAATACTCAATTTTACGAAATTTCTATTATTCATAAATTCTTGAATTGAATATTTGTAAGGAAATGAAAACTTTAAATTTTATCTAAAATTTTAACTAAAATTTATTTTAAACGCAACAATTATTATCCTAAAATTCTACGAGAATTCAATTATTTAAAGACAAACAAACATAGTTTATTGAATAATTAAATTTGTTTTTCAATTTAATTCTGATTATTAATTAATTATATTACTTTTGAAAATAATTGAATTCTTAAGACGAATTTTATTAAAATTTCTTTTTAAATAATTGAATTGTTTTGTTCAAAAATTTTTTGAAATAGTAGACATTTGAAATAATTGTACTGAAAAATTCGCCAAAATATTAGAAACAAATTTTCTCCGTGCAATTTTCTTGTGCATGAACTATAAAGCCAAAAATTTTGAATCAATTTTTGATTTTATCCAAATTTTTTTGTATCAATTCACAATTTGATAGAGTGCAACAGGTTTCACCCGCATTGTCATAAGAGAGGAGATACATAAAATTTTCGAACTAGGAAAATTATTATATTTTTTCTCTACGCAATATTTTACCTGTGAAATCGAGCATTTTGCGGTAATGTGCTACTGAGGCGAGCATAATAATTAATGACCCCGGTAATATAAACAAGTGTATTCTATTCAGAGCCTATAATTTACAATTAGTTTTACATGATGACACTGCATGTAAATCGCGTGCATTAATCTTTCAAAAGAGAGATAGTTGTTATTTATTATTCATTTCTCCATGAGTTGAGAAAACGCATTGCGTGCTACTGAAATACATGCTGTGAGTGACAAATTAAATAACCGACTCTTACAGTCCATAACAGCCAATTTTTCTCTTCATTATTCGATTCTGCTCTTAGGAATTTTAAATCTCCGACAAAACTGATAATATTCCAAAGTTTCTTGAAAGCCCAAATTGTCTTCTTCAGTTCGAGTTTCAAATTTGTTGAAAGTCCTTTACTAATTTAAATTATTATTTTCTTCTCAGTGGATTTTTTCGAAAAAATAGTTTTCTTTTAAAATTTGAAACGTTCCCTTCTTTCCTTAACGTGAAAACTAAAGTATTCGTGTTAAGGATTTAAAGAAACAAATTTAAAAACTATACTAAATGGAAAAAGTATTATTCTATAAAAATTATTGGTGTAATGATTTGTGGACGACTTTTTTTATTTCAAATTTAGAGAGTTGGGACTTTTTTTCATAGTGTTTAATTATATTATATCTCGTATATTTTATAATTTATAATATGCATATTTCCCAACTGTTAAGTTCTAAACAGAAGCTATAGCAACTATTTGGAAAATTAAATATGGAGACATTTTAATTTTACGAGATTTATTTCTCTGATAAAGAAAACAGAATTCACTAACGACTAGATACTTGTCAAGAATTCAAATTAGTTTAGAAAGTTCAGGGTCATGACCGTGGAATCAGTAAATTTGCATCTTTCAACTAGCGTTCGATAAACGATCAGAAAAAAATTTAGATAAAAATTGATCTAAAGATTGTCGTGTTCCTGTGAACAATTCAAATCTTTTTTGTAATTTTTCTACACCTACCTTCTATTAATAAATATTTATTGGAATTTTTAGAAGCAATAAAATTATTTTCAAAAATTTTATTAATTTTCTTCTCACTAAATCAATTATTTTCAAAAATAATCAAAATCTGCAGTGAAATTCAGTAACTTAAAAAAAAATGGAATTACTGTCGTGAATTTTAATAAATTCGATTATTTTTAAAAAAGTAATAAAATAACTCTATAAGAATTCAATTAGTTTTAAAAATTTGAATATTATTCTTTTATTTTAACTATTATTTCTTATTCTTTTAAATATCATTTTAAATTAAAAATTCCATTTAAGAATTTAATTACTTTTGAAAATTTTATTTGAAATTCTTAGAATAATCTAATTATTTCTAAACATAATTAATAGTAACAAGTTATGATTGTCGATTCATTAATTACAATTGTATTATGAATAATTGAATTTTTATTCAGAAATTTGCAAAAAAATTGTAACATAAATCAACTTCTGCGAATAATTTTACAATTCATAAAGATAATAAAAATTTAGGAAAAAAAATTTATTACAATGTTCAAAAGCATTTAAAACCGGGCGAAAAATCATATTGCAATTTAAAAAAAATAAATTCTTGAAAAGAAATTTATTGCAATTTTAAAAAAATTTGATTTTATGCAAAAGAATTTTATTAAAGTTTTTGAAAATTGAATTCAGGCAACAAATTTATTTGCAATTTTTAGAAATAATTGAATTCTTGCGAAGAAATTTATAGTAACTTTAAAAAAATTAAGTTTCTATAAAAATTTTTTTATTTATGGAAATAATTTAATTTTTGTAAAGAATTTTCGTGCTCTTTTAAAAATATTTGAATTCCTGAGAAGAACTTTATAATTTATGAAATAAATTGAATTTTTGCGAAAAATTTAAATATAATTGAAAATAAATAACTTTTTGCATAGAATTTTATTGTAATTTTGAAAAATATTTGATTATCTGCAAAGAATTTTATTAAAGTTTTTGAAATTTGAATTTAGGCAACAAATTTTTTCACAATTGTTAAAAATAATTTAATTCTTGCGAAGAATTTTATTACAATTTTTAAAAATACATTAATTACCGTGCATAATTTTATTATTTATGAAAATAGTGGAATTCTTTTAAACAATTTCATTATAATTTTTAAAAGTAATTGTATATTGTATATTTTGAAAATATGTGCATTTCTGTGGAGATTTTTATTATCTTCGATAATAATTTAATTTCTGCAAAGAATTTTATTTTGAATTTTGAAATTAGTTGAATTTCTGACGAGATTTTTATTATTTTTGAGATTAATTCAATTCTTGCGTAGAATTTAATTGTTATTTTTGAAAATAGTTTACTTTCTGTACAGTTTTCAAATTCTTCAGAACAATTTAATTTTTTTGAACATAATTAATACTTAACAAATTATGATTAGCTTATTTATTATTCGGGATTTTTTTTGTCAAAGTATGAATTAAAAACGGACTTTTAATTTCTTCACGGAAGTATTGAGCACCAGCGCTCAATTTTAAAACTTTTCATAAAAATTTTTAGATACGTCTCGTCGGTATTAATTTTGAAATTCCAGTAGTAATAGTACTCGTTTTAACTCAACGCGGAGAAATTTTTTAACAACACAACTTCAATAAAAAAAAGTCACTGACTAGATCTTATGCGTGGGTTTTGAAATGAAACCGGTCATAATATATTAAAAAGAAAAGAATACAAGCCTCATTTATAAATTTTAGTAAGTTTTTTTCTCTTTCTCCTTTTGAAATGATCTTTTTCTTAAATTTAAAAAAGTCAACACAGCAATTCTCGTTGCTCGATTTTACAGTGTATTTTGAAATCCAGTTTTCACCTACACACAACTATCTCGAATCTAAGTTGGCCCCTGACATTTTCCTTGGTGTGGCGCCCACCACCCACGGTACTAAATGTCACTCCTCTGAAAAGGACGTGATCGATGCGACTCTTTCTCCCGTTTACCGATATCCTTATAAGATCCTATGTCTATATAGAAGGCTTTGCGTGGGTATGTGAATACCTGTCACTGATCTCTCGAGGACAAGTGAGTACCAGTATTCAAGAGAGCAACTGTTCAACCCAATGATTTTTCTAGTTATCTTGATCAATGATCAGAGATAAATTCCTCTTCTTATTTTTTAAACCTCTTCTTATTTTAAGAAAGAGTTATCCTTAACTCGCAAGCTGTTATTTCTCACTTGTTCTATTTTTTTGTTTTTTTGTTTTTCCATTGATGGAAAAATTTATCTCTAACTTTACTTCACTTTACTTTCTTAGTTCACTTGGTTCTTTACTCTCTTGTTTGACTTTTGCTCTTTAACTCCGAATGGGTGAAATTTTCACTGCATTACTATGCAATTACTGAATACTATTAGTAATTAACTTCTAATTGTCCTATTTACTTGAGGCTAAAGCAGTCAGCGATATATCGCTATTTTTTCCTATAGGAAATAATATTTTGAATATCTTTTTCGATAGTAGATAGGTATTTTCTTTTTTGAATTACGCGCCATTAGTTCTTTAAATTCCCGCCTAGGCGGCATGAAAGTTCTCTCACAAGCGCAGGTAGTGTATGAATCATGGTGGTGATATAAAATTGTATCGTTTCAGTAAGAATATTTTTGAGACACACTATTTTCAGAAAAAGTAACACAAACTGAGTTGTTATACTTTAGGAAAATCAGGTAATTAAAAAAAATCAGGAAAAGTCAAATTGCTCAGAGAAATAATGAAATCTCTGGGCAGATTTTGATTATTTTTGAAAATAATTGACTTCATGCAGAAAATTTTATGATTTATGAAAATAATTGATATCGTGAAAAGAATTTAGTTTTAATTTTCGAAAATAATTTAATTTATAGGCAGATTTTTATTATTTAAAAAATAAGCAAATTATTACGTAAAATTTAACATATCATCTTTTAAACTAATTGAATTTTTTCTCAGAATTTTATTGCAATATATAAAAATAATTGATTTTTTGCTAACAATTTTATTGAAATTTTTTTAAATAATTGAATTTCTGCGAAGAATTTTATTTACTTTTAGAATAATTGAATCCTTGCAAAGAACATTATAACAAGGCTTGAAAATGATTGATTTTTTGCTAAGAATTTTATTGAAATATTTGTAAATAATTGAATTCCTGCAAAGAATTTTGTTATTTATGAAAGTATATGAATTCCTGTTCAGAATTTCATGTTTTACAAAAATAATTGAAATCGTGCAGAGTGTTATTGTCATTTTTTAGTAGAATTAAATTCCTAGTCCGATTTTTATTATTTTTGAAAATAATTGACTTTCAGTGCAGATTTTGATTTTATTAAATATAATTTAATTCCCCTGAAGGAATTTAGCGAATTAAAAATCAACTCCAAAAGAGAGTTAATTTAAAAACATTTTATTTTTATTGTGTAAATTTTAACCCCCTTCATCTAATTCCTTTTGTTTCAACTCTTAAATGAGTGTGAGTTTTATAAAATCCCCTAGGTGGTTAAAATTTAACTCTCATTTTTTTTAAATGTATACATTTTGAAAATACTTGAATTGTTATAGAGATTTTTATTATATTTGAAAACAATTTAATTCCTGAGAAGAATTTCAATATTTCTGTAAAATAATTGACTTCTTGTAAAGAATTGTATTGTAGATTTTGAAAATAATTGAATTCCTGTCGAAATTTTTATTAGTTTCGAAATTAATTGAATTCTTGCGCAGATTTTCATTATTTTTGAAAATAATTTATTTCCTGCGAAGAATTTTATTGTACTCTCTAACTTTTAATTAATAAAAATGTTTACTAATTCGTGTTAGTGACTGACTTTTTGCTTTCGAATTAGTAAATTTTATTAATAAATAATATTTTCTCCTTATTTATTAGTAAAATTGACTGATTAAAAAGCAAACAGTCGCCAGTCACTAATTTGAATTAGTAAATATTTTTACCAATTTAAATTTAGAGAATACTTAATTTTTAAATAATTTAATGTTTCGAAAGAACTTTATTACTTTATGAAAGCAATTTAATTTTAATTTTTTTTTAATTTAATTTTCTTTCAAAGAATTTTGTTATTTATGAAAAGAATTGAATTCCGGCGAAGAAATTTAACATTTTTGAAATTTAGTGTCACAAAATTAGAAGAAAATTTATAAACCGTAAAGAAAGTTAATAAAGATTAGCTTTTAGTATCAAACCGCGTAAAAAACTAGTAAACCAGTGGACAAGTATAGTGGACAAGTACAAAGTCAGTGAATAAATAAAGTTGGCAATATTAATTGAAAGCTCCATAGCAGCATAAGGGTTGAGAATATAGCTTGAATTTTCATAAGGCCCATTCACTTTAAGAGTATTGGTTGTTGGCTCATGTATAATTATCCTCTCGAGGATCGAATGGGAATCGATTGTTACATTGATTTCTATGCATCGTGCAGCTTGTGCATACGAAGAGATCGAGTAACACGTCACGTTCGCTCGTTGTTAACGCAGAAGTTCGATCTCATACCGTGATCAGCGATACCGATTGGACAGTTAATATCTCACTCTTAGTCTAGAGTTTACATGTTCTATATCGAGAGATTGGAAAGGTTACTTTATGTATTCATTTCTTCGCGGGATGCATGGCTTCGCGGCATACGTGGGAGCAGAATTACGTCATATATACAAACTCTCTTTAAATCTCTTCAGACTCTATAGATATACATATACGTACGCTCTGCTCTGCTCTGCTATGCTCTGGGATTCCATAGACTTATAAGAATCTCCACACGGAAAAACTAGATCTTATATAGTTACGTAAAATTACATTCCTATATGGAAAGCACACAATATCAAGTTGCGATTTAAATATTTATATCCAACAAACATATGCTACTGAATGTCGGAACATAGGCTGCGCTGCATCATAAAATAGAATGCTAGAGAATAGAATGAAATGTTACAACAAATATTAATGTCTGTAAACTTGGATATCGAATGAATTTATAGTCCTGGATATATATATTTATTTATTTTATTTATGAGTACGAGTATTTGTATATATATATGAGAAATGACAGAGGCAGATTTTATTTGTCATAGTTCAATTGAAACCTGAAATTCGATTCACAGTAGTGACACAAACAAAATATTTCACGTGGTGAAATTTGAATTTTGTTTTAAAAAAAGTAGAGTAGAATGCTAAAAAAGGCTATTTTTATTACTTTTTTTGCTATAACATTGGATATTCTAAATCTCTCTTCAAAAATTTTCAACTGGAACTGAATGTTCAGATATTTTATAAGACTTTTAGAAAAGCACTGCAAGTAACTTTATTCCCCCCCCCCCCCCCCTTGATGCAGAAAAAAAACACTTTGCAATTTTAATAGAAATTTTCGAAAATTGTTACATTTTCTCCAGGAAATTAATTACAATTGTATGAAGAATAATTGAATTTGTATTAAGAATTCTATTAAAATTGTTTAACATAAATTAATTTGTGCGAATAATTGAACAATTCATGAAGATATCTAATAAAAATTTTAGAAAGAATTTTACAACAATTTTTAAAAAATATTTTAATTCATGTAAAAATGTTTATTACCTTTTTTAAACAAAATATAATTCTTTCGAAAAAATTTCTTGTAATTTCTAAAAATAATTTAAATTTCCATAAAATTCGTAGCAACATATCAATTATTTTCCAGTATTGCAATTAAATTTTGAGAATGAATTCAATTATATTCATAAAATTCTACTCAGGAATTAAATTGTTTTCAATTACTTTCCTACAAATAATAAAGTTCTTCGCAGGAATTCTATTATTTGCAAAAATAACAATAAAATTTTCAGTAAAAAAGCAATTATTTTTAATAATTGCAATAACATTCAGAGAAAAAATTCAATTATTTTTAAAAATTATAATATGTTGAGTTTTTTTTGCAATAAATCAATTATTTTTAAAAATACTAAAATCTGCCCGGAAAGTCAATTATTTTGAAAAATTGCAATAAAATTCTTTTCACAATATCAATTACTTTCATAAAACATAAAATTCTGCGTATAAAGTCAATTATTTTCAAAAATAATCAAAATCTGTCCAGGGATTTCATTATTTCCAAAAATTATAATAAAATTCTTTGCAGGATTTCAATTATTTTCATAAATTATGAAATTATCATCAGGAATTTTTTTTTCATAAATAATAAAATTTTTCGCATAAATTCAATTATTTTCAGAAATGTCAATAAAATTCTTATCAAGAAATCAAATATCCTTAAGTATTGCAATAAAATTCTGAGAAAGAAATCAATTATTTTAAAGGTTATTAAAATTCATTGTAGGAATTCAACTTTTTTGAAAAAGTGTGATATATTTTTTTATCAGGAATTCAATTATTTTCAAAAATTGCAATGCAATTTTTACAAAATTTTAATTAACTTTATAAATAATAATTTTGATTAAAAAAATGTTATTGTTGATCCAAATGATTGAATACTTACTAAGAATTTTAATTCTTTTTTAAAAAATAATTAAATTATTTGAAAAAAGTTTTTTTACAAAAAATAATCTAGTTTATGCAAATGATTTTAATGCACCTAAAAATAATTAATTTTTTGCAACAAATTTTATTGTAATTTTTAAAAATAATTGATTTTGTGCAAAGAATTTTATTAAAATTTTTGAAAATTGAATTTAGGCGAAATTTTTTTTACAATTTTCAAAAAATAATTTATTTTACAAAGAAAAAGAAAATTAAAAAACAATTTTTTTGAATTCTTGTGAAGGATTTCTTTTGAAATTTTTGAAAATACTTAATTAAATACTTAAATTTTATTGTTAATGCAAATAATTGAATTCTTGTAAATAATTTCATTATAATTTTTAAAAATAATTAAATTCCTACAGAGAATTTTAATATTATCGAAAATAATTGAACTGCTTTGAAGAATTTAAATATTTCTGATAAAAATTTAGTGATTGCGCAGAATTTTAGAATTTTTGAAATAAATTTTATTGTAATTTTAAAAAATAATCGAATTCCTGGGCAAATTTTCATTATTTTATAAATAAAATGAAATAATTGCATTCCTTCGAAGTGTTTATTGCAATTTATGAAAATAATTGAATTTAAGCTTCAAAATCCAAGTCGGACTTTTTTACCCTATGGTTTTTTCACACCACTCTACTCTACAGTATGGTAGAATTTTACTTTTTTTGTCCATAAAGAAAAGAGGGAGAAAAAACTTTGCGAGTTAAAGTCACGTTTGTCTTTCTCTTTATGTAACATTTGCGGTAATGCTGGTACCACACATATGTATATTCCTAAGAATCTTTCTTAGATTTTAGCCGCAGAATGTGAGAAGTTCGCGGTTATATTATGTGTCTAACCGGAAAGAATATTATTTGCTTTTCTCACCAACATATTATCCACGTGGAAATTTGTTTTGAATATTGCATTAGTCTTATTGTTCGGTTAAAATAAACAAAGTTCCCTGTCATTTTGAATTCAGTTGATTAAACCAAATAAATGCAGTGCCATATAAAACATTTTTTTGCATCAACTAAAAATTTTCTTTAAGTAATCAAATTTTTTTTTTAAACGCAAGATTTATTTTACTGAAAGAAATGTTTATTGAAATGAAATAAATACTTAAGTTTGGTAAAATTATTCTCTAATCAAATTTTTTAGTAAAAATCATTTTCAATTCCATTTAATAAATTTTGAGTAATTTGATAATTCTCTGGATTCTTTAGTAAAAATTTAAAAAAAATTTCTATAGGTTTTTTTGAAAAGAATTTTTATTGTTAATTATAAATCAGAGATTTTTTTTTCTTTTTTTACGATTTTTTTTGTCTCGTTGAATATTGGCGGAAATTGAAAAATAAATTTGGCAACACGAACAATATGTTTCCATAATGGATTGCATTGTTCGTTCGCTGTTGAGAATTTGTCATAAAAATAAAATTTATTTAATGATTTACATCGGCGCTGTGCCAATTTTCACTCGCGGACGCATTCGAGAAACTTAAACTCTTAAACATCAGTGCTGACACGACTGCATTTGCATTATACAAGCAGGCGGCTTGGCCTAGTGGTTTGCTGCTTGCGCGCAGATTTATCCAGGACGAAACTTTATTTAGCTGTGTGCAGTTATGGCAAAACACCGAACGAGTCGGCGCCGACCAATAACGTATGTTAATGGGCGACCGATTAACTTTCGTTCTTGCTCTTGCCTTTTTTCACTCTATCGCGATATCACTGAACCAAACGCACCTATGACCTTTTTTGCCCTCGCACACAAACTTTATTCCATTCAATATTTGATTCAATCGTTTTAATCGTAGGGAAGCAATCTTCAAACTCCCTTAAATTTTAATTAGTAAAAATATTTACTAACTTGATTTGGTGACTGAATTTTTGCTTTTAAATTAGTAAACTTTACTAGTGTCTTAATGTAACAGTCTTTCTAAGAATATCAAATTGAGACGAAAAACAATGAAGCTGAAGTCCACAACGTTTTTAAAAACGAAAAATCGAAAAAGAATTTTTAAAAAATTAAATTCATCTCTAATTTTTATGTGCCTTAATTTTGAAGAAATTAATTGTCTCTAAGGATATAATTATTAAAAAAGAACATGATTTAGAATCAAAAATAAAAATACAATACCATTATTTTTTTCTTTTCGTTTTTAAAAACATTGTAGACTTCAGCCACATGACATCGCAACAAGTTTGTGATTTATTTCAATTTGATAAGAAAAACTGTGTGAATTAGTAGAATTTACTAGAATTTACTATTTATTAATCAAATTTACTTGTTATCTTCGAATAAGTAAATTTTACTAAAAATTTGTAAAAAAGACGATTTATTAGTAAACTTTATTTATTTACACAATTTTTTATGGACAAAAATGGTATAAAATTTATTAGTAAATTTTACTATTTTAAAAGCAAAAAATCAGCTTTTAATTCAAATTAGTAAACACTTTAGAGAGAATGTCTCACTCACCCTCACGGTGAGTTACTGTCAAAATTATTGTAATAATACCAAATTTCAAAAGTTACAAAAAAATCTGATTTTTAATGTTAAAAGACATGTTTAAAAAATTGAAAAGACTTGAAATCTTCTTAGATTTTTTTTTACTTCTTCAAAACTTCTAAATCACAATCAATTTTGAAACAATGCCTTGGTTTTTCTAATTCCTTAAAATTTATTAATTTATTTAAAATAAATAAAAAAATAAAAAATTTTCTTTAAGGACACTATAAATTTTTATTAATTTAGAAAAGATTTTAGTTACAAAAAAAATTTGGCAATTATAAAAAGTAATTCAAGTTCAGTATGTTTTAAACTATGAACTTCAATTTTTGAAGAATTTAAATTATAAAATTAATAAAAATTTACTTATTTTAATGGTTAATTAAATTCTAAGTAGAAATTCTATTTTCAAAAATTTCAATGAAATTCTTACCAAAAAATCAATTATTTTTAAGTATGTCAATAAAATACTTCGTAAGAATTCAATTATTTTTAAAAATAATAAAAATCTGCACGGAAATTCAAATATTTTTAAAAATTACAATAAAAATCTTTCCAAGATTTTAATTATTTTGATAAATAATAACTTTTTCTGCCCATGAATTTAGTTACTTTCAAAAATTACAATAAAATTCTTTGCAAAAATTCTATTATTTTCAAAAATAGCATTAAAATTCATTGCAAAATTTCAATTTATTTCTACTCTAATAAAATTCTTTGAAGGAATTAAATTATTTTTAAAAATTGTTAAAACATTTTCGCCTAAATCCAATTTTCAAAAATTGTAATAAAATTCTTCGTAGGAATTCAATTGTATTAAAGTTTAATAAAATTTCTCGAAAGAATTCAATTACATTTTTGAAAAATATTAATTTTCAATATAAATTTTGCATTTGAAGAAAAAAATTCAGTCATCCGCGAAGCACTTGAATCCAACAAATGAGTTAAACATTATGGTTAACTCTGCAGTGAAATATATTTATTTTATTTTTTCAATGAAAATTTTGTTGCTTCAGACAAATTTTTCTTCTTTAGTGTCTTTTAAGTATAATTCATAAAAATCACATGCTTTATGGATGACCCCTATGAAGTAAATTTTTTTAATAGTCTTATAGTTCTCGATAAAGATAATAGATTAAAAAATGCAATTAAATAAATTTCTACTGAAATTCACGAAATTAAAAAAAAATATCAAGAAAGTGTAGTACATGATTTGCTGTCATCGAGCGTTACGAGATGTAATTTAATCTCTTTGATCGGTCAACTCGAGTAAGAGAACCCGTTGCCAACTTGTAATAGTCGAATATACTTCGTGGGACGAAATTTATGTGCCTCTTTGCGGCCTTATAATCCCGAGTATCTGTTTACACGCGAGCGGCATTGTAAATTCGATTTGAAATATTCGCCGGACACGTTTTTCTTCCAAATATATTTTTATGCCTTAGCAATCTTCTATAGATGGTTTGTCTGCAGTTAAAAAGAGAAAAATTTCGAGATAAAAAAGTAGCAGAAGTTCAAAAAATATACACATCTATTAAAAGAACAAGATACAAATTTCTGAAGGACATAAAAATCCCTAAATAGTGTAAATTAAACAAAAATCCGTAATGTCTAATTTATCTCCTAAAGAAAACAAAAATCCGTAATGTCTAATTTATCCCCTAAAGGAAACAAAAATCCGTAATGTCTAATTTATTTCCTAAAGGAAACAAAAATCTGTAAAGAAAAGGAACTGAAAAAATTTCTATAGAAAGAAAATAGAATAAAAATCGATAAAGAAGTGGAAATAAAATAAAATTGTGTAAGAAAAAAGAGATGAACGATGAGTGTTATTCCATGAAGGAAGTAGAGGAAAAAAAGGATAGATAATCAAAAGGGGGTGAAGGTTGAGAATCACTGGTGTGAATCGATGCGCTTCTGTGATCGCTAATTGAAGCGCCGCTATTGGGAATGTTGAAGCTATATTCACTCATTATCGTCGTTCTGGGAAGTGTCTTTCAAAGATCGGTCGTCTCGTTGATGAGAGGAACGATTTAGTGCAAGAGGCAAGAAGGGGTCACGCCTTGGCCCCTTCGAAGAATGCCCCTTCCCAGAATAGTATGATAATAATTCACCATTTAGTGGGTATTTTTAATCTGATACTACAAGGAAGAGAACATATTTGATATTCACCTAAAATGCTATCAACCTTTCCAAAAAGTACTCAGAACACATTCAATTCACTAAAATCAGAAACCAAGTTCTTTTTTTCATTCATTTTCAGCAATCCAAGTTCGTTTTTTGTAAGAATATGAAGAAAGGTTGCGTATCATGACGAGGAGAAAAGAAAGAAAAAAACCTCGATTATTATAAATAAATAAAGAAGAAAGGAAAGAAATTCCTAAGGGACTTATTTTAGCCCCAGGAACTTCGATTATTGTAAATGAATAAACAACTAAAGAAGAGAGGAAAGAAATTCTCGAGGGCTTTATTTTAGCCCTAGGAGCTTTGGTTATAAGAAAGAAATAAAGAAGGGAAGAAATAAGTTCCTGAGGGCTTTAATTTAGCCATATAGGAACTTTGGTTATTATAAATAAATGAAGAAACAGAAAGAAAAGAAGAAAATACTTCTATGATATCATAGAAGACAGTTTGGTAGCAAACTTGTGCTAGCCATTTTGCATCAAGATCCGTAAATCGGCCGATAGATGCAGAGCAGAGCTCTTTGGACTGCCGTAAAAGAGAACGGGGTATCGTATAATCGAGATGCAACGTGTGTGGTCGACTTAAGGAGGTTAACTTCAGTTTGACCTATGAACAAAAATCAAACGTCAGATTGAAAAATACGTTAAAAAACCAAAGTTGAGGTCAGTTTCGCTTCGAACTTTAACAGTATAAGCATCATTTCTCTAAAAGAATTTACTTTCCATTTCGAAATTTACTACATTCATACACGGAATCATCGAATTCTCCATAAGAATAGAGGAAAAATGCAAAATAAATGAAAGAAAATGAATCAAGTCGATAGAAAGAGTCAGCTAGTGTACATAACGTCCCCTCTTTAATCTTTTATTTCACAACGCATGCGCGCTGCTATAAATAACAAAGAAGGAGATATACATTTCATGCGCATGCGTCTCTAGAGAGAGAAAAAAGTGGGGACGTTAAAAACATTCAGACTCTTTCTATCTGCCTCACGCTTACAGTTATTCGTATACGGACTTGCCAATAATTCAAATAAACAAATTATTTTCATACATTTTAATAAAATTCATATAGAAATGATTTTCAAAAATTTTCATTAATTTCTTTTACACAAGTCAATTACTTTCAAAATTCTACTATTTCCAATGTACATTTTAATTAAAATATTCCCAAGAATTCAATTATTTAAAATTTTTTTAATAATATACATGCAAACATTTAATTTTTTTTATAAGTAATAAAACTTTCACAGGAATTGAATTATTTAAAACACAATTTTTATAAAATTTTCCAAAAGAATTCAATTATTTAAAATAAATTTTTATAATGTTCTTTGCAAACATTCAGTTATTTTCATAAATAAAAGATCATTATTATTATTATTTAAAGAAATTAATAGAATTCAATTAACAATTTTTCGAATAATTAAATTCTTGCGGAAAAATTCTCTGAAAATTATGTTTTAAATAATTGAGTTTCTTTAAAAATTGTTATTATTATTATTAAATAATTTCCAATGAAACACAATTATTTAAAGCACAATTTTAAGAAAATTGTTTTTAAAAAATTAAATTAATAGATTTTTATAAAAGTATTCGCAAGAATTCAGTTTTATTTTTAAATAATGTTATTAAAATTCAATTATTTTCATAAATAATAATAATGACCGTCACAAGATTTCAATTATTTTTAATATGATTTGAAATAAATTCCTCGAAAATAATGCAATTATTTAAAAAAAAATTATAAAAAGTTTTTAAATGAATTTAAATATGTGTCACGCTCCGAGGAAAGGTACCTAAGAAGCACAAAATTTGAGGTTATGTTTTTAATTTTTCAAGTAAAAATACAGAAAGAAAATCAATTATTAATTAAAAATTATTGATCTTCAAGTCTTCATTATATCCAAAATATTCAATAAAAATAGGTCGGAGCGCGTCGCATATATTCTAATACATTTTAATATAATTTGTTGATTAGAAATGAAATATTTTCAATACATTTGTTATTAAATGTTTTGAAAGATTAAATTATTTAAACAATTTTAATCAAATTATTCTTAAAAATTTTATTAAAATTCTTCGATTTTGTTTTTTACAAATCTTAATTTTTAAATGATGTTTATTCAATACTTTCGTAAATAATAAAACTTTCAAATAAATTCAATAATTTAATGAATTTAATTTCAATTAATTTTTAATACAATTTTGAATGAATTCTTCAAAAAATGCAATTATTAAAAGTTCGTTTAAAATTCTTAGATAGAATTCAATTATTTTAAAAAACTTTAATAAGAATAAAATTTGAAAATTTTTTAATTATTCAATAAATTATTTATTTTTGTATTTAAATTAATAATAATAATTTACTTGAAATTAAATTTCAATTAAAATTTTAGAAAACAATTAAATTTTAAAAGCTTTATCATGTGAAAATAGTTTTTAAAAGTTCTTTTAAGTTTTTTTAGTTTTTAAAATGGTAATTTTTGAAAATTTTAATTATTGTAAAACTGTAATAAAATTTTTATTTTGAAATAAAATAATTATATTAGTTGTATTAAAATAGTTTTGAACAACTTTATTTACAAAATTTTACAGAAAAATGATTCAACTGTGGAGGAATTACAGTTGTAATTTTTAGAAATATTTAAATTTTAAAAAGTCTTTACATCGAAATCATTTACAATAATTTAATTCCTGTGAAAAAATAAATAGGTATTTAAATATTTAGAATTTAAGAAAAAATTATTCTATTTTCCAAAATTTTAATAAGATGAGAATTGTATTCGCCAAAATTCTATAAAGAATTTACATAATCATGAAGATGTTGTCCTGCGTAAAAAAATGGAGGAAAATATTTCTTATAAATAACAAGAATTTCTCTACAAAACTACTTCACTTATACTTTTTTTCAATTTTTAATTTTAAGAACAAAATTTTAATAAAATGAGAATTGTATTCGCCAAAATTCTGTAAAGAATTTACATAATCATGAAGATGTTGTTCTGCGTAAAAAAAATGTAGGAAAAATATTTCTTATAAATAACAAGAATAACGAGAGCAGGTTTATTCAATTTCATTCCAGAGAGAGAGAATGTTAAGGATACCTCTTCGCTCCCCGTTTGAAAATGTGAATAAATAAGTAAATACGAAATAAAGTAGAAGTATTGGTCGTTGGTTAATTAACACGATTATAAAGTATTGTGAGAAAACGGATCGCCATAGTTTAATTTCATGTTTCTTGTGCCATATAAAGGAGGGGAAAAAAAAGAAGGAAATAGAATCGAAGGTGGAGTATAGAAGAGAGAGACACACTATAGTTCCGAACAATCGAATTAACGTTCCAGAATGTTAAATAATGCGACGATAGGATCGCCGATTCGATTTACTCGTGCCATGGTGCTCCATTTTACTGGCTTCCTTTTTTTCTCTTTTAACCCTCTCACCACCTATTTCACTAACAGACGATACTGTAATTGCTTTAATTACATATCTCTTACTCTATGTATGTATAAATTGTATACTTTTACTACAACTGCATGTATTATTTATGAAGATAATTTTAATTTCATGATATCTTCAATTACAGGGAGAGAAAAAAATTGTTTAACCAATTTGGGTGGTGTATTAACCTTAAAGTAATTTGCTTCTAAGGTCCCTTTCTTCAGATCGCGTCACAATTGTTTTACAATTTCATTGTTACACCGATTCATGCGAAATTTAAGGGAAAATTAAAAATTATTGAACTAGTTTAAGCTTAAGGAAGAATCTGACAAACAATCGGAACAAAATTTAGTCCAAAGTTATAATTTCGCATTTTAGAAGAGAAGCTCACATTAAATTTTAAATTTCTTTTTGGTAGAAGCGTAAGGAATTTAATTTTCTACATTTTGAATAATTTAAGGTTGTATTTGAATAAAAGCAAAATTTTTTTGTCAATAAGTAACATAACCTGAACCTTGATAAATGTTTTTTATTGACAGAAAATTGTGAATTTATACAAATACAATTTTCAATCGTCTTAAATATTCAAAATTAAATTCTTCGCCTTTCCACCAACTTCGCCTTTTTCCATTTCTTTTAAATTACGAAATTGTGACATTGAACTAACTTTTGTTTTAGCTTTTCGTCTGATTCTTCCCTAATATGAAAATGGCTACTCAAGTTTTTAGAAACAATAATAATAAAATTTATGTCAGTCTTACCAAATTTAAAAATATCGAACAAAATTCGAAATACTTTAAAATTTCAAGGGACAAATAAGAGTTAGAAAGTTAAAGGGTCGATAAAAGTTAACATGGCAAATGATAAAGAGTTGAAAGAAATGAAAATTTCAAAGGTTGATAAAAATAAAATTTCCAAAGGATTAATAAGGGTAAAATAATTAAAGGTTTAATAAGAATATTATTTAGAGCACTTAAAAGTAGTATATAATTTTTTCATCATTTTACAAAATATCTATTGGTTATATGTGTATTGGTGTATGTTTGACTTTACCGATGTAACCATTCGTTTACGGCTACTGCGCTAATTAACGACCGGTTCGACTTGTAAACGTTGACGGGCAGGTGGAGCAGAAAGTGTCGTCATGTGATATGCCATATAAATTGTCTTCTCTTTTTTTTATATATAAAAATACTCCTTGCTCTCGTTACTGCGTTCATTTATTCACATACATGTGACACAAGTATTTGCACATTTTTACCTTATTCGCTTGTCCATTGTTCAATTATTCCTCGGCAGTAATTAATAACGTAATTTAATTTATTCCTGATAATTGCACAACTACATTGCGAAAATGGTTAACTACTTGGATAATGAGTTTAATTTAATTAGACTTCTCAACAGCCGTTTTTATTCTATTATGACAAGCGAGTACCTTTTCGTTTGTATCAAAACAAATATTTTTCTTTCACATTTAAACTATATTTGCTATTTTACTATATACATGAAAATATTTTAGTAGGAAAAAAAGAAACAATTCTTGTAAGCAAACAATATTATAAGGAAAAATTTGTATAGTAAAAAATACTATAAGTAAAAATTCTCACAGTAAAAAAGTACTACGAGGAAATATTCTTTCAGTAGAAAAATACTACAAGTAATACTTTGTATAGTAAAAAGCACAGAAAGAAGAAATTCTTATAGTGAAAAATATACGAAAAAATACTAAAAGAAAGAATTCATAAAAATACTGTGAGCAGCAAATGTAATTGTAAAAAATACTTTAATGAAAATTCTCCTAGTAAAAAATACTACAAAAATATTTTTTTTTAAATTCACTTTGTACAAAATACGATAAGTAAATGTTCTTAGAGTGAAAAAATACTTCGAGAAAAAATCCTTACAGTTGAAAAATACTATAAGTTAAAATTCTTGATGTGAAAAAATACTAAGAGAAAAAAATTCTTAAAGTAGAAAAACACTATAAGTAAACATTTTTATAGTTTAAAATACTATAAGGAAAAATTCTCACAATTAAAAAATATAAAACTGTAAGAAAAAATTTGTTTAGTAAAAAATTCATATAGTAAATATACTATAGCAGAACAATACTACGAGAAAGATTTCTTACAGTAAAAAATACTATAAGAAAAAATTCTTGAATAAAAAAATATTGTAGGAAAAATTTTTATAGTAAAAAATACTGTAGGTAAAAATTCTCAAACTGAGAAATACTATAAAAAAATTAGCTCATAGAAAAAAATGCTACCTGAAAAGATCTTAGGAACAACTTTTTACAGTAGAAAAATACTATAAGTAAAAATATTCATAGTAAAAAATATAATATATAAATGTAATAATATACATAAATATAATATATAAATGTAATAATATACATAAATATAATATATAAATATAATAATATACATAAATATAATATAATTCGATCGGTAAAAAATCTCATAGTAAAAAAGAACCACAAGACAAATTTCTGATATTAAAAGAAACAAATATTTTGTATCACTTCCTCAAAGAAAAAGTATACTTAGAAAATTGATGATTAATATTTCAGTGAATTCGATTCCATTAATAAGCACATAAGAAGATGGATAATTATATTGTAATCTGTTCGACTACTTGTAGTTGTATTAATATTAATATATCAAATTTCAAATTGATTTATGTTTTATCATTAAAGGCATACAACTGAATATGTGGAGAATTTTTTTCACTACTATCATTGATGTTTTTTGACGTACATTTTGATGTAGGAAGGGAAAAAGTAAGTATTGAAAAAAGCAGAAACAGTTGGTGCATTAATGATATTAATTAGTGTAATTTTCTCCTAATGAATTTTACAAGATTGTTATATGAAAATCTCTATGTGATTAGTAATAAACAAGATTTTCAAGGATTAAAATTTATGAACGAATTACATTGATATATATATATATATATATATATATATATATTTAATGCATTCAACGGCTTTTCTACTATCAGCAGGGAGCAGAAAAGATGTAATATTCTTATTTATTATCGGTTTAAGGAGCTATCGGCTGATTTAAGTGCAACAGTAAGTTGTTCATTATGAAATTGAAATATAGAGATCGGATTTTTATTATGAAATAAATTTTAAAATATTTTTTTCAGGCATCACAATTTTTTTTATAGTATTTTTTTACTGTAAGAAATTTTTCCTGCAGTATATTTCTACTATAAAACATTTTTAAAATTGTTTTTTTTTGACTAATTCTTTCTTGTAGCTTGTACTATATAAACATTTTTTCCTACAGTATTTTTCTACTATAAGAATTTTCGAAACAGTAGTTTTTAACTAATTCTTACTTGTACAGTTTTTACTATAAACAATTTTTTAAAAGTATTTTTTACTTTATGAATTTTTTTTATAGTACTTTTTACTTTATGGATTTTTTTACAGTATTTTTTGATTGTAAAAATCTTTCTTGTCCGATTTTTTACAACAAGAATTTGTTCTTAATAAATTTTGTGGTACAAAAATATTTTCCCTACAGCATTTTTTACTATAAGAGTTTTTCGTATTGTATTTTTACTACAATATTTTTTTCCACAGTACTTTTCTACTATAAGAATTTTTCAAATAATTTTTTTTTACTATAATTCCTTCTTGTCCTTTTTTATTATAAGAATTTTTGAAATAGTATTTTTTAACTACTTCTTTCTTGTAGTTTTAACTATATACATTTTTTTCTACAGTATTTTTTTACTGTACGAATCTTTCTTGTCCAATTTTCCACCGAAGGAATTTTTCTTACAGAATTTTTTGTTACGAGAATTTTTTCTATCAGTATTTTTTACTATAAGAACTTTTCTTGTAACGATTTTCCCCTATGGGAATTTTACTAATAGTATTTTTTCTCCTAAAAATTTTTTCTCGTATAGTATTTTTCCTCTATGAGAAATTTTTTGTGTTTTATACAAATTTACTTTTCCTTATAAATAAATAGCAAAAAAAATAATTGAATTTGTCAAAGAAAACAAAGAAACATTTTGTTCATATTATGTTCTTTTTTAACGAATAAAAAAAATGTTTTCAAATGAAATTCTTTTTTTTCAGGGGAACGTAAGGAATATGTAACAGTCCTTACTTATCGAGTAAAGTAAGGTAGCCGAGAAGATTTTTTTATTGTTTTAATTTCCTCCCTCTCTCTCTGTCTCACTCTCTTTCCTTCTCTCTTTACACTCTTCTTTTATTGCAATCCAGCAAGTAATTACTTCTATAGTCGCGCAGACGCGATCTCATATCGATTGAGGACTTCGCCGACTGTTCGATAACCAAACTTATAATTTAATGGTTAATTATATAAGGAGACCCATGAATTTCGATGGAGCCACTGGGCGGACATAGTGACGTGGAGGAATGTTTTCATCAACATGTACACTGCATGCATGTGTACACACTTTATTTGTATGTAAAGGCTCCAAAAAGCGAGGTAGTAGTTATAATAGTCAGAAAAGGTATTTTTTTCTTCTAAATTGCAGCCAACTATTTTTTTCAACTAATAGCACTCGATAATTTTTTTACCGAGAGTATTAACTCTAAAAAGTTTGAAAATTCAAAGAAAGGTAAAATTTAAAGAAATTTTAAATTTAAAGAATAGGGTAAACATTTAGAAAAGGTTTACATTTCTTCTTTTTTCTCGTTTCTTTCTCTTTACAGTTTTACCTTTTTTTTAAAAAAACTAAACATTTTAAAAGATGTAATTTAATTTAGTAAATTTTCAAAAATAATTGTATAAGAAAAAAATATCGTTTAGAGATTTAAACGTTGAGAACTACAGGTAGTGGAAAATTGGTCTTACTGAAAAGACCCAACAACATAAAAAGTGGAACAATCATCCGAAAAAAAACGATTTGGAACTAAAAACAAATAAATTGATGGATTCACTATAAAGGAAAATCAATTTTCCTCGTTGTGAAATGAGCGTAACGAAAGAAATCGATAAGAAAATTTTTCCCAGAAATTTATATTCATTGTATTTGTTAAACAATGGGATGGTAAAAACCAGAAAAATTACTCAGTCAATTCCATGAAATTATCACGTTTCTTCAATAGATCTATATAATAATAATAATAATTCAACTTTCTTCCATTAATTATCTATTAGGTTTCATTATTTTTCTGCAGCTAAAGAAAAAACTCTTTTGATAAAAAAAGTAAACAAATTGTCACTGAACTATAGTATTTTTTTATTAAAACAAAATTCTTTTTTCATTTTTCGTACAAAGATAGAAGAAAAACAATTTTTTTAAATTGATTTTTTAATTTTTCGTACTATACGAGGGAAAGAGAAGATTCGAAAAGAAATTAATTGGATTTCAAAGGTAGAACGTAGGTCACTTGTAAGTTTAATGATGATTCAATGTTTAATAAAGTGTGTGATAAAAAATTAGGTGACTCGTAATATCAGTGCTGATACAATGATAATGATCATTGTAAAAGTGACTAACGATCGCCTCAAGCGTAACTTTACTGTAACTTTTTTTTATTTTTCTAAAAGACTGCTTTAATTGCTATTTCGGATTAAAATTCTCGACACAAAATCTGATATAATTGCATTGATTCTGTGTCACTGAGAACAAAAAAAACTGAAGGGAAAATCAACTTTACACAATTAACTCTAAATTAACATTACACGTTCGAAAATAAAGTAACAATTTAAAAAATTACACAGTAACGAAGTTGTAAAATTAAATTACAAAACAAACAAAAAAATACCAAAAATAACAGCAACAAATATTTAAAAAATAAAAACAAAATATAAAAAATAAAAACAGTAAGAAAATATTTAAACGTACAAACAAAAAAAATTTGTAAATTGAATCAATCAACTTAATAATTTCTTTTTCGTATTTAATAGAATGTATATAACTTTTTTCTCATTTATCTCGCAGTAAAAAGTATGTAATACAAATTTCGTCATCTAAAAAAATTGTTTGGTTGTTAAAGAAGTAAGCGAAATGCTCTAATTGTTGGTAAGGGGACCCCCTATTGGTTCGCGGTGTTTATAATTACAAGGGAGTGACTCGGCGTGACTGTTGAAGAACTCCTTTAATTCTTATCGTCTCTTCTTCGATGCCTCCTTCGACCCCGGATCATTTAATTTCATGACACCGTCATCATGGTCATCTATCTAAATTTCCTTTTTTGCAATGCCTTCTACATTCGGAACATAAGAAAAATAAATTGGACGCCATACACAATAAAACTTGTTGTACTAGAGGAGACAGCTACTCTAAAAAAAGAAATCTATTCTATACCCGCACAAACTAATCACTAATCATTAAAAGTACAAATAACACTTTGTTTCTGTTGATCGAGAATTTCCTTTCACTCTTAATTCGAATTGTATTCCTTTCAACTTTATTTTATTCTCTATTTTCTATATTCTATCTAAATTTTAAGTATATTTTAATCAATTTTATTCTATTTATAGAAAATTGTTAATTATAATATCAATAAATTATTAATATTATAAGTAACAATGTTCCTTTTTTGAATTTCGCGCCAAAAGTTCAGTACATACCCGGCTAGATGGCATGAAAGTTCTCTCACAAAAGAGATGAAGTAACGCTGAAAGTTGAAACGAAGAAAAAGAAATTGCAGTTTTAGATATATTAGCAATGGCAGTTTGTTTAAAAAAATATTTAATTATTCTTGGAAGTGAAAAATGATGAAATTTAAGGTTTTTTATTGAAAATTCGTGAAAATTTAATATTTTATGAATAATACAAAACCTTTAATTTGATCTTTTTTTATAAATTTCTTTGTAATAATTCATTTATTTTCATAAATAATAAAATTTATAATAGAAATTCAAATATTTCCGTAAATAATAAAACTCATCGCAAAATTTCAATTATTAAAAAAAATTCAATTACTTTGAATATAATTTTAATAACATTTCTCCAAAGAATTCAATTATATTGAAAAGTTTCAATAAAATTTTTAGCAAACAATCAATTATTTTTTAACATTGTAATAAAATTCTAAGCAAAAATTGAATTATTTTTACAAATAGCAACAATTTTTCACAGAAATTTAATTATGTTGAATACAGTTATCATTAAATTATTCAATTAAATTATATTTATTAGGTACATTTTTATTTTATTTATTCGAAACAATTCCTTTTTTAAAATTTTAATACAATTTTTTTTATTAAATTCAATTATTATCAAAATTCCTAACAAAATTCCTCTCAAGAATTTAATTATGTTCACAAATAATATAATATATGACAAGAAATTCATAATTTAAATTTTTTTTATAGAATCCATTGCAGGAATAAATAATTTAATTATTTTCATAAATAATAAAAATCTCACAGGAATCTAATTATTTACAAGTTTTGTAATTTCTTAACAATAATATAATTATTTTAGTAAATAAAAAAATTTTGTACAGTAATTGAATCGTTTCCATCACTAATAAAATTTTTTTAAAAATTATTTGAAACTTTTATTGTCTATTATATATTTACCTAATTAAAGAATTTCTCGAATATTTAAAATTTCGTAAAATTGAATTATTAACAAATGGATTTGAAAATTATGAAAAAAATTTTTAGAAGTATTTAAAATAATAGTTTTAAAGAACAATTTTAGTTAAAAATGTTAGAAAATGATAATTAAATTGAAATCATGAAAATAATTTTTGAAGAAATTGTAGTAGCTAAATCTTAAACTTAATTCCTATTGGAAAATAATAATGATCAAATATTTATTTTCTTTTAAACTATTGATGTTCTGGAACAATTTTATAATTAAAACAATTTAGTAAATAAATGAAATGAAATTTTTTTTGAGTATCTAATCATTTTTAAAGTGAATCAGAATATTCTTTAGTGTCAGGAAAAAAGTGAAAATTTTGTCTGTAAAAAAAGTCAGGAAAAGTAAAGGAAAAACAAAATTAAATGTTTGTCACAACTAAAATACATTAAACTTCACGATTTCTGTGTCGAAAACCGAGGAAAGTTTAGTTTTGAGTCATTTCCAATTAAATTTTAACTTTTGCTTAATAAAAAAGAAATTTTTTCAATAAAAGTAACGCTT
Organism: Leptopilina myrica (nomen nudum); assembly: GCA_032872475.1. Taxonomy (NCBI): domain Eukaryota; kingdom Metazoa; phylum Arthropoda; class Insecta; order Hymenoptera; family Figitidae; genus Leptopilina; species Leptopilina myrica (nomen nudum). Next base: position 8,697,252 of record CM065460.1, read on the forward strand.
GCAATTAATTAAATTTTTCTTTTTTTGAATTTCGCGCCAAAGGTTTATTAACTTCCCGCCTAGATGGCATGAAAGTTCTCTCACAAGCGAAGTGAAGCAACTTGACTCATATAAATAATGACGACGATAAAAAATTGTTACAAAATGCGTAATATTATAAATTACAACATCGAAAAAAATAGTAAGTAAATCAGATTTAGAGAACGAGTGAAATTCTATAATAAAAAAAATGAAAAATTGTATTAAATCGAGAATACGCGATGAGCGAAAATGTAATTAAATTACAAATTTTGTGCACCTACAAGTTGCTAAAGGAGAGAAAATTACTTGTACTATCGTAAGCACGAAGCAAAATCGGTTAAAAGGTTTATCAAGCCACGTGGCATGTGCGCTTCTGTGATTGCAGAGTTCGGTCCGTCATTACGTGACCCCAGCGTGATCTTTCGGGAGGCCTCTAGGTCGGCACGAACCTTACTTTGCACAGCGCATCCGCCCATAAACTATATATGGCTCGAGGTGGAGATGAAAAATTCGCAAAAAAATTTCTCAAAAAAAACTTTAAAGATACAGAAAAAAGAATGTTAAAAAATATTCCAAATAATATTCTACTCTCTGCTCTTTTTTTCATCTAATCATAAAAACATAGAAAACGTCGTTGAGAAAAAAATGATTATATTATTATTTGCTTTCGAATCAATGACGTATTTGTTTGTGCCAATAAATGGTATTATCCCAAACATTTAACATATTTCATTAGACATTATACTTCTAGTATTAAATTATGAATTTTTTTTAATCAATACAGAAATTATTGCTCTAAAGAAATTGAATTCAATAGCATTTGTCCGCAAAAGTTTAATAAAAATAAAATAAATCAACGCCCCTCGATTTCTACTTCACTTGTGAGAGAACTTCCATGCCATCTAGGCGGGAATTTACGGAACTTTTGGCGCGAAATTCAAAAAAAGAAAAAAAAAAGTTGAAAAACAATTTGATGAAAATCAATTAACGTATAAAGATGACTAGAGTAAAAAGACTGGGGGTTTAGTACAAGGAGTAGTTTCATATAATGTTATATCGTTGAGGGAATAACGAATCGTTGATTCGCAGAAAGATGAGTAGTTAGAGGATGATCCAACAGAGAAGAATTGATTCCGTTGGCCTCGGACAATGAGAAATCGAAGAGAGGTCGTCGCGAATGAAGAGAGGCAAAGAGAGTCATGAGCTCCCACAGGGGCTGACCTCTTGACCCTATCAGCCAGACGCCTCTCAGGCATTGTTTATAGCGTTGAACCGCCAGCACCATACCAAACTGTGCTGCGCTATTGTTTCTCGAAAGCCTCATTGTCTTTACAGGCACCACATCGATCAAGCGCATTGTCGCCACTGCGCCGCAATTCACATCATACTTAAATCAACGTTAGCTAATTATCACTCGTGTAATTTCTCCATTCCAATTAGAACATCTTCGAGACACTATCGAGCAATCCAATCACAAAACTTTAATTACGAACAATAAACTTTAAAACAATAAACCTCAAACTTCTATAATTTCTAAACAATCTCTATATAATGCGCCGTTATAAAAAGGAAATGGTTAAATGTCAGAAAATCTTTTATACTATATTTTACCTATAATTCGAAATATTAATAATAATAATAATAATAATACACTTTCTATTAAGTTAAAAATTCAGCTTGTCTCTTCTTTGGTTCTTCCTCATTTTGACTATTGCTGTGCGGTCTATAGTAATATTACTGATGAACTCAATTATGAACTTGAGAAACTCCTTAACTCATGTATTAGATTTACTTTTGATTTGAGAATGGATGAACACATATCTCCTTATCGTGAAAGACTGGGATGTCTTACAGTTAAACATAGACGCTTATTAAATATTGGTTGTTTAACATATTCTATTCTAAATTCTAAAGAACCTGAGTATTTGTTTAATAAATTTATTTTCAGACAAGAGATCACTACCAGGGAGATTAGAAGCCCTAATGTTATAAGAATTCCCCGGTGTAGAACTAGTCAATATCAAAATTCTTTTATTGTTGTTGCTGCGTCACTATGGAACTCTCTTCCCTGCTCTATAACAAGTTCACAGAGTCTTTTCGTTTTAGAAAAAAACTTTTTACATATTTATTGCTTCTTGATACATAATTGCGTTCTTTTTATGGATTTTATTACCTTTCTATTTATTCTCATCTTGTGGCGCACGTGTAAATATGTATGAATATGTGTATTTAAATTTATATATGCTATTTATGTTGCTTATGATGTGTTTATAATAATATGTATAGTTGTAGATGGTACAGTGTGACAGTATGGATTTTTAATTGAATTTCTTATTATATTATATATGTGATCATTGACTGCTCAGTCATGTGGTAATTTATAATTTCTGCTGTAAAAATTTTGCTTTATTCAGTATTTGTATGCACAAGATTATTCTATTTATTATTGTATTATCTTTCTTTTTTTTATTATGATTGTTGAATGCTGCTCTGTAAAAATTGTTCACATGGTTTCCTTGGACAAATAAAGAAATTCTAATTCTAAATTTCCACCTGATGAGTTAGAAAAAATATCGAAAAATCTTTTATTCAATTATGTAATTCACATCTCGAGGGGAGAATAAAAACAAAAACAATTTCCGCGTGATGCTTGTCTCTCACGCAACGAGAAATTCACGGAATGAGACCGCGTGATGGAATATATGAAATAATGGAATGACCAACAGGAACGAATGCGACAGTGCGTAAAATGGAGAACATAGAGGAAAAAGCAAAAAAAAAAAAAAAGAATAAATAAAAAATGAAAAAATACATGAACTGATGCATGAAGCGATGGCCATCGACAATCTAATGACAGTGTAGTCCGCACCTATCATCTTCCTTCTTTCACGTCTTTGGCAATTTCCATATTGGTCCTTCCCTCTCGTTATTCTTCGTATCCTCTTGCTTGCATTTTTTTATCAAAATATTTCTTTTCTGCATTCTTTTTCTTCTCCATTTTATCTACTTCGTGCAGGCGCTTGCACGAAGGCATCGCAGTATCAGTAAATGTGCCGCGGCCCCTGCATCTAATGACAATGTAGATCCAGCACGATATTCACGGTTTGTAAGTGCATTCGTGCGTAAGTCCCCGAGGACGACGACACACTGAAGAAATTATATTGTCCCCTCAAATTAAAATGCGCCAGGAACGAGTGTCCGATTTATTATCTTTCGCGCAGATATCGTCTGGAATTATACTGTATACAAACGAAATTATTTTAACAGTGATGTACTCTCAAGTTCTAAGCGACAAAAAATTATGTTATGTTTATAAGAGTCTTATCTTCATTAGATTCCTTTTTCCTTTTTAATTTTCCTTTCTTGCTTTTTTATTTTTTCCGTTTCCTTCATTAGATTCCTTTTCTATTTTCTTTTCTTGCTTTTTTATTTTTTTCGTTTCCTTCATTAGATTCCTTTCCAATTTTCCTTTCTTGCTTTTTTATATTTTCCATTTTTATTTTTATTTTTTTCCTACAGAACCAGATTTTTCATCCAAATGTTTTAGTATTAAAACTACTTTTTGATACTATTTATAAAATTTCGTAGCTAAGAACAAAATCCTTACAGCGAAACTCGAGCGTTTGACCGAAGTTCCTAACGGCCCCCATAGGGACCATTACGTTACGTCATAGCAATATTGTTAAAGAAAACCCAGGAATAAAATTATTATTTTATGTAGGAATATTGTTAGCTCTAACTTCTTATTAGTTTCATCATTTAAATTTTTTCCAATTATTATTTTCTAGAATTTTCTACAGAAATTAAGATTTTCAAATATTTACAAATTCAAATTCCTTATAGAAATTCAATAGTTTATAAGAGTTGCTATACTGCAAATTATCCAAAATTATTCTCAAGATTTTATTTAATTCTTTCCGTAAAAACTTTCAATCAGCTAGAAAATAAAAAACAAAAATAATAATAATAATAACAATAATAATTACCACATTTTATTATTTATGCCAATAATTTAATTGTTTCGAGTAATTTCAATAAAATGTTTTGAAAATAATTGAATTATTATAAATAAATTTTTCAGAAATAATTGATTTCTTTAATACATTTTATTAAAATTTAGAAGAATAGTTTAATTATTTTGAATAATTTAATGAAAAGAATATTAAAAATAATTTAATTTTTGAAGTTAAGTTATAAGTTATCAGTTAAGTGAGTCTTAATATTTATGAAGATAATTGAATTTTTATAAATAAATTTTATCAAAATTTTCAAAAATAATTCATTTCTTTTGAAGAGTTTCGTTCAAATATTTTAAATAATTGAATTTTTCCTAATAAGAATTTAAAAATAAAATTAAAAATAATAATAACTAATTTTCTTATGAATTCTATAAAAATTGAATATTTTTTCAGTACTTTTGAAAAAATTCGCTGACATTTCTTGAATTCCCTGATTTTTTTACCAGTGGCAAAATTAAAATAATAATCATATCAAATGTTGTTTTATATGTGATTACCAAAGTAACTGTTAATGTTGCAACGGTTCTTATGATGATACTAATCACAAATTAATATAACTTAATAATTTGCTGAAATTCCTGGAAAATTTTTCGACTTTCTCAAGAGGTAATCATTTATTTTACTTTTTTATGTCTATAAGTTTTCTAAGGATAACAAATTGAGACAAAAAAAGTACCAAAATAGTTGCGAAGCAACGTTTTGAAACTTTGTTTCTCTAGATTTGATATCCTTAGAAAATTTTTCGGCATAGAATCTTACTACAGTTTTCTTTAAGGTCATGTTATTCAGTGGGAAGTTTTTCCATAGTAAAGTAAATGGGGCACGTGACCACTGAATAACATAACCTTAATGTATTAAATTGCTGACAAAAAATTGGATCAATTTTTAATATGACATTATTTTTTGGTATCAATTCGTTGCAATTTGATACTTTTAGGTTAACAACAGTTGCGCCTGATTTTTAGTTGTTACCAACGAGTTTCAAAGATATTTTTATACAATTAAATATATCGACGTGAAATCTCATCCGTTAGCACATTTCCTTGATTATCAAACACCTCCATTGTTCGCATCCACACATTAGATGTGAGGGAAAATTTTGCAATTTGCCTCCAGAAGGTGTTGGTATACAAACAATGTACAACTATTTTTCGATAAGGTGGAAATGACCGGGCCATAGAATGCAGACGAGACATGGCGCAGAAACGACGAACATTAAAGAAGAAAAAGAAGAAAAAAAAGTAGTAGCTTGTCTTGAATCAATGAGACAAGGAGAAAAATCGTGTCAACTTGAACGAGGGAGACTCGAGAGCATGTAATTGTTGAATTCCAGAGGAGAGCGAACTATTGGCCGAGTTTCTCTTTTTTGCAAAGCAAAGCATCCTCTGGAGGCTCTTGATCGAGTTCTTGGAACGTGAAACTGGAAGGAACACGATGTGGTTGAAGCGGACGCACGCGCCGGAGGCAACCAGAGGCTCGCGCTCTATAATCACTCCACTCACTATTCGAGCCACACGCGCATACAACATACATGCAAAGCCTCACATCACACGCATATACACTGCATTTCCAGATGCAGTACTATACACTATACATACTAATATAATTCACGACGGGAGCACAGCTTTACATTACCCGCTGTACACCTTCAATATGCCAGAAAAATACTTGCACGCCAGACTACTCGCACGTCGTCTTTTTCGAAGCTATCCACATCTGCGTAATTGTCCCCGCCGGCAGCAGCAGCAGCAGCAGCATCTCACTGGAACCATACACGTACTTCTTCTTCTTCATCTTCTTATTTTTCTTCTTTCTCTTCTTTTTCTTCTTTTCATACTTTACATTACTTGTTGTCTTCTTCTTTTATTATAGTGCACGGTTCGAAAAAATTCTTGGCATCGATCACGCTAAAACAGATCACTGTGATCACAGGATGTTCTGGATGATTGCATTTCCGCCTTGCTGTATCGCTGCTTCAGTTTTATTTCATATTTTCACTTTTGATTCCACACTCATGCTGCTGTAGTTCAACATTGCTTTTTTTCAAACTTTATATATGTAGATAATCTCCATCGCTTGGAATACATCAATCAACTGCGTCTTGTAAAGACGATATGATTAATGGAATATAGTGCAAACTCGAGTTTAAAAGGAACTGTATTAGATAAACTAAAGTTGAAAAAGTTTAACAAGTTCAACATGGATCGAAGGTATATAAAACAATGACTGCTTGGTTACTAAAAAGCAAAGTAGTTTTAGATTAAAAAAAAGTGTTGGAAATATAATTGAACGCTGCGAACAAAGCAGCAAAACATCACTTGAAAGATGGAATTATTTTGAAAATTTGCATCAGCAATACGTCCAAAATTCAATTCTCCAACGGAATCTCGACTGCAATTCTTCAAACATTGAAATATTCACAAAAATTACAATTACAAATTTTTTAAATTCCAATTGTTTGTGAAAATACCAACTGTATCACTTGAAGAAATCAATTTTCAATTCAAAATTGCAAATGAACTATAACAACATTCAATTATTTCCAGGAAATTTCCTACAATTTTAAAATTTCTTTAAAAAATTGCCCGTAAAAGTGTTCAAAAATTCAATTCTTTGCAAAGTTTCAACAGTAACTCTTATAAAATTCAATTACTTTCAGGAATTTCAACTGTCACTTTTGAAAAATGCAAATGTTTCCAAAAAATGCTATTCAAATTCTTCCAAAGTTCAATTATTTACAAACATTAAAATTGCAACTTTTCCAAAATTCAATTAATTCTATAAATTGCAACTGAATCCCTATAAAATATTTTTATTAGAGAAATTGCAACTACTATTCTTCAATAATTAAATCATTTTCAAAAAGTGCAAGTGACACTCTAACAAAATTAAATTATAAACATTTGCCACTAAAACTATTAAAAAATTCAATTCTTTACAAAATTTCAATTGCAACTCGTCCAAAAATTAATTATTTTCAGGAATTGCAACTGTAACTTTTAAAAAATGCAATTGTTTACAAAAATTTGTATTCAAATTCTTTCAAAATTTAATTAATTCTACAAATTGGAACTGGGTCTCTTCAAAAATTCAATTCTTTACAAAATTGGAACTCCAACATTACCAAAATTTAATTATTTATTAAAATTGCAAAAATAATTTATAAAAATTTCAATTATTTACAAAAATTACAAATGTAACTCCTACAAAATTAAATTTCTTATAAAAATTTGCCACTAAAACTCTTCCAAAATTAAATTATTTTCAGGAATTGCAACTGCAACTTTTGAAAAAATTTAATTATTTTAAAAAATTGCAAGTGATATTCTTACAAAATTAAATTCTTGTATAAATTGCCACTAAAACTGTTCAGAAATTCAATTCCTTACAAAGTTTCGAAGTTTAATTATTTTTACGAATTGTAACTGTTAATTTTGAAAAAAGCAATTGTTTACAAAAATTGCCATTAAAGTTCTTTTAAAATTCAATTACTTACAAACTTAAAAATGCAACTGGATCTCTTTAAAATTGCAATATTTAAATTGAAACTGAAACTTATGGAGAATTTAATTATTTACAAAAATTGCAAATGCAACTCTTACAAAATTAAATTTCTTATAAAAATTTATCACTAAAACTTTTCAAAAATTTAATTCTTTACAACATTTCAACTACAAGTCTTCACAAAAATTAAATTATTTTCAGGAATTGTAATTGTGACTTCTGAAAAATGCAGTTGTTTACAAAAACTGCTATTAAAATTCTTTCGAAATTCAATTATTTCAAAGAAATAAACTTCAATTCCGCAATAGTTTAATTACTTACAAAAATTAAAGTTGTAACTCTTCCAAAATTCAATTACTTCTTTAAATTGCAACTGAATCTTTACAAAAATTCAATTTTTTAGAAATTGCAACTGTAATTCTTCAAAAATCGAATTATTTCCAAAAGTTGCAAGTGATACTCTCACAAAATTAAATTCTTGTATAAATTGTCACTGAAGCTGTATAAAATTTTTTAATTCTTTTCAAAATTTTAACTGCAACTTTTCTAAAATTCAATTATTTACAAAAATTACAACAACAATTCTTCCAAAATTCAATTCGCTATAACAAGTGCAAACAACGTCTTCTAAAATTTAATTATTTTTGATAATTACAAGACCATATCTTAAAAAATTTGATTATTTCTAGAAATTGCAAAAATTCAATTATTTACATAAATTACAACTGCAACTCTTCCAAAAATTAATTTTTTCTACAAATTTCTAGAAATTGCTAGAAAATTTAAATTATTTACAAAAAAATCTTGACTCAAAAGTCTTGAAAAAATTGTTCAATTTTTTTGGTTTTACATGTAGAAAAAATTTCCATTTAACACTTGGCGTCGACGCTAACATCAGAGATCTATTTAGGCTCACGCTATTTAATGATCTCGTGTTTCAATATTCTATAAAAGAGCAGAACACGAGAGCACTGAATAACATGACCTTAAGGTAGTAAAAATTCTCGAAAAAAGTATCTTTTTGTATAGCAAAAAAGAGATAAGGTCTTTAAAAAAATTATCTTCTAGTATATATCAAAAAGCGAAAAAAGTATCGAACATTTGATTTTGTTTTTTGTCTCAATTTGGTATGCTGAGAAAAAGTGTGGTAATAAATAGTGGTAAATAGTAGTTTTCAGTAGTTAATTGCGAAGCCTGCACTTGAAATATCATTCACCACTTGATTTCTAATTGCACCTTTAGAATCAGTATGTATCTCGATTCTGAATATTCCATCTCTCCTTTTTATTTCACTTGTAAAAAAAAATTTTTTTCTCTCCTTCTTTCTTTCTTTTTTTTTTTTTTTTTGATGAAAACGTTTTAGGACCCTCGTCAAGCGCCACGCGCTATCGATGCACTAAACGAGTTTTGAATTTGCAAGTATATGTATGCATGCACAAATCGTGGGTTGGGTAACTACCAGCCTACCCGGTATTTCTTGAAGCTATGCGGAGCTGGCTTTTTGCGGCTGCTTCGCCCCAGGATGAAAGGGCCTTAATGATCGGCGTGGCGTGATTTATTTTTGGAAACGGTTGATCCGTCGAGTTGTGCTCCCTTTAGATAAGAACGCCGAAATTGCAGAACACAGAGAAATAGACGGGCAAAACTGTTGAAAATCTCGAAAGGAACGAAGGAAACGGGCCTCATTTGTGCCCGGAAGGAACAACTAACTTCGAGCAGAGAGAGAGCATTTTGCACATTTTAGTTTCGGCCTGTGAGAACCAGACGCTCTTTATATTTCTGTATACATTCTAGGTCTACTCCGCTGCTCCATAAACGGAGATTAGTTTGGGTAAATTAAACAACAAAATTCGTTTGAATAAATGATGGTGATTGCTATTAATTTAGTCATTAAAGATATACTAAATTGGTAGTAATCATCAACCATAATGCAAAGTTTCTTGTGATTGTTACAGAACTCGAAGCAAAGTATCTCAAAATACGGACTTTATGGAAATTTAATAAAAATATCAAAAAGTCTCGAAACATGTTATAGATAAAGCGTTTGTTTAGAGTAGTCGACGCTAACTTTAGAGCTAACAAAAAGGATAACCCTTTAAGACCTGTTGTTTCGACTTTTGGTTCTCCAACGTCTTTTCTATCCAAACGATTGTTCGAAATACTTGATAAATCCATGATGAAACCAAAATCTTATGTGCGAAACGGTTTTAATTTTATTGAGAAAATTAAAATTTTTATTATTCCTGATAACCATATTTTAATTAGTCTTGACGTTTCATGTTTGTTTACTAATGTTAGTTCTGAACATGTACGTGATTCTGACATCAAACATTATAGAACAATAGCTCAAAATTTTAATATCAATTTAGATGAATTACTTGACATATGTCAATTTCTTTTTGATTATGAATAAGAAATTTGACGTCTATTTTAGGTCATCACCATTTATCCGTTTCACAATTGAAGATACATAAACGTTTCACGATTCTCATATCCCTTTCATCTTTTGCTTCTTTTTCTTCGATTCACGGCACTAAAAGGGATTTTTTTCATCTCCATACGAAAGTGTAGCTCACATGCCATGAATAACGTGTTCCTGGCTAGTCGAATCACGGAGTGCACGACTTGAAAATCTCCGACACAGTCGCAGCATGAAACATGTGTCAGATATTTCGACATCAACTGCATTTCTAAATCATGTTCACGGTTCACGCCATATCCTCATATAGGAATCCACGGCTCACACACTTTATTACCTCATTGCACTAAATTATTTTATGATGATTCTCCACAAAATGATAACTTTAATTATTTTTTCAAGAAAAATTCCTATTCCATTCTCGCAAAAGGAAAAGTTTGTCAAAATAGAGACAAGAGACGAATCAAGTGTTGCAAAGCAAAGTTTTGATATTGGAAAAACTGATTCTAATAATAATTTTTTTGATTCTTGCATGTAGGGAAAAGCTATTGCTGTTGAGTATTCGATCTCTCACAGTAAGCGACGGGTAGGACCCGAAGACTGAAATAATAAATCTTTGGCACACTCACTGGCAGTGTCTACATCTATGGCTTATGACATCATGTTGAATATCGCGAACGTAACTTCCATTGTGATATATAACCGTGCAGAAGACATGAAAGCCACAAACGAATAAGCTACGTGTGTTTTACGATGCAATATGCAACTTCATTGAATGCTATTATTCTGAAATCGATAGTCGAGAACACTATCTTGTTTTAACCTTTTCAAATCATTGAACGTTAAATAGTTAATTCTCCTTTCGAACAATTCCACAGAATTGCAATTTGTCTCGAATTGCATTCAATTTGCATAAAAATTTTTCTAGTGTAAATAGATTTGAAAGCTGGTACTCTCCAGTGTTGATAGCACTCAAGAGTAATTAACCCCTTAACTGCCATGGCAAAGATTTGACGGCCAAAATCTTTGCCATCGGCAGTCAAGGGGATAAACAGAAGAGAAGAAACAGGAAAGGAAAATACAATCCTTCTTCTATGAGGATGAATTTTCAAGACTTTCCAGCTTAAAAAACTGAATTATTCCAGGTTTTTAAAACTACATTTTTTATCAACAACAAATTTTCTAATAACAATTGAATTCTTTTGATAAATTTTAATAAAGTTGTTAAGAATAATTTTCCTTTTCCAGAAATTTTTATTAAAAATAATTGAAATACTGCCAAGAATTATTGATTAAAATCTTTGAAAATAATTGAATTTTGGAGAAAAATTTTATTGTTTATGAAAATAATTGAAAATTTGCCGAGAATTTTTGTAAATTTTTGTAAAGTTTTAAACTTATTGGATTTTTACAAAGAATTATATTGGTTTTGAAAATAATTGAATTTTAAAGACGAATTTTATTCAAATTTATTTTTAAATATAATTGAATTCTTTTGTAAAATTTTATTCATATATATTTGATATTGAAAGCAATTGAATTTAAATAAATTTTTGGAATTAATTTTAAAAATAAATTTGAAATTAATTTTTTTGAAATAATGTCTACTAAAAATTTTATTAAAATTATTTTTAAAAAATTGAATTGTCACAAAAAATGACATTACAATTTTTTTAATTAATTTAATTCTTTGAAGAAATTAATTTTTTTCAAAATTGAATTAATTTTGAAATATTTAAGTAATATAAGATTTCAAGAATAAACACAATAATTTTAGAAAACAATAGATAATTTTTACAGGATTTCGATTAAAATTCCCTGAGTTTTCAAGATTTTTTCAAGGTTTATAAAATTCTCTTAAATTTTTAGGTTTCCAGGTTGCGTGGCAACTCTAAATAATTTTTAACCCCCAAAAATCTGTTTGATTATTATTTATTAAAACATTTTTTATTATTTGTTTATTATTACAAAGAATTTAATAAAATTTTACGCAAATATTATTATTTTCATAAATAATAAAATTTGTTTAAAGAAATTCAATTATTTTCACAAAAAAATTTAAAACTTTTGTAAATAATAATTGAATAAAAATGATGAAAATAATAACTAAATATTTATTTAAAAAAGAAGTTATTGATTTTTTATATTTTCAGTAAGCAATTGTAATTATGTAATTTAAAATTTAAATCAAAAAGTAATTGAAAAATGTGAATATAGTCGATTAGTTACATTTTCCTCAAAAAAATAATCTGATAAACGTCGATTAGTTGCATCTTTTCACAAAAAAGTCGGAAGGCCTGAAAAAAGAGGAAAAGTACTTTTTCCTCTTCTTCTTTTTTTGAAGGGGACGGAAGAATAGAAAAAAAAGAAAGGAGAAAAAGGAAAAAAAAGCTGGGACTTTTAAATATTAAAAAAAAGATTTAGAGTACCGTTTCCAAGTTGTTAAGTATTTTTTGAAATTGAAAATACATGCATGTTGTAAAGAAGGTTAACGCTGAGACGATAAAAGAAATTGAAGTTTGCAAAGAAACAGTAGATTTACGATCCGACGTTTGCCAGGTGCTCGTCGTCGTACTACCTACTAGAACGGGTCTTGTCTTTGGTGACGTTGTAATTAATTGGTCAATAGAAGAATACCAGGAAATTCCGAGCTACCAAATCATTCATTTGAAAAATCCAATTCTTTTCGGATTACGTGGTGACGATGACGATTTGTACCGAGAAAAGGTCAAGAAATTCTCTATAAAATATTTACTTTTCTTTGACGAATAATTACATAACTTAATGTTTTTTTTATTGTAACTTGGTACAAATCGTCATCGTCACCATTTAATCCGAAAAGAATTGAATTTTTCAAACGAATGAATTATTTATAACGATGTATGTTTACTTATACAGACAAGACTAAAAAATAAACAATAACTACGAAAAATTTACTCTATAAAAAAATGTATTGTTATTCTAATTATGATAAATAAGGAAAATTTTTAAAGTTGTCTCAAAAAAGGAATTCCTGTTACAATAAAAATGTTCCTGTTACAATAAAAGAGTTTTTACTCTTTTCTTCTAACAGGAACATTTTTATAACAAATAATTTAGATTAGAAAAAATGTAATTATTAATGATTAATTATTAATTATTATTAATAAACACTTTTATAAATGTGACCAATACGTTTATCCCACGATAAAATAGGCCTAAAAATAAATCCTAAATTTTTAAAGGATTGTACATAAGTAATCACAGTGTTTGTTTTATAGTTGACTTGGTGCATGTGGTTAATTGATAATATAAGTTCATGCACACACTCGTTAAATTAATAAGGAGTGAATTTTTTAGGTTAGGTGAAGTCAAAAAAACCATACAATTTGCAATTTAACAGTAATATTTAATAAATTGAACTTTCAAGTAAAACGGCTTACAACAGACTGGCGAAAAAAGGTTTTTACAGGTATTTGAAGGGTGGGAGTTTTTAAAAAAAAGTGAAGGGATAAAAAGAGATAGCAGTAGAGACAAGGACAGACATACAATTTATGATTTTGGGTTTTTTGCCAAAATATTGGGTCCCGTAGTGCTTTACAACCTAAGCCCATCGCTAGAAACACATTAAGTTTATTGCAGGTTGAGGTAGAATTTTTGATTCTTATACCTCTGTAGTATCTTAACTGAATATTATTATAATGGATTAGAAAAATATTTGTTAGTTTACATTGTTAACTGTTTTCCTACCACCTGTTAAAATAAATTTCCTTGAGAATTTTTCATTTTTCTTTAAGTCTATTTTCAAAAAGAGAAAGTGAAAAATATTAGCAGAATTCTTTAATACTTTATGTGATATGTACTATAAAGCCTAAACAGTGTTGTTAATCTTAATTGGGTGACAAGTATAGATTGAAATTATTTAGATTAGAGTCCAAGTGGAACTATTATCTTTAGTTAAGGGATAAAGATTTGGAGTGTTAGAATGAAAAATTCCTCGCGTCGAACAAGAATTTATGACTTGAAATAATACTCGCTTCGTTCCTACCTATTTGGAGTTACGTAATATTTGCACGTGTTCACTCATCTATTTTCTTGGTGAAAAAAGAAAAAGGTTTTATATATGTCATATGTTTCTCTTTTGCTCTAATGATTCTCTTCTTACGTGAGATCTCCATATAGAGAGAGTAAATTTTCTTGTGGTCCAATTTACGACACCAATATTTCCAAATTTGGTATCATGAGTCTGTTTAGTGACCCGCACCGGAAATCTCGCGTTGCGCCGCGCCGCTCCGTCTATATGTAACCGCGAGAGTTCATACGGAAAGATTTCTGGCGAAACGAAGAGATATTACTGTTAGCAGTTTTCTCCGCGTTCCCATCATCGTCTCGTTAAGGCCGAGCTCAACTCGAAATAGGAAAGCTTCATGTCAGCTTGGAAATGTGGTAAACGAAGGCGCTACCTTAAAGGGTCCGCGCGCAGACGACCCCTTCTTGCGCTCGACAATCGTCCTAGGAATCGAAGTGGGCCTTAAGAACCACCAAGCGTCATAGACAGCTGGTATCTTTATCGAATCGATTCGACTGACAAACTAGAGGATAGCGCAAGACGAATAGCCGATCTGCATGAAGTATGGAGTCGTGCGCGTTGCGATTAGTCAGGAAGACTCCAACTCTTGGTGCTCTAATGGGCATCGTTAGGCGTCCAGCTAAGGAAATATATGTGCGGTTACGTCTCCTCATTGCTTGCCAACTTGGTATGCCTACTATCCAAGCAAGGAACACCCATTTTCTTACCCATTTTCTTCCTTTGATAAAAGATGTTCCTAATTTATCTCGACTTTTGCATTCTTTTATACTTGCTTCTCCTTTTTTTTATTTGCCTTTTAATGTCTATGCGCTGTTACGTCTCCGAAGGACACTAGTACTTTTATTTTCATCTTTATTCCCCCTTTCAGTTCTTCGATAGTAATTTTTATTCTTTTTTCTACTTTTTTCTACCGAAATGACACAAAAAAATTTAACTTTGTTTTTCCCTCATTTCCATAATAAATTCTAACTTTTTCCCTGACCGTCAAAAAAAAATTATACTTTTTTAAATAAATATTTAATCATAATTATATTTTTCCATAGGAATAAAGATTTTTTTAAATTTCAAATTCAAATTTTTCGAAATTTAATAACTTATAAGAATATTATTATGAGCATGAAGATAAGAATCTTTGACTCGGATAAAATTATTATTTTATATTTAAGAACATTGTTACGATTACAGAACATTAAATCTAACCCAAAAATTCCAAGAAAATATAAGTCCAAAATACAAAAAATCCAAAATAAAAATGTCCAATGTCAAAAAATCCAAAATAAATAATAAAACATGCGAAAAAGTCAAGTTTTTACTTTTTACGCTAAAAAAATTTTAAGGGTATTTGAACCATTATGACGTCACAATAATAGAACATACGTTTTGCCCAAATTGTGATGTCATAATGTTTCAAATGCCCTTAATTTGAAATGTTAATGTTAAAATCGGAGGTTTTTTAATTATTTACATAAATAATAAAATTCAATACCAAAATTCTATTATTTTCATAAATAAAAATATTTCTAGAAAAATTTCAATTATTCTATAAAATTTTTAAAACAATTATTCCAAGAAACACAATTATTTTCAAAAAATTATAAAAAAAATTCTTTACAAAAATTCAATTCTTTCCTTCAATATAATTCCAATTAAATGAATCGATTAATTGAATTATTTTTAGAAATTTAAAATGTTAAGTTTACCTACATTTTCTATTCACAGTCATCAGAATGAGCAACTCAAAAGAAGCACAATTTTATTTAACGAAACCATTTAAATTTTTATATCCCAATTTTTTGCTTTGAATTTTTCATTTCTTTGGACTTTTCGACAAGGACAAAAATTTTAAAAATAAGTGAAACTATTTCTTATTACTTTTTTTAATTTCATGTACTTTGTGTTTTGTGGTTTTGACTTTTTGTTATGGACTTCTTGTCCAGAAATTCTTCTTTAAATCAATTATTAGTTAATTGTTTGAAAAATTTAAATTTTTAATGTTAACAATTTTTATTAGAAAATACTACTGGAATTCAATTTTAAATACAAAAATAAATAATTTGTTCTATAATTGAATGTTTTGTAAAATTTATTTTTTGCGAAGAATTTTATTTTTTCAAAATATTTAATTTCTTTTAAGCAATTTAATTGAACTTTTACTGAAATTCATTTATAATAAAAATTTTGAAAAATAATTGAAAACTTTTGCAGAATTTTATTAAATTTTTAAAAAGTAATTTACTTTATGAGAAATATTTAAATAGTATTTTAAGAGAATAATTGAATTCCTGAGAAGAATTTTATTAAATTTTGTTTAAATAATTTGCCAATAATTTTCTTAACATTTTTGAAAATAATTAAAGACTTAAGAAGAATTTCGCTACTTATTTACAAAGATAATTTAATTTTTGATGAGCAATGTATTTTATTACTTTTCAAAGCAATTGTATTCTTGTGATGAATTTTGATATTTATGAAAATAATTGTATTAAAATTCCTTCAAATAGTTTATTTAATGGGGAGAACATTGTTGTTTTTTCAAGATAATAGAATTCTTTTGCAGAATTACTTAACAATTTACGAAAATAAGTAATTTCTTGTGACGAATTAATAGTTATTTATAAACATAATTTATAAATATAAATATAAAAAAACATAAATAATATTCTAACGAATATTATTATTTAATTGAATAATTGAATGCTTATTACAATTTAATTCTTTCATCAAGTTAAATATAATTTTTAAAAATAAATTGCATTTTTTAAGTAATTTATTTAAAATTGTATTAAAAATATTTGAAATTCATTGCCGATAATATAATTAAATGTTTTGTAGAATTGTATTAAAAAATTTTCCAATAATTAAATTTACTGATAAATTTCATGGAAATCGTAAATATTCAAAATAATTGAATTGTGTAAATTTTTTGAAAATAATAGCAATGTTGCAAAGAATTTTATTAAAATATTTGAAAATAATTAAATTTTTGGCGAAAAATTTTGCTATTTATAAAAATATTTGAATTCCTGACGAGACATTCGTTAATTTTTTTATTAAATAATTGAATTTCTTCGAAGAATTTTATTACTTTTAAAAATAATTTAATTTTTGTGATTTATGAAATTCCAATTTCAATCAATTTATATAAAAAAATTGAATTATGCAAAGAATTTTATGAAAATTCCTAAAAATATTTGAATTTCTGTGAAAAATTTTGTAACTCTTCAAGATAATGGTGTTAAAACTTTTGAAAGAATAAAATAATATTAAAAAATTCACTAAAGTTTTGCTTTTTAATTGAGAGAATTTTTATTCTCAATATTTAAAATTATTTTAAAGTAAAATTAATTTAAATTTAAGGAAGTTTATTTAAATAAAGTTAAATAACTTCTCGTAAGAACATAACAAGAAAATTGATTAACAAACACAACAAAAAAATAATTAAAACTAATAAATTTTGATTGAAAAGTTGAAAAACATTTCCAAAAACGAAAAAGAATTAGACTTTATTAATTTCCAGGTAGCGTAAAAAATCGTATTTATAATTTAGATCGACAAATATAATATGATAGAGCGGATCTTTAGAAGTATAAGCATCATCTCCAACAGGTTGCGTACATTTAAGCTTGTAATTGTTTTTAAATGATAACGAGGCACGCATCGTAACTGAACTAGAAAAACGCGGATGTACTTCTCATTTATTTTACTAACGATATTTCTACTCTATATTCCGTGAAATTGCATTTACACTTAACAACGCTTAAGATTAAGATATCCGTGAATTAAATTTTTCAATTTTAAACTTCCACAATTACATTCTAATTGGATCTTTTTCACAAATACATGCAGTGCGTGCATATTTATATTCGAGAAATAAATAAACATTTTATTGATATTAAATATAAAAGAAATAAAATAAATAAAACCATTTCCTTTCAAATAAAGTCGTAACCAAGAATCATTAAAATTCGAATTTCAAAACATAAAATTCATTAAAGTTCAAAATAAAGAAAAAGCTTTTCTGTTTTAAAAAATAGATATTTAAAAAGGAAAGTATAGACTCAAAATTTTTAATTCCAAACAAAATTTGAGAGAGCATGAAATTTTGAGAAAATGTGTCTATACTTGTTATAGAAATAATAAAGAAAGCGAAATGATACAAATAACTAAAACACGAATTGTCAACGAAAAAAAATTGTTAAAAATAACTAAGACACGAATTAGTTTCTTTACACAAAAAAAGAATTGTTAAAAATAACGAACACGTGGATTTTTTTTCATGATGCTGTATATATAAGAGTTTAGTGCTCGTATTTTGAAAACTAGAGGATGATTGTTATCAGAGTTGATCTGCGAAAAACCTAAGGAGGAACCTGTTGCTGCTAAGCAGATTATGAGTGTGATAAGACCAAAAGAGAGAAGAAGGAATGCCTCCCGCTGAGTAATTAAGCATCGACCCATAACGAGCCACAATTAGTCATAGCTTAACGAGCTGTGCAAGAATTAGTCGATCGAATGCCCGATATCCTAAAAGCACACGCGATTCTCCTTTCCAAGATGCATCTATTCTACTAAAGATACTCCAACTTTTTTATATCTTATCAAGATCATTCATAAATTAAACATATTTCTGGAAACTTTTTTTAACACCAAAATTCTTATATTCAATTGTGATTATAAAATGAATAATTTTAACTGACTTTACAGTGGTTGATTGGTGAATTTTTTTTTGTTTTTAGTGGAAAAAGTATTTCTTAGTTAGACATAATGTTCTATGTACTTGATCCATAAAAGTAAAATAATAAAAAATTTGCAGTAGTTAAGGTTTTATTTAAGTCAGACATAATATTCTGTGAGTAAAAACTATTTTTGTAACTTTAGAAACATTAACAATTACAAATGATTAAAACCGTAAGTGAAACGTTTCTTTTATTAAAGTATTAAAAAAATTTTAGTCAGACAAAGAATTCTGTTACATATAATACTGTATGTTACTAATTAAAAAAGTATGTTTTTTTAAGTAAAAATATTTTATAGTTAAAAATAAATTTCTTCGTTATATTAATCCGAAAAGAAATCAAGACAAGAAACTTTTTTTTTCTTTTTAGTAGTAAAAAAAGTTTTAGTCAGAAATAAATCTATTAAAATGTTTAAAGAAGATTTTAATAAGAATATCGAACTTTATGTCTGACTCAAATGTACTTTTACTACTAAAATCAAACATTTTAAAAAATTAATTGACAACAAAAAGAAAATACATTTTTAAAGTTAATAACAACCAACTTAACTTCAGACTGAAATATACAGTTTTTACTAAAAATAAAATAACTCTTTTTACTTTTATAATTAAGAACATAAAACTTTACGCTTGACTAAAAAATAATGCTACTACAAAAAAAATACTAAAAATTAATTCGATTTCATTCTTTAGTAAATCATAATAGAATTTTTAACGTTTAACTTAAAAATAATATTATTACAAAAAAATATGTTTCGTTTTTTAATTTTTGTAATAAATAAGGAGACATGTTACGTCTGATTAAAAACTGATTTCACTACTAAAAATAAAACAATTTTTTTAATTGAATTCTTTAGTGGATAGCATAGAAATTTATGTCTGACTAAGAAATACGTACTAAAAATAAAAAATTTTTTGTTTTTTTCTTTTTTTATTAATAAAGAAATTTTTTTTGACAATCAGTCAAACAATCGAACCGAACAAACAAATATTTAAACAAAGAAATCAGTCACAAAAAACCCGTAATTTTAGAAGTAAAAGTATTTTTAGTCAGACATAAAGTTCTATGAAAATTAATAAAAATTTCAATCCAAGAAGTTGTTTTCTTTTTAGTGCTAAAAGTTTTTTTTAGTCGACAGATTATATTTTATGTTATTACATTACAAATAAAAAATGATTTTTTGTAGTAGTGACATTATTTTTTATTCAGTATTATAAATTTGTAATCTTATGTTATCAATTACAAAAAGAGAAAAATATGGTTTTTTCAGTAGTAATGGAAGTTTTTAGTCAGCCGTATTACTTATTAAAACTGTTAAACAAAAAAAATTTTTTTATTTTTAGTAGTAGACCTAGGTTTGAATCTATTGAAGAAGTTTAATGTTTTTATTAAAACATTTAAAGAAAAATTTAATTTTTTTAGTAGCTTGGTCAAACATAAAATTTTATTTTATTACTTACAAATTGTTAAACAAAAAATTGTTGTATTTTTAGAAGTAAAAAGTATTTTTAGTCCAGTGAAAACCGTCGATAGCTGGTTGCTCGATGAGTTTTAAAATTCTGTAATTAATATATAATGTTCTTCAATAAAATATTAAAATTACATTATATTTTAATAGTTTATAGCTTCAAATATATTTTACATTCTTTTAAATATGTTTTCAAATTTCAAACTGGTTATGCAGTCTAACATAACCTATTTTACGAAAACGCAGTATAAATCATTAAAATAAAAATAGATTATAAATACTGGTTTTTATTTTAAATAAATACATTTTTGATAAATTCATCTAAATAAAAGTAAATTATTTAAAAATAACTCACCAGAACAGTTTAATCATTTTTTTGTTCTTGCACAGTCTAATAAACATCAATTTCTTTAATAAATTATAAATTTATTTAAATTGGTATTTTTTGGGACCTGTACTCATTAATTGTTTAATGAATAGGAAAAATTTTATAAATTTAACCTGATTTTCATTTAATTTTTATTTTCATTACTGGACTGAAGTTCATCACCTTGTCGTTCGCTTAAAGAAAACGAATTTCAATCTAGTCATGAAAATAAAAATTCAATGAAAATCAGGTTAAATTTATGTGATTTTTCATATTTATTAAATAATTAATTAGTAGAGGTCCCAAAAAAATCCAATTTAAATAAATTTATAATTTTAAAATTAATCAATTTAAAAAAGTTTATTAGAAATTCTTTTTTTTCCACAGAAGATATAAGAAAAAGAAATTAATTTTTGTTATACTGTGCAATTTATTTTTAATGATTTATACAGAGTTTTTGTAAAATGGGTTATGTTAGACTGCATAACAAGTTTGAAATTTTAAAAACATATTTAAAAGAATGTAAAATATATTTGATGCTATAAACTACTAAAATATAATCTAATTTTATTGAAGAACATTATATATTAATTACAGAATTTTTTTAAATCATCGAGCAACCAGGTTTAGACGATTTTCACTGGAATAACCCATATGTCATTAAATAAACAAGTTAAATAAAACAAAAACTTTGTTTTCAGTAGTAAAGTCATTTTTTAGTCAGAATTTAATTTCTCTGTTGTTAATTAAAAGATAAGTAAGAAAATAAATATTTTTGAAATTAAAAAACTGTTTTCGTCAGTGATAAAATTAGTTTCCAGTCGGACGTAAAGTTTTTGCTGATTATCAAAAAACAGAAATGAAAAAAATTAACGCATGACAGAAGGGTGCATATCTTACCCGACAATTCGAAAAAAAAGAAAATTGAACACAAATGTTACGGAGAAGAGAATATTTGTTGTCCCGTACCAGCAGAATAATTCTCGATAACAAAGAAAATGATTTCTTTATGGTTGAAAAAAAGCGGACTCTCTATGCATATATGGATGAAATGACGAACAAGTATTTGTTTTTACTGGATGGATGAGTATTGACTATTGAAAAATAATAAGAAAAGAAACTGCGTGGCGTCGCAGGTACTTTGTGCGGATAAACCGTATGGAGTAGGTTGTCGATTCGCTGGACTTGTGCAACGAGCTGTCAATATACGTGAGTGGCTCGTACACAAGAAACGATCTCTCGTTGTTAGCGACCAGCGAGAGAGATTACAATGTCTATATGTTATGTATGCGTTGGATGCGGGCTAGTCTTAACTAGTCGAGGAGATATGTGGTAATTGCAATGTTTCTACATGCTGCGTGTTTGAACCACATGTGGAAATAGTGAATGATGGCTTTAAAACTCGCGTGCTCCTTGATCAAGACGCAAGTAATGTCGCGATCATTGTCAAAGTAAATTAAAAAAGAAAGAAAAACGAATAAAAAGGAAAAAAGAGAAAAAGAATTAAAAGAAATGGAGGAAAGAGAATCTTCGATCACCCACATTGACTCGAGTTATCTATGAGAGAGGAGACACAATATTGTGAATGATTTCCTCGTCAGGTGCAGTAACAATTTTTAGAGAGAGAATTTATAAATCCAAACCTTACTCTCGTTAGTGACTTCAAAAAGTATCAGAAAGTAGTTTTAATACTAAAAAATATAGTTGTCGAAGAATTAAATTTTAACTTCATTGTTTTTATATACAAATCTAGCTCTGAATAAAAAAACTTTTACTACCGAAAAATAAACAATTTACTTCTCCTCGTCTTTATTGATTATCAACATCGAATTTTGCGTCTGACTAAAAAATACGTTTACTACTAAAACTAAAACATATTTTGTTTGTCTTCTTTAATTATTAACCAGAATTTTCCGTCTCACTAAATACTTGTTTTACGACTTAAAAAATATCATTTTTAAAGACATTTTTAATTAATAATAATTATAAAACTTTACATCGGACTAAGAAATCAACTACTGAAAATAAAACACCTTTTTTTTCTTTTATACGAATAACATTGATCTTTAAGTCTGACTAGAAAATAATGTTACTACTTGCAAAATAATTGTTTACTTCTTTAATAAATAAAGTATGGACGACTAAAAAAATCATTTTATTACAAAAAATACTATATTCTCTGTTTTTGTTTTTTTGTTTTGTTTAATTCTTTCACTGACATTCAAAAAAAGTTTTTTTTTTAGTAGTATAATAGTTTGTTACAAATATAAATGTTTCCATGCTATGTATTAACGAAATCAATCAAAAATATACTTTTATTCCTAGTAGCAAAAGTATTTTTTAGTCTGACATGAAGTCTGAATTTATTATTAATAATGTTTTTAATTGTCAACATTATGAATTCTACGGCTGACTAAAAAATAATTTCAATACAGAGAAAAACCTTTTTTTAACTACGAAAACATCAAATTTTTTCTTATTTTATTTATTAACATTTAACTTTAAGTCTTACTAAAAATATTTGAAATATTTTTTTTCACTGTTACCTAAAAAGTATCAAATTACAACGAATTGATCTCAAAAAGTGGATCAAACCATTATTTGATCTTAATTTTTTGATGATTTTGATCCATTTCGAGATTATTTAGACATTTTTAGAAAAACAGTGTTATTTTTTCATGTTTTTTGCTTGCATCTCTTTAATTAATAGTCTTACTGACAGTCGAAAAATATTGATTTGTGATAGTAAAAGAATTTGTTAGTCAAACTAAAAAGTAAAGAAAAAAAATTTTATTTCTCAAAAATATTTTATTATCCTTAGTAGTAAAAGTATTTTTTTCGTCTGAAAAAAGTACTACCTTACTATTTAAAACTTTTTTTTAATTGGTAACATATTGTATTACACGTCTGACTAAAAAATAAAATCACTATTAAAAATAAAAAAATAGTTTGCTTGTCTTTTTCAATTCCAATGATAGAATCGTAAGTCTGACTAAAAATACTTTTACTACTAAAAATAAAATAATTTTTCTACTGTTTTAATAAGAATTTAACGTGAAATAAAAAATTCGTTATTTATTACTAAAAAAATGTTGTACTGTAATAAATAACACAACAACTTTGATTGTTTTAACTTTTTAAAATACGAATATAAAAATGTATATTTGACGACAAAAATATTACACTGAAAAAGAATTTGTTTTATTCAAATAATCAATTACTTGTATATTACCAAATAAATATTTACTTGAAAAAAATAATTTTTATTTAAATGAATTAAATTGTATTTGCTTCAAATACTAAAATTATTCTTTTATTTTACATTTAATTGATTTAAATAAAAAACTTTTGACTAAGGTGAATATTTATTTAATAATGGAAAAGTAATTGGTAATTATTTAAATCAAATACATTTTCTAAGTGTTTTTTCTCATTTCTTTTATTTCTTTGTTTTTTTGTTTCACTATTTCATTAACAATCAAAAAATGTTTATTTCTAGTAGCTAAAAAATTATTTACTGAAACTTTAATTTTTATAATATTTATTAAAGAAGTAAATCAAAAGTATTTTTATACTCGGCAGTTAAAATACTTTTTAGTATACATAAAGTTCTAACAATAAATTAAAAACCTTTATTCGAACCTTTTTTTAGTCGAAACTAAAAAACTACATCTAATTAAAATTAAAAAAACCTTTATTATTAACATAGAATTGTAGGTCTGATTAAAAAATACGTTAACTTCTGAAAATTAAACAATTTTTGCCTTTTGTGTTAATCATTGACATAGAATTTTTCGTCTGACTAAAAAATACCATCACAACTAAAAATACAAAAATTGTTTTATCTGATTGTTTTAATTTGTAATATAGAACTTTAGGTCTGACAAAAAATTACTTTCACAGCTGAAAGTAAAACAATTTCTTTTTAATTTGTCAAATAATAGCATATCACTTCAGGTCTGACTATAGTAAGTAATATTACTACTGAACAAACATTTTTTTACTTCCTTTATGACCAATATTCAATAATATGTCTGGCTAAAAAGTGCATTTACTACTGAAAAAATAATTTTTCTGTCAATTGTAATGAATAACTTAAAACTTTGTCGGACTAACTGTACTTTTACAACCAAACATTTTTTTCTTATTTTTAGTTACTTGTTTGTTCTTTTTTCGACTGACTTTTTAACTGATTGGCAAAAAAAAGTTCATTTACAGTTGTAAAAGATTTATTCAGTCAATTCTTGAAGTTTTTTGTTTTTTTAGAAAATTCAATCAAAAAATGTTTTACTCTTAGTAGAAGAAACATTTTTCAGTCATATATAAAGTTGTCACTTAGTATTAAAATTTTTATTAATAATACTTAATTCTTTGTCTGGCTAAAAAATACTTCTACTACTGTGAATAAAACAATTTTGGTTTGACTTTTATTAAAAATTAGAAGTTCTAAATTTTACGTCTGACTAAGACATTTTTTTAGTATTAAAAATAAGATAATTTTTTTAATTTCTTTAATAAATTATAATTAACTTGTTATTTAATTTTTTTGTCAACAGCATTTATTAAGAAAAAAATATTTACTACTCTCTAGATTTGAATTAGTAGAATTTTTTACTAATTTGAATTAGTGACTGACTTTTTGCTTTTTAATTACTAAACTTCAGTAATAAATAGTAGTTTCTACTAATTTATTAGTAAAATTTACTAATTCAAAAGCAAAAAGTCAGTCACTAATTCAAAATGGAAAAAAAATTTGTACTAATTCATATTTAAAGAGTATTTTGTAAAATATAGAGAATGCAAGATTTGATTTATAATTTTTGTTTCCTTGTTTTTTTGGCCCAAATTTCAATTCGTTGTGCACAATAGAGAAAACCCACGCGCTAAGGCTAATTAACACCGAGTTGAGATCCATTGCTGAACGATAGTGACCACGCGTCTCTCGAACTTCTCTCTCTCTCTCTATATATATATACTCTGTCGTACCGTTAAGTTTATACACGTTTTGCGTTGCTGAGATTTCGCCGAGTTTCGAACCCTTGCGCCTTTACATTCAAGAGATCAAGACTTTCTCCGCGATTAGCACGAGTTGAGATGAAATTAATTTTGCCGAGCCTATGAGCAATTCGACAGGAAATTTGCGATAATGAAGGAACGTGAACTCGATTAATGAAATTTATTCCTTTAATTTTGTGACTAATCGAATGCAGCAATCTTTGTCTCTAATTGCCAACCAAGGGAGATATATTGCTTAAAATAATGAATATATCACTTTTCAAGGAAAGTTAAGAAGTCAAGAATTGATCATTTTCATTTTAAAAAGAAAAAATGTTTATTGCTGAAGAGATTTTACGCATTCTTTATACAATTGGGTAAAGAAAATATAAACAAAATTTAATTTCAGTAGTAACAATATTTTTTAGTAAGCCCTAATTTCTATGTTTATAATTTAAAACGTTGTTGAAAAGAATTGTCCGTCGAAATTATACTTTTACTACTGAAAACAATAATTTTTTGGTCCACCTCTTTTAAATAACCAATTCGATCTTATAGTAAGTCAAAAAAAATAGTGTTACTACTGAAATTAAAATTTTATTTTTATTTTTTGATTCATATATTAATGAATGAAAAAAAAGAAAAATAATGAAAAAATATTGTTACTACTAAAAATAAATGTTTTTGTCAAACATTCAAATAATGAATTAAAACAAAAAAAAATCAAAGTGTTAAAACAAAAGTATTTTGATTAATAAATGTATTTTTTAGTCAGACCTAAATTTTTACAATTCGAAATAAAATTATTAACTAAAATGCTCTCTAAATCTGAATTAGTAGTTTTCTACTAATGAAATAGTGCGGATTCGTTTACCAATTGAATTAGTAACTGTTTTTACTAATTTTTAGTAGTTTTTTTACTAATTATTAGTAGAAAATTTACTGATTTGAAATAGTAAAAAATACGTTCTACTAATTGAATTAGTAATTCTCTACTAGCAATTAGTAAAAAACTACTATAAATTAGTGAAAAATGTTACTAATTCAAATTGGTAAACAAATCCGCACTAATTCAGATTTACAGAGTAATATACAATTTCTTTAACTTTTACTACGTCAAATAAGACAATTTTTTTATTTAATTATTTTAATTTGAAATATGCAACTTTACATCTGAGTAAAAAAAGTTTTTCTACTGAAAATAAGCAGTTCTTGCTATTAAGTCAAATAGACAATAAAAAAAGGAAAAAAAATAAAACAAAGAATAAAAAAAAGTATTTTAGTAATAAAAGTATTTTTATTTAGAAATAACGTATTACGTCATTCGTCGAAAATATAAAGTTAAAAAATTGTTTAAAAATTTA
This sequence comes from Leptopilina myrica (nomen nudum), assembly GCA_032872475.1. NCBI lineage: Eukaryota > Metazoa > Arthropoda > Insecta > Hymenoptera > Figitidae > Leptopilina > Leptopilina myrica (nomen nudum). The sequence goes on from CM065460.1 coordinate 8,724,214, forward strand.
AAAAGTAGTTAAAAATACTAAAAAATAACAAAAGATGAAATTAAAAAAATATTCGGCTTAGATATTTATGTTTCGATATCCAGGAGATAAAGGACTATAAAGAACCTTCTTTCGGATAAAGAATTGTAAGCAAAGAAAGTGAGAATGCAAGTAGACAGCGGGTATAAATAAGTATATTGTTTTGAACCTAAAATGGAGGAGAGGTCATTAGAACATTTCTTTCGCGTTCATTTAAAATCTCCCTGACGTCTGTCTCACTGGGCTGATCACTGTCTGGTTATTGAATGCCTTCTTCCATCCATGTCTTTTTAGTTCACGCTTCGCGTACATCTGCTTTGTTATTAACTCACAACTACAGGATAACGATGCCCCATCAATCGCAAAAACTTTCTTGTTATCTTACAACTATTCTGCGCAGTGCTTTTTTTAAAACGAAGCGGAATTTGATTTATTTAGACGCGCAACGATTTATTATGAATTATTTTTCATCTCTCTGAATATTACTTTTGTAATCAGTAAACTGACATGGCACAGCAACTAGAGTGACTTGCCATTGATGAGTAATGGAAAATGAAATCGTACATTGGAAAATGATTTTTCAAAAAACAAAAAATTCTTTCGAGTTCTCTACTATAGATAGAAAATTTTTATATAATATACAGTTTTTCTATGAGGATATTAAATTGAGACAAAAAAAGGAATCAAAATAGGTAAACTTTTTATTCGTTTTTTGTCTAAAATTAATATTTCTTTAGAAAAACTGCTTCTAAATCATATTATTGGTTCAGGGTTGCCACAAGGTTCACTTTGTTTTTTCAAGACTTTTCCCTGATTTCAAGACAGAATTTCGACTTCTTTCCTGACCCTAAATAATTTTCTGATTCATTCTAAAAACTGAGAAAAATGTTCTAATAATTCTTTTTTAAATAAATATTTTATTATTATTATTTTTTCATAAAAAAGTAAGATTTTCGAAAATTTTAAATTTAAATATTTAAAATTTAATAACTGATAAAAGTATTATTATAAACACGGAGTCTTCGACTCGAAGTGATCGATTTCTACATTTTTTCATAATAATAATAATAATAATAATAATAATAATAATAATAATAAGAATAATTAACAATAACCGAGTGATAAAATTATTATTTTATATAAGAATACTGTCACTCTAACATCTTCGAAATTATTTTCATCATTTAAATACATTGATTGTTTTTTAGAATTTTTAACTAAAATTCTTTTTTAAATCATTTATTAGTTAAAATTAAGAAAAATTCAAATTTTCAAAAAAGCTTGGGATTCAAAGCTTTTGAAACTTCAATTATTTCTAAAAATTCATGTTATAATGCTTTTAATATTAATTTACTATTTAAATTTTTAAGCGACATTCATTTTTTAAACAATTTTAATTAGAAAATTCTACGAGAATAGAATTATTTAAATACAAAAATAAATCATTTTTTCAGTCATTGAATGTTTCTTAGAATTCAATTTTTACTACGAATTTTATTAACAACTTTAAAAAATTTCATTTAAGAAATTTAATTACAATTATACTAAAATTTATTATATTAAATAATTTTATAACAATTTTTGAAAATAATTGAAAACTTTTTGAAGAATTTTCATAAAAATTTTCAAAATAATTAAATTTCTGAAAAAAATTTTTAAAAATGCTTAAAATACTTTAATTTCTGCAAAGTAATTTAGTACTTTTTAAACGAATTGAATTCTTATTATAACTCTTGATATTTATCAAAATAATTTAATTTTAGAAAAGAATTATATTGAAATGTTTTTAAATAATTGATTTCAGGGGGAGAATTTTGTTTATCAAAATTCTTTGCAAAATTAATTTTACTAAAAGTACTTAAATTTTACTAAAATCTATTATATTAATAAATTTTATTATATATTTAAAATTGTATTAAAAATATTTGAAATTCATTGATGAAAATAATTGAATTTCTAAATAAAATGTTATTATTTATGGAAATATTTCAATATTTCAGTACAATTGTATCAAAAACTTTTTAAATGATAAAATGTTTTGACAAAGTTTATGAAAATAGAAAGAATTTTGTCTATATTTTTTAAAATAATTGATATTTCTGACAAAAATTTTGCTATTTATAAAGATAATTGAATTCTTGACGAGATATTCGTTTCATTTTTTTCAAAATAATTGAATTTCTTCGATGATTTTATTATTTTTAAAAATAGTTGAATGCATGTGATGAATATTGTTATTTATGAAAATAATTCAATTTTGCGTTAAAACTTTTAAAATAGTTATTAAACAATATTAAAAAATTCATTCTTGTCAGAAATAGAAAAAATGTTGAAAGTTTTCTATAAGAATTTGTGGTAATGTAGTTTTATAATTTATGAGTAAAAAAACGGACACTAAAGTTTCAGAATTTTCCCATGAATTCTAAATATTAAATTTTTTCCAGTACTTTTAAGTTTTAATAAAAATCCCTGACTTTTCTCAGAATTCCCTGACCTGTGGCAACCCTGTCTTTATATAAATTATTGGAGAATATCCATATTTTTTTTATTGTAAGATTGCAAACTGCAAAATGTAAATTAAAAAAAAAATTTTTTTCACGTAAATTGATTAAAAATAGTTGAATATAAAAAAATTGACAATGTGAAAATAGAGAAAAGCGAGCAGCTTTTTCGAAAATAGCAAATAAAATGAAAATAGTAAATACCTGGGCGTATTCGGCGCAGATGTCTATTGATGAGACGTAGTTGACGACGTCTTCGATTGTCCAACGATTAACGGCTTGACCATCGCCACAGGGCATGTGACCGCACAAAGAGGGGCATCTCACCGGTGGTGGACTACTCGGTCCAGGGGTTGTTTTCGGTTTGGGAGAAACACTGCCAGATCTTCTCGATTCTGCTCTCTGTCGTTTTCGAGGTGCGAAACCTCCAGGACTAGACAAATCCAAAGGACTCGAAACTCCAGCGTCCCTTTTATTTGCACCTAATTTCAAAGCACAAGCAAAAAAAGAAGAAAAAAATTAATCACTTCTAACTTCTAAATTCAGAAATAGTTTCATAAAGGGTCATTCCAGTGAAGACCGTCTAAATCTGGTTGGTCGATAAATTAAAAAAATTCTCTAATTAATATATAATGTTCTTCAATAAAATTAGATTATATTTTAATAGTTTATAGCCTCAAATATATTTTACATTTTTTTAAATATGTTTTTAAAATTTCTAACTGGTTATGCAGTCTAACATAACCCATTTTACGAAAACTCAGTATAAATCATTAAAAATAAATTCCACAGTATAATAAACATCAAATTCTTTTTCTTATATCTTCTGTGGAGAAAAAAGAATTTCTAATAAACTTTTTCAAATTGATTAATTTTAAAATTATAAATTTATTTAAATTGGAATTTTTTGGGACCTGTACTCTTTAATTGTTTAATGAATAGGAAAAATTTTATAAATCTAACCTGATTTTCATTGAATTTTTATTTTCATGACTAGACTGAAGTTCATCACCTTGTCGTTTGCTTAAGGAAAACGAACTTCAGTCTAGTCATGAAAATAAAAATTCAATGAAAATCAGGTTAAATTTATAAAATTTTTCCTATTCATTAAACAATTAATGAGTACAGGTCCCAAAAAATTTTCAATTTATGTAAATTTATAATTTTAAAATAAATCATTTTATAGGGTAAGTGTGGGTATTATCGAGGAATTTTGTATAAGTCATACTTCCAAGTGGTTTAAAAATTACAAATGAATATATATGGTTTTGTTTTTTATTTTAAATTAATATTAAACCTTTTTTTTCTTTAAAAAAAATTCCAATGTTGTAGAAAATAGTTTCAATATTTAAATAAATAATTAAATAGAAGACTCATATGCTTGTAATCTCGCGGGACTTAGTGTGACTTGAGGGTAATTTCGCGTGTTAAATATCGCGGATAATTTATTTATTGCTTTTTGGATTTTTGTAATAGTTAATTAAAATATAGTAAATGTAAAAAATTAAAAGGAATAATAATAGTTTTTAAAAATAGAAATATAAATATCGCAAGAATTTGAATTAAAAAAATTTATGCATCATAATAAATGGACGAATTCAATAATAGTAAACTAGTATCACAAAAAGAAAGATACATGGTTTTATTATAATTATTTAATTAGTCCCATAATATAATATAATACTCTGATGAAATATTCTAAGGCAACTATTATCAAACATTTCTAACGTATAGTCAATTTTCTTTTGACATTATTGCTCCTTTTTTATCTGCTATTAAAATTTTTGTCTTAAGTATACAGATCTCACTTACTTTAATTTTAATTTTTCTTATCCCACCAATTACTCTTTATTTTCTTGCTTGTATTTTATAACTGTTATAAGATTCAGTTTTTTTAACTAAACAATTTTTTTATAAAGAATAACAATAAATTTACCAAAATATAAAAAAAGAATCATCTCTTAGAGTTTCATATAATATAAAAACAATAATTTTTGACACCACTGCAGAGTTGAATCTCAAACTAAGATGAGCCATTTTGAACTTTTTTCAGACAACCAATTTTAAAACATTTTTAATAAATTGATTAATAGAAAAATAATCAAAAATATGATGCATATTATAATGTCTTAGTTGTCAGGTTCAAGGAGTGATTTTTTAGTGTCAAAATTTTTTATATTATTTGAAATATTCATTAAAATACAAAATACCGCGATGACACCCACTTTTACCCTACTGAGTTTTCGAAAAAAATCATCGAGCAACCAGCTTTAGACGATTTTCACTGAAATGACCCTAAAATATTAGTTTTAATTCCTTTCATATCAATTTGATACCTATTCTTATAGAAGAATTGAAAAACAAAAATGATTGACATTGGTGTTATTGCTGTTGTAAGTTTCTGCGAAACTTGTCAATTGCAGATGGCAAGTTCCTCGAGACATGAAAATGTGTTCGTACGCGTGTGTTTGAAAACCGGTTCAGTTTATGTATATGAATCAATTGAGGTAAGTACCTTTGAGGTAAGTTTCGAGTTCCGCTGCATTTTGAGCGGCATTCGCTGTTCGCACCATATGCAGAAGAGCTTGAGTCGAAGACATGTCTAGCATTGGCGGGAAGACTGGATTACCAAAGAGATTATCCTGTTTCTGCTCTTTGGACTCTTTGTTAGACAGAGGTGATGTCGTTGGTACTGTAGGAGCTTGTGGTGCACCAAGGGGAGCCATTAGGCCAACAAATGGAGTCGCAGCAGTCTTGAAGGCCGGAAACCTTGGATCCAGACCAGGTGGATAACCGTTTCTCGGGGTACTAAAGTAACTGGGAGAATATTTCCATATTTTACTTCTCAAAGCAAAAAAAAATTCCAATAAAGAAACATTTTTTTTGCTTTGAAATAAAGTTCTTCGAGTTTTTTCATTAAAAATGCTGTTTGGTTACTACTTTCCTAGTTTTACTTTCCAGAAGAAGTCTGGTCTTATTTTTGATTAACAAATTTTTGTTTGTGTAGAGGAAAAATAGGAACTCACTCGTTTGGATTGGCGTTATTATACTTTGCGGCAAGGCTTCTCATAAAGTCACTATAGTTGCGTCCCATCATCTGCTCCATATTTTTGAGATGATGAGGTGGTGCTGGACCTTCGGACCCACCCAAGGACGTGGCATTGGGTGGCGTTCCAGGATGACTTGAAGAAGATGGAGTTACACTTCGCGATGACGTTGAATTATTGTCGGGTGTGAGGCGCTCAGTTTTTACCTGAAACACAATTTTTAGGGATTCCTTTAAATCTCTTCTTTTATTTCTTTTAATTTCTTTATTAATTTTATTGAATTTTCATTTACATTTCGAATTCAGGCTCTCGATGAAGGAACTAATTTATAACTTTTCAACAAGCTTAAAATCGTCCAATAAGTTCAAAATGGAAATTTTACATGGCAATAAATTATTCTTTTCCTCCACTTTGTTTTATCCAAATTTTTTCATTATTAAAAATTATCTACAATTTATTTACTATTGCAGTTTATAATATTATTCACTTCGGTTGTGAGAGAACTTTCATGCCAACTAGGCGCCAATTTCATGAACTATTCTGGCGCGAAATTCAAAATAAAAATTCATTAATAATAATATATCAATATGAATAATATACAACTTAAATAATATAGGATGGCCACAAAAATTGTATTCCATTCTTTCCTGCTTTCCAGACAAAATTTTAACTTTTTTTCCTAACACTACAGAATATTTATAATTCATTTTAAAAATAAGATACTCCAAAAGATTTTTCATTGCATTTATTTATAAAATGCTTATTGAATTGTAAAATTATTCGAAAACATCAATAACTTCATTTTTAAATAAATATTTATTCATTAGGTATTATTTTTCTAAAAGGAATTAATATTTTTAATAATTTCAAATCCAAACATTTTTGAAACTAAACAGCTTATAAAAGTATTATCATTATTTTATATTAAGAATATTATTACTGTAACTTTTTCAAAATTATTTTTATCATTTCAATTCAATTATAATTATCTAAAATTTTTAACAAAAATTCTTCTCTAAATCAACTACATATTTTTAAGGAAGAATTTGACGGACAGTCATAACTTAAAAGAATAACAAAAATTAAATCTTAAATTCGTCTTAGTGGAAAAACGAAAAATTTAATTTTGAATATTTAAAACGGTTAAAAGTTGCTATTAAATTAAAAATTATAATTGTCTATTATTAAAAAGCATTAATTAGATTTTAGTATATGTATCATGAATCATTTATTATTGAAAAAAATATAATGTTTATTTAAATATATGTTTAAAATGTTTAAAATGTAGAAAACTAAATTACTTACTATTCTACCAAAAGGAATTTAAAATTTAATTTGACTTTAAAAAAAAACGAAATTATGACATTGGTCAGACTTTTGTTCCGATTGTTTGTCGGATTTTTTCTTAATAAATTTTGAAAAAAATCCTATGAGAATTTGCAAATACATTTGTTCAAAATTAAATTTTTAAAAATTTTTATTTTTTGGAAATTCTTTAATTAAATACACTGTAAGAAAATTTAGGAAGCAAATTCCACTAATTATTTAGAAACATTTACTAACATAAATAAAGGAATTTTTCTAAAAAAAACTATCAAAAACTTTTTATGAAATTAAAAACATTCCCATGAAGTAATGTAGAAAAAATCTAAAAAGTTTAGAAAAATTCTCTTAAACGATTAGGAAAATTTCTGAGAATTTGTAAAAATCCCCATATTTGCAAAAATTAATTTTTGAAAATTGACAGTTAAAAGTATAGAAAATTTGATTTCTCGAACATTTTAATTTGAAACTTTTCAGAATTATTCACTTATTTTAATACAAAAGTAAATAATTTATTGAATATTTTTTAAAATTTATTTCTTTTAAAGAATTTTATAGACAAATGTCTACATAAAACATAATTGAATTTTTTGACGAATTTTAATCAAGTTTTTAAGAATAATTACATTTTTCGAGGAATACGATTCAAATTATACTAGAAATAATGTAAATTCTGCGATGAGCTTTATAATTTATGAAAATAATTGAATTCCTAAAAGAAATTTATTATTTATAAAAACAACTGAATTTGTAAAAAAAATGCATTACTTATGAAATTAATTGAATTATTGAGAAGAAATTTATGAAAAAAATTTAATATTTGAATTCCTCTGTAGTTTTGATTATTTATGAAAATATAATGCAATGTTGGAGTACAATTTTATTAAACATTTTTGTAAAATAATTGAATTTTTCAAGTAATTTATTTAAAATTATATTAAAAATATTTAAAGTTCATCTATGAAAAAAATTGAATTGCTAATTGAAATTTTATTTTTTGAAAATAATTGAATGTTTCAGTACAATTGTATCAAAAATTTTTTACAAACTTCATGAAAATAGTAAATATTGAAAATTATTGAATAGCAGTACTTTTTTGAGAATAATTGAAATTTTGCAAACAATTTTATGTAAATTATTTTTTAAAAATTGATTTTTTTACAATAATTTTCTTATTTATAAAGGTAATTGTGCTTTTGACGAGAAATTTTCATTACATTTTGAACATAATTGAACTTTTGTAAGAAGAATTTTTTACTTTTGAAAGTAATTGAATTTTTAAAATCATTTGTAACTTTTCCGAAATTTAATTTTTTTAAATATTTTTAAATAAATTTTTCTTAAATCACTTAATTTATAATAATTAATTAAATATGTATTGACAAATTTAACTGATTTGAAGAAGAATTTGAATTATTAACATTTTGCATAAATCTAAATGATTAAAAATTTCTAGTAAAATTGTAAAAACTGGTATTTTATAAAATTTCAAATTAAAACCTTTTTAAGTTCATTTATTGATAAATTAAAAAAAAATATTTAAGTAAAATTTTCGTTAAATACTTTCAGAGTAATAATGTTATGAAAGTTGTTTAAGAATTAGTTGTTTAGAATGAACGTTATTTCAATTAAATAAGTTATTTAAAATGAAGTTATTAATAGAAATAGAAAAAATTGATGGTTTGGGATTAAAATTTGTGGTAATTCATAGTTTATGAGGCAAACAAAAAAGTCCCAAAAATTCAGAATATTTTCTTATGAATTCTAAAATTTTTTTTCAATACTTTGTATGACATTTCCTTTAATCATCTGTCTAAGAATTGTAATTATTGCAGTTATAATTAATATTTATAATCTTAATTCCGATTCATATTTTATATTGATTAACAAATAGTTGAATTAAAAATGTTTAAATTCTATTTTTTTTTAAATTGATAATTTTATTTTGAAAAAAAGTATGTAAGAAGTTGGCTAGTAGAGTAAATATTTTCTGAATCCAGAAACATGAAACGATTGACCAAGATACGAGATTCTATACTATATATAATAAGTATTAGACGCTTCTTATTATTCTCCTGGAGTTTTTCGTGGAATAAAAAGTAAAGAATTTGATGAAGGTGGTCAACGCAGTATTATTCGCTGCGGGACGCTGTGCGGTTTCACTTAGAAAGATTCTCAACTGAGCGTAGGAAATATCTCAGTGCATTAATCCCGGGAAACAGATTGCACCTGAGATATGTTAATGAAGGCAACGCGTGGCGTAAGAGTTGATTCCTCACGAGCTCAGCGTGACACTAAGAAGAACGAGAGCCGATTGGCGCAGAATAGAGTCTCCGGTGCCTGCAAAGATCTTGCGGTAAATCTCTTTCTCGCCTCCGGAATCCTAACATCGTTCTGTTAAGATAATCTTCCTCCAGCGCACACTCAAAGTTCAACTTCAATATAAAATTATAAACTCACTGCCATGTCGTTCAATTATTGAAAAAAATATTCACACTTATTATTTTTGTCATCGTAATTTAGGAAAAAAAAGAAATCACATTTCCAATAGCTTTGTGTCTATAGAATTTAGGATGTACATATGTATTTGTAGATTTTAAATTAAATATTTAAAGTAAACAATATTGACAAAATATGTTAGAATTTTTTTAATTTATGGGTAAAGTATGAAAAATGAGATGAATGGGGCTTTTTTTTCTTTCACTTTCAGACATGCGTTTGCGGATGACAAGTGGATGTTAAGATGCTTGAAAGACGAATTCGAGCAGTTCTTTAGACAGTTATGCCGAAGGTAAATGAGTTTTGTCAGGTGGCAAAGTTTATTCTTGAATGCTCTCTTCAAAACCCGCGCGTGTTCAGAAGTAGAGTTTGAAGCGAATATGAAATTAAATTTCATAGACTATCTTTTTAAAACACTTGAAATCTGCATAAATGTTAGGACAACATGGTTCGACGAACCATGTCCTCAATCGTTACTCAAAAATCTACTTCTCAATTTTATTAATTCTCTTAAATGTAGAAAAATTTTCGTTTATTTTATTTATACCTATTATATGCAACTTTAGAAAAACAGAAAAAACCGAATTTATTTTTGTTGCCATGATTTTTTTCTAAGAACACAAATTTCTTTCATTAAATGCAAATTTCGCTCCATTATAATTGTTGTCCAGATGGCATGAAAACTATCCCACAAACGAGATTTTTCAAATAATAAACTGACAATTTCTATCAAAACCTAGAATTTACTTCTTTCTTACAATTTCGAGCTATTTTGAGAACTTGCACTACTTTATATTCGCTAATAGTTGAAATAACAAAAAATATTCTCAACATTTTTTTGATAATTCTTAGAAACAATTTAAAAACTTTTAATAGCACTCTTTAACAGCGTGTGATTGTTAGAAATTCAGTGTTAATTCTTTCGACCATATTTCTCTACAAAAAAAAAAAATTAGTAAATTGAGCTGTGTAAGAAAGTCTAAAATCTAATAAAGAAGAAAAGTAAAGTGACAAAGTATTAATAATTCAAAAATAAATTATGATAAAACACTTTGAAATAGGTAAAGACGAGAAATTGATTAAAAGTGGCCGTGACAACTGACAAGTTTAAAGTAATTTGTAATAATTAATTTTTTAAATGTTTAAACTTTTGCACATTACTGACATTATTTATTGCATTTTAGACCTTTTCACAAAATTTCAGCTCAATTTATTAAAATATTTAAAAAAGTAATATAGTCGAAAAAACTACCATTGACAACCTAACAATCACATGATGTTAAAACCATTAAATTATATTGAAGAATTTTTCGAAATTCAATTATTTTCACAATTTACTATTTTTAAAAAATTTCATAAAAAAAAGAACCCAATTATTTAAAAAAAAAACATTGTTAAAATTCTTCTCAAAAATTCAAATATTCTCACAAATAATAAAATTTTACATTGGAATTCAATTATTTTCATAAATAATAAAATTCTTCTCGGAAAGTTAATTATTTTTTTCTAAATAGTATCATTTTTTGCAGAAATTCAAATATTGAAAGCAAAATTTTAATTATTTTTACAAATAATAAATTTTTCAGTAGCATTATTTTTATAGATAATATAATTCTTCTGAGGAATTAAATTATTTTTAGAAATTGTACAATTTTTCGTAGAAATTCAATTATTTAAAAAAAAATTTAATGAAATTCTTTGCAAGAATTATATTATTTTCAATTTTTCATAAATAAAAAAATTCATATCAGGATTTTAATTATTTTTCATACAATAAATTATAATTAGTTGAGAAAATTGTATTAGCATTTCTTGAAAGAATTTAGTTACTTTTTAATGTTTTGATAATATTCTTTACAACAATTGAATTCTAGGAAATATGTCATTATTCAATGAATCATTTATTTTTGCATTTAAGTAATTTAATTTAATTTAATTTAATTTCGAAAGATATTTAAATTAAAATCTTCAAAAATTTTAAATATTGTAAAAAGAGAATAATATCAAAATTTATATTTAAAAAAATTATTAATTTATTATGTTCCTAAGAAATTATTAAAGTTTCGAATAATGTTATTTAACAATTTCATCTATGAAATAGTTCACAATTGGAAAAATTAGTTATAATTATTAAAAATTGTAAAATTTCAAAAACGTTTCACGAATTATGATAAAAATATTTGTTGTCATTCCCGTAAATAATTTAACAGCATAAAATTAAATTTAAAATTATTTGAAACTGTTTTACTTTATAGAAAATTTCTTTTTTTTCATTTTTAAAAATGATTTCAAATATATTAATCAAATTTTTAAAGAAATTTAAATTAAAATTGAGAAAATAATTAAATTTTGAAAAAATTTAGAATTGAAATTATTAGCAGCATAATAAAGAAATTATTTTTTATGAAAATTAGGAAAATTTTAGTTTAATAAAATAATACGGATTAAGATTTTTGTGAATTTTCTAAATAGAGTTTTTTAAGACGTCAAATTTAATTTTCAGATACAGCTACATTTTTTTAGTACTTCTTTCAGTGTTAATGCTACTTTTTTAAAATTAATTATTTCTTAATTATTTCCCCGCTGACCCGAATTCGATGTGAAAATTGCTCAAAATTTTAAGAAACACTCAAAAAATTGATAAAAATGCGATTTGAAATGAAAAAAGAAAATTTTATGCTATGACACTATAATAGTGTGTTTCCGTATAGTTTTTCACACCGATTTCGAAGAAAGATTCTCAATGTGGCTCAAAATTATGAGTTTAATCAAAAGTACTTAAAAATTCGAATATAAAAGAGTGTACACAATGACAATACGCTAATTTAGTGTATTAGCAAGAAAAAGTTGAGTCTCTTGACATTAATTTGTTTTTCTTAGCAGATCTTCTTGAATATCTAAAAATTTGGATCCAATTCGATAATTCTGACTTCGAATTCGTAATCCTAGTAAAAAAATATATAGAAATACACTACACTGTAAAAAATTGTCATAGCAAAAAATTTCAATTTTTTTATTTTAAATCACTCTTTTCATCAATTTTTTCAATTTATCTGAAAATTTTGAACAATTCTCTTAATTTTGACATTGAATTCGAATTCAAAGGGAAAAATATACGATAATATACTAGTGAAGTGTGATAAAAAAAATATTTGAGCCTCCGGAAAGTAAAACCACACATAAAATTTATTCAGTCGTTTTCATTGGCCTGTAACATCTAAGAAATTAGTATTTTAAACATCAATTTTAACCAAGTTTATCTTTTGAAAAATGAAAAAATAAATTAAACTGAAATTTGTATTTAGCACATTAATTTTTATCAGGGACCGTCACGGAATCAAAACAAAATTAAAAAATACTTTTGTTTTGATTCGGATATGGGTATCAGAATCAAAATTCCACTCTATTTCGTTTTGGTTCCAATATCAAAATCAAAATTCCACTCTATTTCGTTTTGGTTCCAATATCAAAATCAAAATTCAACTGTGTTTCGTTTTGGTTCCAAAATCAAAATTCCACTCTATTTCGTTTTGGTTCTAATATCAAAATCAAAATTCTTTCTTGTTTTAATTTTGATAAAATAATACTGCGCATGTAGAAGTGTTATTGAACCTAAATTTTGTTGCAAAAGTCAAATATATCAGAAGATAATATCATTTTTTCATACGAAATCTGAAGTAGAATTCGAATCGACTTCTGTTTCTATAAGAAAACCGAATTGCAGTATTACAGTATCAGAATCAAAATAGGAAATAAATTTTGTTTCGTTACAGTATGTATGTAATGTATCAAAATACATTAATAATTTCGTTTTGTTTTGGAATATCGTAACAAAATCAAAATTTGATTTCCGTGACGGTCCCTGATTTTTAGGCATCAGATACGAATGAAAATGTCAGTACAAATTTTATATGTGGTTTTACTTTCCGGAGGCTCATTTATTTTTTTAATTTTAATTCGATTTTTTAATTAATTTTTTGAGTTTATCTCAAATTTTGAGCAAATCTGCCTGTGTAATATCTATATAGGAAATGTCTGTAGTAGAAGTATAATCTATATTATTACCTGAGGTGTATCTAGACCGTTTTGATTTTGTCGCCTTCTTCCTCTGGGAGGCCTTGGAGTTGCTGCCCCCGAAAGGTGGGCACCCTGGGGGCTTCCACCCCGGGCGTCGACCGCTGTATTCGCGGCCAGGATTGCCCCGTCGTTAGTTTCAGTATGTGTCGCTAAATCAGCTGCTTCTCCCCGACCTCCACGTGCCCCTGTTCCTACGTTCTCACCGGACACCTCGCCTATAAATAAAAAAGGAATATTTCTACTTCAGACCAAAAATTTCCCTTTATAATACTAAACCGTAAAATTAATAATAAAACTAATTAGAAAACTTTAGCTAATTTTCAACTACGTAAGAATAATTACAAAAATTATTTAAAAACATATAATTATAAATTCTAAAAAGTAATAATTATAACAATATAATTATTATCAAAGCTTCCCTATTGTCAAAGTGTCACAATTTTAATCTCCTTAATAATTAACAATATAAATTCATATTCAAATCATTAATGCTTCTTACTGTCACAATTATTTATTATTCCTAACCAGAGAAAGAATAGATTAAATTTGTTGTGATTTATGCGGTTGTAAAATTTTCAAATTGTACCCTACAAAATTTATTTTATTTTTCCCCCAACTCCAAAACTATTATAAAGAATTTATTCTCACAAGATTGCATAGTGTATGTATAGGTTCTTGGATGCTTCTCGATTACATTTAACAGAAGAAGAGTTAAGTGATTCTTTAATTCTTTTGAGAAATCTTTTTACGACACTCATAAAAACGCATAAGATCTTTGAGGAAAAGAGAATGGCAGTGTACAAATTTACGACTGCAACTGTAAGTGATGTGTGCAACTTTGGTCTAAATCTATATAATAGTTGGAGAGATTTTATGTGCAAACTTTGATGACATCACCTTTTCAGATATCGAGTTTTTACGGTTCAATTCTTGAATCCCATTTGGAATAACTGATTTACGAATAAGTGGCTCTTAAAAGTCTATAAACAGAAGTTGGGTGTGAAATTATTTTGATAAGGATTGAAAATAAATTCTGTGTTCGTTAAATGTGAGGCGTCTTTATAGATCTGAATTTGAAATTTGTTTCTCCTGTAAAGGGGAGAGAAACATTTTTTTATAATTCAGTGTTTTTTTAATATTCATAATATTCACGAAAAATATTCACACTATATTCCAAAAATCGATTCCCATCATTGGCAATTATTCTGATTCAGTCCAAAAATTAGTAGGTACTCAAAAAAATGTTCTATTATATTTTTTTACGAATTTCTTTAATTGTAAAATTATTCGATAACATCAGTAATTTAGTTTTTTATTAAATATTTAACCATTACTATTTTTACAAAGTAATTAAGATCTTTAAAAATTTTAAGTTCAAATCTTTTGAAATTCAATAACTTATAAGAATATTTTTATAAACATGCTGAATTTATAAAATGATTTCTACTCTCTAAATCTGAATTAGTGCGGATTCGTTTACCAATTTGAATTAATAAGATTTTTTACTAATTTTTAGTAGTTTTTTACTTATTGCTAGTAGAAAATTACTAATTCAGATTTAGAGAGTACATGTTTTTCAAATAATTAAAGATAACCAAGTGCTAAACTAAAATTCTTATTTTATATAAGAATATATTGTTATTTTAACTTCTTCAAACTTATTTTTATAATTTAAATTAAAATATTATTTTCCAAAATGTTTACTAAAATTTATTAAATTAAAAAATTTTATAACAATTTTTGAAAATAATTAAAAACTTTTTGAAAAATTGAAAATGAAAACACTTGAATTCATACGAAGAATTTTATTGAAGTTTGTTTAAATAATTGAAATTTCGCTAAGAATTTTATTAAAATTTTTGACAATAATTTAACTTTTGAAAAGAATTTCTCTATATATTTATAAAGAAAATTTAATTATTGTCGAGAATTTTAAAAAAAATTTAAAATAATAAAATTTACGCAAGGTATTTTAATTCCTTTTCAAAAGAATTTATTCATCCAAAAATTTGGATAATTTGTGAAAATAATTGAATTTTGAAAAAGAATTTCTTAAAATAATTGATTTTATAGGAAAAATTTTGCTGTTTGTCAAAATAATTAATTTCTTCTACAGAATTACTTTAAAATTTTTGAAAATAATTGATTTCTTGCGACTAATTAAAAGTTATTTATGAAAATAATTGAATTATTACAATGAATTTGATTATTTTATTGAATAATTAAACGGTTTTTAAAATTTGTATTCCTTTGTCAAGTTTTAATAAACATTTTAAGTATAATTGTATTTTTCAAGCAATTTATTTCAAATTGTATTAAAATCATTTAAAATTCAGCGATGAAAATAATTAAATTGCTAAATAACATTTTATTATTTATAAACAAAATTGAAGTTTTTTGTAAAATTGTATAAAAAAAAATTTTCAATAATGAAATTTTTCAATAATTAAATTTTTTTTTATAAATTTTATGGAAATAGTGAATAGTGAAAAACTGAAAATCATTGAGTTACGAAAAAACTTTTGGAAATAATTAAAATTTGCAAAGTATTTACTTAAATTTTTGGCAACAAATTTTGCTATATTTATAAAGATAATTGAGTTCTTGACGAGATATTCGTTATAATTTTTAAAAATAATTAATTTACAAATAGTTTAATTTCTTCAAAACATTTTATTACTTTTGAAAATAATTGAACTCTTGTGATGAATATTGTTATACTTATGAAAATAATTGAATTTTCCAAAGAAGTTGAATTAATTTTTTTAAAAATTGAATTTCTGTGAAGAAATTTATACAAAATTTATAAAAATAATTGAATTTCTGTAAAGAATTTTGTTAATTATCAAGATAATTGTGTTAAAATTTTTGAAATAATTAAAGAATTAAAAAATTTTAGTCTTGTCAGAAATAGAAAAAAATGTTTGAGGTTTTTTTTATTAGAATTCGTTGTACTTTTACAGCTTATAAGACAAACAAAAAATATACCAAAAATTTAGAAATCTTCCTATAAATTCTAAAAATTTAATTTTTTCTAGAACTTTAAAAAAAAAATTCCTGACTGTAGGGTGTTGCAAAAATTCTTTAGATAATTCAGTTGTCTTCTGTTAAATTTTCGCGATAATAGCAATCTGCATAAATTTTGTGGAATCTTTTCACATGTAAAATAAAATTTTTGTTTTTTTTTCATTGTTTGATGGCAATACGCAGGTTCTAGCGTTCACACAAGTGTCATATATGATGATTTTATTTGCTTATAGAACATGTTGATGTTTTAGGACAAAGACTTACGTGGTATGTCTCCAATTGTCAACTTCCTGGAATCGCGATTGGAAATGGCAGTAATTCTGCTCGCTTTAACTCGTGGCTTTATTTCCTCTGACAGGTACATAAAAATGGAAAACGGACGAGCTTCGGATAAGTATATATGTGCATAATACTTTTAAGAGAGAAAGAGAGAGAGAGAGGCGAGGCTTGATCCCTAGCCTTCGATTATTGACAACGCCCCTGCTACGTGAACACAAGTGCTTATTTAAATAACTCTTGGATCCATGGACGTGACCGTGTATTTGGCTTTTGTGCAGCGAAAAAAAGGTGCATTTTTAAATTGGACTTCGTTTCTTTTTTCAAGTTCGTCATTAAATTAATATTCAATTTTTAATTTAATTTGATGAAATTTAGTTTCGTTAATTTCACTTTATTTTGATTCCATTGTAAATTTAAAGACACTTTGATTGATAATAACAGTTTCTCAAAAGTCAAACGGACTTTTCTAGGTGCAATTTTGCAAATAGTTTTGGACCTAACAATTTTCCGAAAACCAAGGAATTTAAAAATATCAGAAGAATTTAAACTCTGAAAAGTATTGTTTAAAACTGAACGTAATAATTTTCTTCCCATCACGAAAGGATTTTAATTAAAAAACATTTGCTGAAAAAAACCCAAGCATCTCAAGAGCGAAATAGACTTTAGTTCCGAAAAAGGTTTTAAGAGAGAAACGGTTTCATAATAATAGAATGCAAAAGTTTTTAAAAGAGATCCCTAAAAATCACTGCTAATTTATATAACTCAAAAATGGACAGACATCAACAAATTGTTCAACTAATGGGTTCCCATTTTGTAACGCGTGCTCAATTTTCAACTGTATATTTTGAGGGTCGTATTAAGCAGCCCGTTAATCAATGCCGCTCGTTAGCTCCCGATAATTCCCGGTAAATATCCGCCAACCCGTTCAACTTCTTTTCCTTACCTCAAACTTATTTCAACCTCCCAACGAAACCACTCCGCCTTGCCACGCGCCAACTTGTTGCATCTTCTCACACACATCTCAAAAATTTTTCTCCCATCATATCCCTAATCGTTTAAATGTATTCACTACCAAATCAATCACACCCAAATTCTCCGAATCCACTAATTTAATAAAAAAAAACACGTTTTATTATTAACAAAATTCAAAAATGTGAATGAAATTATATTAAATAAATTAAGAAAATGAGTTGTTTTGCACCAATTATTTTATTCATACGGTTATTCCCCCCAGAACCTATTGCAGACAATTTTTGTCCAGAAATCCTCGATCTAGAAAACACAGGAATGTTATGCGAAAAATTAAAACAGTTACAAAATGAAAATCTCTATACACTAATCATCGATCACAAAAAGTGCAAGGAAAAGAGCGATAGGATCGTAAAATTAATAAGCTTCAATGGCAGTCTTGTATTTATATATGACTTTACTAACATAAATTGTATATTGCAAGTAGCAATAAATAGCTATATGGCTCAGATGAAAGATAACTACCGACACAACGATAAGAACATTATTATTATTGTTGTTTTTAGAGAGAAAAAAGTAATTCAGTTATTATAGAACGTATCATACAAAGTATTTACGTACTTGAAATAAAAGAAATGAAGGAATAGATGAATAATGGTGTCAATGGCTCATGCACCAAGTGTTTCAAGCATAAAATGAGATAAAGTTAGCCAGAAAATCATCCGTGACCACACTGGATGCTAAGAGAATTACGAGAAAATGGCAAAGAAAATTTGGCGTGAAATTGAAATAGCAGAGTTGATATTCCTAAAGTCTGTTGAAGAAAATTAATGGTCAGTAACAATGTACAGTGACACATCTACGGATGCCACTGGAATAAAAGTCGGTAATTTCACTTACATGCTAACTCTTGAAATGAGAGAATAATTTTAGATAATTTTCTTTGTACACTCGGGGAAAAAGTATATTTTCACTTAAAAAGAACAAGTTGAATTGACCTATTTTATCTTGCAGTCAAAAATTTTATGGCATTATACTAGAACGATTTTGCTGAATAATTCTGCATAAAATTTAGCGAATATTTTTATAAACTTTCGCGAGAACGGTTCAAAAGAATTTTTACATGAATTTTAGAAAATATTAATAGAATATAATTGCACACTTATTGTTTAGAAATATATATACATTGTTTCCTTTTTTTGAATTTAGCGCCAAAAATTCAGTAAATTCCCGGCTAGATGGCATGTAAGTTCTCTCACAACCGAAGTGCGAAGTTTCGCCCAAAATTATTTACAACGAAGAAGTTTTAATAATAAATATTTAATTGAAATTCATTCATTATTTTGTATAGATAATAATAATAATTAATAACATATTGATAATGTTAAAAAAAATAAATAATAAAATATAAAATTTTTTATAAATTTCTTTTTAAATTAAATTAAATTTTTTAATTTCCCGACAAAAGTTCAGTGATTTCCCGTCTTTATGACATGAAAGTTATTTCAAAAACGAGTTGAAGCATCGTCTAAAGTTATTTAACAAAAAAGAAGAAGTTTTAGTTAAAAATATTTAATTGAATTTTACGCAATTAATTCTTATACATTTTAATTAATTACATATTGTTAATATTATTATATTACAAATTAAATTTTTCCCTTTTTAAATTTCGCGCCAAAAGTTCTTAAAATTCTCTTACAAATAAAGAAAAGAGATGAAGAAAAGTTTCAATTAAAAATATTAAAATGAAATTCATACTATTATTTTTTATAGATATTAATTAATTACATGATGTCAATGTTAATATTTTACAAATTAAATTTTTCTCTTTTTCGAATTTCGCGTCAAAATTTCAGTAAATTCCCGCCTAGATGGCATTAATTACTATTAATTATTAATATATGTGACGCGATCGAAGGAAAGAGTCCTTAGAAGCAAATCACTTTAAGGTTATGTTGGCGTTACTTTTTTCTTGTTTTGAAAGATTCTCTTTACTCCTTTTTTCCTATTTTTGTTTAAAATTTTTATAACATAACCTAAGAGTTTTTTGCTTCTAAAGTTCCTTTCTTCAAATCGCGTCACATATTATGAAATAAATATATTTCAATTTTATGCCAATAGTTAATTAAATTTTTATTTATAGATAAAATTTATCCCTTTAATAATTATTATTTTACTTATATTTGTCCAAGTGTTTATTTTTGTTTCTAAATTATTTGCCTTTTCTGTTTCACACTAAATTTTTTACTATAATTCATGTAAAATTTCGATATAATCATTACGTTATTTTATCGTTATTATTTTATTTACGACTAATTCTTATTTTCTCCATTAATTAGAATTATTAACAATTAATTTATTATTGCAATTTACTATTTATTTTATAATTGAAACGAAAGTATTTTACACTCTTGTTAAGATATTAATCTTGCTTCACTTCGCTTGTGAGAGAACTTTCATGCCATCTAAGCGACAATTCAAAGAATTAAATGGCGCGAAATTCAAAAGTGGAAAAATTTCATTATTAACATTTTTAATTAGTATTAATTAATTTAATATTAATAACACAAAATTAGTTAATATTTATAAAAGATATTATAATTTACTATAATTTTATTATAATTCATATAGAAATTCTACAGAATCATTGTAGTGAAATTCAATATAACTTTTTCGATTTGGTATTACATTGGAGCTTCACTTATTTTCACAAAGTCCAAACAAATTGAAAGGCAGAGTTGCACTTATTTTCACTGTGACACATAATATTGGAGTTGATTTGATTGGTGGATTTTTTAACATCGACCAATGGAAATCAACGAAGAACCTTTTAAGTGAAAATAAGTGAGACTGGAAAAAAGTGAAGCCTCAGTGTAATACTTTTTATTAAGTCAGTCAAGATTTTACTAAAAATGAGTTATTTTTCACTCACTCAGATTTAGAGAGCATTGGAAGTAATTCCACCTCTGGATCTTATAAAATCAGGTGGTTTTATTTTCTATTAATCCGAATGCGTTAGCATTAATAGGAACTCGATAGGAAACGAAACCAATGGATAATTTTGCATTAATAACAAAAAAACCAACTGATGGAATATAACGATTAAAAATATAGAAAAAGACTACCAACAAATGGAAAAACGCATTATAATAGAGAAAAAGAAAATGAACCGATAGAATAACATTTCAATAATAATGATCAATACATAGGTATGTATTGATAATAATTCCGCAGGTATATAACCTTGAAAGTTTATAGAGAATGGATAGAATCAGTTGCTTCATTGGTAGGGGAAGCATATTGAGAACACAATAGCGGTCACGTGACCTGCAAGCGTTTATTACTCGGTGTATGTACAGTTCACTGAGGAGATAGTAAAACGATTTGTAACGACCGCGCCTTTGCACTGGTCTTCTCTTGGCGAAGCGGAGGTCGTATCATATATACGTCTAGGCTGAGTTCGACATTGGCATTCTTTTACTTGTCTTATTACGTGATGGACTTAACCTCGGCATCTACGATGCGAAGTCACTTGCAACTAATTAAATTTCATTGTTAGCAATCTCAACATGTTGCTCGCATGTTGCCAAGTTTTGCATTCAACGAGCCTTTTAAGATTGTCAAGAAAAAAATTTTTTACTGTTCTCAATTTTCTAAACTATGTTTAAAAAAAAGAATATACTAACAATTAAACAGATTCTATGAAAATCGCACATTTTTGTTTTTGAAAGAAAAAGATTTCTTCTCTAATTAAAATTAGAAGATTTTCTTCTAATTTTGCTCCACTTCGTTTGTGAGAGAACTTTTGTGCCATCTAGGCCGTAACTTATTGAACTTTTGGCGCGAAATTCAAAATACAGTGAACCCTTGAGACTAAAACACTTTTAAATTCAATTAATAATTTTATATTAATATCAATAATGTGTAATTAATTAATATCTATAAGAATAATAAATATATATTATAAAAATAATTATTAATAATTTTAACTATAATATAAGGTGGGGAAAATATTTTTCTTTTTTTTTCTTTTAATTTTTATGCCAACATTGACAATTAGCATCAGAATAGAAAAAATGGAGCATTGTAGTCAGTGTGGTAATCGGCATGAGACGTGTGTGCAATTTTTGCACGCAAGAAATAACAAAAAGTCGACATTTAATCGTCCTGTTACTTTAAATTTGTTCTGTACGTCGGTTGTTACAACCATTCTTGATTGTAATCTTTGAGATTCTGTCTCGTGTTACATGAAGAAAAACGGTAACCGCCCGTCAGTAGAAAATACTGTAAACACGGCAAGGCGTACAAGTAACTTTTGTAATCATTGTCGTAGCATGCTCACTGACATTATGTTTATGTAAAAGCGTAACTTATCACGAATTTTAACTATTATTTTATTGTTTTAATATACTTTATTGTTCCAAATTTTACTTATGTAAATAGTCATTTCTACTAATTTATTAGTAAAATTTATTAATTTTAATTCTATAAATAATAATTTCTACTAATTTATTACTAAAATTTACTAATTTACTTTTTGTTTTTAGATTAGTATATATTTTACTAATAAATTAATAGAAATTATTATTAGTAAAATCTACTAATTTGAGTTATTGATGATTTTTTTGCTCTTGAATTTGTACATTTTACTAATAAATAGCAAGTTCCACTAATTTTTTATTTAATTCATTTTTTATTAGTAAATTTTACTAATAAATATCAAATTAAACTATTTTTTTATTTAATTCATTTTTTATTAGTAAATTTCACTAATAAATATCAATTTAAACTCATTTTTCATTTGATTCATTTTTTATTAGTAAATTTTACTAATAAATAGCAATTTACATTAACTTTTATTTGATTTATTTTTTATTACTAAATTTTACTAAATTACCATGCCATCTAGACGTGAATTTAATGAACTTTTGGTAGATTTTACTGATTTAAATTTTGAGAGATAATTATTTCATTTCTGAATGTTCGAGTATAACGAAATTTCCTTATTTCTTTTTTAAATAAAAAAATGTATTGTTATAATATGGGAACATTAAAAATAATTTATTAGGTTTATAAAATATTTTTGAAACAATTATTTTTTTTAAATCTTGTATCTTAGTGAGCAATTTTTAAAAAATTACGAAAAAATATTTTGTTTAATTCAACGTTAGGAAATTTTTTAAACATAATTAGAAAATCTTTCAAGAAAATTTGTCAGTTTTCTTAAAATAAATTTTTGGAAAATAAAAATCGTGGACCTTAAGCAGCTAAAAAAAGAATTTCTTTTTAACTAAAGAAAGAAAACAGAAGCAAATATTAATAAAAGAAAAATACACTAAAAAAAATTTTGGTAGGAATAATATTAAATCTTGGTTTTAATTAAGATTTCGTGTTAAGGGCATTTGAACCATTATGACGTCACAATTTTAAAACTTAAGATTTTCACACATTGTGACGTCATAGTGGTTCAAATGCCCTTAAATATGCTTTTACTAAAAGACAAAAATAAAAAAAAGGAAAAAAAGTAAAAGAAAAAAACAAAAGAAGAATAAAAGAAAAAGAAGAAAAAATTTTAAGGAAAAAAGAAAAAGTGAGAAAAGGAAAAGAAGTAAAAACAAAAAAATCAAATGAAAAAAAGAACTAAACGAAGAAAACGGATAAAAGAAGTAAAAAAAAGAAAAGAACTAAAAGAAGTAAAAGAAAAAAAGAAGTAAAAAAAGTAAATAACAGACGAAGAAAAAAGCATAAGTTGTAAAAAAAATAAAAGAAAAAATTTAAAAGAAGTAAAAGAAGAAGAAAAAAGTGAAGGAAGTATAAAATAAAAGAAAAAAGAATTAGAAGAAGTAGAAGAAAAAAGAAGTGGAAGGTGAGAAGGATGAGACGTGACTTTTGCAGTCATCACATCACACAATAAGTGATGAGGAGAAGCTGTATATATACAATGCATATTATCTAAAGGATTAGTTTGAAGATTTCTACATCCTATTTGATTTCTCGCGCTTTTATCATTTTGCAGACCAGGCAGCACCATTGAAACGTCCTCAGTTCGCAGTGTCAAGGTCACATCGTGAGTCTTGTACTATATGTGTAGGCGGAGACTCGTCTGTCGAGTCATTGCTTTGATTTATGGACTCTATTATAATTAATCGCAAAATCCTTATTGAATGTTGAGAAGGGATATACATATATGTATAATAAAATCAAAGTATTATCAACTTTTCATAAAAACATACGACATACATTCATATATACTACTGTCACTTGAATACAAAGTTTCTTTTTTTGTCATACATAGTATTTATAAAGCAACAATAATTAGTAATTATTCTCCAAATTTAATTCTTATTACTTACCTATTATTATTTTTAGTTCGTAAACGTTAAAAATTTACAATTTTCAAGAAATGGTTTTTCTTTTAAAATTTTTATTAATATTTTTTTCCACTCAATGAGTTAAAAAAGAAGAATATTTATCTTATTTCTTTTTTTTAGAGTTTTTTCCCTTTTACAAAGGATATCAAATTGAGCCAAAAAATACATATCAAAAAGATTGCTTTTGGGGTAAAAATTATTCCTTCTCTCAAAATCGTTCCGAAGTTGCACGAAGAAAAAAATTACAGTGACAGTAAAAATATGTAAAGTTAATTTTTTACTCACTTTGCCCTAAAATAGGTCTAAAGAATAAAATTGTAAAAATTGTTTCAAAATATTTTGGTTCTAAAAAATCGAATAGCAAGTACACTTTCGTGAAACAATTTAAAAATCAAGAATTTAATCTCCAATGTAACGAGTGTTATAATTGATTTATTATAAAGAAGGTGGAGTTAATATAATTTATGAAATAAAGAATAAAGTCGACGAAGGGATTAGAACCTTTCGAGAGTATAACATTATTCTTTATTTAAAATCAGATATTATACGAATAGTAAACAATGGCTACACAATCGATAAAAGTCAAAACGACGAGCAACCTTCGCGATCGTGTACATTTCACTATGGGTGCAGCCTTTTCGCCGACAAGGCTTGGCAGGTTGAAAATAATATACGTAAAAGAGCGACGGAACTCGTTGTTTTCCACATTTTGCGTCGCACCATCTGATATAGAAAAAGCTAAGAAAAAACTTGGACTTTAACTTCAGTGTTCACTTTCATTTTTTTTATAATTTATCTCGACTGCGACTTTTACTTTGATTCTAATTTTCATTTTCACTTCGCCTTTAACATTGACTTACAAAGTTAAAATCAAAGTCAAAGTCAGAGTGAAAATCAAATTTAAAATGAAAATCTAATCAAAATTCAAAAAAACGAAGGTCAAACCTTTAGACAAAAAATGAATAGAAAACAAAATGTTTCGAATGAAAATTTTAAGGAAAATAAACAATTCCTTCTGGGAAAAACTTAAAAAAACAAATACCATTTAGAAACAGGGTTTCCACAAAAATTTAACATTGTTTTTCCCTGACTTTTCCCTGACTTCCAGACGAAATTTTGACTTTTTTCCTGACCCTAAATAATATTCTGATTCATTCTAAAAATTATTATATACTGAGAAAAATGTTCTGATACTTATTTACAAATTGCTTTAATTTCGAAATTATTCGAAAACATCAATAACTTCTTTTTTAAATAAATATTTAATTATTATTATTCTTCCATAAATTAAGGTTTTTAAAGATTTGCAATTAAAATCTTTTAAAATTTAGTAACTTACAAAAATATTATTATAGACATCTTTAAAACAAATATTATTAATTAAAAGTACGTGAAATGTAGATTTACAAAAATTTGAATGAAAAACTTTCTCAAAATTAAATTATTTCTAGAAATTTTTGCTATAATGCTATTAATATTGAATTATTATCTAATATTGGGACCAAAATACATTTATAAATAATTTTTTACAAGAAAAATCTAGAAGAATTCAATTATTTAAATACAAAAATAAATAATTTTTTCAATATAATTGAATGTTTCTTAAAATTTTATTTTTACGAACAATTTTACTATTAACTTTATAAAATAAATAATTAATTTCTTTTAAGGAATTTAATGGAAATTTTATTGAAAAATGAAGATAATTGAAAATAATTAAAAACTTTTTAAAGAATTTTTTTAAAATTTACCAAAATAATTTAATTCCTGAAAAAAGTTGAAATAATAATTAGGACACTCAATTTATGAAAATACTTAAATTCATGCGAAGAATTTTATTCAATTTTGTTTAAATAATTAATATATTTTGCTAAGAATTTTATTAAAATTTTTTACAATAATTGAATTTGAAAATAGTTTAACTTCTGCAAGGTATTTTATATAACTCTTCAAAAGAATTGAATTCTTGTTATGAATTTTGACATTTATTTAAAAAATCTAATTTCGGAATAAAACTACATTAAAATTCCTTAAAATAATTGATTTTATAAAAAAAAGTTTGTTGTTTATGAACACATAATTGAATCATTGTAAGGAATTTAATTATTTTATTGAATAATTGAATGTTTCTCAAAATTAAATTCTTTCGTCAAGTTTTTATAACATTTTTTTACAATAATTGCATTTTTATGAAAATGCAATAAAAATTTTATTAAAATTTTGGACAATAATTTAATTCTAGACAAAAATTTCGCTATCGATTTATAAAAGAAATTTAATTCTTAATGAGAATTTAAAAAAAAATTTTTAAATAAGTTAGTTTCAGCAGAGTATTTTATAAATCTTTAAAAGAATTGAATTCATTTTATAAATTTTGATATTTGTCAAAATAATTGAATTATGGAAAAGAATTTTATTAAAATTCCTTGAAATAATTGCTTTTGCAGGAAAAATTTTGTTGTTTATCAAGATAATTGAATTTTTTGCAGAATTACTTGAAAATTTTTTTAAATAATTGATTTTCTGCAACTAATTAAAAGTTATTTATAAAATTAATTTAATGTTCCCATAGAATTGTATCAAAAAATGGTTTTCAATAATTTAATTTTTTTGATAAATTTTATGATAATAGTAAAAATTGAAAATCGTTGAATTGTGATTTTTGAAAATAAATGAATTTTCAGTGAAAAATGTTGCTATTTATTTAAAGATAATTGAATTCTTGATCAGATATTCGTAATAATTTTTTAAATTAATTGATTTTCTTTACTGAATTTTATTGTTTTTGAATATAATTTAATTCTTGTGATTAATATTGTTATTTATGAAAATAATTTAATTTTACATAAAATGTTATTAAATTTTCTAAGAATAATTGAATTTCTTTAAATAATTTTGTTATATATTATTATATAATTGCGTTAGAAGTTAAGAAATAATTAAAGAATATTAAAAAACTTATTTTTGTCAGAAAAGAAAAAATTTTTAAAGGTTTTGTATTAGAATTCTTGGGAGTTAAATAGTTTATGCGTGAGACAAACAGAAAAAACACCAGAGATGCAGAATTTTCTTAAAAATTAAATTTTTTTCTAGGACTTTTAATAAAAATCACTAACCTTTCCCTGAATAAGAATTATTTTCATTTTAATACTACGTAATTAATATCTATAAGAAAATAATTGTATTTTATAACAATATATAAGGTCATTTAATTTCTGCAAAGTATTTTATTACTTTTTAAAAGAATTGAATTTTTTTGATGAGTTTTGATATTTATCAAAATAATTGAATTTTTGCAACGAATTTTATTATTTTATCGAATAGTTGAATGTTTGTTAAAATTGAATTCTTTCGTCAAGTTTTAATATAATTTTCAAAAATAATTGCATTTTTTGAGAAATTTATTTAAAATTGTATTTAAAATGTTTGATATAATTCTGCGATGAAAATAATTGAATTTCTTGATTTCCCTAACCTGTTGCTACCCAGAGAAAAATCTCTGACAATTAAAAACTTTGAATGGTTTGATAAAAACATCGTTTCGAGTGTTTATATATATAATAGTACAATAGTACTATTATAATGATTGGAAGAGGTCAAGAAATAAAAAGGTGGGTGGGTATATCTCTGCATGCCGAAAAAGCGTGACCGACTTCACCGGCATACGATTTCGTTCGATTCGATACGTATGTTTCAAGAGTGGTCTAATTAATCGCGTGCATGTTCCATACGTACTGTTAAACGTAGAGTACGTCGTATCCTGGCGCACGGACGAGTAGAGAGAACGACAGACCACCCACGACAGGACCCCATCTACTCAGTAACTCAGTCGAATTAGCGACTTATCGTGCCCTACCTCTCTTCTCCATGAAGATCAATTGATCATTAGAAGCAAATTATTCCACTGAAATAAACCTTCGTTTATCAGAAATTTTTTAAATTCATTATTTCAAAACTCAGAATCATTACTAATCATTCTTATTTATAACTTACTTATTATTGTAATTTATATAATTATATTAATTGTTTTATAAACTTCAACGAAACAGTTTTATATCACCACAGTGATTCATGAATTCGAATCGCTTTACATCGTTTGTGAGAGAACATTCGTGCCATCTAAGCGGGAATTCAATGAACTATTGGCGCGAAATTCAAAAAAAGAAAAACTTCAATTAATAATATATAAATAATTTAGTATTAATAATATGTCATTTTTTGTAGATATTAATCTACAAAAAATGATTGTAAATTGTAACTAATATATTTATCTGCAATTTTTTTCTTCCTTTTAAACATTAAGCGTAGCTTTCATTTCTTTTGTGACAATTAAATTTCATGCCGTCTAGGCGTCAATTAAAAAACGTTTGGCGCAAAATTTAAATATATTAATATTTAAATTTTGCGCCAAACGTTTTTTAAAAAATTATGTTCCGATCAAAATTTCAATTAAATATTATTTGGTCCAAAAAATTACATTTGGTACGGTTTATATATGCATTTTTCAAATCAAGAGGATTCTATTTGATTGAAATAAATTAAATTTGGTTAAAAAAATTCTATTTGGTTTAAGTTAATATTTATGCATTCAGTTCTGAAAAATATAATTTCGTTCAAACTGAATTCTATTTGGATCAAAATAATTCTATTTAGTACAGATAAATATTACTTTGATTAAATAGAAGTCTATTTCTTTAGAATAAATATTATTTTATTCAAAAAATGTATTTGTTTAAAATAAATATTATTTCATTCAAAAAATTGTATTCGTTTCAAATAAATATCATTTCATTCAAAAAATTGTATTCGTTTTAAATAAATTTTATTTAGTTTAAAACATTTATTTTCTTCAAGAGGAATTATATTCCGTTAAAATAAGTATTATTTGCTTCAAAAAGAATTCTATTTGCGAGAGAACTTCCACGACATCTAGGTGGCAATTTAATGAACCTTTGGCGCGGAATTCAAAACAAGAAAAATTTAATTAATATATTAATAATAATTACGAATATTTGTAAAATAATTACTTTATTTCTTTTAAAAATGCGTAAATATCTACCTAATAATTACTAAAAGTAATGTAGAAATTATATTGAATTTTTTGGGTAATATTATCATTTTTATTATTAAATAGTTAATAATAGTATTTATATTATTGTTAAATTAAATATTTAATAATATTTACTATTTAATAGTTAACTTTTTACTATAAATTTTCAGAACTTTAATTTTTTTGACTCTGTTCAAAAAAAAGTTGTTTAAAGTCTAAAATTTGAAAAACTTCTAAAGATTAGTCCTCGTCACTGACTTAAAGATTATTATTTTATTTTCGTTTTTTTAAGAATTTTTTGAAACACCCATTACTGAAAACATATACCTGAATCGGAGACCCGAAATCTCTCTAAGTGACCCCGAGGTGGTCTAACTAAGTAAAGGTCGACAGCTAAGGAATGTTTGGGTCTATATATAGGTATATGGGATTATACAGCGCTAATGAACCTTCGAGGTTACCTCTCCGGTTACCTCTCACATGTAAATATCTCTCTTAGTAAAACTCGAAAGTTAGGCGTAAGCAATTGAGTCAACTATTTCAGACTTTATAGAAAAAAATGGGCAAAAAAAATGCCTAGTGTCCCATTACAAAGGATAAAATATACCTCAACTAAAAAAATCACCTCGAGAAAAAAAATTATCTCAAATGCAAAATAAATCTTGGGTCATATTCAGTGTGTTGAAAATTTGTTGACGAATCTGCAACATTTCCCTGAAGATTTTTAATTTAATAATATTACTTGGATATATTAGAAAAATAAATTTTTTATTTTTAATGTTTAATTTTCGTTTTTCTTTTAATATCTGGAGGTTGATTTTGTAATCTGATTTTTACTTTCGATTTGAATGTAACTTTGACATTAACTTTTTGATTTTGATTTTAGCTTTTGCTTAGACTTTTAGTTTGGACTTTGACTTTCGATATGATTTTGACTTTGGCATTAATTTTTTTACTTTCAGTTTAGTTTTAATTTTGACTTTGACGTTATCTTTAAATTTTACTTTAACTTTGACATTAAATTTATGAATTTAACTTTAGCTTTGACTTTCATTTTCACTTTGACTTTCGATTTAATTTTGACATCAATTTTTTGATTTTCACTTTAGCTTTTATTTTGATTTTGACTTTCCATTCGATTATGACATTAATTTTTTGACTTTTACACTACCTTTCTGAATTTAACTTCAGCTTTGACTTTGATTTTGACTTTTTGAATCTAACTTTAGCTTTAAATTTTACTTTTTATTTGACTTTGGTATTAACTTTTGACTTTAACTTTAGCTTTGACTTTCGATATGTTTTTAACATTGACATTATATTATTGACTTTAACTTTCACTTTGATTTTGACTTTAGCTTTCACTTTTACTCTGACTGTGATTTTGACTTTCAATTTGATTTTGACATTAACTTTTTTGGCTTTAACTTTAGCTTTAACTTTCACTTCGACTTTTATTTTGACTTTCGATATAATTTTGACTTTGTTATTAACTTTCTATTTACTTTAAATTTAGCCTTAACTTTCAATATGATTTTCATTTTGACGTTATCTTTTTGACTTTGACATTATCTTTTTGACTTTAAGTTTGACTTCAAAGTTTCAAACATTAATTTGACATTAGCTTTTCGAATTTAACATTAACTTTAACTTTCCTTTGACTTAATATTTTAGAGTAAAAATTAAAGTGAAAGTGAAAATCAGAGTCTAAATAAAAGTCAAAATCAAAGTCAAAGTGAAATACTAAAAAAATATATTCCTGTCATAAATTTTGGAAGATAAATGATAAAATTTTTAAAAATTAAGCTTCATCCAACGAAGTTGAGTATTTGATTCAAGCATAAGAATTTTTTTCTTTTCATCTGCGAGTGCAGTTGGAGAAGGAACGCGAATTCGATACGAATAAAGGAGGACATCCGTTGCTGGGTATATATTTGTGTTAGCGTTATATGGTCATGCTACTCTTCCGATGCAAATGAGACTTGAGCCCACAGGTATCTACAAGGAATGAAAGCTCGCTGCAATTAAATTCTCATTGCAAGTCAGACACGTGGTACACGCGTCAGCTCGACGGTCACGGTGATGCCGACCTCGAGATCATTGATATCGCGCATTACGCGGCAAATTGCGGTCTATCCGCGGTCTTCATTCACTTGTTTCTACACGTAACGAATCATTTCCGTGACGAATTGCAATTCCCTCTCTCCAACTTTTCATTTATACGTGAAATTAAAAGTCTTAATTCAAATTACAATTTGGGACAATATTAACTTGAGATGTGAATCCATTATTATTCTCCTGGGGAAAATTCACATTACGATGGTCATCAATTTTTGCGATTCAATATAAAGTCATCATTTCTTGAATTAATGAATGTAAACTTTATTATTGACTCATGAGAGAAATAAATGTCATGAAGATATAGACTTCAGGTAATATTATCCAGCTCACTTCTTATGAATTACTAATTACTATTCTTTTATAGAACCAAATAAATTCCTTTTTGAATAAATACTTTTTCGAACCAAATTCAACTTATTTGAACTAAATAGAATTTTTTAAACCAAACAAAATTAATTTAAAACAAAAAGAATTCATTTTTAACCAAATTCAATTTATTTCAACCAAATTCAATTTAATTCAACCAAATAGAATCATTTGTAATAAAGAAAATGTTTATTTGAACCAAAACCATTTTTTGCACAAAATAATATTTTTGAAACCAAATAGAACACTTTTGGAAGAAAATAATACTTATTTGAACCAAATAGAATTCCTTCTGAATCTAATACAATTTTTTTAATAAAATAATATTTATTCTTACCCAATAGAATTTTTTTTAAACCAAATACAATTTTTTAAAAAGAAATAACATTTTCTTGAAACAAACAGAATTCTTAAATAACCAAATAAAATTCTTTTTCATCCAAATAATAGCGTTATTTTAACTAATAGTATTATTTTGAAGAGTAAACAAATAAAAATTCTTTCTAAACAAAATACAATCTATAAAACAAATAATATTTATTTGAACCAAGTATAATTTTTTTTTAATTAAAAAAATATTAATTCGAACTAAATAGTATTCCTTTTGAACAAAATTTCAATTTACTTCAACCAAATAGAAACTTTTTAATTTAAAAAATATTTATTTGAACTAAGTAACATTTATTTGAACCAAAAACGATTCTTTTAAAAAGAAATCAAACTTATTTGAACCGAATAGAATTCTTTCTGAACCAACACAATTTTTTAATTAAATAATATTTATTCTAACTAAACAGAATTCTTTTCGAACCAAGTACAATTTTTTGAACCAAATTCAATTCTTTTTAATGAAATAATATTTATTGTAACAAAATAAATTAGAAAAAATACTTATTTAAACCAAATGAACTTTTTGAAAAAATAATATATATTGGAACCAAATAGAACAAATTTCGAAGAAAATAATAATTATTTGAAAGGAATAGAATTCTTTCTGAAGCAAATACAATTTCTTTTAATGTTATAATATTTATTCTAACTGAATATAATTCTCTATGATCCAATTTCAATTCATTATACAAAATTGAATTCCATCTAATCTGAATAATATTGATTTCAGCCAAATAGAATTTTGTTTAAACCAAATAATTCTTATTTGAATTGAATAAAATTTTTTCTGAACCAAATCAAATTTGTTGAATCAAATAATATATTTTTGTAATAAATACCATTTTTTTAATGAAGAAGTATTAACTGGAAGGAAATAGGATCCTTTTTGATCCAAGTGCAATTTATTTCAACCAAATAGAATCTTTTTTATAAAGAAAAATATGTATTTGAATCACGTACAATTTTTTATACCAAATATTATTTATTTGAACCTTAATCCAAATGATACTTTTTTAAGAAAGAGAATTCTTTCTGATTCTTGAACCATTTTTTGAACCAATCAATATTTATTTCAACTAAATTGAATTCTTTTTGAAACAAATAATACTTATTTGAACTGAATAAAATTCTTTCTTAATAAAATAAAATTTTTATTAATGAAATGTTTATTCTAAGTAAATGGTAATCCGTAGGAACCAAATAGAATTATTTTGAACCAAATAGAATTATTTTGAACCAAATAGAATTGTTTCTGAAACAAAAACAATTTTAATGAAATATTTAACGAAATAATATTTATTTGAACAAAATACAATTGTTTTGAATTAAATATTATTTATTTGAATGAAATAAATTGCCTTTGAAATGAAAGAAAAATATTTTTGCTAACAAATAATATTTAATTGACCCAAATAAAATTGTTATGAAACAAATAAATAATTGAATTGAATTTTATTGGTTCTGAATGAAATAAATCATTTTTTCTGGGTGTGGACTAACCTTTATCTCAACATGAGAGAATTATTGTTATAAGCTGCAAAATAAGTCGACAAGTTTTGCTTTAATCACATTTTCTGCGCCGAGCTACTGCGTCTGTCTTTACAAACCACTTACTACTTATTACCCGTTATGTATCCAACATACAAAAAGACTATTGACTACGAAAACCGCTTGTCAGTTTTACAACACTTTATACGTCATTATTCACTTAAGCTGATTTTCAAATTAACTATCACGATTATACCGTAAATGCAGGTGGAATTCTATTTTTTCCAAAATCACTCACATGATCAAATTTCAATTTCTCTTTACTTATTTCGTACTTGGAGAGAAACGAAAAAAAATGAAATTTTTAATTGTTTTGATAGAAGGGTGAAAACTTTAATTATTTTTCTCACTGTTGATATTAAGGCCATGTTCAATGGTCACGTGTTTCATTAGTGAAGCAGACAGAACACGTGACTACTGAATAACATGACCTTAATCCAAAGAGGACTTTTTGTTTCTTATTTTCATATTTAACTTTGTCACTTACTTGGCGATATTTATTTATTAAACAAGAAACACTTTTAGAAAACAATAACAGATTCCGAGGTGTATTGTAAAGGAATTAAATAATATTTTTCTTTTTTCGATTGGAACAAACGAAAGGTGTTTGTTGTGAGTCGAGTCATGAAAGTTTAACCTCACGCGTTTACGTTAACATATATACATGCATAGGCGATCAAATTCGAAATAGTACGTGACCGGGTTAAACGTAAAAGGTTACCGTTTCCATAAATCGATAAGATACGTTTTGAAGCGTTACACCTTATGAAACATTCAGATTTCCACATGATTGAATTGTGAAAGGGTGGGAATTGCTACAGGTACCTTTTCCTATTCTCTTTTAACCACAAGAGATTCGTGGCCGAGATTAAAATACGCTGGAATTGTCGACCGGCAATCAAAAACAAGCGTATCCATCTCTCGACGAGAGTGCATCGACACAGCAAAATTTTACATCCATTACATTTATAACTATACGTACATCAACAATACATCTTCATTGAAGATTTACATATTAACATAATTTAAAACTTATCCGAAATATTTCATTTTGCTTTCAAATTTTAACGTATAAACTATTACTAAAATATTATTAAGTTATTATCACAGTTTTTCTGCGGATACCAATTTAAGATAAAAAGCAAATCAAAACGTTGGTTCGCAATACTTTTGATTCGTTTTTTGATTCAATTTTGATATCTGCAGAAAAACTGTGAAAAGATTCCATTATTTGTAAAAGGAAAATTATTTAAAAAATTATTTAAAAAATTATTATATAAATAAAATCCATTCTGGAATAAATACCTCTTAGTTCGCAAGAAATTGACTGTCTTGGTTTTAAAAAGTTAGTTCTTGAATATCATTCGCTTACCTAAAACAGAAAAAGAAACAGATTATAAATTTTTCGAAGAAGTTTCCAAATAGAGTAAAACAATTAATACGAAAACAATAAATTATGTCTGTACATAATTAAGGAAAAAAGAAATATTTTAATATAATTTAGATAAGAGAAAGAATAATTTGAAAATTAACTGATTTATACTCCTAATAATCTGTAAAAGTTGCTTAAATTTTAAGTTTTTTTTAATACTTTATAATAGGAATTATTGTGATTGTTTAACAAAAGTGACGAATCCCACCGCTGCTACCAAATCAGCTGTTACATCCCGAGCGGAAGATACTTTTATCCATTAATGAGAATTATTATCATTAATCATAATTTACAGCATTTCTTAACCCATTTAGTCCCAAATGTCCGTATTTCTTTGTACAAGTTTGAGCTTTCCGTTCTACGAGTTACGAATTTGGAAAAAATCGGGACATAGGTTTTCTTTTAGATTGGAATGTCCTCTTTTAGAATCTGAAAGAAAATTTCAATTTCAATTTAATCATAAAAAGTTGTAATTGTTTAAACAAAAAAAAAGCAGTTTTTTAAAGTGTTTTTTGTCATTAAAATTAGATTATTTACTCTAATTCGGTTGCGAAAAATCCGGGACAAGAAAATATCGCGTCCAAAATGTTGGGACTATCAAATAGGCATAATGCCGAAATTTTTTTTTTTCTAATTTCAAAATGGCGCCTCAAAAATGGCCGCCAAAATATTGAAATTTGGAAAAATAATGTTAAAAAATATTAACATTATTTTTTTTAAACTTTTATGCTTTATTTAAATAAAAAAATGTTGTTTCAACAAAAAATATTGTTATCTGATATTATTTAACAATAATTTAAACATTTTTTATAAACAATTTAAAATCTGTGGGCCAAAATGGTAAACAAATTTTAATTTTTATCAATTCTCATTTCTTTTTGCAGTAAAAATAAATAATAAAAGTTAATAACTTAATTTAAACTTTTTTACAATGTTTAAAAATGTTATAAACAATTTTTATAAACAATTTGCAAAAAATGAAATAGAATCCTAGAAAAAAATTATTTTTTAATTATATTACCTTCTCTTGTAATTAAAATGTTGCTAAAAGTTTAAACTTTCATTTAACATTATTTAAGAATATTTAAAAATGTTATAAACCATTTTTATAAACAATTGTTATAAATAATTAGTTAAATATGAATTACCATAATAGAAAAAACGCATTTTTTTATTATATATTGCACTCTTCTTATCCAAATCTTTGTTAAAGAGATAAACTTTCATTTAATATTATTTAAAAATATTTAAAAATGTTATAAACAATTTTTATAAACAATTTGAAATTCGTGGGCCAAAGTGGTATAAAAATCTTTTATTTTTATCAATGCTAATTTCTTTTTGCAGTAAAAATGAATAATAAAAGTTAATCACTTCATTCAAAATTTTTTACATGGTTTAAGAATATTATAAACAATTTTTATAAACAATTTGCAAAACATGAAATAGAATCCTATAAGAAAATTATTTTTTGATTATATTACGTTCTCTTGCAATCAAAGTGTTGCTAATGGTTCAAACTTTCATTTAACGTTATTTAACAATATTTAAAAATTTTATAAACAATTTTCATAGAAAAACAGTTCAGGGATGGAAGAATAAATGTTTTTTCACTTTTTGCTTGGTTTTTCATCAGAATAGATATTTGAAATAAAAATCTTCGTCTGAAATTATTTACAATTTTTATACATTTTTATAAACAATTTTGATAAAAAAAGGATTTTCTGAAATTATTTTAAAAATTTTCTCAATATTATAAACAATTTTACTAAAAAAAAGTTAGTTATATAGGAAATAAATTTTTTTTAACCACTAAATTATTTTGACTTTAAAATGAAATCTGATGTGACAACCGTTTATTCAAAATTTATAAACAATTTTTAAAAAGGTTATAAAAAAAATTGTCTAACAAAACGTCCCTTAGCCGCAGAAAATATATGCGTTGCCCGACTCTCACCACTTGGAGGTATACGTTATTGGAGAATCTTTATTTTTTTTATTTTTTTTTATTTTTTTATTTTTTTAAATTTTTTTTTGTTTTTTTTAAGAAAAATTTTTCTTTTTTCTTTTTATTTTTTTCTGATTAAATATTTTTTCTATTTTACTTCTTTGAGAACAATTTTTTAACTTGAATTTTATAACTTCTATTTGGGGCATTAGTGTTCGCTATTTAGAATGAATATTTTTTATCAGTTTTCATTTTAAAGTCAAAATAATTTAGTGGTTAAAAAAAATTTATTTCCTATATAACTAACTTTTTTTTAGTAAAATTGTTTATAATATTGAGAAAATTTTTAAAATAATTTCAGAAAATCCTTTTTTTATCAAAATTGTTTATAAAAATGTATAAAAATTGTAAATAATTTCAGACGAAGATTTTTATTTCAAATATCTATTCTGATGAAAAACCAAGCAAAAAGTGAAAAAACATTTATTCTTCCATCCCTGAACAGTTTTTCTATGAAAATTGTTTATAAAATTTTTAAATATTGTTAAATAACGTTAAATGAAAGTTTGAACCATTAGCAACACTTTGATTGCAAGAGAACGTAATATAATCAAAAAATAATTTTCTTATAGGATTCTATTTCATGTTTTGCAAATTGTTTATAAAAATTGTTTATAATATTCTTAAACCATGTAAAAAATTTTGAATGAAGTGATTAACTTTTATTATTCATTTTTACTGCAAAAAGAAATTAGCATTGATAAAAATAAAAGATTTTTATACCACTTTGGCCCACGAATTTCAAATTGTTTATAAAAATTGTTTATAACATTTTTAAATATTTTTAAATAATATTAAATGAAAGTTTATCTCTTTAACAAAGATTTGGATAAGAAGAGTGCAATATATAATAAAAAAATGCGTTTTTTCTATTATGGTAATTCATATTTAACTAATTATTTATAAGAATTGTTTATAACATTCATATACATTGTTTATAAATTTTTTATAAGCATTAGATACTTTAGTTTCCTGTTTAATGACAAAAGAAAGCTAGTGGGATAGAAAAGAAGTTATTTTCCACTCTGAAAATATTTTTTTATAACAATTGTTTATAAAAATGGTTTATAACATTTTTAAATATTCTTAAATAATGTTAAATGAAAGTTTAAACTTTTAGCAACATTTTAATTACAAGAGAAGGTAATATAATTAAAAAATAATTTTTTTCTAGGATTCTATTTCATTTTTTGCAAATTGTTTATAAAAATTGTTTATAACATTTTTAAACATTGTAAAAAAGTTTAAATTAAGTTATTAACTTTTATTATTTATTTTTACTGCAAAAAGAAATGAGAATTGATAAAAATTAAAATTTGTTTACCATTTTGGCCCACAGATTTTAAATTGTTTATAAAAAATGTTTAAATTATTGTTAAATAATATCAGATAACAATATTTTTTGTTGAAACAACATTTTTTTATTTAAATAAAGCATAAAAGTTTAAAAAAAATAATGTTAATATTTTTTAACATTATTTTTCCAAATTTCAATATTTTGGCGGCCATTTTTGAGGCGCCATTTTGAAATTAGAAAAAAAAAAATTTCGGCATTATGCCTATTTGATAGTCCCAACATTTTGGACGCGATATTTTCTTGTCCCGGATTTTTCGCAACCGAATTAGAGTAAATAATCTAATTTTAATGACAAAAAACACTTTAAAAAACTGCTTTTTTTTTGTTTAAACAATTACAACTTTTTATGATTAAATTGAAATTGAAATTTTCTTTCAGATTCTAAAAGAGGACATTCCAATCTAAAAGAAAACCTATGTCCCGATTTTTTCCAAATTCGTAACTCGTAGAACGGAAAGCTCAAACTTGTACAAAGAAATACGGACATTTGGGACTAAATGGGTTAATCAAATTCAAAGTTTTAAACCAAATAATATTAATGCGAACTAAGTAGTATTAATTTTAAACCAAGTAATACTTATTTTAACCAAATAGAATTCTTTCTGAACAAAAAACAATTTTTTTAAACCTCATAAAATATATTTCAACTACATAGAATAATTTTTAAGGAAAAAATATTAATTCAAATCAAAAAAAATTTTTATGGTACCAACAAATTCCTCTCGATTTAAATTTAATTTATTTCAACAAAATAGAATTTTATTCAATGCAAATAGAATTTTTTTGAACCAAATAAAATTCTTTTTCGAATCAAATTCGATTTATTTAAACAAAATAGAATTCTAATCAATTCAAACTAAATACAAATTTATTGAATGAATAAAATATGAATGTAAAGAAAATAGAATTCATTTTGAACCAAATACAATTTATATAAACAAAATAGAATTTTTTTAAACCCCAGTAATTTTTATTTTAAAAAAAATATCATTGTTTTTGACAAGAAAAAGACTAATTCGATTTAAATTGAATTATTTTGAACCAAATAGAATTTCTTTTGAACAAAAAACTACTAATTTGAATGAATTATGAAATAGAATTATATTTTAAACCAATTAATTCTTTTTAAACCAAAAAGATTAATTTGAACTTATTTCAAACCGAATAGAATTCGTTTTCAACCAATTAAGGATTATTTGAACCAAGCAAAATTTTTTCTAATCTAAAGAAAATACAATTTTTTTTACCAAAGAATATTTATAAAAAATAAATATTCTAAATTTATTTTTAATATAGAATTCTTTCTGAACCAATTAATATTTATTTCAATTAAATAAAAGAAATTTGAATCAAATAGAATTCTATTTCTATTTAAACCAAATTTAATGTAT
The DNA here is from genome assembly GCA_032872475.1 of Leptopilina myrica (nomen nudum). Lineage (NCBI taxonomy): Eukaryota > Metazoa > Arthropoda > Insecta > Hymenoptera > Figitidae > Leptopilina > Leptopilina myrica (nomen nudum). Next base: position 8,763,988 of record CM065460.1, read on the forward strand.
TTCAACTAAATAAAAAACTTCTTAATTTATTTCATATATTACCTACTTATTTAAACCAAAATGGAATTCTTTTCGAAGCAAAAAATAATACTCATTTAAATTGAAAAGAATTCCCCTTTGAACATACCACACCATTTTGAACCAAATTATAATTATTTAAACCAAATACAATTATTGTTTTAATGAAACAATATTTATTTTAGCCAAATAAAATTTTCGTTGAATGAAATAATATTTACTTAAAACAAATACAATTTTTTTTAATGAATTAATATTGAAGTGAACCTAATAGAATTATTTTGAACCAAATACTTATTTTTGAACCAGATAATGTTTATTGGAACTAAATAAAATGGTTTTGAATGAAAAAATATTTATTGAAACAAAATATATATCTTTTTCATTAAAATTAATATTCTTTTAAGCCAAATAATACTTCTTTGAGCAGAACACAATTCTAATTTTACCTAATACAATTTTTTGAACTAAATAGTATTCTTTGAGAATCAAATTTAATTTATTTCAACAAATTTTTAAAAAACAAATCTTTAATCTAAAGATTATTTTATTTATTTGAAACAAATTGAATATTATTAAAGCAATTAATTTTTATTTAAACCCACAACATATTTTTGGACAAAATGAAACTTTTTGTAAACAGATAGTATTTTTGGAACTAAATAAATTTTTTTTGAATTAAACAATATTTATTTAAACCAAATACAAATTTTATTTTCGCGTCAATAGCTCATTAAATCGCCTTCTAAACGGTATTAAAGTGATCTCACAAGCAAATCGAGTACGTTCCGTTCATGTACTCGATTCGCCTCATTTCGTTTGTGAGAGAACTTTCATGCCATCTAGGCGGTATTTTAAGGAACTAATGGCGCGAAATTTAAAAAAAACTTATTCTATTACTAAAAACACTAAAAAATTTGTTTTAAACGCCGAACGACGGCGCCAACTTCAGGGACCCAATTCAACTAAAACTTTAGTCTTTAGGACATTCAATGATCGTAAATTTTTGAAACAGGGATACTGACTGAAAAAATAAGCACACATTTTTTTATTCCAAAGTCGAAAAAAATTGTCTCGAAAATGCATAATTTTTATGAACTGAAAGTTATAAAAATTGAAGGAGAAATTCGTTTCCCAATAGACACGCGAATAAAAAATTCAAGGATTAAGAGTATGTCTAGAAAGGTATGAGAGGGACAGGAAGGAATGAATACAGTGACATGAATGACGACGAAGCGTACGTTGGTCACGTGGGCAGGACACAATGCTGGGTGCGGCCTAACCTGTGACACCAAAGGGTCTCGACCTTTATCCACACACAAATACGTATGTAGATTTATTTTACAAAACACAGACAAACACATTCACGAGCGCTCAGTGTATCACAGTCAAGTCTCTCGATATAAGCCCAACCCACGTCTGCCGCCAACACACGTTAATCCTCTACTCGTGGAATTTCAAAGCTCAAGAAATACAACCCAGAGGTCAGGTTAGCACCTCGTACGTGATCTAAGAACAAACACGATATTCTGAACTTGAAACCGTATTCCTTCAACTCTTACAATACTTGAGGAGGCAATCTTTTCGGCGCGAAAATAAAAAAATACTTCAAGTATATAGATAAATAAAAATTTAATAATTAGCAAAGATAGGAGAAAATAGATGAAAAAAAAAAGAATAGTCAGATTTGATATTCTAGTTCTTTTGTATGCAATCTTCAGTGCGTTAGGCAACAGTTAGTGCATACAAACGAATTTCCATGTGAAGACATACATGTGCCCTTGAATGCTCAGACGTTTACGACAATCCTCACGTACACCCCACCTACTTATCTCCCACATAGAGTATAAAAATGCTTTTACCCTTTCACACAATCTAAACTTATAATTCTGTCCGTCTTATTCTCTCTATCCAAAAAGGAACGTCGGCAAAAATGCATAATCGAAACTCGAGTTTTTTTTATAAAAAAATAATAATAATAATAAATAAATAATAACAAAATTTTTTTCGAACCAAATAAGATTTATTTGAACTAAATACACTTTTTTTGAAGTAAAAAATATTTATTAAAACCAAATACAACTTTTTGAACCAAATAATATTTATTTATACCAAAAAGAATTCTTTTTGAAACAAAATTTACTTATTTGTACCAAATAGAATTCCTTTTAAATCAAATAGTACTTATTTTGAATCGAAAAAAATTCTTTTTGAACCAAAAACCATTTTTTTAAATGAAATAATATTTTCTCTAACTAAATAGAATTCGTTGTCAAATAAATCCAATTTATTTGGATCAAATATCTAATCTAAATAATATTTATTTGAATAAAATAAAGGTCTTTCTGAACCAAAAAATATTTTCGTGATCTGAATTATATTTTTTAAATTAAAAAACATAATCTCAATCCAAATAGGATTATTTTCAATACAAAAAATACTCATTTGAACCAAATTCATTTTTTGAACAAGATAATATTTATTGAAACTAAATAGAATACTTTTAGAAGAATATAATAATTATTTGAATGGAATAGAATTCTTTCTGAAACAAATACCTTTTTTTGGTATTATTTCTTCTAGATACCAACAATAATTAAATTTTTGCGAACAATATTTTGTTAAAAAGTTTCAATAATAATTAAATTTCTTCGAAAACTTTTGTTATTTATAAAAATAATTGAATTCTTGTCAGGAATGTTATTAAATTTTTTTTAATAATTGAATCTTTACGAAGAATTTTATTATTTAGAAAAATATTTAAATTCTTTTAAACAATTTTATTAGAGTTTTTTGTTAACGTAATAAAATCTTTTTTATGAATTTTTAAAGTAATGCATAGTTTTATTAATAATCTTAATATAATATTTTGAATGGAATTAAATTGTTAAAAATGTTAATGAAAAATTTTTAAATTTTAATTAAAAAATTAAAATTAATGAAAATAAAGTTTTTTTTTTTAAATTCAATATTTTCAGTAATTTTAATTTACTTTTTCCGAAAATTCTAATACATACAAAGAATCATAATTCTTCAGAATTACTCATTTAAAACATTTTTGGAAAAAATTTTGTTTAAAATATTTAATTAAAATTCATCAAAACATTAAATACTTTTTTAAAAATATATTCAAAAAATTTATTGTATTCGAAAAATTAAATATTTTTAAAATATAATTCTTAGAATTATTTTATCCTAATTTTGTATCATATCATAAATATTATACATAATATAATTATGTGTAAAGTGAATAAAACTTCATAAAAATTTACTTTTTTATAAGTTATTAATTTTTTTAAGAATTTTATTATTTATGAAAATAATTGAATTCTTACGAAGAATTATTTTATAATTTAAGAAAATAATTGAATTTTTGTGAAGAATTGGATTTAATTTTTTGTTGAAATTAATTGCATTTTTATAAAAAAAAATTTTATTTGTGAAACTATAATTGAATTATTGTAAAGAATTCTTTAAAACTTTTTTTGAAAATAATTCAATTCTCGTGAAAAATTTTATTATTTTGTTGGAAATAATTGCATTCTTGCGAAGAATTTTAATAAAATTTGTTGGAATTGATTGATTTTTTTCGAAAAATATTATGAACATTTTATTTTAAAAAATAATTGAATTTCTGCGAAAAAATGTTACAATTTATGAAAATAATTGAAATTTTGGGTAGAATTTTATTAAACTTTTTTAAAAATAATTAATTCTTTTGGGAAATTTTATTATAATCGTAAATATTGAAATTAATTGAAATTCGAAAAATCGAATTGTTTCTTAGAGTTTTATTAAAATATTTTCAATTGTTTCTAAGAATTTTTAATAAAGTTTTTTAAATAATTATTTTTTCTTTCAACTATTAACGAATTTTAAGTTTAGCAAATTCTTAAATAAAAACTAGCTTTTAGTGTCACAAACGTAAAAAGTATTAAAATATTAGTAAATCGTAAAAAAGTAGTAAATAGTAGTTTTTAGTAGATGAATGCGAAGCCTAGGTTATGTTTGTATTATTTTTACATTTATTGAAAGCTTCTACTTATTTGTGTAAAACTAAAATTTGTTTGGATTACTTATTTTGGATGTAATGAATACTTAAATCATTGTTTTACAGTAAAAACACAATTATCCCTTTGTGTATTTTCATTTCTAAAATTTCAAACATAACCTCAAATTTTTTCTTTCTTAGATACCTTCTTAGCTCGTTACAATCAGTCACAATATTACACTTAGATATTATTTCCCAACTACTTTCAACTAAAATTCTGATTAAAAATCATTTTTATCAACTTGAAATTCGCCAATTACGTGAATATATAAATTGTCGAACCTAAAAACGAATTTTAACCGTTGAGGCAAATCTGAAACGAAATTTATTTCTGAATTAAGGACCGCAGAGGGGTTTTAAGATTTCAAGAATTTATTTATTATTTATGAATAATTCTGATGTCACGAGACCGGATGTCGAACAAGAATGTAGCGATTAACTAGGGATTTCATCCGTTTCGACGCACGTTCACGTCATACTTGGATGATGACAACACGAAGAGCACAGCAACACTTGTCACGCTTTCGCGCCTTTCGAAAGTTAATTCCGAATCTCCACCAAAGAAATGTCGTAAAATTTAATAATTGATTAGCAGATAATATTAAGGAAGAATCAAATTTGGTAATCTAGATATCATCCGTATTTGTGCTACTATAAAAAATTTAGACTCAGTAATTTTTATTATTATTTTATTTTTATCTTGTTCAAAACATTTCAAGTTCGAATAGTTTTGAAAATCGATTTAGATTATTAGTTTAGATGGAATGAATTTTGAATCGACTGAAAGTCTGATTTCTATCAGATTTGATAAAAATTCAACCTAGTAACAAAAAACTTGATATTGGTAAATATTTGAATGCGCAGGGGACACATACTAACGGTGAATATCCGTTTTTCTCCGGTTAGAAGATTCTATTGTATTTGTCATTGGTGCCAAAGGGGAGGCCAAAGGTGATGTGTCATAAGGTGAGGATTTCAACATTGTGCTCAATGATCCCAAGACAACAACGAAGCAACATACAAATGATGGAATTATTTTCTCTCGCAGGTCAACGACAAACATTCGCCATGGTTCGAAGATCATTGCCCATAAAGTGACTCTAACATAAAGAAAAGTCAATGATGCAGAGACACACAAGTCTCATTAGAAATTAACAAAAATTAAATAATTAAACTGAAATTCAAATAATTCAAACTAAACTTCAAGTAATTCAACTAAAATAAAAATTCTCCAATAACTATACTTTGAAGAATGCAAAAAAAATGTTGATATCTGCTTTTATCGTATTACTGGGATCAGATAAGATAAGTACCGCAATCAATTATTTCCTTTTTATTGAAATTCTATCAATACTGTGATCGATTTAATGAATACAATTATATATGAATATTTGTGACGCGCTTCTAGAAAAGAAGAGGCAAATAATTTGAATGTTGTCATTGTAATTTTTGGTCTGAAAATACACAATGTAATCGAGTTTTCACTAGTTTAGTCTTTATTAGGTACAAACTAGTTGATAAAAATGGATTTTATAGTTTTAAATAAACAAAAAATCCTAAATCCTAACCCTAAAAAAACACAAATATTAACCTTTTAGGTTCTTAGGTTCCTTTTTTCGGAGTGTGTCATTTAATTTCACTGTTACTTTAAAAGTATTAAATTGCAACAAATTGGTACCAAAAATAAGGATTAAATCAGAAGTTGATACAAATTTTTGGTATCAATGTGGGTTGCCACAGGTCAAAGAAATCAGGGAATAGTATAAAATTTTTATTAAAAGTACTGAAAAAATTGATTTTTTAGAATTTATAAGAAAATCCAGAGTTGTGGTGTAATTTTTCTTTGCCACATAAACTATAAAATCGTCACAAATTCCATCGAAAAACACTTCAATTTTTTTCTCTTTCTAATCAAAATGAATTTTTCAATATTATTTTATTATTTCACAAGTTTTAACGTAATTATCTTGATAAATAACAAAAGTCTTGACAAAAATTTAATTATTTTTAAGAGTTAAAAAAATGCTTTGTAACATTAAATTATTTTCATAAATAACAATATTCATCACAAGAAATTAATTATTTTCAATAGTAATACAATTTTTAGGAGAAATTTAATTAATCGAAAAAATTTTAACCAATGTCTCATCAAGAATTCTATTATCTTTATAAATAGAAAAATTACCTTCAAAAATTGAATTATTTTCAAAAATTAAAATAAAATTTTTTGCAAAATTACAATTATTTTCAAAAGTTACTCGCAATTCAATGATTTTTAATATTCACTGTTTTCATAAAATTTATCAAAAAATTTAATTATTGAAAGAACTATTTGATACAATTCTATGAAAACATTAAATTCATTTCATAATTAATAACATTTCATTTAGGAATTCAATTATTTTCATCCCGAAATAATTCAAATATTTTTAATATAATTTTAAATATGTTCCTTAGAAATTGCAATTATTTTTCAAAATTGTATTAAAACTTAAAGAAAGAATTAATTTTTAAGAAACATTTACTATTATTTTTAAAAAAATACAATTCGTTGCAATATTTTAATTATTTGCATAAAAAACTTTTATTTTGTCCCAGAAAATCAGTTATTTTCAAAACATTTTGAGTAATTCTGAAAAAGAATTTAATTATTATGATACACAGCAAAATTCTCGCCATGAAATCAATTATTTTAGGAAATTTTAATAAGATTCATTTCCAAAATTCTATTATTTTAACAAGTATAAAAATTTATTACAAGAATTCAATTTCTTTGAAGAGTAATAAAATTATTTGCAGGAATTCAATCATTAATTTTTTTTTTCAAATTCGCGTCAAGAATTAAATTATCTTTATAAGTAGGAAGCGAATTCTTCTCAAGGAATTCAATTATTATCAAAACTTTTAATAAAATTCCTAACAAATTTCAATATTATATTAAAACAAAATTTAAAAAATGAATTCGTATGAATTCAATTGTTTCCATAAATTATTATTTAAATTCTTCGCAGGACTTTAATTTTTTTCAAAAATTTTAATAAAATCCTGGACAAAATTTAAATTATTTAAACAAAATTTAAACAAATTCATCGCATGAATTCAATTAATTTCATAAATTATTACCTATAATTTAAATTTTTTTCAGGAATTCAATTATTTAAAAGATTTTTTTTTAATTCTTCAATAGGTTTTCAATTTTATTTTCAAAAATCCTTATAAAATTATTAATATAATAAATTTTAGAAAAATTTTAATTAAATTCCTTAAAAGAAATTAATTATTTTCAAAAAAATAAGAAACATTTTAAAAAATTTGTAAGAAATAAATTTTAAATTATTGAAAAAATGATTTATTTTTGTATTTAGATAATACCATTTAAACATGAATATCGGTTAAAATTTTAGATAATAATTTTATATTTAAAGCATTATAACATTAATTTTTCGAAATAATTGAATTTTGAAACGGTTTCAAATTAAAATCTTTGAAAATTAAAATCTTTCATACTTATAACTAATAATTGATTTGAAGAAGAATTTTAGTTAAAAATTCTAGAAAATAATAATTAAATTTAAATGATAAAAATAATTTCAAAGAAGTTAGAGAAACAATATTCTTATATAAAATAATAATTTTCTCACTGAATTATCTCGAATTATTATAAAAACAAAAAAAATCGATCTTCGACTCGGAGTGATCGATTGCTTGATTAACTTCTTCATGTTTATATTAATATTCTTAAAAGTTATTAAATTTCAAAAGACTTGAATTTGAAATTTTCGAAAATCTCAATTTCCTATGGAAAAATAATAATGATTAAATATTTATTTAAAAAAATGAAACTAGCACCTAGTTATCAGAACCCACTTATTTTGAAAATAAAATTTTAACATTAAATATTTTTTATAAAGCTGTAGTTTGTACCTAGCTATCGGCAAGCACTTAATTTTCCTTAATTTGTTAATGGTTTTAAACAAAAATTTATTTAACTTCCAAAATTTAACATCTAAAAGTAAAAGAGTGCTGACAACTATAGGTATCAGTTTCAACTTCATTTTAAAAAAGAAGATTGATGTTTTCGAATAATTTCACAATTAAGCAAATTCTTAAATAAATGTATTAGAACGTTCTTCTCAGTATTTCTGAGAAGTAAAAATTCTGTCTGGAAAAGTCAAAGAAAAACAAATTAAATTTTTTGTTGCAACCCCTGCTTTAGTATCAATTTGATATAGTCTTAAGAAAACTGTGTTTGAATATTTATTATTTGTTGATATTTCCCTCCAACACCTGTTATGGAAAACCTATTATCAAATTATAAAATAAAAGCACTTATACTGAAATACTTTACGGAGATAAAATTATTATTGAAGCAGAGCACTCTTTTAGATTTGAATGATTTATGCTAATTGATTGAGCGGTTAAGATTCGCCTGGATAATGTCAATTTAAGATTTCTGTTGATGACGATGATAATCCGGAAAGACTGGATTTGATATAGTCTCAGGAAGTTTTTATGTAGATCGCTTCGAAAGTGACATTATATTGACGGCGTGGAAAAAGAAAAATGGAAATGAAGGGGTCACTTTATCATTATCACTTTTAAGATCGAATATTAATAGCAAGATATTTTCATTAACTACAAAAATCTATTAGTTTCCCGCACTTTGGAATTAAAAAAAAATACAAAAAAATTAATATCCGAATTTAAAAATATTTTTCCCTCCAATCATTAGATGATAAAAGTTGTAATATTCACCCACGTGTAAAAATTGTTTCAACAAAAAAGGGGTAAATATTTTTTTCAACCATTAAGATTATAAGGGTTTCTTTTTTTGCAAGGAGACCTAATCTAGTATTTCTAGATGTACCTTTTTAGACGCTGACATTAAAACAGGTTAGCGGTGTTCACTTACTGGAGAGACAGTGTCGAACACGATCCCTTCGCCGAGACACTAATCCTTTAATATCGCTTTACAAGAAGAATCGTAATCCCTTGAGTGTCAGGGCGAAGGTATAGATGACACAAGTTATCGGACTGTATCTGAAACTCCTCTATCTCTATACTAGCTATAGTTGGTAATTCGCTTCGCATGGTTCAAAATCTCTTCGTTTTTTGCTTTAAAAAAAAACAAATAACGTATAAGCTCTTACGCTCAACGTCAATTTCAAAGCTGTCGAGAGAAAAGAAAACTATATATAAAAAAAGTCAAGGCATCCTTTTGTACAGAACTGACACACTTTTTTCCCAATATTTATTTTATACTTTGAATATCCGGTTATTGATAAATTATCATCGTGAATACAAAGTGTATTATTGTATTTGTATTTTTTCATCGACTACGTGATTTTTATGTTATTGTTTGGCATGTCAATTTTATTTTTAAATTCTAAGTTTTATTTTGTATTTCTTTATGCAGAAAATAATCATTGACACAATAAACGAAATTTTGTTTTGTTTACTATTAACAAAAAAGTATCAAATTGTAACACGAATTGATACCAAAAATGTGCGGATCAAAACATAAATTGATCCAAAATTTTGCTAACAATTTGATTAATTACAAAAAACTGTGGCTAATTTTGTCTTTTTTCTGATTCTAAAAATAATTGAACACACCGGAGTTTAGTGGAAAATTAATGTTTTCGTGAATACCGAAGTTTTGTATACAAAATTAGATAATTGCCAAACAAAAATGTGGAAATAAAAATAATGCAGACATGAAAGACACTGCCGATTGTGAATGTTAATTATGTTCTCAAAACAAGTTATAGGCGCAAAGGTTTAAGAAACTAAAAGAAGTTTATCAATTAAAGTCTATAACGTGTGCGTTTATAGGATGCGTTAGCATATGCGATGTGTCACTCCATAAGGCGATGGAATGTACCCGTCCCGTCACTATATACACGGATGGATAGCTTTAACTTGACGATCTGACATTTTGGATTGGAGACATTCTTACTTTACACCATGAGTCACGACAACAAAACGTGCTTTTCTATTTTTATGAATTTTAAGAGACACCAGTTAAACGTGTGCGCGAGCGCGTTAATTGGCAGATTTAAAATAAATGATTTTATCTGCAGTTTGTTTAGAAAAATCGTTACATTCTTTTAAAGACTCTCAGAAAAAAATTTTTATTCTTTATGTCAGTTATGAAAAAATTAATTTTTTATTTCATTTTTAATTTTACTTTGACATTTCCTTTGACCTTCACTTTGACTTTGGCTTTTACTTTAACCTTCAATTTAAATTTAATTTTCACTTTCAAAGACAATTTGAAGGTTGAAGTAAAAGCCAAAGTGAAAATGAAGGTCAAAGTAAAACCCAAAGTCAAATTAAAGTCAAACTTTGACCTTCACTTTGACTTTAGCTTTATTTACTTTAACCTTCAATTCGAATTTAATTTTCACTTTCAAAGACAATTTGAAGGTTGAAGTAAAAGCCAAAGTGAAACTGAAGGTCAAAGTGAATCCCAAAGTCAATGTTAAAGTCAAATTTTGACCTTCACTTTGACTTTGGCTTTTACTTTAACCTTCAATTTAAATTTAATTTCTACTTTGAAAGTCAATTTGAAGGTTGAAGTAAAAGCCAAAGTGAAACTGAAGGTCAAAGTGAATCTCAAAGTCAATGTTAAAGTCAAATTTTGACCTTTAATTTGACTTTGGCTTTTACTTTAAACTTTAATTTTCACTTTGAAAGTTAATTAGAAGGTCAAAATTGAAGTAAACGTCAAAGTTAAAGTCAAAGTTTGATCATCCATTGACTTTGGTTCTAAGTTTAACCTTATCATTTATTTCGCCTTTGGCTTTTAATTAAACCTTTAAATTAACTTTCGAAATAAATGTTAAAGTCAAAGTGAAGCCAAGAGTCGAAGTTAAAGTCAACCTTGAACTTCACTTTGACATTAGCCTTTAATTTAACCTTAGTTTTCACTTTGGCCATCATTTTCACTATAAGTTTTACTTTGGCTTTAGCCAAAACTTTAGCGAGGCATATGCTTATTTTCGAAAACTTTTTTGACAAAATAGTTATTTGATATAAAATTACTTAACTTAAAGTTCACATGAAATGATTATTATTTATCATAAATTTCATTACAAACAAAAAACCATTTAACTTAAATAACATTTGTCATAAAATTATTCATTTAACACAAATTTTATGTTACAGATAAAACTCATAACTTCCATTTGACATAAAAATTATGTAACGTAAATTTCTTTTTAACATAAAAATCATTTAACATAAATTTCTTTTGGTAAAAAATTCATATAACGTAAATTTTAATTGTTATAAAATTTATTTCACATAAAATTCATTTGACAACAATTTCATTTGGCGTGGAAGTCATTTAACGTAATTCTCATTTAACACATAATCCATTTGACATAAATATCATTTTACATAAAATTCACCTGTCATAAATTTCATTTGATGTAAATATTATTTAACATAAAATTCACTTGATATAAATTTCATTTGTCATAAATTCCATTTAACGTAAAATTTAAATTTACTTTACAAAAGTTTCATTTGGTACAAATTCCATTTAACGTAATTCTCATTTAACATAAAATTCACTTGACATATATTTTATTTAACGGATGAGTCATTTGACAAAATTCAGTTGACATAGATTACATTTTACATAAAAATAATTTGACATGAAAATATAGACGCGAATTTCAAAATTGGCGAATCACAATGTTGTTTATAATATCCAATTGATAATTATGTGTAAAATCAATTTTATGTCAGGTGAGAATTTTGTTCAATGACTTTTATGTCAAATGAAATTTATGTCAAATGGAAATCATATAAAATGCCATTTATGCAATAAAAATTGTATATTTAATGAAATATATGGCAAACAAATTTCAAATTAAATGTTTTTATACCAAATAGATTTTATGTCAAATTATATTTATGTTAAATGGTTTTATGCCAAAAGAGTATTATAAATAAAATTTCGAGAGTAGTCATTCGTCTCACTTTAACCTTCAATTTAATTTAATTTTCATTTTAAAAGTCAATTTAAAGGTGAAACCCAAAGTCGAAGATTGACTTTGATTCTAATTTGAACTTTATTTTTCACTTTGACTTTAACTTAGACCTTAAAGTTGACTTACCTAGTGAAGGTTAAAGTCAAATTGCTTATCAAAGTAAAAGTCAAAGTCAAAATGGAATTGAAAATCAAAGTTAAAGTCAAAAAGTCAAAGTGAAAACCAAATTAAGGAGTAAAAGTCGAATCGAATATTAAAGTTAATGAGTCAAAGTCAAATTACAAAAATTCAAAAATAGTCTAATTATAGGAAATAATTATTAATAACTAAACATAAAAAAAGAAAATAACACTTTTATTGTGATTGTTACAGTACTGAAGGTCAGAAACTAAAGACATTAAATACAAGCGAATAAATGAACATAATTGAGCAAAGTTAAAACAATAAAAAAAAATGCAAACAATTGAATTGTTCTTGAAACTTGAAATAATATCGAAACCTGTCTCTTTCAAAGCTATTTTTCTCTCTTTCTCTCTCTCTACATACACATTATTGATGTATGTTTTCGTAACTGTTTTCAATAAAAATAGAGAAGTATAATGAGATCAATCGAATGCTGGAGCAAAAAAATAAACATTTGCTTGCACAGGTTCTTCTCATTGAATTTTCTTTCGTGAACGAAAGGAATAAAAAAGTAACAAAGAAAACAATACACTTCATGAAAGACGTCTACTCGACAAGAATCATATACCAGGGATGGAAGATCGATGGCATTACTAAAGTTGGTTATCTCTCTGTGTGCAAAGGTGGGCCAAGAAAGCAGCAGTTCAAAGAGAAAAATGAGGGGGTGAGGGAGAAGAGAAATGGTGGATAAGAGATGAGAAGAAGAAGAAGAAGAAGAAGAAGAAGAAGAAGAAGATAAGCATTGACGAAGAAGAGGTTCACCGCCAAGGTGCACCTGTCGGGTCATTAGGTATAAACAGCAGGTAGAAATCCAGGGCTCGGTGGTCGACTCTGGATGAAAGACACGATTCTACAGAGACGAGTGAACGAGGAGGGGGGGAGGAAGAAAGAGAGAGATGGACCGAAAGAAGAAGACAGAGAGAAAGATAGAGAAGAAGAAAGAGTAAAAGAGAGAGAAAGAGAAGAAGAAAAAAGAGAGATAGTAACATGAAAGGAAGAAGAAATGTAAAAGAAGAAGCTCCTGTTGCTGCTGATGTCTGTCCGAGGTCTTCTTTCTGCTAAGAAGAAACATTGAATAAGGCGAATTGCTATATTTGAATTTACTTAATTCGATTGTGAAATGCGCTCTCGACCTCACGATGCTGATAGACGTATCGTGCTTTTCGTAATACTAAATCGGTTTCCAGGCATGAAATCCTGATGACGCGGTAGCACTGTTTTCACGACGAATATATGTTACCGCACCTTCTCACTCCTCACTGCTCCTCACGGGAAACTCATCTCTCTTTATTATTTTTATTTACTTTTCCCCCTCTACAAGGCCCACAAGCTGTTTATGTTTCGAATATCTCATTTTCCCCTTTTACCATCGAAATATTCTAACTCCTTAAATCTAAATCAGTCACTCTTGACTAAACCAATGATATAGCGACGATTCGTTTATTAATTTAGTAATTAGTAACAATAAAACATTGACTGATCTAAATTATGAAAATTTTTCTTCTTTTTATTTATAAAAAAAATTAAATTGCTTAAATAAAATTCCAAGTTTTTTGAAAATAAAGAAATGCTTATATGTATTCTATTGGTCAATTACAAATTTTAACTGAAAATGTGAAAACCGTTTTGAAATTAAATAAATTATAAAAAAAATTGTTATAAAACAGAAAGAAATCAAGCACACCGAGTCTTCGACTCGGAGCAATCAATAACTTCATGTTTTATAATGATTAAAGATGACCGAGTGATAAAATCATTATTATACATTATAAGAAAATTATTACTGTAACTTCTTCAAAATTATTTTCATCATTTCTATACAATTATTGTTTTCTAGAATTTTTAATTATTTTTTATGAAAATGATTGAATTCCTTAATACAAATTTTATAGTTTATGAAAATAAGAATTGGAATTATTGCGAAGAAATTTATAAAAAAAATTTGTAAATAATTGAATTCGTGTGAAATTTTTAATATTTATAAAATTAATTAAATGTTTGATTACAATTTTATCAAATATATTTTTAAATAATAAAGGATTAACAAAAAAGTATAAATTTTTAAATAAGCAAGTATAAAATTGTATTCCGGTTTGTAAATTTATAAAAAAAATTTGTAAATAATTCAATTCGTGTGAAATTTTTAATATTTATAAAATTAATTAAATGTTTGCTTACAATTTTATTAAAACTATTTTTAAATGATAAAAGAATATTAAGAAAGTATAAATTTTTAAATAAGCAAGTATAAAATTGTATTCCGGTTTGTTTTTAAGCAAAGTATGTGTGTTAACGAAAAAAATAATTTTTGTGAGTCATTACAAATAAAACAATCAAATGACTTATAAAAATTAGTAGATTTATGTCTAGCGAATATTTCTGTAATTTCTTTACAAATATATTGGTAAATTTTACTATACTGAATTAATTGTTCTCTACTTATGCTATAAATCTGCCACTGTAAAAAAAAGATTCTAAATTAGAGCTGATTTTGGAATTAAGATAGAACAAAATTACGATTTAGTATCAAAATTGGTTTTAAATTAATACCTTTCTTTTTACAGTGTGAATTCGTAGTTTTCTACTAACGAAAAAGTGCGGATTCGTTTACTAATAGAATTAGTAACAGTTTTGACTAATTATTAAGAGTTTTGATCAAATATTAACAATTTTGACTATTTAATTATACTTTCTAAATTTCCTTAAATCTAAATCTAAATTTTAGCTATGACAGCTACTAATTAGCTTTCACAATAAAAAAATTAGCTGTGAAACTGAATTATCAGCTAAAGTAGCTAAAATTATATCCTTAACAGCAAAAACTAATCTCCGAAACGTAATTATTATAGCTAAAGAAGCTAAAAATTAACTAAAACTGTTAATAAAAATCATCAACTACCCTTTTATTACAAAAAATTAGTTACCGAAACCAACCATTTCTCTCAGCGCGTAGACACATTTTCGCAATTTTATATTTAAATAAACATCCTAAATATAGACACTCCACTTTTTTTTAATTCTCAACACGACGTATATCAGCGCATATGAAGAAAAAAAAGTGTGTCAAGTTGTATTATGTAGTGACAAAACAGTTGCTAAATGCATCCCGTATACAATGTAATCATATTTTCACATCTGTATAATAAAATAAAATGTTATTTTGTAATCGTTGAATTTCTATATATATATATAGATCAGAAGTACTCCACACTATATATTCTAAACGATATTTCGAGAAGTATTAATGCGATCAATGTAAGGAAACTATTTTGTAATAGTTACAATTCGTGAGAGTTGAAAATCGGCGAAAAAACAGATGTAGATATAGGATACAAATCAATGTATACATCCATAAAATAAATAAACAGAAATGTATCAATGCTTGAGAGTTTGAGACGGATATATTACAATATATCGCAAAAGTGCACTTGTAGAATATATGATCTATATCTTGTGATTTGCATTTGAAATTTCCATGATTTGTATATTATATATTTATAGAAAAGGAAGCAAAACGAATTGGGATTTTTTTTCAAAATAAATTCTTTTGAAATTGCTAAATTAAGAAAATACTGTAGTAAATAATAGTAAAAAATACTATTTTCGAAATACAAATTTTTATATCAACAGCGTTGTTACAAGTTTTCAGTTCATCAACTTTCCAGGCATTTCAAAATTATTTTTACAGAAAAATATGAATGTTTACGAAAAATGAGTAAAATTGATTAAATTTAATAATTTCTATAAATTACAATTATAACGCTTCCTGAATTCAAATATTTTCCACAATTTTTAACTGAACTTCATTTCTAAATCAATTATTTTAAATAATTTTCTAAAAGTTCTTCGAGAATTCAAGTACCTATATAAATACAAAAACTCAATTTTTTATAAGAATTGTAATTGTTTGAAATTTAATTTTTCTATTATTACATATTAAGCAGTTTTTTCATAAAAATCTTAAAAATAGGTAATTAAATAATAATAATAATAATAATCTTAGTAATTAATTAATTTTTGTATAATTAAAAAAACAAATTAATTTTTTTGATGAATTTTAAACAAAAATTTCGAAAATGATTGTTTTTTCCAAAATACTTGAAAAAAAATTATTTTGAATTAAATCTGACAAACATTTCAACTATTTAAAATCTTTTTAATTCTATATTTCGAAAATGTAATTAGAAAAATTATTCAAATATTTGTTTATTTCTTTTTCGCACTATAAAAATTGAAGTAAGTTGCATATTATACACGTAATATTTTTTTGCAATATTTGAAGAAAAGTCGAAAAATTGCAGTTGTTAAGTTTGATTCAAACATAATTTTTGTTTAAACCATAACAGAAAATATTTTTAAATTAAATATAATTATTCAAACAAATAATACTTTTGAATCAATGCAGTAGATATTTTCTATATATTGAGATTAAACTTACAATCTAATTTCAATTGAACAAAATCGTCTAACATTATTTTTGTGTTTTATTTAAGTATATAATGTTTTCTCATTGAATAATAAATTTTTATTCTTAAGTCAAAAGTTAAATTTTCTTGCAAATTCTGAAAAAGGATGTTTCTAAAGTTTGGAACGTTCAAATGAATGAAATTTTTCATTTTCAATATTATTATCTTTAAATGACAATTTAGATAAAATTAAACATAAATATTAAGAAAATAATTCATTTTTTAATATATAAATTATTATTTTCTACCAAAATTCAAACATCAAAAAGAGTAATAAAAAAATTCGTTCATTTGAACGTTCAAAACTTTAGGGGCATGAAAAAGGACAAAAAATACATAAAAAAGACCATGTCTAAATTTTTTTAAGCCTACCGTATTTGAAAATAATGGTAAGTAAAAATGTCAAGAGAGAAAAATAACCTTTTCGGATAAAATGGGTTAAGTTTTCTTGAATGTATTAAATAGATCCTAAAGTGGATCAAATTTTGATACAAAAAATTTGGATCAATTTTTAATTTGATCCACATTCTTGTCATTAATTTTTTTGTAATTTGATACTTTTAAATTAACAGTATGCTTGTTCATAAATGAGTCTCAATTTTTTAAATTTACCTGAAAATTTTGTTTTTCTGATATTTCCCTTACTTAACTGGCACCATGACTTAAGGCCACCATGGTAACTTTTGAGGAAATTTTTACAAATTTTTTTAAAAGTGTACTTCGAACACCTACAGTTTTCCTAAGCATATCAAATTGAGACAAAAAAAAGTATCAAAAATGTTTTTGATACGGTTTCGTTAAAAAATTATAATATAAACTTAATAGAAATGAGAAAAACTTCCAGTTATGGGTTTTAATTTGAAAATCATAAATATTACTCTTTCTGAATATATATAGTAACATTTACTAATCCAGATAGTAAAATCCCGCAAAAATGAATAGCTTCTTGAGTTATGTGTGTCAAATGATAAAATATGCATATAAGTACAGAAAATTTCCTCCAACCGCAGAAAAAGACGAACAACAATTGGTCTAAAGCAAATCCCTCGAGTTTATATTTCCGTTTTATACATAGAAAATATTATTGAGACAGTAGAGTTAAACTCAAAGAATATGCATAACAGTATAATTTCTCTTATACATACGCCATTAACTGGCACAAAGCGACAATAATTATACGTGGCGCGGTGAAATTCTAGCAAGAAAAATAGCTTTGAAAGCGTAATTTACTGACCTTCCTTATTTCAGCGAGTAAATTCCAAAGTTTCAGAGAGAGAGAGAGAGAGAAAACAGAAGAAAAACTAAAAAAACTAAAAAAAAGATGGTTTAAACCGAATAATCCTTCAGTGCCATGGACAACGAAAAGGAATAGGTATACAACACATGTGCGCGTATATATATATGTATATTACACAATATACATACATGTAGTAGGATGTTGGGTGCAAATTCCTCGTCGGTAGTTGTACATTTTTCTAAGGCACGCCTCAGGACTCGTCTTGACCTTTCTCTATACGAATGGAGCATGGAACACGGAGCAATAACTTCACCTAGCGGCGCTACCGAAGAAAGATAAAGAGCAAGGGAGGAGCCCCACTGGTCGCTGCTGCAGAATCGGTGGCGGAATCGAGTGGTCAGGTTAATGGCATCGTGAGGAGAAACACCGGACACGCCCAGGAGTACCACTGTTCTGATTTCACAGTGAGTGTCATCAAAGAATAGAGAGTAAATCTACTGTTAAACTCTGTCTTCGATATGTTGTTTACATTTAGTGCAAAAAAATATTCTTCACCATTTTATTTCAATTATTATTCTAGAAAATATTTTCTCAACATTCTGTTTCTGTGGAATTTCCCTAAAACATTTCAGTATAGAATTTCTACACGAATCTGATAAATATATTAGGTTGATATTTATATAATTATTTTCTTAACAGAAATTATTGATATGTATTAATAAGAATTAGGTACTTTAAAAATTACTCTATTACTTTAATATGTAGTCTATTAATTTAACAATTACTTTAATATACTGTTAATTACATTTTTCCATTTTTGAATTTCGCGCCAATATCGTTCGTAAAATTGCCACCTAGATGGCATGAAAGTTCTCTCACAAACGATAAAATCACTCCAAGTCTTTGAGTGATCAATCATAAAATTATTACTAATGCTTAAAATTAAAAATAATTAAGTGTGTCAAGTTTTTTTAAAAATAAATATAAATATAAGAAATATATTATATAAATTATAAATATAAAAAAGGAACTTTTATTATTCATTTAATTAACCTGTTAGAAAAATATAGGTAATAAATATAATAATGGATATAAAGAAGACAATATAAAAATGATGAATATAATAATAATAATAAAAATAAGAAAAAATAATAAATAAATAATAAATAAGCATTAAAATTAATTTAATGAAATAAATTTTTAAATTTATTTTTCCTCCACTTTATTTTCTATAACTTCTTTAATTATTATTTATACGAATTATGTACAATTTATTTATTATTGCAGTTAATATTATAATATTGTTATTATTCATTGTATTACTCACTGTTTTCTTTAAAAAACAAATATAATTCTATCCGTTGATAAACAATTATTTACAATTTATCTATTATTCTAGTTAATAATAATTTTCAATATACAATTAAAACTTTTTCTTCGTTTTAAAAAACTTTAGGCGATGCTTCACTTCGTTTGTGAGAGAACTTTAATGTCATCAAGACGGCAAATTAATGAACTATTGGCGCGAAATTCAAAGATAGACACCGATAATTTAAAAATTTACCACTATTATTAATTTAGAATTAACACACTTTATTTTATATAATTTTACACGTTAATGACAATTATTTACTATTTTAAATAGTAAATAATAAAAGTTTTAACGCAATTTTCTTGATTAATAACAAAATTCTTCATAGAAATTCAGTTATTTTTAGGAATTTTAATAAAATTCTTTGCGAAATTCAATTATTTTCATAAATAACAATATTTATCATAAAAATTAAATTATTTTTAAAAGTAATCAAATTCATCGAAGAAATTCAATTATTTGAAAAAAAATTTAACGAATATCTTGTTAAAATTTCACTATTTTCATAAATAACTTTGAATTGGTCGCAGAAAATAAATTATTTTCAAAATTTTGTAAGTAATTTGGCAAAAAAATTGAATTACCTTGATCAATCACAAAATTCTCCCAGTAAAATCAATTATTTTAAGAAATTTTAATAAAATTCTTCTCAAAAATTTAATTATTTTGATAAATACCAAAATTCATCAAAAGAATTCAATTCCTTTGAAAATCAATAATTTCTTCGAAGAAAGTCAATAATTTTTAAGAATGTTAACGAATATATCTTGTCAAGAATTCAATTTATAACTTTATAAAAATAACAAAATATTTCGCCAAAAATTCTAAATTTTAGGAATTTTAATAAAATTCTTTGCAAAAATTAATTCTTATGATACATAACAATATTTATCATAAGAATTCATTTATTTTCAAGAGTGATCAATTTCTTCGAAGAAATTAAATTATTTTCAAAAATTATAACGAATAACTCGTCAAAAATTCAATTATTTTTATAAATAACTTTTAATGGGTTTCAGAAAAGCAATTTATTTCAAAATTTTTGAAGAAATTCAACAAAAGAATTCAATTATCTTGATAAACCACAAAATTCTCCTCATAAAACAATTATTTTAAGAGATTTCAATTAGACTCTTTTTCAAAATTAAATTATTTAGCTAATTATCAAAATTAATGTTCTCATGAATTCAATTATTTTAAAAATTTTTTTATAAATTCTTCAAAGAAATTTTCAATTATTTTCAAAAAATGTTATATAATTCTTTAATATAATAAATTTTACCAAAACTTAAATTAAATTCCTTAAAAGAAACGAATTATTTTCAAAAATCATTAATGAATATTTAATTTTTTCTAAAGATTTTGTCTTAAAGCAATTGAACGAAAAGTTTTAGATTTCTAGTAAAATAAGTGCCATAATTTTTCCACTAAAAACCCACAATATCGACACTAACTTTAGTGTCATTCGACACCAACTTCAGAGACCTAAAGTTCAAAAGAACTTTTCTGACAAGACTTCTAGTAAAACTTGTAGTAAAAATTTTTTATTTACTATGTTAATGTATATGTTTACTCTACTGAATATTTATAATATAATGAAATTATTAATCTTCATATTCCAGCTATTTTAAAGCAATTGAACTGACATTTGAGCAGAGAGGTTAATCTAATACAGTGTAGATCATATAAAATGAACTTTAGATTGCATTAAACAGTCAACTATATAAGCTAATGATGCATCACAGTTATAAAAAAATGTTATTTAATTTCCAAGCTGTCAGACCTTTGTCACTGCATTTCTTTTACTAAAATAATGTTCTATTTAAAGAGCACAATATTCACAGAGATTTACAAAGTAAAAAAAGATCACATGACTACAGAATTATTTGTTTATAAACTAGTACTATATATATGTTCATTATAAAATTATGTAAAAATACATGTTAGATAATTTCCAGTCACATAATTATTGAATTTTTTGCATCAATACATTTCTTAATTAATTTATTTCTTGAATAAATAATCACTCGTGTTTGTGTAGGTGTGTTTGTATTTCGACACTTTCTCACAATTTTCACAGGAGTTTGAAATCAACTTCCTCTATTTATATTCCTATATTTGGAAAAAAAGTAATACAAAATAAATATTAATTAACATATATAACTCTTTTTATTTCACTGTGAGGTTTTTAAGATAGCTCTTAAAATTTTTCTGTTTTACAAGAACCGATTTTTTTGTCTACGTATGTATATATACGAAAAATGACTGAATAACGATCGCGACAGTATTTATAAAAATGATCTTTGTTAACTTTCTTTTTTTGCAATTAATGCAAATCCGAGGTCACGTAGACGAGCTCAAAGGTGCTCAGAATAAAGGTGAACGAGTATCATGTTTTTCTCGCGTATCCAGATCGATCGATCGAGGAATTTAACGACCGTTGAGGTGCTTCAAGAGTGTCAGGACACGCGTTGAATATCTCGATCGACAGATCGACCTTTTGCTAGTGAGAATCTGTTTCTCTAAAATCCGATCCCAATCAATTTAATTCCTCCCATAAAATCTAAAAAAAAAAGTTCCTTTAAAACTCCCAATAATCTTTTATAATATCGAGAATTTCGGATATAGTAATTCTTACAAAGATCGCTATTAAAGAAATTCGGATTACAAATTTTGAACCGAATTTTGTATATGACTCGATAATTCTTTTCGAAAAAGTTGCAAAAACTAAAGTGGATCGAATTGATAGCAAATTTCTGATTTGATGCACATTTTTTATATCAATTCGTTGCAATTTGATACTTTTAAGTAAACATTGACTGTAATTCTTCTAAAATTCATTAATTACTTTGTTGAAATTTTGAAATAATTTCATTCAAAACTTTAATCATTCAAGTTTTCAAAGATAAAATTTTTTGAATCTATTAAAACTAAAATTTAACTATTTCTCAAAAATTCACACTATAAAACTTTTAATATTCAATTATTATCTGAAATTGTTAATGAAATTCAACATTAAATCAATTCTTATATCAGAAAATTCTACAAGAATTCAATTACCTAAATAAGGAAAGAAATAATTTATTAAGTAACTAAATGTTTCTTTAAATTTAATTCTATAAAGAATTTCATCAACATTTTTTACAATAATTGAATTCTTTCAAAGAAAGTAAATAAAATTTTTAAGAACAATTGCATTCATAGAGGAATGCAATAACTGAAATTGTATTAAAAACTGGAATTCTACTATAAGCTTTATTATTCAGAAAAATAATTGCATTTTTTAAAAAGAATTGTATTATTCATGTAAATAATAGAATACCTGAAAAGAATTTTAAAATTTATTGAAACTATCAAAATATTATGATCCACAAGTTTTGAACGTTCAAATAAACGAATTGTTTTACTAATATAAAAATTTTCAAAAATTACTGCGCTTTATAAGAAGGAAAAACAAAATATTAAACAGCTGAAATTGTTTTAATTTATTTTCCTAATACTAGACGCAATATTATTGTAGTAAAAATTTAAATTTAAAAAAGAAATAAATAAATTTCGTTCATTTGAATGTTCAAAACTTTAGGGACATGAAATATTCAGACTAATTTTATAAAAACAATTTGAAATAAAGAAATTTTTTCGAAAAAATTTATGCAAATTCTATTTTAAATAATTCAATTGCTGCGAAAGTTTTATTATTTATAAAAATACTAGACAAAAATAATAAAAAAAAAAATTTGTAAAAATAAAAAATTAATTGTATCGAAGAAAATTGAAGTTCCTAAGAGGAATTTACTTAAAATTCTACTGAAAACAACTTCATTCTTTTAAAGAATTTTGTGAAAATTTTTACAAACAAGTAAATTCTATCAATAAATTTTATTTAAACTTTTCAAAAATAATTGAATTAAAAATTTAAAAATTGTCTTTTAAGTAATGCAATTCTTTTAGGACATATTTTTAAATTCAGTAGATATTTAAAATAATTGAATTTCAAAAAATTTATGAAATTAATTATATTTCTATGAAGAATTAATTTTATTTTATTAATATTTTTTAATGTAACTTAATTGTTACACGGAAAGAAAGTTAATATCAAATTTTATAAAAACAGTTTTCAAGTATTGGACAAAATGTGACAAAGGTTACACTTTGATATCAGAACCTACTGAACCTTAAAAAAACTTATATAAAATTTAGTAAAGTTATATAAAAATTTGTAAACACTTCTTGATACTTGATATAACTTTACTAAAAATCTTATATTTTTTTTAATGTTTAGTACTTTTGATATTAAAATTTACCTTTGTCGCATTTTGTCCAACATTTGTAACATACTTTTATAAAATTTGATAATAACTTTCTTTCCGTCTACCAAGACTTTAATTAAAACTATATTTAAAATAATTATTAAATTCTAATAAACAAATTATATCAAAAATTTGTTTAAATAATTGAAGAACGTTTTATTTTGAAAATTGAAATATTTTCATTCCAGAATTTTAATAATAAATTACAAATAATTGCAGTTTTCGAGGAATTTTTTAAAAATTGGATTAAAATTTTTTAAATTAATTGATTAAAATGTTTTAAATATTGAAATATTTTATAAAAATTGTATGTTACTGTTTTTGAATTGCTCGCTTTCAATTTTAATTGGTAAAAATGTTTAATTATTTGAATTAGTGATTGACTTTTTGATTTTGAATTCATAAATTTTATTCACAATTTAGTAGAAATCACTATTTATTAGTAATGTTTACTAATTCAAAAGCAAAAAATCAGTTACTGATTCAAAATAGTAAACACTTTTACTAATACAAATTTAGAGAGTAGAACATTTTTCATTAAAATAGTAGTTATTGAAAATTATTTGGATTTTGAACATTTTCGAAAATAATTGAATAGTTTGAAAGAATTTTATTTAAATTTTCCAACACAATTTGTTTATTTTCAACTATTAGCAGATTAAAAGTATATACTATGGAAATTCTCATAAGAAAGAAAACTTTTAATGTCACAAATCTAGAAGAAAACTATTCAAATAGTAGGAAATTGCAAAAAAGTAGTGAATATTAGGTCTTAGTAGATTTGTAAGAAGCCAGCACCCATAAAAATTCCAAACTTCTGTAAGAGTGCTGATGAGTATAACAACTGAATTACGCAGAGTAGTTAAAAAGTAGTGAAATCAACAATTATATATTTCGCGAAGCAAAGATGAAATAAAATTTTTAATTTCTCCATTTTTTTTCTCTCCTCAAAAGAGCGACTTTTTTTCGTAATTAAATAAAACAAGTGTGAAAGCTGAAGGCACAGAAACAGAATACTCTGAAATAGGTATATACACACAGGGTTGACTTTAAGCATGGAATCATCCTGAAATATGACGAGATAAAAACAGCAGGCTACGACCCGCGGTCGGGTTGCGCATTGACTTTACAAACAACCTGACCTCCACGATCGTCTCTCTGGAATTGCTCGGACATGTTGGACAAAGAAAGAATATGAGAAAAATGTTGTTGCATGAACGGGTATTTATATATATATATACAGAATAAGGAAAGTCTGGTCGCGCAGGTTGGCAACCTTGTTTGGGCGCGAAGAAACGAGCTAGCTCCCTTTAGAGTTGTTTGCTTGCGCCATGCCATGCCACAAGGGAATTTTATCGCGAATGCTATATTAAATTACTTTCTTTCGATTCATAATGCTAACGCGAATAGTTTACTTTGAAGCAATTTACTTTTAGTGACCTCTTGCATCAACACGAGTCAAGTCATACAATGCATTTGAGAAGACTCCTTTATTATATGCTCCTTATACTCCTTTTTATTATACCTACTGATATCTTATAATATAATAGATATATAATCTCGCTATACCTGCATATTATATCGCTGTAGTTATTGTATCGCTATAGTTACATCACTATAGTCATATCGCTTTAGTTATTATATCGCTACAGTTTTTACTTTAAGATTCAAGATTAGAGAGAAGACTTCTTTAAACTTCTTCTTTTAACCCCAAGAGGAAATTCTTCAATTCAGATACCTTATCAGATTAGAATAACAAGCTACGCATATACTCAATCTGAAATGTATCACTCAATCTAAAAACAGGTGTCTCAACACGAAACAATTCAACACTTTCGTTTCCAAGTAGTTTTTTTTACAATTTCTATATAAATTCTCTTCATTTCGCATCTATAATTTAAAACTGTTCCATTTATTACAAAAATGATAAATCATGATAGTAAGAATATTATTAATGATCATAATAATGATACTAATAAATAATAATAATAATAATAATAATAATAATAATAATAAAAATGATAATAATATTAATATAAATAATAATGATAATTATAATTTTAAATAAAACGCTAATAACTTTTTAACGCCATAAATTATGTTTACATATGTTTTATAGTTGACAGAATTGAGTTTATATTTTCAAAGTAGTTGAATGCGTCAGCAAGTGTCGCGCATGATTTTTTCCATTTTAAATGATTCGCAGTTAAGTGCTTTGAAAATAAAAATGAGACACAAGTGGATTTTACCTCTGTCACAGGGATAGTTAATGGTTAGTAAAATTTCACGTTCCATTGGTCCAAAAAGGTGACAACCGCAGTCATTAAATCGGTTAAAAGATGTTTCCATAGCGAAAATCGCGTGAGTCATGTCGTTTAATTGCGACTTATCGCATTATTACTCTATAAGTTTCACGGAGAAAATATGTTCTCTCTTCAAATCTCAAAAGTGGGATATACATGGAAAAAAAACGTATCTCCTTTCCCTATTAACTTACTATTATTATCCTTTTCCTTATTAACTCGCTATTATTGACCTTTCCCTTATATTAACTTATTTTATTAACCTTTCCTTTATTAACTTATATTTATTTTCCAAGACTATATCACTGTTAACTAAAAAGCATGATTTTGCAGCGAACTGATACCAAAAATATCACATCAAATTATTCGCATTTGATCTAATTTCACAGCATTTCTAAGGATATCAAATTGAGACAAAAAATGTTTTACAAAAATTGCTTCGCAACACTTCTTATTCATTTTTTGTCCGAATTTGATACTTTACAGAACACTGTAAAAAATAAATTTCAAATATCCAGTTAGGGCTGAGATAGGTTTGGGAAATCATATGGAATTCAAGAAAACTTAGGGAAAGTTGAATTGGTCAAGGAAAAGTCAAGGATTTTGATTTAAAGTACTGCCTCAAAAACTACCACGGATTCTAATACAAAACCTTCAAAACTTTTTTCTATTTCTGACTAGAATTAATTTTTTAACATTATTTAATTATTTCCAAAGTTTTAATGCAATTATCTCGATAAATAACAAAATTCTTAACAGATATTTAACTACTTTTAGAAATACAAAAAAAAACTTCTCTGCAAAATTCAATTATTTTTACGAATAATAATATTCACCATAAGAATTTAATCATTTCAAAAACTAATAAAATTAAATTCTTTTCAAAAATTTTAACGAATATCACGTCGAGAATACAACTATTTTTACAAATATCAAATTTTTTTTGACAAAAATTTAATGATTTTCAAACATTTTTATAAAATTCTTTGCAAAATTTCAATTATTTTCATAAAGAATAAATTTCATTTCATTTAGAAATTTAATTATTTTTATATTGCAGAATTTCAAATATTTTTAATACAATTTTAAATAAATTCTTCCAAAAATGCTATTATTCCTAAAAATGTTATTAAAACTTGACGAAATAATTCTGTTTTAAGAAACATTCAATAATTTATTAAAATAATGAAACTTCGTTGCCATAGTTAAATTATTTTCATAAATAACTTTTGATTCGTCGCAGGAAATCACTACTTTTTAAAAAATCAATTGATTATCTCCAAGTTTGAAACGTTCAAACGATAAAATATTTTTTGTTGAAGATATTTTTATAAACTACTAATCACACAAAAATTCAAAAACTAAAATATGTACGTTTAGAATCTCAGTAATTAATTTTTGAATAGTAACAGAAAATAATATTGCAATACAAATTTAATTTGTAGAAGAAATAAATAAATTACGTTCATTTGAACGTTCAGAACTTAAAGATCTCAATAATTGAGAAAAATTGTAATAAAATTTTTTAAATTAATCTCAGAATATAAATTATTTTTAAAAAATTTAATTTCTTCAAAAGTTTTGAATTATTTTTGAAAATTGGCATACAATTCTTTAATGTTATAAATTTCAGTAAAATTTTAATTAAATTCCTTAAACGAAAAATT
The DNA here is from genome assembly GCA_032872475.1 of Leptopilina myrica (nomen nudum). Taxonomy (NCBI): domain Eukaryota; kingdom Metazoa; phylum Arthropoda; class Insecta; order Hymenoptera; family Figitidae; genus Leptopilina; species Leptopilina myrica (nomen nudum). Next base: position 8,791,598 of record CM065460.1, read on the forward strand.
ATTTTCAAAAGTTGTTAATAAATACTTCAAAAAAAAAAAAAAAATTTGAAGAATCTTCCAATTATTAATTAAATGATTAATTTTTGTATTTTAATTATTCAATTCTTGTAGAATTTTGTAATAGAAATTTATTTAAAAATGATGTCCGATTAAAATTTTTGATACCTAATAATTTAATATTAAATGTTAAACAGACATTTTCAAAAAGTCGTTAAAAAAATTTTTTAAGAAGAATTTTAGTTTCAAATTCTGTAAAATAATCATTGAATTTAACAGCATGTGATTGTTAGGATATCAATGGTAATTTCTTGAACCACTTTTTTCTTTAAATATTTAATAAATTGATCTGCAACTTTGTACGAAAGTCTAAAATACAATAAAGAAGGGCACAGTGATATTCAAAAGTTTTAATATTTTTAAAATAACAAATAAAAAATTACTTTAAAATTATCAGTTTTCAAGGTCACTTCTAATCAATTTCTCGTTTTTACCGATTTCAAAGTGTTTCAATATAATTTATTTTTGAATTATTTAAAACTTTTTCACATCACTACACTTCTTTATTGTATTTTAGACTTTCGTACAAAATTTCAGCTCAATTTATTAAATATTTAAAGAAAAAAGTAGTAGTAGAAAAAATGACCATTGAATTGATAACAGTCAAATTCTGTTAAATGATGAAAATAATTTCGAAAAAGTTAGATAGAAAAATAATTTGATCACTCGATTACCTTTCATATAATCATTTTTAGAGTGAACTAGAATATTCTTTAGAGTCAGGAAAAAAGTTAAATTTCTCTCTGAAAATCAGGAAAAAGTTAGGGAAAAACAATGGTAAATTTTTGTGGCAACCTTAACAGTGATCTTTAAAATTTACTCGAGTACTTAAGAAATATATACAATTTTTAAAATAGTAATTAAGACATTTCCTGTTTCTTTTCGAATTAACAAAAAAGGCGCAACTTACAACAGAAATTATAATTAAGACACTATCATTAATTCGTTTATTACTCATTGTATTAACTACAGAAAATGTAAGTTTATTACAGCTGCAAAAACATTTGCAAATACAACTTCAAATTGAAGTGTCAATAAATATTTGATGATTGAATTTGAAAATGTTTAAATTCTAGTGAGAATATAAGTAAAGAGGAAAGTTTGATTCGAAGGTTTTCCCGTGCGTTCGTCTCACTTTGTCGGGAATTGTCCTTTAGGTGCCTTTAGGGAGAAGGTGTGGAAAATTAATGGCAGCAAAATAGACAGGTCATCTATTGGCAAATAAAAACAGGTACGACCAATCAGTGTGCGAAAAACGGTAGAAAAAGATGTGAGACTGGCGCCTTTACTTAATTTAGCGCTCGCCATGTGAAAACGTTGAGCCGTTAACTATAACGAGTCGGGATAAAACCTCGTGTTTATGCGAAGGCGTTACCCGGGCGTGAAGAGAAGATCCACCTTGTGATAGAGACATGTTTTCAAGTATTACCTTGGCCCTTGGACATCTTACGATGGTGTTACGACCACATCGGAAATCATGGCCGCTTTTAATCGCGGATAACATCGCGCGGCGCTCGTATAATCGAAATCGTTTGCTAGCTTCTTCTTCGATTTTGTGTACACTTAGCTTTTGCGTACTGATAACGATGCGCACCTAAGTGAAATCCTTTCTTTTTTATCTTCTTCTTCTTTTTCTCTTTCTTTCTCTGCCATTTCCGGCGCAAGTGTCATCATTTTAAAAGCGGAGTGACGTCTTTATTGCGCCTCTGCGGCCCGTGGACATTAGGATGCGCTTAAACCTTGATTTCTGCATGAATGGCACACCTCGTAAAAGTATCATCTCATTTTACAAAACTAACTCACTAAAAAGTTGGACATTACGCTTTTTATTTTCAGTCATATAAATGCGTGCCTTTCTCTTGTGGCGCATATAAAATAAAGGAGATGTGTTTATATTCGAGTTTGATGTTTTCGAATTATTTTACTGCCTTTCGAATAAAGTAAGTTACAGCTTAATTTTTTCAGAGAAATTTCGTTATCGAGGGTTGCCGATCTTTATTAAGATTACGAGAGGAGGATAAATGTTGGAATTTGTTGTTGTTGTTGTTGTTTTGTCAATTTTTCATTTTTTTGTTTACTTCGGTTTGAAAAACATTCTTTGCTTGCCAGTGGCTTTAGTGGCGTGAAAATAAAAAAAAGGGCAGTGTGCTGAAAGTTTTAATAAAGAGATGATATATTTCTCAAGGGGGAATTATTTAATTAAAGTGTTGAAATTGAGGACAATGATTGATGTGTATTGATGCAGTTTGCAAAGCATTCGGCGCACATAAAAAACGTCTCGAAATGAGTCGTTTATTTTAACAGCGTTATAACCGAATTCTGATGAGTTTTTAATTTTAATTATAATGATTTAGATTAGAGTTTAAATTTTAATTGCACATTAAGTGTTTCTACTGGTCCCGGAAGTGCTATAGTTGAGAAGTCACGTCGTTAATAAAGGAAGGAGAATGGGTCGGTGAGCGGGCGCCGCTGGACCGCTTCGTCGGAATGATTCTCTCTTTAGCCAAAGATACCGTAAAGGCATCTAACAGCCGTTTCGAGAGCCTAATGTGTCTCTTTCTTTTTCTACATCACTTTTAAGCTCGCTTTTAAATTTTTAATTCCTTCCTCTTTTCTTATTTCCTTTATTGGAATTTATCCCTATACTATTCTTTATTTCGCAAAAGTTTTTCACAAAAGTTCCGAACATGTTTAATTTACTTCTTTTCAGTTTTATCAGACTGGGTAGTTTTTAAAAATACTGGGAAAAAAATTTGTTTAGCTTTCAGGATTTCTTGAGCAAATGTTAATCTGGTATTATGTGAATATAAGGACTAAACTGTTGATGACATTTAAATATTTCAATTCATAGAGGATTTCCTTATTTCTTGTGGAAGGTGTCAGAAATACAGTATCAATCACATTTATATATCTCGACGAGGTAAATTATTCAAATACATTGTTTATCTTACACATATTCAGTATGTTAATTTTTATAGCCCAAGTGATGATAAATTAATGTTTGATCAATCGTCATTTGTATGACAAATGAATGAAAAATATTCTCGTAAATCTCTTTCTCTATAAAAATATCTCAATATAATCGCTTAAGTTATTTCATTTGGGACAATAAAAACAGTTATTTCAATATGGTAGTTAACTCAATTTTCAGCTGTCAAAATCTTTAGCGGATCATTAAAGAACCGAAAAGGAATATTTTTTAGCCGAATCTTGTAAACAAATCTTTTAGTCAACTTTTAGGCAACTTCTTGGAAAAGCGAAAAAAGAGATTTTGGAGTTGTCTTTTTGGGAAGAGAATAGGTAACATTGTCGAAGAGTGAAAAAAAAGAGACCGAGAGTTGACTGCCAAATGGATGACTAGAGTTGTACAAGATTACTGAACTTTTGTCGTTGTACGTCGTGGTCTTGTCAGAAACAATGGATACAGAGCTGACTGGTTGTCCCATTCAATGAGGTTCTTGGTAGCACGAACAACGAGAAGAATCGGGAATCGATAGGCAGTAAGGTTTACTTTGTGGTCCATAAATAAGTCAATCGCGATGGTGTACCGTGAGATCGGTAAAAGATGGAGCCGCGGCTTGGTTTGAGCGACAGCCAATATTTAACTCCAAGAAAGTAATCGAACAACCCGAGGACAACGCGAGACATTGCAAGAGGCGAAGGTCGACGAGGAACGTGATCCTATGTCGCCCTTCCAAGTACCAATGGAGATTTACATCCGGAAGGGTGGATACTCGGAAAAACACATCTTACAAAGAAACTACGTGATTCCAATCGTAAATATACAAACATACTATCTCGGTAGCTCTGCACTTCTATTTTATATTTCTCAATACATTCGAATAGCGATGAATGTAAATAGTATTTCTATTTATATACCTAAGCACATCCGAAAAATTTATTAAAACATCAGACAAGAGTGTCTACATCAACTATCAGGACTTGTATTTAAAAATACCGATCTTATGAAACAAAAGTTAAAAATTGACAAGAATACAACTACCTAGTTATGTTTCTATAAACCAAAAAACTGTTTCTACAATTTGAAATTTCATCTACAAATGTAAGGAAATGATATTAAAAATGACAAGTTTTGTTGGTTTCTTGTCAGCTTATAAAACTAAATATTATAAATCATGAGGAGAAATGGCATTTGTAAGAGGAACCGTAAAGTCGATTTACGACTTTATTAAGAACAAGGGTCACATGCCATTTAGAAAGATGTTATTAATGTTTTTGCTAAGCTTCAACACACGAGCCACTCTGCAGATGGCTATTGATAATAGCCACGTGGTGCTGTTACATACCTAGAAGAAATTTTCAGTGTGCCTTTCATGCGTTACGTAAAACCGTTCCGACAGGTGAAATACGCGTTTGAATAGATGCTCAACTGTGAAATTAAGAAATCTCCAAACAAAAAAGGATGAAAACAACGTAAAAACTTCCGATAAGCTGTTTTTAATAATAATTATTATTATCATTATGGCGGAAATAGAGAGAAGTGGAAAAAGGAGCGTAAACAAAAACTATATATATATATATATATATATGTGTGTAAAGAAAATAAATTCCAGTGGGAATAATTTCCAATGAAAATAACTTCTAACGAAAATAAGTTTCAATGAAAATACGTTTCAATGAAAATAACTTTCAATAATAAAACTTTCAATGAAAATAACTGCTAGTGAGAATAACATCCAATAAAAACAATTTTCCACAAAAAATATCTTCAAAAAAATAACTTCTAATGAAAATATTTTTCCATGAAAATAACTTCTAGTGAGAATAAAATCCAATTAAAACAATTCTCCATGAAAATATCTTCAAAAAAATAACTTCTAATGAAAATACTTTTCCATAAAAATAACTTCAATGAAAAAAATTTTCAATAAAAATATCTTGGAATAAAAAAAATTCTGCGTTCAATGAACTTTAGAATTTGAAGATAAATAAATAATTTATCGTTTATAAACTTTCTTTATTTGTATCCACAAAAAAAATTACATATTTAAATTAAAATATTGACAGATTTAAAAAAATTAGAATGCCTGGTGGTAGCGATATATGGTAATGAAAACAATTTACGTCTTGTTAGATTCAAATAATTCTAATTTTTGTATAATTTTACTTCTTTCTTAATTTTAAATGAAATTCCCATCTATTCATAAAGTTTCACTTTCGTGAAGTTCATAACTTTGATAATCAACGATTTAGAAGAAAAAATACTTTTCTATTCAGTTTATATACATTTTTAACTAAAAAAAATGTTTTAAATAATATTTTGTTCATTTAATTTGAAAACGAAATGTTTCTAAATTTTTAAAAGTCCAAATGAACGACAATGTTGAATTTTATTTATAAAAAATATTTTAAAATTTATATTTTAAAATAAATATAATATCATAAAATAAATATTTTAGAAACTATTTTTATAATTAAAAAATTATAGTTTTAATTTAACTAAATCAAATAAATTACAACTAAATAAAATGAATCGAAATTTATTTCGTTTCTGTCAGGTAATTTTTAAAAAATATTAGAGCACAAAAAATATTTCATTCATTTGAATGTTGGAAAATTTCGAAAAATAAAAAGAAAAATTTATAAACAATATATATTATTGTTTTCGCAACTTTTTTAAAAACGAAAAAATAATTCGACAACTTATTTTAACATCAAATTAATGTGGTTTTTTAGCAATTTTCTCCTAAGTAACAATTTATTTATTAAAAATTTCTTAATAACTAACGAACATGAAGATACTCTCTAAATTTGAATTAGTAAAGAATAAAAATATTTACTAATTTGAGCTAATGACTGACTTTATGCTTTTGAATTAGACAATTTTACTACCAAATAGTACTTTCTTATTAATTCAGAAGCTAAAAGTCAGTCAATAATTAAAATCGGTAAACATTTTTACGAATTCGAATTTAGATAGTACAGATGAACTTAATTTGAAAAATATTCTTTTCGATTTTCCATTTTTGAAAAACATTCCGATTTCTCTAGAGCAATATAATAAAACCTCCATTTTCATTGCTCTACAAAAATCAGTATAAAAATTTGTCAGTTAGATTGTATTTTAGATTCAATTTATATTGTTTCGTGCATCTGTAAATGAACCGATTTGGAAATAAAAAAAAAGAATTTAAATCGAATAGTTGCGAAATTTAGCCGGGATTAGAAAATAGCTTCATGGCAAATGCCGTTGATCGTTCCTTAATTGGAAGAAACCGACAAATAACATAGGTCGATTAAGCGAGATAACTCGGTTCAAAGTCCTAACAGGTTAGTCCGATCCTTCCCTAACAACTATACAGTGGTCCCTTTCTTCGACTACAGTAATTGACAAAATGAACACAAAAAAAAATTTTCACCTGCAACATCCACAAATTTCACTGTACAATGAAAAAATTGTTATTTCTTTCAGTTGCTGAATAGGAACCGGATATTCCAATATCAATTGATAGGTCATTTTTGGACATTTTTATGATCTTCATTTCCTCCTAATGTACTAATTTTTGGTCATCTTTATGACCATTCGATCTCTGAAATAATCTAGATATCGAAAGATCGTGAATATGACTAAAAATTAGCACATCTGTAGGATATCGTCAAAATATCTGCAAGGACGTTCCTTGGACTTTCGGACATCCTAATTTCCAGATGTGACTAAGACGTTCGGAGTACTTCCTGGAATAGTCCATACTTTCGGTATTTTAAAGAAATTTATCCCTTTTTTCGAAAAGTATTTTCTGTAAAGTACTATCGTACCGTATTTTTCGTTTCATTGGCAAAATGACATCTAAAATTCTAATTCTTGTCGAAGTTGTTATTGTAAGTAAAAATGTCACTCACTTGATAAGTAATCAAGATAACAATAACTTATCGCCTAGTTTCAGTGTTTGGTGAAAAGTTTCGAAAAATAATAGTTTCTTGAAAAAAAAGCTTCTACCGTTATTTTCGAGCAAAAACGTGAATTAATGAAATAAGGAAGTGTTTTGGTTAAAAAAGAAAAGAAACGAATCTGTCTGGACGTACCAGAGTAACACCAAGCCGGCCAGACGACGGGACTCTCGGTGTCCAGCTCCCTCATTCTTTCAGCGACCCTCGGACATCTCCACTCCGTTCGTCTTGCCGTTGCGGTTAAAATGTCCAGGTTGTCAAGTAAAGAAGTACCAGGAAAGCGAAGAAAATGTGCTTCGTCGACGTGAGAGTACAACTCTTTTTGAACCCCAGAGATATATATCACCACCGGGAATCTGAGATTCCTTCACAAAAGAAATCTGTCGCGCCTTTGTGCCACAGCTCTCAACTTTCGCACTATCTTTTACTTATCACACTTCCAGAGGTCATGTGACTCTTGGGCACAAGATAAGTCCGACCCGAGTGTCAGAAACTGATATCCAACTGATTACCGATTGATATTACTTTCATGATGATTGTCAGCAGATTTTCGTTTTGTTTTATTCTTTTCACCAATGTTCGAAAAATATTAAATTGTGTGTAAAGTTGTCTTTATCAATCTTTGTACATGCAACAATCTGCTTCCGCCGTGCCGTGGCAAGATACGATAAGGCAACAGTGTTTGCAAACTCTCCAAGCTGATAAGGCACGAGCATTAAAGTGTTGCTCTCATTTCTTTGACAGCTGATGTCTCTTTAATTTTTTACACAGAAACTAACGGTTGCACTATAGTCACACGCACTTTTTTTTCACTGACCATAGGAACCAAGGAAACCAAGTATTCTAAGGGAACTAACTGGTCCCCAAAACCAAGTATTCTAAGGGAATTAACTGATCCCAAAAACCAAGTATTCTGAGGGAATATGAAACGGTCCAAAGAAATTGAGTATTCTAAGGGAACCAAGTGGTCCAAGAAAACCAGCTGATGAAAGAAAACTAACTGAACACAATTGTTTACCACCAAAAAGTGCCAATGTGGAAAAAAGAGTCGCGGACAAAGTGAGTGTCTGATCGACAAGGCAGGTGTCTTCTTCGCAATGTCACGAGGTAATCACGCGAGACATACGTGCAGTGTCGCGGCGAACAGGTGCGTCACTTTGCTGACAAGGTCAAAATTATTGAGTTCACAAGTATAAGTCACCTTTGCACTATGGTTGCTGATAGTCAGCTTCACAATAAAAAAAAAACTAAACGCGAACTGTTGGAACGAATACAAGTCGGAAACAGAAAATGTTTTACTTGCACAGGTAGGAGTACAGGTACAAGCAAGCGGAGTGGAACTTAGCTTGGTGCACCTGCCGCGAGAGTCCGCGTCGTAATGGGAGCGGGGCAGCGGGCGGCAGGTAGGCAGGCCCTCGACTCGTCAACCTGCGGAGAAGGGGAATCAGTCACATGGCCAGGTTCTACAGAGGAACTTGGAGAAGGTGATATAGAGTGGTAGTGGTTTGATTCCCGCTGCTGATGCTAATGGTACGCACGGTAGAAGAAGAAGAAGAAGCGGAGGAGAAGAGATACAGAAGTACAAGTCAAAGATCGTCCCCTTACTACTTTCGGTTTGTCCAAACTATCAACAAATCTGACACGGAGGATATTGCCAGAAAATATCTTTTAGCCACAAAGGTCATTTGGCAAAACTTCGTGGCATTAAAATTTTGGAGAAGTTTATACAATTCTATTTGAGACCAAATTGTCATTTGTTGATTTTTCGATTCATCAATTGATGTTTTCTTTGTTGAATATATAAATTAGTTTGGATTTCTACTAAACGGAATTTGTCCCTTAAATTTTAAACGTTCTAAAGAAGAACCCTATGTTTTTCACTTACTAATTAAAAACTCCATACAAGTAGATTAATAAACACATGAGTATGAATCGCTTGTGAGAGAACATTCATACTATCCACATGAAAATTCAATAAACTAAATAGCGCGAAATTAAAAAGAAAGAAAAATTGAATCACTTAGGATTACTAATATGTAACTAATTGTAAGTAATATCTATAAAGAAATTGTACAATTTTTAATTCAATATTTACTAGAATCCAAGCAGAAATCCGCTTAAGTCCACAATGAGTACAGAAACAAAAAAAAAATAATGAGACTATTATGGACTTAAAATTACGAGCTAAGCGTCAGTTTTCAAAGCAAAGCATATTACATCAATAATATACTGTAAAGCAAAATATTTAATTTTTATACGAGAACGAAGCTAACTAGTACTAAAAATATATTTAATTCGAAGCGATGGTATAGAAACATGCACCTGAGGTGTTGACCATGTAACCATTAGTTGTTTTAATAGCAACATTAGTTCAGTTCTGAGTATCAGTATTAAATAATTTTCCCCGCACATCTAAAGACCACTGACTTGTTAAAAGAATTTCAAAATGTAGCGTCTCATATATTTCAACATGTCATTCTGAAATATATGTGCTCTTAAAACGAGAATCAGTTTTTTCTTTCATTCTACTGAACAGATAATCACGGGTCTCTTATAAATCCGATTTGTAGTGAAATTCTACTAACAAATTGAAATTCTGATTGCTAGTATAAAATTGTTACTAAATACAAAAAATTACACGGAGAAAATTTGTTCCTTATATTTTACCGAATTCTTCAGTAAAGTTGGGATATAGTGGCATAACTGTAATTTTTAATAATTTTTAAATTATTTTTTCAGGAATAATATTCAAAATTTAATGTCATATCTTTATTCCTTACAAACTAGTACTGTAAAAGTTAAAACAAAATTGAAACTGAACGTTTAATGAAAATTAAATCAAATTTTAACGTTTCTTTTGAATACCTCCTTGATGGTCACTAACGTTTCAGGGACAGTTCGGTAAAACTTTCTTGACTTGACTCGAGTGTTAGTTTTCAGGAATAGTTCGGTAAAACTTCCTTGACTTGCCTGAATTGTTAGTTTTCAGGATTGAAATACTTTTTTAAATGCCCCGTAGTAAAAAAAACTTTAACGTTAATAGTTAGTTGTTTCTAACCTATTTGTACTGATTAACTAATAATTAATAATTTCATTTATAGCAGTAACCGCTTCTGAAACGAAATTAAATAGCAAATTACTTTCTTTTTAGTTCTTAAATAATCAAAAAACAAAAGTATTTGAAACTATTTAGTTTTATGTCAACTCGAAACAAAAGATTGAAAAACATAATAATTTAGTGACAATCACAGAAAAATTGTTTCCGCATACTTATGTAACAAGAGCAACGTAAGTAATTAATGTAACTTACGTGACCAGAGTAAATTACGTAGCTATAGTAATTTACATAATTACAGTAAGTTACGTATGTTGCGTAACCAGAGTAAATAACGTAACTACAGTAACTTACTCCAAGGATACAACTTACGTAAGTTACGTAAACGGTACAACTTACGTAAGTTACGTAACTATAATAACTTACGTAATTTATCAAGTTTACGTAACTTGCGAAAATAATCATTTTTACGTAACTTACGTATGTAACTTACGTAAAAGATCAAGCTTACATAAGTCACGTAACTAGAATAACTTACGCAAGTTACGAAATGATGAAACTTATGTAACTTATACAAATGATCAAAGTTGCATAACTTACGTAACTATAACACCTTATGCAATTAAAAAAACTTACGTAGGTTTGACCATTTACATAAATTACTGTAGTTACGTTATTTAGTCTGGTTATGTAATTATAGTATTTTTCTTTAATTATGTAAGTTACTATAGTTACGAAATTTTACTCTGGTGGCGTAACTTACATTAATTACTTAAGTTGCTCTAGTTACGTAAGTCAGGGAAAATAATTTTTTGTGTTTGACACTAGATAGATTATTTTAATCTTTTTTGATGAAAATTTGGAAATAGTACGAATTTTAATAAACTATTGTTTTATTACATAAAATACAAATTTAAACATTTTTCTTTATAACAATAAAAACATAATTTGAAACTATTGCATAAATTGACCTTAAATATAGTTAGAAATATTCAGTAACATGGATTTAATATGGATGATTCTTTTATTTTATACAACTTTTGTTTATTAATTTGGATCTTTCTCACAAGCGGTGAAATAAAATTCAGATTCATATATAAGGACAGTTGAAACTTTCTGAAGCAATAATGTAAAGCGTGCGATGTATGTATTAATGTATGCGTTTAGAATGTACTGTAGGCAGGTGTAATGAATAAGTATTTGTTCGTGAATGATTGTAGGGGTTGAGGTAGTGATTAAAGTAGGTAAAATGAGATTTACGGCAGTATTACTGTAGAACTACTGCAATGACATTATTTTTTATTTTTTATTCTTCAAGTTTTACCGAACTATTCAGTAATTGAATGAATACAAATTTTACCGAACATTGTACCTTACGTTTTACTGAACTTTCAATAAAAATAAGTATATGAACACTTACCCTACGTTTTACTGAACTATACAATACATATAAGTTTCACCGAACACTGTGCCTTACGTTTTACCGAACTTTCAATAAAACTAAGTTTAGTGTACATTTACCCTACGTTTTACCGAACTGTAAGTGAACGGCTAATACATGTACCATAAGATTTATTCTTTTTACATTATTTTTCAATGCAATTGCTTTTATAGTCCTGTTCCTTAAAACTTACAGTTTTGACACTTCATCCCAGTTTTACCGAACTATAATGAAATTAATTACATTAAAGAATTTTATAACAATTGTTTTAAATAATTGAAATCTTTTTGAAGAATAAAAAAATGTTTATAATAGTTAAATTTCTGAATAGAATTGAAATAATAATTTATAATAATAATTTAATCCAAGAGAAGAATTTTAATTTGTTAATTTTAATTTTGTATTAATAATCGAAATTTTTCAAAGAAATTTATTAAATTTTTTTTAAATAATTGAATATCTGAGGAGAATTTCGCTATACCTATTCATTAAGATAATTTATTTCTTGACGAGAATTTTGAAAATTTTGAAAATAATTTAATGTATGCAAAACATTTTATTACTTTTCAAAGAATTTCTTGTTATGAATTTTTATATTTAAAAAACTAATTAAATTTATTTATTATGTAAACAATTAAAATATTGCAACTAATTTGATTTTTTTTTGTTTTGAATAATATTGAATTCAATTCTTTCGTCAAGTTTTAATACAATTTTGAAAAATAATTGATTTCCTGTGACGAACTAAAAGTTATTTATGAAAATTATAGAATTATTTAAATTATTTATATTGCAACTAATTTTATTTTTTTTGTTTTGAATAATATTGAATTCAATTCTTTCGTCAAGTTTTAATACAATTTTGAAAAATAATTGATTTCCTCTGACGAACTAAAAGTTATTTATGAAAATTATAGAATTATTTAAACATATTTTATTATTTTTTTAAATAATCGAATTTTATTTAAAATTGTATATAAATTTTTCAAAAATAATTGAATTTCTTTGAAGAATATTATTACTTTTGAAAATAATTGAATTCTTATGATGAATATTGTTATTTATGAAAATAATTGAATTTTACAAAGAATTTTATTAAAATTCCCAAATTTTTATGAGTTATTTTACCATTTATTAACATAATTACGTGAAAACTTTTGAAATAATTGATTAATATTCAAAAATGTTTCTGGTTAGAAATAGAAAAAAATTTTGAACGTTTTCTATTAGAATTCATGATAGTTTCATAGTTTATGGGATAGACAAACAAGATATCAAAATAATTATTCATAAAATAAAATACAATAATATATAAATTGTAAACAATTGTCATTAACAGCTAAAATTATATAAATTAAATTAAATTAATGATTTATTAACAATATTAAATGAAGCTAAAGTAAGTGTTTTTGAAAATCGCAACAAGAAAAATAATTGAAATTAAACATTCTTAGATTACAATTAATTTGTTTTAATTTAGAAAATAATTTTTTTGTAAATAAATACAAATATGAAGTAAGAAAAATTTTTTCGTTCATTTGAACGTTCGAGACTTTACGAACATAATATTAATAGATTATGAATTATATTTATCTTTTTCTTTATTTCATGCCAATGAAGTTCATGAAATTACCGCCTAGATGGCATGAAAGTTCTCTCACAAATGAAATAATGCGAATAGAAATTCTTAAATTTATTTTATTCGTAAGAAATCGAAACAATTATTCTAATGAAATTCTACAGAATGTTTACTAGTTTTCATGTAGAATAATTGAAAGATTGGATGCTGTAAGGCATGTTACGCGATATGTTAAGTAAATGGCTCGTAATCCCTTATAGAATCCAGGCCCACAATTCCTGGTAATATTGTAAAAAAATTTCTTAACTTGATTGGACTTTTTTGGATCTTAAAGTCTATCCGAGACTTGATTTCGTATGGAAGTTTTCGTATTTCACGATATAAAAATGTATAACACCAGCCAATAATTATGATTTATTTTTCGATACCGTAAACACCGGCCGTGATGGTAAAATATTCTGAGCAAGTATAGGAATTAAGATTTATTATATGATTATAATTGAAGAAAAATTGGTTCTTAATGTTATTCATAACTATTTAGAATGCATGGATCGAAAGAGGGGTAATATTTTAATTAATTTAAGAGAAAAGGAAAGAGTACAAGCAGAATGAGGCAGACGCATGATCAGTGCACACACAGATCCTTGTGAAGGACTAACTAAACGAGTTTGTTGCTACAAGAAGTTGTGTTGTTGAATGCAGTAGCCGGCGGGTCAGGTCGAATAATGCCGAGTCCGGTTAATCTTCGGGATACAAAGGGGCACCCCGTTATCAGTGATTCTCATCTTATCATGACGTTGTTGGAAAATAAATCATGCACGACGGAACGGTGGGGGCACCTTTAATTACCGGTCGCATGGAAAAATATGAAGACGTAATACCTTATCCACATTGCTTCTTCTTCTCCTCTCGACTGCCAACCGGTAGGCAGAGAAACTGGTCGATTCGTTGGAGAGGCTGGAGAGGCGTTGCTCATAAATAATAAACACATATCCATGAACGCCACCGGTTACCTCGACTCCGAGGATAAAGTGACCCTGATGAACCCTCAGGATATCGATATCGATTGAAAAACATCAAATTGAAAAGAAGTCTCGATAAAACGTTCATCGTAAAATCTTTTCATCTCTTAGAATTAAATGACCCCATCGACTTTGATGGAATCTTTCAAACATAAAGATTGTCTTATTGCAAATCACTCCCAATATTCAAGTATATATTAATTGGAAATATGGTTCTCGTCGAAATATCTTTTAGCGAAACATGTTTCATCGAATTAATCAAGTAGCGGTATATTTCTAATCATGAGACTACTGTCCATTTTTATCGAAGGCAGGCTTTGCACTCATCTATCAAAAACTGCTATTTATTTTTTAGTTTTGTCATACTAAAGAACATATTTTTATTTTCTTAATAAGTAGTAATTCAACTTTTTATGTTTTGAATTTCGCGCCAATAAAGTTCATTAATTTGTCGCCTAGAGGACATAAAGTTCTCTCACAACCCAGGCGGCACGAGGTGAACTAAAAGGCATCAAAATATTAACCTACAAAGTTAACTGTTAACATCTTGAGTTGCAAAAAAGTCATCTTTTTTTAATAAAACTTTTATACCTATAACGGCTTCTATGTCTAGTCAAAAATGTCACATTTATGTAAAATAAATGTTAACGTTTTGAGTTCTCAAAAAGAAAACAAATAGATATCTTATTAAAGTTATCAAATCAGCAACTATATTAGTTTAAAAATATTACTAAAAAGTTAACTTTTATTTATCATATTTTTAATCTATTTGATAGTAATGTATGTGCCGCTTTCCGCTGAATGGGAACCTTACGCAACAAAAAAATATAAAATAAATTTTAAGAAAAGCTTTAGCTTTGATTTAAGATTCATATATATATATATATATATATATATATATATATATATAAGCATTAAAGGAAAAAATTTGTTAAATGTATTTACATATTATTTTTAATTGCATATCAAATTTAAGAGCAATGAGAGATATTGGTGAAGTAGGAAGTAAAAAAAAATTTGAGTGAAAGTGAATGTGCCATCAAAATAAAATTTGTGTGGAAGTAAAAGTAATCTGCAGGTGAAGTAAAAGTGAAATAAACTTGAAGTGAAAATAAATTTTTAGTCAAAGTGAATGTAAAGTGATAGTGGCAAAAAAAAATTTTGAGTGACAGTGAAATGAAAATGGAGTAAAAAAAATTGAGTTAAAGTGGAGTTAAAAGTATTTTGGGTTGTATGATAGAAATAACAAAATGAATATTTGAGTACACATTAAAATGATGTATCTAATACTATTATTTCACATTAGGTTTATTTAAATCAATAATACAAAATAAGTATTTAAATTACACTAATTCTAACACGCTATTTGTTCCCGGTATACAATTTCAGCCCTCGTAGTGTCTAAAATTTTAGCATCGTTGATAACATTGATAACAATCGATTCTTGAAGTATAATTCTTTTTGTCGCTAAATAATAATTAATTTACTATTAATACACCATATTTACATGAAAATTTTAATCTGAGCTAAGTGAGGAAGTGGCGATGAGAAAATTAATTTTCCTTTTAATACTGAACCAATAAGATTATATAATTCTTCAAAAAGAAGATTCATTTTTACTTTGTCAGATCCTCGTTTAATTTATGATCATCGAAGTTTTCTATAATTTACAAATGGAAATTTTTGCTTCTTTAAGTATTTATTTTTAAATTTTACTGCTAGTATTTCAAGAATAAAAACTAAAAAATGCAAGAGAGTATCCAATCCCTAATACATGAAAACTAGAACATACATTATTTGTTCTTTAGCAAGCATTTCTGGTTTTAAAATATTTATTTCTGGGGGCACACGAGGATCATAGAAATCTTCTAGTAATCCATATTCGATAGCTCTTATCATTGTTTTATTAAAATCAACGAAAGGTGAAGTTAGGTTGTATTTGAATGTAGTAGCAGAATATTGTAAAATTTAATTCACCGTATTTAGTTTTGTAATCTTTAGCAACGTGATCAACATCACGAATAATGCAAGTTATGTTCCTATGATCAATGATCAATGATCAATGATCCTATGTTCCTATGTAATAAAACTTTTTCTTTAATCCCATTTCATTCAATTCACTTTCAGGTTTTCTACAAAAAATGTCACTAAAAAAATCACGATTTATTAAAGGGACAATATTCACCTGTTTTTTCAAAATATCTAAAAGTATTATGACATTTATAAAATTGAGTACATCCGTATTATATCGTTCATATAGCACCCCACTATCATTTTTTATAACTCTTGAGTAGTGTAATTATCAGCATAATGGATGAAGTGCAGTATCTGATATGATTTTTCATTACTTTTATTTAATTTAAATTCTTTGTTATTAATGAAATTTCTTTCATTTATTATAATAGCAACATCGTGTACATTCAGTTTGTATAAATAATTGAAATAGTCCGTTGTCAACTGAACTCTTTTAAGGAAAGGTGCTACAATTAAAATTTTAAGTTTTTTTGGATTCAAGTAGAGGTCCATAAGATTGTAA
The DNA here is from genome assembly GCA_032872475.1 of Leptopilina myrica (nomen nudum). NCBI lineage: Eukaryota > Metazoa > Arthropoda > Insecta > Hymenoptera > Figitidae > Leptopilina > Leptopilina myrica (nomen nudum). The sequence goes on from CM065460.1 coordinate 8,808,197, forward strand.
ATCATTTCTTCTATTTTAGATTTTAGACTACTGTCAGACCATTGTATGATTGCCAGTGTAGTAGTTGTTAACTTATCAGTAACATTCGAAATACGTATTTTATTATCTTTTATTTCATAATTAATCCTTGAAGATGGTAACTGCGAATTTATTGCTTTCATAAGTGAATTCATAACTGGATCCTCAATTGTTATATTGGTGTTGGAAATTTTCTCGAGAATAAATAATAAACTTCGTACTTTAGAATCCCCCTTTAAATATCTTGTCAATCTATCGTAATACAAACACATTTTTTTCTTTTGAAAAAAAATATTACATGGATATTCCCGTTTCTTCATTTTTTTGTAAAAAATTTTCATAAGAAAATAATTCGCACCAATTAAAAATAAAGAAAAAATGTTTTATACATTATATTTGTCAATTAAAAAATTTAATTAAAAATGAAATAAATTTTTTTTTAATTTTTGGAAAATAAAGGAAAGAATTTTTTGAAAGAAATGTTCCGTTCTACATTTAATTACGAATTTCTTTAATTATAAAATTATTCAAAAACAATTTCTTTTTTAATATTTTAAATATTTAATTCTTAGTAATTTTCTACAGGAATAAAGATTTTTAAAAAATTCAAGTCTTTTTGAAATTATTCAACTTTTAAAATATTGTTATAAAAAATAAAAAGAACGCTTACTCAGAGTTTGATTTCTTCATGTTTTATTTTAATTAAAGAGGATTCAGTGTTAAAATCATTATTTTATCTTCGAAAAATATTCTTACTATAACTACTTGAAACTCATTTTCATATTCTATAATTAACTAAAATTTAAACAAAAGTTCATTTTTAAATCAATTTAAAAAAAAAATTTCTGCATGAATTCAATTAATTAAATACAACTGTAAATTATTTATTGAATAATTGAATGTATCTTAAAATTAAAGTCTTATTTCTTATGAAGGATTTCATAAACAAATTTTAAAATAATTGAATTCTTTTGACCAATTTAAATAAAAATTTAGAATACTTATACATTTTTCAAAGAATTTGACTGAATTGTATTAAAAATAATTGAAATTCTCCAATGAGTTTTGTTATTTCTGAAAATAATTTAACTATTGAGAAGGTTATAAAAATAATTAAATGATTGTATACAATTTTATTCAAATTGTTTTTAAATAATTAAATTCTTTTAGCTAATTTTATTAAAATAGAAGATATTGAAAATTATTTAAATGAATAACATTTTTGAAATTTTGCCAAGAATTTTAATCTAATTTTTTTATTTTTAAAGATAATAATTAGGATTTTGTCGCAATTTTTTTGTAAATTTTAAACATAATTGAATTCAGTGATAAAAATTTTTTTACTTTTGAAAATACTTGAGTTTCTGCAATCATTTGTAACTTATTCAAAATTCAATTTTTTTAGTGTTTTAACTAAAATTCTTCTATAAATCCATTATTTAAAATAATTATTTAAATATATATTGAAGAATTTAACTAATTTTAAAAGATTTTAAATTATTAAAATTTTTCAAAAATCTAAGTTCATTAAAATTTCTAATTAAATTCATTTAACATTGAAATTTTTTAAATTTCAAATTGAAACCGTTTGAAGATGATTTATTTATGAAAAAAGTAAACGCAACTGTTTTAAAATTGGATTAATTTTGAAATATTTCAGTAAAAATGTAGAAATTAAAGGTTTTGTATTAGAATACGTGCGGTTTACGAGTGAAACAAAAAAGATCTAAAATTTTAGATTTTTTTTATTGAAACTATTTATTTCAATTATTTTTATTTTTATAAAAAAATTTTGAATTAAAAATGTTTACGTTCTATTATTTTAAAAATTTCGAATTGCATTTAAAAAAGTGAGTGAGAAGTGAACTAGTTTTATTTAAAGTACAGAAAGAATATTCAATCAGAATTTGGTCTGGCAATCAGGGAAAAAGAAAATAAAATTTTTCTGTCAACCCTGAAAGAGATTTTTAATGAAACATTAATTACCCAGTTGAATGAAAACTCGCGCCACAATTAGGTCGAAGCAGAGCAAGTTTTGTGAGAAAATTAAGACATCGAAGTCTTCTCTATCGACTAATAAACGTCAGTCGAGTGACAAGTAGTGTCCTTTTTTTCTGAGCTCATTATGGTGTATCATAATAAAAATTCCCGAGTTTTACGCCTACCGTGGATACCGGCGCTCTTCGAGGCAAATTAAATACAGCGCAACAAATTACACCGAAGCCCGAAGACCACCGTAAATCAAAGGCCCTGTAAAACCGGACGAGGTGAGCGCACTGGCCACAACTTTTAAATCCGAATGAAATCGAGTCCTTTACGAGAGAATTGGCTAGAGTGGCCTTCTTGCTTTAAAGCAAAAAGAAAAAGAAGAAAAAGAGTGTCTCTTTCAGGTGAGAGATAGCGAATGAATAATCAACTATATATATATATCGGCCACCTCGAATTTTACTACCCGAGCCAACGTCTCAATTAAATTCCCAAATTTGGGGGACTCATAACATAAAAACTTTAAGTTTTCATCATCAAACGGCACACACGCATATATTCAAACAATTTCACACTAAACTCGTCGTCTCACTCACACGCGGCTTTTGACTTTCGAATTGTCTTTAAATTAAGAATTTTCACACTTGTTGGCGTTGATATATTGCCAAAGAGACGATAAAAATTTCTAAGCTAAATTATTCAGAGATAAAATTTTAAAACACCAAGTTTCCATTTGCCATTAGAATATTAAGTATAAAAGATGAATGAGCTATAGTTTTAATAAGAGAGCATAAAACTTACAAATTGAAAATAAAACTCACTTTGTATACATTAGCAATAAACAAAGATGAAAATTATTAATGTCATCTCTTTCAGAAAATATTTTCTTTTAGCACATGTATCCAGACATCGGATGGAAATTATTTTTTCCAGACATTTCAATTCTCTGAATTATTTATTATTTACCTAATATTTAATTGAAAGTATTGAAAAAAATTTAATTTAAAAAAGTGCAATGAAAATCATTTTAATTACAGTTTCTTTAAATTCAATTATTATCAAATCTATGAAAATATTGAAAAACTTATATTTTCTGTGAAATAAGGAATCCGAATTTTTAAAATACAAATTCTTTGATATAAATAAATTTTACTTAAATTAAGTAATTATACTTATATTTTAAAATATATCCACTTACAAAATAAAGTCGACAGTATGTTGTTTATAACTCACCTGAAACAAAGGGAAAGAAAATTACTTATATTACAATTGTAATAAAAAAATAAATAATGACAACAAATAATAATCATTAAATAATTCTAAAATTTTTCTTAAAATCAATTATTTTTAATAATTTATGACGCAATCTGAAAAAGGGACCTTCAAAGCATAACGTTATAGAGCTGGCTGAAGCTAGCAGTCGTACTCATCACCTATCTTTAAGCGTCAACCACTAATTAATGAAATTAATGACTAAAAACTTACCAAATTTGCTATTTAGTGATTATTGATTCTTAAATAACAATATTCGATGTTTTTCTAATCATTAAGTATTATTAAATTTGATGAAGATACATATTAGTAGTTGACGCTTAAAGATAGGTGCTGAGTACGACTGCTAGCTTCAGCCGGCTACGTTATAGGTTATGTTTGCAATGTTTTGAATGAAAATACAAAAAAAAATCAATTGTCAATATGGAATCATTAATATTTATATCTTCATTAAAATTAAAATATTTCATAAACACTGATTTTAATTTGCAATAAATAAAACAAAAACTTTAAAACTAGAAAAAAGTAACGCTAACATAATCTTAAAGTGATTTGCTTCTAAGGTCCTTTTCTTCAGATCGCGTCACATTTTTGACAAAGATCCTTGACAGTTTTTAAATTGATTTGTTTTTAATTCAATTTCACGAAATTTCGATTACCTATTCAAAAATTCTTCGATGAAATATGTATTAGAAAATAAAAACTAGAAATAATTTTTAAAAAATGCAATGAAACTTTAAAAAAAATTAATTCTACAGATCTGTTAGTTAAAAGCTTAAAAGTATGAAAAATTAAAACTAAAATTGATACTTAATTAGTAGCTTTCTTTTTAAGGGAATTAAAACCATCATGACGTCACGAATTTAGAACACATGCTTTGGTTATACTGTGACGTCATAATATTTCAAATGTCCTAAAAGATTTTTAATTTAAAAATTTTTCAAAATTTAATTTATTGAATAAAATTCATGCTATAATGCTTTAAAAATTCAATTACTATTTAAAATTCTAACAAAAATTCATTTTTAAATAAACTTTTATTAGAAAATTCACCGTAAATTTAATTATTTAAATACGAAAATAAATTATTCTTTTGAATAATTGAATATTTCTTAAAATTGAATTTTCATTAACAATTGCATCAACAAATTTTGAAATAATTGAATTCTTTAGACGAATTTTAATAAATTGTTTTGAGCAATTCGGTTAAAATTGTATTCCAATATTTTGTTGACAGCGTTGATTCAACGAAAATATTTTTAAAAAGTTATTTTTTCTTTTGATAATTGTTTATTTTAATATTATAAGTTATTTAAAAAAAAGTACAAATGGTTCCAAGTCAGAGAAAGCAGTCACACGGAGAAAATTTCTTTCGTAATGATTACAATAGTCTATATTACAGCTCGGATATGTGACCACTTTTTGTAATGATTACGAAAACTATGTAATTTATTAAAAATTTAGTAGGAGCGATTACTATAGTTACTTTAATGAATCCAAACACTGTATTAATCGTGTTGAAATTTATTTTTTGGAATCATTAATAATTTAGATGTACAGGTTCAGAAAGGGTACTGTAGGCATTCACGCAGAGACTTGTTATAATTACAATAGTCTACGTTAAAAGGAAATCTTGGATTCTGTTCACATGTGTAGCCGTCTAAGGAAATCAGTGATACAGACTGTAGTAGCCTTTACAACAGGACTATAGTAAAATAAGGTGACCGCGGCTGCCTTACCTTCTTATTTTACTATAGTTCTTCGTAAAGACTACTATTGCTATATTTCTGATTACAAATGACTGTTGTAAAGTTAAAAAGAAAATTTTCAACTAAAAAAGTTTTTTTTGTAATTCATGACTTGCGTAAAGTACGTAAGTTACCTAATTAGTGCAGTTTACAATAATTCGTCCATTACGTAACTTAAGTTATTTACGTAAGTGCAACTTACGTTATTCACGTAACTTATATTTTTACGTATCATACATTATTTACGGAACTTATATTTTACGTAAATTACGTAAGTTAACTTACTTATGCAACTTACTTTTTTACTTACGTAACTTACGTAAGTTGTGTAAATTATATAACAATTTATACAGGCAAGAAATCTTGTATCTTTGGTGCGTGTGTTAGAAAAAAAATTTTTCACTATGGAAATGTAATAAACAATAAACCTTACAATATTAAAGACTAACAATGAACAATAATTGTATTAATTACTGAGAACGAAGTGATTTTTTGACATTTAAAGTGTATAAGTCTTTCTCGCAAGCTGTGAACTTTCATAGCAGTTAGTATATAAGGAAGTTTAAGTCATGTATAAATATGTGTAAATAGCGATCGTTATTATGTTATGCGTTTAGTATTTAAGTTAGATTTATGTACTTAGGGTTTAGTGAAATTGTCTAGTTTAATAATATAATTTATCTTGAAGTGGGTAGTCTTGGAAGAGTGAAATTAATGTGCAATACATGATTAGAAGTCATGAATTACAAAAAAATTTTATTTTAGTTAAAAATTTTCTTTTTTAACTTTACAACAGTCATTTGTAATCAGAAATATAGCAATAGTAGTCTTTACGAAGAACTATAGTAAAATAAGAAGGCAAGGCAGTCGCGGTCACCTTCTTTTACAATAGTCCTGTTGTAAAGACTACTACAGACTGTATCACTAATTCCCTTAGATTGCTGCAAATGTGGATAGAATCCAAGATTTCCTTTTAACGTAGACTATTGTAATCAGTCACATAGACTTTGTGCTAACTCATATTTAGTTCGTATTTATTTCAAATAAATTTTTAATGAGTACGTTCGACTTACAGAATTGTTACAACGAAGCTACTTTAGGCATTACGAAAAGTGGTCACATATCCGAGCAGTACTGTTCGACTATTGTAATCATTAACAGAAAATTTTTCTCCGTGCATTTTTAATTTTTTTTGTCTTGGATTTTCCAAAAATTTTGAAATTTTAACTAAATTAATTTTTCCTTGCCTCGGTAGCAATTTTTTTCTTTTAATAATTTGATATTTTAGTTCTTAAATTTCAATCTTTGAAATTTTAATTGCTGTAAAATTATAATAATATTTAAATATAAACAAATATTAATTTGTTAGATTTCTTAAAAATTAAGTGTTGAATAATATTATTAAAAAATTCTAAACAATTAATTGAATTTTGGAAGACTTGCAGTTCAAAATCTTAAGTATTTCTAAATTTAAAAAAAATTAGGAACCATAAGTATTTAAATGTTTATTTTGGAAAAGTGATTAAAATATGAAAAAAATTTGAAAATTTGGAAAAATTAAGGCTTTAAAAAATAGTAATTAAAATATTTTAAAGAAAAAGGTGCTTGTATTCTCGATAAAAATTTTAACAAATCGAAACTAATGGAAATTATGTAAAATTTTATAATTTAAAGATTTTTTTTCCCATCCTTAAAAATTGTGTATAAATATAATTACTTTTTTGAAAATATAATCATTTTATAAATTTACAAAAATTATTCTGTTTAAATAATTCAATTCTCGTAGTTGAATTCTGATAGGAATTGATTTAAGAAAAATTTCAGTTAAAATTTTAGAAAATATTTGAATATTTAAACCGTTATAAAAGGAATTTTAGGAATTAACTAAATTTTAAAAGGTTTTTAAATTAAATTCCTTGAAAATTTAAGGGAAGCAAAAGTATAAAAATATTTAACTTTTTTATTTTGAAAAATTATTTATTAAATTATTTTTCATTGAAAATTATTAAAGTTTTTCAATAATTTTATTCAAAAAATCTAAAAAAAATAATTGAATTTTGGATGAATTATAGTTGAAAATTTTATAAATAACTATATTTCATGAGGTTTTTCATTGAAATTATTTGAAATTTTAATTCCTCGGGAAAAATAAATATGAATAAGTTTTGAAATTTTTTCCAAAATTCAATTTTTTTCCAAAGCATGCGCATGATACGATCGAACAATATACGAACTTTTCGTAATTTTTTAAACAAATTACGAACATTTTTTTTAAACTAACTTTTGCGGACTTTAAGCAAATTTTTTTATTTATTTATTCTTTATTCAATAAATCCAACAGTCTCAAAGACCGATTATGAATCTTTACGGATTTTACGGACTAGTTTGATCCCTGTTAATAATTGCTAAAAATCACCATTTCTATAGAAAACCCCATTGACAAAAATGAAAAGCAAAATTTTCTCCCCCTCACGTAAAGATATTTTTCCGCTCGTTGTTTATAATCATGTTTCAATATGTTTCTTCCTGTTACAAGGCTGTTCCAACTTATCTGGAAAGTATCCCCCTTCCCCTTTTTTCTTGAGAGCAACACTGACACTCTGTCGCGAGATAATGAATTTGTTACGGCAGCATGCAGTTGATCAAGTGCATGATAATGGCTTATTTCATTCGATAAAAAGAATTATTGCGAGTAAAACCTAATTTTTTGGATAGGAAAATTAATACGTGGTATTCGCCATCATTATCGTCATATACACATATGATGACACTATACAATGTTATGTAAGTCTTGCAATTTTAGAGTCGCATCTCATTCCTCCTTGTTCGAGTTGGTCGCGCGTTAATACGCCAGAATTTATATTCAATCGCTATTCACTTGAGGCAAAGAGTCATTGATAATATCGGTCGCCGTGCACGAACGAGCAGAGCCGGAACGATCGGTGTTAGGCAGATTTTATATGGTTGACTTTTAACTTCTCCGAGCGATGCGACTCGATGAAAGGAGACGATATACCGAAATAAAAGAAACTGTTTTTTTTCTCCTTCACTCTGTGTACTTCAAGTTGAATCAATCTGTTGAATTAATTATAATGAAAACATAATTGACACTAAAATTTTACTTTGTTTTTCCCTGACTTTTCCCTGTTTTGCAGGCAGAATTTTGACTTCTTCCCTGACCCTAAAGAATATTTCACTGAGAAAAAAATTATTTGGTTCAAACAAATTTTGTTTAAATCAAACTTAAAATATCTTTGATATACAGTCAAACATATTTAAGTTTAATTCAAACATATTTTCTGGTTCAGTGTAAAAGATTATTTATTTAAATCAAACATAAATTGTGATTGATTTTAAATTATCTGTAGATAACTTTTAAGTTTGATTCAAACATAAAATTTTTAAACATAAATTTTGTTTAAACCGTTACAGAAAATATGTTTGAATAAAATATAATTATTCAAACAAATAATACTTTTGAATCAATGCAGTAGATATTTTCTATATATTGAGATTAAACTTACAAACTTATTTCAATTAAAAAAAATCGTCTAACATTATTTTTATGTTTCATTTAAGTATAATGTTTTCTCAGTGTTTGATTCACCCTAAAAATGATTAGAAACTGCGTGAAAAATGTTCTAATACACTTATTTAAGAATATATCCTTAAAATAAAATAATTTTTAAAAAATCTAATTAAACTTTTTCAAAAAAATTGATTCTACAGAGTAGTTAGTTACACCCAGAGAAATGGTATATTTGTCTCAGAACCAACTAGACTTTTTATTTGTTTCAAATAAATTTTATTTAGTTTAAATAAAATTTTAGATTTCATTTACATTGAAAAATTTGCAATTTATAATGATAATAAATTGGATTCTTGACGAGATATATTAAATTTGTTAAAAGTTTTATAAATAATTGAATTTCTTCAAAAAATTGTATTACTTTTCAAAATAAATAACTTTTATGATTTATAAGTTTTCTAATAATTGAATTGTGGTATACATTATTATTTATAAAAAGAGTTGAATTTTTGTTAAGAATTTTTTAAAGCAAATTTTTAAATAATTGATTTATTTCAAAATAACGTAGCAAATTTTTTTAAAAATACTTACTTATATAAAAATAATTGAATGTTTTTTTAAAATAATTAAAATCTTTTTGAATAATTTTATTAAATATGATAAAATAATTAAATCCATGAAAAGAATTTAAATAATAATAATATGAATATAATTGAATTCTTGCGAAGAATGTTAATAAATTTTGTTTAAATAATTAGAATTTTGCCAAGAATTTTATTAAAACTTTTGACATAATGATAATTTAATTCTTGAAGAGCATTTTTTAAAAATGTTGAAAATATTTTAATTCCTGCAAAATATTTCAATGTTTCTTAAAATTAAATTCTTTCGTCAAGTTTTAACAAAATTTTTAAAAATAATTGCATTTTTTGAAGAATTTATTTAAAATTGTATTAAGAATATTCGAAATTCTGCCAAGAAATTGAATTTTTAAATAAAATTTTATTATTTATGACAATAATTGAAAGTTTTCGTGAAATTGTATAGAATTTTTTTTAATAATTAAATTTTTTTGATAAATTTCATACAATAGTTATTTAAAAAAATAATTTAATTTATTGCAAAGAATTTTATTAACATTCCTAAAAACAATTGAATTTCTGCGAAGAATTTTGTTATTTATCAAGATAATTGAATTCTTTTGCAGAACTACTAAAAATTTTTTTTTAATTAATTGATTTTCTGAGACGAATTAAAATCTATTTCTGAAAATAATTGAATTATTGCAACGAATTATTTACTATTATTTTTCGATGAAAATAATTGAATGTTATCGCAGAATTGTATCAAAATTTTTTAAAATAAATTTTATTAAAATAGTAATCATTGAAAAATATTAAAACGAGAAAAACTTTTAAAATTAATTGAAATTTTGCAAAGAATTTTATTTAAATCTTTTTAAAATAATTGAATTTTTGGCGAAAAATTTCATTATTTTTGAAAATATTTGTCAAGTCAATTGCGTTAAAACTTTAGAGGTAATTAAATAATCTTGAAAAATTTATTCTTGTAAGAAAGACAAAGAAATTTAGAAGATTTTGAATTACAATTCCTAATAATTACATAGTTTATGCAGCAAACAAAAATGACACAAAAAATTCAAAATTTTCTTAGGACTTCTAAAAATTTAATTTTTTCTAGCACTTTTAATAAAAATCCCTGACTTTTACTCTGATTTTCGTAACCTATAACATCCCTGTATTAATAATTAATGTTAATATTATTAATTATAGTCATTTTTGGGTAAATGTAAACAGAATATTAATTCTCAATTATAAACAATATCCAATGTTTACACAAGAAAAGTAAAAACAAATTATTTCATTTAAAAAAACGATTGTTTATTTGATGCAAATAATTTTTTTCTGTGTAGCTCTTTCAAAGAAACCATATATAGCTATTCTGAAAACATGTTTATTCATTAATTGAAAAATCTCTTTCTTTGAACTGAATGAACGGTTTTTATTGTGTATCTGAAATATTGTAACTGTAATTGTAGGCGAAGATTTTCCATTCGGTAAGAAATATTGACAAAACTGTTAAAAAATTTTTATAACGTTCTGGCAGTAAATCCTTTTAAATTCTAGTTATCTATTTTTACAGCTATCTTTTTATTCTCCTTTTGTAGCCATTAATTCAGTTACACTGATATTATGTCAATTTGACAAATGCTAAAATCGCTAAAATAATAATATTTTTCTCTCCTTCAAACACCCGTAACCATTATATTTTTGTATCGTCAAACATTTATAATCATTTTACAAAAGGCGAATAGTTTTCATAAAGACAAGTGCTTAAAATTTTATTCCCAAAATTCCTACCAAGTTTTATCAATTTTTTTCTTCTTTTTGAGATAAGAAACGTATTTTTCCAATTTTAATTAAGGATTAATTTATGTAAATATACTTCTTTCACTGGCTGTTCATAATCTTAAATGAAAAATGTATACGTGTCAAAATTATGTTTGTTATTTTCAAAAAGGTTTATCTTAATACCCGAATGTTTATATGAATTGAAAAATTTATTTGTACTAAACTGTTGAATGAAGTACGAATTATTTGATTGTATACAGAAATGACTATATTATTTTATGGAAATACAGTTGTATTCTTTTGAATTCAAAATAAGGCAAAATTTTAATAAAGAAACCTTTCAAATTCCTTTGAGAATTTTACGGCGCTAAATTATGAATTAAATTATAGTTTCAATATCTTCACAATGTGGCACATTTAACGAGTATGAAATTTGAAATCGTTTTAATATTTTTATCTTTTAGTGTTAAGATATTTTAATTGACCGGTTCACGTATTAATTTTACTTATTATGTTATTTCTGTTCTTTGTATCTTTTTTTAATCTTTGACGTTAGAATTTTTATAAAAATAAAAAACCGAGAAAATGTTTCACTTGAACCTGTAGTCGCTTAGAGGTAAAAAAGTAAAAAAAAATAAATTTTTTCCATTGAGTGTTGTCACAAAAATTACACTTCGTATTTCCTTGAACTTTCACTGATTTCAAAATTCAATTATTCAAAACTTTAATAATTTCAAAAAAATTGTATACTTCTGATTTATTTCTCGAAATAAATTAAAAGTTTTTAAATTTTAATTTTATAAATTCTTATATTCAATTGTTTCTAAAAATAACAGAAATAACCCTTCTAAAATTTAATTATTTTCTATAATTCAGAACTAAATTTCTTCTCTAAATTATGTCAAAGTTCATCGAGAATAAAATTCAAAATTATATAGGTACCAACATTCAAATTAAAAAAAACTCTTCACGTTTTTTAACTAGTTATTAAGGTAAAGTATTGAGAATGATAATAAACCAAAACAATGACAATTATTAAATTTTTAAAGCTTATAATAAAAGAATTTTAAAAATTAGTTTTTTATTCTTACGTATTTTCAAATAAATTGTTGAAAAATCATTTATTTTCCAATTGTGTAATTAAAATGAAAAAAGTTCCAACTCATTGACATTTAAGTAAAAAATATGTTTAAAAATAAATTAGTTTTAATTAAATTTTTGAAAATAATTGAAGTTTATAAACGAATTTTTAAAGAATATTGAAAGAATAATAAAGGTTTTGGAGAATTATTTTAATTAGAAATATAAAAATACATGATTTTTTCATAATTTTACGAATATTAATACTAAGAATTACTTTCTTAAGAAATATTTGAATATCATTTTTGGAAGATAATTTTCATTAATTTTAATTTTGAAATTTTTGTTTGAATATATTTTTGGTTTAAGATTTTAAAGAATTCAATTACTTTTATAATTTAAAATTCAATTTGTTAAAAATTTTAACTATTTAAAAACTTTTTAATTATACACATTTCCAGATTCACAACAAAAGTTGCGAAAAGTCACATTAAATTTAAAAAAAAGACTAAAAGAGACCAAGTTGAAATCGACAACGTTTATCAACGAAAAAAATTTCTTTACTAAGTAGATTAATTATAAACAACGCAGCAGAATTGTCACAAAAATATTTAGAAAAATAAATTGGCGTTTATATTTTGATACTAATTGTTTTACAATTAAATATTAAATTATAAACAGTATTTGAGTGTATTAAATAAATTTTATTCGTTGATCAACGTTCTGGAACTCAACTTCATATAAAGATGCTAGAAAGATATTAACAACATCAAAATTCTTTCTGAAACCATCTGACATCTTTTCATTGAAAGATGATAAAATTTTGAAAATAATAAGACCTTACAAAAGTCATTTAACCAAAATTTGTGCAAGATATTCTTAAAAACGTCATTTTCAATGTTTTATAAACATTTGAATAACTTATAAAATAATTAACGCTTTTTAATAATCTTAGACTTATTTTAAAGGTTATTTTCTACGAAATAAGAATTACCTATAGGACCTGTAATTTTTTTCTTGGAATAAGCATGACGTTAAAGTTGACCAAAAAAATTCGAAAAATTTGAAATAATATCATTAAAAGAAAAATAATTTGTAAAATTTAAACAAATTTTTTTATTAAATTTTCTTGAAAAATGTATACTATATCATAGAATAGTTTTTAGTACAAAAAAATTATTTCCAATTTTTTTGTCCAAGTTTGACGTCATGCTTATTTTAAGAAAAAAAATTACAGACTAATGCCTATAAGTAATTCCTATTCCGTAGAAAATAAGTCTAAGATTATTAAAAAGCGTTAATTATTTTAGAAGTTATTCAAATTTTTGTAAAACATTCCAAATGGGGATTTTTAAGAATATCTTGTACAAATTTTGGCCAAATGACTTCTGTAAGGTCTTATTATTTTCAAAATTTTATCGTCTTTCAAAATATAAACCGAAAAAAATTTTAGTTTTCATAAATTTTATGTTAACAAATTTTTTTTATTTTTTTCAAAATGGGTGGACTGACAATTTTGGACGGTACTGTAACCACTGTAACGAAGCATTTCGTTACATAAATCTTGTGTGGTGCCTGTCATTGGGAATATCGAATTTTCATTTAGTCAAGGGATTGATTCTCTTTGGAGATCTCTAGGAAAACGAATTGCGCATGCGAGGTTGCGAAAAGTCCCGAATCTCCGCGGTCCTTCCCGAGTTTTCTTTACAGGTTGTCGCTGTCCATTGGAGTGAGCGAGAGAGTCCTATGTGGGCCCTTATCATGATTAGAAAGAAAGGTCCAAAGAAGGAAGAAGCCGGTCAACGTGACAATCCTTCTTCAGTAGCTCGTGGGCCATTTTTCGGATAAGACTAATTTTTACTCGGGGTTTTCACCATTTTGGGAAACCTCAGGGTTTTTCCTGAGAGTCCGTGATGTGGTGTAATAAATCGAGTAATTTATATTTTAAATAAATGGACCAATCATGATTAGTAGTGAATTCTTTGTGTTATTTACTTTAATTGTTGTGTCGTATAATTGATTTGTGAAGAGTCGACGTTGGTCAGATTAGTGTCCAATTTCCATCGTTTGTCTCGCCGTCGTATGCATCAGTCGGTTTTGGGTCCAAGGCGGAATCTCCTCTAAGATTTCTTTGGTTTGTTGTTGAACATTGTGCAGTTGATGCAATTTAAATATATTTTAAATAAATATCTGTTACACCACAAAAGACAAATTTATGAAGTTTTTATTTATTAATTTCATTAATTACTGGTTGAAGCCTAAAGATTGGTGCTGAGTAAGCGACTGTTAGCTTCAGCTAACTAAAAAAGTCATACACCTAACGCTTGAATAAGTAATGTGTTAGGCTCAGAGAAAAATAAATTTTTATTCTGGGTGTTGAAGTGTTGGGTCTGAAGAAAAGATGAATACCTTAGTTTCTAAACTGCGGGAAAAGTTTTTCAGAAATAAGTTTGAAATTGAGAATTGACTGTGGAATCTTGAGAAATTTAAGGTCGACCTATGGAGAAGTTGAGAGAGTAAGCGTAGTGCGCAAGAAGCAAAGTGCACACGGTACACAAAGTACAATTTCACAATTTTTGCCTCGTAAAATCCAAGCAATGAGCGATGTAAAAATGAATAACTGGAGGGGCGTTAACCCGCAGACAAACGCAAGTCTCTGGAACACCTTATTCTTAAGAGTTCACCATACCGCGTCTTATTCTTCACAACCTTTAGCCAAGCAAGCGAACCATGCCAATGGCGAGGCGCAGCGTACTATTTTCTATATGGTACGAAAGGAGCCCAACAGCTTTGATCTTCTTCTTCTTCTTTCTTCTACACTTCATATTGTATCGACTTGTTTTGTCTTCTCTCCCACTCTCCCCTCCACATTGTGTCATCCTCTTCCACCTTCAGGAGATGAGAGCTTGCCAACTTGTTGCCAACTTGTTGCCGTTGTTCCACTGTTGTTCCACTGTTGTTTCGAGTCTCTCTCCGAAGAGGTTCCGCCTGAAGACGATTTTTATCTTCCGGGTAGAATAGATTATCTTTATTTACGAGCAATCTGTGGTATCGGCAAATTGTTTGGGAACGAGGGCCGCTTATTTAAAAGCCGTAAACTATTCAATAGGCGACGAGAAGTGAAATTCAACGAGCCATGCTTTTTTAAACTAATGATGGGGGAGAGGGGTATATAATGCTTCTAAAAAGGAAAAGAGAGAGAGAGAGAGAGAGAGAGAGAGAGAGAGGGGGAGAGACGTAAATGGTCTCGAGATGAACGAGTTTTATAAAACCCAAGATGAAACTATTAATTATCAAGAGGAGCGTGAGTATTTCTTGTTGGGGATCATGTACATATGAGCGCAGAATGTTCAACTTCTAACTGCATTTCCTCACTAATTAGCTGCACTTACTTATGGGTAATTTTGCGAGGTGTCAGAGAAACGAGCCACGCGCGATTCCTACAAGAAACAAGCAGTCTCTTTAATCTATCCAAGTCTTACAACTCATCCTTTACTTCTCCTTTTGCCAAAGTCTTTTTACAAAGTTATTTTCAAGGTCGCGACTATAACAGCGAAAATAAATTAAAATAAATAAAAACTAATAAACAAAACAATAAGTCTAAACAATTATTTAAATAATAAAGATCTTTAACTTAATAAATATAAATACTATCACAAATTGAGACGAAAAAAATCATATCAAAATTTTTGCAACAATTTTTTTTCTTTCTTGTCTCAATTTGACATCCTTTAGAAAAACTTGTGTTTACTTTAAACTAATTGAAAATCAGTCACTAAATTTAAAACCTAAAAAAGAAACAACGTCTACTAACTCGAAAGAGTTGGAAAATTGAACTGTCGAGAAGGTAATTTTTATACAAAAGGCGGAATTTAAAAAATGTTCTCCTCCTGGCGAAATGCAATAGGTATGCGAGTTTTTCTAGCACCGTAGCGGAAGAAAAGTACTTGACAGACTCCAGATTAGGTCTCAAGTTCTTTGACTATGAAATTTTTATGAGCTCAATGAACCATGAATAGTAGAAATTAAATAGCTCTTAACCACAAAACGAACGGAACATTATGTTCTTGAAGGTTGTTTGGAAAACTCAGCTGACTGTATACCAATAAATGAAAGGAAAGCGACTATCTACTCAGAAAGTTATTACTTTAGGTAGTTATTGCTCTAAGACGTGTCTTTTTTCATATCCCTTTGGGAGAAAAAATCCCCCTCGCCCCCTTTCATGTATAGAAGAAAATTTTCTTATTTAAACCAAATGTAATTTATTTGAGATAAGTAGAAGAATACATTTTTCTAGGAGGTTGCTAAAGTATTTTTGTTTAAAACAAATATTTGACACAAATCTTAATTTTTTTTGCACCAATAAAAGTTTTATTTGAACTAAATGTAAAATTGAGAAACCAAGTAAAATATGAAACAAGAAGCAAAACACAGAACAAAAAGAACAACATAAAATAAAACCAAAAAATAAAAACTCAAAAAAGAATTCAAAATTTAAAACAAATAAAAAGTTTATAGTTGCTAGGTTGCCGCAGGACAAGGAAATCAGGGAAAAGTAAGAGATTTTGAGTGCTAAAAAAATGAATTTTTAAAATACATAAGAAAATTCTAAATTTTTGTGTCTTTTTGTTTTTCTTAAATACTATAAAACTACCGCGAATTCTAATCAAAAATATACAAAAAAAATTTTTTATTTCTCAGAGGAATAATTTTTTTTAAATATTATTTAATTATGTCAAAAGTTATAAAACAATCATCTTAATAAATAACAAAAATCTTCATAGAAATTCAATTATTTTTAGGAATTTTGATAAAATTCTTTACAAAAATTCAATTATTATAAATAACAATATTCATCACAAGAATTTAATTATTTTCAAAACTGAAAATTAAAATTCTTCGTTTAAATTCAATTATTTTCAGAAAGTTTAAAAAATTTTGTATCAATATATATCTAAACTATCTTTATAAATATCAAAATTTTTCGCCAAAAATTCAATAATTTTCAAAAATTAAAATAAAATTCTTTGCGAAATTTAAATTCTTTTCAAAAGTATTTCACAGTTCAATGGTTTTCAATATTTACTATTTTCATAAAATTTAACAAAAAATTTAATTTGTTTATTTATTTAATTAATTAAGCCGGCTGAAGCTAGCAGTCGTACTCAGCACCTATCTTTAAGCGTCAAGCACTAATTAATGAAATTAATGACTAAAAACTTACCAAATTTTCTATTTAATGATTACTGATTCTTAAATAACAATATTCGATGTTTTTTTAATCATTAAATATTATTAAATTTAATGAAGATACATATTAGTAGTTGACGCTTAAAGATAGGTGCTGAGTACGACTGCTAGCTTCAGCCGGCTAAAATCAATTTAATTAATTATTGAATTATTAATTATTGAAAAAATTTTTTTATTCAATTCTACAAAATCTTTAAATTATTTTAATCGCAAATGTTCGAATATTTTTAATGCAATTTTGAATAAATTCTTCGAAAACAGCAATTATTCCTAAAAATTTTATTAAAACTTAACAAAACAATTCACTTTTAATAAACATTCAATTATTTAATAAAGTGATAAAATGTTTTTGAAATAAATCAATTATTTTCACAAATAACTTTTAAATCGTCTCAAGATATGAATCATTTTCAAAAATCTTTAAGCAATTCTGCAAAAGAATTCGTTTCGAGATAAATGAATTTATTTATCTTGAAAAACAACCAAATTTATCCCTTAAAATTAATTATATTATGAAATTTTATGCAAATTCTTTTCCAAAATTTAATTACTTTGTTAAATACAAAAAATCATGACAAGATTCAATTCATTTGAAAAGTAATAAAAATACTTTGCAGAAATTAAATAATTTAAAAAATTTTTTAATTAAAAAATTCTTCTCAAGAATTGAATATCAAAAAATTTTTAATAAAATTCTTGGCAAGATTTCAATTATTTAAACAAATTTTAATCAAATTCTTCGCGAAAATTCTATTATTTTTTATTTTTATTTATACGGGCACTAAGAATTCCCATTTGTAATAATTGTTTAAAAGTTGTTATAAAATTCTTCAATGTAATAAATTTGAGTAAAATTTTAATGAAGCTCCTTAAAAGAAATTAATGATTTTAAAAAGTTGTGAATAAAATTCTACGTAAAAATTAAATTTTAAGGAACATTTAATTGTTGAATAAATTTTTTTTTATTTAAATAATTGAATTCTTGTATAATTTTCTAATGAAAAATGATTTAAAAATGATAACGTTTAAATTTTAGATAATTTAATATTAAAAGCATTAAAGCATGGAATTTTAGAAATAATTGAACTTTGAAAGCGTTTTAAATCCAAATCTTTAAAAATCTGAATTTTTTGTACTTTTAAATCAGTATTGATTTCTAAACTTTAGATTCATTTTAGATTTAAATAGCATAAAAACAATAAATACAGAAACCTTTTTATTTCGTTGCCAGCACGAAAACGTAATTCAGGGACCTTTTAGTTTTGAAACCTGCACCAAAATGAAATTACTTTTTATTTAGTTTCCAAGCCATCCTACCTTTTAACTAACAATTCTGTAGAATAATTATGTTTTTTTAAAAAGTTTAATTGAATTGTTTTTGTTAAAATTATGAATTATCTGAAGTTTTTATTTTCTAATCTATATTTAAATGAAGAATTTTCAAATAATCAAAATTTCCCAAAATGTAATGGTGAACAGATGGATTAAAAAAATATTCTGAAAGAACTTTTTAAAACATTATTAAAATTAATTGATTTAGAGTAATTCTCCGGCTGCTATTCCTGCAAAAATGGTTTTCAATAGATTTTCTTCAAATTTTTAGAAAATATTTCTTCGGGTGCCCTTTAAATGTGGTAAAAATTTCAAAACCTCTTTGCGATGTAAAAAAACAAGATATTGTGATTTACATTTTATGTTTTTAACATAATCGCATGTAAAAGTGAAATTTTGAACTTGAATAACTCAAAATTTAATATCACAAAAGGTTTTGAAATTTTTACCACATTTAAAAGGCATTAGAAGAAACACTTTGTCAAAATTTGAAGAAAATCTATCAAAAATCGCGCAAAATTATTTTTCTATTTAAATTAAGTATAATGTTTTCTCCACTGAGAAAACGATGTATTTCTTTCAAACATATTTTGTTTAAATTAAACTTAAAATATCTTTGCCATACAGACAAACAAATTTAAGTTTAATTCAAACATATTTTTTGGTTCATTTAAAAAAATAATATATTTAATTTAAACATAATTTATATAGTTAATTTAAAATTATTTATTATCAACTTTTAAGTTTGAATCAGACATAAAAATATTAAACACATTTTTTGTTTAAACCAAAATAGAAAGTATGTTTGAATTAAACATAATTATTCAAATATAAAAATTATTTTTGAATCAAAGCAGTAAATGATTTCTATATATTGGAATTAAGGTTACAAACTAATTTCAATGAAATAAAATCACTTAAAATTATTTTTTCACTTGAAACGAGAATAATGTTTTCTCAGTGTCAGTGTAATTGAATTAAAATAATAAAAATAATTTTGAACAAGTTACAGTAAGAATATTCTTATAGAATATAAAGTAATTAGAAAATTTATTCGGTAGAATTAAAAATTTTTATTCGTCAAACATCTTTTTTCTGGGTGTAGATGAAAATAGAGATTTATTCGAGCGATTCATTCAGCTCGGAAGAAATCGAAAAAACGAGAAATTCTTTAAAAAATATATGCGGAAAACAAATAAATATCTAAATTCTGTATGTTTTCTCTTATGTAAAGAGAGATTCTGGAATGCAACACTAAGTAAAAAGCGTAAACACAAATAAATAAAATATATATAATTTAACAGTTTAGTTGAGTGAAACAAATTCTTTCCTTGAGTACACTCAGGAAAAGAAAATATATGTTTAACTGAAGAAAAAAAAATTGAAAATTGCAAAAGACCAACTGGGCATTTTTTCCAGTAAGCAAATGACTACAACTTGATATTAAGGAATAAGTTCCTCAAGCGTAGGTGGAGGCCGCTCGCCATTGCCTTCCCCAATAACGAAGAAGGCTTTAAAAGAGGAACAGGAAGACGCGGCGCGACGCAACGGCTCGGTGGAAGGGAGCTCAAAGAGCATTGCCAGAGGAAGATTAAGAGCGCAGAGTTCCAGTGAGAGCATCGACTATCATGATTAGATCTCTATCTCGACCGTATTGTTCTGAATAAAATCAGCAATCGACCTCGCGCACAGGACTACGCTACGCAGGAATTGCTAATTTTTCATTTACTTTATCGACAATATTTTTTATTAGACGTAAGCTGCCTAATTGAAAAAAATTTACACACAGAGAAAGAGAGAGGCTGGGAGGGTAGACTTACAAGTAGAACATCCGGTTGTTTATTACTAAAAACATGGTCAAATTAAAAGACTTTATAAAAAAGTGAAAACAGTTTATGAAAAAAAATTTTTTATTTGACTCATAGTCTGATAAATTGTCTATTTGGATCAAATTTTATTTGGTTCGCAGTTTTCCCAAGGGTAACAAATTCAGGCAAAAAAAGGAACCAAAACATTTTTTTCGCGACACTCTTAATACAATTTGTATCTCAAGCAGATATCGGCAGAAAAACTGTGTTCAGCAAAATTTTAATTGGTCCAAAATATTTTTGACTTAAATTAAAGCGATTTGTGCAGAAACCGCATAAGTCCATTTTTTTCGAAAATCACTTTTTTATTGAAAATTAAGCTTTAAATGAAGCTTTACAATCTGGTAAAATTTTAAATAAGTGACTAAACACTAAATCTTTTCAAAAACATAATTAAATAATAATTTCGTGCAAAAACTTGTGATTTTCTTTAATAACTATAATGTTCTTGTGATATTCTTGATGTTTATTAGTGATTTATATTAAACAGTTTATATTATAAATGAAATTCACTTAAAGAAAGCAAAAAGTGATATTCGTGACTGAATTAATTTAAAATTATAAAATATTGAAAATTGGTTAAATTTATCCTTAAAACAATTTGATTATTTATAAAATGTTACTAAAAATGATGTAAATTCAATATTTTAAATAAATGTTCTTAAATATTTAATAAAACTTTGATACTTTACTCGATTCAATAAATTTTCTGTGTCTTTCATTTCATTTTGTGCAGAAACAGAATAAGTCCAAATGTCAATTTATTTTTTTATTTCTTATATTAAGTAGATACAAGATTAATTACATTGAATTTTTTAACTAATAAGTTACTACAATATAATGCAAAAAGCATAATTAGAAAAAATCTGAACATTTACAAATAAAACAGTTTTTATTGATTCCTAAACAATTTCGATTTATGGACTTATGCTGTTTCTGCACGAAACACTTCAATTGTATTCGGTTCAATGTTTTTTTAAAACTTAAACTCTATTTAGTTCAAAGTTTTTTTCAAATAAAATCCTATTTGATTCAAAGTTGTTTTCGTCCCAAGTTTTTTTGTATTTAAATTTTATTCGGTTCAAAGTATGTTTGACTCAAATTTTATTTATGGTTAAACGTTTTTTTTTTACTAAATTTCTATTTAGATCAGAGTTTTTTTACTTGTTTTAAATTTTATTTGATTCAAAGTTCATTTGGTTTAAATTTAATTTAAATCGAAGTTCTTTGAATGAATTATTTGGTTCGCAGTTATATTCGTATTCCAGATGTCGCATTTTTGAGGAATAGACGCATTATTCTGGTTCTACAAGTAGTAGCGGACAGTTAAAGTGAGACTTTGCTCGTGTCTTACTTGACTGCTGCTACTACTTGCCAGTAGCTAGTATTTTATCTATCATTAAAGTCATTTTCTACATAGTAAAAAATAACAACCAATAATAAAAAAAATTGTCTTTTCTTTTTCTACTCAAAAAATTTCATAATCGGAATTAAAATTGTAGTTGTAAAAAATGTAATTGTTATTAAAATTGGAATTAACTATAATAAACTTCGTATTTCATTCTTTCATTAATTCTGTCTAACTACACTTTGAAGTTAGTTTTTGTATATATGATTTTGCTTTTTTTTTGCTTTTTTTGCTTTAAAAAATAATGATTGACAAATCGAAAATATACAACGTTTTTTTACGAAAAAGTTTTTTTTATCTATTGTTTAATACTTTTTATAAGGATTTTAAAGTATAAATGCAGACTTATTTTACACACTGTACACAATTTTTTGAACAAATAATTAATGTGGCTAAAGTTTCGAACGTTCAAATAAACGAAATTTTTTTTCACCTTAAGTGTTTTTGAAAATTACTTTTCAAAAAAAAAATTACTGAAATTAAATAATATTTAGTTAAGAATGAATTTGTTTTAATTTAAAAAATATTTTTTTGTAAAGAAACACAAAAGAAGATGCCCAATGGGAAAAAAACCATTGGCGCATTAATGGCCCAATAATGGGAGCCAGGCATGCCACTATTGTCCCATTATTGGCACCCATTAATGGACCAATAGTGGTAAAGTCATGGGCTGACTACGTCGTTGCCAATAATTGGCAGCCATCAATGGCACATTAATGGCTGCCAATAAAACGCCAATAATAAAAATTTTTTTAAATTAACAAAAATTATGAATTAAAAATATATTTATTTAATTACAATATTTAAAAATTGTTTATTAATATTTTTTTTAATTAATATTTGTAATAGAAAAAAGTCATCACAGTAATTAGCGAGATCTTTTCTCTTTAAAAAAAAATTGCCTCACATCCTGTGCAAAAAAGGAGAGGCAGGGGGCAGAAATATATTCTACGAATGGACCTGAGGAGTGCAGCCTTTATATGTACGGGCTGGAGTAACTTCGATGCGAGTGGAAGTGATGTTTGCTCGCCCTATGCGGCACAGTTGGAACTAGGTTCCAAGCACAAAGCGTACACGTTAGTTCCAATCGCGCCGCATAGGGCGAGCAAACATCACTTCCACTCGCATCGAAGTTACTCCAGCCCGTACATATAAAGGCTGCACTCCTCAGGTCCATTCGTAGAATATATTTCTGCCCCCTGCCTCTCCTTTTTTGCACAGGATGTGAGGCAATTTTTTTTTAAAGAGAAAAGATCTCGCTAATTACTGTGATGACTTTTTTCTATTACAAATATTAATTAAAAAAAATATTAATAAACAATTTTTAAATATTGTAATTAAATAAATATATTTTTAATTCATAATTTTTGTTAATTTAAAAAAATTTTTATTATTGGCGTTTTATTGGCAGCCATTAATGTGCCATTGATGGCTGCCAATTATTGGCAACGACGTAGTCAGCCCATGACTTTACCACTATTGGTCCATTAATGGGTGCCAATAATGGGACAATAGTGGCATGCCTGGCTCCCATTATTGGGCCATTAATGCGCCAATGGTGACTCTTGGCAGTTTCCCATTGGGTGAAGTAAAAAACATATTATGGTTCATGTGAATGTTCGAAACTTTAGGAACATATTTAAATGTTTTATTTGAACCCATAGTTAATATGATTGTTTAATTTTTTTTACCAAATTTTGGCATATTATTAAGATAAATTTCGAAACTTTGTTCGATATTTACAGCAACGTGTTTCGATATATTTAGTCAAATTTTTAGATATTCTTCGAAGTAAAAATTTAGAAAATTTCAAAGCTAATAAGGATTTTTTTTTAAATTTCATTTGGTATTATTTGTGCACTAATATTATTTGCAGTTACTTAATTAATGCTGTTACAATAAACAAATAAAGGTTACAAATAGGTGAAAAATTGAAATAAAACGATTTAATCATATAAGTATACATACATTTATTAAGTTTTTCTTTTTTTACCTACAAAAAAACAATTTTAAGTATAAATGAGACTGGTAATTATTAAAATTAATTTATAATTAATTCATATAAATTTTTGATTTTGTTAAATAAATTAATTTACTAGTTTTCACAGAACATACATTAATGTACATCACTCGCTTATCAAACAAAAATAACTTGAAACCATTCACTTTACAACAACAAATGTTGACTCAAAAATATTCATTTCACCACAACATTTCACTACGATAGCCTACACAAAAATTAATTTACAACGAAGTATTAACTTTAAAATAATTTTGGCACGCGCGATTTGAGTGTCTTTTTGACAAATGCTAAAGAGCAGCTGACGCAAAAAACTCTTTTGAAAGGAGATTTTACATTCAATATTTGAAACTTACAAATATTTCCTGTGTATATTTCGAACTTTCTTTCTAAATGAATCCATCAGAAAAAACTAGAACCAAAAAACTTATATCAATAAACCCATTTACAATTAGGAAACCCTTAGAGATGGTCAACCGAATGCAAACCAGATGTGACAAACCTTTGGAAACTATGAAATACTTGAACATTTTATAACTTTGTTTGCAGGAATACATTTTTTTAGTTATAATACTAAGTAAAACTGTTTATTTAAGCCCTAGGAACTTATGTTATTAAATAAATAAATAAATATTTTAATTGTTTGTAAAACAGTAAATGTTTAGAAACCCTTACGAAAAAGTATGACATGTAATTTACAACATGAATGAGTGTTGTAATTTACGTGGCGTTTTTTCGCGACGCCAAGAAAAAAAACACAATCGAGAATGTCAAATTGTTTTTAACTTCTCAGGTTATCTAACCAAATTATCAAAATTGATTCGGAGATATTGTTAACTTGTTTCACCTTTATTAAATTATCAATTAAAAGTTCTAATTAGAAGTAAAAATAAAATTTGTTTTCTAACGGACAGTATGATATGTATTAATATTATAGTTTTATTTTGTGTCCTTTAACCCCTTAAACCGCCTCTCAACAAAAAATTTGCATAGTTTTTCGAATTTTAAAGTAATCTTACACGCATAGAAAGATTGGTTAGTTGAAATAGGAACATAGCTAACAAGTTTGCTGTCATATCAAATAGTTTCGAACCTATTTGATATGACAGCAAACTGACTCAAAATACTGATGTTGGTTGACAAAACGAAGTGGTCCGCTGTCATCGCAAACTTCTTAGTTGTGATAGATAATTATTAAAGATTTGACAGCAAATATCAATTAAACTATATACATAATCCTGTTAAAGGTTTTTGTGCCTTGAAGTTTGTACATGATAATGTTTTGTTTGTGGCGTCGCGAAATAACGTCACGCAAATTACTGCAACTGTTCATGTCGTACATTACATGTCATATTTTTTCGTAAGGGAATGGACTAAAATTTATGTAAAATAAAAACTGTTCGACTATACCTAAAAAAATATATCTGAATTTTTAAGTCAACTTTTTAAATAATATTCATAATTAAAATGATTTGTTTTAATAAAAAAATAGTTTGTTTAACAAAAACTTAATAACAAGAGAGTACTGTGTAATCCATTAATATAAAATTTTTAAATGTTTAAATTCAAATATTCTTTTAATTTTCGTGTCACTAATTATTCATTTTGTATTAAAAAATAAAAAATTAGTTCTTAAAAAATAAAAATATTTTTAAAAAAATATATGAATTGTATTAGGAATTTGTCGTACTAAAGTTAAAAAAAATATCTAAAAGTTTTTTAAAGATTGTAATTTGTAACAAAATTAGCTAATTTTCGAAAACATTTTGCAATATTTTATAACTGGTAAAGGAAAAATTTAAAATCAGTAAGAAAAATTTCTAACTTTTTATAAAAATTAAGAATAATAAGTAATAAATAATAAATATTAATTAATAATTTATTAATTTATTCAACAATTTTAGGAAAATGTCTAACTTTGTGTAGTAAAATAATTTTTTCAATGTTTTTCGAAATATTTCTAACTGTTTGGTAAGACAAATTTTAAAAAATTTTGACAGTGCAGAGTTTAAACTGTATTTTTAAAAAATCCTTACGTTGATGAAGTGAGCAGTTCAAAATTGGTTGAGCACTGAAAAATGACCTTAAAAAGAGATGCGTTCTCCGAAGGTAAAAATAGTAGATAGTGAATATCATTAAAATGAGAAAAAATGTTTAAGCAAATAATTGAAATTAGAACAAGAATTTCATTGACATTTTTAAAAATAATTGAATTTTAGAGAAGAATTTTGTTGTTTATAAAGAGAATTGGGATTTGAGCGAGAATTTTTTTAAAAGTTTCATGATTGAATTTTGTGAGAAGAATTTTATTTTCTTTTTGAAAATAATTGAAATTCTATAATTATTTGCAACTTTTACAAAATTCAATTTTTTTTAATGTTTCCAACAAAAATTTGAATTAAAAATTTTTCAATTCCATTTTTTTATTACATTATGCTAACTTTATTTAGAAAAGGTAATTGTTGATAGTTGTAAATACAATTTTAATTATAATTTTAAATACAATTTTAATTTAAATTGTAATAGTAATTATAATTATAATTAAAATTATAATTGCAGTTTTAATTGAAATTATAATATAATTTCAATTTCAATTGAAAATAAAATAATCGTACTTGTAATTGTAATTGTAAATATAATTGTAATTTCAATTGTAAATAAAATAATCATAATTGAAATTGAAATTATAAATATAATAGTAATAGTAATTTCAATTGAAAATGTAATTGCAATCGTAACTGTTAAAATTATTGTAATTGTAATTAAAATTGGAATTGTAAATATAATATTAATTGTAATTTCAACTGTAATTGTAAATGTAATTACAGAAAAAAAGAGAAGCAATTGTAAATATAATTACAATTACAATCGTAACTGTAAAATAATCCAACTCATTTCGATCATAAATCTACAAAAAACATTTGCGTATATAAATTCAAATTGAAAAAAAATAATATCTTCATTATCATGTCCGCAAGAGAATAATATAATTGATAACTTCCGGTCTAGCAGCTCGAATATAAGAAACAGAAGGTGTCAGAAGCAATACAGTAACGATCAACTGCAGAATAAAGAAAGGGAAGCAATAGAAAAGAAAAGAAGTAAAAAAAGAGAGAGAAAGAGAGAGAAAGAGAGAGAGAGAGAGAAGAAGGAAAAAAGTAGAAAAAAAAGAAAGGATGCTGAGAAAAGAAGACAACGACGAAAAGGACGATAATGATGAAGAGGGAAAGGAAGAGGAAGAGGAGCAACAAGAGAAGCTGCCTCGGGTGCCGGGCGGGGCTCAGATGTTTATCCCGGTCGACCTCACTTCTTTCTCCTCCACCTCTCTTCAATACCCCCCTTCGCCATCAGTTCTTGCGTGGTTCTTTGCAGGGAGTGAAGTGCGCCTTTGGCAATATACACAGCACAGCGTAGCAACCTCACTCTGTGCACGTATGCGTGCTCTTATTGGGTGCAACCAGGGGCGTCGCTACTCCGGATTGGAAAAATTGTCTTCTCAATTGACCCAGCATCAGCATTCGCAGACCGCATTCAGCGCATATGTTTTCAAAAATATTCACCTTTCTAGAATCGCCACAATATTGCCAAAATCTCTTTTTCTTTATATCAAATCGAACTCATACTTAAAAACAATTAAACAAAAAAGTTTTTTCCTACTCAAAAATTAAAAATTCAATAAATTTGTCCACGTTTCTATAGTTTGTGTCCACCGCATTCCTTAATGTACACATTTACAGACTTCACACTAAATTTATTTTTAAAAAGTAGCTTAAAAACTCAAACAAATTCGCAGAAATTTTATTCTATATTTGTTTCCTGACATTTTCCTGATTTCCATAAAAAATATTTGTCCTCTGGTAATAACTTCAATTCTAAATTCTTCTAAACATCAAATTGTTTTCTGAACATTTAGAATTTTTAGAATTCTTCAAAAATTCGATAATTTCAAAATAATTATTTAAAAGTTAAAAAATTTATTTTATTAAAATATAAAATGTAATGTTATTAAATTTGATAAAATTTTTCATTAATTGGAAATTTACTCTCTAAATCTGAATTAGTGCGGATTCATTTACCGATTTGAATTAGTAACATTTTTTACTAATTTTTAGTAGTTTTTTTACTAATTGCTAGTAGAAAATTACTAATTCAATTAGTAGAGCGTATTTTTTACTATTTCAAATTAGTAACTTTTCTACTAATAATTAGAAAAAAACTACTAAAAATTAGTTAAAATAGTTACTAATTCAATTGGTAAACGAATCCGCACTATTTCATTAGTAAAAAACTACTAATTCAGATTTAGAGAGTAAATATGGGTTTTCATTTTTTACGAGAATTCAACTACATTGGAAAAAAATGTAATTAAAATTTTTCTAAAGACAAATTTTTCTTTTTGAGCATTATGACAATAAATTATTTGAATTTTCAAATTTCTTTTCAGAATAAAAATAGTTATTTATTTTTCCGCGGGAATTAAAATTTGAAACAATTACAATCTAAAACCATGTTTTTAAATTTATAACAATTTTTACAAAAATTCATGTTTAAACTAAAATTTTAATGTTTAATTCATTTAATATTGAATTACATATTCTAAAATTTTAACTGTAATTTATTTTAAAATTAATTCTTATTAGAAAGTTCTACAAGAATTCAATTATTTGAATAGAAAAAAAAGATACAATAACTGATTGTTTCTTAAAAATAAATATTTTTAAAAAATGTTATCTAAATTTTTGAAAATAGTTCATTTCCTTAGAAGAAGATTAATAAAAACTTAAGAAAATAATTATATTTTTCGAGGAATTCATTTCATACTGCATTAAAAATAATTGAAATCCTGTAAATAATTTCATTATTTATAAAAATAATTGAACTCTTGTAATGAATTTTATGACATTTTAAAAATCATTCAATTTCTACAATTAATTTTATTACATTTTTTTAAATAATTGATTTCTCTTTTTTATTTATAAAATTTAAAAGAATAATTGCATTATTTCAAATAACTTAATTTAAATTGCATTTAAAATAATTTAATTACTATGATGAATTATATTATTTGTAAAAATAATAGTTTAATTAAATATAAACAAGTTTTATCAAAATTTTAGAAAATAATCAATTTCCTTCAAAGAATTTTATACAAATATTTAAATAATTGAATTAAAATTATATTTAAAAAAATTGAATTCCTCTGAAGAATTTTAATATTTATAATAATAATTAAATTCCTCTGAAGAATTTTATTATTTATGAAAATTATTAATTTCTGAAGAAGAATTCAATTATTTTCAATACAATTTGAATTCAATTCTTAAAAATCAGTTAACTCTGTTGAACAATTTTAATTAATTTAAGGGAATTTGAACCATTATGATGTCACAGTATTAGAATAAATCCTTTAAACAAACTGTGGCGTCAAAATGGTTAAAATGCCCTTAAAGAATTGAATTAAATTTTTATTGGAAATGATTGAATTTCTTGAAAAAAAAATTTATTACTTATTAAAATAATTGAATTCTTTTGAAGTTTTTTATTAAAATAGTAAATTTTGAAAATATTTGAATCAGTATTGTCACAAAAAAATTTTTTTTTCCTTGATTTAGACACAACATTTTGATTTTCTCCCTACTCCCAAAAAATATTATACACTAAGAGAAAAGATATATTTGACTCAGAACCAACTGGAGTTTTTATTTACTTAAGAAAAATTTTATTTCGTTTAAATAAAATTTTAATTTTATCATAGTTGGTTCTGAGACTAATATATAAGTTTATATAACTTAAATAAAATATATTTGGGTTAAATAAAATTTTTTTCTCTGTATGTGATTCACTATAAAAATGATAAGATAATCAAAACAATGTTGTATTAGATTTATTTACGAATTTCTTTATTTATAAAATTATTCTAAAACATCAACAATTTTATTTTCAAATAAATATTTAATCATTATTTTTTTCACTGGAATTTAAATTTCCAAAGAGTTTAATTTGCAACATTTACCAAATAAAAGTATTTCTAACAGTTCATCCTACAATGCTTCTAACATTCAATTATTAAATGAAACTTTAACTTAATTCATTTTTAAATCAATTTTTATTAGAAAACTCTACGACAATTGATTTATTTAAATTCCAAAATAAATAATTTGTTAAATAATTGAATGTTTCTTAAAATCTTAGTTTGTATAAAGAATTATATTAATAAAATTTTTAAATATTTTATTTGTTTAAAAGAATTCTTCTATAAATCTAGTATTTTTTAAATAATAATTAAATAATGTATCAAAAAAATTCAACTTATTTCAGCAGAATTTGAATTATTAACTTTTTTAAAAAATCTAAGTTCTTTTAAATTTTTAATTAAATTTATTTAAAATTGAAATTTTATAAAATTTTATATTAAAATCTTTTGAAGTTCATCTAGTTATGAAAATTGTAAACACAACTCTTTTAAATTTCAATTCATTTTTAAATATTTAAGTAAAATTATTCATTAAATAATTTTTTCATTAAAACATTTTGCGGGAGATTTTGTATTGGAATTCTTGTTTCATAGTTTATAAAACAAACAAAAAAGACACCGAAATTTACAATTTCTTTTTAATTCTAAAAAATTTTGTTATAATTTTTTAATTATTAATATTTTATATTATTATAATTTTTTATTAAAAATCCCTCATTTTTCCCTCATTTCTCTGATCAATTCTTCTTTTCCTGATTTCCCTGACCTGTGGCAACCCTGACCAATGAGAAGTTAAAATTCAACTGATTCCATTTTATAGAGTACTAGTTTTCAGTCACATAGTCAGTTTTCAGTAAAGAAGTGCGAAGTCTGATATTTTTTCAAAACGCATAAAAATAAATTTGAGATTTTTGTCAAAAAAAAAAAAAAAGAAAGAAAAAGAAAAACTCAGCAGAGTTGAGTGAGTGAGTGATTACGATATACAGAAGAATAATAAGAACTGGTTCGTGCTCTGATAAACACGGAGTGATAAGCATTTATGGCCAACAAAGTCAAAGGGTTCGATAGTGCCTTTTTCCGCTTATCTTATGCCATTAACATGAATGAAAGCATTGAATCCTTAACGGTTTGAGTTCGGATCGCGCGGCTTATCGTTCAACTCACCAGGCAGCCTTATTCTGCCTCCTTCTTGAATTTTGCGCAATCCGGATACAAATTATTCAGCATTGCGATTTCCATCCTGTTTAGTCTAAAGACCCCAAGAGGTTTTTTCAAAGATTTATATCACAAGTGGAAAAAAATAGCCAACAATATTATTCTTGCACATAAGCAATCATATTTCCTGCACGATCAATTTTTTTACATCTCTAGATTTGGAAATTTTCTTTTCCAAATCTAGAATTAATTATCAAATGAAATACTGTTTTCAAATACGATTCTTTTTTCGAAATTCGATTCTTCTAAATGATAATTAAAATATGATAATGATAAAAGTAATATACGATAACAGGGTTGCCACAAAAATGAAACTTTGTTTTTCCCTGACTTTTCCCTGATTTCTCGCAGAATTACGACTTTTTCCCTGACATAAAAAACATTCTGATTTACACTAAAAATTATTATATGTTGTAATAAAAAATATTATGTTTTAATGAATTTATGTAAGACTTTCTTTAATGGTAAAATTATTCGAAAACATCAATAACCTCAATTTTAAATAAATATTTAATTATTACTATTTTTCCTTAGAAATTAAAATTTTCAATAATTTCAAATTCAAATTTTTAAAATTTAATAACTTATAAGATTTATGTTTATATTATTATAAATATAAAGAAGTCAATTACTCTGAATCTTCGACTCGGAATGATCGATTTCTTCGTATTTCTATAATAATTAAATATAACCCAGTAATAAAATTATCATTTTATATAAGAATATTGTTACTCTAACTTCTTAAAAATTATTTTCATCATTTAAACTCAATTATTATTTTCTGAAATTTTCAAATCAAATTCTTCTTTAAATCGATTATTTTTAATAATTTATCAAAAAGTTCTTTAAAAATTTTCAAATCCATTTGTTCACAATTCTTGATAAGATATTCGTTAAAATTTTTAAATTAATTAAATTTTTTTATATAATTGTTTTACTTTTAAAAATAATTAAATTTCTGTAAAGAATTTTATGATTTATCAGTTTTTAAATAATTGAATTCTGATGAATATTGTTATTTATAAAATTAGTTAAATTTTTGTTAAGAAATTTTCAAGCAAACATTTAAATAATTGGTTTATTTCAAAAAAATGTAGCAAATTATTTTTTAAATACTTGAATTTCTATTAAATTTTTATATATTGTATATAAAAATAATTGAATGTTTGCGTAGAATTGTACAAAATTTTTGTTAAATAAGTGAATTCTTTTGGGAAATTTTTTGCTTCTTATGAAGTTAATTAAAATCATGACAAGGATTAAATTTTTTTTTTGAATACATAATAGAATTTTTGCGAAGAATTTTATTATTTTTGAAAACAATCGAATTCTTGCGTAATTAGGTACTATTGTTATATATAAAAATAATTGAATTTTGCAACAAATTTTATTAAAATTTTGTAAAATTAATTGCATTTTCGGGGAGAATTTCGATAATTATCAAGATAATAGAATTTCCGTTAAATAATGTATTGACATTTTGAAAACATAATCAAATGTTTATTAAAAGATTTTAATTAATTTCATTTTTTCGTAGAATTGGATTAAAAATGTTTTTTAATAAATAAATTTTGTGATAAAGTTTATGAAAATAGTAAATATTGAAAATCATTGAATTGAGAAAAACTTTTGAAAACAATTGAAATTTTGCAAAAAATTTTATTTTAATTATTTAAATAATTGAATTTTTGGCGAATAATTTTGGTATTTATAAAGGTAATATTTTTGATGCAGATTTTTGGAAAATTTCTAAAAATAATTGAACTTTAACGAAGGATTTAATTCTTTTTCAGTTTGGAAAATAATTGCGAATTCATATGATGAATATTGTTTTTTATGAAAATAATTGAATTTTGCAAAGAATTTTATTAAAATTCCTGAAAAATAATTGAATTCACATGATGAATATTGTTTTTTATGAAAATAATTGAATTTTGCAAAGAATTTTATTAAAATTCCTAAAAAATAATTGAATTTTGTAATTTATCAAGGTGACTGCGTTAAAAAAACTTTTGAAATAATTAAATAATATTATAAAATTTTCTTTTTGTCAAAAATAGAAAAATATTTTGATTGTTTTGTATTAGAATAAAAAAGACAGAAAAATTCAGAATTTTTTTACGAATTCTAAAAATATAATTTTTACACTAATTTTGACAAGAATTTCTGACTTTTCAATGATTTCCCTCACCTGTGGCAATTATTGATAATTATGGTTTTAATGTGATAATTATGGTTTTAATAAAATACTGATATAAATAATGAAAGAATTAAGAAAATTGAAAAATAATATAAGAAGATAATGAGTGGTAGTTGTTACTAATTCTTTTTTGTGATTTATGTTGGATACCGAAAGGTTCCTATAAAAGATACTGTCGTGCACATTTCGAGAAGATTGGCAGACGAATTTTTTTTTCCTAGACAGGTTGAGTGAAAGAAATCGACAGAAAGGATGAACAACAAGGTCAGATGGTTCCGCGACGAATGCGTCGACATTTTGTTGTAAAAAATGCGACGTTAACCAGACAACTCGGTAGCTTTTATTCAGCGCAGAGCTAATCAGAAGCAGCGTTGGCGGCTGTAGCAGATTCTCGGGGCAAAAAATCGATGAATGAATCTTCGCAGGAACTAACGTATTACGCGCGCAAGACGTCCAGCTAACTTTCCAAGTTTCACGTGACCGCCTGCCACGAGATACACTTAAGCTTTCATCATAACTCTACCAGTTGGAAATATAAGAGCAACAAAAATTATTTTA
The DNA here is from genome assembly GCA_032872475.1 of Leptopilina myrica (nomen nudum). NCBI lineage: Eukaryota > Metazoa > Arthropoda > Insecta > Hymenoptera > Figitidae > Leptopilina > Leptopilina myrica (nomen nudum). The sequence goes on from CM065460.1 coordinate 8,842,027, forward strand.
GCAAAAATCAAATTCCATCTTCTGATATATATACAAAGTATTATTGTACAAAATATTGTCAGTGTTGCTTCAGATCAGGGAATTTGATTAAATCTCTAAATTTTCAATCAATTAAAAATCACAGTTTTAACTGATATTTTCAATTAACACAATTCGTCAGTTGTTTGCTGAAAGTTGCCAATTCATACAAACTTTATAATTGTTTTCCTTCCTAATTAGAGTAAGGAGAAATTAATGATTAACTTAATTAAGAATTTAGTTAATGATTAAACAGGAAAAGCATATATATGTGAAATGAGACTATTAGAAGAGCAGGTTTTTTTTTATTGGAAAATGTTAATCGATAATGATACATTTCCGGTCTCGAGTATGAACCTACATATGATGGTGTTGGTAGCGACTCTGCAGTAATTCTGGGGGATCGGAACGTAAGATTCATCCCGTGGCCCGTGACGACCCAATGTTTGCTCTTGTTGCAAGAAGAAGTGGAAAAAACAAGACGAAGAGGAATAAAAAAAAGAGTCAAATGAAAAAAGAAAAGGAGAGGCAAACCAAAAGGAAAGATTGCGATCCAACGCCTAGCTATCAGGGCCGTAGTATATACATTGATCGGCAGAGAATTTAATCCGTAAGATGTAACTAATAGTGAATATTTTACTGACTAAAATCAATTATTACCATTCAGTTGCAAACATGGACAAAAAAAAGGATTTTTAATTTAACGAACAGTTCGAATGAGAAAAATCATGATTTGCAAGTAGTTCCACAACTTGCAACAAAAAAGGATTCTTTTTGCCCCAAATTTGGAGTAAAAACTGCCTGCAACAAATTGTATGCTAGATGAGAGAGCCATAGCCTACGTGAATAAGCATCTGTTAATGAAATCAATCCAGAACAATAATTACACAGGTACACAAAGAATAAGATTTTTGGCCCAGACACTATAGTATATTCCCATGTATGTTTGCCCGCTGAATCCGAATCCGAATTCAGAATTGTCAAATTGGTTTTTTTGACCTATATATTACAAAAAGAACTAATTTGACAATTCTAACTTTGGATTCAGCGGGAAAAAATAAATGGGAATATACTATTGTAGTGTCTCGACCAAAAAACTTTTTTTTAATACAACATTTTTCTGTGAGAGAATTTTGTGCAGTTATAAATTATAAACTGTAAATAATATAAAAAAATCATTATCTGTAAGGAGCCACACTTTAATTACGTAACGTTTTTTCAATTTTACACCTCCACCCATCTTCCTCACAAATTAACACACTTTTATATACATTAGCGCCATTCTTTGTGCTAATTTAAACAAATAATCTGACCCCCACCCATACTTTTAAAGCTTTACGTAATTCAAGTATGGCTTCTATGTTGTAAACTATAAATTATTCGATTATAATTTAATAGAAAGTGATATTCAGGCCTAGGCGGAAATTTTGTATAGAATTTTACTAAACAAATTCTATAGAATCTACACAAATAATAATATAATAAATATAACAATATAATAAAAATAATCTAGTGAACATTAATTATTTTATAATTCAAATAAAACAATTTTATATCACCAGCATTACTCATGTACTCTATTCGCTTCATTTCATTTGTGAGAGAACTTTCATGCCATCTAGGTGTCAATTTAATGAATTTTATTAGCGCGAAATTTAAAAAAAGAAAAATTTAATTAATAATATAATTAATATCTATAACTATAACAAATATTTGTTTAAATTTCTATCTAGTATTTACCAGATCTTTTAATTTTAATAAAGTATTTTCTTGAATATTTTATAACACTGTCAATCATCACTTTTTCCTTATGATATTACAACTTCAAAAAAGTTTCTATCTATAAAATTAAAAGCATTTATTTTTTAACCTTTTTTATTAAATATAAAAATGAGGAAATAGTAATTCAGTAGATTTTAGGCCATGTTTACATATGCTTACATAAATATAATATTTTTCACAGTAACTTTAAATTATTATTATAAAAATTTAATTTAAAGAAAAAAAATTTCGTTCATTAAAACTTACAGAACTTTAGGATCAAAAAAAATATTCTTTCTCTATGATTTTAGGAGAATACGTTTAATTTATGTAAATCAGTAAACATGTAGGTTAATTAAAAAAATAATATATTTAATCCAAACATAAGTTATGGTTAAATTTAAATTACTTATTATCAATTTTTAAGTAAAATAATAGTAAATAACAGCAAAACTGCTCTTCTATACTGTAAAAAATGCTTTTTGAAAAATATTTCCAAATAATCAATAATATGTAAATAATCTGAGATCTCATTTAATTATCTTCAAAAAGTGTTAATTACATTTTTTCAAAAGACTAATTTCTTTCGTAATTTCAAAATTAAACTGCCTTTAAAACTAAAAATTTGTTAGAAAATAAATAATATTCAACTAAAATTCAATTATTCAAATACAAAAATAAATAAATTATTGATAGGATATTTCTTACAATATTGTACTCTTGTGAATAATATTATCAAAATTAAAAAAAAAACAATTCAAAATCCTTGAAAAATATTTTATTATTTAAATAATTAAATTCTTACAAATAATTGCATTCAAAATTTTTTTCAATAATTGAATTCTTATTAAAAGTGAATTAATGCATATAATTTTATCAAAATTTTTTTAATTATTTGATTTTCTGCGAAGAATTTTATTCCAATTTTTTTGAATAATTCAATACTAGTGAAAAATTTTATTCTTTGAGAAAATAGTTGAATTTTTGTGAAGCATTTTGTTAAAATTTTTAAAAATAATTCCATTTTTTGAGAAGAGTTGTATCATATCGGAAAATAATTGAATTCTTTCAAATAATTTTATTCAAATTTTTTTGAATAATTGAATTCTTGTAAAATTTTATTCTTTGGGAAAATAATTGAATGTTTTCGAAAAATCTTATTAAAATTTTTAAAAGTAATTGAATTCCTGAAAAATATTTTATTATACATAAAAATAATTGAATTTTTGCCTGTTGATCATACCTCATTGAAAAAAGCCTAAGAATAAGTCATTCCTAATAAATACTTTTATTAATAATTTTTTAATACTCTCTTTTTAATACATTTCATTAAATTTTTTTTAAATATAGTCCATAATCTGATTATCAAAAGTGTCATTAAATTTTCGTAATAGTTGCAAATGGTCACAAATTATTTATTTACAAATAATGAATATACGTTTGGTGTTTGAATAAAAAGAGTTATAATTGTACATGAAAAACACAATTTAAATTATACTCACAATTTATATGTTTTTAATCGTAAATAGGTTACAGAAGGTTAAAAAGGTGTTTCTCCATTTGAGAACGGCAAGCGCTCCACCAGATGTCAGTAAAAATTCCAAGAAGGAACTCAACAGCCATCTAGCGGTGTCCTTGGCGTTCGCAGGTGGAGAGTAACGTCTCCTTATTGAATCTCTAGATATTCGTCAATATTCGTAATTCTACAATTATTTTTTATCAAATTTAGAGAGTTTGACAATTGATGTAAATGGATTACAGTTTTTAATTTACTTTCCTTGTCGATATTTTTATCGTTTCCAATTTTTTAGTCTTAGAATTATTTCTATCACTATAGAATTGATTATTAAAATCTTGTTTTAAAAAACAGTTCCATTCGTGGCTTTTTTAAAAAAATAAATGTCATTAGTATGTATATTTAAGAAATGGCTGCTAAATAGTTGTATGTGGTGAAAAAATAATCCAAAAGGTACAAAAATAGTCACATGATACCGAGGCCTAAAGTCTGCTTAAAGTGGAAAAAAGTCAAACAATTTTAGAAAAAAAGAATTGCAATAGAGTTTTTCCAGTTTAAGGAGACGCAATTTACTAGCACTTAAAAATTGTAATATTTTTGACATGAACTGCGCTTTAACTGTTATATAATACAACAACTAATTTTAATTGATCCACCTTTGATCCCGAAATACATGAAAACAACAATTTTGCATTCGACATATTTATAGAAGGAAATTATCAACTATGATTTGATAGTTTTAATCACGTATCCATACATAGTTACGATATAAATTAATGGTTACGTCCCTGATGCTTCGAAGCCTCCAAGGGAGCCAGAGTGCTTGCCCCTTGGTAGTAGCGGTTTGCTCATCATTGTAATTACTTCGCAAGGATGTTTCATTATATTGGATTATTATCGACCGCTCGATATCTACCACCTATCCCATAAGTATAGTCTTACGGTCCATACAAACTCTCTTCTTCTTCTTCTTGCACCCAAATGCTGCTCCTCTCTCTTTCTCTCTACCATCGCCAACACACCAACATACCAAGCAAGCGCAAAAACCCTGTAGCCGCGATAGTATTTATTTAATCTAATACCAATCCAAAATCCACATACCCTTTCAAGTTATCTTCCAAGCTGCTGGTCTCTAAAAGTAAACATAAACCCCATATAAACCGGTTTTGCGTCATTGCTGATCTCGTCTAATGCGTATCTGTACGGTTGATGATCGCGTCACCAATGTTAATTCCAAAAACGTATATAAACTTGGAAAAGGCAATTTATTTTTATGCTTCTCTCTCGACTATAACGTCTTAGCTTATACATCCAATATCAGTAAATAACTTGGAATTCTTTGAGCAAAAAAAGAATGCAATTATATGTAAAAATGAGATATTAAGGAACGTTTGTTTCTTATCCGTAAGTACTTTTGAATTATTGATTAATTAAGACTAATTGAGACGTGATCGAGTCATTATCGTCTTACAGTGAACGTCTATATGCGCCGTAACTTGTCTACACTTGTCTTGTGCACATTTATGTTATATAATAGAATAACATGCATATAAAATAAGCGTAGACAAGTATATATCTGTGTGACTGATTAAGTGGACTCTATTTACTCTCTGCAATACACTCCAAATCTGAAATAGTATGTCCCTATTGTCCAACTCTAAATTAAAAACCATTCATATTGTTGACATTTTCCTTCAGCAATTAGATCAGTAGTAGACAGTTCAAAGCTTACGGTTGCCTTTTGTTTCTCCACCCCGCTCCAAACACTTAAAAAATCGCCACAAAACAATGTACTTTAGACAAGAATATTCTCTTGGATTTTCAAACCAGGAAACTTGAGTATGAAATTTATGATTACCAAAAAGAAAAAAAAGTACAGTCTCCATTTCTACTACAGACCATTTAATATCGCGTACATTTATTATACGATAGAATCGAGCTTATCTCTAGAACGGATCAGAAAGTTTTCTCAATGAATGTTTCTTCTATCAACGAACAACGCGGGCACCGCCTTTGAGCCGCGATTCGCAGCACCTCAGGGTCAAACATCAAGACCTATATGTATAGGAGGGGCTCCAAGAGATTGCTCTTTGCAGATCGTAAAGCGCTTTAACTTTTATGAATCGTTTCGAGAGAAGGTGAAGATCATGCCCGCATGAAAGCAATATAGAAAGTTCCCGAGTGTGGACAATAAATTCAAATTTGGGTAAAACTTTTTTTTTCCTCACTGCTTTATAAAACTAATGAGTATAGCGAACTGTTAATCAAATGAGAAGCGAATTGTTAATAATCAGTGAATAATGAATTAGTTTTCAAATAAATAACGAATATAGGTAACAATAGGGTTGCAAGAAAAATTATTTTTTACCTGACTTTTCACTGATTTTCAATATTTCCCTTTTTTTAAGAAAAATTAGCACTTTGTAACAAACATTTTAGGACTAGGTAATTAATCTTTTTATTTTTTCTAAAAAAAATTAAAAAACAGTTGGAAAATGAAAATTAAAAAATATTTTGCACATTTTTTGCTTCTCAATGACAATTTATAAACAAAGTACAAGTTTTAAGTAGAAAAAAGTTATAAATCAAATTTCTGATTGTTAAAAAATATATTATCGAAATAATAATAAAAAATTAATAAATAAAACAAATTTTATTTTATAAAACAATTTTTAGATCCCCCATTTTTTAAATAATATTTTCAGTTATTTTCAAATAATTTAAATATATTACGATTATTCTTATTCTGACTTTTGGGCAGAAATATTTTTATTTTATTATTTGTTTTGCTTGAGAAATTTATTGAACACTTGATCAGGGTTGTCACGCATTTGTTCATTTAATAACATTTTTAAGAAGAAAGAAATTTATAAAAAATTTACAAAATAATAGAATTTATATGAAATTGTAAAAATGTTTTGAAAATAATTGAATTTTTGTCAAGAATTTTCTTAAAAATTTTTTAAATAATTGAATGTCGCCAAAAATTTTGTTAACCATTTTTAAAATAATTGAAATTTCGAAGAGAATATTAAAAAACTTTTGATCATAATTGTGTTTTTACAATCATTTATCATTTTTACAAAATTCAATTCTTTTTAGTTTTTTAAGTAAAATACATCTATAAATCCATTATTATTTTTAATAATGAATGAAATGTATATTAAAAATATAAGGAATTTCATAAGAATGTGAATTATTAAAGTTTTCCATAAACCTAAATTATCTTTAAAATCTGTAAAGTTCAACTGTTGTTAAAAATAAAAAAGCTTGAAATAAATAAAATCTTTTCAATAATGAGGAATCTAACATTCATAATTTTCTTTTGAATTTTCGAAATCGAATATTGTTTTAGTACTTTTGACAAAATTTTCTGACTTTTTCCCAAATTTCCTGAATATATTTAGAATAATAGTGTTTTTTTTATGTTTTTAATTTTTTAATGTTAACGAAACAAGAAACTTCACGCGCGCGTTATTTTAGCTAGTAAATTATATTAATCTCCGTATTCGTTCATTCATTCTGTCTGCAGTTTAAAGTTAGTTTCTGTGCAGGCTTTTGTTTTTTTTCTCTTTAAAAAACATTGTTTGACAAATCGAAAATATGCAGGTATTTTTCATGTTTTATAGTAAAATAATATTATAAATTAGAAAATTTACAAAAAATTGTAATTAAAAAATAAAAAATATACCTGTTTTGTTTGTTATATTCTTTTTTCTATAACAAATTTCTTTTGACTGATCTAAATTATTATGCAATTTATTCTCCGTTTATTTATAAAATCACAAGATAATTGTAATTATTAAAAATTTTAATTAAGAAGCAAAAAATATATCCATTTAATGCCTAATTTTTATTTCTTAATAACAATATTGTTTACAAACTAATTTTTTTTGAAAAGACAAATATTAGATATTTCCGTTTCTTAATGTTTTTGTATAGAAAATTCTCAATTTTCACAAGAAAATAATTTGCATCAATATTCTATTTCTTTATTTCAATTGTTTTAATAAAATTCAAAGTTTATAAAAAAATAAAAAAATGTTTATAAATTCTCTTTGTCAATTAGAAAATTTAAATGAAAAAGGAAATTGGAAAGTTTCGAATTTTTATAAAATAAAGGAAAACGGTTTATTGAAAAAAATGTTTCGTTAAATTTATTTACAAATTTCTTTAATTGTAAAATTCTTTGAAAACAATAAGTTCTTTTTTATACTATATTCAATTATTACCTACAATTTTCCATAGAAATTAAAATTTTCAAACAATTCAAAATTAAACCGTTTTGAAATCAATGAACTTTAAAAATATTGTTATAAAACATAAAGATAACAACGAATACTCCGAGTTTAAGACTCAGAATGATCGGTTTTTTCATGATTTTTAATAATTAACGTGGATCGAGTGTTAAAATCATTATTTTGAATTATAAAAATATAATTATTACTTTAACTTCTTAAAAATTATTTTCATATTCCATTATTATCTAAAAATTTATTTTCGAATCAATTTTTTATTAGCAAATTCTACGAGAACACAATTATTTAAATACAAAAGTAAATTATTTACTGAATAATTGAATTGTTCTTAAAATTTAATTCTTATAAAGAATTTTATCAACCAATTTTTAAATAATTGAATTCTTTCGACAAATTTTAGTACAATCTTTAAAAATTTACGAGGAATTTAATCAAAATTGAAATCAAAATAATTGATATTCTTCGATGAGTTTTATTATTGATGAAAATAATTAAATTTGTTAAAAGAATTTTAACGTGTATCAAAATAATCGAATTATTGTCAAGAATTTGATGAAGAACTGTTAAATACTTAATTTTTTAACAAAAATTCATGCAAATAATATTTTAAATAATTGAATTCCTGTTAAATTTTTATTATTCATAAAAATCATTCAATTTTTTGGTATAATTTTATAATATTTTTTAAAATTAATATAGAATTGTTTTGAAAATCTACATTAAAATAGTTAATATTGAAAATCATTGAATTAAGAAAAATGTTTGTAAATAATTGAACCTATGACAAATATTTTTTTATTAAAATTTTATAAAATAATAAAATTTTAACGAAAATTGTTCTATTTCTAAAGATAATAATTCCAACAAAGAATTTTATTTTTTCACTTTAGAAAATCATTGAGTTGTGATAAATATTGTTATTTATAAAAATAGTTAAATTTTTGTTCAGAAATTTTAAAGCAAATTTTTAAATTATTAATTTATTTTTAAAAAATGTAGCAAATTATTTTTTGAATACTTGAATTCCTATAAAATTTTCATTGTTTATAAAAGTAATTCAATGTTCGCGTAGAATTTTATCGAAAAATTTTTAAATAATTAAATTCGTTTAGGAAATTTTTGCGATTTATAATGTTAATTGAAATGTTAAAAAGGATTAAAAAAATTTTTTTATATACATAATTGAATTTTACAAAGAATTTTATAAAAGATCCAAAAAAGAATTAAAGAATTGGATTTTTATTCTTTTTGAGTATTGAAAATAATTTAATTCTTGTGATGAATATTGTTATAAATTCGATTTTGCAAAGAATTTTATTAAAATTTTGTTCAATTTAATTTAATTAATTAAAAAATTATAATTCAATTCATTTAATTTTTGGGTCGAATTTCGATATTTATCAAGATAATTGGATTCCTGCGAAGAAGTGAAATATAATTTTTGAAATATAATCAAATGTTTATTAAAAAAATTACACATCAATTAATTAAATGTTTGCGTAGTATTGCATCAAAAATGTTTTTTAATACCGTCAACAGGGGTAATTATGGAACAAAAAACGCGATTTTTTGAGTTTCTTCTTTACTAAAAATCTAAAATGTACAAAAAAATTTTATTAGCTATTCAAATATAATGTGAACATTCCTCTAAAGATTTCCTTCAAGTTCCATTTACAAAAAAAAATTTTTGACGGAGTTATTTAAACATAAATATTGCTCCATAATTGCCTTGCATTTGGGGCAATTGTAAAACAAATTATTATAATTCATTATAAAAGCAAGTATAACAAATTTTCTTTGTGTGTATATTAAGAAAACTGTATTTAGAACTGCAGAGTAAAATAATAATAGATAATAATAGTAAATTAAACGCGAATTTAATTCCAAGAAATTAGTAGATTTTTACACTTTCTTGAAATAACCTTTCCACTTTTTCGATTTTTAATAATTATTTTCTCGTTGCCAATGACAATAAAAATAAAAACATCTGAGTGACTTTGTAGGCAAAATATTAAACTATTATTTAAAACAAGAACCAAATTAAAATTTACCACACAAATTTTACTTAAAAAAGAATTACTCGTTCCATATTTACACCCCTGATGTTCCATAATTACCCCGGTTGACGGTAATTAAATCTTTTGATAAATTTTATGAAAATAGTAAATATTAAAAATCATTGAATTGTGTAAAACTTTTGAAAATAATTGCAATTTCACAAAGAATTTTATTAAAATTTTTAAAAAATAATTCAACTTTTTGGGGAAAAATTTTACTATTTATAAAGATACTAATAGACTTCTTGGCGAGATGATCGTTAACATTTTTTCGAAGAATTTTATTACTTTTGAAAATAATTAGCCGGCTGAAGCTAGCAGTCGTACTCAGCACCTATCTTTAAGCGTCAACTACTTATATGTATCTTCATCAAATTTAATAATACTTAATGATTAAAAAACATCGAATATTGTTATTTAAGAATCGATAATTACTAAATAGCAAATTTAGTAAGTTTTTAGTCATTAATTTCATTAATTAGTTGTTGGCGCCTAAAGATCGGTGCTGAGTACGACTGCTAGCTTCAGCCGGCTAAAATAATTCGTTTCTTGTGATGAATATTGTTGTTTTTAAAAATAATTAAATATTTCAAAGAAATTTTTTTAAATTCCTAAAAATAATAGAATTTTTGCGAAGAATTTTGTTATTTATCGAGATAATTGGGTCAGAACTTTTGAAATAATTAAAGAATAAAAAAAGTTCATTTTTCTCAGAAGTAGAAACACTAAAAAGACTAATACGAGTTGTTAATGAATGAAATGAGTTGTTAATTAATTTCCCATTGTCACAGAGTGAAATTAATTGCGAGCTGGAAAATCAATCTTGAAATATGAGAAATATGTTGGCAGTTTATATACGCGTGGTTGAAATATAATAAACATAATCGCGGTAGCTCGATGAGGCCTTGGCCGTCTCCCTTCGGTCGTGCTTGACACGCCCACAGCTACCATCGGTGAAAGAGAAAATGCTGCAGCAGCAATCAACGGTTTTACACCTGAGCTCCTCAGCGAGTCGTGCCACGTAGGTGGAAATTTGCTCTCTTTCTATCGCACATTCCACTTCGTCTTCAGTGTACTCTATCTAAGCGATATCTAAGTCTCAATACTCACTCGAGCAGCCAACCTCTACCTATCTTCCCTGCTATTATATATGTACAGCTCCCCCCGCTCTGTACTGTCCTCAGCTTCCGTTCATTGAGAAAAAAGAGCAAAAACAGTTCAAAAGAGTTGAAAAGAGTTTTAAAAAAAGAAATTTTCTTCTCCTCTTTCCCTCTTTAATTTAGAATCATTAAAACTGTCATTCCACTCGCAATTTTATTTCAACTAGCGATCCCTCGTTTTTTTTTAATTGTAAATTCGAATAATAAACTGAAAAATTTATATTCATTGAATCAAAGGGCAATTTTCATTGGAATGATGCTAATGTATCTAATATTTTTTTCTGAGCAAAATTAAGGCAAAAAAAGAAACTATCAACATTTGTTGATTTTTTTTTGTTTGCTTCGAATAGAGAATCGTGTAACTAATTGATCCAACTATCAACCGTCTATCTGATGAATGATCAGTATGCATGCTCTTACATTCGAATCACTCGATCTACATTATGCACGATTTGCAAAATCAGATGTATAGATCATACGAGCAAAATAGTAGTCATTTGCTAATTAAAAAAACATTGTTTTATTTATTTATTTTTTTTAATTTATTCTAGATTATCTATTAGTGAATAAAATACTTTATAGGTCTCATTTATATGTTAAATAATAATTTCCGTATAGAATTATTGTCACAGAGATAATGAAAATTACGCAATAAATTCTTTTTACTAAATTCATTTAATTTTTAATTTTTTTATAATTTACTGAAAGGAGAAATGACTTCTAAATTACAATCGCTCTCTAAATATAATAAATTTAAAATAATTATGTTTTAGTAAAATCTTGACTGACTTTCTGCTTCAAACATTAGAAAAAAAGAACTAATTGTTAGTAGCATGTAACTAAATATTAATATCCAATTAATAATAGAAAGTATCTAATTGATAACTAATTATTATTATAGAAAATAACATATTATTATCTAATTAGTAACTAACAATTTGTTGAAATTATATAATTATTGATAAATTCTTAATAACAAATTACTAATAAAAAATATTAATTATTACCCATTAACCGATAGTTATTAGTAGGAAATAACTAATTATTTTCTAATTAACAATTAATTATTAATAGAAAAATAACTAATAAAAAACACAAATTATTAATAACAAATTACTAATATAAAATAAATAATTATCAACTAATCAACCATCAATTATTAGTAGCAAATAAAAAATCAAAATGATTATCTACTTAATAATTAACCCTTTTACGGTTTTATCATTTTTAAATTTTACAGGAACGCCCATGATTGGACAAATGAAAATTTCAGCAAAATTATTATTGGAAACAGGACTGAGGATCAAATCATACCTAACTATCAATAAAGAAAAATAATTATTAATAACTAAATGATAATTAATTGCCAATAGAAAATATCTATTAGTAAGAAAGTAAGAATAATTGACCCAACAAATCTTACTAATTTATTATTAGCAGGGACCAACACGGACACGAAAAAACACGAAAATTCGTGTCGTGTCCGTGTCGTGTCCTGACACGACACAAAGTTTACTTAGTAATTCGTGTCGTGCCTTGACACGACACAAAGTTCACTTAGTAATTCATGTCGTGTCCTGACACAACACAAATTTCGATTAGTAATTCGTGTCGTGTCAAAACACGTTTTAAGAACACGCATGAAACACTGTGTAGAATCTTGCAAGCGTTATTTGTGTCATGACTCGACACGACACGAATTATCAAGTGAACTTTGTGTCGTGCCTTGACACGACACGAATTACTAAGTAAACTTTGTGTCGTGTCAGGACACGACACGAATTACTAAGTAAACTTTGTGTTGTGTCAGGACACGACACGGACACGACACGAATTTTTCGTGAAAGTCCCTGATTATTAGTTTAAAAAAATGTTAACTAATTTGAATTAGTGACTGATTTTGTGCTTTCAATCATTAAATTTAACTAATAAAATAGTAGTAATTGCTATTTATTACTAAAATTTACTAATTCAAAAGAAAAAATTCAGGCACAAATTCAAATTTAAAGAGAATTCACTCTTAAGACTGCATACTAATTTAGTAAGATATAATTAATCGAAATAGTAATATTATCAGTTGAATTAGTAGTTTTCTACTAACAGTTAGTAGTTTTTGACTGGAAAAGTAGAAAATTCTTAATAAGAATTAGTCAAAATACTTAATATTCACTTTAACAGCATCCAATTGTTAGGTTCTTAATGGTAATTTTTTCGAGTACTGTTGTCTTTAAAATTAATCATTACAAATTACTTTAAAATTATTAGTCATCAAGATTTAAAGAGATTTAAAAAGATTTAAACATTGAAAAAGTGTTTTATTATAATTTATTTTTGAATTATTAACACTTTTGCACATCATTGACCTCCTTTATTATATTTTAGACTTTTTTACAAAATTTCAGCTCAACATATTAAATATTTAAAGAGAAAAGTAAGTGATCGAAAAAATTACCATTGAATTTCTAACAGATACATGCTGTTAAATTAAAAACAATGTTTTCTTTCGTTCAATTAAAGAAGAAATTTAAATTTCTGTTTCAAATTCCAATAATGAGAATGAAATTTACAAAAAATTCCTGAATAACACCTCAAGAATTTTTGTAAATCTCGAGAAGTTTTTCCAAATTAAAAATAATTCGTTCATTTGAATCTTGAGAATTTTTTTCACTTTTATTTAATAAAGAGAATAAGAATACTATAAAAAACGTCGCAAAAAAAGACATCTGTTTTTACAGGTTCTCAACACATTATAAAAATGTCGTTCGGTTGTAAAAAAAAGTAAAAAACATAAAAAATGAATTTAATTACTTTAAAAGTAAAAGTTTGTTACTATCACAAAGAAATTTATCCACCCTTGCAAGAGCAAAGGGGTGCGAAAGAAAAAGTTGTATGATACTCGAGTCTCGAGCTTGTTACATTTGCATAAACACGCACTCACTGATTACCCAACTAGATTACCCAGTTGGTTTATTATTTCAACCAGAACTTAAATTCACGCGAGACTTTTTAAATAAATATAACTTTTTAACTATTTTTTACCTCTTTTTTTTATATGTCTAAATTCTTTACTGTAAAAAATAACGTCTTCTAATTGTCTGAAAAGGAGACAATGAGATCTTAGATCCAAATATAACTTTAATTTACAAACATTTTTAACATAAAAATATAGGCATTTTGTAAAACAAAAAATACCAAAATATAAAATATCGGAAACTTACCGAAAAAGTATCTGATATGAAATGAACTTTGTACCTTAGGTTCAACTATAAAATCAAAGGGGAAGACAAAAAAGAGCCTAAATAATCTTGTTTTGTTCAACTTTTAAGGAACAAAAAGAATGTGGACATTCCCTTACAGGAGGGTCTACTAACTGATGTATAATTTTGTCTTTATCGAAATGAAATTAAGAACCAAACATTGATTAGAAAAGGTAAATTATACGATGTTTTCCAATTAGAAAATAAGATTGGGAAATTATGTGTGCGATGCAGTAGGTCCATATATATGCTATATAGAGATTCATTTGAGGAACTCGAGTCGAAGACGACTTAACAATTTCCAACTGCAGCGGTAATAATTATGCACTGACTTCTCTCCCGTGATGCAGTCCATGTGGTACGTGTAAACGGAAATTCGCAGTGTGTGGCAACTTGGCTTGCTTATAAAACACCACCGCGACCAATGTTATTGCTGGACAAAGGACCCAATTCCATTACTGGTTTCCCATCCTGCCCCCCTTCTCTCTCCCTCTCTCTCTCTCCACTTTTTTCCCCTTTCAATCCAAGAAGAGATGATCAAAAATGGCAGGCGGTGTGCGTGTATGTATTTACTCTCGATACAAATAGAATTTTCGTTTATTTCAATTCAGAGTTGATGTGTAGAGGTTATGCAATCTTAATCAATATTTATATGATTCTAATTCTAATATTAGATGCGAGTGGATTGTGAGTTGTGTTTGTGAAATATTTATTTAGAATAAAAGTTTTAAGGACACTAAGTAGCCTAGGCTGTAGAATCCTAAGGAATCTATGGACCAGAAGTTGCCTAAGTATCTTAAATAGTTCGTATCTTTACTAGCCTAAGTATCCAAAGTAGGCTAAGTAGACCTAAGGACTCTAAGTTGTTTAAAAAGCCTAAGTAGCCTAAGTAACCAAAGTAACCTAAGCAGCCTCAGGACCTTAAATACCCTAAGTTATTTAAGTAGCCTAAGTACCTAAAGTAATCTAATAATCTATAAGTAGCCTAAGTTGCTTAAAAAGTCTAAGTAGCCTTATTAGCCAAAGAACCACAAGTTGCCTAAGCAGCTTAAAAAGCCTTAGAACCGTAATTGAACACTGTTACGTCGGAAATGTAACTTTGGTATAAATCTTTACAAATATTAAATAATATTCTTTTCTTTAATTATTTTCGAGTCTAGACTTGCGTCCACTAACTCAGGAACAATTCAAATTGATATTTTATATAGGGTTTTTTAGGATTGAAAGAATCACTACTGCGAATAACCGCAGTAATGTTCTTTTAACAGGAACAAAAAAGAATATTTTCAAATACAAAAATTTGAAAGGAATTGAAGAATATTAACAAGAATACATGTTTTTGACGAATTAACATTCTTCGGCAATAGAGAATGTGACAAGAAATAGATTTAGATGAAAGTTAGACAGCAATATAATTTAGACACTTAATTTTATTACAAAGTCAGAATGGTTTGTAAAAAAAGACAGAAACTGAAACGGCAATGATAGGAACTTGTAGAAAAGCTGGATTTTGTCTTCCTTCTTATTGAAAGTAGATTGGAACTTCGAATTGACACTGGAGTTTTACTCGAATTGAATTTTAATTAAAACTTGACTGACACTTGACGAATTTTAAAAGAGAATTATACTTAGACTGGAAACTGACTGACTAAAAGTTACTGCACATAGTGACTGTATTATGTCAATGGGACTTACATTCTTATATTTTTGTCCCTTCCTAATTTCGGGGTTAGGGTTGGTTTTACAAATAAGTTGTTTCAGAGTAGAAGAAAAAGAGGTTGGAAAAGTGTAGTGATTGGATCCATGAGAAAGAAAATGGAGAAAAACTCATTAACTTGACGATGGCATTGGGTTCTTCAGGCCCAGCCTTGAGAGATTAGGAGTTGCGTAGTCGTAGTTAAGATAAGGATGTCTTTGAGTAGAAGGTGTTTTAAAGTGTTTGTCCTTTTTAAGAGATAGAGCCAGAATTCACTTTTCCGACAAGTTTCTGTAATTGTCACATAATTTTGTGTTGAAAAACGAAAAAAGTTATTGACAATTATTTTTCACACGAAATGATGGTAAGTTGACCCCTAAGATCCTTAATTGCTAAAGCTTAAGATGCCTAAGTACCCAAAGCAACCTAAGGACCTTAAGTGGCTTAAGTATCTTAAGGAGTTCCTAAGTATAGCAAAAGAATCATAACTGATCTAAATAGTTTAAGAAGCCTAAGTACCTTGAATAATTAAATAACACTAATTAACCTGAATACAGACTTTGCACTTAATAATTAATTTTAAAAAAGTTTCTTTCAATACTATTGAATTCGGTTTGGACATTTAATAAAAAAAGTTGATATTGAAAATCATTACATTCTGGTTTTTAATATCATTATTTTGGTTTTACTAGATAACTGCAAAGTCTGTAAATAATTAGTGTCCTTCTCTATGTTACCTAAGTAACACAACCTAAAACTTTTACTTCATTTCTTTATAGCACATCTCTTTTGTATTACTTCTTTCTACCAGAAAATTATACAGTACATGCTCTAGGTCCTACTACTAATGTATATAGTTTTGTAACAAAAATCTTTAAGTCACTCACCAAAGAGATACGAGAAGGAAAGACCCTGATCTGCGAATCCATGTTTCTGATCTGAGTCTGAAACCGAAAAACAGAAACAAATTAAAAAATGTGAAAGTCTGTTATGCCTTCTAAAAGATCACAAAACAATAAGTCTGAAACGAAAATATTAAAACTATAATGACGAAAAATCAAACTAAAAAAAAGAAATAAAACATTAGGCTTAAAAGATAATTAATAATTTTAATTTACAGGCTTAAATCCTTAATCTATAATCTAGAGAACATTAAATCCTAAAACCTTAATCTCCTCTAGGTTAACATTTAGTTAAATTTAATTTAAAAAGTTTCAATCAAAGGCGTATTGAGAGTAAGGTTTTTTATTTCCCAGTGTTGGAAAAAAATTCATCGATTTTGTGTAAGAGTACATCCTGTTGCGCATTTAAACGTGCATCTGCCTATAAAGGTTTCGCCGTAAACTGAACTCTCGTCTCTTAAGAAATTTACATTGTAGATAAGACAGATGCTTGACAGAGTCTTGGGGGTCCATCGACGAATTAACGAATCTTTTGAGGATTCTCTTTGAGACGAACCAAGACGGTGGTCACATGTGAACGCAACTGGCACCCACCCACGATGTATCTATTTAACATGCAAGCCTTGAATTCAGACTATTTATCTGACGAGTTTAACTAATGCCATGCATCTACTTACGCGGCTTCTCGATTAGAATTACACGAGCGGAAACATACACACAAAAAATTCGCCTTATTGTTAGGAATTTTATAACTAAATTTTGTAATAATGGATTTATTTCAAAAAATGTATGCGAATTATATTTTAACTAATTCAATTCCTGATAAATTTTTATTATAATTACAAAAATAATTATATGATTGCGTAGAAATTTAATAAAAATTTTTTAAAAATAATTCAACTCTTTTGGAAAGTTTTTTAGAATATAATTACAATTTTGCCAACAATTTTATTAAAATATTTGAAAATAATTGAATATCAAAGAAGAATTTTACTATTTATAAAGATAACTGAAATTTGGATGAGAATTTAAAAAAAATTTTAACAGAATTTTCTCATGAATTCTGAAAATTTAATGTCTTTTAGTTCTTCTAATAAAGCTTCCTGACTTTTCCCGGAATTTCGTGGCTTCCCTGACCTGTAGCAACCTGTCTATATATAGAATAAAATAAAAAATCTAAGTATCCGTAAGAGATTTATATCAACAATTTTTCATTAAATGAAAATTATTTTATTTGGTAGTTTGTATAAATTTGTATAAATTTAATTAAATTTACTTTAAATTAATCTACAGTGTAACACTGTTCGAAGTTTATACATTTTTAATTCCCTTTGTTTACCACTCAATTAACCTGGAGATTAAATTTAGCTTCCGTAGGTATACATATTGATTCCTTAATTGAGTCTTCGTATTACTATGTAGGATAGAAAAAATGTAATATTGAAGGGTTACTTTTTTTTATAGAGGAACAGTTATAATTTATACAAATTATACGCTCACTTTGCATAAATTATGATAATAAACTTCCTCGCTAATTACTAAAGCGTTCGTCATGACTTTATATACATTGATGTGCTAATAGCATATCTTCATTGGATATCAAAGAAACGAAATAAAGATTTCCTATAAGAAAATTGACAAGTTCATTTTGAATGAACTGTGCCTACAAAATGCAACTTAGGTAACAAAAATTACGTGAGATTTTTATTTCTTCGAAATAATTCTGATTCTAATTTTAAACAAGTGTGTTAATAATTAATTTCATTTAACACTTACTGTTTAAAATTATTTGGTAAAAAGAAACAAGTGTTTTCTAAAGTGAAATTATTTTCATTACTTTTTTTATTATATGGATTATTTTTCTGAAAGTGACATTCTTCATGTCTCGATTAATTTTAAAAAATCTACTCTTTAATAATTATTATCAATTTCAAGAGTGAAAATTTAGTACTTATTTATCATTTTAAACAGAAAATTAAATAATTTTATTCAACTTAATTTATCTAATAACTAAAGTACTTTCATCTCCGATGCCTTTTCAACATGTCTCCAATCGGACTTCTATTATAAAATTAAATTTTTATAGTTTTTTTCAAATTTTCAGAAATTTTTTTAAAAATTTTGTCAGAAAGTAGAATGTTTTTTCTATTAATATGTGCATTTTAAAATTTTGTAGATCTCACTTTTATTTTTCATAAAAATGTTTAAACTTTGTCTTCAGTTTTAGGTTAAAATTACTTTACAATGATTACTGATATTTTATACATTAAAAATGACTTATACAAAATTTTAATGCACATTAAAATAAAGCTGATAATCTGACGTTTAATTTTCCTATATTTTATCTATAAAAAGGAGAAAAATTATTGCTGTTATAAATAATCGAAATTTACATTTTTCTCTGAGGAAAAATTCATTTCATCTCCGAAGCCTTCCTTTTTAATAAATAACTGAATGTAAAAGTAAGTTTAACAGAATATTTCGATGGTAATATAAAATGAGGGTGTGAGATTTGTATATTTTTACTAAAAAACGTATTTTAATTGCGCCCTAATGTATATAAATGTGAAAGAAAATTTATTTTTCATCTCCGAAGCATTTTCCTTGAAATATGCTAGTTTTTCTTTTGTTTTTAGTATTTACCTGCATTGCTTTGAAAAAATTAACCCAAATTACCATTAAATCAAATACTTTAAATAAATTTATATTTTAATAGAATTGAATATGTTTGGTATTCATATATATGCAAATTATTAATTTTTAAGCAGTGTAATTTTATTTTTGATTTCGTGAACGATATTAGCGAGGATATTTCATAAAAAAGATCGCCAATTAAATAAAATTAATTTAATGGAGCAACAATAATATTTTTCAAAGGAGAAAAACTCTTATATTTTTAAGAATTAATTTTGCGCAACCTAAAAATCTCACTCTTGAGTATGAAATCTGTGTTCGGTCTTTTGCATTTAGTATTATTATTTAATATATTTTCAAAATTCGTTTATAACATTTAATAAAACACACGATATGGTATAAAATTTTATAATTTTTCATTGGAATCATGAGTTTTATTGCACTTATGCAGTTATGCAAGTTCAGTTTGTATATGAGTCCAACTTCAGACACTTTTAATGTCACAATTTATTTTGGTTTGATTTGTCATAATAATAAGATTTGTTCACACAAACAC
Source organism: Leptopilina myrica (nomen nudum) (assembly GCA_032872475.1). Taxonomy (NCBI): domain Eukaryota; kingdom Metazoa; phylum Arthropoda; class Insecta; order Hymenoptera; family Figitidae; genus Leptopilina; species Leptopilina myrica (nomen nudum). The sequence goes on from CM065460.1 coordinate 8,861,843, forward strand.
AAATTAAACTATTAATTCGTTAGAAAAAATTATAAGAGTTTATTTTTTTATAAAATGTTTTTAATTTATTGAAACGAGAAAAGAAATGTACTTTACTGAATTCGTCAATTTATTTTTGAAAAACTTTCCAAAATTTTGTAGAATAGAAATAGCCTTAAAAATAAGTACATAATTAAATGCACGATTTATGTTCTAAAGAATTTGTTCCAGTTTTATTAAAATAAATATATTTAATTTAAAGTACAAAAAATGTATTTTACTAAAAATATTTCATTACAAAATTCTTATTCTTTTTATTCTTAAAGGTTATTTTTATTTTTAATTATGTCAATTGATTTTTAAACTGAATGCAGTTATGTTATTATGCTGGTCTCTTTTTGTCAAAAACGCAATTATGCGATTATGTTTTCCATTATTTTCTACATTAATAACCATTTTAATGATTTTTTAGCTATTGAACTTTGAAGAGCAATATTAAATATATACAAATCTGATGTTATCTCAAATTTGATAAAAATGTCAGTTATGCTGTTATGCATTTCTTCCACAGAAATTAAGTAGTTTTAATAGGAAAAACCATATAATTGAAGAAAAAAATAAATTGTAAAACTGAAATTTAAAAGTGTCACTTTCAGAAGAATCACCCATATATTAACACCTTTTTCGATTTTATTTTAATCATTTATTTTATTTTATTACAATAATATTTTTTTCGTTTGACTCTTATTTATATTTGAATCACTTGAATATTGTACATAATGTGAGATTTCGCAGTAAAAGGGCAACTATCGCATACTTTGAGAGAAAGAGGGAGAGAGAGATTGCCCTGAACAAGGAGAAAAAGTCAGTGACTGTCACTCAGCGATAAGTAGATGAAATCGGGCGTCTGCAAGCGTGGGAGTATGCAAGAAGGATAAAGCAAGAGAATGCATGAGCACGCGTTGTGGGCGGACCACTAAGACGTGGTGGAGGCTAAGGAGGAGGCAACCACTTGATAGGGGCCACCTTGTTACAAGTTACAAGTTACAGATTCTTATTCACTTGTATTCATTAAACCATAATTAAATGTCGACCAAACGTTTCATCATTTTTCAACCTGAAGGAATCGTTTTCTTAAACACAAAGCAATAAATATTATATTTCGCAAAACGAAGAACCCACCTCTAAATCGAAATCAGATAAACTCCTGGCAAACTGATTTGAATCAATGATTAAATTTCTCAGCTTTCAAATTATTTATTCAAAATTTACTGATTTTGTTGAAATTTAAATTTACACAATAGTAAACAATTTTTTTTCTAAATCATTTAAAGTATCAAACTGATAATAAAAATTAGGATCAATTTACGATTTGCTTCGAGGGCTCGGATTGACTTTAAGACTCGAAAAAACGAGTTTTTCTCAACTCTAGTCGCATAAATTCACTACAAAACTTACGAAAAGTCGAGTTGGAGTTTAAAAAAAAAGACAGAAAAGAGACATGAAATTGTAAAAAAAAGCAAAATTTTAATGGGGTACAAGAAAAAAAATTTTCACTTGGAACAACTAAAAATTTCACTATATTATCGAAATTTTTAGTCATTGCAACGAATTCTATCGCTAGTTCAACGAATACTTTCGCTATTTTAGCGAAAGTTATCGCTGTTTCAGATAAAGATTTTTTTCGTGTATTTATTATTGAACTGAATGTAGAACTTAGCAATTTATTTTTATGAAAAATATTTTATTGTTAATTTTTCTTATTTGCAATGAGTCAAAAAAATTATTTTCAATCGTAATAATTATTTTCAGTCAAAACAAAATACTTCAATGAATAGAATAATAATCGGTTTATACTGGCAGTATAAATAATCACATTTCTCGATAACACACATACATCAATTAAAAAACAAACCGGAATAGATTTTTTATAAAAGAACAGATTTAGTCATTTATTCTGTTTTTTTAACTTCTTTGTCAACATAAGTAAAAATACTACCTACATCTGAGTGAATAACTGACGATAGAAAGCAGTTTTTTTATTTACGATGAGACACTACAATAATTTTTTTAATCGTAATAATTATTTTTGAACACAAAAATAGGTTTTCAATGTTTATCTTTTCGACCACTATTCTCTTTGAATAATATTTAATAAATTGAGCTGAAATTTTGTAAGAAAGTCTAAAATATTATAAAGAAAGGGAGTGTTTGCAAAAGTTTATATTTATTTAAAATTAATTGCTACAAATTACTTTAAAATTATCAGTTGTCCCGCTCACTTCTAATCAATTTCTCGTCTTTACCGATTTCAAAGTGTTTTATTATAATTTATTTTTGAATTATTAAAACTGTTGCACATCCCTGCCCTTATTTATCATATTTTAGACTTTCTTACAAAATTGTAGCTCAATTTATTAAATATATGTGGAGAAAAAAGAGGTCAAAAAAATTACAAACAAATTTCTAACAGTCACATGCTGCGTTAAATGAATAGAATAATCGGTTTTTGATTATTATTTATTTAAGATTTTTTTTTATTATTTAACAAAAATATTAATAATAAATTTTAAGGCAAACATTTAATTATTTTCACAAAGAATAGAAGTTTTACAGGAATTCAATTATTTGCAAATTTTTTTATAAATTCCTTCACAATGATTTCTACACTGAAAAAATAATTTATTTGATTTAAATAACCAATTATTTGACTATTATCAAATAAATATTTACTTGAACCAAATAATTTTTATTTGAATCAATTAAATAATATTTATTTTAAATACTAAAATATTTGATTCAAATACAATTTATTTGATTCAATTAAATATTTATTTGATAATAGTCAAATAATCGGTTATTTGAACGACATACATTTTTTCAGTGTATTATTTTCATAAATAATAATATTTATTTTAAGGAATCCAATTATTTAAAAAGAAAATAAAAAATTTTTAGAAAATAATAGTTGAATAGAAATGATGAAAATAATTTTGAAGAAGTTTCAGTAACAATTGTATTCTTATAAAGTAAAATAATTATTTTATCACTCAACAATTTTTAATCATTATAAAATATGAAGATATCAATGGCTCTAAGCCAAAGAGTTGGAGTTATCAATTTTTTTATGTTTTGTTACAATTTTTTCTGTTATTTATAATTTCAAAAAGGTTTGAATTTGAAATTTTTTAATAGCTTAATTCCTATGAAAATATTATAATAATTAAATATTTGCATAAAAAAGAAGTTATTGGTGTTTTCGAATAATTTTTCAATTAAAGAAATTCGTAAATAAATGTAACAGAAGATTTTTTTGAGTAAATTTTTTTCCTTTAGTTTTTAAAGAATTAAAAAGTGTCACTTTGATATTTTCAGTTTAAATTTGTAATTGACAAATAGAATTTCTAAACATTTTTTCTTTATTTAAAAAAAAACTTTAAATTTATTTAAAGCAATTGTTAAAAAATAGAAATGATGCAAATTATTTCCTTATGAAAATTAGGAATTTAGTACAAAACTATTAAGAAACGAGAATATCTAATGTTTCTTTTTCAAAAGAAGTGAATAAGTTTGTGAACAATATTGTTATTGAAAAATAAAAATTATGCATATTTCCCATTTCTTAATCATAATTTTTTAACAATTAACAATTTTATTAAATATTTTTATTAATAAAAAGGAGAAAGATTTTGATAATTTAGATCAGTCAAAAGAAGTTTTTTTATAGAAAAAAGCATATAATAAAAAAAATGCATTTGTTAATCAAAATAATTGAATTTTTGAAATAAAATTTATTAACCGTCCTTAAAATAATGGATTTCATGAGAAGAATTTTGTTGTTTATTAAAATAAATGAATTCTTCTGAAGAGTTTCTTAACAATTTTTTTAACTAATTGATTTCCTGTGACGAATTAAAAGTTATTCATAAGAATAATTGAATTATTTTAACAAATTTTATTATTTTATTAAATAATAATTCAATGTATCTTAAAATTGATATATTGCATTAAGTCTTGATAAAATTTTTAAGAATATTTGCATTTTTCAAGAAATTTATTAAAAACTGTATTAAAAAAATTTTAAATTCTGTGATGAAAATAATTGAATTCTTATATGAAATTTTATTATTTATGAAAATAATTTAATGTTTTCGTAGAAATGTGTAAAAAATTGTTTTCTGTAATTATATATTTAGATTTTTTTATATATTTAATGAAATTGAAAATATTGAAAATCAGTAAATTGCGATGAACTTTTTAAAATAATTGAAATTTTGCAAAGAATTTTATTTATATTTTCGAAAGTAATTGAATTTTTGGCGAAAAATTTTGCTATTTATAAAGAGAAATGAATTCTTGACAAGATATTCTTTAAAATTTTTTTAAATATTTGAATTGTGATAAATATTGACATTTCTGAAAATAATTGAATTTTATAAAAACTTTTAAAAATATTTTTTCAAATTTTCTAATTTCAAATATTATTTTATTACAAAATCACGAAAAAATACTTTTTATATTTTCGATTTGTTAAACTATTTTTTAAAGAAAAAAACGGAAGCATAGACAACAAGTTGTGAATGAAGATGTTCATTACATGAACATTTTGCTTCCTCTTTACGATAAGCAAAAAATTTGCTTTAAAGTGAATTTTTTCATTTTATTTAATTCTATTAATGCTAATAAAATATATTCTTTTTATACATCAATCGATTCGTCTTGATGAAATGAAGATTTTTAGTTTGTTTTTAAGTCTAGATTAACATTTTATTATAAAGCAACATAATTTTTAAGAAGGAAATAAATTTCTAATAAAAGTGCGAATTTTTGGTTTTAATTATGTTTAATTCTATAAATTCAAATAAAATATATACTTTATATATACCAATCGATCCGTTTTAATGCAACGGATAAGATTATTGAAAAAAATGAGTAAAATCTTATTGTACCGGAATATAATTTTGATGAAAGAACTAAATTTTTGATAAAAAAAGGTAATTTTTTTGCTTTAATTGTCATTACCTCTATAAACTCTTATACAATTTATACTTTATATATACCAATCGATTCGTCTTGATGCAAAGAAGAAGATTTTATTGTATATTGACTTTAATATTCAATTAAAAAAAATTTTTTTGAAAAAAATTTTTTTTTTGAAAAAAGTAAAAAAAAAATTTTTTTTTAAAGATTTTTTAATGTCCATCAATCCATTTCGAGATATTTTTATGATAAATATTCCTAGCAATTTTCAGCCGAATTCGTTGAAACCTCTTCGAGTTATCGTGTTCACAAAAAACGGGATCCACACACACACACACACACATACACACACACATACACACACACATACATACATCCGGACAATTGTTCAGGGTCTTATATAACATAGTCCCATATAGAAGAAAATTTGTCAAAAGGATTTTTAAAAATTTTGTAAATTAAACGACTACAAAGCTTCCTCACGAGGAAGCAAAAAATATAACTTTAAAGCTTGGTCAAACAGAAATAGTGCAAGAATGAAATACGAAACTTCTGGTATCAAACATTGAAGTCAAAAAGTAATTGAAAAATATAAAAAAATTAATTAGTTGCACTTTTTTACAAAAAAATCTAAAACGTCATATTTGTTTAAAAAAATAGAAAAAGTCTCACAATCCGAACCGTGCTTGGTCCTAATTTTTTTAATCAATTGGATGCAATTGGATCTTAATTTTTTGCATCAATATATTGCAAATTGATACTTTCGAGTTAACAGTGATAATAAATCAGTAAACCTTGTCTAATTCAAAAGCAAAAATTTGTATGCATTAAATTGAAAAACATTTAATTTTTCTTTAAATTAATTTAAAAATCATCAATGTACAGAAACGTCAGTGAAGTACTGTAGATCAAGTATTTACACAGTAAATTATGTAGAAATATTTTTTTGTGCTGAAAAAAATGGTAAACGTATATCAAGTCTTTTCATACTTGAGGTTAATTTGAGGTAATAACGAAAGCATTAGTCTTCTAATTTCACGTGAATTCTTTCTTAATTCAATGCAAATTCATGCTAGGTATATAATATGTATACTGATCAACGGAATTCTTGATCATGTGCAACTAATTTTTGATTTACGCCACATCTCCTTTTATGCATACTTGACCTACGTAAGACCTGCGCTAAATTTTATATAGTGAAAAAGATGGAGCAAATAAATAACAAACTGAAGTAAGAAAGTTACATTAATTAACATTAATAGTAACAACCAAGGAGGGTTTTTTTATTTTATAATATCACCACTTTTTCGCGCTTTTTCAAAACAAATTAAAATTAGAAAAAAAACTTAGAAAAAAATCGGATGTTAAGAAAATTTATGAAAAAAATTTCAGAGAATATAAAAGAAAATTTTGAACAATCGGAAAATTTTTACAAATTGATTTAAAAATTGGCAAAAAATTCGTTATATTTATTCGATTCGATGGTTTTGTTCTTTAAATTTTTTGAACCGAAACAAATTATTTTCTTTTTGTAACAAATATAATTGAAATATTTTCGAATCAAAAATCAATATTGACGATTAAGAAAAAGACAAATTTAGACGATTTACAAAAATCATAAAAATTTGATTCTGTATTTTATTTCCTTAAATTTGTTTGTTCTAAAGTAATCCCATAGTTAGAGGAAAAATCCTCTTCTAATATCCTCTCAAGTTTTCTTCTTAAAACAAAAGTATTCCATTTGACTGTATATTATTTTTATTCTTTGGTCAATAAAAATAAAACAAAACAATTTTTTGAGGTTCAAATGTCAAAAAAAATTAATTCAGATGAAGTAAATGAACAAATAAATATTCTAATTAATGTAAGTGATTAACTATTAATAATTAATTATATTTATTTAATTAAAAACGTTTAATTTAGTGTATAAAAATATGAAAGAATATGTGAGAGGAAAATCCTCTAAAGTGAAGTATATTACTTTTGATACCATATATAAGAGGAAAATATGCATTTAATTTAGACGAATCCGCATCAAATCAAGATTACTTTTTTTAGGGTGTAATAAAGTTCAAACCTTTTTTTTAAATTTAAATAATACTTAAATATTTTCTCTTATAGTTTCTTTTAGTAACAAAATCTTTTAAATAATAAAATGAAAAATAAAATCTTTTGGGAAAGAAAATATGTAGTGACTGAGTACAAAGTACAAACTACTCGTAAGTAGTAGTGTCATTCAAGTGAGACATGCTCAGAGCCGTTCCAATACTAGTCACTACTACTCAGAAATATATACCAGTATGTCAATCATTTCTTTCAGACTTGTCTAAAATAATTTTATGCTATTTTTTACATATGAATTGTGAAAATTAAATTAATTAATTTTAATTAAAATTGATTGATGAATTTAGAATTAAATTAAAATATTAAAAATGGAAACAAAGAAATGAAAAAAAGATTTCCCTGACCTAAGACAACATGCAAAAAGACTGTAGTAGTTGCCCTTTTGAAAGTGAACTAAAATGCCAAAGTCTTCTTGATTGCTCGTAATTAGTGACGCGTGGCCCGCGCCTACATTAGGTCAGAGTTGAAAACTAAAAGAAGATTTCTAATAATTATTATAAATGCCTGGTAAAACAAATTTTTTTTCAGTAGACAATTATAGTTTTTATAGAACATATAGATTCTCTCTTTTGAATTATACTCAATAATTATTTGCTCAAGACTTTTTCTACCAAATTGGAATTTTTTGGTTTAGAAGTCTGACAGAAATAGCAAATTTTACAGTTTTAGTTTTTTTTAAAGATTAAAGTTATGGATGTTTCCGAAAATTTTTTCCTACACCCAGAGAAAAATATTATTCAAACCAAATATATTTTATTTGAGTTAAATAAACGTATATTTGTCTCAGAACCAACTAGACTATTTATTTGTTTTAAATAAAAAATTTTATTCGACATAAATAAAACATATATTTGAGACAGATAAAATTTTATTTAGACCAAATAAAATTTATTTGAATCAAATAAAAAGTCTAGTTGGTTCTGAAACAAATAACAATTTCTCTGGGTGTATGCTACATCACTATATAAATAATTTATTAACACATTATTTATAAATTTAGCGTGGTCTTCACTAAAATTTTTAGTTTTTAAAAAAAGAAACTTTTGCAAAAAATTAATTCTCTAAAATTGTTAGGTTAAAGTATAAACATTACAATTTTTTAAGATTTTAATTCAAACAAATTTTTAAATTCAATTATTTCTAAACATAAACATAATTTATGTTACAATGCTTTTAATATTCAATTATTATCTAAAATTTTAACTACAATTCATTCGTAAATCAATTTTAATCAGAAAATTGTACGAGAATTCAATTATTTAAATACAAAAATATATAATTTGTTCAATAATTGAATGTTTCTTAGAATTACATTTTTACGGAGAATTTTATTTATATAACTTTTGAAAATTATTAATTTCTATTAAGGAATTTAATAATAATTTTACAGAAATTCATTCTATTAAAGAATTTTTAACAGTTTTTAAAAATAATTAAAAACTTTTTGAAAAATCTTCTAACAATTTTTAAAAATATTTAAAACTTTTTAAAGAATTTAATAAAGATTTTTAAAAATAAATGAATTCATGCATACAATCTTATCAAATTTTGTTTAAATAATTTAAATTTTGCTAAGAATTTTATAAAAATCTTTGCCAACAATATTTAATTCTTGATGAGAATTTTTAAATAATTTAATTTCTGCAAAGTATTTTATTACTTTTCAAAAGAATGGAATTCTTATGATGGATTTTGATGTTTTTTCGAAATTAATGAATTTTGATATTTATGAAAGTAATTGAATTTTAATGATCATCCAAATAATTGAATTTTTGAATAAAAATTTATTAACATTCCTTTAAATAATGGATTTTATGAGAAGAATTTTGTTGTTTATCAAAATAAATAAATTCTCCTGAAGGTGAATTACTTAACAATTTTTTAAAGTAACTGATTCCCTGTGACGAATTAAAAGTTATTTATAAAAATAATTGAATTATTTTAACAAATTTTATTATTTTATTAAATAATAATTCAATGTATTTTAAAATTGTATTATTGCATCAAGTCTTGATAAAATTTTTAAGAAGAATATCTGCATTTTTCGAGGAATTTATCAAAAACTGTATTAAAAAAATTTGAATTTCTGCGATGAAAATAATTGAATTCTTAAATGAAATTTTCTTATTTATGGAAATAATTTAATATTTTTGTAGAAATGTGTAAAAAATTGTTTTCTGTAATTAAATAATTAAATTGCGATAAACATTCGAAAATAATTGAAATTTTGCAAAGAATTTTATTTATATTTTCGAAAGTAATTGGATTTTTGTCGACACATTTTGCTGTTTATAAAGATAAATGAATTCTTGACAAGATATTCGTTACAAGTTTTAAAATAAATTGAATTGTGCTAAATATTGGTATTTATGAAAATAATTGAATTTTATAAAAACTTCTGAAAACACTACAAAAAGGAAGGTACTAATTTCGTATCAATTTTTGGTACTAAATCGTAATTTGGTTCTATTTTAATATCGAAATCAGTTCTAATTTAAAACTTTTTTTTTAAAGAAATATAATAACTGAATTTATGTCAAAAAAAATTTGTTATTTATCAAGATAATCGCGTTAAAACTTTTGAAATAGTTAAATAATTTAAAAAAAATTTATTCCGATCAGAAATAGGAAAAAATTTGAAGAATTTGTATTATAATTCCTTATAGTTTCGTAATAGTTTCTCAAACAAAAAAGGTACAAAAAATTTCTAATTTTTTATTAAATTTTTTCCAATACGTTTAATAAAAATCCCCGACTTTTCCCTGAATTCCTTGACCTGTCGCAACCCTGTTTCATAACACATTTTTTTAGTGTAATTCATTTTTATGATGGTTTTTTTAATTTTATTTTTTATGCAAGATTTTTCGTGCATCAAAAGTTCGGATCTTCAACTACACCATATATATTTACCACAAGATTCAATACCACTGTGAAAAAAGAGAAGAAACAAAAAAATTCTTATTTATCAAAAAAGAAAATTCGTTTTTCGAAAAAAGCACAACTATATTGATTCTCCATCTTACGGCGAATCAGAAATCGTGAGTAGTATTTTAAAAAATATGATAAATAAATATTGCGGAGGAGAGCGTGCTCGTGAATATATCTCAGGTAGAATGTACAAAATGTCAACTAAGAAGCTAGTATAAAGGGTGTATAAGTGATATAGAATGGCTATTGTTCCTGTGAACTCGGGATGAAGTTTTATGTCATGCATTGTCTTTATCTCAATACCTATAAAACATATAAGAGTGTAAATTGTTACTTTACTTAAGGTAATCTATTGTTGTTGAGTGACATTTAGACATAATTATTACTTCTTCATATGTATATCTATAATAATATAATATAATATAATATATATTAATAATATTGTTTACAAAACTTTTTCCCTCATATATAAAATAACACAAGACACTGATATTATAATAATAATAATAGTATGCAAGGACGCTGCACATAAATTAACTTATATACATACATATACCATGCATGACATGCGCCAGAAGAATGAACAAAGTCTGTCACTAAACCACGTGTGAAGAACATTTTTCACACATCACTTGACTTGCATCTCACACAAGCAACACAAACACTTGACGAAGGTCAATTTTCACACTTGAACAGGTCGAAAAGTTGATTTTAAAGTTTACCAAAGAAAAAAAAAAGTTTATTCTTTCGTTTTGCTTTAAAGGCAAAACTTTTTTTCGAAGTAAAAAAAACTCTTTGAATAATGTTAAATGTTTTTAAAACTCTATACTAGACAGAAGTAAAAGTTTTAAAATGTTTCGAAATGATTTTAAAATGTTTTTTTTTTTAGATATTCTTCAGATGTTTTGAAAAGTGCGGTTTTATAAATGTAACGTTTCTCTGAGATAAATATAAGAGATGGAGAAATTCCGTTAGTAAATAGTTTTCAGTTGGAAGTGTGAAATTTGAAAAAGGAATTCATCGCGGATACATTCGTATTTTTATCGTATGCGCATCGTTCTGCCGTGAAACTCAAACCGGTGGCAAACCAAGCACACAGTATAGTCGGGTCGAGTTCTAGATAGAGAGGGGTAGGGGCCAAGAGAAGCTGGAAGGAGTAGGTCGAGGGTCAGGGCTATGCCGTACGACCCGTGACCTCCGACCCTCTTCAAGCCCCCCGACCTATGACCATACCACGATTCTTTCGTTTTCTCTATCTCTTCCTCTTCTTCTTCTTCCTCTACTACTACTACTACTTCTTCTTCTTCTTCTTCTTCGTCTTCGTCTTCTTTCAGCCACACGTCTCTTTTTTAATTCTATTTTTAGTTCCTTGTTTTTCTCTCATTTTCTGTCCTCAGAAAATCTCTCTATTTTTAAACTGTCTTTTAAAACAGACAATTCAAGTAACATACTGCATATATATGTGTGTATTATGTTTCGAAAAAAATTCCAAATATTTGTAATATTTTCAAAATATTGTGACTTTTCTCTAAATGTGAATTAGTAAAAATGTTTACTACATTTCGGTTTCATTGACTAAACTGATTGTTATTCTAAAACCAAACTCAATTTTTATGTTTTAATTTATTAATTGAATTAGGTATTAATTTAAAAATAGGTTAAAGAATCTTTGTTATTAAAACTACAAATAATATGAAAAGTCTTTTCTCCTTTTTTTATATTCTAAAAATTTTGAACGGTTTCAAAATAAAGAGGTTTTTGTGAATGACAAGAAACATAAATAAGTATAAGAAAAGGTTAAAAAAAATATAATGTTGAAAAACTTATAAATTATAATTTTTTTATACTTAGCTTTTCAGAAGTAGTTAGATAATAATCAAGCATATAATAATCAAATAATTTTAGTAATAAATATAACATAAATTAAGTCGAGTAAATAATAAAATTTATTTATTAAAATATTTAGAGTTAATAAACTGTGAAGAGTAAACTGTCAAGAGTATATTCTCGACTGATATTCGTGATTTTTCTTTTAACTGCAGTGGCAGTTTAGAATTTAAAAACATACATGAAGTAATGTTTATAAAGTAACAAATGAATGTGTTTGGTTTCCATATAACCAAAACATTTTGATTTTCACAACTAAACTAGTTCGGTTGAGAAAACCTGTCCTTTGTTTCAATTAATTCAACTTTCTTCAACCAAATCTAGTTTAGTCAATCTGACCAAACCATTTTTTTGCGTGATACACTGAGAAAACAATATATTTTTTTATTCTAACATAATTATCTTTGTTATACAGTCAACCAAAAATTATGTTTGATTTAAACATAATAATTTTGATTCAATACATAAATAAGTTTTATTCAACCAATAAGTTTAGTTCAATAAAAACTACGTTTAAGTCAATAATAAAATATGTTTAAATTAAACTTTTTTTTTGGTTGACTGCTTATGTTTGGTTTGAAGAAAATTTTTTCTTAGTGCAATTTGAATTAGTGGCTGACTTTTTGTTTTTAAATTAGTAAAGTTTACCAATAAATGAGTAAAAATTATTATTTATTTAGTAAAGTTTACTAGTTCATAAACAAAAAATCAGTCACTTATTCAAATCGAATAACTCAAGTACAACTTAAACAGATTTTACTCAATTTTTTTGTTGGATAAAGAATGATAAGAGAAAGAATTATTATAAGGTTATTCAATATTTAGAATACTTTTATAGAATTTAATAGCAAAGAAAAATGAAAAAATATCGACTTTCCGAGATTTATTTATTTATTTATTGAAATATTTGGATTTTTCTCCTAAAAAAATTGAAAAAAGTGATGTGTCTAAAGTAAACAATTTCCCTTTAATTACTTCTTGCATTTATTAAAAAGTTGGAATGACGCAAAAAGTTTTAAAATCGCGAAACATTTTATTTTGAATTGTAACAAATACCGAATTTCATTTAATAATTAACATGACCTTTTTTAAAAACGTAGAAGAGGGGAGATTTAAAACTTATTGGTTGTTTATTAAATACCTTTTTGGGTATCAAGGATAATTCAAGAAAATACAAAATAAAATTTCGGTGACAATCCGGAATAATATAAACAACTTATAGCTTACTTCGAAACGACTTAAACGATTTTTTCTGCATCTTTAAGTCGATCCCAGGTTTGTGTATTACTATAAAAAAATTAATTCCAAAGTTTATAAGTGAAAAATTGATGTTTGTAATTTCCCTAATATTTTTAATAAAAATATTCGATTTAGTTGAACGTTCAAAACTTTCGAAACACTCGTAAGTTGAAAATTTAAAATTAAAAAGATTTGATCAAATTAATGACATAAAATATTTTATATCAATTTGATCAAATTCAGTATCAATTTGATAATTTCAAAAACCTAAAAATATATCCCCAAGGGCTCACCCATAAAGCATGTGATACATAATTTGGAAAATTTTACCTCCCCACCTTAAAATATCTCATGCTTTATAGACAACCCCTTGTAAGTTTTTAATTTTTCCATTATAAATACTTTTGGCATTTTGATCATATTCAAAAAATTTTCATTAAAATTTTTCAAAAAACTAATTTTTTTAGAATTTCTCAATTTTGAAAAATAATTGAATTTCAAAAAAGTTACGAAAAAGCAATTTCTAGAAAGAATTAAATGTTAGAAGGTTTAAAGTTAAAAACTAAAAAAATTGTAATTAGAATTGAAATAGAATTGATCAAAAATTAAATTATTGTTTTTAATTCTTATCAATAATTATTAGAATATTTAAAATTATTTGGAAATAAATATTAAAATATTGAATTTTTACATTAATTAGATTTTTTTCATAATTTTTAAATTAAAACCTTTTAAAATTTTAATTCTTTCTAGAAATTGCCAAAAATTCCTCCAAAATTCAATTACTTTTCAATAAAATGTATACTAAAAAAATGTTCTTGCAATCAGCAAGGAAATTTGTATCATAATTTTTTAAAACACAAAATTTTTTTAAATTTCATATTACTGAATTGTCAAATTCAAATCTTAAATTTAATTGTTTTTTTAAATTTCTACGACATTACTCTTTTAAAATTAAATTTATTTCCATTATTTATTAATTCCATTCTAAACCAATATTTTGAATAACTTCCAGAAAGTTTTTTCATAATGTAATTATTTAAATGCGAAAAATAATTTTTTTTATGAAAATTGACCCTCTGTAACTTTTAACCCTTTTTTTACAGTTTCTAACGTAAAACTAAAATTTAGTTTAAGATTTTTAATATTTTCAAAATTCATAAAATACAAGAATTTTTTAAGCGTTTCTAGAAATTTAATATTTGTTAACAAGTTTCGTTAAAATTCCCCAATTCATCTATTGTGGAGAAAATCCGTTGTTGTATAAATTTAAAAAAATGTAAAACTCTAACTCAAAATATAAATTTGAAAAATATTTTTAAAATCAACTTTTTTATTTTTATTTTCTTCAATTATAATATTTTTTATAATTAACTTTCATTAAAAGAAATAACAGTTGAAGTTTTGAACTTTTAAATAAACGAAATTTTTTTTTAAATAAAATATTATGAAAAAACACGCTGAAATTAACAAAAATTATATTTAAACATTTGTTTAGTTAAAAAAATTTGCTTTTTGTAATTTAAAAATAAATTTTTTTTATTAAATTAAAAGTAAAAAACTTGCAATAAAAAAGTTGTTTTGCTCTTGAACGTTCGAAATTTTACGAACATAAAAAAGAGTCGAAATATTTGCATTTTTCGATAATAAGATGAAAATCTCGTGTTTGCGAGGCCTGAATAAATGTCTTAAATTAAATTTAAAAAAAATTATTTATTTCATAGATACTGATATAATTATTTTCTTAAATACAGTAGGGATACAAAATCGGTTCTATTGAAATTGTAAAAAATTTCTTTTGACTGTTCAAAAAAAAAATCTCTTACATGACAATTTATTTATTTTTTATACCATGTAAAAGAGGAAAATATAATTGAAAAATAGACGAATTCGACAAAATGCA
Organism: Leptopilina myrica (nomen nudum); assembly: GCA_032872475.1. Classification (NCBI taxonomy): domain Eukaryota; kingdom Metazoa; phylum Arthropoda; class Insecta; order Hymenoptera; family Figitidae; genus Leptopilina; species Leptopilina myrica (nomen nudum). The sequence continues at coordinate 8,876,883 of CM065460.1, forward strand.
GATAATTTTTTTAGGATGTAACTTAATTGATCAGAAACACAATAAAATGTGCGCTAAAAATATCTTTTGTTACTTTTACATTTGCAAAAATTTATCCGAAAAGAAAAAAATATATATGTACGTAAATGTTTCATCCCCGCATTTAAATATATTGAAGAATTCTGTATAATTTTATCATGGATAAAATTTTTTTACCGCGCGTAAAAGTAGAACGGTAGTAAATCGTATAAATCATATGTCAAAGTCGGACAAGGCAATTAAGGGTCAGAATTTGTTTAATGCCTTATCTTACGTAAAAGCTCCCTACCAGAAATTCCTTGGTATCTTTCGACAGAGAGAATTTATTACGGAATTCGGACTAATTTATTCCCCATATTTTGCGACCTGAGGCTGGCAAAAACCATCATGAGTTTGCTCTCCCGTTGCACCGCCTTTCGTTTTCGTCGTAAAAATTTCACAGTCGTTAGGACAGTAACATTGAAAATAAAGGATGAAAAAGAAGAAAAAAAATATAAAGAGACAGAGAAAGGAAGAGAAATATAAGACATGCGTGAACAAATAGAAAACGGTAAAGCACAATAAATGAAACATCTGTTTTGAAGAGTGTTTTCTTTTGTTTATTTTAAAATTCATGTTTTTAAAATTAAAAAAGAACACAACGATTTCAGAAAAATTAATTTTACACAATTGTTATAGATAAAAGTATTAAAAAAAATTTGAAGTTTCAAACATTTTTAGTTTGCAACCTTTTCAAAATTCAATTTTTTCTAAAAAATTTATGCTATAATGCTTTAAATAAATGTTCAATTTTTATCTAAAATTTTAACAGAAATTCATTTTTAAATAAATTTTACGAGAAATCAATTATTTAAATATAAAAATAAATAATTTGTATGAAAATAAATAATTACTTTCAAAATAAATAATTTCTTTCAAGAAATTTAATTACAATTTTACTGAAATTTATTATACTAAAGAAGAATTATACTAATTTTTTTAAATAATTGAAAGCTTTTTGAAGAATTTAAATAAGATTTTTAAAAATAAATGAATTCATGAGAAAAATTTAAATAAGAATTTATAAAAATAATTTACTTCATGCAAAGAAATTTATTCAATTTTGTTTAAATAATTTAATTTCTGCTAAGAACTTTATAAAAAATTTTGACAACAATATTTAATTCTTGACAAGAATTTTAAAATAATGTTGAATATAATTTAATTTCTGCAAAGTATTTCATTATTTTTCAAAAGAATTGAATTCATATGATGAATTTCGATATTTATCAAATTAATTGAATTTCGATGTTTATCAAAATAATTGAATTTTGGAAAAGAATGTTATTAAAATTCCTGAAAATAATTGATTTTATGGGAAGAATTTTGTTGTTTAACAACATAAATGGATTTTTCCGAAGAAATACTTAAAATTTTTTGAAATAATTGGTTTTCTACGACGAATTAAAAGTTATTTATAAAAATAATTGAATTATTACAACAAATTTTTTTTTTAATAATTGTGTGTTTCTTAAAATTGAATTCTTTTGTCGAGGATTATCAAAATTTGTTTAAAATAATTTCATTTTTCGAGGAATTTATTAAACATTTTTCATTGATTTGACAATTAAAAAATTACTGAAAGTATCTATCACTCATGTGCATTGAATATTTCAGTTATTTTTAATTGTCCAATCAGTAAAATTACACTGATTCAAATTGCAATAATAGAGGCACTTATTCATTTTTAGTGAGTTTAATAGAAAATTCCACTAAAACTCTATTATTTAAATTTTATATACAAAAATAAATTATTTATTCAATAATTAAATATTTCTTAAAATTTCATTTTCACGACGAATTATATTAACAACTTTTGAAAATAATCAGATTCTTTTAAAAAATTTGTTTACAACTTTACTGGGAATTATTGAATTAAAGAATTTTATTACAATTTTTTAATGTAATTGAAAATTTTTGCAGAAATTTAATAAAAACTTTAAAAATAATTTAACTTTATGAGAATTTAAATAATTGAAATTTTATCAAGAATTATATTCGAATTTTTGACAAGTAATAGAATTTTTTTATTTTATAGAAAGAATTTTGAGTGTTTATCAAGATAGTTGAATCTTTTTGCAGAATAACTTAAAAGTTTTTCAAAATAAATGATTTTCTGCGAGGAATTAAAAGTTATTCGTGAGTATAATTGAATTATTCCAAATGATTTTATTTATTTACTGAAGAATTAAATGTTTTTTTTTAAATTGAATTGTTCTGTTAAGTTTTAATAAAATTTTTAAGAATGTAATTGCATTTTTCGAGAATTTTTTTAAAAATTGTACTAAAATATATTTGAAATTCTGCAATGAAACTAATTAAATTCCTAAATGAAATTTTATTGTTTATGATCAAATAATTAAATGTTTTTGTAGAATTATGTATCAAACTTTTTTTCAATAATTACATTTTTTGATAATTTTTAAGAAAATAGTAATTTTTAAGAATCATTGGATTGCGAAAAACCTTTGAAAATAATTGAAATTTTGCAAATAATTATATTTTAATTTTTGAAAATAATTTCATTTATGTCGAAAAATTTTTCTATTTATAAAAATAGTTGTATTCATGACAAGATATTCGTTAAAATTTTATTAAAATTTCTAATTCACAACTAAATTTTTCTAGAGAATTTTGTTATTTATCAAGATAACTGCGTTAAAACTTTTGAAATAATTTAATAATACTAACAAAAAATTAATGTTTGTCAGAAATAGAAAAACTTTAAGAAGGTTTTATATTTGAATTCGTATCAGTTTCATAGTTTATGAGTCAAACAAAAATGCACTAAAATTCAGAACTTTTTTATGAATTCAAAAAATTTAATTTTTTCCAGTACTTTTGATAAAAAATCATGACTTTTCCTTGACCAATTCTACTCTCCCTGGTTATTCCCTAAAATCCCCGACCTATGGCAACTCTGTAAATATTCTATTTATTTTTTATAAACATTGTTATTTTTAATTTCAAATATTTCTTTTTGTTTTTTTTCAACTGCAAATGCAATAAAAATTAAGTTATTAATAGTAACGAACAAAAAACTAGAAACGAGTAGAAAAAAATGTTTTTTTTTCATAACTTGTGGTTCAAGAAGTTTACTCAAAGAACGTTAAATTTTTGCGGTTTAAATAACCAGTCGACTAGCCACAAATGCTGATCCCGATGCGAGGGTCATGGTTCAAAGGTCTGACTCAGGTCTTCTCCACACACATTCATATTAAGTGGCTCAGCGCTTTCACGTATACGTTCAATACATACACAACTACACGCATACATTCCGTTTGACGGGGCCCTGATCTCTGATCGCAGAAAAAATGTTTCGTGACAAAAAGTTCATGTGTCAGAATTGAAACAATTGTTTTTCAAAATATCACGCATATTTATAGTTGACACTAATTTATGAGGAATAATAGAACAAAGATACAAAAAAAAATGTTGTTAAAAAACTTTTCTTAATACAGAGGTATTAAGAATAAGTATCGAAAAATTTTGTTTTACTCTGAAAGTTACAAAATTGTTTTCATTGTGGAAAATAAAAAACTTTGCTTCAATGTAAAAATAAATTCAATGAGTATTAAAAAATTATGGATAAATTTTGTTTTGTCAATGTTTTAAAGTCAGTGTCCAAGTCGACTTCGATTTCGACTTTGATGCGTAATTTTGACTAGAGTGAAAATAAATTTCAAAGTCAAATCTTTTCCTCAAAAAATTGCTTTTATGAAATAAAAAATATTTGCATCAAACCTAAAAGGCATAAAATCCGAATATTTATATTTTTCTTCACTAGTATTTTGATAGAAATCTAGCTTATAATTCATCAGTAGCGAATTTTTCCCCCTCTTCGACTCAGTCATAGGGGAGAGGAAATGGAAAATTTCTGCATTTGCGGAGGCACTAACTCAGGGCAATAAAAATTTTTAAATTCTGCATTAAAGGTGTAGCCATACTATAAAATTGAATTGAGAAATTTCTATCTTATATATATTTAAATGTATAAGTTGGCAAAATTAATAACTCATACGAAGATTACGTACAGTAGCACGAAACATTCATTCGGTGATACTGAGGCCCGCTTATTGATTACTGCAATTAAAAGGGCGCGCACCATTAATTGTACCGTGAAGTTTTAATTAGAAATCATCAATTTACAGAGTCGGTAGTCCACCAAGTTTCTTAGATGATTAACTCTTGTCGGCGCTTTTAACTCCAAACAAATCCACTTTATACATATACATTTATATATACATACAAACATACTGTAAATTTATCCCCAAGTATATTTATCATTGTATCAGTTTCCTTTTTCAGAGGCTACCGAAAATTTCCTCCATTAAGTAAATAATTATAGTGAATATAATTGCAAAAAGCCTCTTATCACTTTCATTTTTCATAAGTTCGAAATATTCTTAATGTAAATTAAATTCAAGATTTTTTTCTGATGTATGAATATTTTCGAAAAATTATCACTTGTTTTTTAACATTTTGTTGACACTCGAAGGAGTATTTTAGCTACGGGTGCGATTTTGTAATTTGACTTTGACTTTCATTTTATTTTTATATTTTAACCTTTATTTTTTAAAAATGTTCTTGACGTTGACTTGACTTGACGTTTGACTTTGACTTTTAAAGTCAAAGTCAAATTTAAAATTAGAGTAGGTACACAATTTTTCTAAAGATATAAAATTAAAACTAACAACGTAACATCCAACAATTTTGATATGATTTTTGTCTCAATTTGATATACTTAGAAAACACGTTGGTGAAGTTCACAACGTTTATAGTCAACGATTTCGGAAGAAAATGATTTTTTAAAGCAAATTTTTATAAATTTTTGTAAGTACGATTAATTTTTTTAATAATGATTGATAACAAAAATATTTGTGAACAAAATGTGTTATTTGTTTGGTAGAAAAATAATTTTTTTCTTTCAATCGTTGATCATAAACGTTGCAAACTTCACCGACGTTAGAAAACTTGTTTTTAACATTATGAAAGGATAGTAAATACAATTAAAAAATATTTTTTTTATTCAAATAACGGATAACTTGTCAATTATCAAATAAATATTTATCTAGAATCAAATAATTTTTATTTAAAATACATTTCTACGATTTTTTCAAATTAAAAGAAGAAAATGAAGAAAAAAGTTGTTTAAATCAAAGAAATCTTACAAAAAATAAATTTTTTTAGATGAATTCAATAATTTAAAAAAGAATTGTTATAACTTTTTTCGAAAAAATTAATTGTTTAAAATTTTTTTATAATTTTCTTTTTAATATTTCAATTATTTTTATAAATAATAAACATTTCTACAGTAATTCAATTATTTGTATAATCTAATAAAAGTATTTTTTGAAATTTAAATATTTTCACGAACAATGAAACTAATTTCAGAATTTCAATAATTTTTAATACAGTTTTAATCAATTCCTCGAAAAATGTAATAATTATTCTAAAAAATGTATTAAACTTCGTCAAAAGAATTTCATCATTTAAAAACTTTTTGTAAAATTCTTCGCGCAAAAATTTAATTATTTTTCTGAATATTAAAATTCTTTACAGATATTGAATTATTTTCAAATATTTTTTTTTAAATCTTTATCGAAATTTCAATTATTATATTATATTTAAAATTACAATAAATTTAATTATTTCAAATATAATATGCATTATTTATTTTAATTAATTATTTGAACATTTTTTATAAAAATTTGCAAAATAATTAAATTATTTTAATGAATATTAAAATTCATCTTTTCAGGGAATCAATTATTTTTGTAAATAATACAATTCTTTTTAGGAATACAATTATTTAAAAAAATAATAAAATTCATCACAGAATTTCAATTATTTTTAAACTAATAGGTTTTAAATTGAATTCCTCGAAAAATGTAAAAAAGTCAAATTTTAAAAATCATTGAATTATTCAATTAATTTATTTATTTTTTAATTTAATTATTTGAATGCTCGTAGAGTATTCTAATAAAAATTTATTTAAAAAGTTAATTTCAGTTTAAATATTAAACTATTAAAAGCATTACTGCGTGAATTTTTAGAATTAATTTAATTTTTAAAAGGTTTCCAATTAAAAGCTTTGAATATCTTAATTATTTACACTTTTAAATAACAATTCTGTAGATTTGATTTTTTTGAAAAATTTTAATTGAAATTTTTTTAATTATTGAACATTTTTATTTTTAAATATATATTCAACAATTGAAAAATTTCCATATAGTTGGATTTCGTAAAATTGAATCGTAAACATAAATGGGTTTGAAAATTCTTACAGAACTTCGTCAAAAATTATTAAAAATAATTGATTTAAAGAAGAATTTTAGATTAAAATTTTCAAAAATAGTAATTGAATTAAAGATTGAGTGTCTAACTATTTCTAAAGTAAATCGAAAATTTTGTTTTGAGGTAAAAGAAAAAGATAAAATTTTGTCTAGAAATCAGGGAATAACAAATTTTTATTTTTTCGACAACCATAAAAAAATAATAATAAATAATTATTTCTTATAAATTAATGTCTATAAAAAATAACTGTGTAAATTAATTACATTATATTACATTAATATTTATGTATAATTAAGTTTTTTTAAATTTCGCGCCAATACAGTTTACTATATTGCCGCCTAGAGGACAAAAGAAATTCGCTCATAAACGAAACTAAACAAACAGTGCATGAATCATAGTGTTGATATAAAAATGTTTCGTTTTATAGAAAAAATGATTAGAATTAGTCTAGAAAAGTTCTATAGAATGTTTTCTAGAATTAATTAATTATATTATACTTTTTTTGAATATACATTGAAAATATTAAAATATTTTTTAACTTTGTCCCGCTCTGAAGAAAGGTAACTAATTCATCAAAAATATATTAGGTTAGGTTTTTAATTTTTTGAGTAAAAGTGCAGGAAGAAAATGTATTATTATTATTAAAAAAAGACATCACCTACATCTAAAATATTCAACGAAAATCGGTTTCACATTAAAATAATTATAAAACTAAAAAAATAATTTAACACGAACATAACCTATAATTCGTTAGCTTGTTAGGTACTTTTCTTGGGAGGCGGTCGCAAATATACATTGAAAATATTAAAATACTGAAAAAATGCAATGATTTACACTAATTAAATGAAGAATTTCCCGAAAAAGCCGAAGGCAGTTTGAAAAATGATAAGTCTCCGACTCAAAGTCAAGTGGGGTGCTGGCTTCATTCCTAAGGTGGAAGGGGCTTCCCCCAGGACATTGTAGGGCTTATAAGGTAATCCGGCATAAATCAAAGGGCTAATATACTACGTCTGAGCGGGTAATGCAGCCGACTCGGTGGAGGTCTTTTTATCGGCAAAGTAAGACAATAAGGCCCATATGCTAGCCGACTCGCGGCCACTGGACCTTGCAGCAGCAGCAGTAGCAGCAGATTGCAGCGTGTATGTAAATGTGTATTGTCTTACATGTAGGGCTTGAAAGGGACGTTTGTTAAAAGCAATGTTTCCAAAAAGTGAGTAAAAACAAAACCCGCCAAGCACTTTGAAAGTGAAAATTTAGAAAAATTAAAAAATATAGGTGCATTATATAGATCTTTTTTGGAAAGTCGTTTACTATTGTCATCTCTCTTATACGCCTCGATACGATTGTGCCTCATTATCCCAGTAGCTATACAATGTATTTACAACTATCTCTAGACTTGAGAATCTAAATTAGTTACAAGTATTTATGGAGTTTAATTGTAAATGGTCTAATTTAATAAAGGTCGTTTTTATACTAGATAATTTATTCTCTCAAATTTGATTTAATGGAAATGTTCATTAATTGGAAGTTGGAACTAATGATAAACTTTTCTTTCAATTAGTAAATTTCACTAACATATTCGTAGAAATTACTATGTATTATTATTTTTAATAATGAGGAGTTTCATATGAGATTGAGGGGTCAACTCTCGAATTTTTTTCAAATTTCAATTTTCAATAGAGTTTGTTTGTCCATGCAATTATACCAAATATTAATTAAAAATATTTAATATTTTGTTGGATATTTGCATTAACAAATTAATGTAATATTTTTTTTAAACTTGAATAACTTTTTTATTTTTGCTTATAGAAAAAAGTTTTCTAAATGTTTTTTGTTTAGATTGAATCGAATTTTTTGAAAAAAAAATTAATTAAATAAAAATTAAGTTTTCTAATAAATTAATTTAAAAAATAAATTTGTTTTTTAATATTTAAACCTGTTATCGGCTTTCAATCAATTTTATACTACAAAATAACATTCCAAATTTGGCAAACTCAGGTTTAAATATTAAAAAACAAATTTTTTTTTAAATAAATTTATTAAAAAAGTTAATTTTTATTTAATTAATTTTTTTCAAAAAATTTGATCCATTCTAAACAAAAAACATTTAGACAACTTTTTTCTATAGCAAAAATAAAAATGTTATTCAAGTTTAAAAACAATTATTGCATTAATTTGTTAATGCACATATCTAACAAAATATTAAATAATTTTAATTAATAATACTATTTATTAGTCAAAATTTACTAATTCAAAGCAAACAGTCAGCCAATTAGTTGCTATTAAATAAGTATCTGTCTAAATTCGAATCAGTTAAAAATAACTAATTTCATAGCAAAAAGTAGTAAGTAGGTAAATAGTAATATTTTACTAATTAAATATTTAAAAATGACTATAATTATAAGTTAGTTTTACTTTTAAGATATGTGAAAATGATTGAAATTTTTCAAAACTAATTCAATTAGTTTAATTTAACTATTTTTGAATACATATTTATTTATACTTAGTATAAATACTTAGTAATTCTCTACTAATAATTAGTTATTTTTTACTAATTATTAAAGCAAAGTGCCATCTACGATTTTACTAAAAATTAGTTATTTTTAACTAATTCAGATTTAAAAAGTGGAAATCAGTATTTATTAATAAAAAATGTATTAGTAACATAAATCAATTATCGTAAAATTCATTAACAATTAGGAAACAGTCTTTTTAAAATTTTAATTCTAATTTTTTAAATTTCGATTTTGAGATAAAATTTTTTTTAAAGATTATTGTAACATTTTTTTAAAATTTGAATTAATAGAAACGTTTAGGTACTATTGAGACTTTTTACTTTTGAATTAGTAAACTTTACTAATATATTTATATAGAAGTAAATAAATACTATTTATTAATTCATTTATAAATTTTACTAATAAAATATATTTATAAGTTAATTTTTTCAATAATATTTTGTGTAAGCAACTAGTTATTAGTAAAATTTACTAATTTAAAAACAAACAGTCAATTACTAATTCAAATAAGTAAACGTTTTAACTAATTAAAATTCGTTTATTATTTATCAATAAATTAGTAGAAATTACTATTTGTAAGAAAGGTTCATTAATTTAAAAGCAAAACGTCAGTGACTAATTCAAATTAGTAAACATTTTTAGTAATTCATATTTAGGAGGGACTTTTATTCGTTTGATTAATTTTGAATAATTTATTAAGTAATTATTTTCTACTATTTTACTAATTTTTAGTACCCACTAAACCAGAGTTAGTAAATTTTAGTAACAATTAATAAATTCAATAAAATTATGACAAAATCATTTAGTCGACGACTTCTTGTCATTATATTAGTCTAACTTTAATAAAAGTTTATACCGCGATTTTTTTTACTTCGTTAAACATTTTCACAATTTACTTTGGTAAATTTTTACTAATCTGTAATAGTTCACTTTTCTAGGATTCAGTTAGCATAGTTAAATTTAATAACTAACTTAATTAGTAAATTTTCACTGTTTTCCCAATTATTTATTTACTAATAATTAATTTTTCTCTATTAATAATTAGTCGTTTCTGCTTAAAATTAGTTTTTTTTACTAATGATTAGTCGTTGGCTACTAATAATAATTATTTACTTGCTACAGTAACAATTAGTCATTCTTTACTAAAAATTAGTTTTTTACATATTTTTCATTTATTTTCCACTAGTAATTAGTTACTCTTAACTAATAATTTATTTTTTATTACTAAATTCCTAAAGCAAAAAGTCTGGGAAAAATTTACGAACAATTAGTTATTTTGAACTAATTTGGATTTAGAGATTACATAAGGAAACCAAGAAAATAAAATCAACTTCATTTGAAATGTGCCTTGAACTAGTTGACATTTGACACACTAGCTGCGAGTAATAAATTTTATTTTTTAACAAAATCAACATTTACACCGGATAGTATGTTTCAGTCAACTTTTTATATCTCACTGTCGCATATATAAATTAGACAGGAAAAATAATTTTTTTAAACAGAAATTTTTTTCAATATCTTTCATAAAATTTTCTCTGCAATCTGTGTCATCAAAAACCTTATGATCTTTATTAAGTCTTCCTCGGTGTACAAACAAAGAAAGAAAGCCTTACTCGCAGTAGTTTTAGTCAATGAGACGGTCAGCCTGTTGAGCCGCATAGGAACCGAGTGGAAATTAATTTACACAAAAGTCGATTAATATTACTCACTGAATTTAAATTAGTAGAATTCTATACTAACAAATAGTAGAATTTCACTAATTTTTGTAAAGATATGAGCAAATTTTATGTCCCAGAAGTTAGCGTCGAGAACGTAAAAATAACTACAATTGAAAATCTATAAAAAAATAATTATATTTTTTAATAAACTTTTCAAAAAAAAGATTAAACGAAGGAGAAAGCAAATAATAACAAATTGAATAATTTCTTCTTAATTAAAATTTTTGAGAAAATTAACTAATCAAGCATTTCTAGGTACATAAATATTAGAAAAAATTTCTATATATTTAAATTTTATTAATACTATCTAATTTTTTATTCAAAATTAAAATATAATAAAATGATAATTATACTGTGAAAAATATTTATTTAATTCAAATAAACGGATTACTTGTTGTATTATCAAATAAATATTTACTCAAAATAACGTATTTTATAGAAATTTTCTTTCTAATAAAGCTGAATTTCTAAAAAACACGTTTTCTAATAAATGTGATTTTCTAATTTTCTTTCTTCTAATAAAGGTCATTTTCTATTTAAGGTAGTTTCAAAATTTTATTTTTCTAATAGTATTCAATAATAAAGGTCAATAGTATTATGATTAAAAATTAAAATTTACGAAAATTTTGCATTATCATGCAAATTTTTTAACAATATTTTCAAATAATTTAGTTAAATAATAAAAATGATGTAAATTATTATTTTTAAGCCTAGGAATTGAATAAAATATTGTCAAAAATGGTTCAGACTTTGTACACAATATTAATTTTAAAAAAGTGGCTTTCAAATTAAAAAATGGGAAATAAGTACTTAGCTATTTGAAAAATTTAATCTGATGACCAAAAAAACTCGTTTTAGATGATTCACAAAACTGACAAAAAATTCCAGTTTTTTTCTTTTCCTGACGTTTTCGTAATTTTCATTTAAAAAATTCACTTTTTCCTTACCCTGCTAATTAAATAATTGATTTCTTTCGGTTAATTTTAGACAAATTCTAATTTAAATAATTAAATTCCTGAAAAGTATTTGTAATTCATTAAAAGAATTGAGTTTTTACAAAGATTGTTACAATAGTTTTAAATAATTGAATTCTGTTTGGAAATTTGATGAAAATAGTAGATATCAAAAATCATTTGATTGCGAAAAGTTTTTAAAAATAATTAAAAATTACAAAAAATTCAATTAAAATTTTTTATAATAATAGAATGCCTGTGTGGTATTTTATTAAATTTCTTTGAAAATCATTTAATTCTTGCAAACCTTTTATTAGATTTTTTGAAAATAATTGAATTTCTAAGAAGAAATTTATTACAAGTTTATTATAAAAATAATAAAATTCTTGTGATCAATATTGTTATTTATGGAAATAATTGAATTTTGTAAAGAATTTTATTTAAATGCCTCAAAATGATTGACTTTTCGGGAATAATTTTGTTGTTTATCGTCGTAATTGAATTCTTTCCAAAAAAATAATTGTATTATTTCAAAGAAATTCAATTAAAATTGTATTTAAAATACTTGTTTTCTTTCGAACAATTTTATTAAAATATTTGAAAATAATTGAATTCTTGTAAAAAATTCCAATATTTTTTAAATAATTAAATTCTTCGAACAAATTAAAAAAACCTTTTTTCAAATAATTTTGATTTTTTCTTGAAATTGAAATTCAATTTTTAAAAGATTACATTACTGTAAATGGCTAAAAAACAACGTTTATTCGAGAATTTTTTTGAATTTTTAATGGAAAAAAAGCACATACAATTTTAATGTTTTAAGAAGTCATAAACTGTATATTCAAGTAAAAGACGTAGCAAATTTTTATTAGTAAATATTCCAAAATGATGGCACAGGTGCTATTTTTGTAAAACTTTTTTAGAGGTGCTCCGCGGCAAGCAATTTAAGTAATGTAACTTTCAGTCCAGAATAAAATAAAGATTTTTTTTAATCTACATGAAAATAGCTACAGAAACACGTAACGAATTTTTAAAATATTTATTTTTGTGCAATTGGCAAGAATTTGAAGAAAAGATTCCTTTTTTTTACCCAAAAAAAGACACTTAATTATTTTTAACAATTGTTTAAATTAACTTATAAAAAAACCACTTCGTTTTTTCTGTTTGAAATTCAATTTTAAATTTGTAGTAAAAAAATCGATTGAAAATATTAAAAAATTGTTTGAATTATGCTGCTTACAGATTTCAAAAACTTTATTTTGAGAAAAACGCGTTTATATATCAACACCTGTATCAACATCTTTAACGAAATGTAAAAATATTTTTTTTTAATGTGAGGAGAGCAGAGAATTTTATTTAAATTTTCAAAAATAATTGAATTCCTGAGAACAATTTTATTATTTATGAGAATAATTACAAATGTGAACAATTTTATAAAAATGTTTAAAAAGAATTGAACTTTTGTGAAAAATTTTGTTAATTTAAAAAAAAATCAAAATTCATTCTAAAAATTTCAAAAACATTGTTTTAAATAATTATTTTTTTGGAATCTAAGAAATATAATGCAAAATTTTATTTTAAATAATTGAATACTTGTGGAAAATTTTATTTGTGAAAATAATTGAATTTTTCGATTAATTAATTTAAAATAGTATTAAAAATAATTGAAATTCTTTAATGAGTTTTATTATTTATGAAAATAATTGAATTGTTTTAGAGAATTTGATTATAATTTTTGAGAATATTTTCTTTTTTTCTACTATTAGTGAATTTAGAGTAGGGTCAATGTGATTATAAAATTAGGTAAAAACTTACTTTGGCCCGGGACCAAAGTGAAAAGCATAGTGTGTGTTTAATTAGTGATAATTTAATTATTTATGGAAATCCTAAATTTTTCCGATTTTCTCCAGAGAAGTTAAACACACTTGAAAATCGTGAAAATGGGCAAAGTAGCAGTTTTATTTTACACTAATTTTTTATTTTTCGAGAAAATAAAAGAAAACTTTTACCAAAAACTGAAAGTTCATCACAAATTCTTAATATTCCGTAAGTTTTTACCTAATTTTATAATCACATTTCCTCATTATTTGTTAATAAATATCCCAAAAATAGGTTAATTTAATGATGAACTTTGAAATAATATTTTATTAATTATTTTATATTTTAAATAATTATATTAATTTAGAATAATAAATTTTTACATTCTTAACAAATGCCAATCATTTTTATTATAATTTTGTAGTTTTCAGCATTTCTAATATTTAAAATTCATACCTATTTTACAAAAGATATAAAATTATTTTTAAAAAATCTTTTTATATTTTGTGATTCTAGTAATATCAGTATCATTTTAGTAGAATATTATACAATTTTTTAAAATTAGTCGGCGACCACTTTAGTTGAAATAAAATGGATAGACCCAGTAGTGAGAATTCTAAAAAACAGAGATAGTGGCTTTTAGTGCACTGAGAAAACATTATACTTAACTTAAATAGAAAAATAATTTTAAATGATTTTGTTTAATTGAAATTAGTTTGTAAGTTTAATGAAACTATAGAAAGTATCTACTACTTTGATTCAAAAATATTATTTGTTTGAATAATTATATTTAATTCAAACATATTTTCTGTTTTGATTTAAACAAAAAATTTGTTTAAAAATTTTTTCTTTGATTCAAACTTAAAAGTAAATTATAGATAATTTAAAATCAATCACAACTTATGTTTGAATTAAATATATTATTTCTTTAAATAAACCAAAAAATATATTTCAATTAAACTTAAATATGTTTGACTGTATAGCAAAGATATTTTAAGTTTGATTTAAACAAAATAGGTTTGAATCAAATATATCGTTTTCTCAGTGTGCGGTTGAAATTTTAAAAAAAGTACAAAAATAGTAGCATAACGTAAAAGAAGTATAGTAAATAATAGGTTGTAATAGATGAGTGCGAAGCAAATAGAGAATGTCAGCAAACAATGACATTGAAAGAAGAGCTGGAAGAAGAGCGAAAAGAAGAGCGAGAAGAAGAGTTGCGCAATTGAATATAAATAATAACCATAAATATCAATAGTTACATGTTACAACAATGAAGTGAATAAATTATTAGCCGACTGCATCCAGAATCTATGGATGGTTGCAAAAATTGTAAAAAAGATATATATTTATGTGCCGATTTCTGGGAGTGAGGGTTAACGAACGTCCCTTCAGGCTTTAATAATACATAAAAGCGAGTGAGAAGGAGAGAACGAAACGATCAGAAGAAATAGGGAAGGGCACTGGGTATGGATTTGCAGCTTTACGGAGAGTCCGCGTACGAAGAGCGTTGACATAGAAGAATTTAGGAGCGACGGCGAAAGCAAAGGTCCAGTTTGTGAGAGCGGATAGGGTCCTTTGAAGTCTAAAAACAATGGCATTGTCTCTTCAGTCTAGCGAGAGTGGCCTCCTCAGTCCTTCGAGGACTCTCGATCCTCTCTTGATCCCTCCACCTCTTTTACTCTTCGACTCCTGTTCACCGACTACCACCGACTACTGTATTTGCTGTTCGGGTGCTACTGTGCCACTGCTACTGTTTCGAATACTATCAAGAGAGAGAGAGAGAGAGAGAGAGAGAGAGAGAGCAAGAGGGAAAGAAGAATTATATCCTTTTTTTACATACGAAGAAATTCGGTGGATTCGCCGGATCGGTAAGGGCCGTCACTCTGCCAATTTACATTTTCCTGCCGGTACGAGAACAAAGTCTCGCTCGCGTTCGCCAAAACTTTTAGAGCCCCGCTAGAATTCTATTTCGTCCTGTAGATTGAAGGACGTCTCATTCTTTTCAAGAAATCGCTTTCAAGGACCATTCTCATTATTTTTCTTTCTTCAAAAGAGTTTGTGAATTATGTCTATTCGGAAACAGTTTGCGCAATTATTTTTCGGCTCTCCCCTTGTCTTCTTTCTGAGCTGGACAATCGACTTTAAGACTCAAAAAAAGTCTCTCCAGTCGCAGTCATCTAAATTTACAAAAAAAGTTGCGAAAAGTCAAATAGAATTTTTAAAATTGTAAAAAATATAGCAAAATTTCAACGAGGTATTATTGAAATTGACTATAGTGTAACAAAATTTGTATTATTTTTATTTAGGAAAAAGTTGAAAAAAAGTATTTTCTAAAATATAACTAAAGATTTTTATTTATTTTTAATAAATGATATATTTTACAAACATATTTTTTTCATTTGTATTAAAAAAACAATTTTGTTTTTGTATCAAGAAAATTAAAATTTTTCAATTTTCTTTTCTGTTATATTTTCTAAAACTTAAAATCATACCGTAATGATACTGACTCAAATATTTTTATGGAAATTATTTTATTTATAATTTTTCTTATTTACAATGAGACACAAAAATAATTTATAATCGTAAAAATTATTTTCTATCACAACAAAATACTTCAATGAATAGAATAATCGGTTTTAGACTGTCAGTAAAAATAATTACATTTCTCGATAACACACCTACTTTAATTAAAAAAAACCGGAATACAATTTTTATAAAAGAGCAGATCTAGTTATTTTTACTGTTTTACTCCTTTAATTAACTACTTTGCCTACATATGTATGTAAAAACACTACATCTGAGCGATTAACTGACGATAGATCCAGGTTTTTTTCGGTATAGGTGGTCACTTTTTCTAAAAAAATTTTTCTAATCCTTTCAAAAAACGATTTTTGCTTTTGAATTAGTAAAGTTTACTAATAAATGGTCATTTGTACTAATTTATTAGTAAAATTTACTCATTCAAAAGTATAAAGTCAGTTACTAATTCAAATTAGTAAACACTTTCTGCTTCTCAATCACAATTTTATTCACTAAATTATGAGTTTCTTTTTGAAAATTTTTTTTTTATAAAATTCCCATTTCTAATCACAATTTAAAAAAAAAATTATTTTCTTCTTTGAAAAAAAGAAATTACAATTTGCATCATTTTTATAAAAAACTTCTAAAATTAATATACTTATTAAAATCATTTTTAGACAATTTTAAACATATTTAGGCAAAAATTGCTATAATTTCTATTTCATAATTACGTTTTTTTATCCAAATTATTTAAACATTTTGTTTAAAAAATTGCACAATTCCTTTTTACCATTTTTTAACAAAGTTTAAGTATTTCATTTAGTAATTAACATTTTTTTTATCATACATCTATTGGTAGTCATTACAAAATTGAATATTGTTAGAAACAAATTTTAAAATCACTTTTATTAGGAAAATAAATTTTTATTAAATTACCCTTATTAGAAGAGAAAAAATTTGAAAATCATCTTCATTAGAAAAAGGTTTTTTTAGAAATTCATAAAAATTTCACAGAAATTCTATTATTTACAAATTTATTTTATAAATTTCTTCGCTATAATATTATAATTTTTATAAATAATACAATTTGTTATAAGGAATTCAATTGTTTTTATAAACATTAATTAAAAATTCAAGAAAATAATAATGGAATAGAAATGATAAAAATAATTTTGAAGAAGTTACAGTAACAATTTTCTTATAATAAAAGAATGATTTTATTACTCGGTCATGTTTTACAACAGTTTTTTAGAATTATTAATTAAATAGTCTTTAAACGTCCGAGGTACTTAATAAATAAGTCAAATTAATTTTATAGATGTTGTTTAAATTCAAGAAGATTCGAATTTTAATTTTTTTTCCTTTAGAAGGCCGGTAAATTTGCACAGATTTTAGTACTTCTTTATTACAAAAAAGTTTATAAATAAGAAGTCAATTCAATAAAATGATTTGACAACAAAAATGGTGGCCACTATAGTGGCCACCCCGGCCCTTTAAAGGTTAAAATCCTAATTTTTATGGAAAAATAATAAGAATTTAATGATTATTTAAAGAGAAGTTATTAGTGTTTTCGAATAATTTTAGAATTAAAGAAATTCGCAAATTAATGTCACAGAACATTTTTTTGAGTAAAACGTTTTCCTTTATTTTTAGGAAATTAAAAAGTTTCACTTTTATATTTTTAATTAAAATTTGCAATTGACAAATAGAATTTATAAACATTGTTTTCCTTCATTTAAAAAAAAACTTTAAATTTTATTAGCCATTCTAGTTAAAAATAGAAAATAATACAAATTATTTCCTTATGAAAATTGAGAATTTTCGACAAAAATATTAACAATTAATATTTTTTTAACAATGAATAATGTTATTTTATATTTTTATAAATAAAAAGGAGAATAATTTTTATAATTTAGATCTGTCAAAAGAAATTTTTTACAGAAAAAAGCATATATAATAAAAAAATTGTATTTGTTAATCAAAATTATTTTTTAAATTTTCTAATTTAAAATACTATTTTATTGTAAATCATGAAAAAATACCTGCATACTTTTGATTTGTCAAACAATATTTTTTAAGGAAAATGAAAACGAAAGCCTTTACAAAAATTATAACTTCAAAGTATGGACAAACAGAATTAATCAAAGAATACAATACGAAGATTACTATTTAGTAGATAAATGCAATGGGGTTAATTTCTAAAAAGTTTTTTTTGCTTTATGGAAATTTATTCCAAATAAAATATAAGAACAATTATTTTTCTAGAATATGTGAGCGCATCTGAGAAAAAGAACCTTACGATCAAAATTAATTTCTGTAGTTAAATACGTTTCAAATTCTTCCATCTTAAAATTTGAAAAACCCTCAAAATCCAAAAATCGAGTTTTTTGGTCATAAGTAGAATTTTCTTAGTAATTCCAGAAATTAAATATTTTTCTATTATACTTTTGATAAAATTCTCTGACATTTTCCTGATTCCCCTGACCAATGGCATATTTTTCAACGTTTCCTTAGAAGGTGCGTGGATTATGTAATTTTATTTTTACTCCGACTTTTAATTTCACTTTGACTTTAATAGATTTTTATTTTATCTTTCATTCTCACTTTCACTTTAAAAATTTTGTCCACCCTTATTTTCACTTTGTTACATTTTTAACTGAACTTTTACTTTCTCTTTCACTTTGATAGACAATGAAAATAAAAATCTAACAAAGTGAAAATGAAAGTGAAAATAAAAATCTGTGGTAGGGAAAGTAAAATTAAAAGTTAAAATGTAAATTTGAAAAAGTGATAATGAAAGTGAAAAAAATAAGTAATAAAAATAAAAAAATAAATATTTTAACGATTATCAGATTAAAACTATAGTACAAAATTCTTTAAAGCAAAAAGAAAAAAGTATCTTTTAGTAGATGAGTCAAAAGACTAAATTCTTCCAAACCAGGGTTCAAATGATTCACTATAATGATATATAATCTTTTGGACAAACGTAATTCGAACTATATATAAATTATCCTAATGCAACAGGCACACGATAGGTAGTGCAGTTTATGATCTGGAAGGTTAAGCCACCTTTACAAAAACAACATAATTTAATGTAAATTTTAAACTTTTTAATTGAGCAGATAACGACAGGTCTTTCCATGTTTAAAATATATATATAATGAACTAAAGTTCAACTAAAGGTCGACTAGAAAGGTAAACTGTAATCTTGGAAAAATCAGGAACTGGTATGTAAGCAAACAAGTTATATTATTATTTAAATAGAACACTAACAGATTGCTTTCAAATAACAGAGTTCTGCAAATTAATAACTTGCATTTTCGTAAAATAGGAAACTAATTTTTTTCAAAACTTATTTTTTTCAGTCGCAAAGATGCTGTATACAAGATCGCAAAATAAAACGCAATGAACAAACGTTCATTGCTTAAGGTTACCATATTTTAATTACTAATAATTACGAAATTTATTAATAGCATTAAGAAATGAATTAGTACTTTCCTACTAACAGTTAATAGTCTTCTAGTGGAAAATAGTAGGTTTGGACTAAAAAATTAGTCGAAGCGTTTATTACAATCGAATCGATTATTCCATTAGTAAAAAGTACAGTTAAAATAGTTTTTAGTTGCTTTAACTAATTTTTAGAACAAATTTATTACAGTGTAGGTAACGAATTCAGTTTTAGAGAATTAATTTTGATAAGCAGAGCCAAAAAGTTTCTTCAGAGTATTGTGAAAGCAAAAAAATTATTTTTCTCCTCATGTTTCGAGATACAAGTGCAAAATCGAAATTTATTTCATTTTCTTAGGGAGCGTGCCTTTTTTTGTTTGTCTTGTTCTTTTCTCTCTCGACATGAAGAGACCGAATAAAGAATGGCGGCTTGTCTCAACAAGTGTGAGACTAGAGGACAGTAGAGGGCCGGGCGGTCGGTTCGAACAATGGACTGAATCCAGACTTGAACTGCAGACTGCATATAACAAGGACCGCGACCTGCTAATGCACGCCATTTATCAACACCAGCCCGATAACGAGACCCGAGAGACCGGTCGATGACGACAACCGGATTTAAAACTTTTGCAAAATTTGTTTCAAGAGAAACAGTTTCTTGAAAAACATAGCACCGAGAAAAAATAAGTCATTTCAATATTATAAGGTGGAAATAAATGGAAAATCCTCTTCCATATTTATTATTCACACAATACAAAATTAATCCATTTCATATTTTAGTTTTTTTTTACCAAAAAATTCTTATTTCTTTCATCACCCAGAGACAAACATTTTATTTGAACCAAATATATTTTTAGTTAAATAAACGTTTATTTTTCTCAGAACCATCTGGGTTATTTATTTGTTTTAAATAAAAATTTTATTCAACATAAATAGAACATATATTTGAGATAATAAAATTATTTATTTGAGAATTTCTTTAAATGTAAAATAATTCAAAAACATCAATAACTTCTTTTTTTAATTAAATATTAAAACATGGGAGTTAATATTTCTAAAAAATTTTAATTCAATACTTATAAGAATATTATTATAAACACGAAAAAGTCAATCACCCCGAGAAGAACACTAGGAGAGATCGATTTCTCCATGTCTTTTATAATAATTATAAGGAAGACCCAGTGATAAAATTAATATTTTATATAAGAATATTCTTACTCTAACTTCTTCGAAATTATTTTCATCATTTACATATTCAATTATTATTTTCTAGAATTTTTATGTAAATTTTTTTAAGGGAAGATTACCGTTCTCAATGGTAAAAAATGTATGAAGTTGTGGAATTTATTTTTTTTACACACGGACTTATTATATTGGAATTGCGGTTTTTTTATTTAAATAATAATAGAATTTTTTCATGCATATTTATATTAAAAAAAAATTAAAAATTGTGACTGTAACTTAACTCTATACGCAACCGTATTTTTTTGCGCCGAACGTTTCCCAACCTCTCCAGATAACAAAAAAATAAAAGGTTCAAATTAATTTTTTTAAAAACTACAATTAAACTTACCTACTTAAAAAAATTAATTCTACAGAATAGTTCGTTAAAACTAAGGAAAATTCAGATTTTCAAAGATTTGAATCTGAGACTTTTTCAAAATTTAATTTAATTTAATTATTTAAATACAAATGGGTCAGAATTCGTGAAATTTTCACAAAAAATGAAAAGTATTTTTTTTAAATCGAAATATTGAAAAAACATTTCTATTTGGCCGTAGAAATTTAAATAAATCTAGCGGGAATATAAAGGGCATTAAATATACTTTCGTTTAAAATTAGAGACTTTTAAAAGAGTTTATTTTTTCACAATTATTTAATAAATTTTTTAAAAACAAATTATTTTTTTTATGTTTTGCGGCTTTTAAAAATTTGAAAAAAATTTCAACATATAGAATTAAAACTATAAGAAATCAAAATTAGTTGAGAAAATTTATAAGCGACAATTATTTAAAAAGTTATACCTAATTTGTTTTTTCCTAAGAATAGTTTCAATGATACTTTATGAATATAATTGAATTGATGCGAAGAATTGTATTAAATTTTGTTTAAAAAATTTTTAATTTGCTAGGAATGTTATAAATTTTTTTGACAACAATATTTAGTTTTTTGTTTATCAAGATAATTGAATTCTTTTGAAGAATTACTTTAAATAAATTTGAAAATAATCGATTTTTGTGACGAATTAAAAGTTAATTATGAAAATAATTGAATTTTTGCAAAGGATTTTATTATTTTATTGAAAAATTTAATAATTCTTACACAGTAAAAAGAAAGTCTTAATTTAAGGCAAGAAGGCAATATTAAATTAAGAAGCAACATTTTTTAAGGCAGTCCTGAATTTATGAATGATCTTGAATTAAGATTTGCTTTTTAGTGTGTAAAAATAATTTCTTCAGTCAGGTGTTAATAAAATTTTTAAGAACAATTGCATTTTTCGATGAATTTATTTAAAAATAACAAATGTACGAAAATTTTTTGATTAATTTTTTTGAAATAGTAATTATTAAAGATTATTGAAGTGTGAATAACTTTTAAAAATATTTTAGATTTTGCAAAGGATTTCATTAACATTTTTGAAAGTTTTTCAATTTTTGGCGAAATTTTTTTTTTGTTAAAGATAATTAAATTTTTGAGGAGATATTCGGTAACATTTTTTTAAATAATTGAATTTCTTTCAATAATTTTGCTAGTTTTGAAAATAATTAAATTTATGTGAGGTATTTTGTTATTTATCAAAATAATTGCTTTAAAACTTTTGAAATATGTAAATAAATTTAAAAAACAATACTTGTCAAAAATAGAAAAAATTTTTGAAGTTTTTGTATTAGAATTCTTGGTAATGTAATAATAATTTATGAGTAATAGATAGAAGACACCAAAAAATTAGAATTTTCATATGAATTGTAAAAATTTAACTTCTTCCGAATTTTTAATAGAAATCCCGGACTTTTCTGATTTGAATTCCCTGAGTGACAACTCTTACTAAAATAGAATAAAATTTATTTAATACAAATAAAATAGTCTAGTTCGTTCTAATTCAAATATTTTTTTTTTAAGATTTTGATATAAAAAATACTGAAATAACATAAAATGATTAAATGGAATAAATATATTAATTAACATTAGGAATTAACATTGTTAATAATAAAGAGTGTCATTGTTCTATTATATTTAATTGGAAAATTTGATTTTTGCATCGAAATAGCTTCTCACAGTTTTCCCAAGAATATCAAATTGAGGCAAAAAACTATGGATTGAAGACTCATTGAATTATTTCGAGTAAAAGAAAAGTAGAATACTGTTCATTTAGAATAAGTAGAATACTATTTCGTCTGTTAATGAAAAAAGGAGAATGCTAATTAAAAAAAAGTAGACGCACATTTTTTGAAGAATTGAAGAGTGCCACATTTGCGCTGAATAATAAAGATGGAAAATGACGACAGGTGTAGAGGAGAAAGCATTAAGTCATTGTCAGGTTGGCACGAGTGAATTCAGTCCGATCGGGATGACTTCTGAATCACTACTTCTTGATGTCAGGCGCCCATTCGCTGGCCAAGACATCTGACGCAAAAAGTGGCCGTGTTGGTTTAAGAGACTCGCGGGTTATGATGAGAAATGTAATTTAAATTATCCACGCTTTTTGCTCAGCGCCTTTTTTCTTGACGTAACAATTATCATGGTACGATGACGACGTCAGGTCGTCTCAACAATACAGCCCGCATCTTATCTCATTCTGATCTTCAATACTCTTCATCCTCTTCTTTTTTTCTGCTTCTCTAGTAGTCCCTAGTGGACTCTGACAATTTCTAATAGACTAGTAGTCTCTAGTGGCCTCTAGTAGACTTTATTAGTTTCTAGTAGACTCTAGTAGTATCTAGTAGTCTCTAGTAGTCTCTAGCAGTTAAATTGTGATGAACAGTTCCCTATTGAGAAATAGGCGAGGAATTTTCATGCGCATTAGCGTAAAAAAGCGCATCCTCTGCACAAGTGACCATTAAAGCCTAATATAACGTTCTTATTCTGATTGCAGAATAAGAAATATTTCTCTCTCTCTCTCACTGTCTATTAGCGTTTATATGTAGATGGAAAAGCTTGTGAATGAGTTGCGTGCACATATGGAAAGGTTCATAATGCCTCCATGCGAAGATCCGCGCAACTTTCGTTCGTAGAGGGATTTAGACTTCCTGTCCGCGTTCATATGTCCGTTCTCCCAAGCATTATAATATCATCTCCTCACCGCTTTGTCGTTGTGGGAGAGTAAACATTGCACATATCACGTTATGTGACCACTCGAATCATGTGCCACTCTTCTTTCCTTTTCTCTTTCTGCTTTCATTGAAAGCACCTTTTCATTCATAAACATAACTGCAGCATTGCATTTTGCATGGAGGAGTACAACACTGCAAAAGCCTCTCTGCATCTCATTACAATGTGACATAATTTCGAATGGTAACTGCTCAATGATTCAATTAAATAAATGTTTCAAAAAAGTGATCAGAAAAATTAGTAGTTATCTTATAATATCCCTGACGGACTGTGTTAACTGAATTTCAAACCTCGAACTCAATTGAAAAATGTTTATTAGTAATACGAAATGTTCGTAATTGTTACAGTGGTCGCAAAATTTCATGTTCAAAATTCCCTGACTTTACCCTGACTATTTTTTTCATTTTCCCTAACTAACTTATATAACGCTTTTTAAGTAACAATTTTGTTTATAAATAAAGTCTAAAAACAAAAACTAAATATTCATTTTAGCAAGGTTTGTTAATTTGTGATTTCTTTTAATAAAAATTCCCTTCCTTTTCACTGATTTTCAATGTTTTCCTGACTTACAGCTCTCCTGATTATTTTTTAATAAATAACGAGTATGTTTCATGCTTGAACAAAAAGTGTTATAAATGTGTACATCATTTAAATTATTTTCAGGAATAACATTCGTTTAAATTATATAAACGTTTTCGAGAAATGAAATGGTGGTTTAATTTCTCCACTTGAGAACGCCAAGGTCACCACCAGATGTCAGTAAAAATTCCAAGAAGGAACTCAACAGCCATCTAGCGATGACCTTGGCGTTCGCAGGTGGAGAGTAACGTCTCCATATTGAACCTTCAGATGCGCGTCAATATTCGTAATTTTTTAATTATTTATAATCAAATTTAAGGACTTTGATAATTTAGTTTTATAGTTTGATACTCTAACTTGCGATATTTTTATGATCTCCAATTTTTTTCACATTTCGGAATTAATTTCTTCACTATATATAAATTGATATTTAAAATCTCGATTTAAGAAATAAATTTGTCGCTTTTTTAACGAAATAAGTGTAACTCATTTATAAAAATGGTAGCTAAATTATTGTATACCGTGAAAAAAGTGACAAACTGTTAAGGGGATTTCAATTTTTAGAAAAAGGATTCATCTGAAAAATGGTTTCTTTAAATTAAGTAAAGAATAATTGTTATACAGTATAAGCAGTCAAGAATTCCGAAAAAATTAGTGTTAATGTAAATTAAAATACATCGCTTATAAATATAATCACTTCTAAGACCTTTTGGGAAATTGGTTTCGTGAAAATGAACGGACCACCCTTTTAAATACTCAAAAAAAAATTATATACATTATCCAATATTTCTCTTCGATTTAATTTACTACCAATTCTTTAAAAATAGTGCGGAGCTGATATTTATCGTTAAATAAATGACTTAGAATTTAGAAATGAATCTTTTTAATAATATTTTTCTTATAATAATTATAATTATTTTACTTACGGAAGAAACTTGATAAGAAAGATGTTTAACTCACCTGAAACAAAAAGAAAAGAAAATTTTTTATTTTTGAATTATTGTTAAAATAGTAAGTAATGAAAACAAATAATAATTTTCGTTAAATAATTATATCAAATTACTTCTAATAAATCAATATTAAATAATTATATAATAATTTATGAATTTTTACATTTACAAGTTATAATTTATGAATTATTGGTTAGAAATAGTTTTATAACTTAACGCGAAAAATTATTATACATAACTCCTGAAAATGTGACTGTCACGAACTTTGTCTTTTATTTAGTAAGTAACAAATGCCAGGTACATCGAATCGATTTTGGAAAATTTTTCAAATCTGACCTCAGAATCGTAAAAATAGACCCTATAAAAACCAATAAATATTTATTATAGACCCTATTCGTTAGGATGTCATCTTTATGAAAATGGTATTGGTTACCATTTTGCATATTTTTGAAAATGAAATATATGTTTTAAAAGTTCAATAGGATGTATCTTTATTTAGAAGAAAACTACTCTCAAAAATTTGAATTTAGTATAAAAATGCTTACTAATTTGAATCAGTGACTGACTTTTTGCTTTTGAATTAGTAAATTTTATTAATAAATTAGTAGGAATTTATTAGTAAATTTTACTAATTCAAAAGAAAAAAGTCAGTCACTAAATCAAATTATTAAACATTTTTACTAATTCAAATTTAGAGGGTACATCGCGAAGTCACAACCATTCCTCGCAAAAAATTGTCAAAGTTTGTGTTGATTTTGGCCTCCGCAATGAGAACCTCCCCTTAAAGTGTTACTCAGGAGGTAACTTTATCTAATCCTAAACAAAATTAATCCCAATCCTAATTGAATTGGGTTAAAAGTCTGTTAACACACTCCGCCAGGGATGTTATTAAACTGCTACTATTAATGTTCTCTTGAATGTTTTCCAGTCAGGTTTGTTCATTGCCTAGATAATTACCTGTATGTTTAAAAGCAACAATAATTGTGTAGTGGAAGACAAGACAGTAAGTACGTCCTCGTTACTTTCAATCAAGTCACTCGACTCTCTCAACGTCAGAGTATAGAAGTCTTGTGTGAATGTCAGTTCGACCTGAATGCAATAATGTTCGGTGGCGAGTAGCTCACGCGTCCGATAGTCGCACACAATTCCGTTAATATTGTAATTAGTTTACAAACTTGCTGCTTTATCCTCTCATCCATTCACAGTTGCTGCTGAATAAATTCTCCTTTACATAACATATATAAAAGTCTAATCAAAGTTATTGGGTCCTAGGTTTTCTAAGGGTGCAACAATTTTCATTCATTTTTTGTCTTAATTTGATATCCTTAGAAAAATTATGTTGTTACTATTAGAAAAAAATGGTTATATTTTGTCTTAATTTGATATTCTTAGAAAAACTGTGTTGTTAAATCAATCGATGCAAAGATGTAGTATAGTGGTAAAGCACTATTTGTTTGAATGCATCAAATTGATAACCAAAAGTTTGAATCAATTTATGATTTAATTACACATTTTTGGTATCAATTCAGTGTATCAATCAATACACTGAGGTAGTGATAGCGATGATAGTATTGGTGGTAGTGATAATGATGTAGCAGTAGTACTTATGCAATTTCCAAGCATTCGCAACAGATCCAAACATACAGAATAAAAATCCCATTTGTATAACAATTTAACTTCTCCTCCTTTTCTGTTTTTCGTCCCCTTTCCTTAGAGATCACAATTAAGAATGCAGGGAGGAAGCAAATTTCTAAAAAGCAATCAAGTAACTGCAAATTGTGGGACTAAAACATATTTATGAGATGTTCAACTCAATTTTATATATAGCTTACAGTTAATACATAATTTATCGCGTGGCATTGAGAAAGCAAGATTCACGCGTACGTGCGTGCATTTAGATGAGTGCATCGTTGATGATAGAAAATTTGTGCGGTCAGCTTCCGTGACGTACATTGACCGAGAGACTGACCATCTTAATTAATACACACGCCGTCGCGTCGGTTGTCTTCTTACCTCCGACTCGGACCTGCCCCAAGCTAACCGTCACGCTAGCGATCCTAATTAAATTACCGCTAATTAAAATCAACCTTAATACGCGCTCTTTTACCATGGTACATATACATTTCAGATAGGAGTACCCGTACACTGTCCGAGACCATATGTACGAAACAGTATAATAATAAATTGCAGCAATAGGTACCGAATTGTTCTATTTAGAAGAATGTAGTTTGCAACAAAGAAATGAATTTTGGAACAAGTTTTCTAGTTGTCTCTGGTAATAACGAATTTTTTGGGATACCCTACGGAAGTTCTGGTCACAGCCGGATATTCATGGACACCTTGAGGAACATTTATAGAAAGATAGTTTTTGGATATGATCCGTACTTTATCGTAAACATTCGGATGATGTTAGGGATCTAGTTTTACAAATGCGACACTTTACGGTAAAAGGGACTTTAAGTTAGCAATGCACAAGAACCAAGCCTAATGTTTTTGTCGCGTAAGGTCCCTTTCACCGTGAAGCATGTCACAAATGGATTATTAGCATAAAAAAAAGTGCAGACAGTAATTTCGATTCTATTTGGAAATAAAGGAAAAATATTGTATTAACATGTTTTCTAATGATTATTGTTATTAAGTTAAGAAATTCATGTAAGGAAGGTACCCCACACGAGCCATTACAGTCTAGTAGGGGAAGTAACAACTCGGATGGACTGTAATGGTCATTATGAGCACGCTTTGCTGTGTGCATCGACACGAGACCAGCACAGCACGGACAGTGCGGCATACGCTACATGAATATATCCTTTTATTAACCTAAACGCCTCGCTTCGATGACTTTCGTTAGCTAATTTAATCCTGGTCACTGCACACAGCACTAACTATATACCAAGATAATTTTGCTAAATTAAACCTTATACTCTTTATTCTACTTTTTTTTCTTTTTTCTCTCTTATGATCTTTATATTTTTCTTTTATTAATGATAAAAAATGAATTCAATATCAAGTAGAAATCATTAAGAATACTGAATATATTCTTAATGATTTCTACTTGATATTGAATTCAAGAGTGCATTTGACAACATCAAATGTTTGGGACGTAGACTAAATTTTTGTCTATTGTTTCACCCAAATAAAAAGAGCAACTTTTGGTATTCAGCAAAAGCTGCTCAATAGCAAAGTTTTATTAAAACAAAATTTTTCTACCAACCAGACCAAATTTCTAAATACCGCAACCAAACGTTTAGCTCTAAATTCGTATAACATAAAATTTGCAACTAATCAAAAAACGAAAGTCAGCACAGAAAAAAATTGGACTCATTTTTGTTGCAACTTATAATGAGTCTATGTTAAATAACATAGAACGTGGCGCCATCTACGAGGTTCATTTTTGTTTCAGCTCATAATGAGTCACTTTTCTGACTCATTTTGAGTTCAGTTTTTTCTGTGAGTCATTAATTTAAACGAATCATTTTCAACTCTGATCCAAAAGCAAAACGTCAGTCAAAAATTCTGAATTGATTCGAATTTAAAGAGCAGAATACATGGCGAAATTTCGAAAATGATAAGAATTTTCAAGATGCTCTCGTCAATTAGCCTATATTTAATCTTGTAAACTGCATAAGACTAAGTTACAATGTTTTTGAGAGATACAAAACAAAGGATGTAATTAGTAACGCCTCTGTGACGTAAATATATATAAAACGATTAATAGGAAGGAAACACGGAGGAAGTAATTATTTAGAATAGGATTTTTTTTATTGCGAATTGGAACAGTAAAGGTTGAAAATATCAAAAACTTGATCACAGGAAACAGGATGATAATTCTAGACAGAGGAGAAAGAAAAGAGTGTTATTTAAAGAATGAGAATGAAACAAATATGAATATAAAGAAGAAGGAAACTATTTACAAAAGAATATTAAATTGCCAAAAACGGAAAAAATTATTCAAGGTTTTTAAGTTTTTTAAAACCAAAAACGAGAATTCTTGTTTAGCAATTCTTGAAAGATATTCTTCCAGTACTGTTTATAAAATAGTCAGTTACACTGACTATTCTGTAATTTCCCTAAATAAAATTCGATTCTATACTGATTGTCTTGACCTGTGACAACGGTGAATAATTAATAATTTGGAGAGACAAATTTTATGTCTGTTATCAAAATATCATAATTGTATAAGAATTGACTATACTATTATCATTATTTTCTTCGTCTTCAAACTACTTTCTTTATCTGAATATGTCTATACGACAAAACCTGCTTCCTGATAACCGCTATCAGATATAAGCGTCAATAGAAATTTCAACTTACAAACGATCCATTCGAGGAGATAAGTGAGTGATTAATCAAATAGACACGATTGAGAAAGATACATACACTAAGTTGGAGAATCATTCCAAAAATAAATGAAATGGAATAAAAGATTAATAACGTAACATTGGTAAAACGATGTTAATGTAGAACTAACAAACTTTGTTTCGAATCGAAAATTTTTGTTTAGAATTTCATTAGAATGATTTTACATTTAGTCTAGAGAGTACCACGATTCATGTCATCCATTTGCTTCATTTCGTTTGTGAGAGAACTTTCATGACACCTAGGCGACAATTCAAAGAACTAAATGGCGCGAAATTCAAAAGAAGAAAAATCTAATTAACGACTCGACTATCAAAAGCAAAATAGATCATTTGAATTTCCGTATTTGTATTTACACATTTTTGAATATGGAAGTCTTTTCGCTAATTAGAGAAAACAATGCAAAATTTGAACGAATCAATATTGTCGAATGTATAAGTTTTACAACAATGAATGTATAATTAAGTAAACGATTTTCCTCTTTTTTTCATATAGGAATTCAAAATTAACGGAGAACAAAGCTATTGAAAGATCTCGTACATCACGATCATTAAATTCTCGCAGATATTCTCTACTTTGACTTTTTACGATCCTTCAGTGGTGCAGTAAAAAGTCTCCATGAGTAACAAATCCTGAAAGCATTTATTGGTCGTCATGGACTTCACCTCCGGGTAAAATTTCGTGAGAACCTGCTTTTAACCGGCTGAGTTACTTTATTAGTAAATTTGCTAAACGAAACGAAAATACTGAAATTTCCTCTTATTAATTCTTAAATTTCTATATTATTAACTAAAATGCCTTCTTTAAGAAAAGGCAAAAATCATTATTTCAGTGAAAGTATATGTATATAGAGAATAATAACGCTTTTATGATGTTCCTTTGCGCGTGTGCTTTTTTTTGCGCAATTAAACCCAAAAATTAAATTGAAAGTAAAGAAAAGGAAAAAAAATCGGGAAAAAAAACAATCATGTACTTTATGCATGGATGAAGAAATATTTCTCTTTTTAAAGGGCATTAGGTTGTAGCCGTATTCTGCGATGTCCAGCAACTTTTTATATGCTGCTCGTTCCTTGAAGGAAACGTGATGCGGACAACACTCTATACCTCCGTGAACGCATTGATATCCCTCTCTTGAAACTCTTCCGACGAAAAGGGATTCCACAACAGGAATCTGAAAGGGACATCTTTCAGACTCTTCCGATCCGATACGCTATCAAATGATCTCGCATAGATCAAAGAAACGCTTTAAATCAGCTAAAGACAAAATACGCAAGAATGGCATTGGTGCGAATCTCGAGAATTTTTACGCATTTATTATGCAATTAGTATAACTATTAGTTCAGTAAAAAATATCTTCAGGGTTGCTACAAAAATTTAATATTCTTTTTCTCTGACTTTTCTCTGATTTACAGATACACCCAGAGAAATGGTATATTTGTCTCAGAACCAACTAGACTTTTTATTTGTTTAAAATAAATTTTATTTAGTTTGAATAAAATTTTATTTAACTCAAATATATGTTTTATTTATGTCAAATATAAATTTTATTTAAAACAAATAAAAAGTATAGTTGGTTCTGAGACATATATGGGGCATTTCATGTCAAGTGATCAAGGTGGAGAAAAATTTTTCTCCAATCGTAGCAAAACTTGGGGCTTTTGTAGTACTCATAGATAGTAATTTTTCGTGAAAATATTTTTTTACCTAGTCCAATATTTTCCGAGGGGGAGGGGGTTAAATTTTTGTGTTTTTCAGTACAATGCTTATTTCAATAATTTTTTACTCTTAAACAATTAAACATACGAATTTGGCAAAGTACATTTTGGAAAGGTTTTTTCATGCTCTTTCGATTGGAAATAAGCATTTTGAAAAAAAAAATTTTTTTGACCCAAAAAAATCAAAATTAAAAATAAATTTCAATTTTTGGGGGAGAAAGACCCAATTTTTTTTTTTTTTTTTTTTTTTAAACGAAAGCTGAGGTTTTTTCCTAAAAGGACATATAAATGGTAAAGTGGGACAAGAATGTTTAAACATTGAAAAAAAGAGTTTTAAGCTCCGTTTAGGAGAAAACTCTTTTTTTCAATGTTTAAACATTCTTGTCCCACTTTACCATTTATATGTCCTTTTAGGAAAAAACCTCAGCTTTCGTTTAAAAAAAAAAAAAAAAAAAAAAATTGGGTCTTTCTCCCCCAAAAATTGAAATTTATTTTTAATTTTGATTTTTTTGGGTCAAAAAAATTTTTTTTTCAAAATGCTTATTTCTAATCGAAAGAGCATGAAAAAACCTTTCCAAAATGTACTTTGCCAAATTCGTATGTTTAATTGTTTAAGAGTAAAAAATTATTGAAATAAACATTGCACCAAAAGACCCCTTGATCACTTGACGCGGAATCCCCCATATACGTCTATTTAAGTCAAATAAAATATATTTGGTTTAATTTAAATAATATTTTTCTCTGGGTGTATGGTTTCGACTTTTTCCTTAATTCTAGAGAATATTCAGCTTCACTCTGAAAATTATTGGATACTCTAAAAAATGTTTGATTCGTTTCATTTTTAAATAAATATTTAATCATTATTATTTTTCCATAAGAATTAAGATTCTTAAAAATTTCAAACTCAAACCTTTCAGAACAATTTCTGTTTTATAATAATTAAAAACGACTGAGTGTTAAATTAATTTTATAGGGGAGACCGGGGCTAAACCGGACACGGGGCTAAACCGGACACGTCAAATATTTCCGAAACCGTGAAGAATTTCAAATCGTGTAAATAACCTATGAACGCGCAATTTCGTGATGCATATTCTGCATGAGGTTTTAGGGACGTGTCATTTTTCTTGTAATAATAGTTGCCGTTAATATGTGAAAATGTCATTTTTTGAGGTAAAAGTAAAAAATTTTTTTCTTCATTTTTTTGGGTTTTTATCGTTAAAATTAAAGTGCAAATATCATACGGCCATTTTTCTTTTAGCTCAAGGTGTACTGAATTTAGTAGAAAAAAAGTTTAATGGAAAACATTAAGAAGAAAAAATATATTGCAGGTTAATTATTAGATGACGGTGTGGGGCTAAATCGGACATCGTGATTAAAAACAACCAAATCTTTGAATTCTTTAATTTATTTTATATTAATTAACTATTTTATATTATATTCTTTGCTTAGAACCACTTTATAAATAAATAAAGAAAGAATTTATTTTAAAACTCGAATTCGCAAGCGAGTTGCTACAAACAGACAAGCCTGAAAACGGTAATTCATTTTATATTATATTAATTACCGATTTTACATATTATATTATATTCTTCGTATAGAACTATCTACAAATAAATAAAAGAAGAACTGATTTGACTTTTTTACCAAAAAAAAAGAAAATTTGTATCTCATTCTTTAATTAATTGGCCGTGTCCGGTTTAGCCCCATGGGGTGTCCGGTTTAGCCCCACCAATTTTCGGATTTTCGTTTTTGAGGTAGTCACCTTCGAAGCAATATATCTCTAAAGCTATTGTACTTTTTTTAAATCGAACAAGTGCGATTTGTAGGTGAAAGTACAAGCTTCAAAACGGTATATAACACTTTAGCAAAAAGTATGTTTTTGTATGAGTTTCCTGGTCAAAGACCAAATCCGTCCGGTTTAGCCCCGGTCTCCCCTATTATAAAAATATTGTTTACTGTCACTTCTTTAAAATTATTTTCATCATTTTAATTCAATTATTCTTTTCTAGTATTTTTAACTAAAATTCTTCTTTAGATCAATTTTTTATAACAATTTTTAAAAAAGCTCTTTGAGTAATTTCAAATCCATTTCATTACAATTCAATTTTACAAAAATTGTTAGTTAAAAGTATGAAAAATGTTAATTCCTAAAAAAAATTTTAAAAACAGATTTTTATTAGAAAAATCTATAACAGTTCAATTATTAATATACAAAAATATAAAATGTATTGAATCATTGGATATTTCTTAAAATTGAATTATCACAAAGTATTTTATCGACAAATTTTTAAATAATTGAATTGTTTTGATGAATTTTAATAAATATTTTAAGAATGATTACATTTCTCAAGGAATTCGATTAAAATTGTATTATAAATAATTAAAATTCTGCAATGAGTTTTATTATTTATAAAAATAATTTAATCCCTATTAAAAATGTTATTATTTATGAAAATAATAAAATTCTTATAAGGAGTTTTATCATTAATCAAAATAATTAAATTCCTATAAAAAAATTTTACTTTTTACGAATATAATGGAATTATTGCGAATAAATTTATAAAAAATTTATAAATAATTAAATTCCAGTAAAAATTCTATTATTTATGATAATAATTATAAATTTTATTAAAATAGTAAATATTAATAAGGGAATTGAGGGAAATTTTTTTAAAATAATTAAATTTTGTAAAAGAATTTTATTATTTATAAAAATAATTGAAATTTTGACAAGAATCAGAACAAATGTTTAAACACAATTGAATTTAATTATTTTTTTGAATCAATTATTCTTGATAATTTTTGAACAACTTCTTTGATAATTTTCACATCCTTTTGTTTACATTTCAATATTATGAAATTTTTATTTTTTGGAAATTTTTCAATTAAATACCTATACGTTAAAAAATAGATACTTCAAAAACTGAAAAAAAATTCAGTTAAACTTTATCAAAAAAAAAAAATTAATTGTACACAATTTTTAACTTTATTCTCACAATTATTAGTTCGAAGTATTTAAATTTTCTGATTTTCAAATATTTTAATTTTAGTTCTTTTCGAAATTCAATAATTTTTAAAAATTCACACTATAATGCTGTAATATTCAATTATTACCTAAAAAATGTTAATTGAAATTAATTTTTGATTCCATTTTTATTAGAAAATTCTACGAGAATTCAATTATTTAAAAACAAGCATATTTATTGTATAATTCAATGTTTCTTAAAATTGAAATCTCATAAGGAATTTGAATAACAAGTTTGCTAATAATTGAATTTTGACGAATTTTAATAAAACTTTTACGAATAATTACATTTTTCGAAAGCAATTCTATTAAAGTTGTATTAATAATAATTGAAATTCTTTGATAAGTTTTATTATTTATAAAAATAATGAAATTCCTAAAAAGAATTTTATGATTTATGATAATTATTGAATCTCTGTTAAAAAATTTAGTTTTTAAAAATAATTGAATTCTTACAGAGAAATGTATAAAAAATTTGTATAGATAATTAAATTCCTGTGAAGAATGTTATTATTTATATTCAATAGTTATTATCATTGAGTTGCTGCAATTATATTTGTTACTTCTCCAAAATTCAATTTTTTTGTGTTTTCAACTAAAATTCTT
Organism: Leptopilina myrica (nomen nudum); assembly: GCA_032872475.1. Lineage (NCBI taxonomy): Eukaryota > Metazoa > Arthropoda > Insecta > Hymenoptera > Figitidae > Leptopilina > Leptopilina myrica (nomen nudum). The sequence goes on from CM065460.1 coordinate 8,911,766, forward strand.
CCATAAATTCAAAAATATTCGTGCGTTCCGGTATTTTTTACCGTAAAGTGTTCTATATACTAAAAAAATTTATTTGAGGCAAACAACTGATTAATTGTCTATTATAATATAAATATTTACTTGATTCCAATAACTTATATTTAATTCAAATAAATTACATTTGAACCAATAATTTCAGAATTTGAAGGAATTATACAATTTAACTTATTTATGTCACATTTATTTGACATAAATAAGTATTTACTTGAACTAATTAAATTGTTTTTGAACAAGAAAAATATTGTATTGGAATCAATAATTTCTGTATTTGAAACAAATACAATTAAATTGATTTAAATCAAGGTATAAGAAAATATTTATTTAATAATAGATAAATGATCTTTTATTTAAATCAAATAAATTTTTTTCAATGCATAATCTTTAACTTTATAATCCCAAAAGCACAATATTTGAGAGCAATAATAATATTACATTTTAATAATGCCAATATTGTTCGGTATTACCAAGCAATATTGACACATTGTTGACCACAAATGTTTATTTTTCTTGTTGTTTGTTTTTTCCATAACATGTGTTTTTTTTTCTATTATAATTATTACTGTATTAAAAAATCTATTTAAAAATCTATTTAAAAAATTGTGAACCTAACGAGACCCGTAAACAAGTAAGTTTATAATGCCAATTGAAGATCATCCAATTTGAAGATAAATTTAAGCTCGATGGGACTCTCATTTTCTCGGCTTGTTAAAGATTGTGTAAAGACTTAATAAAACCCCTCGCCAAAAAAGGAAAATCATGTTTCGAGTGTAGATGTGGAGGAACAACAAGAGAATATCACCGTGGTATCAAAGAAGGGTCGCGCTGACATTAATTACTTTAAGGTGACGACATGCGTGGGCAGAAGGCTGCGATTTAATAAAATGCAGTCCTCTTGCATACGAATTATTTCACAAAACCGGAGGCGCGTGTTCAATATTAATTTACTTTTGGATTCATACAAAACTATTATTATTTTTATCAAAATAGATTAGCGTCAACGCTACTTGTAATTTAACTTTGACTTTCAATTTCATTCTTACTTTGACATTAAGATTTTAACTTCAACTTTGATTTGCAATTCGATTTTGACATTGAGATTGATTTTCTGTCTATAACTTTAACTTTTGATTTAATTTTGACTTTACAATTAATTTTTTACTTTCACTTTGACATTTAATTTCACGTTCCCTTTAGAAGTCAAAGTCAAGTTCTAAGTGATGGTAAAAGTTTAAGTAAATGCCAAAATTTTAGTAACAGACAAGATTAATGTTACAAGTTAAATTGAAAATCAAAGTAAAATGTGACTCTGATTTTTCATACGATTATAACTTTCACTTTGCCTGGCAGTCTGAAATCTTTAATTGAAAGTCAAAGTGATGGTTGAAGTGAAAGTAAAACTAGAAGTTAAACTGAAAGTCAAAGTCAAGGTTAAAGTTAACATCAAAGTTAAACAGAAAAGTAAATGTCTAAGTTGATGTTAAAATCAATATGAAAGAGAAAAATAAATGTCAAAGATAATATTAAAATCAATGTTAAAGAGAAAAGTAAATGTCAAAGTTAAACTTAAAATCAATGTGAAAGTGGAAAGTAAATGTCAAAGTTAAAGTTAAAATTAATGTGAAAGTAAAAAGTAAATGTCAAAGTAAAAGTTAGAATCAATGTTAAAGCGAAAAGTAAATGTCAAAGTTAAAGTTAAAATCAATGTTAAATTGAAAAATAAATGACAAAGTCAAATTACAAAATCGCACTAAAATAAAAATTTTGTCAGAACAAAAAAAAATAAAGCACATCTTTACGTATTAAATCCCCTACAACGAAGGCAACAATTACTGCTCACTGCTTTTCTATCATGATTCGCTGCCGCGCATTTGAAACGCAGGTGTGTTCTCAACGTGCACTAAACCGGATGTAGTAAATTGAACTCTCGATGGAAATTTAAGCCTTTATCTTGAGCAGTCCAAAAAGGATTGTCACTTTCATATACCATATATATATAATTGCCATAAAAATTTCCAAAGCACTCGTTTATTTTACTTTAGCTTTTATTATTTATTTTATACTTTGAAACACGTCGTCGTGCATTCGAAACAATACGAAACTAGAAAGCAGGCAATTAAAAATTAATTAAAATCGTTAAGTACATTAGACTTGTAAATAATCATTAGTTAAGGAGTAAAATCCTATATATGATAATACATGGAAATTGTTGAATATTTTTTGTTTTTCTTTTTTTTCAGATGAAGACTGCTGAAGATGTAATTCGAGGTGCTATAAGAAGTGCTCGTTCTCGGGAGGTCTGGCATTATTCGTGATCCCAACTTGGTGAGGATTCTTAGAAATTTTGTGTCTCAGTGAAAGAATGTGCTCTCGCGGTAAGCCTTTCTCTTCTTCCTCAGAGACTTTCCTCTATGGTCAAGACTTGGTTAAGTAAAATACGCAATTTTGAGATGTATGTTTCAGTACTGTCTCACCCTCATCGAGAAAGTAATATTTGAAAATGTCACAATATTGACATTCATCTTAGAAAATGCATTTGACCTTTACTTAGATTTGACTTTCACTTTAACTTACACCATTACTTTCACTTTAACTTACACTATTACTTTCACTTTTACTTTAGCTTTCGATTCGATGTTGACTTTAACTTTGGCATTTACTTTCACTTTGAATTAAATTATTTTGAAAGTCACTTTGAAATTCACTTTAACTTTCACCCTTACTTTCACTTTCACGATGGTGGAAGTAAACTTTAAAGTCAAAGTTAAAGTCAAAATCGAATCCAAAGTTAAAGTCAATGTTAAAGGCGAAATCGAATCGAAAGTCAAAGTTAAAGTCCATGTCAAAGTCTAAATTCCATTGAAAGTCAAAGTTAGAGTAAAAAATTTGAGCTTGAAATTCACTCAAGAGTCGAAGTTTAAGTCGAAAGTCAGAATCAAATCGACAGACAAAGTTGAAATGAAAAAATCAATGTCAAAATTAAATCCAAACTGTAAGCGAAAAGAATATAATTTTGACTTTCACCTGAACTTTCATTTGGACTTATACTGAAACTTTAACTTTAACTCTCTTTTTCACATCGCTTTGACTTTTAAAATTATTTAAGTAAATGTGAAAGTAAATTCCTAACTAAAAGTCAAAATAGAATCGATAGCTAAAGTAAAAGTCAATGTTAAAGATGAAATCAAATCGAAACTCAAAGTTAAAGAAAATGTTAAAGCCTAAATCCAATTGAAGGTCAAAGTTAAAGTAAAAAATGTAATGTATTGAAAAGTCAAAATTTGGACTTACACCTTAACCTGGACTTTCACCTTGGTTTGATTTTCAAAATGATTTAAGTCAAAGTGAAAGTAAAATACAAAGTAAAAGTCAAATCAAATCAAAGTCGAAATCGAATCGACAGTGAAAGTTAAAACCAAAAAGTTAATGTCAAAGGAAAAAGATTATGACTTTGACTTTTATTTTAGACTTTTATTTGGACTTATACCTTAACCCTAACTTTCACTTCGCTTTGATTTCCAAAATGATTTAAGTCAATGTGAAAGTAAAATACAAAGTTAAAGTCAAAATCGAATCAAAAGCTAAAGTCAAAGTCAATCTTAAAGACCAAATCGGATTGAAAGTCTACGATATAGTCAATTTCAGTGTCTAAATTTAATGTAAATTCAAAGTTAAAGTAAAAAATTTAATGTTGAACAGTCAAAATCGGAATGAGACCAGTCAAAGTTAAAATCAAAACGTAAGTGTCAAAGTCGAAATTAAATCGAAAGTCAAAACCAAAAGATTATATCTTTCATTTTCACTTGGACTTTCATTTTGACTTGACCTTCACTTTCACTATCACTTTGACTTATAAAATTATGTAAATGTTCTTGAAAATTATGAAATCCAATCAGAGTTTCTTTTCTGAAGAGAACAATTAATCTAAAAATTTAATTTTTACAATATTTTATGTTCTTTTGTAACACACACCCAAATTTGCCATAGGTAAAGAGTAAGAAAAAAAATGTTTTCTTAAAGATCGCATGCCACGCTATCAAACGTCATGTCGTATCGTCCAAATTAAATATTTTACGACTTTATGACACTGAATATTGTCGAGAAGAAACTGCAAAGACCGGTTTTCTTTTTCAAATGTCTTTTTTTCACTCGTACTATCCCAATCAAAAAATACTTCTGATTAATAATTAATTGCCTTTTTCTAAAATAAAATTCACCTTTATAATCTGATGGAAATATAAACAAAAATTGATCTTGATGAAAATAATTCACCTACATAGTGATTGAAATACATAAAACTAACAATCTTCTTTTCTTCTTCTTCTTCTAATAATTTAATAATAATAATAACAATAATTTAACAAGAAGTGAAATAACAGTTGAAATGTAGAATGTGATAAGTAGAACGGCAAGATTTTTTACCTGCTTCAATGGAATAATAGGAAATCGTATAGAGTTATAAAAATATGGATAAAAAAAAGGAGAATGTAACGAGACTAAAACGACGAAAGAAAAGCGAGATTTTTAAGGTCAACTACACTTTTAAGAATGAGAACGATATAATGAATCGAATGTGTAAAAATATTTTGACAGAAAATGAGTATTTTAAGAATGACTTTATAAAAGTCTGGCTCGATAATTATCGAGACGGAAATGAATAAATCGGATGAGATCATTATTTATAATGTCAAAGTTAAGTGTAATGGTTTCTCTGAAGATGTTTTTTTTATGAACTAATTTTTTTTTTGCTAAAGATAAAGGAATCTTACAGTATAGTTAAATACTCCTCTTTCAGGTGAACTTAATTGATTAATTAATTTATGTGCAGTAGAACATCGATTATTCGAACTTATTCGGACAGGGCAGCGATTTTGTAGATTCACTTTTACTTTTGATTCGATTTTGACTTTGATAAAACCATGAAAAAAATTTTTTTCTTTTGTGTTAAAATCGGGCACAACTTAAATTTTTAAGGAAAACATTCTTTTATATATTTTATTAATAACATTATTATTTTACATGAATGAGAAAATAAGTTTTAAAGAATTCAATTTTATGAAAATAATTTTATCTTACTTAATTTTTTCCTGTTTTAAACATTCATTTTTAGTCCAAATATAATGTCAACAAATTTAAACTCTATGACAGTAAAGATTATTTACTTGTTTCTATGGAAACACATAACATTTTTAAACTACTTTACGAGAAAGCAGTAAATGTGAGCGTATAATCGATTTTTTGCAAAATTAAATGAAACAATTCAAGATAGAGAAAAATGATGAGATACTTTTTTAGATTTTTTAATGAGGAACAACTTTTAGTTGAGAAATTTTTTTACATCTAATGTATTTTTTGAGAAAAATGATGTTTTTCTTTAAAAAAATAAAAAAAAAATTTTTCTTTTGTAATAAAATCGTGCACAACTTAAATTCTTATGAAAAATATTCTTTTATATGAACACAATTCCCAAAAAAAAATTTGAGCAAAAAAAAGGTGGGGTTTTTGAGAATATTCAATTTAAAGTTTTTTTTAGAAAAATGGCCGCCATTTTGTTATTTTTTAATATTTTTTCCATTTTTCAACGGATTTAAGAAGAGTTACAAAGGCCCTTTCAGATGCAAAAAGAAAAAGTAAATTATCTTAATTACATAAAAAGTCATAACACTTTAAACATTTCGGCCCCAAATTTTTGGGAAACCGAGCTTCTGACTTTCAAACTTAAAATGCTTTTAACTCTGACAAAAATTTTTTTAGCAAAATAAAAAAATACGTGTCGTCTAAAATTCTTTATAAATGAGTTTCACTACCCAAAAAGTTAAGCCTGCCTGATTTGAAATGAATTCGGTCCTAAATATTTTTTTTTAAAGTTATAAACATAGTTCAGAAGGTGGTCCAAACTTAACTGTGTATACCCATAAAGGTAAAAAATGTATATTTTGAGTTTAAATTCGAAGAAATGGAAAAAGAATAAATAAAAGAAGTATAGTAAAGAAAGTAGAAGGGTCAGGCTAAGAAATTAAATAAGAACTTTGCGTGACCTGCCAGTGGACAAGTCAAGATACTGATGATACTGACTCGCAAGATACAATTGACACATTGATCAATAAAACTGTGAAGTGCATTTGATTTGCGATCGCAGAAACTCTAATTGCAACTATACCAATAAGCTATGCTTGCGCAAACACTTATTTCCACTGTCGTTATTCATTTCATAATTTTTTTTCCTCTTATTCTTTAATTCTTTTTTTGTGACTTATTTTTTTTAATTCCGTGCGCCTTGGGTCCTATATACCTTTTGCGAATGCGCGTGCGCAACGGCTGCAAATGAAGATTTATAGAAGATCCTGCCGAGCAACTGCAAGTTTGCCTGCCTTGCCTTGCCTTGCTGGCTGGCTGGCTGGCACGCGATGTGTAAAAAGAATTGAAAGAAAAATGATTTGATTTTATTGAGCGACTTGTAAAAACGAATGATTTACGGTGACTTATTTAAATCTCATAAGCTCTGAATTTATACGTCGTCAGTTTTATATGAAAGGATTTAGGCTTTCTGCAATTGCTGTATTTTAAGTTTTGTAATTAATGGAATATATATGTATGCGTGCAAAAGAAGACGTATAAATTTATAAACAATTATTAATTAATAATATTTCAAATAATAATTTATCTCTTCAGCATATAATTATAAATTCAGTGGAAAATATTTCCGGTTAATTAATAAATTCTCAGGATCATAAAAATCTACTGTTAAAAAAAGAAAATCAACTAATTTTATTTTTAAGCGGATGATGTAAAAATAACATAGTTTTTCTACAGATATCAAATTGAGACAAAAAACTGTAAAAGATTAGATACTGAGAAAAAATATTCAAATACATTTAATTAAGAATTTGTTTAATTGTAAAATTTTTCAAATACGTCAATAACTTCTGTTTAAATAAATAATAAATTTAAACATTATTGTTTTTGTGTTTTTAAAATAATCAAAGATAACCCAATGATAAAATTATTAGTTTTTATAAGAATATTGTTACTTCAACTTCTTCGAAATTATTTCGATTTTTCAATTTATTCCAATTGAATATTGTTACTTTAACTTATTCAAAATTATTTTTATCGTAAATTAAAATATTATTTTCTAGAATTTTTAACTTTTAACTAAAATTCAGAAGCAAGAAATCATTCACTGATTGTTTAAAACTATGATTTTGAACTAATTCCATTCTACAATGCTTTTTTTAATAGAAATTAGAAAGTAATTGAATTCATGCGAAGAATTTGATTAAATTTTATTTAAATAAATTAAATTTTGTCAAGAATTTTATTAAAATTTTTTAGAAGAATTTAATTTTTAGAAGAATTTTGCTATCTATGTACCTATTTACGTAGATAATTTAATTCTTGGCGAGAATTTTTACAAAATTTTGAAAATAATTTAATTTCAGGAAAGAACTTTAATCCTTTTTAAAAGAATTGAATTATTGTCATGAATTTTGATTTTTATCAAAATAACTGAATTTTGGAAAAGAATTGATTAAAACCTTTAAAATAATTGATTCTATGGGAAAAATTTTGTTTTTACCAATGTAATTGCAAATCTTTTTACAGAACTACTTAAAAATTTTCAAAAGTGATTGATTTTCTGTGACAAATTAAAAGTTGTATATAAAAATAATTGAATTTGAATAAGAATAAAAGAATTTTATTATTTTATTGAATAATTTAATGTTTGTTATCATTGAATTCTTTCGTCAAGTTTTAATAAAAAGCTTAAGAATAATTACATTTATCGAGGGATTCATTTAAAATTGTATTAAAAATATTTGAAATTCAGCGATGAAAATAATTGAATTCCTGAATGAAATTTTATTATTTATAGAAATAATTGAATATTTTTGTAGAATTGTATTAAATATTTTTTCAATAATTAAATTATTTGATAAATTTTACGAAAATAGAAATTATTAAAAATTATTGAATTGTGATAGACTTTTGAAAATAATTGAAATTTTATAAAGAAATGTAATTTAAATTTTTAAAAATAATTGGATTTTTGGAGAACAATTTTGCTATTTTTAAAGTTCATTGCAAAAAAGACCAAAAAAAATTCAGAGTTTTCTTATAAATTTAAAAAATTTAATTTTTTAGTACTTTTAATAATAATCCCTGACTTTTCCTTGATTTCCCTGACCGGTGTCAATCCTGCTATTGTAAACTTCTTATTTTTAGTGATACGATTTTGTAATTTGATTAAAGTGAAAATCAAACTTTAAATCATCGTCAAAATCGGTATTAGAGTCAAATAAAATTGTCGATTCTTTCCCTTTTTAATTAATAATATACTGAGAATCGAAAACAATTTTTTTTGCATGAAACCGAAAAAACAGTTTAATTAATCAATTAATTTACATCCTTAATTGTAAAATTTTTCTTAAAATATGTTTTATCGCCAATTTTGAAAAGCTTGCACACCCAAGGTATTATTGCATTCGTAACATGAAGTGATTTTAAAGAGAATGAAGCCAATTAAATTTCTGTGTTGAAATAGCCATAACGATGATAAGAAAAAAGGTGAAAGACTTCTCTCGAATAGAGATTGATCATTAGCAGGTTATCTATACAAAAGGTGTGAAATCGGTAAATTTAATGCCACTCATTATTATCTAACTTAAGACATTCTTATCCACCATAGGATCTTCAATTGGAATCGGCAATTATAAAGTCAAGTGAAGAGTTTTTAGAATAATTGCCTCCTTTAAACGAATATAGTGATGAAAACATTGTCTACTGATCAGGTTGCGAGTAATTAATCAGAGCTGACGGAAATCGAGAACAAAAGTGAGATTTGCCTTTAGGATGGATTTTTTTTCGAACAGTCATTGCCTCAATCTCAGGCACTTATAATCATATAGTAATTAAATTGAATTAAAACTAAAAAGTAATTTTTTTAAATATTAAGTCAATTTTTAAGTTTAATTATTGATTTAATTTTATTAATTTTCTTAAAGTTTCAAAATGTTAAATTATTACAATTTGAAATGTGTATATTGTATAATCTACAATGTATACTGAATCCGTTTATTAAAATTAATAAACTACCGCACGAAAGTCGTGGTCAAAATTGCGACTTTTTTGCCATTCCCACGAGTTTGAATAAAATAAAATGATACGATAAATTTTCAGCAGAAACGATGATCCTTAAGAAGAAACACTTTCGTTCTTATAAACACACCGATAAATGATGTTCATGGAAAATATTATTATATAGCCAATAAGGACCGCAATTCTTTGAACAGATTGAGTTATAACAACTGGGAGACCGTAATTGGTAAATATACCTGAGTCCAATTATATTTTAGATATTTCTTATACAATGTAGAGAGTTAGAATTGACGAAATTTGAATTTAATTTTTAAATTGGAACATGAAAAATTCCAATTTTCGACACGCTTCTTACTGTTACATTTTGACAAATTTCAAGGAAAATGATAATAAACTAATTAGAATTGCCACAATTTTGAGAGAGAGAGAGAGAATTTAAAATTTAAATACCTATACTATACAATTTGAAATACTGCCCTATTTTGGATGATGAATTTTGTATTTAAACTATTTACATTTTAGAAAATTCAAAAAGATGATGAATCAAAATTGAGAACTGAGCTTTGTGGGTAAATTAATTTTTTTCTTTTTGTTTATTTTTGTGTCTATATTCGTCAGACCTGTATTTTTGAATACATTTTTAGGGAAGACTCTTTTTTACTTTTTGCCTAGATCATTACGGTTGAGATTAAAGTCTGTGTCGACAAATAGATATCTCAAATAAAACAGTCACTACTGTTATGGTAATTATGGAACAAAAAACGCGATTTTTTGAGTTTCTTCTTCACTAAAAATCTAAAATGTACAAAAAAAATTTATAAGCTATTCAAATATATTGTGAACATTCCTCTAAAGATTTCCTTCAAGTTCCATTTACAAAAAAAAATTTGTTGACAGAGTTATTTAAACATAAATATTGCTCCATAATTGCCTTGCATTTGGGGCAATTGTAGAACAAATTATTATAATTCATTATAAAAGCAAGTAGAACAAATTTTCTTTGTGTGTATATTAAGAAAACTTTATTTAGTACTGCAGAGTAAAATAATAATAGATAATAATAGTAAATTAAACGCGAATTTAATTCCAAGAAATTAGTAGATTTTTACACTTTCTTGAAATAACCTTTCCACTTTTTCGATTTTTAATAATTATTTTCTCGTTGCCAATGACAATAAAAATAAAAACATCTGAGTAACTTTGTAGGCAAAATATTAAACTATTATTTAAAACAAGAACCAAATTAAAATAATTTACCACACAAATTTTACATAAAAAAGAATTACTCGTTCCATATGTACCCCTGATGTTCCCTAAATACCCCGGTTAACGGTACTAAATAAATTTACTAAAAATTAGTAATTCACTAAGGCATTAGAGTGACACAATTTTTATACTAATTCTGATTTAGAAAAATCAAAAAATTCTATATCGTCAAGTAAAAACTGTTGAATTAAAAAATATTGTTGCATTTAACAAATATAAATGTATATACAATTTTTTTTCTGTTGAAAATTTAATAAAATTTCAAGCAGATTGAAGCAGATTAATTAACTGGTATTTTCAGAATTTTTATCGACGCATCTGATCAGAGTGTTATCAATTTCAGCAATCATTAAAGAGCTCTCTTTCTATTTTTCTTATACTTCCTCTTCTGCATGCACGTGGGCGAACTTCGTGCCAAGGCTTCGAGGGAAACTGGATTAAGGAACGCAAGACTCGGACCAATTTTATATACATAGAAGCGAAACTTGATCACACACACACATGTATATAAAAATTTCTGAATTTCAAAGGGATATTCCACTTTTAAAATTTTCAAACATTTGACTCAAATTAATTATAGCACCTTTATTTATTAATTTTATTTATTAGGTCTCTGAAGTTGACGTTGAATTGATTTTGAATTTTCGATTTTCTGAATTTTTGAGAAATTTAACATTTGAGGTTTTAAATACTCGAGGAGTTAAACTTTCGATGTTTTTAACATTCAAAGTTTTGAACTTTCGAGGTTTTGAACATTCGAAGAATTGAACTTTCGAGGTTTAGAAATTTTAATGTTTTGAATTTTCGTGGAGTTAAATTTTTGAGGTTTTGAACATTTGAGGACTTCAAAACCTCGAAAGTTTATCTGCTTGAAGTTTAAAAACTTCGAAAAGTTTAACTCATTGAGTGTTCACAACCTCAAATGTTCAAAACCACAAAAAATCAAAACCTCAAAAATCCAAGACTTCAAATATTCAAAATATTAAATTCAAAAATTTAAAAGTTTTCATCATTATGAATGTTCAATTCCTCGAATGCACAAACTTTATGGCAATTAAAAACTTCAAAAATTCCAAATCTCCCTGAAACTCCAAAATAGTGGAAATATTAAAAACCACAAAAATTAAGCAACACAAATTCAAAATTTCGAAAATTCAACTCCTCAACTGTTCAAATATAAAAAATTCAACATCTTGAAAGTTTAACTTTTCGAATGTTCAAAACCTCGAAAATTCGATTCCTCTAATGTTCAAAACACAAAAAATTCAAAACCTCAAAAGTTTAACTCTTTGAGTGTTCAGAACCACAAAAATTAAAAATTTCAAAAATCTAATCCTTTGAATATTCAAAACAACAAAAATCCAACTCGTCGAATAATCAAAATATCGAAAATTCGAAAACTCAAAAGTTCAACTACTTGAATGTTTAAAACCTTAAAAGTTCAATTACATAAATTTTCAAAACCCCGAAACTTCAGTTTCTCGAATTTTTAAAACATTCAAATTATTTTTCTTTCTTTATTCTTTCTTCAAATTCTTTCGAGAATGTTTTGAACTTTTGACGAAATGAAATTTTGAGGTTAAGAATTTTTAATGTTTTGAATTTTTGTGGAGTTGAATTTTCGAGTTTTTAAACATTTAAGGACTTCAAAACCTCAAAAGTTTATCTTCTCGATGATTAAAAACTTCGAATGCTTAACTGTTCGAATGTTCAAAACATCGAATGTTCAAAACCATAAAAATAAAAACCTCAAAAATCCAAGTCTTAAAATATTCAAAACAAAAAAATACATAACCTCAAAAATTCAACTTCGCAAATATTCAAAACAAAAATCCCAAATCTCCCTAAAACTCCAAAACATTGAAAACATTCAAAACCACAAAAATTAAGCTACTCGAATATTCAAAATTTCGAAAATTCAACTCCTCAAATATTTAAATATCGAAACATCAAGGCATTGAAAGTTTAACTCTTCGAATGTTCAAAACCTCGAAAATTCGATTCCTCTAAAGTCCAAAACACCAAAAATTCAAAACCTCAAAAGTTTAACTCCTCGAGTGTTCAAAACCACAAAAATTAAAAACCTAAAAATCTAACCCTTTGAATATTCAAAACAATAAAAAATTAAACTCCTCGAATAATCAAAATATCGAAAATTCCAAACCTCAAAAGTTCAACAACTTGAATGTTCAAAACCTTAAAAGTTCAATTACATAAATGTTCGAAACCCCGAAACTTCAATTTCTCGAATCTTTAAAACATGCAAAATTAAATTTCTTAAAACTTCGAGAATGTTTTGAACATTTAATAAAATTAACTTTTGAATTTTTTATGTTTTGAACTTTCGAGAAGTTGATTGTTTGAGGTTCTGAACATTTAGAAACTTAAACTTTCAAGATATTAAATTTTCGAGCTTTTGATTTTGAGAAGTTGAATTTTCGAGGTTTAAAATTTTTAATCTTTTGAACTTTTATGAAGTTGAATTTTCGAGGTATTGAACATTCGAGATGTTAAACTTTCGAGTTTGGAAATATTTAAGTAGTTGAATTTTAAAGATTTTGAATATTCAATGTTTTAAACTTTCGTGTAATTGAACCTCCGAAGTTTTGAACATTCGAGGTTTTGAATTTTCGTTATTTTGATCATTCGACGAGTTGATCTATAAAGATTTTTGAATTTTCAATATTAAAACAATCGAGGAGTTAAACTTTTGAGATGCAAAATATTTTTCGACTTCATCGTCGACGCCAACTTCAGGGACATCATTAATTTTATACATTTTCTTTTTTAATTTAATTTATTTATTTAAAGACTAAACTCCCTACATATTAAAATGGCAACCTATTGAAAAACACTTGTTTAATAATAACACAGAAATTTTGCAATAGTTTTAGTGCACAATATATCGTAATCTATTGACTCTAAAGTGCACATTAATCTATCTTGTTGTGAGAAATCACTCGGAAGAGATGTTCGAGGATAGATTTCACTAGAGAGAAAAAAATACTAAAGCGAAAGATGAAGATCACTTGCTTAGCTCCAGTTGTTCACGAAACATTAGATCATGCAACTATGCTTGTGGTGCAACAGATGTAACTACCGTGAGGCTCTGCATGCAATTAAATAGTGATTATCGTCTTAAATACGTTTAAATTAACGCCCTTGGATACTTTCTAATATATCTCATCTATCCAAAAAAAACTCTGCTCAGAATCCTAGTGCACACGAAATCCAACAATAAATTATTTTGTTAATAAATTATTTCTCTTACAATTCTACATATGCACAATTTGTATATACCTATTAGCATTCGTGTAAATTGCATGTCGTTCTTTCTTCTCTTTTATTATTTATATATAACTCTAAATAAATAACAAACTTTTTCTCTAACTTTTCCTCTTTTACATATATAGAAAATTAATTATTAATAATGTATTAATACTATTGAAAAAATATGCCAATATTCTGCAATAAAATTTTAATTAAAAATATAATTCTACGAGAAAATAGTAGAGACAGTGAAACGTTTATCAAAACGTCTTTAAGGCAAATATAATTATGTATTCGAAGAGGTGCACGCGAGAGGAATAATTGTCAGGGAGTAAAATCGGTGGCATCGTTTTGTCACATTGCAATTAATTGCGACCGTCGCCGAATTAACAACTTTAATTACGCCTCCGGACTTGTCTCTTTCTTGTGTCCAGCACTAATGTGTCCTTATATATACGTCAATGTGAGTTATTCTCTCTTTTCCATATGCAAATGAAACCTTTGATTCCAATTCGAATGTTGTAAAATATATACGAAATAAATTCATTTTTATCATGTATACTTTATATTTTTAATGTATTTTCAAAACAATCGTACAATAAATTGCAATGTGCATATGGGGAGCATTATTTTAAATTAAAGAGGAAATAAAATCAAGCAAACATTATAAAGCTAATTATTTCTTAAATTCTATTTTTTATTATTTTTTAAAAATATTTATTAGAGTTTTGTTTATAAAAAAAATGTAAATATATTTAGAATGTTACACTGAAAAAAGGGCTAAACTGGAGTCAACTTTAAAGGATTTAATATGTATCTTCATTTCTACTTTGACTTCTATTTTCACTTTCTCTTTGAATGTTTTATTTTCACTTTTATTTTCATAAAAATATTTATTTTTATTTTTATAAATTTTCATTTGTACTTTTATTCTCATTTTCAGTTTGACAGATTTTTATTTTTACTTTGACAAATTTTTATTTTCCTCTCCATTTTCACTTTGGTAGATTTTTACTTTCCCTTTTATTTTCACTTTCAGCTTAAAAAATTTTAATTTACACTTTTACTTTGACAGACTTTTATTTTCACTTTCTGTCAAAGTAAAAGTGAAAATAGAAATTTATTAATCTGAAATTAAATTTTAAAAAAATTAATTGTAATTTAATTAATTTAAATAAATAATTAATTTATTTTAATAAATTTAAATTTAATTAATTGTAAAATTTTTAAGCTGAAATTAAAAATAAAAGTTAAAAATCAATAAAAATGATTTAGAAAATGGAAATCAATCGAAGTGAAAATAAAGGTGAAAAAAATCTATCAAACTGAAAGTAAAAAGAAAAATCTTTTAAAGTGGAAGTTAAAGGGAAAATAAAAGTCAAAGTAAGAATAAAATTACATAATCAACCCCCTGAGATGCGATTTTGTAATTTGACTTTGACTTTCGATTCGATTTTGACTGTAACAATGACTTTAACTTTCATTTTCACTCTAACTTTCACTTTGACGCTGAATTCGACTTTTGATTTAATTTTAACTTTGACTTTTGCTTTGATTTTGATTCGATTTCGGCTTTCAAAATCAAAGTACTTTTTGTTTTACCTTAAACTTTAAAAGCTAGAGTCAAAGATAAAGGCAAACTCAAATTATGATTTTAAGTTTGACCTTTGATTCTAATTTAACTTTGATTTTCGATTTGAATAAGTCAATTTATGATTTTGACTTTGACTTTCGATTCTATTTCAACTTTGACTTTCACTTGGACCTTCATTTTCGATTCGATTTTGACTTTGGTTTTAGCTTTCAATTCGATTTTAAGTTTGACTTTCAAAGCAAAAGTGAAAGTCAAAACCAGAGTCAAAGTGGAATCGAAAATCAAAATCAATGTGAAAGGCAGAGTGAAAATTGAATTAAAAGTCAAACTTAAAATCATAATCGTCAAAGTCAAAGTTAGAGTGGAAATGAAAATTAAATTTAACTTTGATTTTTGATTCGATTTCGACTTCAACATTGATTTTAAAGATTTTGATTTAGACTTTGACTTAAATTTTTACTCTGACTTTTTATTACCACTTAAATTTTACCATTTGACTTTGACTTTCATTTTTAAAGTTAAAGTCAAAATCAGAGTGAAAATGAAAGTCAATGTCAAGGTCAGAGTGAAAATGTAAGTCACATTGAAAGTCAAATTGCAATATCACGAAAGAGATCGAAAATATTATTCCTCTTAGAACAGAAAAAAGAAAGACTAATTTTCTGATTTAAAGCACTTTCTATCTCAACGATTTCAACGAGTACCAATGGGAACCAATAAGAATCTCAATTTATCAAATGACATGCTGTAATTACATGTGCTTGGATGTTGAATGCAAACATTGCTAATACTCACACAAGCACCAAACTGATGGCTGAACAGCATCGTGCATTAGGTACTGCACCTGGCTTCAACAATCGCTCTTATTCAAAAAGAAATCAACGTTAATGACACGATAATGTATCTCACTGTATCATCACGTTTCAAACTAACCAGTAAAATACCCTCACTTTGCATTCAAATTATGCAAATTTCTTGATTAAATATTTACATATTTTTAAATATAATCAACATTTCTGTGAATCTTTTTTTAAATGAACATGCAATTTTTTTTCTTTAAATAATGATGCCCTTAAAGTTTCGCTCGTTCAAATAAACAACGATATTTTTATTACTTCCTTTAATTTAGGTTTTTTAAAAATTATTTTATGAATTAAAAATATTAATTGTTCTAACTGATAAATATCCTAATTCACATTATTTTTCTATTTTAGTTGCAGTAATTTTTGAAAATATTGAAAAAGGAAATAAATTTTGTTTACTTGACTGTTCAAATTTTTAGAGACATAAATAGTGACCCTAAAGTACTGAACTTTCGAACGACAGAAATTTTGTTTGCTTTATTTATTATTTACATATACTTTCTGAATTGGAATTTTATAATAAATTAGAATATTATTGAGTCATGTTTTATAAAATAATAAATAAAATTTCAAATTGTATAATTTACGCTTTTTAATAATTGTGTAGTTAGTAATTTTTCTGTTTAAGTATTAAATTTACTTTCTTTAATTTCATAAAATTACGAGGATTAAAAATAGAGTAACTTAAACATTGACTAAGTTAATAATATGTACGTATATATATTTTTAAATATATACAAATATTTTTCTTAAAAAAATTTCAAACAGATAATAAGATACCACATACATATGAATAAAATTATTACTGTAGTCTGGACAGGAATATTATAGCCATGAATCTTGACTTTGCATCTCTGCTTTGGCGTTATCGAAAATGATAAGATCTCTTTCCAATCGTTCTATAAATCGTACGAAGAAGACAACCAAAATTTTTGTTGAATAGATAATATAATTATAGACGTGAACTTTACAGAATTATCTTCAATGCCGCTGTTGTCTATAAAAAGATTTCTCTCCACTACACTAACAAAATGAGAAATTAAAAAATGAACATTAAAAAAAAGATATTACTGCTTAACATGTGGACATATTAATATATTAATATATATGGCATTATAGGAAATAATGATAAATCTGAATAATTTAAATCTAAATAATTTAAATCTAAATTTGAGTTTTTCTACTAATTAGAAAGTGCAGATTCATTTGTTAATTGAAGTGTACTCTGTAAATCGGAATTAGTGCGGATTCGTTTACCAATTTGAATTAGTAACATTTTTTTACTAATTTTTAGTAGTTTTTAACTAATTGCTAGTAGAAAATTACCAATTCAATTAGTAGTACGTATTTTTTACTATTTCAAATTAGTCAATTTTCTACTAACAATTAGTAAAAAAAAACTACTAAAAATTAGTAAAAACAGTTACTAATTCAATTCGTAAACGAAACCGCACTATTTCATTAGTAGAAAACTACTAATTTAGATTTAGAGAGTAAATACTACAGGCATCAGTATGTAAATAAATAAATAAATGAAACTAACTTCCGGAAGCGTATTTCTAAAAACTACGAAAGTTCCACATTTAGAATGTTCACAACATCGAATATTCAAAACCTCCACAGTTCAAAATACTTAAATGTTTCGAACCTCAAAAGTTTATCTTCTCAAAAATTAAGAACCTCGAATGTTCAAAACATGGAAAATTCAAAAATCTCGAAAGTTTAACTTCTCAAGTGTTCAAATCCTTGAATATTCAAAACAACAAAAATTCGATTTCTCGAATAATTCTAAACAACAAATATTCAAAATCTTGGAATTTCAATTTCTCAAATGATTAAATATGGAAAGTTCAAAACTTAAAAAATTCAATTCCTATCTCGAATGTTCAAAACTACGAAAATTAAAAATCTCAAAAATTCAAATCCTCGAATATTTAAAACAAAAATTCCAAATCTCGAAAGGTCAACTCCCTGAAAGTCCAAAATATTAAAAATTCAAACTTTCTAAAATTAATTTTCTTGAATGTTCGAAAAATTGAAAATTCAACTCCTCGAATGTTCAAAACCTCAAAAGTTTATTTTCTCGAATGTTCAAAAACTTGTAAATTCAACTCGTCGAAAGTTCAAAACATAGAAAATTCAAAACTTCGAAAGTTCATGTCCTCGAATGATTAAAATCTCGAAAGTTTATTTTTTGAATGTTCAAAACATTCTCGAAAGTTTGAAGGAGTTGAATTTTCAATGTTTTAAACATTCGAGGAATTGAACTTTTGAGGTTTTGGATTTTTTAAAATTTTAACAATCTAGGTTTTGAACATTCAAGTAGTTAAACTTTCGAAGTTTAGAATTTTCGATACTTTGACCATTCGAGAAGTTGAATTTTCGAGATTTTGAACAGTTTAAGCATTTAAACTTTTGAGGTTATGAATTTTTTGGGTTTTGAACATTCGAGGAATCGGAAGTTAAACTCTTCAAATACTAAAAAATAAAATTAAAAATAATATTTTATTGAAATATTTCTTTTTTTTCTTTGGGAATATTCCTGCAATTTTCTTTTGGAATATTCGAATGAAAAATTTCTACATTATTCAAGAGAAACATTACAAAAATCGGACGTTTTAATATTTCTAAAATGTGGATGATGATGAAATATTTATTCGGTATGTTTTTAATTTTCCAAGGGAATATTCTGTGCTATAAGGGCAATGCCGCAACAAAATAGTAAATAATTAAGAAATTTCCTCTTCTACTAAAAATATCACGCATCTATAAAAGAAGGAAGAAAGAAAAAGAGTAGAATTTTCAAGAGAAGACTTTTTCTTTTTGTTGATTTTCGCCTCTGTCCTTGTCAGATATAAAAATGAGTCATAAGCAAAGTGTTCTTCACGTCAATCATGATTATGCGACTTTTCAACATACTATTTACCGGAGTTCTCTTCAAGGTTCGCGCTTATAGTCCCTCGGGGCCTATGCGAAGCCATAACAATAATCCTTATCCCCATATAATTGTGCCCGCGGAGGATTTATAGAGCGGGTTCGAGCCAACCACAGAACGCGTTTTCTGATGCTATCTAACGATCTCCCATTGAGAAAGAGCCTAGAACTACGGGACTGGTCTTGCGAAGGCAGCCACCAAGATGGGATTCATTCACTTGAGTGCACATGCTTACCAGGAAGCAACTAATGCGACCGAGTGCAATGTCCATTAAATCCGATTAGTCTTATAAATATTGTTTGTTAATATAAATAACAATAAACTTCATTAGATCATTTTAAAGACTTGCTTTTTCTTATTTCAAAAATGCGCACCAACTAATTGGCAAAAGAAAAAAAATTGTCAAAAAAAAAAGAAAACGAAAACAATAATAAACTCGCTTACCTTGATGTCTGCATTTTGAGG
Source organism: Leptopilina myrica (nomen nudum) (assembly GCA_032872475.1). Taxonomy (NCBI): domain Eukaryota; kingdom Metazoa; phylum Arthropoda; class Insecta; order Hymenoptera; family Figitidae; genus Leptopilina; species Leptopilina myrica (nomen nudum). Next base: position 8,931,294 of record CM065460.1, read on the forward strand.
AACGCAAGTGCTCAATGATGGAATAAAGTGGTTTCCTACTGCAACCCCCATAGCTCCCAGGGGAGTCATGTTCTAATCCGTCCGCCAGGATGTCACAAATCTGTGAAAAAAATTTTATATTTTTTAATTCGTGGATTTTTAATTTTACTTTCACTGAATTAATAACGCAGGGCTCGTGTCGACTTTAAGACTAAAAAAAAGTCGCATAAATTTACAACAAAAGTTGCGAAAAGTCGCATGAAATTTTTAAATTGTACAAACGAGGTATTATTGAAATTGAGTGTAGAGTCTAACAAAATATTTTATGAAAATGATTTCATTTGTAATGTTTCCTATCTGCAATGAGACACAAAAATAATTGATAATTCATTGTAATAATTATTTTTTATCACAACAAAACACTTAAATGTATGGAATAATCGGTTTAACACCGGAAGTTCACTTTAAATAAAAATCACATTTCTCGATAACACAAACTTTAATTAAAAACAAACCAGAATACAATTTTTATAAAAGAAAAGATGTAGTTACATGTTTCTTTAGTTTTTATAAAACTCTTATGTCAACATAAATAAAATACTACATACGAGCAAATAACTGACGATAAAAAGTAGTTTTCTTTATTTACGATGAGTCACAAAAATAATCGTAATAATTTTTTTTTAACTTACAAAAAGAATAAACGGTTAGATTATTATTTATTTGAAAATTTTTTTTATTGTTTGAAAAACTTTTACTAAAATTCTCGCAAACATTTATTTAAATCATAAAATTTGTTTTAAGGGATTCAATTATTTTTATAAAAGATTATTAAAATTTCTAGAAAGAAATAATTGAATTAATGATGAAAATAATGTTGTAGAATAATTACAGTAACAATTTTCTTATAATGTAAAAGAATTATTTTATCACTCAGCCATCTTTAATTATTATAAAACATGAAGGTAACAATTGCACCCAGTCGAAGACTCGGAGTGATCGATGTCTTCATGTTTTATAACAATTTTTTATGAGTTGTTTAATTTCAAAAAAGTTCGAATTTGAAATTTTTAAAAATCTTAATTCTTACGGAAAAATAATAATAATTAAATATTTATTTAAAAAATAAGTTATTGATGTTTTTGAATAATTTTACAAATAAAGAAATTCGTAAATAAATGTAACAGAACATGTTTTTGAGTTAAAGTGTTTCCTTTATTTTTTAAATAATTAAAATATTTCACTTTCATATTTTCAATTACAATTTTTTATCGACAAGTAGAATTTATAAACAGTTTTTTCCTTTATATTTAAAAAAACTTTGTATTTTATTAAAGCAATTGTAGCTAAAAAATAAAATGTTGCAAATTATTTCCTTAGGAAAATGAGAATTTTTTAAAGAAATAAGAAACGGGAATATGTAATGTTTCTTTGTCAAAAGAGAAAAATGATTTTGTAAACAATATTGTTCTTGAGAAATAAAAATGATGCTTAAAATAGATATATTTCCAATCTCGTAATCATAACTTTTTAAAAATAAAGAATTTTATTTAATATTTTTATAAATAAAAAGGAGAAAAAATTCATAATTCAGATCAGTTGAAAGAAATTTGTCATAGAAAAAAACATATAATAAACAAATTGTATTTATTAATCATAAATATTTTTTAATTTTCTAGTTTAAAATATTATTTGATTGTAAATCATGAATGAAACCTAAATATTTTTAAATTGTCAAACAATATTTTTTAAAGAAAAAAGACGAAAGCATACACAAAAACTATTTTGCTACAAAAAAAATAAAATTTTTTGTTCCCAAAATTTTTTTTGTATATCATTATTCAAAAAAAATAAACGTACTATTTTCTTTACAAAACTTTATAAAAATTTGATGTAAAAAAAATTTTTTTTAGAACTCGTTGTCTATAAACGTTGTGAACTTCACTAACGTTGGACAAACAGAATTAATCAAAAAATGAAATGCAAAGATTATTATTTAGTAATAATTGAAAAAAAAGATCGAAAAATCCCACAAAACTACCAATTCATAATTATTAAGACATCTAATTAATATAGTAAACATTACTAATTGATCGTAATGTTTCGAATTATTAAAATTTTTTGAATTCTTATAAAGAATTTTCGTACTAATTTTTTTTTTAATTTGATTATTGAATTTTATTAATTACAGTTACAATTTTTAAAAATAATCGAAATCATTTAATTATATTATTCATTTATATTGGAAATAATTGAATTTCTTTTCTTCTTTGAAACATTTTTTTAATGTTTTGAATAAAATAGAAATAAATTTTGTTAATAATCTAAATTAACCTATAATTATTTTAATATTAAATTTTATTAAAATTTATTACAATGAGAGTTAATCATTGCGATACAAATTTTTATTATTGAAGATTATTAATATTATTGCGAAATAATTGAATTCTTCACAGAATTTTATTATAATTTTTGAAAATAATTGAATTCATGCAAAGAAATTTGTTATTAAGAAATAAATAATTTAATTGTTTCCAGAATTTTATTATAATTTTTGAATATTATTAAACTCCCGGAAGCAATAACTCGATTTGCACCAAAACGGAGAAAAAAAAAAATAAAATTCGGAATTTTTAATTTTAAAACATACTACTTATAGGTAATATATGTCAATTAAAAATTACGACTTTTATTTTTTTTTCACTTTTTGACGGCTTAAGTGGCAAAAATTTTTCGTCCACGCGCAAAAATTGAGTTATTACTTCCGGGGGCTTAATTTAATTCTGCACAGAAATCATTTGAATTTTTTTTTAAATTTTAAATCCGAAATTATTCAAAACTTTAGTTGACTTAAAAAAATTAAAAAATGTGTCATTTACATAATAATAATAACTAGATGTTTTATTAATTTTTTGTTTCTCATTCATAGTTAGTTAATTTCTACTAATAATTATTTTTTACTAATTTTTGAAGCAAAAAAGTCATGTTTTATTTTATTTTTGTTTATGACTAATTTTTGACTATAATTCAGATTTAGAGAACACACGTTTCACATTGAGAATGAGGCAAATTGGTGACTTATTGCCGAAGTGCAGATGCTTCGTCTGTTTATTTAAAACGACACGTTTTATTGTCTATTTCTGTTTCGCAGTGTTGTCTTTTTTTGGTTGAAGAGCAAATTCCCGTAAAATTCTTAGTTAATGGAAGGTAAGAGGTAAGCGTGAAACAGTGAAAAAATAACGGTCGTAAACTGTTCCGCTCGTAGATGAGTATGTAAGTGCTCCTTGTGCATAAAGGAGACTGACGACATTAGTGTCACATTAGCGTGTACCACTAGCCGTCGACCAGCTGTCCTGATCTGACTTCCGTGCATCTGATGATATTCCGATCGTACTTTCAAAGAAACGTACAATAAAATTATAAATCTACCATATTTTTATACAATTACTAAATAGAAAATTTGTTAAGATAAAAAAAAAGGAATACAATTTTTAAACATCTTATCAAATATTTCCAGTGTGCTAAAGTGGAAAACTTTTTGCTACTGTCTTTTTTTATGTCCGTGTCATTATCCTTGACAAGAGGTCGATCCTTACTATCCTTAGCTCAACAGGTGGTAGCCGTCTTCTATCGTTCCTTTATACTAATAATATCTTTACTGTATTTTTATTAATATAATGATAAAAATACGAGTCTAAGAATATTATTCTTGAATAATTAATTCATCGCCTTTTTTCTATGTCATATTAATTATAATTTTACATATAATTAAATTTTTACACTCACACTACTGAAAGTATACGAATTATTTTTTTCGAGAAATTTTTGGTGTTATTTTTGTGAAAGGTTGGCAAAATAAAATTCCAAGATGCTTGGTGTAATATGAATAAGATGTTAACCAGTCACATGATGAAATGAATCTGGTCTCATGTTGTAAGATGATCTTAAATCTTATAGTGATTCTCATAACATTATTACGTGCTACGTGTCCATTGCATTACAATGGGAATTAAAATTAAAAATTTTTATCGCAGACTTTTCGGTTGAATAGCTTACGAATTTAGATATTAAAATTTTATAATTTTTGTAAAAATTATTAGAATTATTTCTATACTACTGAGGAATAAATAAATATCAATATAAAGGTGACAGGATATTATTTCTCTTTCTCCTTGAAATTTTTCTCATTTTACTCTCGCACAAAAAAAATAAATGTAAAATCGAATTAATTTTTGTTAATTTCAGCAATTTTTACTAAATATTAATAACTTGTGGAGATGGAAAATTCCTTAGCGCTAATGAGATGATTGGTTGCAACTTCAACTGCATTATTCCGATCTACTGCCTCTCATCGCCCTCATAATGTGTACACATGTAACATCGCGTTACTTAGAGTTTGAAGAGCATGCGAGAGAGGCATATTGGTGTGGGTGCTAATTGCGAAGAACGAAACTCGTGCCAGAAAGAAGAAATAATAGAGAGAGAGAGAGAAAGAAGAGAGCAAATAAGTTCTAGAAAATACATGATTTTTGTCCTACTTGATAAAACACGGTAGTTTACCTCGGTATACGAATTTCATTATAGAAATACCTTCCATATTTTTAATCGTTCTTTTTATCGCATAAGTGTTAAATTATTAGTCTATAAATATTTTCAAAAATTACTATTATTTATTTAAAAATTACCGATTTGAAAAATAAAACAGGGTTACCACAAAAATTTATCCTTATTTTTGCCTCACTTTTTCCTGATTTCCAAACAGAATTTTGACGTTTTTCCCTAACCATAAAGAACATTCTAATTCACCATAAAAATGATTAGATACTTACCAAACTGTTCTACTTCTAATACATTCATTTAAGAATTTCCTAAATTGTAAAATTATTCAAAATCATCAATAACTTCTTTTTTTTCTTATTTTTAGTGATAAGATTTTAACTAATTTAACTTTATTAAATCACCTACGAAGTAAAAACTGTTTAAGAGTACTTTTTTAATTATAAAAAGCGTGGAAAAAATAACAATGATTTTTTTCTGTTTCGTACAAAAAATATTTTTCAATACTGAGCATCGATGGTAACAGGGACTTTTTTTCATAGGAGTTAAAATTTTCAAACATTTCAATTTCAAATCTTTTGAAATTCAACTTATAAGAATAATATTATAAGACATAAATTTATCGTTATTTCTTCACTTTTTTATAATAATTAAAAATAATCTAGTGTTAAAATTATTATTTTATATAAAAATATTACTACTCTAACTTCATCCAAATTATGTTCATCATTTGATATCAATTATTATTTTCCAGAACTTTTAACTAGAGTTAATAATAATAATAATCGAGTATTATTAATAATTCCTGAAAAAGTTCTTTGACAATATTTTAAAATCTATCCGTTCACAATTCAATATTACGAGGTTTTGATTATTCGAAAATTTTTCAATTAAACATAAAATAAAAATAGAAAATAATAGCTTTAAATAGTTTTAAAAAATATTCAATTAAATTTTTTCAAAAAAATTAATTCTACAAAATTATTAATTAGATATCCAAATCTTTTGAATAATCTTAATAATAATCTTTCCTATAATGCTTTGAATATTAAAATTAAATTATTATCTAAAATTTTAACCAAAGTTTATTTTTATAACAATTTTTATTATCAAAATATATTGTGTCACGCTCCTAAGAAAGGTACCTAGGAAGCAAAAAATTTGAGGTTATGTTTTTAATTTTTCAAGTAAAAATACAGAAAGGAAATCAATCTTGAATTTAAAATTATTGATCTTCAAGTCTTCATTACATCCAAAATATTCAATAAAAATTAGTTTCAATTTCAAATAGTTAAAAATTGAATTCAGAAATAAAATTTTATTATTTATGAATATTTGAATTTTTTTGTAGAATTGTATTATCAATTTTTTTAATAATTAAATTATTTCATAAATTTTATGGAAATAGAAAATATTAAAAATCATGATATTGCGAAAAACTTTTGAAATTATGCAAAGAATTTTATTTTAATTTTGGAAAATAATTAAATTTTTGGCTAAAAATTTAGCTATTGATAAAGTTAATTGAATTCGTGACGAAATATTCGTTAAATTTTTTTTAAATAATTGAAATTATTCTTTTGATGAATTTTGTTATTTATGGAAATAATTCAATTTTCAAAGAATTTTATTAAAATTTCTTAAAATAATTGGTTTTCTTTGAAGAAATTGGTTATTTATTAAAATAATTGCGTTAAAACTTTTGAAATATGTCAGCAATTTAAAAAAATCATTTTAGTCAGAAATAGAAGAAAATTTTGAAGGTTTTGTATTAGAATTCGTAGTAATTTCATTCTTTAAAAGACAAACAAAAAAGATTCCAAAAAATCAGAATTTTCTTATGAATTCTAAAAATTAAATTTTTTCTCAGTATTTTTATTCTTTAATAATACTCTCTTACTTTTTTCTGGCAACTTGCATCTCTGCAAAAAAAAATTAAATCAAATCTACTAGGAATTATTCATTAACTAATTTGTAAGTAATAATTTTATCCATTTTATGTCATTTCCTCAAGAATTAAGTTATTTAAAAAGAAATTATTGTCATAAATAGGAAAATATAAAGCTTTTGTATTAGAATTCGTGTTAATTTTATAGTTTATGAGGTTATCAAAAAATAAATAAAATTTGTGAATTTTCTTATGACTTAATGGACATTCAATAAAAATTCAAATTTGGTAGAAAAATAAAAAAGAACTGCATTCTCATTTAAACGTTCAGAATTTTAGAGCATTATTGTTAAATACAAAATATCTATTTATGAACTTACTTAAAAGTGGTTCAATAAATTTATACCGTTTATAAAAAAACAAAATAAAAAAATTTTTATTTAGCATTAAAAGTATAAAAAAGAGAAATGCCTAATTGGAATACTTCTTCTTCAATTATATATAGATATAATTATTTAATTTCAGATAATAAAATTACAATTTAAGTTTAACTTGTTACACATTTATTGAGTTAAAATAAAAAAACGCAATTTTAAAAGAGTGAATAAGTCATAGTACCTATAAATTCTTGTAACGGCACTACTTTTTATATATCGAGATCACAACAAACTACACCGATGGAGAATCTGTTGGACCATAAAACCGCGAAACTCGTAGACTTGGCAATATAACTCAAGAGGAAATGCAAAAAATAAAAGCATTTTTATAACAAGCCAAACCTACATGAAACTTTTCTTGACATCAAACTGTTTTCTTCCTCCACATAATCTGTATACATACCTAATTTATAATTATCAATAAAATTATTCCTTGATAAGTACTTTCTTCGTTACCATTTTGTATTAGTTCATTCGTAATTTTTTTTAATTTATAATATTATTTTACTATTAAATCTGCAATAAATTAATAATGTTCCTACAGTTTTAAACGTTAAAATTTGTATTTTTTAAAGAAGAAAATGTTTTAATTATTTTATATTATTAATTTTTGGTTATGTTTGTAATTTTTTTAATAAAAAAGATTTCAAAAAGGCGATCGAGTGTTTATTATAAAATTCACATCTCTGTGAACTTAAAAGTATCAAATTGCGACGAATATCAAAAATTTGGATGAAATTATAATTTTATCACCAATTTTTATATCAATTTGATCCGATTTGATACTTGCAAAAAAAACGGTGATAGACAAAATTTTTTCTTTCAAATTGTAGATCATAAACGTCGTAAACTTTACTCAAGTTTTAAAAAATATGTAAAATTCTTGAAAAAAATATCAAGTGACAAAAACAAAGTGGAAGGTTGAAAAATTTTCTTTTGAGAAATATTACGTGACAAGAGGAAAATGTTTTTATTATGTTCGCTGGGGGAAATAAGAGTAGTGACCGGAACACAACTTTCTTGTCATATAATAAAACAACTGGGGCTATAATGTAGTTTATAAATTCGCGCAAGCTGGCAAGCTCGTGAATAAATGCTCCAAGAACTCATCTTTCGCGGATTCATCATCACTGAAGTCCTGACTAACGGCGCACATTTAACTACCCAGAAACGCAAATTAAACGCCGCTAGTGTTTAATGACTGGCGTGGGGTCACTTTTTCCGTTATTCCAATCTTACCATAAAAGAAGGTTTTTCAAACGGTGAATAATGGCTAAATACTTTTTGATTTCAAAAAAGTGCGGATGCGCTGAAATTACCAACGTTTATCCTTTCATTTCATGTGTATATTATATAATAATTTCAAACTTTTTCATATATATATATCTGCGAGGTTAATAGCAAAAACTCATTTTAAAAAGGAGAATCTTAATAAAAATCTCAAAACACAATATGGAGAAAAATTCATTTTTATTTATAAAATTTTGACAAATTTTATAATTAATTTTTCTATATTTTGTTTTGAGACGTATTCTAATATCTTCTCTGCAATTGACTCGGAAAACAACTTTCACTTTCAAATTCAAACTATGATTTTAACTTTGACATTGAAAGTCAAAGTGAAAATGACTTTAAAGACTCTTATTTACACTCTGAATCTAATTTTCAATGTTTTATAAAAATTTGAATAACTTCTAAAATAATTAACGCTTTTTAATAATCTTAGACTTATTTTGAAGGTAATTTCCTACGGAATAGGAATTACTTATAGGCATTAACCTGAAATTTTTTTTGGAATAAGCATGACGTTAAAGTTGACCAAAAAAATTCGAAAAATTTAAAATAATATCATTAAAAGAAAAATAATTTATAAAATTTAAACAAATTTTTTTTATTAAATTTTCTTGAAAAATCTACACCATATCATATTTTATATATGTTCTAGAATAATTTTTAGTACAAAAAAATTATATCAAATTTTTCCCATTTTTTTGTCCAAGTTTGGCATCATGTTTATTCCAAGAAAAAATTACAGGTTAATGCCTATAGGTAATTCTTATTTCGTAGAAAATGACCTTTAAAATAAGTCTAAGATTATTAAAAAGCGTTAATTATTTTAGAAGTAATTCAAATTTTTATAAAACATTGAAAATGACGATTTTTAAGAATATCTTGTACAAATTTTGGCCAAATGACATCTGTAAGGCCTTATTATTTTTAAAATTTTATTCTCTTTCAAAATATAAACCAAAAAAAATTTTAGTTTTCATAAATTTTATGTTAAAAAATTTTTTTTATTCCTTCAAAAATGGGTGGACTGACAATTTCGGACGGTACTGTAGACTGAAACATTGAAGATCAGAGTGAAAGTGACTTTAAGGATTCAGACTTTGACATTGACTTTGAAAATCAACGTCTAAACTTGAAGTTGTAAATCGACTAGTTCTAAATTTGATTTTGTAAAAATGTTTACTAATTTGAATTACTAACTGACTTTTTAATTCGAATTAGTAAATTTTTCTAATAAATCCAATGAAATATTTTAATTTGATAAAAAATCAAAGTTAGAGTGAAAATGCTGAAACAAAAACCCAGCTGAAAAAGTTCTATAGAATTTCACTAGAATCATTCTATAGAATCGTTCTATATGAATTCTAGTGAATATTCTATAGAATTTCACTAGAATGATTCTATAGAATTTCTACATAAATACTATTAAATTTTAGTGATTTTTAATTAGAAAAACTTTAAATTTGTGAAATAATAATTTTCAACAAATTTTAGGCCAAAATAATTGTTTATATCCTTTAAATATATAAAATTCATTGAACTTCGTAATCATACGTAACTATAATGTTAAAAAAATTATTTCACGAAATTTATTTTGGCCTAAAATTTGTTGAAAAATATTATTTCTCAAATTTAAAGTCTTTGTAATTAAAAATCACTAAAATTTAATAGTGTTTATGTAGAAATTCTATAGAATCATTCTAGTGAAATTCTATAGAATATTCACTAGAATTCATATAGAACGATTCTATAGAATGATTCTAGTGAAATTCTATAGAACTTTTTCAGCTGGGAATGTCAGCCACGATTTCAGAGTTGCCATAAAAATTTAAGTTTGTTTATCCCAGAAATTTCCCCTCCTCTCGAGATAGAATTTTGACTTTAACCCTGACATTAAAAAATATTCTGATCCACTGTAAAAATTATTCTACAAAATTTGTTAGTTAAATTTATAAATTATTAAATTTTCAAAAATCTTAAACTGAAACATTTTCAAAATTCAAGTATAAAAATGCATGATATAAGGCTTTTAATATTCAATTATTATATAAAATTTTTAATAGAATTCATTATTATATTAATTTTTATAAAGAAAATTATACAAGAATTCAATCATTTGAATACGAAAATAAATAATTCATTCAATAATTCAACGTTTCTTAAAATTGAATTTTTTCGAAGAATTTTATTTTCAACTTTTGAAAATAATTATTTTTTAAAGGAATTTAATTACAATTTTACTGAAATTAACTATGTAAAAGAATTTTATACCAATTTTTGAAAAAAACTGAAAAATATTTGAAGAAATTTATAAAAATTTTTTAAAATAATAAATTGAACTCTTGAGAAGAATTAAAATAATAATTTATGAATATAATTGAATTCATGTGAAGAATATATTATTAAATTCTGTTTAATAATCGAAATTTTGAAAAGAATGTTATTAAAATTTTTAACAATAATTGCATTCTTGAGAAGAATTTTGCTATTTATTTAGAAAGAAAATTTAATTCTTGACGAGAATTTTTAAAGTCATTTGAAAATAATTTAATTTCTGCAAAGTATTTTATTACTTTTCAAAAGAATTGAATTTTTATGATGAATTCTAATATTTATGATGAATTCTAATATTTGTCAAAATAATTCAATATTGGAAAAGAATTTTATTAAAACGCCTAAAAATAATGATTTTGTGGGAAGAAATTTGTTGTTTATCAAGATAATTGAAAGTTTTGTAGAATTTCTTTAAAATTTTTGAAAATAATTGAATTATTCCAACGAATTTTAATATTTTATTAAATAATTGAATGTTTCTTAAAACAGAATTATGTCGTCAAGTTTTAATAAAATTTTAAAGAATATTTTCAATTTTTTAAAGAATTTATTTAAAATTGTATTAAAATTATTTGAAATTCTTTTATGAAAATAATTGAATTCCTAAATGGAATTTTATTATTAATGAAAATAATTCAATGTTTTCATACAATTGTATCAAAAATTTTTGTCATCAATTAAATTATTTGCTAAATTTTATGCAAATAGTAAATATTGAAAATCATTGAATTATGAAAAACTTTTAAAAATAATTTGGAAATTTTGCAAAGTATTTTATATAACATTTAAAAATAGTTGAATTTTTTATGACAAATTTTGCTATTTATAAAAATAACTGAATTGTTGACGAAATAATCGTTGGGATTTTTAAAAGTAATTAAATTTCGTTGAAGGACTTTTTTATTTTTAAAAATAATGGAATTCTTGAGATAAATATTGTTCTATTTATGAAATAATAGAAAAATTTTTTGAAGATTTTGTATCAAAATTCATCGTAATTTCGTAGTTTAAGAGGAAAATAAAAAAAGACTCCAAAAATAAAAAATTTTTTTAGGAATTCTAAAAATTTAATTTTTTTTCAGTAGTTTTCTATAATAATCCCTTACTTTGCCCTGATCTCTGTCAAAATTTTATGATAATTTTTTAAAAATTAAGTTAATTAGAAAAAAATTATTGCCAAAAATAGAAAAATATGGAACTTTTCAAAAATATGGTATATTTGGAAATATCAAAAATTCACCAAATTCGAATTTAATAAAAAAATAAAAAAACTGCATTCATTTGAACATTCAGAACTTTAGAGCATTATTGTTAAATGTAAAATATCTATTTATTATTATCAAGATAACTGTGTTAAATCTTTTGAAATAATTAAATAATATGAATGGATTAATTTTTGTCAGAAACAGAAAAAAATTAAAGTTTTTTGATGAGAATTCCTAGCACACAAAAGCAATTAATAAAGTTCTACAAATAATAAGTCAAATTTGAGTAATTAAAATTTAGAAAGTGATAAATAAAGGAAAATTCAATACAAATTGGGTCAAAACAAGTGAGTTTGATTCGACCCAAGTGCGTATACAAAGGTAAATTTTACCTTTCAGGCATAGGTCGAGCGAGAAATTAGATACCCCTGGAAATAAGTCAGGTGTGGGCTGGTCCTGGTCGCTGCGAAAGAGCACGTCGGTATCAGAGACCATTCTTCTTAAATTTACTTGAATGAAATCGGATCGTTTTACCACAATCTTTACCCACTGTTACAAAACTTCGAAAAAACATACACATACACCTACATTTATGATGAATTCTCTAATTACGAGTCGAATATGCAAATGAGTATAAATGAGTATAAAAGTAAATAAATAAATATACTCTTTTAAATATGAATTAGTTGAAAATAATTCATTATTAGACGAATATTTTGCTTCAGCAATCAGTAAAAAGAAATAAAAATTATTCTCTCTAATTTTCAAGTTACTAATTAAATAGTTTACTAACTAAATTAGGGTCGGTTTTGACTAACTTCCACTTATAAACTACTAATTTTTAGTAGAATTAGTAATTGTTTTTTTGCTTTTGAATTAGTACATTTTACTAATAAACAGTAATTTCTACTAATCTGTCAGTAAAAATGACTAATTTCTTTAGAGATTTAAAGGATAGAAGCATTTATTTATAAAGAATTAGTATTCAATTTTAAAGGTTTAATTCAATTTTATTTATAAATAATAAGTATTATTAGAAGCATAAGTGTTCGAAGAAAAAAGATACACGTCCAGGGCGGGTATAATTATTAACGGATTTGCATTTTAATAGAACCTCCCGGAGAAGGTAAAGCCAAAAAAATGCTCTTCCGTTCTCTCAAAATAGCTGATGACAGACTATCTGTTTACAAAGTAGACTTGAAAATTCTTTCATCGTGGGACAATTTTTTTAAAGAATAAGGGTAAGAATTCAATACCAAATTTCCTAATTACAGGAACTATGCTTTAGTGCAACTCTTATATATATATCACAGACAAATTTTAACACCAAAATAGACTTTAAGGATTATAAAAACCAAACAAAAGATTATTTTTCCCAATAATTGGTCACATAACAAATACATAGGTGAATTTCAAAATGTTTATAATAGTAGTGAATAATTGAAGGAAACATCCAATAGAAAACGGTATAAATTTTATAAAATTAATTCAAATATCTAAATACAAAAGAATTGCACTTTGAATAATAAAATAACCCCCTCACCAAAAAAAAACGTACTTGCATGAATAATGTATATGTATAAACTTTATCTAAACTGGATTGTTCAAACGATTTCTAAAATCGGTTTCTAGGTAATTCTAGATATAGGGGAATTTGGAAAATTTATTAAATTGGAAACGTGTGGGTGGAGAAATTTTCGTAAGAGAGACCCGAGAGTCTGTTTAGTGAATATAACGTGTAACGTGGAATAACACTGAAATAGAAGCCAGGCAACGTTAGTATTCACCGAAAAGAAGATGTAGAGAAAGAGAGGTTATTTTTGGTGAGGTCAGAGGCTGAGGTCAGTCTATCATGCCTGGTCAACCTCCCACAAGTCCTGGAACTGCGCCAGCATCTCGTTTTGCACCCACGCAATTTGACATTCAAGAGTATAGAGGAGCGTATAAAATCACGATATGATGCAAAAAATTTCCTGCGATTCAAAATCTAACCAGGAAGCAAAGTAAATGCCTGTTATTTATTTTACAATTTTTTTTTCTCAACTGCGTATACAAATACAAATCTTAGATATTGCTATGAAATCTCAAATGTTTTCAAATTCGTTATAAAATTCAAATTGTACATCATATGATAAAATTCAATGTATCCATAATTAATATAATTATGTAGGTAATAATAATTAAATTTTTGTTCATATTCATCACACTATAAAAAATTAAAGAGTAAACAGCATCAGAAGTTGAAGTTGGCAAAATTTTTTTCGAGTTTAAAATTTACTCCAAAAGAGAGTTAAACTGGAAAAGAAGTAAAGTATAAAGATTATTGACTGGGTTGCCAGAAAAATTAAAGTTTCTTTCTCCCTGATTTGCAGACAAAATTTTGACTTTTTCCCTGATATTAAAAAATATTCTGATTCACTCTAAAAATGATTAGATACTAAAAAAAATAAACATCAGTAACTTCTTTTGTAAATAAATATTTAATCATTATTTTTCCATAGGAATTAAGAGTCTAAAAAATTTCAAATTCAAAACTTTATTCAATAACTTATAAAAATAAAATATGACCCAGTCATTATTAACTTCTGCAAAAATTATTTTTTTCTAGAATTTATTCGAAGAATTTGAATAAAATTATTTTTAAGATTAATTAAATTTTTGGAGGAATTTATTTGATTAAAGTTGTATTAATAATAATTGAAATTCTATGATAAATTTAAATATTTATGAAAATAATGGAATCATTGCGAAGAAATTTATATATATATAAAATTTTTAACTAAAATTCGGATAGAAATCAATTATTCAATATAGAAAATATTTATTAATTTTTGAAAAATTTCTTTTAAAATTTTCAACTCCATTTGTTTACAATTCAATTTTACGAAATTTCGATTATTCGGAAATTATTCAATTGAATATAAAATAGATAATAAAAGCTTTAAATAATTGCAAAAAATATTTAATTAAACTTTTTCAAAAACATTAATTTTACAGAAATAATTGTTAAAAGTATGAAAGATTCAAATTTTCGTAGATTTTACTTTGAAACTTTTTCAAAATTCAATTATTTTTATATTTTCACGCTATAATGCTTTTAGTATTCAATTATTAATCACAATTATTTAAATGACAAAAATAATTTATTTAGTAGTTGAATGTTGTTTAAAGTTGAATTCTCATAATGAAATCTGGAGGAATTTGATCAAAATTGTAATAAAATTAATTGAATTCTGCAATGAGTTGGTTATTTCTTAAGAAAATAGTTGAGTTCCTAAAAATTATTCTATTATTTATTGAACAAATTTAGATTTTTATAATCATTTGAAATTTCTTCCAAATTTAATTTTCTTTATTATTGATTTTAACAAAAATTCTCCTTCAAATCAATTATGTTGACTAATATTATAAATATTTAAATAATGAAAATTGAAGGTTTTCAAAACTAATAACAATAATTAAAGATGACCGAGACATAATTAACATCAGCAAAATTATTTCAATTATTTTAATTCAATTATTATCAATTTTCTAGAATTTATTTAAAGAGTTTTAATAAATTTTTTAGAATAATTAAATTTTTGGAGGAATTTTATTTAAGTTGTATTAAAAATAATTGGAATTCTATGATGAATTGAAATATTTATGAAAATAATGGAATCATTGCGAAGAAATTTATCAAATATTTGCAAATAATTGAATTCCGGTGAAATTTTTATTATTTATGAAATATTTGCGTAAAATTTTATTAACATTTTCTAAACAATTTTAATTCCTTTTAGACAATTATATTAAAATAGTCAATATTGAAAATCATTCAACTGAAGAAAATTTTTGAAAGCAACTGAATTTCGATGAAGAATTTTATTATTTATAATTATTGGAATTTTTACAAGAATCTTTTAAAATTTTAGAGCATAATTGAAATTTTGCCAAAGTTGTTGTTACTTTTGAAAGAATTGAATTTATTAATAAATATGCATTATTTTAACTAATGAATTAAAAATATGATAAAAAATGTAATTAATTTCATGAGAATTTGAATTATTTATTTATTTCTTGGGATGTTAGCATAGGGGAGATGAAATTTCCCTCCCTTTTTTTACAGTGTAGAATTCGTTGTAATTTAATAGTTTAAGAGTCAAACAAAAAAGTCACAAAAATTCAGTATTTTCTTTTAAAGTCTAAAAATTTAATTCTTTGCAGTGATTTCAATAAAAAATCCTGACTCTTCCCTGATTTCCTTGGTCAATTCAAATTCTCTGAATTTCCCTGAATTCCCTGTCCTGTGATAATGCAAAGAAAGAAGTAAAATTTCAAAACTTTAAATTTTATTCAATTTACAGGGTGTCTACTATTTTCATTCAACAAAATTCCCGGTTTTTCCCGGTTTTCCTTTCTCATAAAATTTAAATTTAAATTTGATTTCGAACATCAATAAATAATAATTTTAATTGAAAATTTGAAAAATAATTTTTTTTAAATAATCTTGCCTGTTTATAATTATAATTGGAAATTTTCTTTTTCAAGTTTATTACAATTTTATTGATAATAATTGAATTTCTGCAAAGAATTTACAAAAATAATTGAAATCCTTCCAAAGAATGATATTATTTATGAAAATAGATTAATTCCTGTGAAGAATTTTATTACAATTTAAAAAAAGCAGTGATAGTTAATTATTTACTTATTAAGTAATAAACATTAAATTTGCTTAAGAAATGATAAATATGATTTATTTGAACATTCAGAAATTTGAAATTATAAAAATTTAAGAGAAGGTTAATAATTATAACTATTAAATAATAATAGAAAAATATAATTTTTCGAAAAATTTAATTTAAAATTCTTTCAAAGAAATAAATTATCTAAAAATAAATTGTAAAGAAATTTCAATTATTTCAAAAATTTTCAATTATTTGTTTAGAAAAATTAAATTATCTTGCAACAATGGAATTGAAAAATATCAACAATTTTATTTTTCAGAATTAAAAAAAAAATTGCGAGAATTCAATTTTAATAAAAAAATTTGAAGTTCATATATTTTTTTTAAATTAACTAATAAAAATTTTTATTATTAATCTTCGCACTAAGAAACACGAATTTATTAAAATGTGACTATAAAACCCAATTATTAATTAATTATTAAATTAAAATACTTTGAAAATTTTATTTGTTAAAAAGTTTCTAAAAAAATTCTTTAAGAAATTCAATTACATATTTTCAGTCGAATTTCACAATATTTCTATTAACTTGATTTTTACTATCAAATTAATTTTTTTTAACTAATTCAAAGTTAGAGAAGAGTATAAATATCTATAAAAATTGAAATAAAAATTAAAAAGTAATTTTTTTAAAAACAAGTTAAAATAATAAAACTTTTTTAATTTTGGTGAAAAAATTCCCGGATTTGTATAAAAATCCCGGTTATCCCGGTTTTTCCCGATTAAATTCAATTCCCCGTTTTCCCGGATTTCCCGGTTAGTAAACACCCTGATTTACCTTTATTTTTATATATAAATCTATAGATTTAATGGCTTATAGAATCATAGTAAGAATTAAAATTTTACTCCTTCTTCCAAATCGAAGCATCTTAAGAAGATGACTTTTTCGGCACATAGGGAAGCAAACAAGGGGAAATAAAATTTTTGTTGTGATTGTGTACGTATTATATTGGCTTAACGCCAAAATAGGGTGGCGTAGGTGATTTCAGGAGATGACCCGAACTCAGTTTTGGAAAGCTCGACCTCGCCCCTCTTTCTTCCTTTAATCTTAAAATAACGCGACCGTCTTGTTTCTCCGATTTCACGATCCGTGATTGCCCATTTTCCGCACTAGAGCCAAGCGCAATCTTGATCTCATAAAATTTTGCGATTGCAATTTTCTCGAAAGAAATCGTACACACAATAGCACAGTGGAAAAATAATAATTCTTACCTTCAACCCACTTTTGACTAAAACCATTTTCATACATCACAATCATCTCTTTGGACTGAACATTTTAGCTATTATCTCTCTAAATTTTAATTAGTAAGAAGTTATTAATAAAAATACGAAAATATGTCTATCAAATAATTTAGTAATAGTTTTACCAACAATTATTAGAAGTGTTTTAGGTATTGATAGTCGATTTTCACTAATTCCTGTAGTCAAGTAAGTGATTAGCAATTAGTGAAATTCTACTAAAAAACAGTAAAATAATTAGTTATGTTCTACTAATTGAAGTGGGAAAAATTCGTTCATGAAAACTACTAACATTTGCGATATACTTTTACCATTTCTTATAGTAGAATTCTACTTACTTAATTTTAGAAAGTAGAATATGATTTTAAGCCCTAGTTTAAATCTCTAAATAAATTTCCTTCCCCAAATTGTAAAACTGTTATTTTTAATTTAATACTGATTTTCTTTCCTTGTATTATTACATTTACAAATAAGAAATAAAAAAAATTCACACTGAAACGTGTTAAATTATAAATATCGAATTAGAAACGATAGAGAACAATATAAGGATCCAATGTAAGGCAGCATCAATACAAATTGATTTGCTGATGTATAGAAGCGATCGACACATTGCCCATAATGTTGAGGTTAAACGGCGATCTGATAAACTGATACTGGTAGAAGGGATAAACATGATTCAATTTTCAATATTTTCTCTGCTACAGTTTGATATCAATTTATTGTAACACGCGTCTATAAGGAAAGGTTCAGCTCTTCATGGAACAGATTAGAAAATATTGAAAACAATCTTATTCAATTTTACCTTCTTCAAGTTCACAACGTTTCTAATCAACGATTTAAGAAGGAAAAATACTTTTCCTGTTAACATTTTTTAGAAACTTCTATAATTTTTAGAATTTCTTACAAACTTTCTTGTTCAATAATTTAAAAGATAAAAAAGTAAACTAGACACACCGTCTAAGTCTGAATTAGTCACAGGTACTGATTAAATTTTATTCAAAAATTCAAATCTTTTGAAATTCAAGAACTTATAATAATAATTAAAGATACTCAATAATAAAATTACTATTTTATATAAGAATATTATTACTCCTAGTTTCTTCTAAATTATTTTTATCATTCCCATTTAATTATTTTTCCCCGAATTTTTAATTAGAATTCTTCTTTAAATCGAGTATTTTTAATAATTACTGAAAAAATTCTTTGACAATTTTAAAATCTATACGTTCACAATTCAATATTACGAGGTTTTGATTATTCGGAAATTTTTCAATTAAACATAAAAAAATAGAAAATAATAGCTTTAAATAATTTTAAAAAATATTAAATTAAACTTTTAAAAAAATTAATTCTACAAAATTGTTAGTTAAGAGTAGAAAAATTCATATTTTCAAAAATTTAAATTTCAAACCTTTTCAAACTTCAATTATTTCTAAAAATTCATACTATAATGCTTTTAATATTAAATTATGTGAAATTGTAACCGAAATTCATTTTTAAATCCATTTTTATTAGAAAATTCTTTACAGTAATTTTTTCATTAACAAATCAGTGAAAAATGACTGGCATTTCAGTCATTTTTAACTGATTTTCAGTGAAAATCAACTGATTCAATTTTAAAAAAAAATTTAATTTAAAAAAATAATTGAATCCTGAAAAGAATTAAAATAATTCATAAAAATAATTAAATTCATGCGAAGAATTTTATTTAAATTTTTGCCAATAATTTATTTTTTTTAGAGTATTTTAATTTTTTTCAAAAGAATTAAATTTTTGTGGTAAATTTTGATATTTATTTAAATATAATTATATTTTGGAAAATACTTTTATTATAATTTCATCAAATAATTGATGCCATGGGACGAATTGTTTTTGTTTATTAAAATAATAAGAAATAATAAGAAATACTTTTAAAATTTTTTAAATAATTTAATTTTTACAACCAATTTTAATATTTTATAACAGAATTAAACGTTTCTTAAAACAGAATTATTTTGATAAGTTTTAATATAATTTTTAAGAATAATTTCAATTTTTGGTAGAATTTATTTAAAATTGTACGAAAGGGCATAAAAAGTCCGTTTATTTACTAAATAAATAAATAAATAAAAATTTGTGAAATTCTGCGATAAAAATAATTGAATGTTTTCATAGAATTGTATGAACAATTTGTTTAATTAATTAATTTTTTTTCATAAATTTTATAAAAATATTAAATACTAGAAGTAACTAAATTGCACAAATTTTTGAAAATATTTGAAATTTTGCAAACAATTTAATTTAAATAAATAAATAATTGAATTTGAACGAAGAAATTTATTATTTTTGAAAATAATTAAATTTTTCGAAGAATATTGTTATTTATGAAAATAATTGATTTTTGCAAAGAATTTTATTAAGATTTCTGAAAGTAATAGAATTTTCGTAAGTTATCAAACTAATTGCGTTAGAACTTTTGAAATATTTAAATAATATTAAAAAATTAATTCTTGTCAGAAATAGAAAATAATTTAGAAGATTTTGTATTAGAATTCGTTGTGGTTATGAGTAAAACAAAAAAGACACCAAAAATTTAGAATTTTTATATGAATTCTAAAAATTTAATTTTTTCCATGACTTTTAATAAAAATTCCTGACTTTTTCCTGATTTTTCTTTCCTATTTTATTTTCCCTGACTTTTCTCCGAATTCTCTGACCTGTGGCAACCCTGAAATTCAAATACTAAAATTGACATAAACTAATTTCAAATTCAAAAATATGCTACTTTTTAGTAAAATTTTAATCTTTAGCCACAAGATGTCAGATTTAAAGATGTAAACTCAGTTTCAGACTTGGTTTTTTCCGCATAATTTTTTTTTCCGTTGATCTCCCCCCTCCAAGTAAGCCCTGTCTCCCACTCTTTCAGATTGAATCCAAGTCATAAAACCCACGCGCACTCTACGAGAGGTAAAAAGGGAAGAAATCTGATGGTTACAGTTTTAAGAAAAAAAAGTTGCTGCTGTTGCAGCTACTGCAAGTATTTTCTCTCTGATATCATGCGTTTATGTCGCGGTTAAAATACCAAACGACAGGAAACGTATATCATCATTTTTGCCGTAATGGCGCATATACATACATATATATATGTATAAAACATTAAGGAGGTGTTCCTAACCTTACCCTTGTTTCAAAATTCTATCAATTTTTTCCAAGCAACATGTAAAACTAATCAGAAAATTTTACCCATTTTTAACCACTTTCGTCTAGACGTATAAACATTGGTAACTTTAGAATTCATAGTTTCTTTTTTTGGGAGAATAAAAATTTGAGAAAAATTTCGATAATTTCTTTACTTTTGGAGGAATAAAAATTTGAGAAAAATGTTATATTTTTTCTTTTTGGGGGAAAAAAATTTGAGAAAAGTAAATAAGGTTCTTTAAATTCTGTCGATAGTGAACGGATTCGCAGAGGTAATAGAGAGTACCCTTTCGATTCTTTAGTACATTCCTTTTATTCTGGTGCCGTTAATTGCGGTGAACTTCTTTGAACCTAGCCGAAGTATATACAAAACCTCGCCGCCGCCACCACCACTATAACTCTACATACAAGTTGCAAATATGCGTTCACATTGAGATCGCGCAGCTCTATTAAATAAATGTACAGCAAAGAAATAAGAGAAACAAAATTGCACAACAACATCCACTCCTTAATACCGCACAAGAAATTTTAATATCTATTTATCCACCAAACATACAGCTCCCTGAAGTTAGCATCGACCTTCAGCGTGAAAAATTATTTTTCCGAAATTTTAGTAGTGAAAATCCTACTAATTTTACTTTACACCTAGAATTCTAAAACTTTACAGTCAACTATTTGGATATCATGAGGCTAAAGTTTTGAACGTTTAAATGAACGACATTTTTTTTTACAGTAAGTATTTTTGAAAAATGAAGCTAAAGTCCACAACGTTTTTAAAAACGAAAAATCGAAAAAGAATTTATTTTCCTAAAGTTTCGAGCGTTCAAATGAACGACAATGTTTTTTTACTTCTTTTAATTTGTATTTCTTTAGAAAAAAAATTATTTTTAGATTTAAACAAATTAATTCTGAACTAAATATTGTATAATTTCAATTGTTTTTCCTTTTTTTGATAATAATTTTTAAAAAGATTTAAGGTGAAAAAAATTTCGTTCATTTGAACGTTCGAAACTTTAGCCACATAAGATTTTTCTAAAAATTAAATTCATCTCTAATTTGCATGTGCCTTAATTTTGAAGAAATTAATTGTCACTAAGCATACAATTATTAAAAAAGAACATGATTTAGAATCAAAAATAAAAATACCATACCATTTTTTTTTGTTTTCGTTTTTAAAAACGTTGTGGACTTCAGCCTCATTTCTGAAAATTACTATCGAAAAAAGAAAAATAATTGAAATTAAACAATATTTAGTTCAGAATTCATTTGTTTTAAACTAAAAAATAATTTTTTTGTAAATAAAATACTAATCAGAAGAAAGAAAAAAAATATTGTCGTTCAATTTGTGACGCACCGCGAAGAATGATACCTAAAGGAGCAAGAAATTAATTTAAATTATTATCTGAAGTTAACGCTGTCGCTGAGGGTCAAACTAAATTTTCTCTCTATACGAAACTGAAACAAACAATTTTTTTTTTAAGATTTCTGGGTTCAAGCTAGTGAAAGTAATTAAAAATACAGACTTTACGGATTAAAAATTATCGACCATTTACGGACCAATGATTAAAAAAATATAACCATTGCGAGTCAAATAAAAGAACATTTTACATAAAACTATATAAATAAAATTTTTTGTTTTTCTCTGATTCAAAACAAAATTTTGATTTTTCCCTGACATTAAAGAATATTCTGATTCACTCTAAAAATTATTAGATACTAAAAAAAGAAAACATCAATAACTTCTTGTTGAAATAAATATTTAATCATTATATTATTTATTCATAGAAATTACGATTTTCAAAAATTTCAAGTTCAAAACTTTTAAATTCAATAACTTATAAAAATTAAAGATGATCGAGTCAGTATTAACATTTTCAAAATTAGTTTTTTTATAGTTTCAATTCAATTCTTATTTTCTAGAATTATTTCGAAGAATTTTAATAAAATTTTAAAAAATAATTACATATTTAAAGGATTTTCATTAAAATTGTATTAAATAATAATTGAATAATAATAAAATTACTGTGAAATTTTTATTAATTACGAAATCTTTGCGTAAAATTTTATTAACAATTTTGAAAGTATTTATATTATTATTAGAAGATTTTATTAAAATAGTAAATACTGAAAATTGAGGAAAATTTTTTTAAATAATTGGAATTTTGTCAAAAATGTTATTAGAATTTCTGTAAATAATTAAATTTCGGGAGAAGAATTCAATTATTTACAAAGATAATCAAAATTTCATCTCGAATTTTTAAAATTACTGTAATTTTTTCTAAATTATTTTCATTATACTTTAATTCAATTATTATTTTCTGGAATATTTAACTAAAATTCTTCTAGAAATTAATTATTTTTATTAATTGTGGAAAAATTTCTTTTAAAATTTTCAACTCCATTGTTTAGAATTAAATTTTACAAAATTTCGATTATTCGGATATTATTCAATTAAATATATAAAATGCAAAATAAACGCTTTAAATAATTGCAAAAAATATTCAATATTAAACTTTTTCGCAAGCATTAATTTTACAGAATTAATAGTTAAAAGTATGAAAGATTCAAATTTTTGTAGATTTTAATTTGAAATCTGTTAAAAATTCATTTATTTTTAAAAATTCACTCTATAATGATTTTAATGATTAATTATTAACCACAATTTTAACTAAAGTTTATTTTTAAATCAATTTTTATTAAAAAATTCTACGAGAATTCAATTATTTAAATAAAAAAAAATTTATTTAGTAATTGAACGTTTTTTAAAGTTAAATTCTTATAAAAAAATCTGAAAAGTATAAATTCGATTAAAATTGTATTAAAATTTAATTGAATTCAGCCATGAGTTTTATAATTATTTAAGAATGTAATTGAGTTCTTAAAAATTATTCTATTTTTTATGAAATGAATTAAATTTTTATAATCATTTGTAATTTCTTAAAAATTTTATTCATATATTGATTTAAAAAAAAATCTTCTTTAAATTAATTATGTTTAATAATATTATAAATTCATAAATAATGATATTTGAAGAATTATTAATATTCAATTCTCTTAAACCATTTTCCCAACAAATTTTTAAATATAATTAAATTTTATCGACAAAATGGAATAAAGTTTTTAAGAATAATTACATTTTTATGAAATTCGATTAAAATTGCATTAAAAATAATTGAAATTATCAGATGAATTTTATTCTTTATCAAAATAATTGAATTCCTTAAAAGTTATATTATTTGTGAAAATAATTGAATTATTGTGAAGAAATTTATAAAAAAGTTTGTCAACAATTGAATTCCTGTAAAATTATTATTGTATTTATGAGAAATCCAGTTTTTTTCAAGAACCAAGAAAAATTTTAGGTCATGTGTGTTATGTTTGAAATGAAAATACAAAAAAGGCCTACTTTTAGAATATAATTCACTCATATTTAAGTCATTATTGAATCTAAAATAATTAACAAAAACTGACTTCAGCTTCTCTCTAAATTTGAATAAGCGAAATTTCACTGTTTCACAGCGATAAGTATACAACTAATTTCAAAAAGCGTATATACGCTAATTAATTAGTAAAATTTCACTGATTTTTTAGCGAAATTTCACTAATTCGCAGCGTATATACGCTAATTGGAATCAGTTGTATACTTATCGCTGTTTCAGATTCAGAGAGTTTATACAATTAAACGGATCCCTAAAGTTCAAAAAGTGCTCTAAATTTATTTTCAACTCCAGAGGTGAATGAAAGAACTAAAATTAATGCCATTTTTATGTCTAAAAACACAAAAAGCAATTCTCGACGCTAACGTCAAAGTGATAATTAAAGAGAAACTATTAATTAAGATAAAAATAACAGAAACATAAGCTTAAAAGAGATTTGCATCTTAGGTGCCTCTATAAACGGAGCGCGTCACATATGAATGAATATCGAGACATATATAAGAGCAAAATATCCCCCTTATACGAACGCCCTAACAAATTTTATATGCGTTACAAGAAATTCAGATCAGTGGAAGCAAAAAGCATCATCGGGACCTGAGCTATTTTCTTAAACGTCTTAAATTCCAACTAATAATTGAGCAGCTGAATGGCTGGGCGGGGAAGCAGGAATTATGCAAATCGCGTTAAATCGAGATCGTATCCTGAGGCCGCGACAAGGAAGGAAAAGGATGATGAAGAAAACGAAGGAACAACCAAAAAACGAAGAAAAAAGAAAAAAAAAGAGCAGAAGTGGAGCCAGGAAAAAGGAGACGAATGATCAAGTAAAAAAGAAGGAGAGACAAGAAGTGAAGTTAAGTGCAACCATAGAGACGAGAAACTTGCCCCTGCATTGTGATTGCTGTTGCTGCAGTACTTATACTCAGTGAAGCAGTCTGACCACGAAACAACCGAGCCAAAGCCTCGTCTTAAAAACCCCTCTCATACCTGTCCCGAAGAATCAACAGGTTGCTCGACCTCCACCTGCCTCTCTCATTTGCGGGCCACTGCATGAAGCACCACACCTCCTTTCGTATGCTTTTGTAATGTCGTTAGTTCAGACTACCGAGATGAACTGTTTGGCTTCGAAGCCAACCAAAAAAAAAACAAACAACAAAAAATAATAAAATACTCGAAAAAAAAATTGTCGATGAATGCCATGCACGCACTTGCTCCTGTCGCCTCGAACTCTGTCTCGATATATCCAGAGAGTTAAGATAAATAGGCGCACAGCCTCACCAAAGATCTTGGTTTCGAAATGGTTTTCGTGGCTGGTTGCATTTAGGCTTTTTTTGTATCACATTTCACGCAATCTTGGCACACGGTTTTAAATCGATAATATTTGTTCTTCAGTGACAAACATTAGAAGATTATTTTCAACAAACTTTGCTTTAAACCAGTCTCTGAATTTCACAAAAAAAAATTCAGTCTCAAAATAAGTAGCGTACGATACTCAAAATAAGATGCAACAAAAATGAGACTTCTTGCCTCAATTTGAACTTACATAAAAATTACTCATAATGAGACCAATCATATTCATTATGAGTATAAAAGAAACCTGTAAATTTTCATCAAATAATGAATAACCCAATAAAAACATAAAACATATTAATTACCTGTGTTTAAGCGTTTAGCGTCAACGCTAAACGTTAAATAAAGTTTTTCTTTAAGAAAAAACAAAAACTGACACTTCATAACTTATACCACCATCTTTTCAAAGATTTTAAGATCAAATCATTAAATGGAAAGTTTAATAAATCCTGGTGAATGGGAATAGTAAAATTAGTGCTATTTTTGTCACTAAAATGCAAAGATGGCTTCGAAACGAGATAAAAACGAAAAAATAATTTAGTTTTGGTGCAGGAACCAAAACTAAAAGGTCCCTGAATTAAGTTTCCGTGCTGGCAACGAAACTACACTGAGAAAAATAATTATTTGATTCAAACAAATTTTGTTTAAATCAAACTTAAAATATCTTTGCTATACAGTCAAATATATTTCAGTTTAATTCAAACATATTTTCTGGTTCATTTAAAGAAATAATATATTTTATTCAAACATAAAATGTGATTGATTTTAAATTAATTATAACCAACTTTTAAGTTTGAATCAAACACAAAATTTTCAAACATATTTTTTGTTGAAATCAAAACAGAAAATATGTTTGAATCAAATAAATCGTTTTCTCAGTGTACTTTTCAATCAATGCAGTAGATATTTTCTATATATTGAGATTAAACTTACAAACTTATTTTAATTAAACAAAATCGTCTAACATTATTTTGGTATTTAATTTAAGTATAATGTTTTCTCAGTGTAAAAGGTCTCTGTATGTAGTTTTGTTGCGTTATTCAAAACTAAAACGAAACTAAAGTTGCGGAGCCATCCCTGCTTAAAACACGAAAAACAATTTTTGACACTAGCTTTGACGAAGCTAACAGTTGATAAATGCTAACTTTGCCTTCGATAATTACTTTTAAGAAAGTAGTAAAAAGTAGTTTTCAAACTAAAAAAAAATAAAAAAGTAGTAATCGAAAAATTAAACTTAACGACCAAAAGAACTCATTTTAGAAACTTCACAAAACTGACAAAAATTCAATTACATATTTTTTATCTACCAGACTTTTTTCTAATTTTTATCAAAAATATTTACTTCTTTCTTATCTTGCTAATAAATTGATTTTTTGCAACGAATTCTATTATTCATGAAAGAATTTAAATATTTATAAAAAAATAATTTAATTCTTGTGACGAATTTTATAAAAAAAAATTTTTTAATTGTTTCTTTCGACTGATTTTGTGCAGATTCTAATTTAAATAATTCCCAAGAAATGTTGATTAACCATAAAAAGAATTCAATTTTTACGAAGATTTTTACAAATAATTTGTTAAATAATTAAATTCTGTTTGGAAATTGTATGACAACAGTAGGTATTGATAATTATTGCATTGCAAAAAATTTTCAAAAATAATTAAGTTCAACAAAGAATTCTATCAAATTTTTTGACAATAACTGATTGAAAAAAGTAATAAATTTTTTTTTGTATTTTATAAAATTTTTCTTGAAAATAACTAAATTTTTAAAAAGCATTATATTACTCATAAATGTAATTGAATTCTTGCAAACGATTTTATTAGAATTTTTAAAAATAATTAAAATTATTTATGTAAATAATTAAATTCTTTCAAAGAATTATTTTTGTAAATAATTGAATTCTTTGAAAGAATTTTATTAAAATCTAAAAGAATAATTTAATAATTTCAAAAAAAATTCCATTAAAATTATATTATTTAAAATAATTGATTTATTGTGAACAATTTTATTCAAATATTTAAAAATATTGAAATTCCGGTTAAAACTTCTAATATTTTGGTAAATTCTAGTATTTTTGAAAATTCTTCCAAATAATTTTTAAAAAATATTTTTTAAATAAATGATTTTTTCGTGGAATTGAAATTAAATTTTTAAGAATAATTACATTTTTCCAGCAACTTCTGCAAAATTGTATTAAAATTAATTATTCTTAATTATAATTGAATTTTCAATTAGAATTGAAATCATACGATGAATTTTATTATTTATGAAAATAATGGAATTATTGTTGAGAAAATTCCTAATAATGTTTAAAAAGAATTGAATTACTTTGAAAAATTATGTTATTTTTGAAAATAATTGAATTCTTTATAAGAAGTTTATTAACATTATTTTAAACATTTAATTTTTTTGAAACATAATAATAGATATTTTGATAATTTTATTTCATATAGAATTTGACAATTAATTGATTTAAATTATTGATTTTTCAGAATTTTTGTTTAAATGCTATTTTAAATTAATTGAATTCTGGTAAAATTTGATTATTTATGAAAACAATTAAATTTTTTATGAATTTTATAAATCGTTTTCTCTTTAAATAATTTAATTCTTTCACGAAATCTTATGAATATGCTAGATATTTAAAATAATTGAATTTCGAATATTTTTTGAAAATAATTGAATGGTTTTAAAGAATTTGTTTATAATTTTTGAGAATAGTTTTTTTATTTATAGTATTAGCGAATTTAAGGTAGTGGAAATTCTAAAAAAAAAGTAACAGAATTAGTAGCTTTTAGTGGCTGCAATCTAAAAAAATACCCAAATAGTAGCATAACATTCAAAAAAAGTAGTAAATAGCAGGTTTTAACATATTTTTAGTTCCAAAAATTTTTGAAAAAAGTAAAATTAGTGACATTTACATATTCAAAAAATTCAAATATCAATTTTGCGACGTTGAGCGTCGATTCTAACTTCTGGGATATATTGACCCGAGACATCAAAGGAAGTCTTCTTTCCAAAAATACAAGAAACCTAAATTTTAACTTAAACCTGTTTTCAAAGATTGAAAGTTCAAATCATTAAACAGAAAGTTTCAGAAATTCAGGTAAACAATAAGAAAATTAGAAAATTTACTTTTTCATCACTAAAAATTCCAAAAAACCATGTTTGACGCTTAGCGTCAAAGAGACCTTTCAACAGCGTCATAAACTTTTTCTAGTTTTAAGATCAAAATAACACTACTTTTACTATTAATTCTATCTAACAATCTCTTACTTTTAGTATTTAAACCCCAAAAATGGTTTTTGAGACTTAGCGTCGATGCCAACATATCAAGGATCTTTCAACAGGTCCCCGAAGCTGGTTTCGACGCTTAGCGTCGATAAATGTCACTAATTCCACCTCTTTCAATCGACTAGGCATTTAAAAAAATGTCAAGAATGAAAAAGCTCTTTCATTCTTTTCAGTTTCATGAAAAAATCTTTTTCGACGCTAGTACCTTCAGAGACCTAATTATTATTTAGGAAAATAAGCAAATCTAAAATAGTGCTATGTTGTCCGCGAATTAAATTTAAAACCACTAAATAGATAGTAAAATAATACCTTAAATTTTACTAAAAATAAGTTGAAATATTTATTGCTTTAAATTAACGTGTGTGACATTTTACAAATTCAGATTTAATGAGAGCGTTTTTTATAGAAAATATAAAAAATAAAAATAGTTTCTCTTCTAAATCGTGGAGTATAAACGTGAACTTCACCAACATTGACAAACAGTACATAAACGTGCGCAAAGCACAAGACAAAATACGACAGGAAATACCCACGGAGTTTTATTTTACTTCCTGTGAAACCACTATTTTAATTATATACTATTTTTACGAAAATGTCACTTACTTGAATGCCACTTCGTTACAAGGCAGACTTTCTTCCTCTCACATCACAACAATTTAATAACAACACCACAACATTAATTTAAACAAAACGAACTAACCAAAATACACCATTTTTAAAGAAACAATCAACTTCTTCATATCACTAACGACGAGAATTTATTTTTATACACAAATCGAATGTAACAGAAATAGTAGAATAAACACGAATCACAAACTTTTTGATTTGTAAATTATAGCCACGAATGTAAATTTCACAAACTTCACAAATTTCACGAAAGGAAAAAAATGGAAAATTTTCCAGGAAAACGTATCGTTGATACGCTTCAACGATTAAAACTGTCTTAGTTCAAGTCGTGGGTGAAAACGAGCAACATCGAGGTGTTTATTCCTCGATAGTGTCACTATATTTAAGTGGATCCACGTGCTTCGTGCGCACGCATATTCCTATACTAGAGTAAATCTGTCTGCTACAATTTCGAAAATTATTCAACTGTGGAGTATTAGAATTTTCAATTTTCGATTGAAATCGAACTCTCTAAATCTGAATTAGTAGAATTCTATAACTAACAAATAGAAAAATTTTACGAATTGTTGTTAGTTTTCTTGGAAAACTTTTCCTCTTTTAAATTAGTAGAATATTACTGCTTATTATAGTAAAATTTTATGAATTGTTTAGTAGAATCTCACTACTTGCTAGTTTTCTAATAATTCATAATCGAGTGATAAAACCATTATTCTAAATAAAATTATTTTAAAAAACCATTACAAGAATATTTTTACTGTAACTCATCTTCAAAATTACTTTCATAATTTCAATTCTATTATTATTTTCTAGAATTTTTACCTAACATTCTACTTATTAATCAATATTTTTAATAATTTTTGAAAAAGTTCTTTAAGAATTGTCAAATTTATTTGTTTACGATTCAATTTTACGAAATTTCGATTACTCGTGAGCCACAATAAGTGATAACAGCCATTTGAAAAATCTTTGTCTCCAATTTTAGAGAGCTTTTTAGAAGATAAAAGATTACACTTTTCCCCCGGGGAAAAATTTTGAAAGTGATCAGATGTTAAAGTTTTTGAACATTTTATTTTCGTTTTCCTATTACTCTAAAACGAAAAAAGATAATCAATTGGAATTTTTTAAATTTAAAGCCTAAAATCTACACTTTGAAAACAAAATAAAGTGATTGATAAACAATGAAAGTTTATAATTATTCTTAACAATTCTTTTGAACAATTGCAAATTGAAGTATGTTTCAATCAATACATCGTAATTTAATCTTTTTAAAACATTGAGAACATTCTCCAATTTGCAAATTTAAAAGTATTGTTAATAAATAAATAACTTGAAAATTGTAGATAAAAGATTTTCAAGTGGCCGGTTTTATTTATTTTGGCTCTCGTGAATCCTTCAATTAAATATCTAATAAAAAATAAAAACTGTAAGTAATTTAAGAAAAGATTCAATGGGATCGTTCACAAATGTATTTTGAACATGCGACATTTTATGAAATTGCGTGACAGAAGAAAAGGGGGCAGAGAGTGAAAATCTCAAAAAATTGCATGACATTTTTGAACGCTCCAAATTAAACTTTTCAATGATGTTAATACTAGGTATAGAATATTGTTAATTAAAAGTGTGAAAAGTTCAGATTTTTAAAGATTTTAATTTGAAACCTATTCAAAATTTAATTATTTCTAAACATTTTCGCTATACTGCATTTTAATATTCAATTATTATCTAAAATTTTAACTAAAATTCAATTTTTATTAGAAAATTATACGAGAATTTAAATGGTATTTAAATACAAGAATAAATGGTTTATTGAATAATTGAATGTTCCTTAAAATTTAATTATCATAAAGAATTTTATAACCAAATTTTTAAATCATTTAATATTCTTCCAACGAATTTTAATAAAATTAATTATGAAGGCAATTGGATTTTTGCGAAGATATTTGTAAAAAGTTTAGAAATAACTGAATTTCTTGTGAATTTTTTATTATTTATGAAAATAATTAAATGCTTAAGTATAATTTAATTAAATTTTTTGTTTTAATTCTTCTTTTGAAAAATTGGATTAAAATAGTAGGTATTAAAAATTATTTAAATGTTGAAAATTTTTTAACATAATTGTGATTTTGCAAAGAATTTAAATAAATTTTGTTAAAATAATTGAATTTGGAGAAGAATTTTATTACTTATAGAGATAATTGATATTTTACTGAGGATCTTTTTCAATATTGGAACTCTCCAAATTTGAATTTCAAAGCAAAAAGTCAGTCACTGATTGTTCGTTAAATAAACTACGATTTTTAGCTGATTCAAATTAAAAAAGGACATAATTGAATTTCTGCGAAGAATTTGATTACATTGGAAATAATTAAATGTCTGCAATTTGAAACTTTTCAAAAATACAATTTTTTTTTTATTTTTTTAAATTAAGTTTAATCCGAAACGTTTTTATAAACAAAAGAATCACAAAATAATTGTTTTTTAGTTAAAATTAATGTATTATTTTTATATGCGTTAATTTTTAAGAATTTCTTTTGGAAACTTTTATTAAAATAGTAGATATAAAAAATTATTAAAAATGAGAAAAATTTTTGAAAATAATTAAAACTTTGACAAGAATTATTGTTTTTATTTTTTTATTATTTTTTTTTTATTTATAAAGATAACAATTGGGATTCTGTCAAGATTTTTTTGTATATTTTGAATATAATTGAATTTAGTGGTAAAAATTTTATTACTTCTAAAAGTAGGTAATTGAATTTCTGCAATCATTTGTACGTTCTTCAAAATTCAATTTTTTAGTGTTTTTAAATAAAATTCTTTTACAAATCCATTACTTTTTAATATTTAATTAAATGTATATTGAAAAATTTAACTAATTTTAGAAGATTTTGAATTATTAACATTTTCAGTCAAATTCATTAAAAATTGAAATTCTTTAAAGTTTTAAATTGAAATCGTTTGCAGTTCATTTATTTATAGAAATTGTGGTGTGATTTTATAGTTTATGAGTCAAACAAAGAAAAAACAAATGTTTAGAATTTTCTTATAAATTTTAAAAATGTAATTTGTTTTAGTACTTCTAATAAAAATTCCTGACGTTTTTCTGAATTCCCTATGTCAGAATATGATTATTACAGTTTTAACAATATTAAAACTATGTATTCAGAATTAACATTTTATTTTTATAAACAAAATTTTGAATTACAAATTTTTACTTTCTATTGTTTTTAAAATTGCTAATTGTATTTAAAAAACTAAATAGTGAGTGAGGAATCAGCTGCGAGCAAATGTAAACAATTTGCAAGTAATAATTTTATGATTGTTCTTTAAGAGTTAAATTATTTCAAAAGAAATTATTAAAAACCAAAAAAATTTGCGGTTTTGAATTGGTGTAATTTCATAGTTTATAAGGCAAACAAAAAAGACACAAAAATTCAGAATTTTCTTATGGATTGAAAGAATTTAATTTTTAATTCAGTATTTTTAATAAAAATTCCTGATTACCTTGACCAATAACCAGGGACCGTCACGGAATCAAAACAAAATGAAAAAATACTTTTGTTTTGATTCGGATATGGGTATCAGAATCAAAATTCCACTCTATTTAGTTCTGATTCCAATATCAAAATCAAAATTCCACTCTATTTCGTTTTGGTTCCAATATCAAAATCAAAATTCAACTCTTTCGTTTTGGTTCTAATATCAAAATCAAAATTCTTTCTTGTTTTAATTTTGATAAAATAATACTGCGCATGTAGAAGTGTGATTGAACCTAAATTTTGTTGCAAATGTCAAATATATCAGAAGATAATATCGTTTTTACTTACGAAATCTGAAATAGAATTCGAATCGATTTCTGTTTCTATAAGAAAACCGAATTGCAGTATTACAGTATCAGAATCAAAATAGGAAGTAAATTTTGTTTCGTTACAGTATCAGAATCAAAATAGGATGTGAATTTTGTTTCGTTACAGTATCGGAATCAAAATAGAAAGTAAATTTTGTTTCGTTACAGTATCGGAATCAAAATAGAAAGTAAATTTTGTTTCGTTACAGTATCGGAATCAAAATAGGAAATAAATTTTGTTTCGTTACAAAATCAAAATCAAAATACATTAATAATTTCGTTTTGTTTTAGAATATCGTAACGAAATCAAAATTTGATTTCCGTGACGGTCCCTGCCTTCCCTGACTCACCTGACCTGCAGCATCCCTAACTTTTTACATCTATTGGTGCAAAAATCTCATAAAAATAAAGAAATTCTATCGACCAACCATTGATTTTGAAAGTAAATACCTAAACAAAGAAATGAAATCCATTTATAGTAGTGGATAATAATTTCAAAATTTTTTCTATTATCAAAACCAGGTCCTGCCGGAAGTAGTTCGGATAATCGAGGTTCCACTATAATACAGTAATAATGAGTCTCAAAAAAACATGGATGAACGATAAATCGTTATAGATAAATGGCGATTAGTGTTACAGAATAGTTTAGACTTGTTTCGTCTTGAATAATTTAAATATGCAATCGGTAGTTTTTTAGTATTTTCTTGATGGTGTATACAGTAAATATAGTGTACATAAGAAAAAATGCATGAACTGGATCTGTAAAAGCACTCCACATCATCGTTGCTTTACAGTAAACAGCAACCAGTGGAAATGAAGAACATGAACTGAAGAAAAAACTAAAATTTACGCATACTCGTAATTAGCGGCTACACCGAAGAACTGAATCGTGGTCTCGATAATCGTGGTAATTTATGCATGCGTTGAGATAGCCACGCGCGGCATAATATAAAGAGCGCCGCGAAATGTCGTCCAATTAACGGCGAATGAGAGCGTCGAGGGTCGCGAATAAGACGACGTCTTTGGAGACATTAACGACTCGTTTATGCATCCGCTTCGGACATGTAGACGCCAAGTATTAAATACCGATCAAACTCTCTCCTAACTTTGCAACAAGAACTTTAAAAAATTTTTATCTCTCAATGTCATAATATCTAATAATCCACTCATTTCCATTCAACTTTTCCTCTTGGCGAATTCAATGATTTGATTTCCATTAGGCATATATATATATATTATTAAATACTTTAGAGAAGCAGCAGCAACAGCACTATTTTAAGCCCGATTTCGCGGCATTCATTTTATGATTTTCTTATTGATCCATAACCTTTCAGGACAAAATGTATTTATGCTTCACTTGGACTTTATTAACGTTCCTCTTAAGATGTCTTCTCACTAAAGTATGCCATTAAATATGTTTAAGAATATAGGACTTAATTAGAAGACTTGAAGACGAGAATCGATGGATATCGTAAAATTTAGTCGATTCAAGGTAAAAAGTCGGTTACGTTAATTTCGTCCTGCTTTGTCTTTTCTGATGGTACTCCAGGCTTAAAATATGCTACACCAAAAGCATTTCACTTCAGCGAACTTTCGACCTGCAAAGAAAAGAAATGATTTTTTTGATTTCAAGAAGAATTGAATTTTCTGATGGATTGTGAAGGATTCTGGCTCCCACGCCTATCGAATGTTAATGACCCTAATGAATGTAACAAGTTAGAGCATTGACATTGAAGATAAGCCGATATCTTCCCATCTCTATCGGTCGCTCCGGTTATTATTTATTTATGCGTGCAGCCTCGAAACCCGTTTGACGACACAGGACCTTCACCACGTCCCTGTCCTCGTCTAGGAAAAATCCCGATGATCGCGATCAGCCATATATGCATATACACACGCACACTAATAAAATTGCACTCAAGACCCCGAAGATCAGTGAGCGCCAAAAATGGCAGTCGATAAAGATGCTTTTCGTTTAAAAATTAATGATTCAGGGCTTTGGCTTTAACAGCCTTCTTCAATCTTGAAGGTAGTCTTGAACTGTGTGTAACTTGAAACTGATAGAATTTAATTAAGGAAGGCAATAGAATTTTCATTTCTTATTTTTTCTATGATTTTTTTTATTGCATTCCATAAGATGTTATCAAAGAGTATTCAATTTCTAAACTGGTTCACTATTTCATATGCGCACTATAATTATTATATACGTATATATGACCCTTATGATATGAAGCTCAAGTCTGCATTTTTTTAAAAACAAAAATTAATGAGGCGATATTTATTGTCTCGGGTTCAAATTTTAATTATTTGTATAATGGTTGTGATGCTGAGTGAATTCTTGTAATGTTTTTTCGACTTCTTTCATAAAAAAAGTACTTCACTATTTATTTGTTTTGATATGCTCTTTCTCTGTTCCTAAAGTGCTGAATGTTTAACTGAACACTATTTATTTCCTCATAAAAAATTCTGATACACACTCAAAATGATTTTATACTGAGAAAAATGTTCTAATACAATTATTTACGAACTTCTTTAATTAAAAAAATATTCAAAAACATCAAGAAATTC
Organism: Leptopilina myrica (nomen nudum); assembly: GCA_032872475.1. Taxonomy (NCBI): domain Eukaryota; kingdom Metazoa; phylum Arthropoda; class Insecta; order Hymenoptera; family Figitidae; genus Leptopilina; species Leptopilina myrica (nomen nudum). The sequence goes on from CM065460.1 coordinate 8,967,248, forward strand.
TTTTTTAAATAAATATTTAATCATTATTATTTTCCATAGGAGTCAAAATTTTAATTCTTATTTTCAAGAGTTTTTCAATTTTAACTAAAATTCTTCTTTAAATCAATTAGGGTAGAAGTACCGGTTGAGGCCATTTATTTATTTACTATAATCAATATTTTTAGTATAATAATATAGTACTACAGGATTATAAGTATTTCCTTAAGGAAAATACATAAATAAACTATAATACAAATAATTACAATAATTATTAACTAGTGGCCTAAACTGGTGCTTCTACCCCATTAGTTAAAAGTAAGAAAAATTTGGATTTCTAAATATTTGAAATTGAAACCTTTTTAAAATTCTATTATTTCTCTAAAAATTTATGATGTGGTGCTTTTAATATTACCTAAATTATTATCTAAAATTTTAACCGAAATTTATTTTTAAATCAATTTTTATTATTTCTTACAGAATTAAATTATTTAAATAAAAAAATGAATAATAATTTATTCAATAATAGAATGTTTCTTAAAATTTTATAATTTTTCGAAGAATTTTATCAACAACTTTGGAAAATAATTAATTTCTTTTAAGGAATTTAAGAAAAAAATTTACTGAAATTTATTACATTAAAAAATATTATAACATTTTCTGAACATAAATGAAATTTTTTTGAAGAATTTTATTAAGAATTAAAAAAGTGAATTCCTCAGAGGAATTTAAATAATAATTTGTGAAAATAATTTAATCATACGAAGAATTTTACAAAATGTTGTTAAAATGATTGAAATTTTTTTCATCAATTGTAATAAATTTTTGGACAATAATTTAATTTTCGAGGCGACTTTATTTCGCTATACCTATATATTTATAAAAATAAATTCATTTTCGACGAAAATTAAAAAAAAATGTAATAATTTAATTACAGCAAAGTATTTTATTACTCTTCAAAAAAATTGAATTCTTCGGTGAAAGAAATTTATTCTGAAATTAAGGAGGAATCTGACGTACAGTCAAATTAAAAGTTAGTCTAATGTCATGATTTCGTAATTTAAAACAGAAACGCAAATGAAATTTTAAATTCGTCTTGGTGGAAAAGTGAAGAATTTTATTTAAAATATTTAAAACTGTTAAAAGTTGCAGGTTATAAAAATTACAATTTTCTGTCAATAAGAAACATTTGTTAAATTTTAACTTATGTTATACTTAATTCATATATTATTGACAAAAATTTGGAATTTTTATTAAAATATAGCTATAAAATGTTCAAAGTGTAGAAAATTAAATTCCTTACAATTCTTTCAAGAAATATATTTAATTTAATTTGACTTTTAAAAAAACGGAATATTGTGAAAAACTTTTGAAAATAATTGAATTTTTGTCGAAAAATTTTACAATTTGTAATGATAATTGAACTCTTAACGAGACATTTATTAAAATTTTTGAAAACAAGTAAATTCTTGTGGTGAATATTATTTATGAAAATAACTCAATTAGAGAATTTTTTTAAATTCCTAAACATAATTATTGAATTTTTGTGAAGAATTTTGTTATTTATCATGATAATTGCGTTAAAACTTTGATAATAAATAAATAATATTAAAAAATTAATTCTGTCCTGAATGAAGTTGAAGTTCACAATGTTGATCAACGAAAAAATTTTATTAATTACATTAAAATATTATTTATAATTTCATATTTAATTGTAAAACACTTATCATCAAAACATAAACATCAATTTATTTTTCTAACTATTTTTGTGGCAATATTGCTGCGTTGTTAACTATAATTAATTTACTTAGTGAACAGTTTTTTTTGTTAACGTTATGGACTTCAACTTTGTCTATATCCAGAAATATCAAAAATTTTTGGAGGTTTTGTATTAGAATTCGTTTTATAGTTTCATAGGTTTTGAGTCAAACAAAAATGACACGAAAAATTCAGAATTTCCTTCTGAATTCTAAAGATTCCAACAACAAAGAAAACTGTATATTTATGGTAAATATCTATGATATGTTAAAATTTAATATTTTTATTCTGTAACATTACCTAGATATTATAAGTATATCTGGATGCTGAGCCTTAATATATAATATAGCATCTGATTTAAATATCGAGATATATTAAAGATTAATATATTTTTCAATATCTACTTTTGAATATTCAATTTTCTCAGTGTATAGTTTTTCTAACTTTTACCTGTATTTCATGAATTCCCTGAACTGTAGCAACTCTGCGAGATTTCAAGAAGTTTACGTTGTTCAAAAATATTTTAGAATGAAATTTGTGGTACTTCTAGAGAATATATAACCACAAAAATTCTGGTTTTTGGTAATATAGTGGTATACTTATCCCTATTTTAGATTTAGAGAGTACATTTGATCTTTTTGTAAAAAAATGTACGCCCTCAGTGTATTCATTATAATTACTGTTAGCAAAAATAGAAATGAAAGAAGATGGCAATTATTTTGTTTCCGCTAAAATTTTTTGAAAACAATTTTGACTGCAAGTGCGGAAAAACGTGAATGGTTTGAAATCTAGCAGTAATTTGTGCAATTGCAATAGAAAGATCATCTCTATATAAAAGCATTCTGAACCCTTCATCGTATATACGTGGGCTCGTGCTATGCCAATTATTATGAACTGACTTTGCCTTATTCAACATCTATTTTCTTCCTCACGGAAACTATTCACCAGCTGTTTGCAAAATGTGTATAATTTCCAACTCTTCATTTCCTCTATATGCTTGACCATGACTCTTAAATATTCTGAAATTTACCATTTTTGCTACTAGAAAAATTCTCAATCTTTTCTAGCTTCAAATTTTAAGACGACTTTCGCATCTACCGAAAATATAAAAGATACAAAATTTAAAACAAATCATAATGATCATAATCATTAAAATTTAAGGTCTCTGAAGTTAGTGCACTAAACACCTCAAAAATAGTATTTGCACGCTGATCGTCTTTTTTCTGTTCAAAGTGCATAGTAGAGGACTTTTCAATATGTATTGTTACATATATTATAAAGTAAAGGGTGGGTCAAGATTGAGAATTGAAGCAAACCAGGACTTGGCCGACTACCGGTCGGTTGGGTCGCTATATTCTCTCCTCTCTCTTTTTCTCTCCTACTCTTCCTTTTCCACTGTCGCCTTCTTATCTCCTATCCCTTCTCCGCACTTGTTTCATCCTCCTCTTTCTTATTTTCAGTCACTACCTCTTTCTTCCCTACCCATTCTACAAGAATTGTTCGATTGTTTTATTGCTTTTATAAACGCCGCCACCGCGGGCACTTCCTTTGTTGCAAGATTCATTGTTGCACCGCAGAAAGATGCGAATTTTAATTTGATATTGTCTAATATTATTTATGCATGAGCAGTTGAGCTAAAGTCTCATCCCAATGAACTGTTTATAGAAAAAAATTATTCTAAAGTAAGAATTTCACAAAAGGTTATAAACACACTCTACCTTTAATTTAAAGTTCATAATATGCACTCAGAAAAAAATTATAAGTTTCAATCAAATACTCCCCACTTTGTTGTATAAACCTTAATTTTTCGTTAATTATAAAGTTAAAATAATTATAATCTTGCTAGAAAAATTTAATTTTGTACATTTATTCGGTAAATTCAATCAAAATTTGGTTGTTTTAAAAAAAAATTTTAGTGTGAAATGTTCATTAAATTTATGTTATCATAATTTATAGAAATTATTTGCGTGATTTATGAATTTAGTTTTAAAACTAAGGAAATTAATTATTTTTCCCATTTAATGAACTATCGAACCTTGAAATTTTTGATAATTAAATATAATAAAGAAAACATCAGGCCAAATGACTTGCGCACTTGTGGCTCTGAATCAATATTCTCGTTTCAGCGCTAGTGCCCTGAGATGAAGGCAACAGTTATCAGCGGAATTTTTTCTTGTAAACAACAAAGCTGGAGAATAAATAATCCGACTAAATCTAAGGATACAAATTAACAGTACCAAGAAATTTGTCGAATTCAATCTAAGATACATTTTTCTTTTATTAGTGATGTAGTGCAATTATTCCAATGGATGTCAGTCATAGTGATTCTAAATCCTCTGATTTAGAAGAAACAATGAAGTAAAGGAAAATGTAGAAGAATAAAATCCAGTAAATCATAAATGAAATAAAATCCAGAACTTTAGTTATCAACAAAATGGATAAACGCCTTTCTCTTGGAATCAATGCCAGCATCCTTCTCATTTTAATAATATTCTGCGCCCTTCTATCTCTTCCCTTAAAATACCTATTCAACACCAATTACAAAGGCACTGAACCAACAGAAATTAATACTCAAACTACCCATCAAATTGTCCAAAAAGAAGAAGTTCCTCCGGAAGTGAAAAATTTCAAAAAAATGAATGTTTGTCCCTTCAACTACGAGCTCTGGATGAAATCACTATTTATTACCAATTACGACAAGAACTGTACGGAAAAAGCGGTAATTAAAGAAAATCCTCAAGTTTCCCTTGAGGTGAAAACGGAAGAAATTCAAACAGTCGATTTAAACGCTAATAGTGAAAAACCAAATGAAATTCTCTCTACTCTATCCGCGACAAAGAAAAAGGATGTAAATAACACACAAATGAATAAATCAATTCCCGTTGCTGTACATATTCTCGCAATAATGCTTGTCGTCTCTGTCATTGTGGCTTTGGCTGAGGTTGTGAGGATTCGTTTCGCCAGGGACAAGGTACACCTTCATCCAACAACATCCCTTAAATCAAAATAATATGACTGGGGATTAATCAGTTTCTGTAAAAAAAATTAAGGACTTGTCAACCACTGGCAACGTCACAATTAGGCGAGGATCGGTTATCAACTTAATGGCTCAAAAGAAGGAAATGCTCAAAAGTCAACGCTCCCTAGACCTTCAAGCTATGCATCGATCGACACGACTCCTTGGTAGGTTATCAATTCATTTCCCGACCCACCTAAAAAGTCTGCTGTACAAAGTAAAAAAAGTCCATAAATTTCATAGATCCATGAAAGCATCGAAAACAACATTTTCGCGAAATCGAAAAAACTAAAACAATCGTTTAAGTTTGAAACCTTCGTTTTAAAGAGCAGGGTTGCCACAAAAATTTAACTCGGTTTTTCCCTAATTTTAAAGACAGAATTTTGATTTTTTATCTGCCCCTAAAGAATATTCTGCTTCACTGTAAAAATGATTAGATACCGAGAAAAATGTTCAAATACTTTTATTTACTCACTGTTTTAATTGTAAAATTATTTGCAAACATCAATAACTTCTTTTTTAAATGAATATTTAATCATTAATATTTTTTCGTAGGAATTAACATTTTCAAAATTTTTAAATTTACCAACTTATAAGAATATTATTATAAATAATATAAGAATATCTAACTAGTAAGAATACTCTAACTTTTTCAAAATTATATTCATCATTTATGTGCCTAATATGTTTCGAACGTTGAAATGAACGATAAACTTTTTTTACTTCTTATAATTTGTATTTCTTTACAAAAAAATACCTATTTAGATTAAAACAATTGAATTCCAAACTAAATATTGTTTAATTTCATTTATTTTTCTTTTTTGGATAGCTATTTTCTATAACACTTAAGGTGAAAAGAATTTCGTTTTTTTCAACGTTCAAAACTTTAGCCATATCATCATTTCAATTCATTTATTGTTTTCTAGAATTTTTAACCAAAATTCTTCTTTAAATAAATGACTTTTAATAACTTTGGAAAAAAAAATTCTTCAATTAAATATATATTGTAGAAAATAAAAACTTCAAATTTAAAAAAAAATGAATAAAAAATTTTTGAATTTAATTTATACAAATAAGGGAAGTAGATAATTGGATGCCTGTTTTAGGTTCATAAACTTTAAAAAAAAAATTAATTCCACAAAATTGTTTGTTAAAATTAAGACAAAATTCAGATTTTCAAAGATTTGGATTTCAAAACCTTTCAAAATTCAATTATTTCTAAAAATTCGTGTTTTAATGCTTTTAATATTAAATAATTATCTAAAATGTTTATCAATAATTGATAAATAAAAATAATTTAAATTTTGACAAGAATGTTGTTAAAATTTTTGATAATTTAATTCTTGAGAAAAATTTAGTTATCTAGTTCTAAAGATAATTTATTTCCTGACGAGAATTTTAATAAAATTTTTAAATAATTGAATTTTGGCCAAGTATTTTTTTATTTATTAAAATATTAAATTCTTGTGATAAATTTTGATGTTTATCAAAATTATTAAATTTTGTAAAAGAATTTTATTAAAATTCCTTTTAAAAATTAATTTCTTGTGCAGAATTACTTAGTAATTTTTGAAAATAATTGATTTCCTGCGACGAATTAAAAGTTATTTATGAAAATAATAAATTAAATTATTGCAACGAATTTTATTATTTTATTGAATGATTAAATGTTTTTTAAAATTCAATTCTTTGGTCAAGTTTTAATATATTTTATAAGAATAATTGCATTTTTAAAGGGATATTTATTTAAAATAGTATTAAGAATATTTGAAATTCTGCGACGAAAATAATTGAATTCCTAAATCGAATTTTCTTATTAATGAAAATAATTTAATGTTTTCGAAGAATTGTATCAAAAATTTGTTTCAATAACTAATTTTTTTTTTTAAATTTTATGAAAATAGTAAATATTAAAAATCATTGAAATCCACAACATTGATCAACATAAAAAATAATTATAACTAAGGAAATTAATTATAGATAAAGCAGCAATATTGCCACAAAAATATGTAGAAAAATAAATGGATGTTTATGTTTTAATGATAATTGTTTAACATTTAAATATTAAATTATAAATAATATTTTAATGTATTAAATAATTTTTTGTTTTATTAATTTTTTTTTCGTTGACCAACGTTGTGGACTTCAACTTCATACGAGATACCTATTCGTTAAAATTTTTGAAAATAATTTAATTTCTGCAAAGTAGGTATTTTATTACTTTTCAAAAGAATTCCATTCTTGTTGTACATTAATTTTATCAAAGTAATTGAATTTTGGAAAAGAATTTTTTTTTAATTCTTAAAAATAATTGAATTTCTATATGAAAATTTTTGTTATTTTTCATCAAATGGAAAAATATTTTGAAATTTTTATATTAAAATTTGTTGTAGTTTTGTAGTTTATATAAGGCAAAGAAAAAATACACCAATAATTGAGAATTTTCTTATGAATTCTAAAAATTTAATTTTTTCCAGTAATTTAATAAAAATCCCTGACTTTTCCTTGAATTTCCTGATTTACCTGATCTGTGGCAACCCTGAAAAGATTACAGGTTTGAAAAAAGTAGTTTTTTAATTCCCAAATTGAATGAAAGAAATGAAATTAGTACATTTTTATAGCCAACAATCCCAAATAATAATTTTCGACGCTTTCATTTGTTTTTATGTGAATTATAGACTTTTTTACTCAGCAAGATAGAAATCACAAATAGAGTTTTAATGATACATAAAATATTCCAACTATAATACACTGCTATTTCAATCAATAAACAAAGTTAGAAAAAAATACATAAATTTATTAGAGAATTGTATTTAAAATTCATCCTGTATTATTAATACAGTCACACCAGATGAAGAATACGAAGATGAAGGAAATTTCAATTTTTAATATAAATTAATAATATAATTGAATGCCTCTAGGAATGAAATCAGTATCATTGCAGGGGCGAAGAGGTCACGTGCCCCGTGGGCCTCGTGCCTAGGGATTATTTAAACGTAATATAATTTCACAAACTTCTGCTACTATTCTGTTGTTTACCTTTTTAAAAAAAAATCACTTTTTCAAAACGTCGCCCCTTTATAATTAAATTACATATATTATTATTACTATTCCTATATATATATAATCTGTTTCATTTCAGGTACATACATGTCTGAAAAAATATATTTGCGTCCAAAACTTGTTTAATTTTATATTATAAACAATTCACTGAAAAAAATTTATTCTGAATCTAAGAATATATACTGGGCACCAAATTTTAGAATATTTTATACTTAAATTTAGTATATACCATCCTTAAAATAAGAATATAATCTTATTTCACAATAGGGGCCCGTATATATTCTTAATTTCAAAATAAATTTTTTTCAGTGTTTTAACATTTTTAATGTATTATAATTATAAATTATAATTTTGTCATTTATTTATTAACCCAAAATTTTGAACGTTCAAACAAAGAAAATTTGCCAATTTATTTTTAAAACTTAGATTCTTGTGTTTATTTAAAAAATACATAGGGAGGAGGGGGTAAACTTTTTGTTATACTATCAGCAGAAAATATTGAAATGTTTATAGAATGTTTGGAAATAAAATAATTTACTAAGTTCCAAAATTTTTAGCCGGCTGAAGCTAGCAGTCGAACTCAGCACCTATCTTTAAGCGTCAATCACTAATTAATGAAATTAATGACTAAAAACTTACCAAATTTGCTATTTAATGATTATTGATTCTTAAATAACAATATTCGATGATTTTTTAATCATTAAGTATTATTAAATTTGATGAAGATACATATTAGTAGTTGACGCTTAAAGATAGGTGCTGAGTACGACTGCTAGCTTCAGCCGGCTAAAATTTTTTATTTTCGTTTTGAATCGTAATCGCAAAAATAACAAGTTTTAATTGAAAATATTTATATTACAAAAAACAATCGTTCATTATTGAACGTCCAAAATTTTCGGAACTTTTTTATATTCACTGTATATAAACAAATACCAATATTTAAATATGATTTTCTACTTTTTAAATAATATTGTAAATAACAATAACAATATTATAAACTGGAAATCCATTTGAAGAAATCCATTTAGAATACTTCTTGCTGTTTAAATATCTTCTTATTTTTTGAAATGTGTTTCAACATTTGGCACTCACTATAAATGTCCCAAACAGCACCGAAACTTTCCTAAAAATTTATTAAAGTTTTACTTGCAAAGTTTAGTAAAAATTGTGTAAAGATTTAAATGTCCCACTTCAATAAATGTTTATAGTTAAATTTTCTAAAAAATATAGTTTAAAACTTTCCTAAACATTTAAATTAAATTTTCGATTTTCCTCTTAGAAGCGAAAATGTAGCGTGAAACTTTCCTGAAAATTGATTGAAGTGGGACATTAATTAATAAAATTTCATGTAGGAAACCAATTATTTTGATCGCAAAATTACAAATATTTTTAATACAATTTTAAATAAATTACTTTAAAATGCAATTATTCTTAAAAATTGTATTAAAACTTATTGACAAAAGAATTCTGTTTTAAGAAACATTAAATTATTCAATAAAATAATAAAATTCGTCGAAATAATTCAATTATTTTCATAGATAACTTTTAAATCATTGCAGAAAATCAATTATTTTCAAAAATTAGCGAGTAATTCTGCATAAGAAATTAATTATCACTATAAATGTCCCAAACAGCACCGAAACTTTCCTAAAAATTTATTAAAGATTTACTTACAAAGTTTAGTAAAAATTATGTAAAGATTTAAATGTCCCATTTCAATAAATGTTTATAGTTAAATTTTCAAAAAAATATAGTTTAAAACTTTCCTAAACATTTAAATTAAATTTTCGATTTTCCTCTTAGAAGCGAAAATGTAGCGTAAAACTTTCCAGAAGATTTATTGAAGTGGGACATTTAAATATTTACAAAAATTTTCACTTAACTTTGCAAGTAAATATTTTTATATAAACAGCCTTCACTCGATTTTTCGAGATATATATTTGTAAATACACAAATAATTTATTATATTTACCCATATATTGAACACAAAAAATAATTTAAAAAGTAGAAAATTATTTACATTTCTAAATGTACATTTTTTTCATAACACGTTAATGTTTAATTGCTATGCACTTATTTCCCTCTAAATTTATACAATTCACTTTAACATAAAATCTTATTTTAAACATCTATAAAAGAAACGAAAAATTTTTCTAGGTAAGACATCTTTCTTCCGCCGTTCGTCTTTTCCAATTCAAGATATCTCGAAAATCATTCACAGCAGCAGGGAATTATCAAAGTGGTCGTCCACTGATTCAGAAGATATGATAATTAGCAGTCATCGTGCACATTTAATTCGACGGCAATAAGGTAAATAATTACTTTCGCAAACTAATAAGTTATTTACCATAAAATAGATAAATTGCATTTTAATTTTTACAGATGATTTCGAGATTTGGAAACTATGCACATTGTCATAATTACATCGAAATAAGAATTGTGTCATTAAATGAGAGAATGGTAAACAAAATCTATAATTTATAGTAACAATAATAAGCTTTATAATGATTATAATTTATGTAGTAACAAATACACATAGAAAAAGATATATTTTTCTCAAGGTCTATTAAACTTTTTGTTTGGTTCAGAAAAATCTTATTATTTGTTTCAGATATATTTTATTTGTGCCTGAGAAATTTTTTTGTTAAATTTTTAAATAAATAATTTAGCAGTCTCTGAGACAAGTATAATTTTATTTAACTCAAAGAAATTATGTGTGGTTTAAGTAAACTTTTTCTCTTTGAACAAGTTGATGTTCACAATGTTGATCCACGAAAAAACGTTATAACTAAGTAACTTAACCATTGATAACGCAGCAATATTGTCACAAAAATATCTAGATAAATAAAATGATGATTATGTTTTGTTGATAATTGTTTTACAATTAATTATTAAATTATAAATAATATTTTAATGTATTAAATAAAATTTTTCTGTTGATCAACGTTGTTGATTTTCAACTTCATTCTCTGTGTGTATAAGTTTTAGAAGTCTATAAAAAAATGAAACGTGATTTTTTTTTTATTTTCAGTGAAATATTCTTCATTTTCTACTTGTTAACACTTAATCTCTGACGCTAATCAAAATTCGTGTCATGGCAACTCAAAAAAAAAATGCTCAAACTATCGTAAATATTCTCCAAACTCAAGTATAAAATTATGAATTAATTAACTCACATTTAATTAAAGATATGAAATCTAATCAAAGAAAGTACAAAAATTGAATTATTTTCAAAAAAAAATAATTTTAGAATACTTTTAAAATTTTTCGTATGTTTTTATCATGGACAATTTTAATAAAAGAATACTAATATAATAACAATTTATACTACGAATAAAATGACTATTTGTTAGGAACAAATTTTAGGAACTCAATTTTTGTAAAAAAAAGCAGTAAATATTGAGTTTTTGTGTTTTTATTTTTATATTAAAACTATCAAATCTCTCAGGCGATGCCGGAAAAGATTTTTAGATGGGGCCAGACATAAAAATATAACTAAAATCGTAATTTTATCACTTACTCTTTCGTAAATCTAAGACTTTCTGGAGGTGAAAAGTGCCAGCGCATTCTTCTGAATCGACTCCTGTAATCATATACAATAAAAAGAGAAACTTTAAAAACTTTTATCTGATATTTATCAAATAAAATATGCTATTAAATCATACAAAAGCATCAAAATTAAAGAATCAAAAACATGACACAAAATTTACTACGTTTTAGCAGGGTTGCCACTGGTCAGAAAAAGGTCAGGAAAAGTAGAATTGATCATTTTCAGAAGAATTTCTGGTGCCTTTTTTGTTTATTTTATTTTATCTTGTCAAGAATTCAATTATCTTTGTAAATAGTAACATTTTTCGCCAAGAAGTAAATTATTTTCCAAAAGTTTTAATAAAATTCTATGCAAAATTGCAATTATTTTCAAAAGTTTTACGCAATTCATTGATTTTTAATATTTACTATTTTTATCAAATTTATCAAATAATTAATACTTGAAAAAATTTATGATACAATTCTACGAAAACATTTAATTTTTTTTTATAAATAATAAACGTTCAGTTGAGAATTCAATTATTTTTATCGCAAAATTACAAATATTTTTAGTACAATTTTAAATAAATCCCTTTAAAAAGGCAATTATTCTTCAAGAATGTATTAAAACTTGACAAAAGAATTCAGTTTCAAGAAACATTAAATTATTCAATAAAATAATAAAATTCGTCGAAATAATTCAGAATTATATTCATAAATAACTCTTAATTCATTGCAGGAAATCAATTATTTTCAAAAATTAGTCAGTAATTCAGAATAAGAAATTAATTATCTTGATAAACAAAAAAATTCTTCCCATAAAATCAATTATTTCCAGGAATTGCAATAAAATTCTATTTCAAATTTTAATTATTTTGATAAACATCAAAATTCGTCACTAGAATTCAATTATTTTGAAAAGCAATAAAATCTTTGTAAAAATTAAATTATTATTATTATTATTATTATTATTATTATTATTATTATTATTTTATTTTATTTTTTAATAAAATATTTTTTAAGAATTAAATTTTAAGAAACATTTAATTATTATCGAATAAATTATTTTTTTTTTTATTTAAATAATTTAATCCTAGAATTTTGTAATAAAAATTGATTTAAAAATAAATTTTAGTTAAAATTGTAGATAATAATTGAAATTCATAAGTATTAGTATAGCGTGAATTTTTTAAAAATAATTTGAAATTAAAACATTTGAATTTGAAATTTTCTAAACTTTTAACTCTTATAGAAAAATAATAATGATTAAATATTTATTTAAAAAAGAAGTTTTTGAATTGATGTTTTCGAATATTTTACAATTAAAGAAATTCTTAAATAAACGTACTGTAACATTTTTCTCAGTATCTAATAATTTTTAGAGTCAGAATATTTTTGAGGGTAAAGGAAAAAGTCAAAATTCTGTCTGGAAATCAGGGAAAAACAAAGTTAAATTTTTGTGGCAACCCTTTTTAGTTTACAACTATATATTTGTGACGTTTGTGACAAAAAATTACTTTACCTCCAAGTAATTTCAGGTTATGTTTATGATTGTTTTTTGATTATTAATGATTCGATTTTTATTTTCTAAAATCGAAGCACTTTTTGATGAACACTTGACTTTCAGCAATCACTTGAATACTAATTATTCGTACTGAGAAGTAATCACACTTTTTTATTTTCAATACAAAATTTAAACCTCTGTCAAAATATGATAAAGTACATACCTTTTGTCACGAAGTGTCACATTTATGTTATTGAAACAAAAGATGTATTGTATTTTTTATAATTGAAATAGTTATTACAATAATCATCTACATTCTCCGAACTAATCTGTTGAATATACGAAAAACTGTAAATCTCTATTCTACTCTGTGAATAAATGTTTCTTTTCCAAATCATTCTATACACTATAATTCTGTGAATAAATGTATATAATAAACAAAATCTTAATAAAAATAATAGAGAGACTCTTATTTTCCTTTACTGTAATTTATATGCTAAATATGCAAAATTTACTAAAAATCTAAAAATTCCTAAAAATGAAAAAAGTAGTCCGAAAACATTAGAGTGAAATTATATTATTATTTCCTAATAAAAAAATACTAAGTATTTGGCAGAAATGCAAAAGAGGAGGCAATAAAAAAATTCCAATTTACCGCGTTTTATATAAACTTCAATCACTGGTCACGGGAAAACAGAATTGTGGCGCTGAAATCAGTAACAATCAACAGTGAGTTCCATTCCCACCATATTATTTACGTATTTTATGATTTCTATTATTGAAACTGAAACGCCGATATGAATTAAATTTATTATGTTCATACCACCAAGAAATTTGTCATTTAACATTTAAACGGCGTCGATACTGTTATTATTAATTAGTGGTAATTTAGTCTACAAGCTCTGTCAGTGATAAATATTTGAATAGTAAAATTATATTTTTTATTAAACGCTTTATCTCAAGGTGACTGATGGTGTTCTCAACGGTCAATTTATGACAAATAAAACAAAAAGAAGAATAAAATGGACTTTTCAGTCTTAGGCCACTATGATCCATCCTTAGACGCCAATGCTGCTGTTGTTGAACAGGATTTATTGTGTAAGGACTAATTTCATTGTTTTTTTGTATTAAAATTAAGACTTATTGTATTTTGCTGAGTTCTAAAAATTGATTCAACCTTTTCTTAATTGTTATTTAGAAAGACAACAATATTAGGCAGTGACAATTGTTAACAGATTGCTTGATTTTTTTTTACTTGAAAAATTTAAACAAAACGAACCTAACCCTTCTAGACATAGCAAATTGTCAAAGTGCTGTCAAGTGGGGTTATGTTGTTTTATTTCTCCGTTAAATATCTCGCACAATAAACTCGTATTTGATTTGAACCGATTTGAATAAACTAAATACAATACGCTAAGTATTTACAATACATTTTATAAAACTAGCGGTTTATTTTTATATGCTTTCTTTGAATTAAGCAGTTTAAGTATTTTTCTTTTCAATTTTTCTCTTTTTATTTTATTATCCATTTTATTAAGACTCTTAATATTAAATTTGATTCACTGTTTATAACAACAGGGCAGGATCCAAATTACGAATTACCTGCAGATGGATTCGTGCCTACATCGGAGCAATTTGGGGAAGAATTTTCAGGAGCTGAATATCAGGAGACGCGAACATTTTTGGCCGATGGAGGAGATAGATTTGGAGTTTCCACTGTGTCTTTTGACTCAGTGGAAGAACTTTTATGGATGGGAAACCAGGGGGTACTTTAATTATAAAAAGTCTAACAATTATATATCTTTTTTCTTAATTTATTGAAGAATTACACTTCTAATTTATTAAGAATTGTAATTTTGAATTTATTAAGAATTATAAGAAAACATATGTTTCCATTTAATAATCACAAGTATTAATTTGTGTAAATTAAAAATATTATAGGGTCACGTAACGTCATATTATGGCTCCAGTTTGCAAAAATATACCTCATTTCAAGTGCACGCAACGCAAGAAATTCGGCAAATTCATCCTGTCGACGAGGGAATTTTAGCATTGACACAAAGTATGTTGCGATGTCAGCTGCGACGTGGTATTCCAATATTTACACACACGTATGTTTGACCTAAATAATTTATCGTTTAAAGATAATATTAAATGTGTTTAATTATGTAATGAAATGATTATGTAATTTTGTTAATTATAGATCAGCAAATATGATCGATATGCAGTGTATACTTCAAATATCTCCAACAAGATTATTAATGGGTGGCCATCAGGATAAACTTATTGATTTCGAACTCACCAGAGGCAAAGAAACTGGATTAGTAAGTTTATTAAGCAATTAGACTTTAAAGAGCATTCGATTTCATAAAAAATGCAAATATTTTCCAATTGTAGATACACAAAACCACTTTTCCTAATGAAAATAAATATGCCTATTTTAGGTACAAAATCTCCGCTCCAAATGATTATTTTTCATCAAACTTGTTTCTGATGATTTTCTTTAAAAAAACTAACAATAAGATCAAATCGTTGCATAAAGACAAATTTTTATTTTTGAATTTTCTGGGCCATTTTGGAAAAATAATTACCCGTTTTCCAGGTTTTTTTGTTTGTTAAATAGTCAAATAACTTTAAATAAACTAATTTATTTGTAAAACCGAACGATCAGATTACAGTCGAGTTATGTACAAGTGTTTTAAGAAAAAAAGAATTATATCTCTAAAGTTGTTTTCGAGAGAATGATACCTAAGTGTGGAAAAATGTGATTTTTCAGGAGAGCTGTAATTATTTTTTTTCAAAATAGTAAAGAAAATTAAAAAATAAAAATTTTTTGGCTTTCCAGAATGATCAGATTTTTGTTCTTTGTATATACAATCAGCAGAAACAAAATTTGATAAAAAATAATCATTTAGAGCTAAGAAAACGGTATCTAAAAACAGGCATTTTTAAATGGGATTTTACAACTGCTCTTTTCCCCTTAAGAGAAATTAGGATTCGTTAGGGAAATCCGGACAAAATTAAAGAATTTTATTATAATTCCTTGAAAGAATTAAATTTTTAGATTTCATAAGAAAATTCTGAATTTTTAGTGTCCTTTTTATTTGACTGAAAAACTATGAAATTATCACAAATTCAAACACAAAACATTCAAAATTTATTTCCAGTTTTGACAAAAATAAATTTTTTAAATATTATTTAATTATTTTCAAAGTTTTAACGTAATTATCTAAATAACAAAATTCTTCACAGAAATTAAATTATTTTTAAGAATTTAAATAAAATTCTTAGCAAAATGTAATTATTTTTATAAATAACAATATTAATCAGAAGATTTCAAACATTTTAAAAATTTTAATAAAATTCTGTGCGAAATTTCAATTTTTAAAAAAAGTTTTTCGCAATTCAATGATTCTCAATATTTATTATTAAATTAAGAAAAAAGTATTAAATTAAAAAAAAAATTTCATACAATTTACGAAAACATTTAATTACTTTCATAAAAAGTACAATTTAATTTTGTATTTCAATTATTTTCATCGGAGAATTTAAAATATTTCCTTAAAAATTATATTAAATCTTGAAAAAATAATTCAATTTTAAGAATCATACAATTATTCAATAAAATAATAAAATTCGTTGCAATAATTCAATTATTTTCAAAAATGAGTCAGCAATTCTGCATAAGAAATAATTTTATTGATAAATAAAAAAAATTATTCCGATAAAATCAATTATTTGCAGGAATGGCAATATAATTCTATTCTAAATTTCAATGATTTTGATAAACATCAGTATTCATCACAAGAATTCAATTTTTTGGAAAATTAATAAAATACTTTGCAAAAATTAAAATGTTTTCAAAATGTATTAAAATTCTTGTCAGGAATTAAATTATCTTTATAAATGGATAGCGGAATTTTTCCCAAGAATTAAATTATTGTCAAAAATTTTATTAAAATTTTTAAAAAAGTTTTAAATTATTTTCCAACGTTGTTATAGAATTTTTTAATATTACAAATTTCATTAAAACTCTGATTAAATTCCTTAAAAGGAATTAATTATTAAATAAACTATTTATTTTTGTATTTTAATATATGAATTCTCGTAGAATTTTCTAATAAAAATTGATTTAAAAATGAATTTTACTTTTAAACTTCAATTGTTGAACTTTAAAAGAATTATTAATGCGTGAATTTGTAGAAATAATTGAATTTTGAAAGGGTTTCTAATTAAAATATTTGAAAATATTAAATTTTCATACTTTTAACGAACAATTCTATACAAGTAATTTTTTGAAATAGTTTAATTGATTTGTTTTTTAAAATTATTAAACAATTTTATTTTCTAATACATATTATTTAATTGAAGAATTTTTGAATTAATGAAGAATTTTAGTTAAAAGTTCTAGATAGTAATAATTAAATTGAAATGATGATTTTATCTCTCGGTCATTTGTAATTATTATAAAAAAACATGAAGAAATTGATTGACATCTTCATATTTATAATAAAAATTTTAATTTTCTTAGAAGTTGTTGAATTTCAAAAAGATTAGAATTAGAAATTTGTAAATATCTTAATTTTGATGGAAACGTAATAATATGAATAAGCATTTATTTTTAATAAAACTATTGATGTTTTAAAATATTTTTACAATTAAAGAAATTTATTAATAAATGTAATAGAAATTTTTTTTAGTATCTAATATTATTTAGAAAAAATCGTGAGATTCTTCAGGGTTAGGGAAAAAGTCAAAATTTTGTCTGTAAAAGAGGGAAAAACAAAGTTTTGTTTTTGTGGCAACTATGCAATAATTTTTAATAATAATAATAATAATAGTTTAATAAATTTAGTAACAATTTCTTCTAGGTGAACGTGGGCGAAAGCGGTTGTGCTATACTGAGGCAACACAACAGACTTATTTGCGCGGGTAATCCTGCAGGCAGGATTGATCTCAGGGATCCAAATACGTTGTCTGTCGAGCACACACTCGATACTCACAGTGGCTCATTAAGTGATTTTGATGTTCAAGGGAATTATCTGGTCACTTGTGGTTTCAGCAACAGGTGAGGAAATTCTAAATTCTATTCGTTTTAGATTTCAATTGTGTCATTTCAGAAGCACGCACAAGAAATACAGTACCTTCCGAAATTGTCAGTCCACCCATTTTTAAAGGAAAGAAAAAAATTGTTAACATAAAATTCATAAAAACTAAAAATTTTTTTGGTTTATATTTTAAAAGACGATAAAATGTTGAAAAGAATAAGATCTTATAGAAGTCATTTGGCCAAAATTTGTAGAAGATATTCTTAAAAATCGTCATTTTCAATGTTTTACAAAAAATTTGAATAATTTTTAAAATATTTGCCAAATGACTTCTGTGAGGTCTTATTCTTTTTAAAATTTTATCGTCTTTAAAATTTAAATAAAAAAATTTGAGTTTTCATAAATTTAAGTGTTAAAAAATTTTTTTCATTCCTTCAAAAATGGGTGGACTGACAATTGTGGCCGGTACTGTAATAATAATGTAAATCAAGAGTTTTTATTAATTTAATAAAATATGAATTTACAGTCTTCAGGGAATGTCGGTAGATCGATTTTTGATGGCATATGACTTGAGACAAATGAGAGCACTCAGTCCAGTTCAAACGATGGTTTTTCCATTCTTACTCAAATTTCTACCGAGTTATTCCAGTCGTATTGCTGTTGTGTCTCCTCTTGGACAAATGCAGCTGCTTGACACTATTTACGCCAATGTTCAACCATCAGTCACTTGTTTATATCAGGTAATAATAATAATTTTTAACTTTTTATTTAGCAATATCGTATTCTGTTATTATTCTCCACCGTTATTAATTATAGGTTGCCACTGGAGGTGCAATGATATTATCTTTCGACGTTTCTCCTACGTCGCAATGCCTGTCCTTCGGAGATGCAGTTGGTTCTATTCATCTTATGTCTACAAACAATCCAGAACCACAATTTAACACCTTTTCCAGGTCAGTCAATTTTATTTCATTTTATAAGAAGAAATAACAGGGTTGCTATGGTCAGGGAAAACCTTGAAAACTTGGAATTGTCAAGGAATTTTTTCTCGGTCAGGGAAAACCTGGAAACGTCAGGGAATTGTATAAAATATTTTTTTCAAAAATTAATTTAACGTATCTGAATCGCGAAAATTTCAATTTTTCATTCTTATTCTTACTTCTAATTTTAAAAAACTTCATTAACTATTTTTTCAAGTTAGATTTAAATCTGTTCAAAAATTCAATTATTTTCAATACAATTGTAATAATATTTCACGAAAGAAATAATTGTTTTCAATTTTTAAGGAAGAATTAAATTTTCCAGCAAAAATTTTAATAAATGTTTACAGTATGATTATTAATTATAATTATTAAAAACATGGACATAATCAATAATTTTCTAGAAATTTTAATAAAATTTAATTATTAAATGTTTAATTTCAATTATTACAAAACACGATTATTTTAGAAATTAAAAATAAATTGTTTTTGAAATTCAATTATTTTAAAAATTATCAATTAAAATTATTAATGAAACTTCATTTTTTAAAAAAATTAAAACAAATTCTTCGAAGAATTTAATTACTTAATTAGGATTATCAACCATTTTAATAAAATTTTTCGCATGCATTAAATTCTTTTTATAAATAATAAAATTCTTCGAAGGAATTGAATTATTCTCAAATTTTTTCATAAAATTCTTTGCAAGCATTCAATGATGTTCAATACATTAATTTTTCAATTGAAAATATTAAAAAAGAAAAAATTTTTTAAATGTTAGGAAACGAAAAAGCAAACAACAACTAACTAATTTGGCCAGGGAATTTAAAAAAATGATCTGGAAAACCTGGAAAAGTCAGGGAATTTTGAAATGCTGAATTCGTAGCAACCCTGAATAATTCCATTGAAACTTGTATTATTGTATTCGATCAGTAAAAAAACAGCTTTTTAAATTCTTTCCTAAATTTCTTTGTCCTTAGGCCTACCGAATTTGCAGATCCAGTGGAAACACTGCAACCTTTTCCATTTGATGATAATGAGACTTCACTAAGTTCTATTCCAATGGTATACACTGGACATCCACTTTTTAGCGACTGGCCTGAGGAGTACGTTAAACAAGTGTACAGGTAAATTTTGCTTTTTAATTTGCATTTAGACTAAAATAATTAAGCATATTCGTATAAGTTTTGCAACGATTCTTAATTGTCTATTTTTCTTTACAGAAAGTCACCGCAAATTGATCCGGAAATCCTGAAAACAATGAAAATGCAAGGTCCTATTGGTTACGCGCCGAACCCTCAGTCATTTCGCAGAAATCAAGTGAGGAAACAATATTCTCCCACTCTACTACAATATTCTTCACCCCTTCTTTAATATTCGTAAAAACCCAATTTTAATTTTTCTAAAAATTACGTTTCATTTTCTTTTTGTTTATTTTTCTTCCATCTCTCAATTTGATGACTGGAACCAAATTTAATTAATTTCTATTTATGGTTAAATTATGTGAGAAAACACGTAAATACTAAATCGATTTTTGAAATCAAATACTCTATATAGCTGCATATTTTCGTAATTTATGAATCAAATGTTTGCGGTGATAAAAAAAAAGAATCTACTTTTGCAATTATAGTGAGATAATTTAATTAGTATTGGAAAATTGTGCCATTTCTATTATAGAGACAAGACTGATGTAAAGTATTATGATAATTGAAATTGAGAACGTGATAATATTTTTGTAAAGAAAGAATTATTTGCAGTATTTCTCTAGTAATTATTATCAGTGAAAAGAAACTCTCGCGTGAATTGTTAAAATTAGAAAAGGTAGTCATACAGTCAAAATTACGTATTTAATATTGCATTCGCTAGAATTAAAAAAAATATTTTCAAATATATTTTCAATTTCGTTATCTAAAAACGAAAAAAAATCCAAATATCTCTTGCTAAATGAAAAAAATAATTACAAGAGACTAAAACATTTACACTATACAAAATGAAAAAGTTTTTAATAAGATAAATTATCGCTGTTATTAATTTTTACAATTTATTTTTTGATTATTATAAATTATATTTAGGAATATCGCATAAGTAAAATGTAAAAATAAAGTGTATAACGAGTGAAATAAAGGTTATATGAGATCGTCATAAACCTGACTTGATTAATTTGGTTCTTATTTATTTTTAAAAAATGTCGAATTCCCAGGTACTGTGAATAGGTATTATTTATTTATACTCTTTAATTTTAAATATAAATAAAATTTGATAATTTTGATTTGTATGAAAATAAATAATACCTTTTTTACAGATTCCGTACAATTTGGAAAAGAGGCGTGGTATAGTCACAAAATTATTTGGCAATGATTCGCGAATTAAAACGGATGATGGGACCTTTGTGGCTATACCAAAACGATATCGTAAGACAGAAGTTAAATATTCGATGAAATATTATTACGATGAATTTGACTTCGATCAATATAATCGATCAAACTTTTGCGGCTTGGAATCTACACTGCCAAACAGTTATTGTAATTCCATGCTTCAAGTAAGTAAGACTATAAACTTTCGAACTTTTCCACTATTAAGTGAAATAATATTTCAATTTTTGGATAATAGAAGATTATCTGAAAATTCAATTTTTCCAACAGATGCTTTACTATTGTGAACCGGTAAGAATATCGTTGCTTTCGCATTTATGTCAGAGAGAATTTTGTCTCTCATGTGAAATGGGTTTTCTCTTTCACATGTTGGACACTTCGAAAGGAGTTCCCTGTCAAGCGGCGAATTTTTTGAGAGCTTTCAGAACTGTTCCAGAAGCATCAGCATTAGGTCTGATACTAAATGATCTTCATCCCGAAGCGAAAAGAAAAGTCAGCTTGATAAGATTGATTCAGGTAATTTAATTAATTTTATCGACAGATTTTTAATTGAATTTATTTATTATTCAAGTAGAAATAATAATTTTAATATTACACAGAGTTGGAACAGGTTCATTTTACATCAAATGCACTATGAAATATTGGAAACGAAGAAACGCCAACAGGAGAAGGAGGAGGAAACTATGCGATTAAAAATGGAACCCAAGCATAATGCATTTGTTTACAATGAACATGATTTTCCGAGTATTTTACAAGATCTTGGCTCACGATACATAAACAATGAGGATGATAGAAGAAGAAGACGAAAACAAGAGGAGGATGGTAAATATATGTGGATCACATCGAAAGGTAAACACAATTCACGTGTAACCTTTGCATTGGGCACTATTTTGTGTTTATTTTTCAATTTTTCTGCTAATTTTTTAATTTCTACCCTTAGCAGTCTGTGTTTGTAGTGACATTATAGTGATGTCTCTAGAAAAAAATAGAGTAATGTATTCCCTCTACTTATTAAACTATTTTTTTGTACCATAAAAACATTTGGCTAGTGTTTCTTAATGCTTTTTTTCTTTTTTTTTATGAAAAAGAAGAACAGGGTGGCCACATGTTAGTAAAGTCGGGGAAATGTCAGGGAAGCAAAATTTTTGCCAGTAATGTCAGGGAAACAAATTTTTTGTCAGTGAAGTCAGAAAAATGTCAGGAAAAAAATGTTTGATCAGGAAAATTAAGAAGTTTGAGATTTTTGTTCGACTTTTCTTCCAAACATTGCATCAAAATACAATTTTTTGTAAAAATAAATCCAACTTATTTTTATTTTTATTTTGTAATGCGAAAAATAACTATAAACAAAACTTTCAAAAATTATTTTTGAATAATTTTTTAATTTAATTAAATTTTTCAAATATATCTATAATAAAAATATTTTTGAATTTTTAAAAAATTTTATTCAAAATAAGTAATTTGTTTTAAGTATTTTTTTTTACAATTTCTGAAGAATTTTAATTGAAAATTTTGAAAACAATTGAAATATCAAAAACTTTAAATGGAAAATCTTTGAATGTAAATTTAAAAATGAAAATTAGCTTCTAATTTTTATTCATTATTTTTAATATTTTTAAGGAAACAATCAAATTCAAAATTTGTAATTAAAATTCATCAAAAAAATTAATTAGTGTTTTTAAGTCAAAAATTCTTTTAAGAAATTCAATTACTTTCGAAAAATTACATTAAAATATTTTTGAAAATTAATTATTAGAATTGTTTCATAATAATTTTTTATAAGATTTAATAATCTTGGACAAGTGTAAACAAAGATTTTTGAAAACTTACTTTTTGTACTTTAAACATTTTTCAGAAATCATGATTCTGTATATAATTAAAATTCTTCAATAATTTTATCATTTTTATTTTACCAAATTGATTAATTGATTTAGAAACGTAGTTTATTTAAAAATTGTAGAATATAATTGAATTCAGGAAGGCTTATAATTGTTATTTTTAGAAATTATTGAAATTCATAAATTTTACTTATATTCTGTAAACATTCAATGAAAAAAAAAATTTGTTAGGAAAAGTATTTTTAATGTAAGTAAATTGTCAAGAAAATTAATAAACTGAAACTTGTGACCACCCTGAAGAAGTAAAAGAATCTATTTTATTGGCTATTGTAGATGCTTTTAAAAAGCTTGTTTTTAATTATTGCTTTGTTTTTTAAAAGTATGATAAAATTTTCTATATCTTACATAATAATATTCATGTAATTTTCATGTTAATTCTACGTAATAAGTACTTATTTCTTATTTCTTTACGAAAAACAAAAAAAAATGTAGACGACAGTGGCAAGAAATCAGCAGATGAGAATGAAATCCGAGAGGAGGAATCAGAAATTAGTCGGGTTTTCGGTTCGGAGCAGATTCATATACATCGATGTTTAAAATGTGGGCAAGAAGCTTCGAAACGTTCCATAATGTTACTGTGCAACTTGACGTATCCCGAGACGACAAATCCTTGTAAGAGTCATAATCACATTTTTTTTAAATCAATAACTAATGAAATTAATATATTGAAAGTTAACAAATTACTTAATTTCAAAAATTTAAATTTCTTTAAACATTTAATTTCGTAAATTTTTTATTTAAAATTTTTTCACAAATTAAAAATTTAAATGTTTGCTATCAAATTTAAATAAATGGAAAAAATATTTTTTTTAATGAATTATTTAATTCAATAGCGGAAGAAGTGCCATTCTCGAAAGTTTTGGCTCGGAGTTTGAAACCTGAAAAAGTCACTCCGGCCTGGTGTGATAAGTGTCAAAAATTCAATCCCACATTACAATTGCGACATCTAACAAAATTGCCGCAAGTATTGGCGCTAAATTGCGGATTGGATAGCCAGCAGGATAAAAAGTTTTGGCAGAATCAAATGGATATTGTCGTTAAAAAAGTCCTGAATGGAGTTGAAGGAAACAGTCCACTTTCCAGTCCTATTCCATCAATCGCGAAACCTTGTCGATATGGAATAAATTGTTCCCGCACTGGTTGCCGATTCAGGCATGTCGGTCGACCACCCGGTATGAAAAACACTTCTTTTCCAAAAAAATTTAGATAACTTCTTTTTTTAATAATGATAAATATTTAATCATTTTTATGAAGTTCTTTTTTTGAAGTTCTACATATGTAATTTTTCTTTTACTAGAAACATCCTCACCATCTTCTTCTACTTCTGTCTCAAGCCATCTTTACTGTTCACATTCCTGGATACCGCAAAACTTAGAAATAACATTAGATGAGAAACGAAATTTGCACGTTGCAAAGCTAGACAATAAATTAAATAGTGATTTTGAAGACAAGTCGAAAGCATCTGAAGAAGTCGATAGAAATCATATGAAAATTCAATTAGCAGCTGGCGAAACAAACGACAAAGAAGTACAAAAAGTTAATTATGAATTAAGTGCAGTAATTTGCTACATTAATGATAAAAACAACGAAGATAGACGAAATCTTGTTGCACTGATTCGTGTCGGTGATAATTATCACGAAAGATCAAATGGAAATTCCACATCACAGTGGTATATATTTAATGATTTTTGGTAAGAATTTGTGCATTTTTTTTATTAAATATTTAATATTTCATAAAACCATTCAATAACATTTTTCTAAATCTAAACAATTTAATTTCAATTTCAATTTTCAGCAGTGAAAATTTTACTGTTTATTGACAGTATTGAATTCTTTTGTAGAATGAAAAGAAATGTTTAAAAACAATTTAATTTTCTCAGGAATTCAATTAAAATGTTGTTTAAAATAATTTAATTCCAACAAAAATTTAATTATTAAATTAACATTTTCTCGAAAGAATTCAATTATTAAAAAAATGTCGATAAATTTTTTGAATTGAAGTCAATTTTTTTCTAATTTTTTTTATAAATACTCTACAAGAATTCAATGATTTTCAGTATATTAATTTAAAAATTTTAAACATTTAAAAAGAAAAATTATTATTACTAAAAATTTAGGAAGCAAAACAGCAACTAACTTCAAAACCGCAAACAGATCACCGGAATACAATGATTATAAATGTAGAAGATTAAGTTTAAAATAAAATATTTGAATTTTTAAATAGAAATACAGGTAATTTGAATTTGACAGCATATCAGCTGTTTCTCCTCAAGAAGCCGTGTGGTTTAATCTCGACTGGAAGGTGCCATGCGTTCTTCAATATACAGCCAAATCATCTACTGAATCTGCTCCCTTTGTAAGTCCACTTTGTAAATGGACATTTGATGTTTTTGGAGAGGACAAGTGCATTGCTCGAAGTGGAGGAACAAGAGGAATCACATTTACACCACTTTCTGCCGATGAAACGCCCAAAAAAGGTGAGAAGCAAAATAAAGATCCAAAAATTTCAAATATTCAAATAAACGAATTAATTTCCCCATAATACCTAGAAATATTTCCAAGAAACGTTAGTAAATTTCACAACTATACATATTCTAAAAATGATTTCAGGTGACTTAGTGGGAATCGACGCAGAATTCGTTACTTTAAACCAAGAAGAAGCTGAACTTCGTAGTGATGGTAAAATTTCTCAAATAAAACCAAGCCACATGTCGGTGGCTCGAGTCACTTGCATTAGAGGGTAGGTTATTGTTTAATTTCTAAAATGAAAAATATACTAGTAACAATTCTGACTTCTCACTTACTTTTTCAATGAAAATTGGCAATTTTAAAAATTAATAAAACGTAAAAAGTTTTAATTCAAATTTCTTTATAAATTAAAATATAAATTGATGTATATAGTTTTAATATTATTATTATAATTATAATAATCATATTCTGATATAAGGAATTCGGGCAAAAGACTGTCATTTTAATTAAAAGTACTGAAAAAATTAACTTTTTAGAATTCATAAGAAAATTATGCTATAATTTTTGTTTGACTCATAAACTAAAATTACCACGAATCCTAATACAAAATCTTAAATTTTTCAATTTATGACAAAAATTTCTTTTTAAATAACCTAAATCTTGAATAACTATCATAAAATAAATAAATTATTTAATGAATAATAATTTTACTTGAATATTTTCAAATTAATTCAATTATAAAATAATTGCGTTTACAATTTTCATAACTAGATGAACTTTAAACGATTTTAATTTGAAATTTTTAAAAATTTCAATTTTGGATGAATTTATTTAGATATTTTAATAAACATATATATTTAATTAATTATTAAAAATAATGAATTTACAAAAGAATTTTATTCGATTATTTTCAAAAGTAATGAAGTTCTTATCACAAAATATATGTAATTATTTAAAATTTACAAAAAAATCTCGACAATATTTCAGCTATTTTCAAAAATTTTCCTCAATTCAATATCTACTATTTTGATAAAATTATTTTCATATATAATAAAAATTTTACATGAATTCAAATATTTACAAATTTTTTATAAATGTCTTCTCAATAATTCAATTATTTTTAGAAATAATAAAACCCATTGCAGAATTTCAATTATTTTTAATACAATTGAAATCATATTTCTTGAAAAATGTAGGTATTCTAAAAATTTTTAATAAAATTCGTCAAAAGAATTTAATTATTTCAAAATTTGTTAATAAAATTCTTAATAAAAATTAAATTTTGAGAAAGATTTAATTATTTAATAAATAATTTACTTTTGTATTTAAATAATTGAATTCTCGTATAATTTGCTAATAAAAATTAATTTGAAAATTAATTTAAATTTAAATTTTATACAATAATATACTATGAAAATAATCTTTAAGAAGTTACAGAATAATTTTCTAATATTTTTTTATAATTAAAAATGAAAATAATTTGCATAATAACTTGGATGAGTCAAATGAAATTTTCTATAAAAAAAACTATATTTTATTTTTATAAATAGAAAATTTCTTTTGCTTCTACTATATTTAAAAAACTATATTTATTTTATTATAACATTATATTTTATTTTTATAAATAAAAAATTTCTTCTACTTCTACTGTGTTTTATATAATAAAAAATATTCTATTCTAGACAAGGTCCACTTGAATACACTCCATTCATTGATGATTATATAAGTACCCAAGAACAAGTAGTGGATTATTTAACCAAATTCAGCGGAATCCAACCTGGTGATTTAGATGCGAACTTTAGCAGCAAGCATCTAACTACCTTAAAGTCGACTTATCAAAAGTTGCGATTTCTTGTTGATAATGGTATTATATTTGTAGGACACGGGCTCAAAAACGACTTTAGGTAATTAAATTTATTCTGACCTGAAATTTATTTCTCTTTCAAATTAATACACTTCTGGTCTTTGACTATAAAAAACTATGACTATAAACATTAATTAATATTTTTCAGAGTTATCAATTTGGTAGTTCCACCTGAGCAAGTTATAGATACTGTTCTACTGTTTCATTTACCGCATCACAGAATGGTATCTCTTCGATTTTTGACATGGCATTTTTTAGGTAAAAAAATACAGTCTGAAACACACGATTCAGTGGAAGATGCTCGAGCTGCACTTGAACTTTATCATAAATATAAACAACTTGAAGTACAAGGAAATTTATCGGAATCTCTTAAAGAGCTTTACAGTGTCGGTGCACAATTACAATGGAAGGTGAGTTATTAAATGGTATTTTTAATTTCCCCAAAAGTTTCGAACGTTTGCATGAACGTTCACTACAATTTTTATTTTCTTTTTGAATAATTACAGATTCAAAATTTTAAACATTCACTTATTGAATTGAATTATTTTCAATACAATTTTAATTACATTTTTCATAACAATTCAATTATTATTATAAATAGTACAATGTCTCGGAAGAATTCAATTATTTTTTTATGAATAATAAAATTCTTCTTAGGGCTGGATGCTATAACGTGTTACCCGCCATTTACTTAACATGGCGCGTAACACTTTATAGTATCCAGCCCCTCAATTATTTTCAATACTTTTAAATTTAATCAAATTTTCTATAAGAATTCAAATATTTTTATAAATATTAAGTACCTTAGCATAAATTTAATTATTTTCCATGAAATTATCTCGAAAGAGATTCAGTTATTTTCAAAAATTGTAATAAAATTCTGGTAAGAAGAGTTCAATTATTTCTATAAAAATTTAATAAAACCCATTAATCAAAATTTTTATTTATCTACACTGATAATAAACACGAATATTTTAAAACCTTAAAAGATTATTTTAAATTATTCGTAAAATTAAATTAAATATTTACAAGAACTCTAATAACATTGTTCAAAAGAATTTAATTTCCAACCGACAATTTGAATGAAAAATAATAATAAAATTATTAAGAGATTCTATTATGTTTAAAATATTATAGAAATATTTCGAAAGAATTCAATTATTTAAAAAAAATTTATTTAATAAAATTCAAAAAACAAACACATTTTTTTTTAAATTTGAAATAAATTTCTTATAAAATTAATTACTTTCAATATTTTCAATTTAAATTATTAAAAAGCACTTCATTATTTTTAGAAAATTAAAATAAATTATTTGAAAGAAAGAAATTATTTTTAGAAATGAAAAAAAATATTCTATGCAAGAATTAAATTATTTAATACAATTTCAATAAAATTCTTAAAAACAAATAAATTGAATTGAACATTTTTTATAAAATTCTTCGAGTGAATTCAATGTTTTTCAATATTTTCATTTGCTAAATTTCTTTGAATGTATTAAATTAACTACTTTACAAAAACTTAAATAACATTTAAAAACAAACACGATTATTTTTTAAATTGAAAATAAATTCCGCATGAAATTCTTCAAAGGAAAAAAATTATTTTCAAAAGTTAAAAAATAACTGTCAAGAATTTAATTACTTAATACAATTTCAATTAAATATTCTTAAAAAAATATATTTTCCAAAATTTTTATAAAACTCTTGGGAAAATTTTTACGTTTTTCAATACATTAATTTTAGTATTTAAAAATTTTTAAATAAAAATTGCTAAAAAAAATTATGAAACAAAAATGCAAACGCACGAAAACAATGAAATAAATTTTTCCTGTTGTAATTGTCGGTCAAAAAACTAAT
This sequence comes from Leptopilina myrica (nomen nudum), assembly GCA_032872475.1. NCBI lineage: Eukaryota > Metazoa > Arthropoda > Insecta > Hymenoptera > Figitidae > Leptopilina > Leptopilina myrica (nomen nudum). Next base: position 8,996,581 of record CM065460.1, read on the forward strand.
TAAAAACTTTTAAAGAGAAACACTTTCTATTGCAAAATAACCAACAATTGAAGTGAAAGTATTTCTACTTTAAAGTCGTTGATTATTATAAATATTGTGAACTTCACCAAAGTGAATTCACTCTAGTAATTTTTCAAAATAGAGGAGCACAAAAATATTTCCTACATTTGAACGTATTTAAATTTATAAAAATGATTTTTATTTAAATTGACATTAATAAAGTTTGATTAAACTTTTATCATATAGAGTTTAATATTTATATAAGAAATAATATATTTAGACTATTTTTCATTTTTAGGTTCCAGACAGCTGATGTAGTAAAAGAGTTACTGAAAAGAATTCAGTAACAATCGATGAGTGTCGATTACAAGAGAAATCCGTCTTATTGTTAAATATTTAACAAAAACAATGAAAAAAAGAATGTAAGAAACATTTCTTATGGCTTTATTATATACATATAGCCACGAATTTTTTCATATTCAAAAGAAATTCATATATAGTCTCAGGCACTATATTTCTCACTTCGAGTATGTTTGGATTTTCTAATCCAGTGTCTGATTCTTTGGAGATTTTCTAAACAAGTGTGTGCTGTGTATGTATCAAATAAGTATAAACTTGTTTTTTTATATTTTTTATAAGTTCAGATAAAAATAGAATTGAAGGATAGTGATAATTGTTCGTCAAGTGGGTATCATTATTTACGGTCTTCGTTTTTTTAAGGAAATTTTTAATTTGTATTTTTTTATATACATATATAATTGTGAAATCGCTAATGATAATTTCTTATAAAGGAAAAACACAAAACTTTATTAAAGAAATTATTGCTGTATTCTACAAATTAAAAAAAAAAATCAGAATCAGTATTGAACTTTGTGAATTGCTAGAAAGTTGTAGAGAAACTTTTTAACGAATGTGAACTCATGTGTATTTATGATAGATGAATTTTACAGTAATTTTCTTGTACATATATATTATTCGCATTAGATTTTAAATTGTTCTTAATGTAATTTCTTGTTTTAAAGATAATTACTTTATTTATATATTTAATTTAAAATGTCCAGGAGAGCATAATTGAGAATGAAAATGAAGAGTCTTTGTCTGAATGACTCAATTTATCAATTTATTTTCATTTTCACCAAATTACATTGTTAATATTCTTGTAATCAATTTTACCAACTTCGATTAAAAAGTTTCAAAATTCGATTCAGATAATATCGGGAATTGATTCTTTAATCGGTGGTTGGTAGAACCAAGCTTAGTTTTTTGTACTATTTTTACAACGTATTTACAGTTTATATATTAATTTTCATTGAAATTAAGATGCAGTCAATACTTAATTATTAATTTTACTATTTACATTCTTAATTAATGTTTGTTACGTAATAATTTATGTACTTTAACTTATTAAAAAAATATTATTTTCTTAAAACTTATACAACAAAAAAGTAATTTTTAGTTTATAAAATCAGGAGAATATCTTGAGAAACTTAATTTTCTTTCTAGTATTTCTAACTATAACTAATTATTTGTGATATTTTTCGTTTTGTCTTATTTAATATTTCCTTTTTTTATATAAACGAAGAATTATATATAATGTACACTGAAAATTCACACGTTGTCTATATTGTGGTAAATGTAATTATTTTTTATAAGAATTTTATGAAAAGAAAACACTGTTCGTTCAATAGTCATTTCCTAAATTAGAATAATCGATTTATTTTTTAAAGAAAAAAAAGTAAATAAAATGTTTTGGTGTTTTAAAAAAATATATGTTGTTTATTGTAAATCTAAAAAGCATAATAAAAGAAATCTATCCTTAATAATAATATTTATTTCTAATTATTAGATTTATAATTAAAGTTACAATGAAATTTTTTTAATTAAAAATACACCAAATCATTGAATTTGATACTTTTTTCTATAAAACACGAATGAAAATTTGGGAAATGGCTATTCATAAAAATGTGACTGTAATCGATATATTTTTTAATACGTCAATAAAATGAATTATTCTTTAGAACACCGTCTATGTTGAATATAAATTATAATGTCGACAGTAAACATTTTTGTATTTCATTGAATTTTATCATTGCGATTTCTTTTAATAAATAGTTATGAATTTAAAATTATGTTTTACTTTCTACCTATTTAAAAATTAAGTTTAATCATTAGAAAAATTGCTACAAAAAACCCACCTACAAAATATTAAACTTCTATGAATGATGTGCAAGTTTTGAACGTTTAAAAGAACGAAATATGTAATTTATTATTTCTCTCTTAAATTACAATTTTATTACAATAATTTTGTGTCACTGTAAAGTGAAATAATTATGTTTATAAATGTAAAATTTAAGTTTATAATTTTTATTGAGTACAGTTATTTTTGAAAATATATTTTTATAATAAAAATAACAGGGTTGCCACAAAAATTTAATTTTGTTTTTCCCTGATTTCCAGACAAAATTTAGACTTTTACACTCACCCCTAAAGAATATTCATCACTTCAATGCAATTATTATTTTCTATAATTTTTAAATAAAATTCTTATTTAAATCCATTATTTTTAATAATTTTTGAAAAAGTTCATTCAAAAATTTTCAAATCATTTGATTTAAAGAAATGTAATTAAAATTTAAAGGAGTCAGGTTTAAATAAATTTAATTTTTCGAGAAATTTATTTTAAATTATATTAAAAATATTAAAAATTTTGTGATAAAAATAATTGAATTTCAAAATGAAATTTTATCATTTATGAAAATAATTGAATGTTTCCGTAGAATCGTATCAAAAATTTTTCACTAATTACATTTTTTGACAAATGTTATGAGAATAGTTAATATTGAGAATTAATGAATTCTGAAAAACTTTTTAAAATAAATGAAATTTTATTAAAATTAATTGAAATTAATTTATAAAAATAATTGGATTCTTGACGAGATATTCGTTAAAATTTTTAAAAATAATTTAAGTTCTTCAAAGAATTTTATTACTTTTGAAAATAATTAAATAATTTCTTGTGATGATTATTGTTATTTATAAAAATAATTGTATTTTGCATATAGATTTTTATTAAAATTCCTAAAAATAATTGAATTTCTGTTAAGAATTTTGTTATATATCAAGATAATTACGTTGAACCTTTTGGCATAATTAAATAATAGTAAAAAAATCCATTCTTGTCAGAAAAAGAAAGTAATTAAATGTTTTGTAATAGTATTCGTGGTAGTTTTAAAATTTATAAGGTAAACAAAAAAGACACCAAAAATTCAGAATTTTTTAATGAATTTTAAAAATTTAATTTTTTTTTGTACTTTTTATATAATTCTGTGGACTTTTCCGATTTCCTGACCTGTGGCAAAAGTGAATAAGATATACATAATAATAATAATTTGCTATCCTATGACTATACCTATAATATAATAATTTATTAATAAAAAATTTATAAATAAATAATAACTTTAAATAAAATAATTTAATTCATTTGAACTTTCAAAACTTGTAAATCATTTCTGTGATAATTAATTAATATTTAATTTTTATTAATAAACTAATCAAATTTATTTAAATAAATGTAATTTTAGTCATTGTTTATTAAGAGTTTTATTTTTTTAATAAAAAAAGTGAAATGCTTTAAAAAAATAGATAACGTACATTAAAAACACTATTCCTTTGATATTTCAAATGATTATCAAAAAAAGAAGATCATTGAATTAATATTTATTTATTATTTTAATATTAAAACTTAACTCAGTATATATACATGTCTGTTAGGAAGAGACCGAAATTCTTTACTTAGTATTGCAAATAATTTTTAGAAATGATATAATAATTTACAGATTATACACACATTCACATAGGGAAAACGAAATATACAAAAATATATATTCGAATACCCTATATACTAGGCGTTTATACACATAATTTTTCTAATAAATAATACAATTCTCGTCTGAACTGAAACTTATGCTTGATATCAAGTTAAGTAAAAATGCACTAACAAGAAAATTATAATTATTTGTTTTCGATTAAAAAAAAGTAATTATTTTTTAAGCCAAAATGTACTAAAATGGCATTAAATTTTAACCATTAATTATAAATTTGATTTTAATCCCATGCATTTCATGCGCCTTTCGAAAGAAAATGATATTAGTTTGTTATTAAAATTTCTTTTGATAAATATTATTTCTTTCTCTATTACAATATTGAAGAAAATGAGAATTAACAAAAATTCATCTATAAGTACATTTTTAAAAAACTTTCTGTCATTATTATATTATTATCATCATCGTCTTTAAATTAAAGATTAGTAAATGCCATAAAAAATATGTTGACATCACTTGTTCGATTAAAAAAAAAACAACACTTATTTTGTGTGGTGCTTTTCTTTATATTAATCTCTTAAATATATCACTACATTATAATAGATTTCCACCTCATTGTCAATTTCATCTGATATAACGTCACGCATTCCTGCAACTGACAGTACAAAAATATATTTACATAACAACGTCGATAAGGACTTGTCATCGTCTCGACAAAGATTCAGGACTTAAAAATAAGTAAGTTAAAAAACTGTTTCTGACTAGAAACTTGTAAAATCAAGCTGCAGGAATCGAGAAGAGTATTCATTGGCAGTTTAGCAAGTTTTGTTTAAAGAAAAAAGAATTAACGATTAACATTGTGTAACAAGTGTACATAAATAAGATGTTTTCCAGAGAGTTTGAAAAAAGGAACGAAAAGAACAGAAATCGAAATTTTCGGGGGAGAAAAATGCTTCTTTCATACCAGATATACGTGTACGAACTTTGTGTAACACCTGTTTGAAGTAACAATATTTTTGTTCTATTCGAAAAACAATTGAAATTACCTTTATTGTGATTAAGAGTTATAGGTTTTGTAGCCCGATTTTGAATTTAGAATGTTTTAAGCTTATATGGCACTCATTATCACTTACTCGATTCACTTCATTGATCTCAATTAATAATTTATTTCGATTAGAAACTGTAAAACTTTCATTAGATAATATATGAAAACGCAATTAAAAAAATACATACGCAACCTGTGTCAGTCACATTGTTGACGTCTGAAATCAAGACTATAATTTTTGCAAGTAACAGCAATACTGAACTGTACAGAAAAGTAGATTCGTTCTTCTTGCAGGTGTTACACAATATTTTAAAAAGTTTTTTTCCTTGTTAATTATATTTGTATAAATATATATTAACAATATTATTGGAAAACAAATTGATTGCCAATTAAATTTCTATTTGGCAACGATACCTTCACATTTACATTTTTGCGAATTATTCAAACTGTTTTAGAAACAATATAGAAAATAAGAAGGTATAGAATGATAATTTGTGCTTTTGTTATAAAGAGAAAATGATTTAGTAATTGTGTAAAAGTGCCAATTAATTACTCTTCGTTATGAGTAACATTTAAAGGCACTGTTTCGGTTCTCTAAATCAAAGAACTTAGTGATCTTCCGCTTGGTAATGGCCATTTCGATTTAGTGGTTGTCTTTCTGGAGCGTCTGTGGGTCTATTTCTCTTGAAGAATCCGCACTGAAAGAAGGAAAACGTAATTAATTTTTAATTCAATAATTTATAATATATGTAAATATATTTATTTATTTATTTATTATATATTAGAAATATTTACTTGATTAGAGATTTTAATTATTTAATTTCCTGAAGTCGAAAATTGTATTAAGAATAATTAAAATTCCTGCCGAAAATTTCTCATTTATGAAAAGAGTTGAATTCTTTCGACGAATTATTTATGAAAATAATTGAATTTTTGACAAGAAATAATTTTTTTATGAAAATAATTAAATTTTTGAGGAGATTTTTATTAAAAATTTTATAAATAAGTAATTTAATTCTATCTAGAAATTTGATTTAAGTTATATTAAAAATAATTAAAATCATACAAAACGTTAATTGTTTCTGAATATATAAATGTATTCTTTAGATGAATTTGAATACTTATTAATATAATTAAACATTTTCAAAGAATTATATTACTTATAAGAATAATTCAATTTCTGCGAAAAATTAAATTTTTTCCAGGAATTTTGTTAAAATTGTATTAAAAGTATATTCAGTTCCATATATTATTTATGATAATAATGGATTTTTTGCGAAGAATTTCATTAAAGTTCCTAATATTAATAAATAACACCTAATTAATTAGTGAATTAATTAATAATTGATTTTTTTTAAATTTTGTATCTGAAATTACTGAAAAATAGCTTTTTGATATTCGAAAAAAAAAATTCTGTATTTTACATAATGATAAATTGAATACCGCGTTTCGCGAGCTAAAGTGCCGAACATTCGCTAATATAATAATAAAAAATGAATAGTAAATTGAATATTGTACCTTATGAAGTAAATATATTAACAGCAATAAAATGACGACACCAGCACAGGCAGACAAAACAACAACCCAAAGTGGCACGACATCTGCTACTGGAGGAGGTGCTGTGGGTTCAACATTCGTAAATACTTCCTGACTCTTAACATTCTGTTCAGCAACATTATTAAGTGCAGCGAATCTTGTTATTCTCGTCAAGACTTGAGTTGAAACTTGAATAGGTTCCCTGTACGCAACTTTCTTCAAAGTAGCCGCTTTGATTCTGAACTTCAAACTCAAATGAGCCTCCTCTCCCTTTTTCAAAGGACCTAATTCACACTTTATTTGGAAGCAACTGGCTCGCTTGCAGGGATTTTTGGTAATATCGTGAGTAACTGGATCCAATTCGCTCGTCGTCGACAAACCATGGGAATTATCATCCATACCAGTCACGTCTGCCTCACGCCTATGTCTAATGTTTCTCTCATGTGATTCGTAATGAGGATTCACCCAACTATCTCTAGCAGGAGTTTCACTATTCCTCGTATAAACCTTGGATTGAATTCTCTTCTCATTGGTGCGCGTTTCCTCGTGACTCCGAGAACTGTGCATTTGAAATTCTTCGCCAACGTCTCTGTTGGAAGTAGAAGACTCTGTACGCCAAGAGCTGCCCGACGAGTGGCCGTAAACTTGTCCGTTTTGATGCGGATTGCTGTCGAACGAGGAATGAGTTTCCTGAGGGGAACTAGTGTAACTATAAGTCCTAATACTTGAGTAAGTGGAAAATCCTTCGAGAGCGAATCGATTGCCATTGCTCAGCTGGATGTAGGCTCTGTTTCCAGGTCCAGCGATAAGTTCACCCTCGACGGGTCCGAACCTGTGACTCACTGGACTGCCAGGATCGGACAATATTCTCTGTCCAAAACTATCCTCCAGAGGGAATTGAGTGCCGTCTTGGAATACCATACACTTTTGTCCAGTTTTCGTCGCGCCCATTCTTCCCCTGAAGTTAATAAAATTCTTTCCATGTCGTCTGTACGCTGACACCTTGTACGTTCCTCTCGATATATCAGAGAAGAACTGCTCAAGATCCTGTGTGGAACTAATATTCCGCATTCGTAAATTAATATCAGAAGTTCCTATCACTTCCTCTCGATCGCCACTTATTTCGTCATCATAACGAGAATTGGTCATAACTCCATATCCCTGATGTTTTCGAGTTTCTCTATCCTCACCAAAATGACGCTCCGTTCCATAAACCGTTGCCGTACTTCCCCTTGAATTGTAATCATAATCCTCCTCATCGTCTCTCTCCTGCTGTCTAATTCTCTCCTCCTCCGCTAATTTCTTCTCATTGATCCTCTTCAATTCATCAAATCTCTTCTTCTCTTCATACAACTTTCTTTTCTCCTCTTCCAATTCCGCCCTTTGTTTCTCAATCTCCTGTTGTTTCAATAAATCAAAACTCGACATACTCGTTGAAGAGGTCATCTTCTTCTGACCATAGGAATAATCTCGAAATTGTTTCGAATCATTATGATTGTCCTTTCGCAAAGTCGAATGATAATTTCCACCAAAACCTGCAGAATTAAGATCGAAATTGTTTCTTGAACTCTCGGAAGTTACGAATATTTTCTTCTCCTCATCGCTACCGAGCGGCAGTCCCAATTTATCCTGATAATTATCATTACGATTGTTATTTACAGAGTGTCTTATTTGATTGAATTCAGAACTATCGCCAGTATTGACCTCTATTCTTCGTCTATCGTCAGAGGAATCGTAACCCTTCTGAACGGCAATACCACCGGATTGATAAGTTTCCTGATAATGATGGTGATTGTATCCTGAAGTACCGTATAAAGAAGAATAACGTGTTCTCGTCGCGTCAGTGTACTTGAGATGATGATAATTGTAATCCGCATTGACGCACTTGATTGTTCCTTGCGGCTCTTCCATTAGATAGAGTAAATCATCGCCTCCGAGTGTTTTACCCGGCCATGTAACAAAAACGTCTGCACTCAAGAAATTCGAAGGTCCATTATTTCTAACCGTATAATTGTGAACAATTGCCGGTCCAAATTCAATGTCCGTGGTAATATTCTCCGAAGTATAATTTTCCGGATTGTAGAACAACTCTTTCGGTCGACTTTCTCCCTCGACGACCAGTTCAAGATCAACCCAGACGGGTATTTTAATTGCCTCATAATTATCGCGCATTGTACCAGAATTTTCCGAATTTGTCGTATTTACTTCCATTTTAAAGTCGAATGTTGCATTCATATTTTCCGCGACAATTGGTTCAAGTATGGTTTTGAATTTGACCATTTTCCCTCTTGGCATTGGATTACCAATGTCACAACGTAGAACATTGTTTTGATTCGGAGCTAAACATTGCACCAATACGCCGGTGTTGTTAAATTGCTCAAAATTGATGTACTGCACGTGTGGTGGGAGTTGAAGGTAGAACATTGCTTCGTAAGCATCTTCGCCTAAATTCTTCACTGTGACAGTTATGTGGAAGTCTTGACCAGATCCCAGGAGATATTTCTCGACACTTGCACTTGTCGACAATTGAAGATCGGGAATGCAAATGTTGTCTTCGCCACAATTTTTCCTTATGTAAATTGAGTCTTTCAAGGAAGTTGTTTCTGCCAAGACTGGACGCAAAGGCATGTCGGGACTCCGACGTCGTAGATCTGGTTCTCGATTTTCGGAGAGAGTCAAACGAGCCTCTGCATCAATGCCTGTTAATTTGTCCCGTATGTGAGGAGTTACGTAAACCTGCAAAGAAAATAATTAAGTAAATACGACGGAAAAATAATTCAGCCATCAACTCTTAATTTTTTATTTGTCCACAAGGAAAATATTAAAAAAATTTTCTTTAGAAATTATGGATCAAGAAAGTAGATCAGTGTTGACACAAAAATTTAATTTTGTTTTTCCCTGATTTTCAGATAAAATTCTCTATAAATATTATAATAGAAGGAAAAACTATTTCAAATAAACCTAAAGAATATTATTCTGGTTGAATCTTAAAAAATAGGTACAAGATACTAAAAAAACATTCTGTTGCATTTATTTACGAATTTCTTTAATATTACAATTACTCGAAAACATCATTAATTTTCTTAAAAATAAAGAAAATAAGGAATATTATTATAAAACAAGAAGAAATCGATCATTTCAAGTCTTAAATTTTACGAAATTTTGAATATTCGGAAAAGCATCAATTACATATATTGATAAGAAAGTAGAAACTTAAAAAAATTCGAAAGAAATTAATTTTACAAAATTGTTAGTTAAAAGAATAAAAAATTCAGATTCTCAAATATTTTAATTTGAAACTTTTTCGAAATTCAATTATTTCTAAAATACATGCCATAATTGTTTTCATGTTTAACTATTATCCAAAATTTTAACCGAAATTCATTTTTAAATCAATTTTTTATTAGCAAATTCTACGAGAATTCAATTATTTACATACCAAAATAAATGATTTATTGAATAATTGAATGTTTCATAAAATTTAATTATCACCATAAATTTTATCAACAAACTTTTCAAAAATTAAATTCTTCAAACGAATTGTAATGAAAATTTTAAGAATAATTACATTATTTAAGGAATTGAGATTCAATTAAAAAATTATTTTAAAATATAATTATTTCTAAAAGTTCTAACATTTATTTTATCAAAAATATTAAATGAAATTCGTTTTTCAATTTTTTTTAAATGAAAAGTTCAAAAATTCAAGTATTAAAATACAAAAATTAATAATTAATTAAATAATTTAATATTTGTCTTTAAAATTAATTCTTATAAAGAATATTATCGAAATTTTTTAAAATAATTGATTTACTTCAAAGAATTTTATTAAAATTTTAAGAATATACTTACATTCTTTATTAAATATATTAAAAATTTTATTAAAAATAATAATGTAATTCCTTCAAAGTTTATGAAAAGAATTTAATTCTTGTATCGAATTTTATAAAATATTTTATAAATAATTGAATTTTTGAGATAATTTATTATTATTTTTTTAAATAATTGTATTGTTTTCAAGGATTTCTTTGATTTTTTTTAATAATGACAAAATTTTCATTAAGAATTTCTAACATAACTGAATTTCGAAAAGAATTTCTTTAAAGTTTTGAACACAATGAACTTTGTTTTAATAACATTTTCATTGAGAATTTCTAAAATAATTGATTTCTGTGAAAATATTTTTATACAATTTTATTACAATTTTTTTAAAATAATGAAATATAATTTTTTAAATAATTGGATTCGTTTTTAAAACAGTAGATATTCAAAATAATTGAATTTCGGAGAAGAATTTTATTACTTGTTAAATTAATTGCATTCTTGCCCAAAAATTTTTCGAAAATTTTTTAAGATTAATTTTTTTTGTTTCTTTTACTTGTGAATTTAGAGTAGTACACATTTTCAAAAAAAACTAAAGTTAATTAAGAACTAAATAATATTTTGTCTAAGAAAATATTTATATTGAATTTATTTATTTCACTCTGAACTTACCCGGAAAATTCTAGTCCACTGTACTCGGCGTTCGAGAGTGACATTCTTGATAGTCATCACGTTCCTTCCTTCCTGCTCAATAAAGAACATTCTCGGATTTTTCGTCTTGACTGGATCAAGAATCAGTTCAATATCAAATGTCTGATGGGCATAATCGGCATCGTACTTCAAGAAGACCTTTAAAAAGAGACACGATACTCTTTCACTGCCTCTTCTAATTGCACAGTCCTTATTGTCGAGATTTATTCCCGATAATTTGGAATGACGCTCGAAAAAGTATTCAACTTTACAGTCAGCTCGAATTACAGGTCGAGATCTGAAAAATATCGCGGCATCTGAATCGTACGCTCCAACAACAAGATCGGGATAAGTATTTTGATCCAGATCCTGGCCGCCGGCAATTGAAAAGCCAAAAGTTGCGAGTGATTCATCAAGATCCGTTGAGAAAATCACTTGGGAGTATTTCTCTTGAAGGCCTTCTTTTGAACCGCGATAAATGTAAACTGCTCCTCGACCCTCTGGGCCAGCATATGGTGCACCGATGGCAATATCTCCATAACCATCATGGTCAGTGTCACCCAAGAAGGCTAAGGAGAGACCAAATCGACCCCTATTGAATTCTCCGTCCCTGTGAACAAAAATAACAATATTATTCATTCTCATCTGCAACTTATTTTCATTTTAGATTCTCAGGCTGTGCAATCGATAGTAAAGGGAAAAAACAACAATCCAAGAAAGTGATTTTGCTAATATTAAAACCTTAATACTATTTACTAAACTATTAGTAAAATGAACTATGATTTAAAATAAATAAATATAAATAATAAAAAACTGTTTGAAACATTAAAAAAAATTAGATAAGACAAATTAACTTGTAAATAATTTAAACATATTACAGATTATCTTTTAAATTTTTAAATATTATTAAATAAAAAATTTTGAATTACAAGTTTCATAATTTTTAGAAGCTTAAAAAATAATTCACAGTTTTTTCAAAGTATATAAGGTAGAGAAAAAGCTGTTTTCAAATCTTTTTTATCAAATCTATCAACTTTTAATAATATTAAATTTTTATTTTTGTAATATAAAACCCTAAAAAAAATTTCATTCATTGTAAAAATCGTAATAGTGAGAAAAAAATACTTGTAATACACCATTTTCTGGATAAATTTAATTATAAAAACTAAATGACAGAATTCAATTTTCCAAATTAACAATTAAAATTCTTTAAAAAATTAATAAATCGAAAATTGTAATTCAATTATTTAACATATAAATTTAAAAAATTTGAATTGTTTACATATATTTTTTCATTCATTATTTTTTAAAAAATTGAATTATCTTAAAGAAATAGGATTAAAATTCTTAACAAACCTAAATTTTTCATAATTTTAATTAAACACAACATTTTTATTTTTTAAAAATTTAATTATTAACTTAAAAAATAAATTTAAAAAATTCTTAAAAACCTGATTTATCAGAACTGTAAATAATTTTTTTTTTTAATTTTTCAACATTTGTTTAGAACTTTAAAAGATTCAATTACTTTTAATGTAACTAAACAAAATTTTTCTATTAATATTTTTGAAAATTTAATAATAAGAGAAATTATTAATAATAAGTAGAAATTTAATAATTTAATTATCTTAAGAAATAAAATTAAAGTTCTTCTTAATTTTAATACAATTCTTTTAAAAAATTCAGTTATATTCAATATAAATTTAGAAAATTTTAATTTAACAGTATTTCTTAATTAATACTTTAAAGAATTTTATTATCTTAAAAAATTGAATTAAAATTCCTAAGAAACCTAATTTTGTCATAATTTTAATTAAATTCTTTTGATATTTTAAAAATAAAAATTTTCTAAATTATTATTTTCAATAATTTATTTAGATTAAGAAAAAATTATTAAAATGCATCGTAATTTCAATTATTCAAAAAGATTTTAATTTCAAACCCTTTTTAATTTAACAAAAAATGTTAGTGTTATTCTTCCAAAATTCAATTATTTTAGATACATTTTGAATTTTAGGAGATTGTTTCTCACATTTGAAAATTTGTATAAACACCTGCATCTCTTAGTAAAATTGAATAATTTAAAAAAAGCTGCAAAGAAATATTCTCGAAAATTAAATTATTAATATAAATAAGAAGTTTTATTTTTAAAATCATATTATTAACGTCAGAAAAATTATTCAAGATGAATAATGAAGAATGTTTTAAAAGAATTTTAAATGTTTTTGGTGACTAAAAACTGAAATTTTCGTAAAAAATTATAGAAATTTGATATTTTTTCAGTATTTTTGATAAAATTTCTCTGATGGTTTTTACATTCTCTGAATTTTTCATGATTTTTCTGATTTGTAGAAACTCTGAATTATCAGTATTATAATTTTAGTAAATTTAATTTTTTCTTAACAATTAAAATTTTATTAGTTTAGATTAATTTTGATTGAATAATTTAGTAACACGACTTTTATACTAGAGAAACAAGCAGAATAGGCAATTCACAAAAATAAAAATGTAACAAACTACACTGAACAAAATTTATTTGAATGATACAATCGATTACTTGTCTATTTTTAAATAAATATTTACTTGAATTAAATAATTTTTCCTCGCATCAAATAATTTAAATGAATGAAATTGTATTTACTTTAATTACTGAAACTATTGATTCAAATACAATTAAATTGACTTAAATAAAAATTATTTGTGGGTTAAGGAAATATTTATTTGATAATAGACAAGTAATTGACTGTTATTTCCAACAAATAATTTTTTTCCAGTGTATAAAAAAATTCTAAACAGTAGTTTTTAGTCGATAAGTCTGAATATTTTCTTTTCTACTGAATAATAGTAATTTACCGAAAATCTTTCTTGTCGAATATGGCGTTCGGTTTAACAGCTCGATAAGCAATATAAACTCTTCCTGTTTCGATGACTTCTAAATTGCCAGGTAATGTAAACATTGGCGCACTAATTATTAGATCATCAAATCCATCTCCATTAAGATCACCGGAAGCTAAAGCGTAGCCAAAATATCCTCCCATTTGTTCACCAGTGATATTTCTGTAGTTTTTCATTTGAGAATCAAATAAAGCTACCTATAATCGACAAACAAAAGTCCAACAAAATTAGTTACCAATATTTTTAAGGAGATTTTTTTTCTTATTTAAAATAAAATTTTCAACTTTTATTCTTATTCTTATTCTTATTCGAGAATAAAATTTTTGTTACCAGTAAAATTTTATTTGAAGATAAAATTTTCTTATCAGTAAAATTTTATTTTACAAAAAAATTTTCTCAATTTAAATGGATTTTTCTACATAATACTTGATATACCTACTTGTCCCATTAAATTGTTCCCACGTGGAATTCCTACAGCAACATCACTTTTTCCATTTCCTTGATAATCTCCGGAAGTTACTGAATATCCCATATAGCTGTCATCGTCTTGTGGGCTTCCTTCTTTCGTCATTAAAACTTTTGTGCGATTGTCCAATCCATTATATGAATACAATTGTCCTGTGAATCAATTGCAAATACATTAAATTATACAACTACACATTATTAATAAATATTCATCTCTAAATGAAAACAAGGAAAAAATATTGTTAGAAAATTTTATTTCTTTCTCTAATCGCAGAACTTCAATTTAAACCATGACAAAAAAATCACACATTATTTCATATTATACACTGAGAAAACCGTATAGGTCCACCAAAAATTATTGTTATATATGAAACATAATAATTTTTACTAAATAAATAATAACTTTAATTGCCACAAAAATTTAACTTTGTTTTTCTCTTACTTTTCTCTGATTCCCAGACACAGAATTTTGACTTTTTCCCAGACCATAAAGAATATTCTGATTCACTCTAACAATGATTAGATACTGAGAAAATTTTTTTAAAATTAAATAAAAAATTCTGATACATTTATTTAAGAGTTTCTTTAATTGTAAAATTATTACAATTTCCAAAAATTCCGAAGTCAAACCGTTTTGAAATTCAACAACTTACAAGAATATATTATTATAAAACATAAAGATATCAATTTCTTCATGTTTTAAAATCTTAATTAAATATAACCCAGTGATAAAATAATTATTTTATTTAAGAATATTAATTACTATATCTTCATTAAATTATTGTCATAATTTTAATTTAATTATTATTTTATAGAATTTTAACTGCAATTATTTTCTAAATCAACTATTTTAAAAATTAATGAAGTGTTAAATTTGAAACCGAGTGATGGAATAATAATTAGTATTTAAAAATTTTTTTAATAAAGTTTTAAATGAGAATTTTCAAATCCATTTGTTTACAATTCAATTTTACGAAATTTTAATTATTTGAAAATGGTTCAATATATTTATTAAAAAAAAACTTTTAATAATTTTAAAAAACAAATTCATTAACGTATTAGAAAAAAATTAATTCTACAGAATTGTTAGTTTAAAAACTTGTTTGAAAAAATTCAGATTTTCAAAGACTTGAAAAAGGCCTTTTCAAAGACCTTTTTAAAAACAATCGGATTTTTTCGATTCAATTAATTATAAAAATTCATATTATAATGCTTATATTATTATTTAAAATTGTACCTAAATTCATTTTTAAATTAATTTTTTATTAGCAAATTCTACGAGAATTAAATTATTTAAATACTAAAACAAATAATTTATTAAATAATTGAATGTTTTTTAAAATTTAATTTTCACGAAGAAATTTATTAACAAATTTATAATTGGTATGTTTTTAGGACCTTAAAAAAATATTGAAATTTTTAAAAATAATTGAATTCCTAATGAGAATTTAAATAATAATTTCGATACATCTATTTAAGAAAATTATTTTAATTCTTGGTAAGAATTTAAAAAAAATTTAAATACTTTAATTTTTGTAAAGTATTTTATTACTTTTTTAAAGAATTAAATTCTTGTGATGAATTTTGATATTTATAAATATAATTGCATTTTTGAAGAGAATTTTATTAAAATTCTATAAAATAATTGATTTTATGGAAAGCATTCTGTTGTTTATAAAAGCAATTGAATTATTATTTGCAGGATTACTTAAAATTTTTGAAAATAATTAATTTTCTGTGACGAATTAAAAGTTATTTATAAAAAGAATTAATTTTTTGTAACGAATTTAATTAATTTATTAAATAATTGAATGTTTCTTGAAAATTAATTCTTTCGTCCAATTTTAATAAAATTTTTAAGAACAATTGCCTTTATTTAAGAATTTATTTAAAATTGTATTAAAAAGGTTTAAAATTCTGCGATGATAATAATTGAATTCTTAAATGAAATTTTATTATTTATGAAAATAATTGAAGGTTTTTTTAGAAATTTACCTATCAAAATTTTTTTTAGAATAATTAAATTATTTGATAACTTTTATGACAATAGTACCTAAATTGTAAAAACCATTAAATTGCGCGACAATTTTTTAAAACAATTAAATTTCTTCGAAGAATATTATTACATTCGAAAATAATTGAATTCTCTTGATGAATATTGTTATATGTCGACGTCCACATGAAAAGGGCCCATTTTGGCACTATTGGACTTATCTATATGGGCGAATTCCTTGCAAAATTACGAAAATTTTGAGTGGTCATACAACTTTTTTGGTCAAAAATTCGATGAGTTACAGAATTTCAAAGTTTATAGTGACAAATACCTCATTTCGAGAAAAACGGAATTAAAGATTGTGATACCTATTAATTGTGATATCTCTGGTTCTTCTGGGAAGTTATTCAGATAATAATTGTTTTCAGTCCAGGGCACCTTAAAGATGAAAAACCAATAGGTTTCAAATTTTTAAAACCACCCCCCCCCTTTCTGTTTTAAAATACATAAAACCGACAAAATGGGCCCTTTTCTAAAAAAGACAATTTTCTTATTAATAAACCATTTTTGTACAAGATTAATGATTGGGAACAATTTTATTGTGTCATTTAAAGGTAAAGAATAGAAATTAAACTTATTAAAAAAATTTTAACAGGTTTTATTATGAAATTTTGACGAAATATCGACATTTTTTACATCTACGACTACGTAATCAATGACTCTAACATTAATATCTCTGGTTCTTCTCGGAAGTTATTCAGATAATAATTGTTTTGAGTTCAGGGTACTTTAAAGATGACAAATCAAGAGGTTTTAATTTTTTTGACCCTCTATTTCAAAAATACGGAATATTTTTGCAAAGGACCGACAAAATGGGCCCTTTTCTTTTTCTAAAGAACCAATAAAGTTAAACACTTAAATTAACGATAAGTTATTGAAAACCTCATGATTTGACTTGTAAAAACATGTAGATTAATAATAAAAAATAAAAAAAAAGTTAAGGTTTTTCTCAAAAAAGTATTAAATTGCAAATAACTCGAAAACTAGAACCGACAAAATGGGCCCTTTTCATGTGGACGTCCACATATATGAAAATAATTGAATTTTGCAAAGAATTTTATTAAAATACCTAAAAATAATTGAATTTCTGTGTGGAATTTTTTTATTTATCAAGATAATTGCTTTAAAACTTTTGACATAGTTAAATAATATTAAAAAATTCATTATGGACAGAAGTCGAAAAATTTTTTGAAGGTTTTGTATTTGAATTCGTGGTAGTTTCATAGTTTATGAGTCAATTAGAAAAGACACCAAAAATTCAGAATTTTATTATAAATTCTGAAAATTTTAATTTTTTCCAGTACATTTAATATAAATCCCTGACTTTTTCCTGATCTGTGGCAACTCTGAAGAAAAATTACGTTTAAATCAGTTACATGATTTATTTCAAACATTAATTAAATATTTAGTAAATTCTTTCACAATTAATTAATAAATTAATTTTTTTCGATTTTTGGAAGACATATTAAAGGTAAAAGAAAAACACTCTTTTACTTTTTTTTAAATAAAAATTAACAAAAATGGAAAAAATTAATTTACTAATTCAACCATATTTTTTTTGGTTTTCTTCTTATTTTTGTAATAATAAAGAAATTTTTTCTCAGTGTAAATTCAAATTGAAAAAAACTAAAAGCATTATAACTCTTTAGTTTTTACGTATTATAAAATTAATAATAAAATATTTGCGAAAAGCAAATTTACTGAAATCAATTGTATACATATAATTTTGTTAAAAACTAAACAGCACCAGGAGCATTAAATATGTTAATTTATATGCACTTGAAATATACTCTTCTTCACTATAGGCATTAATCTAATTAAATAAAATTAATACTAAATATAGCCTCCGATGTTGGTCTCGACATCGTAATGGAATTTTTTTTTAATGTGTATTATTAATGACAACACTATTATGATATTATAATTATTAAAGTATTATTGGTGGTGACGAGAAGGATCATCTCTTGCTCTCCTCTTGTTAATCAGCACTGCTTTTGACGCACGAAGCTGTAATAAGCACGCCAACACCTGTTAGATATTGCCACCCTTTGTCTCACCTGGCAGTCATTTCATTAAATATTCAATTATTACAAACTCACTAAACAAAAAAAAATAAGAAAAATAAAATACAATAAATAATTTATTTACTTTTATTATATTTTTTATTGTACGTAAAAAACAACAAAATAAATCAAAGAAAGGCTATTAAAATAAAAGTAAAAAAAATAAGTTAAAATAGTTATAAAATTGATATAATATTAACAATTGTAAATAAAAAAATAAAATTAATAATTAAAATAACAATTAGTCGTAAAAAATAAAAAATATAATAATTCCCATTAGCTTCAGATCTAGTTAATGAAAAAAAAACAGCGTAAACACTCAACAGTTACTGATAAATAAAAAACACAAACTCTTCAAAAACAGAGAAAATATTTTCAAAAAATTGCTGTTAATTACGTTGAATTTTCTTTCAATTCTTCAAAATGAAAACTAAATAAAAATTATAAATAAATAAATAATTATAGATTATTAAAAAAAATAAATAAACAAAGTTAATATATAATTAATTAATTAATAAGCATCACTGCCAAGCAAGTATAACAAGGGTAGAAAATGGGAACTTGTTTTTGTAATAGTCGACATATCAGCATGCTTGTAAAAATCATCAACATTTTCACTGACATGTATTAAATATCGAAAATTACGTGTTAATATGAAAATGATTTTTAATTATCATGAAGAAAAAATCAAAAATTAATTTAGGGTTGGGAATTTAAAAAAAGCAATAATAACTCAGGGGAGGACCTGAAAACTCATGGTACCTTGAAAAGCACCTAATCGGGTATCGTCAGGGCAAAATTCGAACTTGGTTTGACTGTCCATCGAGTACAGCTGACCTGAAAAGTGTTTAAGAAAAATATTTCTAATACTTTCATATTATTATTATTATTATTTACAAAT
Organism: Leptopilina myrica (nomen nudum); assembly: GCA_032872475.1. NCBI lineage: Eukaryota > Metazoa > Arthropoda > Insecta > Hymenoptera > Figitidae > Leptopilina > Leptopilina myrica (nomen nudum). The sequence goes on from CM065460.1 coordinate 9,015,872, forward strand.
CATTTTTATCAGTTCTCCCTTTTTTGTCTAATTGAACATTAATACCTGAATCTAGTAGATTATAGATTTATGTTTTACAAACTTAACACTATTTTCATTTTATGATGAGATTAATTGTTTCTATGGAAAAATAACGAAATTATTCAAATTCTTACTAATAGAAATTATAATTATTATCTATATTCGAATTTTTTTAATTATTAATAACTGCATAATATTATATTTAATATAATTTATAATTATTATATTACTGTTATAATTCTTATTATTGAAAATTTTGAAATTTATCATTACAGTTGTATAGTATATTATAGCAGTTGTAATGAAAGAAAATTATTAATAATAATTATTTACGATTGTTTCGCAGTCGAGTTCGGGAATAAAGTATTATACTTTATTTATACATCTAAAATAAAACATTAGTTTTAAAAAATAATTCAAAATGGAAATAGAAATTACCTTGCCAGTACCAACTTCCTGGAGCTCCGATGAAAAGCCTTTTGCCATCCTGAAAAGAAAAAATTATCCTTATTATTTACTATAAATAGAGATAGTAATTATTAATCAATCCAATCAGAAAAAATTGTTTGAAACAACCCAATTTTTGTTTAATTATCCAAATAAATATATTTTATTATATATTTAACCAAACATTTGTTTGGTTCAACTAAAAATTTGCTCCAGAGAACTAAATTCTTTCTTAAAACACAAATATTAATAAACTGTACTAAATGCATTTAAATAATAAACAATTTTCTTGATTCAAATAAACTTTATTTAAAATAATTTAAAAATGAGATTTACCAAAAACAAATATTTGATTCAAATATATTTTTTTCTGAGTTTGCAATTAAATAAAAATTTCAATAAAATTGAAATTCTGATCTATTGCAATAGAGTAAAATTTGATAAAATTAAAATTTGGATAAAATAAGTTTTGTATTAACTTTAGTTTTTTTTAGATGTATAGATCAATTTCAAAAGGTTTTAATTTGAAATTATATAAAGTTTCAATTCTGAATAAATTTTATTTAAAAATTTAAAGAACTTATAGATTTTTGTAAAATTTTAATAAATCAAATTCTTCTCAAACTGGTTAAATTATTTTTTTAAAAGTAATTAAACTTTTTTCCGAAATTTAATTATTTTCCGAAAAGTATAATAGAATTTTTATCAAAATTTCAATTATTTGCAAAAATTTACCTTAATTAAATGATTTTCAACAGGTATTTAAAATTCTAAGATGTTAATAAAGTTTCCAAAAAGAAGATTTTATTGAAATTTATTAAAAGGATTTAATTATATTTAAAAATTTGTTGATAAAATTCTTTATAAGATTTCCATTTTTCAGAAACATTCAATTTTTTAATAAATTATTTATTTTTGTATTTAAATAACTGAATTTTCGTAAATATTTTTAATATAAATGGGGCATTTCATGTCAAGTGATCAAGGTGGAGAAAAATTTTTCTCCAATCGTAGCAAAACTTGGGGCTTTTGTAGTACTCATAGATAGTAATTTTTCGTGAAAATATTTTTTTACCTAGTCCAATATTTTCCGAGGGGGAGGGGGTTAAATTTTTGTGTTTTTCAGTACAATGTTTATTTTAATAATTTTTTACTCTTAAACAATTAAACATACAAATTTGACAAAGTACATTTTGGAAAGGTTTTTTCATGCTCTTTCGATTAGAAATAAGCATTTTGAAAAAAAAAATTTTTTGACCCAAAAAAATCAAAATTAAAAATAAATTTCAATTTTTGGGGGAGAAAGACCCAATTTTTTTTTTTTTTTTTTTTTTAACGAAAGCTGAGGTTTTTTCCTAAAAGGACATATAAATGGTAAAGTGGGACTAGAATGTTTAAACATTGAAAAAAAGAATTTTCTCCTAAAAGGAGCTTAAAACCGTGTTTTGAGCGCTCGGGCGAGTAGAAAACTCTTTTTTTCAATGTTTAAACATTCTAGTCCCACTTTACCATTTATATGTCCTTTTAGGAAAAAACCTCAGCTTTCGTTTAAAAAAAAAAAAAAAAAAAATTGGGTCTTTCTCCCCCAAAAATTGAAATTTATTTTTAATTTTGATTTTTTTGGGTCAAAAAATTTTTTTTTCAAAATGCTTATTTCTAATCGAAAGAGCATGAAAAAACCTTTCCAAAATGTACTTTGTCAAATTTGTATGTTTAATTGTTTAAGAGTAAAAAATTATTGAAATAAGCATTGCACCAAAAGACCCCTTGATCACTTGACGCGGAATCCCCCAAATGTATTTAAAAATTAATTTTAGTGAATATTTTAGATAATAATTGAATATACTAAAAGCAATATAGCCTGTGTTTTTAAAATAATTGAATTTTGAAATGGCTTTAAATCCAAATCTTTGAAAATCTGAATTCTTCGTATTATTAACAAACAGTTCTGTAGAATTAATTTTTTTGAAAAAGTTTAATTGGATTTTTGCTTTTGAAATTATTTCTCTTCTAAATTAAGGCAGTGAAGTTTTTATTTTCTACTTAATATTCAATTGACGAATATATTCCGAATAATCAAAATTTCGTAAAATTCAATTGTAAATATATGAACAAATAAAATTATAATAATATTGTTACTATAACTTTTTCAAAATATTATTTTCATCATTTCAAGTCAATTATTATTTTCTAGAATTTTTCACTACAATTTTTCTCGAAATCAATTATTTTTAATAATTTTTGAAAAAAGTTCTTTGAATATTTTCAAATCCAATTCTTTATGTAAATATAATGAATAAAATAAAATAAAATAAAAAAAAATACTATACTATACTTTATAAACATTTCATTATTTTAGATATCTATTGAAAATCATTCAATTAACGGAGTTTTAATTTAATAAAATGAATAATTGACTGAAAGAAGTATTTAAGTGAAAAATTCTATACAAAATAATAATTGAATTGAAATGATAAAAATAATTTTGAAGAAGTTATAAAGTAACAATATTCTTATAATACCTATAAAATAATGATTTATATAATAATATTTTTATAAGTTGTTGAATATGAAAAAGGTTTGAATTTGAAATATTTAAAAATACCAATTGTTATAGAAAAATAATAATAATTAAATAATAATGATTAATTTTTATAAATAATAATTATTTTAAAAAAAGTTGTGTATGTTTTCCTAATAATTTAACAACTACATTAAATAAATGTAATGGAACATTTTTTTGATTATTTATATTTAATCATTTTCAGAATGATTCTTTAGTCAGGGAGAAACAGCAAATTTTGTTTGGAAATCAGTTAAAAGTGAGGAAAAAACAAAATTAAATTTTTATGGTAACTTTGAAAAAAAATGTGATTTAATATTATCAGAAATGTAGCTAGATATTTTTAACCAGAATTTCTAATACATTCAACCAGAGAACGCAGTATGGGTGTACCATTGAGAAATCGTCAATCAAAATGACATCATTTTGACGTCAATTTCTATTATTATTGTCAATGGTCAAACTTTAAAAAATTTTGACGAAATTATGACTATTCAAAATTTTAGTAACTGCTAACTTAAAAATACTGTTTGCTGCTAGTATTTGCTAAATATTTACAAATATGTTTGTGAACTATGTTAAAAATCGTTTATAAAAGGCAAAATACTATCAAATCGACATTGATATCAAGATGTGTACTTTAGAAATAAGGAAATAAAAAAATTAACATTTTGATTAAACTATAATAATAAAAAATATAACAAAGGTTAAGTTGCAGTCAAGATAACTTTTTGTTAGAAAATATAATATTTATTCTTAAACAATGAACTTTTATAAGTGTAATACTTATATTTTTACACTGAAAGAAAATGTGTATTAAATTTTGTAAAAGTATTTTATAATTTGGGGAAAAGTGCAACAAGCCGAAATTTTGATATAAAAATATTAAACTTTGAAAAAAATTATGTCGAATTTAATATAATTATATCAAATATCAAGAATTTAAATTCAATTTTAAATATTTTAATATAACTTTACTAAATTCTACATAATTTTTTTTAAAGTTTAATATTTTTATATCAAAATTTCGGTTTGTTGCACTTTTTTTTTTAAAACTTTTTGTATTTAATATACAGTTTCTTTCAGTGTAGTTTTGAATTTCTTCAGAATTTTTTTTTTAGTTTTAAATTTATTTTTAATTATATTTTGATGTTATTACAAGGGTAAAATAATGGATATCATATTTTGGAACATTTTTTATTCATCATACAAACCATAAGTTGGATATAAATTAAAATTATATGAAATAATACAATTTTGCTATAAAATTAAATTGTAAAATCGTGAAAATTCAGTCAATTCTAAAAATGATTAAAAACTGTCCTAAATCTATAAATCGTCAAAATTTCGCCAATTTTAAAAATTATAAAAATTAATAAATCATTGGGGTGTGTATTTAATATTTTAATCTGGTTAAAATAAGGAGAATTCTATTTATTTGAACTCGACTTGTTTTAAACAGTTTCGAGGAGATCAGTTCCAAAGTTTCGAATTAAACTTTTTTTAAACTAGTTTTCTTTTAGTGTACGCGCAGTTTCGAGAGGATTATACTTTAGAAAGTTTCGTGGTAGTTTATAGTTTTGAATCAAGTGAGAAACAAAAGTTTGAAATTGAAACTTTCACGATGATGGTCCCAGAAAATGAAGAATTGCATTTTGATGTAGAAAAACTGCGAAATGGTGTAGGTATATTAAATTTAAATGTACAATGTAGCAATGCTTTATATAGTTGAAAGTATACGCATGATGTGCGTGAACAAGAACAGAGAGGATCTTTTGCGCAATGCTGTATTATATGTATAGAGACAAAGTTTCAAACTGCCATTTAAGGATGGGACATTTCGTTCTGTCACTGTGTTCCGTGTTCCCTACTTGCAGGGACCACCTACGCGCCCGGTGGTCCCGTTCTTCTCCCGTTCTTTGCATCGTTTTATAAACGGCTGGCATTTCTCATGATAAGCAGAGTAAAACAATCTTTTTCAATGTTCACTCGATCTTAAGAGTTACAAAATAGTCTTTATTTTCCTTCCATTCTTCGCTCATTTTGTTTCCTGCTTTTCTTTTATGTTACTTCTCCCTCGCTGCAATGCTCTCCTTGCACCTTCCTCATTTATCTTTTGTATCCTTTTTGTACTCTAAATCATTTGCAATATTTTTGAGCATTAAATATTTTGTTATTTTTTTTTAGGGATAATTAGTATTTAGTGACTATTCTTCTTCATCGCATATTCTTCTCGCATCTGCATTATGAATTAATACTGCATTAAGCTGAAATATATTATTTATTGAGCGCTTAAACGGCGATCCTATTAGTAGTAAAATATTCTTTTTTTTTTTAAATTCATGAATGCTCGACGTAGAAGGGAAGATAAAAATTAATTGTTTACAGTATAAAAAGAAGAAGTAGAATGTTGAAAAGGCATGAAAGGCACCTGCGTTCTTTCAAGTGGCGCCAAGCCAGTCGTGGGTCGCTTATTTCGACCCTCATATTATTTATCGCCAGGCACGAATATTATTTGTGCATCTTGCTGCCGTTCGCACGGGCCCAAACAATGGTCGTCACTGGCAAAACATGAATGCAGCAAACCGTGACTTCTGTTCCGGCGCAAACTTACTACTCGCGATAATAAAAAAAAAAGAGCAAAAGGGAGAGAGAAAGAGACCGAATCCGAAAAGGCGTTGTCACTCATCAGAAATAACATTTTTCGCTCTATCACACAAACTAATGAATTATTATAAACTATTCGAGCTTGTTCTTTCATTCTTCAGGAAGTCTGTCTGTATTCGACAAAAGTAATTGAAATCTCTAGATATTTCACTTTTTATACGCCACTTATATTTCTAAACAAAACGAATTTTTTGCGACAGTTATGCTTTAAAGACAATTCGTTCAAAAAGGTCTGAAATCATTTCTTTAATAATTAGAAAAATATAATTCAAACTACAGTAGAGACTCCATTATCCGGACCCCTATTATCCGGATATTCGATTATCCGGACAAATTTAAAATTAAAAAATTTTTTTTTAATATAAAGTTTATAAGGTCTCACAACGTGAACTTCTATTTTAAATTTCTTCCCCATATAATTCAATTCAAAACCGTGAATTTTTACACGAAATGTTGCGTTTTAAAGTGTTTTAATTATTTTAAGAAAATGTTTATGTAAATATTTTGAAATATTTCTAACTAAATATTTATTAATGTTGACTTTAAGTATTTAAGTTTGTTTCTGTCTTATTTTAATACATATGCTAATAAATACATAAAATTATGAATCAAAAATTTGTTTAATTCGTACTTTACTCGATTATCCGGATTTTCGATTATCCGGACAAGTGCCTGCATCCATTAGTCCGGATAATGGAGTCTCTACTGTATTAATATTTGCAAATGTATGAATGTAAAAAGAAAAAACCTAATTAAAGCATTTTGGAACTTTACAAACTAATTTCTATTTACACTATTAATATATTATTGTAATACAATTGAAATATTCAAGAGCAAATAAATTTGAACTTTCGGAAGTTTAGGGACATAGAAAAATATCTCTTTCCACGATACGACTATTATTATTATTCTGAACAAAGAAAAGACTTCTACATATTTCTAAACGATTCAAAGTATCAAATGCGGTGAGTTAAAAATGTTGCATAACATTTGAAATTATTAATCGTGGATTAAATAAACGTGAACGAGCGACAAGAGTCAGGTCTTTAGGCGATGCATTCGTTTCATATACGACACACGAGTTGCGAGATACCCCCTACTGAGAAGTAGTCTCTTGCTTACATGAAAAAAATTTGCAACCGGAACAATAGCAAGAATAAGGGACTCTCAAGTCTGTCTGCCAGGAAACACGATCAGCACGAGTTGTCTTCTGGCGCCGATCGACTGAGAAAAAGAAGCTATGGAGGTGCGTATGCCAAACGACCTGATACCTCTGGCAGAAACACTGTACCAATTGTCGCAAATGATAAACTTACATAAAACTGTCACTCTCAATCAAGATCCTTTATATGCAATAATTATCGTTTCTTTTTTCCTCTTTCCTTTGTTCACTGTTCTCGAAATTTAAATCAGATGAAAGTCACTGTTCGACTCACAAAATTAGTGACTTTTTTGGAATCTATTCTCTAAATCTGAATTAGTGCGTATTCGTTTATCAATTTGAATTAGAAACATTTTTTTAACTAATTTATAGTAGTTTTTTACTAATTGCCAGTAGAAAATTACTAATTCAATTAGTAGAACGTATTTTTTACAATTTCAAATTAGTATATTGTCTACTAATAATTAGTAAAAAACTACTAAAAATTAGTAAAAATATTTACTAATTCAATTGGTAAATGAATAAGCACTATTTCATTAGTAGAAAACTACTAATTCAGATTTAGAGAGATAGAATTTTTTCAGAATTTGTAAGAAAATTTTGAATTTTTATGACTTTTTTGTTTGACTGACAAACTATGAAACTACCACAAAATCTAATACAGAACATTCAAAATTTGTTTCTATTCCGAACAAGAATGAACTTGATAAATAACAAAATTGTTCACAGAAATTCCATTATTTTAATAAATAATTCATTGCAATAAGATGTCAATTATTTTCAAAATTAATAAAATTCATCGAAGAAATTCAATTTTTTTTCAAATCTTAACAAATATCTCGTCAAGAATTAAATTATCTTTATAAATAGCAAAATGTTTCGACAAAAATTCAAATATTTCCATAAAGAACTTTTAATTCGTCGCAGCAAATTAATTATTTTTAAAATTTTTTTTTAAAATAGTTCTGCAAATGAATTCAATTTCCTTAATAAACAATAAAATTCTCCTGATAAAATGAATTATTTTTATTAATTTTAGTAAAATTCTTTTTCAAAATTCAATTATTTTGGTAAATATCAAAATTCATAACAAGAATTATTCAATTCTTTTTAAAAGTAATAAAATGTTTTGCAGAAATTAAATTTATTTTTTAATTTTTTTAAAAATTCTCATCAAGAATTAAATTATCTTTATTATAAATAGTCAGCGAAATTCTTCTTAAGAATTCAATTTTTCAAATGAGTTTAAAAGTTTTAATAAAATTCTTGACCAAATTTTAATTATTTTCATAAATCTATTATTTAAATTATTTTCAGAAAATAATTATTTTAAAAAATGTTAATGAAATTCTTCAAAAAGAAATTAATTTTCTTCTAATGTTGTTAATGAAATTCTTTATAAAAATTAAATTTTAAGAAACATTCAATTATTATTAAATAAACTATTTTTGTTTATTTAAATAATTCAATTCTTATAGAAATTTCTAATAAAAATAGGTTTAAAAATAAACGGTTAAAAAATGTTAATATTGAAAGCATTGTGATATGAATTTTGAAAAGTAATTTGAAAAGGTTTCGAATTAAAATCTTGTAAAAGATCTGAATTTTTTACACTTTTAACTAACAATTCTGTAGAATTAATTTTTTTTAAAAAGTTTATTTATTGTATCTTGTTAAATCACTTCAAGTTTTTATTTTTTACATAATATATTTAATTAAAGACTTTCTGAATAATCGAAATTTCGTAAAGTTTAATTGTATAAACAAATGAATTTCAAAATTCTCAAAGAACTTTTTCAAAAATTATTATTAAAAATAATTCATTTAAAAAATAATTTTTCTTAAAAATTCTAGAAAATAATAATTGAATTCAAATGATGAAAATAATTTCGAAGAAGTTAGGGGAATCCCGAGAGTAACAATATTTTTATATAAAATAATGACTCTATGATTTTGTCCCGACCTGAAGCGATTCTGCGGAAACTCCGTATGAAATCTCATTACAGAATTTCCGCACGAAATTTTTGCAAATATTTCACACTGTATATTTTTGAAGAATTTTTGATAACTTTTAAAAAACTGCTAAACTGGTACTAACTCTAATAATTGGAGTTGGTAACATTTTTTAAAAGTTTTTAATAATCTTATTATATTTTTAAATTTTTTTACACAGAAAAAATCCTTAACTGGTAAAAACTTTGTTAAACTGTTCCCATAATCAATTGAAGTTGGTAACAGTTTAACAGTGTTTTAAAGTTATCGACAACTCTACATAAATATACAATGTGGAATATTTGCATAAGTTTAATAATAAATAATAATAATAATAAAAATTAAATAATAATAATAATTAAATTTTTTTGGAAAATAACAAATAATAATGATTAAATATATTTATTTAAATAAACAAAATGAACGTATAGCAATTTTTACTCTGAAAATAGTTAAAGTAGCAAAGCACAAATGCGCAAAAGTTCCTAACAGTTTATTGGTTTTACCTGCAATAAAAGTATATAGTAAAAGTTATTTTATTCGTTTTCTCCGTATGGAAATACATAACCATAGTCTTATTAATGAAAAAATCACGAAAAAATATACCGCAAGTCTCGTTAACTATTTCATATACATACGAAAATCGTATAAACACGTGTTGGCCCATAGGTATATACATGTATAATTGTGAGTACGTAAAAGTAGAGAGAAAGAGAGTGAGAGAGAGAGGGGTATTAACATTGAATGCTGTGAGCCAGTTTAGCTTCGCCGGACATGCATTAAACATCCCAGACAATTCTGAATTATACATCCGTGAGATAGCTGCCTGAGTGTCTGTGGATTGTCCCACTATTTCTTTGGCGGCGATCGAGCCAATCGGAAGCTGAATTGAGAAAGAGAGAAAGAATTGAAAAAATCTATATATAATTATTTGCACGTATTCTGCAAAAAAAACAAAAATTTTTCTTGAAAAATTATGTACATTTTCTTATTTTTAATATATTACGATCTAATATAGATCAGTAGATCTATATTAATACTGCCGCAAATCTCAATTTACCTACTTCAATATCGCTACTTTAACCCCCTAAAATTATATATTAACAAAAAATTAAAATTTTTTGATAATAAGAAACATTTGTTAAATTTTAGATTATGTTACTTAGAGACAGTTTCACCAATATACCGATTAAAAGTTAATTAATGATTAAATCCTTAATCAACCAATCATAAGCCGTTAAAATCGCTTAATTCATTGATTAACATTTAATTGAGGTTGTTGAAATTAGCCCTTAATTTATTCATTATTGACAAAAAATTGCAATAAATTTTTATTTAAATATGACTTTTGCAAATATTCATTAAATAATTTAACAACAAATTGTTTATTGAATAATTATGAAATATTTACTAAATATTGACTTTTATTAAATTCTATGATATTTTTGTGAAAATTAAAGTTTTTGAATTTAATAATAAAAATATTAATCATCAAAAACAAACTTAAAACACCAAAAATGCATTTAAAAAAATTCTCATATTTTGAATACTCTTAATTATAACATGTATTTGTCTTTACTGTTAAAATTTGTCTATAATAAACAAAATAAGTTTCAATAGAAAACTGATTTGGATTCTTTGGAAAATTTCCCATCGACTAGTACTTTTCCAAACTTTTTTTAGACCAAAATTGACACTTTTTCACGCAAAAATGGATTTTTCAATCTTAATTTTGAAAAATGGCACTTTTCACGAAATTGACGATTGTGAACGTTCTTTATGAGATAAAAACTTGAAATTTTGGCTAGTTCACTATATTTGAAAGTAGAATACGCCTAAAAACTTTAAGACAAATCGGTAACTTCTCACGTACAACTGTGTGATTTACCCGTAGAATCCCCCATAAATAAGTTTAAAAAATCAACTATTAATGTTAGTTTTTCATTTGATTAAGGGTCATTTGAATAAGTATTTTAATTCTGAAAACTAACACTTTTGGTAAGTCAAAGAAGTTTTACCGAACAATTCCTGAAACGTTAGTATACCCTTCAACGAGGTATTCAAAATAAAAGTTAAAATTTATATTGAATTCATATTAAACGTTCAATTTGAATTGAAGCGTTTTATGCAGAAACAGAATAAATCCATAAATCGAAATTGTTCAGGAATCAATAAAAACTGTTTTATTTGTAAATGTTGACATTTTTTCTGATTCTTCTTTTTGGATTACATTCTAGTAACCTATAAGTTAAAAAATCCAATGTAATTAATTTTTCATCTACTTAATATAAGAAATAAACAAATAAATTAACATTTGGACTTATTCTGTTTCTGCACAAAATGAAATGAAAGACACAGAAAATTTATTGAATCGAGTAAAGAATCCAAGTTTCATTAAATATTGAATAACATTTATTTAAAACATTGAATTTGGATACTTTTTAGTAACATTTTATAAATAATAAAATTGTTTTAAGAATAAATTGAACTAGTTTTCAACATTTTCTAATTTTAAATTAATTCAGTCACCAATATCACTTTTGCTTTCTTGAAATCAATTTCATTTATATAATATAAACTGTTTAATATAAATCACTAATAAACATAAAGAATATCACAAAAAAATTAAAGTTATTAATGAAAATCACAAATTTTTGCACGAAATGATAATTTAATTATTTTTTTTAAAGCATTTAGAGTTTAGTCACTTATTTAACATTTTACTAGATTGTAAAGCTTCATCTAAAGATGTATTTTCAATAAAAAAGTGATTTTCGAAAAAATGGACTTATGCGGTTTCTGCACAAAACGCTTCAATTGTTTTTAAACTTTTACAGTAAATAATTTAAAAATGATAAAACATTACAATTATGACACTATATCCCAAATTTATTGAAAAATTCGGTAAAATATGAGGAACAAATTTTCTCCGTGCAGGAATAATGGTTTATTTTAATTTTATTCTTATTGAATTCGCAAAATATTTGGAACCTCCTCCACTACGGCGAATTCGACCTTGCTAAATGAATTATAGAATACATAAATTTCACACTTGAAGAAAAAGGACAAAATGAAAGTGTACTCAGTGATTACTTTTCACTGTTTCAAATTACATTTCGAAGGAGAGGTTTCGTAATGCAAAATCCGCCTGCCAAGTTAAGGGTTAAGTAAGAATACTTATATAGGAAGAATTCGCATTCCTGGCCATATTCGGTACGCACTGTATTCATGGATAAACAACCGCTTGTCCGGAAAGGTACTATATACCACCTCTATCAGTGAAAGAGTGGTATTCCGATAAAGAACAATTTTTTCTTTCCTCTTATACTCTACTTTATGTATGTGACCGCTTTTGAGAAAGGGGTATTAGCAATCTTACTTTCAAACCACTTCAGGGTTGCCACGCTTTTGCTCTTTTCAAATTCCCCGACTTTTCCAGATTTCTCAGGTTAAAAAAATTAAATTTTTCCATGTTTTTAAAACTACATTTCTGTTGTACAAAATTAAATAATTTCAATAAATTTTTACAAAAATACATGTGCAACTTTCATATGATAATGTATTCCGCATTATGATATGCTTATCTATTACTCAATCATGGTGGCCACAAAAATTTAATTTTCTTTTTCACTGACTTTCCCTTGATTCTTAGACAAAATTCTTACTTTTCCTTGAATCTAACGAATATTCTGATTCGGGTTAAAAAATATTAGTTATTAAACATGCAGTAATCGATCACTCCGAGTCATTAATTGAAGATGACCGAATGATAAAATCATTTTATTTTACACTATAAGAATATTCAGGGTGGCCACATTGTCAGTTAAGTCAATAAAGTTAGGAAAATGTCAGGGAAAAAAATTGTTGTCAGTATGAAGAAACTGCCTGGAAAAAATTTTCTGCTATAGGAAAATTAAGCAAATTGAGACTTTTTTCGGCTTATTTTGAAAAATTACAACTTTTTCGGCTGTTCTCCAAACTGTAAAACAAAATATAACAATTTTTTAGTTTATTTTTGTATTTTTTCCTATAAACAGAATTTTGTCAGGGAAAATAATTTTAATGTCAGTAAATTGTCAGGGAAATATCAGGGAAATTGATAAACTAAAAATTGTGGCCACCCTGCTATTGTTACTGTAACTTCTTCAAAATTATATTTATCTCTTCAATTCAATTACTGTTTTCCAGAATTTTTAACTAAAACTATTCTTTAAATTAATTATTTTTACTAATTTTAAAAAAATATCTTTACAAATTTTCAAATCCTTTTGAATCCTTTTATTCGGAAATTCTTCAATCAAATATATATTAGAAAATAAAAACTTGAAATAATTTCAAAAAAAGTGTTTGTACTTGTACATGACTTTTGTACATCACTGCCCTTCTTTATTGTGTTTTAGACTTTCGTACAAAATTTCAGCTCAATTTTTTAAATATTTAAAGAGAAAAGTGGTCGAAAAAATTATCATTGAGTACCTGACAATCACATGCTCTTAATTCATTCAAAATTGAATTTTTACAAAATTTCAAATTAAAATCTTTTGTAGTTCATCTATTTATGAAAATTGCGAACACAACTCTTTTAAATTTGAATTAACTTTGAAATATTTAAGTATAAATAGATTTCAAGAATGTTTATTTTTGAAATCTAATAATAATAATTTTAGGAAACAATAATTTTCTAGGATTCCGATCAAAATTTTCTGTCTTTTCGAAATATGTCACAATGTCACTAAACACAAAATCTTTCAATTAATTTTATTTTTTTACCATAGGCAAAGTATGGAAAGAGGAATAAGAAGTTTTTTATTGTCAAAATTTTAAACTGTGGGCAAAGTATGACCAACCATAGAAGAAAAAACTATTTTTTTGTTTTCATGATGACAAACCATGGGCAAATTATGGTCTTCTAATAATTATAAACACCCCAAAAAATCTAATAAAGTTCGAAGGAAATACTAAAATTAAAATATCATATTACTAAAATTGACGCAGTTAAAAAAGTCATTTTAGAAAATAATAGCCGATGGGAAACGAAAATAACAAAATTTAGATCTCACCTTGGATACGGAGGCTCCCAGTCCTGCTTGACATGAACCCTGCAGATTGTAGCCCTGTTTTCCTGAAACGGAAATGCGTAATTATTGTATATATTGTCCGCCTATTCAGACGAATAAAAACATCACTCGTCATATCTAGTCTATTGTATTCATGATGACAATAATACTAAATAAGTACTGGCTAAATTCAACATCTGACCTTTCGTTTAACTTTATTGCTTCCATATACACATATGTATTTAATCATTCATATGTTTTATTCTCCACTCTTTTTTAAATATATAGGTGATTTATTAGCTGCCTGCTATTCAAATGGAAGTCATTATGTTAAAATCGAAAACTTTTTCTGTATTTGAGATTTCAATTTGTAAAATAATACTTTTTATATAAATAAGAATAATAAAAATAGAATAAAATAATAAAACAATATTTATAATAATACTTTTTATATAAATTTTATAAGAAGGACTTACATATTTTCGACTTTATAGAAATTATAAGCACCACATTTGTAATTTATTTTTTCAATTTTTACGTTTCTTTCGAACAGGAAGAACAACTTTACGCTTTATAAATTCGCCGCAATGATATGATATGCCCTTTACGGAAATGTTATAATGTTTTGAGTACTGCGCGATGATATTTCAGAAGAAAAATATGAGAATCTTTATAAAGGACTTTTAAACGCATATATAATAAACTACTTTATTCAAATAGGCAGCATAAAAATTTAAATATAAATTTTGGTGGTTTATTATAATTCTAAAATTCACGTTCTGCCCAAAAATCTAAAGTATACTATTTAATAAATGAAAAAAAATTTTAGTTAATTAATTTTCGCAAGTACTCGTCCTGCTTAACACTGTAAAAACACTGCAAAAACAAGTATCTTAAAATACATTATAATCAGTTTTAAAACGATTAAAACATCTTATTTTTCCATCTTCTATGTTAGAAACTAATGCATTTTAAGATGCTTTGGATGACTTTTTGGAAACAACTTAAAAGTGACTACCAAAGTATCTTAAAATAAGATGCCTTCTTTTTACAGTGAAGTTAATAGTTTTTAGTTGTTAAAAAAACTCTGAAAAGATTTGTTTAAAAAATTCGTTAAAAAAAGCCACGAATGGTAATACTTCTTAAACCAAGATTTTAAATATCAATTTATTTAGTGAAGATATTAATTCTAAGACTCTATAAAAGAATTGAAGGAAAAGAAAATATTGTTAAGAAAAGAAAATTAAAAATATAATTCCGTTTGTATAATTTGTGAAACATTCTAGAATCTGATCGGAAATAATTACAAAGTTACGGACAAATTGAGATTCAATATGGAGACGCTACTCTTCAGCTGAGAACGCCAAGGTCGCCGCTAGATGGCACTTCACTTGACGTTCTCAAGTGGAGAAATTCATTTTATCCTTCAAAATATTTTTTATAACTAAAAAAATGTTATTATGAATATAATTTAAATTCTGTTTTCAGTGCACATTTAAAATTTCTTTTATTATTCAAACACAAAACATATACTCTTTAT
The DNA here is from genome assembly GCA_032872475.1 of Leptopilina myrica (nomen nudum). Lineage (NCBI taxonomy): Eukaryota > Metazoa > Arthropoda > Insecta > Hymenoptera > Figitidae > Leptopilina > Leptopilina myrica (nomen nudum). The sequence continues at coordinate 9,031,321 of CM065460.1, forward strand.
TTGTAATTAAATAATGTGCGACTATTTGCAACTTCGATGAAAATTTCAGACGCTTTTGATACAATTTTTTATTTCTAAATTCAGACCGAGGCCTGTTATTATTATTAAATTAAAATACGCAGTCTTTAAAGTATACTGCATTACATTATATTGCTTTTGCATTTCAACATACTCGTTTGGTTTTGTATTATAAATTTATAATACTCATTATGTACAAGAAATGCAAATTTATTTTATATTTAATGAAATAAAATGTTATTCACATCAGTCGATTATGTAATTGATTCATTGTAAATAATTACAATGTCCGTGAAATTATATAGTGATTCGTGGTACTACTTAATTAAGTTAATTACGTGACCCTTGGATTAATCAAAAGCGAGTAGGGTATATGCAGTCATCAGAGGTAGCAAATTAATTAGAAAGGAGTGTTTAAAAATAACCCGGCCCGACCCGATATATTTAAGCTCATTAGCAGGTTAGATCTGATAATACAATAAAGAGTTGCGACCATAGGTACATATAACCATTTCAATTCATACAACTCAACATCTAAACAACTAAACTAATTTACAAATAAATAAAAGTTCCTTACTAATAATAATAATAATAATAATAATAATAATAATAATAATAATAATAATAATAATAATAATAATAATAATAATTATACACCTAGAAAAAAGATGAACAGGTTTAACACAAAAATTTAACTTTGTTTTTTCCTGACTTTTCCCAGATTTCAAGTCAGAATTTTGGCTGTTTCTCTTTGACCCTAAAGAATATTCTGATTCACTCTAAAAATTATTAGATACTTTGAAAAATGTTCTATACATTTATTTAAATAAATAATTTCAATATTTGTAGTAAATTTACCATTTAATTAAATCAAATAGAAATGATTTGATTAAAGTAAATATTTAAATAATTTTCATCATTTCAATTCAGTTATTATTTTCTGGAATGTTTAACTAAAATTCTTCTTTAAAGCAAATCAATTCTTAGTTAAAAGTACGAAAAATTAAGGTTTCCAAAGATTTGAATTTGAAACCTTTATAAAATATATTCAATTATTTAAAAAAATTTATGCTTTAATGTTCATTTATTATATAAAATTTTAACCAAAATTCATGTTAAATCAATTTTGATTAGAAAATTCTACGTGAATTCAATAAATTAAATACAAAAATAAATAATTTTTTCAATAATTGAATGTTTCTTAAAATTTAATTTTTACAAAGAATTTTATTAACAACTTTTAAACATAATTAATTTTTTTTAAGGAATTTAATTAAAATATTATTTAAATTCATTATATTAACAGCATGTGATTGTTAGGTTATTAATGGTAATTTTTTCAATCACTTTTCTCTTTAAATATTTCGTGAATTGAACTGAAATTTTTCCGAAAGGTTTAAAATACAATAAAGAAGGGCAGCGATGTGCAAAAGTTTAAATACTTTTAAAATTAATTATTGCAAATTTCTTTAAAATTATCAGTTTTCACAGTTACTTCTAATCAATTTCTCGTCTTTACCGATTTCAAAGTGTTTTATTATAATTTATTTCTAAATTAATGATAATTTATGAAAGTAATTGAATTCATGTCAAGAATTTTATTACATTTTGTTTAAATAATTTAAATTTTATCAAAAATTTTGAAAATAATTTAATTTATGCAAAGTATTTAAATACTTTTTAAAAAAATTAAAT